>CM066041.1:179000101-180296447 GCA_033557465.1 Ichthyophis bannanicus | reverse complement strand
AATTATAAAAATAAGTTTTCCCAGAGATGCAAAAGAAGTGGGATAATTAGTAACAGAGTGTGTGGTTAACTCGAAGGACTGTCATGCAAGACTTGCAGTTAGCGTACAGCTTGGATGCGGAACTGCCTTAGCGTGAGTGCTAGATCTTTTCAGTCAGTTTTTCAAACTTTGGAAGTCAGTTAAGTAAAACTCAGATTCTGACATTTTCTCCCACTGAGCAGCTTAAATTTGTCTTCCCAAATTCATAGGGTGCAGAAATTTAGCCAGTCAGAAAAGGGGCTGTGGTAGAGGTGTTCCCAGTGAGAGTTTCCAGTTCAGCTGATCAGTGTGGATATTCAGGGCTAACTGGTGGCCAACTCTGATCACACAAATAGCCAATTTAAATCTTGCCAGACAAGCTTTGTCCAACTTGACTGAGGAACATTATGGGCCACAAAGCTAGCCTGTTAGATTTGAATAAAACACAGCTAAAGTTAATGGTTAAAACTAGTTGGTTTTTATTACCACTCAGCAGTTTCCTGGAAATTTAGTACGTCCATTTCCCCTTAAGAGCACAGTGCACATTAGTTGACTACTATGAAGCCAAGGTGTATCGAGGATATCCTTGGGTTTGCCATGGATGGGCAAGAAGTACCTACAGGCAATTCCACAGAGAGTAACAGAACTACAGCTTGCTTCCAACGTGCTAAACTAACCCAATTGGAAATATTGCCCGTGAATGCTATATTTTTGTGGTTGGACTGTCCTTCGACATCTAAGGCATTTGAGGAAGTGGTCGCTCTCTGCTCCCTTCTCTGATGTCCCCCCTCCCCCTTCCTCTCACTCATGTATTTACTCTTACTGGAAGAAACACCTAGCTGAAGTGTGGTGAAATGCACTCAGTTAAACTGATTTTGCCAGTGTAGCCCCATCCTCCCTTACCCCTTTGGTAATGGCTCCAACGTTTCATGCTCTCCTTGACCCAAGCAGTTCTGATCTCTAAATGACATGCACACTCAGCAACAGGAAAATAATTCTCTGCTTTTCTGCAACAGGCAGCCACAATAAGGAGAAACATTTTGACTCATTTCTGAGGAAGGCTTGCTCAACTTAAAGTGACTTAAAACAATAAGGAAAAAGCTTTTCTTAGCTCAGAGAGGTTCTGGCAGGACCTTTAAAGGATGTTTTTAATAGATTCTTGGAGACGGAAGAGGTTCTACAAAACTGGAGAAGGGCTGATGTGGTATGTCTTCACAAAAGTGGTAATAGGGAAGAAGTGGCAAGCTAGGCAAGTAAGCCTTATCCCCTTTGGCGGGAAAAGTAATGGAGGCACTCTTGAAAGAAAGAATAGTGGACTTTCTGGAAATCAATGGATTGCATGATCCGGGGCAACATGGTTTTACCAAGGGAAGATCATGCCAAACAAATTTGATCAAGTACTTTGACTGGGCGACCAAAGAACTAAATCAAAGGCATGTGATGGATGTGATATACGTAGATTTCAGCAAAGCCTTTGATATTGTTCCTCATAGGAGGCTTATCAATAAACTAAGAAGCCTGGGAATAGATCCCAAGTTAGTGAAGTGGATTAGAAATTGGTTGACTGACAAATGACAGAAGGTGATGGCAAACGGAGCTCACTCAGAAGAAAGGAAAGTGTGTAGTGGCGTGCCCCAGGGATCAGTCTTGGGATCGATACTGATCAATGTATTAGTGAGTAACATTGTAGAAGGACTGAATGGAAAAGTCTGCATTTTTGCAGATGACACGAAAATTTGCAACAAAGTGGACACTTCTGTGGGATTGGACAACATGAGGAAAAATCTAAGAACATTGGAAGAATGGTCTAATGCTTGGCAGTTAAGATTTAATGTGAAGAAGTGCAGTGTCATATACTTGGGAT
The DNA here is from genome assembly GCA_033557465.1 of Ichthyophis bannanicus. NCBI lineage: Eukaryota > Metazoa > Chordata > Amphibia > Gymnophiona > Ichthyophiidae > Ichthyophis > Ichthyophis bannanicus. The sequence goes on along the minus strand of CM066041.1, from coordinate 180,294,565 downwards.
GCAGAAATCCAAAGGAATTGTATGCGATAGGGGGCGAGAGGTTGGTGTGTATAGACCAGGAGAGGGACTTCGGAGTGCTAGTATCTGAGGATCTCAAGGTGACGAAACAATGCGACAAGGTGGTAGCCAAAGCCAGAAAGATACTGGGCTGCCTACAGAGAGGAATAGCCAGCATAAAGTAGGAGGCATTAATGCCCTTGTACAAGTCATTGGTGAGGCCTCACTTGGAGTGCTGTGTTCAGTTTTGCAGATCATAACTGGTATCTCAAAAAGGATATAAAAAGACTTGAAATGGTTCAGAGGAAGGCGACCAAAATGATTTGGAGCCTGCACCAGCAGATGTATGAGAAGAGACTTGAAAACCTAAATATGTATACCCTAGAGGTGAGGAAGGACAGGGGAGATATGATACTCTAAGTATTTAAAAGTCTGTATCAATAAACAAAGAAGAAGTAATTAGATCTTACCTGCTAATTATTGTTCCTGAAGGAACGACAGTCCAGTCCCTTACTTCTGGGTTACGCAACCCTTCCAGCAGCTTGGAGGCTGAGCCCAACCTTTTTGGGGCTGGAGCGGTATAAATACCACTGTAACCACCCACAGACCCCAGTAATCGAATGACAAAGCAGACTTAATGAACTTTCAATAGTAACCTAAACAACATCACACAGCAAAGAAATATTTAACAAATTAAGGGGGGTTTTTTGTTGTTTTTTTTTTTTTAAGGATTAGGAGAAGGAGAGGAGTAAGGCCAACAGCAGGAGGTGGTTTACTTGCGACCGACCGAGTCAACCTTCAACTGCCCTACTGTGCCCATAGCAGACCCCACGCTCGGTCCGCAGCTCCGCCCTTGGCTAATAGGCCCTAACGGCCAACGAAATCCGGGTGGGATCAGGGACTGGACTGTCGTTCCTTCAGGAACAATAATTAGCAGGTAAGATCTAATTACTTCTTCCTTATCGTCACTCCAGTCCAGTCCCTTACTTCTGGGATGTACCAGAGCAGTTCAATCCTGGGTGGGATTCGCCATACCGGACTGCAGAACCGCAAAATCAAACCGAGCGTCCGCTGAACTCTGAACGTCCAGCCTGTAGTGCCTGGTGAAGGTATGTAGGGAGGACCAAGTTGCCGCCCTACAGATATCCAGAGGAGGAACTAGACTGAATTCTGCCCAGGAGGTAGCTTGTGCACGAGTCAAGTGTGCCCGCAGTCCCACTGGGACCTGCTTCCCTTTCAGGATATAGGCGGAAGCAATTGCTTCTCTGATCCACCTGGAGATGGAGGCCTTGGCCGCTGCCTCCCCCTTGTTTGGACCTCCGAACTGAATGAATAGCTGGTCGGACTTCCGGAAAGGAGCTGTGCGAGAAAGATAACGCTTCAAGGCCCTCTGGACGTCTAGGAGGCGAAGCTTGCTGTATCTACCTTCATGCCTGTCGGCTGGGAAGGCCGGGAGAGTCACTGTCTGGTTCACATGGAAGGGAGAGATATCCTTGGGCAAAAAGGAAGGGACCGTGCGCAGGACTACCTTGTCCTTGAGAAAGGCTAGAAAGGGGGGCTGAGCGGACAGCGCTTGTAGTTCCGAGACCCGCCTGGCCGAGCAAATAGCGACCAGAAAAACCGTCTTCAGGGTTAGATCCTTTAAGGAGGCCCTCTTTACTGGCTCAAAGGGTTCCCCGATCAAGGCATTTAGCACGAGGTTGAGATCCCAAGGGGGGATGATCACCCTCCGTTGAGGGCGCAATCGTCTAACCGCTCTTAGGAACCTGGCTACATCCACATGGGCCCCGAGGGACTTACCGCGGACCTTACCTCTATAGCACGCGATTGCGGCCAGCTGGACCCGTAAGGAGCTGTGCGCGAGACCCTTGTCAAATCCTGCTTGCAAGAATTCTAGAACCTCCGTAACCGAGGCCAAAAGAGGTTTCCTTCGGTGTTCGGCACACCACGCTTCGAAGATGCGCCAAACTCTTACATAGGAGAGACAGGTCGAGCGCTTCTTAGCCTTCAACAGCGTTGAGATTACCGCTCCTGAGTACCCTCGCTTCAGGAGCCTCGCCCTTTCAATAGCCATGCCGTAAGCGAGAATCGATCCACGTGAGGCATCCGGACCGGGCCTTGTCTCAGTAGGTCCCTTCTGCAGGGGAGCCGCCAAGGTTGGTCGGCGAGCAACCTCACCAGATCCGCATACCAGGGGCGGCGAGGCCAATCCGGGGCTATGAGAATTATGAAACCCTGGTGAGTCTCCACCCGCTGGAGAACCTTTCCGATAAGGGCCCAAGGAGGGAACACATAGAGCAGACCTTCCGAAGGCCACTTCTGGGACAGAGCATCCAGGCCTTCGGACATTCTTTCCTTCCGCCGACTGAAGAACCGATCCACCTTGGCGGACGAGAACCGTGCCATGAGATCCATGACTGGGAGCCCCCAATGGGCATCTATTTGGTCGAAAACCTCCTGCTCCAGTTCCCACTCCCCATGGTCTATCTTGCACCTGCTGAGGTAATCGGCAGTGACGTTGTCCAAGCCGGCCACGTGCTGAGCTGAAAGCGCTTCCAATCGAACCTCCGCCCATTGGAAAAGAGCGTCCGCCTCCTTCTCCAAGGCGGGGCTGCTGGTGCCGCCCTAGTGGTTGATGTAAGCCACCGCGGTGACATTGTCGGAGAGCACGCGAACTGCTCTTCCTTGCACTAAGGACTCGAGAGACTTGAGCGCTAGGACAACGGCCCTCAATTCCAGTCTGTTGATGGGCCAGAGAGACTCCAACGGTGTCCAGCGACCCTGGACGAACTGGTCTTCGCAGTGAGCCCCCCAACCCGCCAGACTGGCATCCGTCGTCAACAGCAACCACTGATGGGGCTCGAGGGGCATCCCGCGACCCAGATTTCTTGGGCACCGCCACCAGAGGAGGGCCCGTTTGGTCCGCGGGGCGCAGGGTAACTGCATGGACAATGGATGGTGCTGAGGAGACCATCGACGCAATAGAGCCCGCTGCAACGGTCGCATGTGAGCCCTGGCCCATGGCACTACTTCTATCGCCGCCGCCATAGTTCCCAGTAGCTGAAGATAATGCCACGCTGAGGGGATTCGTCTGCCCAGAAACTGCGTGACCAGTAGCCTTAGGTCCCTTGACCTTGTACGGGACAGGAATACTCTGCCTCTGCTGGTGACGAACCTTGCTCCGAGGTACTCGAGGTCCTGGGAGGGAGTCATCCTGCTTTTTGCTCGATTGATGACCCACCCCAGCTCTTCTAGAACTTGAACCACTCTGACAGTAGCCGAGCGACTTTCCTCTTCTGACTTTGCCCTTATCAGCCAATCGTCCAGGTAAGGGTGCACTAGTATTCCCTCTTTCCGTAGGGACGCCGCAACCACCATCACCTTGGTGAAAGTTCTTGGGGCCATAGCTAGGCCGAAGGGCAGAGCCTGGAATTGGAAGTGACCTCTTGGCACTGCGAATCTGAGGAACTGTTGGTGGGACTTCCTGACCGGGATGTGCAAGTAGGTTTCTGTCAAATCGAGAGACGTTAGGAACTCTCCGCCCCTCACGGCTGCTATGACTGACCGTAGGGTTTCCATCCGAAAGTGTGGTACCCCGAGACAGCGATTGACCTGCTTTAGATCCAGGATCGGGCGATAAGACCCTTCCTTCTTTGGTACCACGAAGTAAATCGAGTACCGACCCGTGCCGCACTGATCTGGGGGTACTGGGACTACAGCCCCGAGTGCTATTAGTCGGGCGAGAGTTACCTCTACCGCCGTCCTCTTTACCGAGGAACCGCAGGGAGACTGAACAAAGGCTGGAAGTATTTGCTTTGCAAATTCGAGAGCATAGCCCTCTCTGATCACCTCTAGGACCCATTGGTCGGACGTGACCCGGGTCCAGGCTGGGAGAAACTGCCGTAGACGTCCGCCCACCGGCAGCCCTTCCCCCTGGACCCCCGTCCTCTCATTGTTGTTTTCTAGGACCCGAGGAGGGGGCCGAGGCACCAAAACCTCGACCTGCTCCTCGAAACCCTCTAAAACCTTTTCCCCTTGAAGGAAAACGGCCCCTGGGAAAGGAGTTTGACCTGGCTGGGCGAAACCTCCGAGAGTCCCTAGGTTGGTTACGCACTGGGGCTAGGGAGCGCCCTTGCTTAGGTCTGTCTTCCGGAAGTCTGCCTCCCTTAGACTCGCCAAGGTCCTTCACCAGCTTCTCTAAATCTTCTCCAAATAACAACTTCCCCTTAAAGGGAAGTCGACTCAGGCGAGCCTTCGAGGATGCATCGGCTGCCCAAGTCCGTAGCCACAAATAACGCCTAGCTGCCACCACCGAGGCCATATTCTTGGCTAGGCTTCTGATGAGGTCATACTGACTATCCGCCAGGTAGGCTGCCCCGGATTCCAATCTAGCAGCGTTGGCCTGCGTCTCGTCTGCGGAACCCTCCGCTGACTGGAGCTGTTGTGACCACCTTAAACAGGCCCGCGCCACCCACGCTCCGGAAACGGAGGCCTGCAAGGCGAGGGCGCTTACGTCAAATGCTTGCTTCAGAAGCGCGTCCAATTTTCTGTCTTGAGAATCTCTCAGAGCCGTGCTGCCCTCGACTGGGATCGTGGTCTTCTTAGTAACTGCTGATACCGCTGCATCCACCCTGGGAGATCTCAGCAGTTCTTTGTCTGCCTCTGGAAGAGGATATAGGCGAGTCATGGATCGGACCCCCCTTAAACTTGACTCTGGTTGATCCCATTCTTCCTGGATCATCTGAAGTACCACCCTGTGGACAGGAAAAACCTTCTGCGATCTCCTGAAGGCCTGGATTAACGGATCCTCTAATGCCTCCTCCTCAGCTGGCGTGTCAGAGGCTACATTGAGCGCTTTCAGGGACTCATTGATTAAAGCCGGGAGCTCCTCCCGACGAAAGACTCTAATTATCCGGGATTGTTCCTCTTCTGGGATCTCCCCTTCTTCAAGCTCCTCCTCTTCCTCATCCAAATCTTTGTCCGAGTTCTCCTCCTCCGGGGTCCCCTGCGAGAGGGACGCGAGGGGCTCCTCACAACTCAACCGAGGGCGCTTAGGTAGGATCCCGGAATCCGAGTTGCTTGCTCTCATGGTTCCAGCCGCCTTGTCTTCCGCCGACGGACCCGCCTCCCCTGTTCCCAAGCCCTGCTTACGCAAGCAATAGGCCTTGTGAAGCAAGAGGATGAAGTCAGGGGAGAAAAAATCCCCGGCCCCCCCATCCCCAGCGGGTAGGGGAGGCATGGGCAGAGGAGGAGTGGGTAGATCCGAGGATGTAGAAGGAGGAAACTGGGACCCCCCTCCCCCTCTAGGGGGTCTCCGGATCCCTGAGAAGACTGTGTCATAGTCAAGCTAATCTCTTGCTCCACGGAGGCAGCCACTGCAGCACAGCCCCTGCAGATCCCTGCCTCCGAAGAAGTACCTCTGCGAACACCACAGGATGGGCACCTAGGCTTGGCCGTCATGTTCTGGATAGAGGCTACTGCGGCCCTTCCTGCTCCAGGCTGGGGCAATTGTCCTAACAAAGTACAGGCAGGCCAGCTCAAGTACAGCTTAAAAAGGAAACAGTCTGCACAGACCAAGAGACTACCGCTTTAAAAATTAAATAATAATGAAAATAAATAATAAAACTAAATTAAGCTAACATTAAACGAAAAAATTAAAGAAAAACAGAGAAATTACAGAATAAATTCCAATCCCTTAATTCAAGGCCCCAGTACTTGCGGTTTGTAGCTTCTTTCTGTAGAAACATTCTGTGCCCGACTCAGCGATTCCTGGCCGTTGGCTCTACACGTGGAAGGCCTCACCACGTGGAGCCTGAACGGCGGATCGCGAGTCTGCCTTCTGACTGTTTTATGCCCCGTCGGCAGAATGGAGCTGGGAACCGTGTTTCCCCCCGATCTGAAGGAACCGCCGCTTTAAATCGCTCCCCCGCTGCTTTTTCTCAGTGAATCTGGAGCCCGGAGCTCACCTCTGCACCTGGGACTGTGCTGGCGGTGAATACTTGCACTGCGGCGTTGCCTCAAGCGCTCAGCCACCAGAAGGGCTTCGGCGCGAGGCAGGGCAGGGCTGCGGTGAAAATTGAGCAGGAGCTCTCCGAATCGGCAGCAGAGGAGGTCTGAAGGGTCTCCTCGATGCCGCATACAGCACACCACCTCCGATCCCCGGCCCGGCCAGAGGGGGGGGGGGGGGGGGGGGAGCAGGGAGAAACTTAAAGGTACAGATGTAGAAAGGAAAACCAAAGGTAAATAAAGTAAATAATAATAATACAAAAGAAATTTAAACTAAAGGAAGACTCCAGTAAGCCCTAGGCTTACAGAACCCTCCAGCTGCTTGGAGGCTGAGAATACTGGGGTCTGTGGGTGGTTACAGTGGTATTTATACCGCTCCAGCCCCAAAAAGGTTGGGCTCAGCCTCCAAGCTGCTGGAAGGGTTGCGTAACCCAGAAGTAAGGGACTGGACTGGAGTGACGATAAGGAACCCTTTTTCAAAGAAGGTGAAACTGTAAAACTAGAGGGCATACGATGAAGCTGCACGGTTGTAACTTAAAAGCAACATCAGGAAATACTTTTTCACTGAAAGGATGGTGGATGCTTGGAATGCCCTCCCGATGGAGGTGGTGGGGAGAATACAGTGATAGAATTCAAAATGTCATGGGACAGACACAGTAGATTCCTTTATAGTAAGAGGATGAAATCAAACAAATATCTTTTAGGTTTCAACAAATAGAAAGGGGTGACCTGCATGGAGCTGCAGTTACAACCACTCTAGCCACCTTACTGGGCAGACTAGATGGCCAATATTGGTCTTTATCTGCCGTCATATAGTATATCACTATGTTACTTGTACATTTGGATTTGATTACTCACCTTTCCAAATTCAAACTCAAGGCAAGTTACATACAGGTGCAGCAGACATACTTCTGATGCAGAACGCTTACCGGTTAAGCCAGTGGATCCCAAACTGTGGTCCATGAGACCATTACAGAGGGAGGCTGGTGGGGATTGGCTGGGGGAAAACAGAGAGGCTGGAGTAAACTTCCTGGAGAGGGAGAGAGAGAAAGAAAGAGACTGAGATGGTGGGGACAGGAAGGGGAAGGGGAGAAAAGTAGGGAGAGGCTTGGCGCTATGAGGAGGGAGTTTGGAAAGAGTGATTAGAGGGCCTTAAATTAAACTTTTAAATAAATACATAAGTGGTCCACACAACTGAAAAGATTGTGAACTTCTGATTTTAAGTTTTGTATCAGAGGTAATGCTGAAAGAAGTATGAGTGGGAGAAACAGGAACTGAACAGTGGCTTCTCTAGGGATCAGCAAACTGCTGTAGCACTAGACACACTATAAAGTAAAACACATCATCCATTATTCTGAACACAAGATGATCACATTCCTAACAAGGGAAATGTGGCCCAGTCGCACATCAGCCTTTCCTTCCCTCAGTCTCTGCGTAATGATCTATGGGTTATTACGCCATGCGAGGGGGGAGGGGGGGCGCTGAACAGAGACCGTGTGAAGGAAATCCAAGCCGTCCTTCACGCTGCCTCCCTAGTGTTGCACAAACCTGTCTGTGATCTTCCAACTGTGTACAGCACAGATTAACACTCACCCTTTGGAAGTAAAAGCCAAACACACTCAGTCTAGTACTCTGCTCCCCTGTGAGTTTCCTAAATCCCTGGAAACCATTCAGGGCTAGCCCAGCCACTAGGCAGACTAAGCAATTGCCTTGTGCAGCAGCTTCTTGAGGGCAGCAAACAGCAGCTACAGTCAAAGCAAAACAATGAGTCCTAAGAGCCGCACAAACCCAGAGTCCAGAGGAAGGAAGGGCAGTATGAAAATAGCCCATTTACCCTTGCCAGTGGCTCCTGGCAATCTCCATTATATATAGAACATTATGATATCCAAATACATGTTTTTATGGGACTGTTCTGGCAGGGACGGTGTTGAGATTATTATAATTTAGTTTAATTATCAAAATCTTTGAGGGGGCAGCTAGGAGTTAGAAAGTTAGTTGTGAGGAGGCCGAAGGCTGAGGGTTCACTTAGGGCATCTAATACCCTTCCACCAGCCCTGGGTCCACCATTTCCAGAAGGGCGGCGACTGGGTGGGAAGAGGAAGGGGTTTGATCCTCGGGCACTAAGTGCTTTTATAAGGAAATAAAGATCTAGGTAACTATCCAACCAATGCTCAGCTGAGATGAGAAAACAAAACAACCAGTGTTTCTCCCCTGAGGTCTCTGCACCTCCTGAAATCCCCCCCCCCCCCCCCCCCGTTACTACAGCACTTGAAAGGTGAGGATGCCATGCTGTGAGAATTCCAAAGTTATCTGTCCTACTGCATGTTTGACAGCACAGGAAGCAGCTTGCAGCAGTCTAAAGCTTCGTACCAAGTGTCAATTTGTGCAGGCTATGTATATTCAGAAGAAATTTTCTTTCAGTTCTCAGCAGTGTACTGTGTGTGTGTGTCCCTCTTGCTGGGGCTTGTACTGTCGGCCCCTGCACACTGCTCTGATTGTTATCGGCCTCTATGAAAGGACCGATTGTTGCAGAGCTGCCGATGACATCAGGGGTTCCCACTCGGGTTGCTAGATGAGGTGTTTGATCAGTTTGCAGGTGGGAAAATGGTTCTCAGCTTATCCACAGGGTTCTGTGTGTTACAGCACAAATGCCCTCCCTGTTACACGCAGCCGCTTAACACGCAGGGGACACGGGTTTTATCAAGGCTTTTCAAGAGGGAATTGGAGGATCAGGGAAACTGCCTCACAGTCACAAATGCAGAACAAACACTCAGACTCTCTTAAAGCTCTGCTTCCTTCATCAGGTCAAAGTAAAATTAAAAACAGGTGAATGCACCAAAATGTTTAAACAAATCTCAGGCTGCTCTATATATGTGATGCAAGTAAAAAGTGGGGGCGGGAGTGGGGAGAAGAGACTAGACATATAAACAGCAGGATGGGAGAATAAATCCATGTCTCCTTTAAGTACTGGAGATAGGAATTTCCAAAGGTTTTCCTAAAGATGAACAGCACCATGGGGGAAAATTCTCTGCAAATTCTACCTCCTCACTGTAGGCAAAAGCGTCCAGACTCTTCACCATATCCAAAAATAGTGGGGGAAAATCCTCTGCAAATTCTACCTCCTCACTGCAGACGAAAGCGTCCAGGCTCTTCACCATATCCAAAAAGAGTGGGGGAAAGTTTCAGAGAGCTTGGTAGAGGGAAAGTTCATGTAGGGCTTTCATTTTGAAAGTCCTGCATGAATGTTTTACAGGTACGCTGGACTCACTGCATTCCTGATAGCCAGATTTTCAAAAGGACCCCCATGGGAAAGGTTTTCCCTTTGAGAATGTAGCCACGGAGCTGCAAGACTCATTTCGAGTTTAACAATTGTCTCATTCATGTTTGTTTGGAAGTAAATACTTATTTCAGCTTCATTAATTCTTCTCAGAGGCAAAATCTGGGCCCCACATTCAGCCACAGCTGTTACGATCCTAAAGGCAGTAATGTTCAATAGAGCCTTGCTCTGTTACTGATGTACAAAACTGGTGGGCAACCGGTGCTGTATAAGTGCATGGTAATTATAGTTTTCTTACAGATACCGTTCTTATGACACAGCGCCCCCAAAGCCTTCACAATAACGGTGTGCCAGACCTTGCACCCTACGTCTAATAAGACTTATGACTGGGGTTTTGCTTTTTCAAAACAGTACTAATGACTTTGGCCATTTCCTCATGTAAAGGGCTTCAGCCGAAGCTAGGCCTGGGCCCGCAGTTTATGGTGTTCGGCACCATCTGACAAACAGATTGGCAAACAAAACAAACAGATTAGCACTGGCAGTATATAAAACCCGTGAAATAAATCAAATATATAAATACAAGGAGAGCAAATGGCTTGGGGGACTGACAAATACCAGCACGACCCATCTTCCGCTTCATTCATTCTGTTCCCAGGTGTCTCAAAATCTTGCTCTCTCTTGCTGCTCACTGTGCTGTCATCCCGGGGGCAAAATGACAGAGCAGAACACAGTACAGCACAGCGTCCTGGACTTATGAGCTCATTACTTCACCTCACTCTGACTTGGTCTTGCTAAATGTATTTGCTCGTTTTATTGCAAACTACAGTCCCAGTGAACTTACATCTGTGATGTGCACAGCCTTATATCATAAATATCTGTAGCCCTGATTTCTCTTCCAGAGGTGTAATGCACCACAGTGAAGAGTTATGATTCTCAGTTTCATCATATACAACGTTTCACGTCTCTGCTCCTCAAAAAATAGCGGCCTTGTCTCACAAGCCCTCAGTATTTGTTAAAAGATAAGGAGGGTGGCTTCTCCTCCATTGTCTTCCATGCTTACTAAAAGCCACCGTGCACAAAGAGACCTCTGTAGGAGATCAAATTGAAACCTCTTCAGCCTTGCAGATAAAGCCCTATGGATTGGGTAAAACAATTCTGAACTTTTTCCAAGCTTCAGATCACTAGGTACTGCATGAACAGCTACACCGACACACTTTGCCAGACACACTTTGCCAGCACAGCACGAGCAGCGGTGCTACATTTCACGTCCTTCTTCCAAAAACCACTGCCTGGTCACAGAACATGGACAACTCCATGAAAGCTTCCCTTGCACACTTACACACACCACCCCACCTAAGGACCACCACAGCATAGGCAGCAGCCGTGCAAGTTTCCCCGGTGAGAGCGTGATTGCATTCTCTGGACTGTGCAATGTTTGGCCATGTGCTGAGACTACCAGAAATAATACCAATTTCTGGTAGTGTTTCTTTTTTTTTTTTTTTTTTTTTTTTAATGACATGGGCACTTTCTCCATAAGAAGCTGGATTAATATCACAGATTCGTTTCCCACATGCCAACAAATGATTTTCTAATGCACAGGTAATAACATCCAATCACTACTAACCTAACCCTGATCTGAATCTAAAGTGGTTTCTGCTGACATTTTGTATGGGGAGGGGGTGAGGGAGGGAAAAGAGGTTCTATGAATGCTTCAGATGTAAATGGACAAAGGCCTCAGGTGAACAGAACTATGACAACCCTCTGTGCCCAACTCCTCTTGCACATGCATCAGCAGGGAAGGGAGGGAATCCAGACAGGGAGCTCTTCCTCCTCGGTCTCTTCCCTGATGATGTCAGCGACAGCCTACTTGCCTTGCCGCACGTTTTGAAAACTGGCTCTGGAGCCAGAAAGCCCCATCAGGAAAGTCATTCTTACTATGTCTGAATGATTTATACCAATGGTTTGGCAACGGGTGCTCCCTTATCTAAACCACTCCATTAGAGAAGAAGAGATCTTCCTTTGTCTGCAAGCCACAAATTCATAGTGCTCCTGCCTCCTATTCTTATCTGTACCATGACCCGATGCTATTTATAAAACCGTTTGATTTATGAGTCACTCGCACGCAGGTGAATAGTTCATCTTCCTCCTTCTCAGTATCTGCGGGACAGAGAGAGGGATTTTGCCAGCTTATTGTGCTTCTGACCAATGTTCCCTCTAATTTTCTGTAGGCTGTGTGCGCATAAAATATCAGCTGTGTGCAGCTTTTGAAGGAAGGTTAAATTTTTGTGCGCCACATAACGACACTCGGAATTATATACTTTAAAATTTGACTACACGTCAGAATACAGTATGTACACCACATTGATTTTAATCAAATTAAATGAAAATAGACGATTACTAAATGAAGCGGGAAATTTCTAGTAATTACAATCATAACTTTTAAATTTTAAGACGTCTGTGTTGTTTTCTATCAGAATCAGAGCCATAATTTTTGTGCGCTCTGTTGTAAAGTATGTGCGCTCGCTCGGCGAGGTGTGTGCGCACGCACACGCGCACAGCTTAGAGGGAACAGTGCTTCTGACCCCAACAGCTCTGGAAGACTTGTACAACTGGCTTCAATTTTCTGATCATGGTTTCAGATTTTAATCATAACCCTTTAGCCAACAATACATTTGTTTGTCTCCCCGTAGATGCCTCCAGCTTTCTCATCCTTCCAGCTCATTTAGAAGCAGAGCTGCAATCTGGAGTAATGAGCCTTCATTCACAACGACCTAAGCATTTTTCCCTATATTGTATCCCCCCTCCCAGCTTATTTTCTACAACTTATTTATTTATTTATTTACATTCTTTTATATACCGCGCTATTCTGCATCAGTGCGGTTTACATTGAACAAACTGAAATTACATTGAACAGGGCATTATAACTTGGAAATAACTATTTTACAGGGAACATGGGCTATGGAGGGTTAAGTGGCTTGCCCAAGACCACAAGGAGCACCTGTAGGACTAGAAACCCCAGTCCTTCCGGCCCAAGGTTCCCTCCCCCTACTCTGCTGGTCTCCACAACATCCCTAGCTCCGTTTATTCTGAGCTGCTGCAGACCTGATTCAGGGATCAGAGGACTTTCCATATGGCATTGCATAGCACTTGGCACCTGAGGTACTGGGCTGGCACACTTTTCCCCCCTCAACCTTAAAATAATAGAACCATACAAGAGTGTGGAATGCAGATAAACACTTCTCTGCAGAGTGTGCTGAAGCGATTACGGGAACGCAGGAGTTGCCCGTGGGAAAGGAACATACAAAAGAACTTGGTACACAGACAGACACAGTTTAATGAGCTTGTCCCTAAATAATCTACCGTCTGACTCTACTGCACAGATCTTTAACAGGTTACCACAAACAATGCAACCCTACAGAATGTCTTCTTATCTCAGTAGTCCCCAATCCAAAGAATTGCAATTCACATACAGAATTGTGAGCTCTGATGCCAACAGCTCAGGTTTCCAAAGTACTGTCTTTCAATAGAGTCCACCTGGAGTGCCTGGTAGGAGCAAAGCAGAACTACCTTTATATAAAGAAGCTGACTGCTTCAGTCCCCTTACTCACAATACTAATAAGCAAAAATATACCAAAAAGATGCGAGATAACATTCTTATACAATAAGAGTCACTTTTTTTTTTAGATGGAGGGAGACTTCCTAATTATGTGTTGCCAGTCAAGTAAAAGGCGCATCCCATTAGTGATATCACATTCACAGCTCAACAGGAGACCATGGAAGGCTGTTAGCTTGCTTCTGAGAACAATGGGATACTGTCTGTCTGTTTGCTAGAGTGCCCTCCAAAGCTTGAGATGTGCTGGATGCAGTCACTTGTGCTTTCCTACTTTCTGGCACTATGCCATTTCCGAACCCTTTGTTCCATTCTGAACACCGCTGCTCAAAACATCTTGATTCACCCCCTCTTAGCATCTAGGCTTGACTTCCGTAAAGCAAGGTTACTTACCTGTAACAGGGGTTCTCCATGGTCAGCAGGACAAGTCAGCCACACCTGGTGATGTCATCTGAAGGTGCCATAGACAGAAGTGCTCTCCTATAGCTCAGAAAGGCAAAGTCTTTTTGAGCATGTGCCAGGTGCCCCTACCCCCTGGCCTGCCCCTACCTGGTTCAGTTTGTACCAAGCCTAGACAACCCCCAGGTAGGGTGTGGCCAGTCATGTGATGTTGTTGGCTTCATCTCTAGGGGAGATGGGTGGGTTGGTATGTCCCATCCTGCTGTCCATGGAGAACCCCTGTTACAGGTAAGTAACCTCAATTTCTCCATGGACAAGCAGGATGTGTCAGTCACACCTGGTGAGTTTCTAAGCGTGGCCATGTGGCCCACTTGCACTGAGGTAGGACAAAGCCTATTGTCCAGACAAATAGTCAGCACACGCGTTGCAGTGAAAGTTTTAGTATCGGTGCCACCGGCACAACGAGTAAACAATAACAAGAACATCAATGGTAGAACTGCAACGGTCTCACAGTAACAGAGAACAGGGAGGCTAACATAGCTGGATACGGGAAAGGCATCAAACCCACAGGTCATCTTAGCCTCACCTGTTACCATTGCTATGTTGCATTAAGATGACCTGTGGGTTTGATGTCTTTCCCATATCCGGCTATCCTCACCTGTTATCATTGTTATGTTAACATAGCCGATTACTGGCAAGGCTTCAAACATTCAGGGTACAGTGCAAAGTTATTCAGCGCAGTGCATGGTTAGCAGTATCAGCATGAAAATTCAGAACCACAGTGCACAGCAGTTGTGTTGTCCAAGTCAGGCTCGAGGGGCCTTGCTCTGTCTTCCTGGGTCTGGGTGAGTCTGTCCTGGCTCTACCGAGTGGTCGTATTAAGGATGCAGTGGCCGAAGAAGCTGTCGGACAGTGCCAGTTTGTCCAGGTAGTCGTGCCACTAGACGGTGTGGATGAAGGACCAAGTGGCTGCTTTTAATATGTGTTGCATCAGCACAGTTCCCAGGTTCACCAGAGTGGCCACCATGGTCTGGAGATGATGGGTCCTGAATCCTGATGGTGCCTGGGGGTTCTCAGCCCGCCCAGTAATAGCAGAAGGCAATCCATTGCGAGAGTGTCCTTATGGTGATGGGGTGGCCCAGCCTTTTGGAGTCAAAGGAGATGAATAGCAGGTCTTCTTGTCGATGGGCTGCCATCCTTTCAAGGAAGATGCATAGCACTCACACACAGTCAAGGGTGTGGAGGTGATGCTCCTTCAGTACAGCGTGAGGTTCCGGGTAGAACGTAGAGAGTTAGCTGGTCTGGTTGATGTGAAAGGGGGATGCCACAGTTTGGGTAGAGTATGGTGTATGGTGTGTGGGCCACCAGTGCTTGAGCTTGCTCATTTGCTGGGCTGAAATAATGGCAGTGAATAAGAGGGTTTTCCATGTGGTGTATTTAAAGGGGCTCAAACGCATCCTGCATGAGCTGTTGTAAGATGATGTTGAGGTCCCTGGAGGTACTGGCCAATGTATGGTGGATCGCAGGTTGGCCAGGCCTTTCATGAACAGGGAGATTAGCAGGTGTGAGGAGATGGGCTGGTTGTTGAGGCGGTTGTGGAGGGCTGCAGTGGCGGACAGGTGGACCTTGATGGATGAGGCCTTGAGCCCTGTGTGGGCGAGTGTGGTGAGATATTACAGGACAAGTGGCAGAGGGAAGGACAGCGGCTCCAGTCCCACCACTGAGCACCAGGCGTAGAAACGTTTCCACTACAGGGAATAGGATCAATGGGTGGACTCCTGCCTGGCTGCAAGGATGAAGTGTTGAACATCTGCAGTGAGGTGGAGGGTGGACAGCTGTGCCCTCTCAATTCCCAGGCAGTCAGTGTGAGCATCGCTAGGTTGGGATGGAGTGTGCTCCACCCTGTCCTGTGTGATGATGTTGGGTGTCATGGGTAGCCATATCGGTGAGGCGATGGAAAGATGCTGCAGGTAGGAAAACCATATCTGCTTTGGCCAGTAGTGGGTGATGAAGATGACTGTCGCCCCATCAGAGATGATTTTCTGGATGATCTGGGAGATGAAGGGAATGGGTGGATAGGCATACAAAAGGCCTAGGTTTCCCCAGTGAAGGTCGAATGCATCTGTTGCCAGGCTGTGTGCTGCGAAGTGCCTGGAGCAGAATTGTGGGCATTTTGTGATGGATGGGTGGGCGAAGAGGTTGATTCTAGTTTGGACTCACTGCTGGAAAAGGGAGTCTGCGATCCGGGAGTTGAGGGAACATTCGTGAGGTCGATGCTAGTGACTAAGGCTGTCCACCAGTTGATTGAGCTCGCCCGGTAGGTAGGAGGCTTGCAGGGAGTAGCCCTTGGCCAGGGCAAAATCCATGCTCTGTGGGCTTCCTGGCACAGGGGAAGGGACCCCATGCTCCCTTGTTTGTTTATGCAGAACACAGTTTGGTTGTCCATTTGGATCTATAACACCTTGTTGGAGATCCAAGATTCGAAGGCTTGTAGGGCGTACTTGATCAGCCGCAGCTCCAGCAGATTGATGTGGTATCAGCACTTTGCACCATCCAGGCACCTTGTGTGTGGAGCTGCCAGAGGTGTGCTCCTCATCAAGTGGTAGAGGCATCTTTGGTGATGATCAGATCATGCTGGGACTGCTGGAAAAGCCTCCCCTAGGTGAGGTGACTGTGAAGGACGGCCCAAGCATCCTGGTTTATGATGACCTTGTGGAACAGGGGCTGAGAGTGTTGGTTCCAGTTGCAGCAAAAGTGCCATTGAAGCTTCCGCAAGTGCAACTTTGCAAGCTGGATGACTTGTGGCTCAGGAGCTGTAGCAGCATCCTGGCTGAGACACTGGTTGCAGTTGCCAAGAATTGTGCCAAGGAGACAACAGTGTCAGCTCTGTGCTCTGGCAGGAAGGCCCTCGTTAGGGGCATGTGTACAGCAGCGCTTGATGATATTTTGAAGATTGGAGTTTGAATTTCTTGTAACTGACTAAGAAGCCCAGCAATGACAGTGTAGCAACTGTGCATTGAATTGACTTCTCTGCTTCCAGCCCCAAGGGGGCAGTGATGAACTAATTATCCAGACAGGGAAAGATGCAGGCCCCAGATATGCGGAGGTGTACGGCTGCCACCACAACGCACTTCGTGAAGATCTGCGGGGCTGGTGAGAGGCCAAATGGGAGGACCCTGTACTGGTAGTTGCGGTCCATGACACAAAAATGCAGGTACTGATAGTGCGCTGGGTGGATGGGAATATGGGTGTAGGTGCCCTGGAGATCTAGTGACATGAGTCATTTGTTGAGTTGCAAGAGCAGCAGGATGGATCCCAGGGAGTACATACAACACTGTTCCTTGTGGATGAGTATGTTGAATCTTTGAAGGTCGAGAATGGGGTGAGTGAATTCTAACATCTTGGGAATGAGGAAGTATCTGGAGTAGAAGCTGTGGGTGGCACTTGATCTATGGCCTTGATCACTAGCTGGTCATGAATCTATGACTCTATAGTAGTGAGCAGTAAATGGGAGTGTGGCTGTGGTGAACAGTCTTCTGGTGAGGGATCTTGGTAAATCTGCTGAGGTAGTCCTGAGACAAGTGCCTGGCAGGAGATGGAGGCCGTGGGAGGGTGCCTCTTGTGCTAAGCCTGCTATAGGGGTTAGCATTCCTGCAGCTCCATGTTGCCAGTGGCCATGCAGTCAGTTGTGTGCAAGGGATCCTCAGGCCGGTTGCCTGCCTCCAGATGTTGTTTGGCAGAGAAGCATTCCCCAGTTGTCTCAGCAGCTGTGAAGATCAGGAATTCTTGCAGGGCATGGCTGCATGAGCAATGGGCTCTGGGTGACATCCATGCACAGTGAGGGCAGTCCTCCACCTGATGGGACTCCCCTAGGCATCGTACACACTGCTTGTGGGCATCAGTGGAGTTCATTTTCTTGCCCCAGTTAGGGCACATTTTTAGTCATTCTTCAAGGCAGATGTAGGTTAAAGTGAAAGCAAGATTGAGCCAGGAAGGGGCAGGCCAGGGGGTAGGGGCAGGCCAGGAGGTAGGGGCAGGCCAGGGGGTAGGGGCACCTGGCACATGCTCAGAAAGGCTTTGCCTTTCTAAGTTATAAGAGAGAATTTTTGTCTATGACGCCGTTGGATGACATCACCAGGTGCGGCTGACACATCCTGCTTGTCCATGGAGAATATTGTTTATTCCAGAATCCTGGTCTCTGAAACCCGATGTTTGCAAATAATTCAAAACACTGGTGTACAACTTATTGCTCATGTCACTCTTTTACTGATCCACTATCACCGGTCTCCCATCCCCTTCCGCATACAATTTAAGAGACTAACACTAGTCCAGAAAGTTCTATAAAGTAAACGCTCTCCTTCCTTGGCTTCTCTTATAGTTCCATTGTCATTGCCCTCTATGAAAGGACTGCACTCTGTGCTCTTCCCGGGAAAACCATCTTTGCATTCCTTCTGTCTCCCTAGCTAGGCTTGAATCCATGAGAATTTCTGGTTTCTTCTTCCCTGCTCCGATCCTATGGAAATCACTACCCTTCACAGCTCTACAACGAACCTTCCTATGAGAAGTTCCATGCTGCTTTTAAGAGCCACCTTTCCCTCTGAGCATTTTGGGGACCTGGCTGTAACCAGAGGGGCAGGGTGTTGATCTACTGTTCCTGTTGCTACGTCTGTCTTTGTTTTTAGTGCTTAGTGACTTATCCTATTTTATTCTACTTTCCTATGCTACAATGCAATGCAATGTGTGCCTTCGAGTCAGTTCTGACTCCTGGCGACCCTATGCTACAGTGGTGCTTTTTTCTGTTGACATATAATTTGATTTGTAAACCGCTTTGCTATCATACTGAAAGCTGCAATAAAAAATCTTATAAGAATAAAGAACAAGAGAGCAGACAATCTGCTGAAACTTGTGAGACTGACTTCCTTCTGCTACTACTACTAATCATTTTCATAGCGTTACACTAGGCATATGCAGCACCGTATAGTTATACATAAAAGACAGTCTCTGCTCCACAGAGCTTGCAGTCTGCTAAGACAGAGTAAACAGGATACTAGGGAATTCTTAAGGGAAATGATTAAAATACACATGAGTATAGACAGGAGAATAAGGGGGCCAAGATCCAAAAGCAGCCTTGAAGCGATGAGTTTTTAGCCTGGATTGGAATCCAACTACAGATGGAACTGCTTCTTCAGTCCCCTCTCCAGCCCCTTTGGAGGATGTCATGCAGTGGTGGGATCTGATCTGAACAGGAACTGGTTTGGATTGATCCTGCCACTGACAGCCCTGAGCGGGTTGCAGCATGACATGTGTTTGGGTTGCTGGCCCTGCATGCTTGGGCCACTGGCAGTGACGGCAGGGCGGCAGCTTCGTGGTGGCCCAATCCACCCGCAAGTGGTTTGACGGCATCAGGAGCGTCAAACCACAGGCGGGCGGGGGAGTCCCGCCAGTACAGCGCCAGCATCTGTATGCCATTTTCAGCCTTTTTCACTGAATGCGGCTGGTGGGAGGAAACACTTTGCGCGAACCGACCGGATCCCACCACTGGTGTTATGTATGCCACACCCTGGACATATAGTTTTAGGAGCAAATTCAGTCATTTTATTATCCTCAAAATCAAATATGTTATAGGCTTTCCTTCATTATGTTCCTAAGTTAAAGCAATTTAGTGTATTTGACTTGCATGGGAGAGACAGAACCAAGGAACTGTTAGGTATACCTCATTAGCATGGCATAAACGGTTCAAAAGATGAAAATGAGGTTACTTACTTGTAACGGGAGTTCTCTGTGGACAGCAGGATTAGTCAGCCACACCCAGTGACGCCATCTGACGGTGCCATGGATACGGAAACTCCCGTTACAGGTAAGTAACCTTGTTTTTTCCTAGGACAAGCAGGATGAGTCAGCCACACCTGGTGACTCACCAGTGCGACTTTGCTACCTTGGGCTGCGGTAGGAGGAAGGCCCCGGTCCTGTGATTAGACCTTTACCCAAAACACGACACCTTTGGTTACAACGTGTTGTTTAGTAGGGCTCTTTGGAGAACTATGCAAATCACAATTGGCTTGATGCAACAAGCAATGAGCAATGAACAGTCAGCAACCATGGCATTTGCAATGAGCAATCAAGGTCACAGAAAGCAAAGGATACATCAACAACATCCATTAGCCCAGAGGGCAAGGAATAGTCAACAGAAATCAATTGTCAGCAGGCCCATCCTATGGCTGAGTCCCTGCCTCCAGGACAGACCAGCTGAACGAGCTGCCAGTCAGTGTCAATTGTTCCAGGCAGTAGTGCCTCTGGAAGGTATATGGCAAGGCCCAAGTTGCAGCCTTGCAGATATGGTGTAGTGGGACTGTGTTGAGGTTCGCCAGAGTGGTCGCCATGGCCCATAGCTGGTGTGCCTGGATGTGTGCCAGAGGGTTGGTGCCCGCCTGTGAATAGCAGTAGGCGATGCATGCGGTGATTCATTGGGACAGCATCCACTTCATAACTGGCCATCTGGTTCTGTTGGGGTCAAAGGCAATGAAGAGTTGGTGTCCTTGGCGGGCCATTGCCGTTCATGCTAGATAGGTGTGTCGTGCGCGCACAGTCAAGGGTGTGGAGGCGTACGCTCCTCTGGGCTATCATGTAAGAACATAAAAACATAAGAACATAAGATATGCCATACTGGGTCAGACCAAGGTCCATCAAGCCCAGTATTCTGTTTCCAACAGTGGCCAATCTAGGTCATATGTACCTAGCAGTTTCCCCAAGGGACACAGGTTCCACAATGCTTGTATTGGTTCAAGCATTGATATCCTGGGTCCCTTCTTAATAATGGTTTATGGACCTTTCCTCCAGGAACTTGTCCAAACCTTTTTTAAATCCAGCTACACTAACAGCCTTTATTACATCCTCCGGTAACAAATTCCAGAGTTTGATTACACGTTGAGTGAAAAAATATTTTCTTTTATTAAATAGTATGTAACATATGTAACATAGTAACATAGTAAATGATGGCAGATAAAGAAGAGTATGGTCCATCTAGTCTGCCCAGTAAGATGGCAAGAGTAGGTACACCTGCCGCTCCGTGCAGGCCACCCCTCCCCATGTCTTTGTTTAAAGGTGAACCCACCGCTCCATGTAGGACACCCCTATTTGTTGAGAAATTAGATAGTTAAGTTTATTTTGATTTTATCCTGTTGCTGTAAATCATATTCTTGTCTGGATATGATCTGGATGGGGTGGGGGGGAAGGGATGGGTAGAGTCCAATGAACAGAAATTGATGCAATAACATGGTCTGACCATGCACCATCACAGTAACCATAGCTACATGAAATGGAACAGAGGGGATTGGCTCCAGGTAGAAGGTAGGAAGCCTGATGGCTTGATTGATATGAAAAGGCAAGGCCACCTTTGGTAGGAATTTCGGGTGGGTCCGCAGTGCTGCATGGTTTGGGCAGAGCATGGTGTAGGGGGGGTATGCAACGAGTGCCTAGAGCTCACTCACCCTCCTGGCTGACATGATGGCAATGAGGAACAGAGTCTTCCATGTGACGAACTTGAATGGCGCCTGCTCCAGTGGCTCAAAGGGTTCCTTCATGAGCTGCTCCAGCACAACGTTGAGGTCCCAGGAGGGCACCAGTTTCCTCATCCAGGGCCACAGGTTGGTGAGGCCTTTCATAAAGCATGAAACTAAGGGGTGCACAGAGATAGGTTAGCCATCAAGGTGGTCGTGGAAGGCTGCGATGGCAGTGAGGTGGACCCTTGCGTGAGGAAGGATAGATATTGGAGTACTTGCGGCAGGGGGCAGGAGAGGGGGCTGACCTCTGCTGTCCTGCACCATGAGTCAAATCAGTTCCACTTTAGCATGTATGAACGTCGAGTTGACTCCCTTCGAGCAACCAGGATGATTTGTTGAACTTCGCCTGTGAGGTTCATGTTGTATAGGCATGACCTTTCAATTTCCAGGCAGTTAGTGTGAGGGAGGATAGATTGGGGTGCATGGTCCTCCCTTCATCCTGTGTGATAAGGTCTGGGCACATTGGTAGGTGCACTGGAAGGCTCTTGACGAGGCGTTGGAGGTAGGGGAACCACATCTGTCTCAGTCAGTATGGTGCGATGATGATTACCAAAACTCTGTCGGTGATGATCTTCTGCAGGGCCTTGGAGATCATCAGCATCAGGGAGTAGGCGTACAGCAGTTTGCGGCTCCTCCAGTGCATGTTAAATGTGTCCACTGCTACTCTCCACTCTGCCGGGTGTTTGGAGCAGAATTCTGTGTATTTTGCATTGGCAAGTTGAGTGAAGAGGTCCACCTGTGGCTGACCCCCATCTCTGGAATAGGGAGGCAGTGATTGCAGCAGGTGGCTGAGCCTGTCTGCCAGGTGGTTGTGTTCGCCGGGAAGGTAGGTGGCCAGGAGGTGGCAGTTTTTGGACCGCGCAAAGTTCCAGATTGTGTGCACTTCCCTGCAGAGAGACAGCGATCATGCCGCCTTGTTTGTTGATGTAGAACATGGTAACTTGGTTGTCTGTTTGGACTAGCACTACCTTGTTGGTTAACCATGGTTCGAAGACTTGGAATGCATACTTGATGGCCCTCAGTTCCAGCAGGTTGATGTGGGACCGTCCCTCTTGTCTCATCCATGTTCCTTTGGTGCAGAGGTGCAGGAGGTGAGCACTCCAACCCAGCTTGGAAGCATCTGTAGTAAGGATGAGGTCGGGTAGGGGATTCTTGAAGGGTCTGCCGAGAGTGAAGTGTGCTTTGTGCATCCACCAGGTGAGTGAGGCCCATATCTTCTGGTCTATGTTTATCCACTGTGACATGGACTGGGTTCACTGGTTCCAGCGGCAGCAGAAGTGCCATTGTAGGCCTCTCATGTAATGCCTAGTGAACCAGATAACATGTGTAGTTGCTGCCATGTGTCCCAGGAGGCACAAGAGTGGTGACATCTTTGACTACTGAAGCATCCCATACCAGGGATGTAATGTGTTCACCTGAGCCGACGGGAGGAAGGCTTTCACTTGGCAGGTGCACAGCATCGTATCAATGAAGTCCAAGGCTTGTGTGGGTCATAATTGTGATTTCTTAAAATTGACCAGGAAGCCAAGTGTGGATAGAGTGTGGTGGTGCTGTGTACAGCCACCTCCGCTGCCGGCCTGGAGGGGGCGGTTATTGGCCAGTCATCCAAGGTAGGGAAAAAACACAAATAACGGACCTTCGGAAGTGAGCAGCTATCACCGTGACGCACTTGGTGAACACCCTCAGGGTCGGGGAGAGGCTAAGGGGAGCACATTGTGTTGGTAAATGTTGTTGATGATGTGGAAGCGCAAGAATTTCATGTATGCTAAGTGGATGGGAATATGGGTGTAGGTGTCCTGCTGGCCCAATGAGGCCAGCCAATCGTTCTGTTGTATGAGGGGCAGGAAGGACTCTAGGGAGTACATCCTGAAGTGCTCTTTGCAGATTAACTTGTTGAGACGGCGTAGGTCAAAGATCGGGTGCACCCCTAAAGATTTCTTGGGAATCATGAAGTACCTGGAGGAAAAGCCTCTCCCTTTTTCTCCCTGAGGCATGTGCTCTCTTGCCCGGGCATCCAGGAGGGTTTTGATTTCCTAGGACGTCATGTCGCAGAGATGGACTGGTGCAGGGAATGGACTTTTGTTGAGGGGTTGCCATGAAATGGATGCGGTAGCCTTGGTCTATGATTTATTGTACCCCCTTGTTGCTGGTGATATTCTCCCATGCCTCCTTGAAGAAGGCAACGCGCCCTCCTACTGGCAGGCATGTGGGTGCCGTGTCGTCAAAAGGACAGGGTGCTCTTCCCCGAGGATGTCGCAGCTTGTTTCTGCTGCCTGTGCTCCTTCATGCGTGGTCTTTGGTTGTAAGACTGGTAGGGTTGGTAGTTGGAGCATTTTGCCTGCCACTTGTAGTGTGGTGTGGCTGATACTTCATGAATGGGTAAGGCTTATAGTGGACCACTCCCTTCTTCTTCTTCGCCTACGGGAAGCAGGTCTCTGTAGTGTTGTCCACCGCTGGTTTCATTCTTTTCTTTCCTCCCGGTCTTGCACTGTTCTCTCCTCTTCTCCTTCAACCCCCTCCTCTGACCCATTTCCGCTCACTTGTGGTGTTCCCCAAGGTTCAGTCTTAGCACCTCTGCTTTTCAACCTTTTCCTGGCCCCCCTTGCTCTGCTGATTCAGCAATCCGGAATATCGGCATTCTACTATGCCGATGACATTGTCCTCCTTCACCATACTTCCCCCTCCTGTCCAGATCTCTCCCCATTGAACTCCTGCCTCACTACAGTAGCCTCCTGGTTGACACAAAACTGCCTTCACCTTAATCTCACCAAAACTATCGCAATTTGGTTCTCTTACGGTAATTCACCTCCCTCACTAGCGCCTTCTTTCTCCGGCACCCCCGTTCCCCTAGTCTCTACCTTCCGGTATCTTGGAGTCCACTTCGACTCAGATCTCTCTTTTAAAGCCCACGTCTCTCACATTACTAAAACTTCCTTCTTTTACCTCCGCCAAATTCGAGCAATACGTCCTTTCCTTTCCCCAGCAGCCCTTACTACTTTACTTCTGTCACTGGTCATGTCACGGGTGGATTTCTCTAACTCGGTTCTCATAGGCCTCTCCAAATCCCAACTTGCCCGCCTCCAGAGGATCCAAAATACCGCTGCCCGTCTTCTTACTTACTCCTCTTCCCGGGACCACATCACACCTTTACTCCTTCACCTCCACTGGCTACCCGTTCCCTTCCGCTCTCAATACAAATTGCTCTCCCTAGTGCACAACATCCTCCACACTAATACTCCACAGTACCTAGCTGACCTCATATCTTTCCACTCCCCCAGGCATACACCCCGTTCTTTCCATCTCAATCGCCTCACTCTCCCTTCACCTTCCCTTGCCCACCTACAATTTACACGATCCTCTGCCTTCTTTTTCATAGGACCTGCCTTGTGGAATTCACTTCCCTCATCCCTCCGTCTTGAACCTAACCATAGCACCTTCAAGAAGGACCTAAAAACTCACCTCTTCTCTACAGCATTCGGTCTTCCCTCCCCCTTGTGTGACTTCTCCTAGACTTTATCCCCTTTTGTATGCATCCTCTTCTGTCTTGTCCTGTGTTTTTCTCTCTCTGTTTCTTTTCTCCTGAAACCATTGTAACTTCTTTTCCGTTTCTATGGCCTCGAGCCGTCCTCTTTAATTTTGTATCTTGTACACCGCTTTGCTTGTTTCAGAAAGGCGGTTTATCAAATAAAATTATCAAATAAAATTACCATAGTAGGACCCATGTGATTTTTTGGAGCTGGAGCTTCTGTTGATACCATTGGAAGCTAAGGTCTGGAGTGTGTTGAAGTGTTCCTTCATGTCATTCACGGTCTCTTTAAAACTTTGCTCCAAAAAGGTTGTCACCGGCACAAGGTGCGTCTATCAGGCACTCGTGTGTGTCCTACAGCAGGCCTGAGGCCCAGATCAAGGCCATTCATCTGACTGCAATGGCTGTCACGGCCACTCTGGATGCGGCATCAAAGATAGAGCGTATGAGGTGTTTGTTACACTCCCTGAGGTCCACCAGGAGGGGCGAGAAGGTGGCCTTGGACTCAGAGCGTAGTCCGGCGTTGAGGGGATGGTGAGTGCATGGCGTGTTGAGAGCTGGCCCGGCTGATTTCAGGACTGGCGTGATGACGGCCGATGTCATGGCTAACGTCATTGTGACATCGGCCAATTGTGCGGTCCATAGGCGGAGACTTCTTGATTGTGCAGGGTTCAGTGCTGGCATTGGGAAGCCCTCGGGGATCCTTGCTTTTTACTGCTGCCGTGGCTGCACTAATTTTCATCGAAGGGGCAGCGGGCACAGGGGAAGGAGTTGCTGTGGCTGGGCTGAGGATGGAAGCCCCTGGAGGCACATCCCGGGCTGTGGCTGGAGGCAAAGAGTCCTGGATGGTAGCGGCTATATTGGGATGTAGCCATGCGGCCACTTCCCTCACCTCCTGCCCGCTGTTTCTTTTTCCCGCTGGTGCTGATTGTGAAAGAGGGAGTTGAAGATGGAGCCGCCTCTGAGGGTGAGTCCTTTCCGGAGAGAAAGTCCTGTTGAGCATGGTTGCAGGATCGGCAGACCCTGGGAGATATGCGGGCACAGTGAGGGCAGTCTTCCATGTGTGATCCTTTCCCAAGCAGTGCATACAGCGATTGTGGGCATCAATGGAATTCATCTTCTTTGAGCATTATGGGCATTTTTTGAACCCAGGATCTTTTCCTGTTTATCCTGTTTATCCTTGTTTTTCTTTATCCAGGATTTAATTGAATGTAGGAGAGCTGATATCCTGTCTGTGTGGCAGGGCAGAAGAACAAGAACTGAGCTGGGTAGGGGGCAACCAGTCCATGCTCAGAAAGTCTCACCTTTCTGAGCTCTAGGAGAGCACTTCCGTATCCATGGCGCCGTTGGATGATGTCACCAGGTATGGCTGACTCATCCTGCTTGTCTATTGATGGACAGGTAAAATTGGTTAAAACGGCTTCACCTCTGACTGGCTAAAAGTATGTGTGGATTTCCATAATATCTGCTTCTAACTGGGTTGAGAGAAGGAGTTCCCAGAAGTGAGAAAGAAAGAGCAGACGATGAGGGGCGTGTGTATATACAACAATGTCACATGTATGTGTGCTATTGAACTCCTCTTGACTGCACACACAGATAAGCAGATGCAAGGGACACAGGCCTCTTTCTGTGCACTCCTTCAACACTACTTTTCAATGGGAAAGTACCCACATAGCAAAGCAAAACTCTACCACGTCGGGCTACATCTGGCAAACCTCTGGTCTCAACTTTGCTCCTGATATTTGGGACTGACAATCACTTGTCAAGTTATCATCTGGGTGAAGAGTTTAAGAACTGAAAAAGCAAAAGCGCTGAACCTCTCCTATCATTTCCCAAATGTCTCTCCAGAGAAAGGAAAGGGTGTGTTATGGGAGACTGTGTTTGGAATGCTCGCAATACCGAGACCATTGAAGACTTCATTCTCTGAAGCAGTCATTCCAGAATCTGTCATGAGCCGAAAACATTGGAAGAACAATGTTGATGTGGGCACAGGTTCAGAAGGAAAAAAGCAGAGACTCCTACTTAGATCACTGCCTGGGAATATCCTAAATGAAGATAACATTCTACTCCAAGAATAAAAGCACAGCCCTACACCTGCTAATTAATGTGTCAGTTCTTCAGGGATCTACCTCGCCAGACGGTGCTTGGGAGCTATAAACAAAGCCCTTTTCTTTGTTGGATGCACAAGGCACCGGAAAGTGGAAGCAACTTCCAATTCTGCATGACACCTTGAAAACTCACAACACAAACCAGAACAGGATGGAGAAAATTACAAAGAAAATGGCACCTCAAAATTACCTTGTGTCTAAAGCAACACAGGATCAGGCTGACATCCAAGGGTTCAGATTAAAAAATACCAAGTATATGACTGCTGCTAATCACAGATGCCAGTCTCTATTGGTTTTACCACTTCAGAAACAAAGTTTGATCCTTTCAGACATATACCACCACAGATGCACATCTACATGAACGCAGTACCATTGTTAAATGGTACTACAGCTGGTAGGTTGAATAAGGTTATTTTAAGGGCCTTCACAATATAAGTCAACTTTTCTAGTGATTCTCTTTCACAGTAACACAGTAAAATAATAGTAAATAGTTTGACTGCCCTGCTTGGTCTTCCCAATTATTCTGGTTTACGCTGCTCAGCTGACAACTGCAGAAGCCTGAATATTGGATTAGTTTTTGCCTTTTCTTTGTTCTACCATTTTGAATAAATACGCCTACAAGTTCCCATTCTTAATCTGGCTTCCGCCACCCCCATCGCTTAGCTTTGTAATAACCTATTAAGCTCACAAAAGTAGTCAGATGTTGCTTAAATGTTTAGCCACTTAAGGCTCCATGACTTTGCTAGACGATAGCCAACCATTATCAAACTTCAGCCATCTATTCAGTTGCTTTCTGAGAAGTTGCAGTCTGTAAGTTTCAACCTAGCTATCCTTTGGTCTATGGCGGGGCTAAACTGTGCTTCTTTTATTTGACCCTTGATTTTCTCTTTTTCACACAGAAACAGGACATACACAGCTCTGTGATAGGGGTCTTACTTCCCAGGGGGCCACACACAAAGAGTACTTTTATTGTGAGTTTTGACAGAGGGCACAGAATGACCAATAGAACAAACCTCTGTATTGCCGCCAAAGAATATCAGCACTAACATATCCAGATGGATGGGCTATGAAGGTGAGTATCAGCTGCTGAATTTTATAAAATATACAACACAAACCTTATTAGGGCATAGGAGAAGGAAGAGCTGGGGAATAAAAATCAAGAGACAACCAAGAATCCCATCATTACTGCTGACAATGAGTTTGGCTGTGATTTCAAATGTTGGGTTGAAGCTGGACATTCAAAAATATTTCAGATTAAAACCTCTAAAGCACAGAAAGAAAATCAAAGACTGAAAAAAAAGGATACACGGGAAAAAAATTAAAACACACAGAGATGTCATTTAAGTTCATAAAGAGCCCATTCTTGAATGGTGTTACAAAAAAAATGCCCAGTTTGAAAAGGATCCAGCAGCTGAATCAAAGTAACATATTCTCTCTCTCTTCTGAAACATCTGAAATAACATTTTGATTTTTGCTAAGCTCTTGACCATCCGGTCCTTCGGGAAGCTAATCAAGAATCCATTGATGCAGTCAGCTGAACTAACAGCCCCCGATGAGTCTCCCTAGGATGCTGGGCTCCTCTGTGCCATATTCAATTTGTGGATGAATTTAGGGTGGTTCAGTTTCCAGTGAAGAAAAGGCAGTGGAGGCCAGCTAGGGGAATTCCTGTGTCTCTTCTTTTTAAATGGATGGTCCATTACTGCACAGGTATGGCGAAGAACTATTTTGCTGCTTATAGAACAGTTCACGTTTTGTATTATATTGTCAGCTTTTCATATTGTTGAATGTCTCATACGTCTTAGATAAATGAACCTACATGAAGCTAAGCCATTCCTATTGGATATATTATGAAATATCGCTATGAAACTGGATTAGGATCTATGTGCATAAAATTAGAAATTACGTGTATAGCTTTGACTGAATTGCACTCCAGTGGATTTTTAGCTGCCGGAAAATGTGTGTGTTATTTTCATACTACACAAAAATTTAGCAGCTGCATAAAATTGAGGCATTCAAGAGAGGGGGAAGAAACTTCGAAGAGGTGCATCAGGTGTATCTTTACCTTACATTTTCAAAGGCTGTGCGTTTAGATGGTGTGTTGCTATCATGGGCAGAATTTTCTCTCTCTATTTGGCATCACCCAAAAGTGCAAAAATATATTCAGCTGCATAACACTAATTCTTAAATTTAATTGAGACAAATACATTGTATTATAAAATCTGGCTTATTTCAAGCAAACTTAATATTGTGTGTTTAATTTCACAGTGAGGGGCTCTGCTCAACACTCAACAGAGGGTCCTGTGCTTGGTTGCAAACTTCTTGTTTCCCTTGGGAAAGCGACAATAGCAGGCTGACTGTAGCAGTCATGGGCCTTGAATCTCTATGTATTTATTTACTGCCAACTTCTGCACAGATGGCTTTGAAGGTGGCTTATAGTAAAAACAAGAGGTTACATCAATTCAAAGATCTGAGACCTAATGTTGTTAGGAAAGAAACCAAAGCATTCTCACCTTCATACATCTGGGAACATGAAAGCTTTCAGCATTTTTCTAAACCACAACAAATCAAGTTCACAATGAATGGGCAGCCGTTCCACATATTCGAGCAACAACCAAAAAGACTCTAGCCATCCAACAGACTTCCTTAACAGCTGCCATTGTCCAAATCGTCAGCAAACATCCCCGGCTAGAATGTAAGAGGGCTTGTCGGAACATGTCAATGAATCTTATCTTACGATACAATACCTTGAATGTTAGGGTTAGGATCTTAAGTCATAGCAGGTGTATTATGGGAAGATAATATAAACGAGCTAATAAAGGATAAACACTTGTCTCGTGATCCATCCTAAATGGGCAACAGTGCTTAAGATAACCTGAAGTCTTCTGATTAATCTTGCTAGAAGTCCAACAGAGCTGGATCTAAGATTTTAGCACCACAGGCAAAACTAGACCTCATATTCCAGAAAATGAGGAATTGGTGTTGGGAGGCGGAGGAAGGAGTACGATGTCAGAGATCCCAAAGTCTGGAGATCCAGAACAGAAGCAGAGGAAGGACATGATGGCTACAATGGTACCCCTTTTGAGCAGCACATGTGCATGGCTTAAAGTAAGAGTAAGCTCCTCTTCGGCTTGGGTATTTAGAGCCTTCAAAATGTGGTACCCTAGGCAGTTGACTATGCCTAAATCTGTGTCTACTCAACATATGGAACAGTCCAGTAATCAGGACGCTGATCACTAAAGTCTGTGTTGCCCGTTGTGCCACTAATGCTATCTGTGGCAAAAACGATCCCTCTGGGTCAAGCTTTATATCAAAATTCCCAAAAGAATCCTTAAAAGGTATTACTATGCCTTCAATCGTTGTCCTATCTGATAGTAATGACTAGTCTAACCCTCCCGGCATGCTTCCTTCTGCGGAACAAGGGAAGATACACCCAATAGGAGCTGTTTACATTGTGCTGATTAACGTTTGAGAGCATCCCATTTGCCCAGAAGCTTTAACTGGGAAGGGCAAAGTTAAAGAATTCATCAAGAGGGCAGTAATCACAAGATTGGCTATATGTTTTTCAATGGAAGATCCCAGAAGCCGATTCTCCATATTGAAGGTCAGGAATGAGATCTGAGCAGTCTGCTGTTTGGAGCATGCAGCAAGAAAGCTGAGGTTGTATAGGGCAACAACACTATTAGAACATCATTAAAAATAAAATTGACACCTGTTTGGAATGGCGGCAAAACCTCCACCACTGGAGGTTTCTGAGCGCAGGCCAGACCAGAAACAGGCCGGGGACCTCTTGAGATCCTTTTCCAACCCTTTCTTTCCATGTTTCTCCAAGACAGTGAACCACAGCTTCAAAAGTTACAAAACACACAAAAGAAAATATTTTTCTCCCTTTTAAGAGGTTGCAGGACCCACAAGACCTGCTGTGGGAATGAATGAAGAATTCAATGCTTTATTCAACCCCTGCATTACCTAAGAGCTGGCAAACAAGAGTTTATTAACAGCTGTGATTACAAAGGTCTATTATTACGTTCTGTACAGTAACAATGTCTTCATTCAAATTGTTTTCCTCCTTGGAGAAATGATTTTGCAAACTGTGCTGGCAAAGGGAGAACAGACTGCCCTGGCTGCAAACATGAGCTTTGCTCAGCATTGTCTCAATAAAGAGAAGCAAGCACACAGAGGGTAACAGCAAGTTACAAGGCAAATTTACTGCCAAAGGGAGGAACAGGAGCTTGGGCTTTCTCGCAGTGTAGGAATCTGAGTGAGAGACTGGAGGGGCAGACTGAGAAAAAACGCAGATACTAGAATACACTGGCCTTGCAACAAGAATACATTTTTTAGGAAGGGAAAGAGCGACAACAGATCAAATAAACTCAAACTATGTCCCTAGGGACTCTACTGCTTCTAATCATTTATATAGCACTACAAGGCGTACGCAGCACTGTACATATAGATATAAGACATAGCTCCTGCTCCATCAACTTTGATCTGTAAATTTTCTTTGACCTGGTATTTTTTACTGATTCTTTTGGGCTTCCAATCAGAATCTGGTATTACAAGTCTTCGCTCAGGTGGTGGTATACACCTGGTCAAGGTTTTATAATAAAGAGTTGTTTCTTACCACGTCTAGACTAGTTTTTGGCTGGTGGCCAGGCAATCTTGAACCCTGAATCCGGCCACTAGGTGTTGCCATTGTGCAAGAGTTAGCTCTTCCTCCCTTCCATGGTCTCTGCAGCATTCGCAGCTCTGGTCAATCTGGGGAGAGGAAGACCTGAGCAATGAAGGGATCACAAGAAACCATCAGACCAGCCCAGGAAGCCCATACCTTTCACTGGGGTTTTTACATGAGGGTTTCATGATTATTTCAAACCCAGATACCCAAGAAAACTTGCAGCTTTGGCTACACGAAGATCTCTGCTTCTTTGATATGAGGAGAACAGACACTTCTAACGCATCTTCTAACGCATCTTCACCCACGGCTCTCCCATTCTGCCTCTTATGCCTTCTCTCTCTGGTGCTTCTATCTCCACAGTTTCCAAACTTCGGTATCTTGGTGTCATTCTTGATAGTGCACTCACTTTTCACGATCACATTTCTTCTATTTCTCAGCGTTCTTTCTACTGCCTTCGGCAGATTCGTGTGATTTGGCCTTTTCTATCTCCTCAGGCACTCACTACCCTTCTTCTTTCACTAGTCATAACCCGGTTAGATTTCTGTAATTCCATTTATGCCGGCATTCCTCAGTATCAGTTACATCGACTACAGTTAATTCAAAACACGGCTGCCCGGATGCTCTTACATGCCTCTCCGCGCGATCACGTCACACCCCTCCTACAACACCTTCACTGGCTGCCGTTACAATTCCGGATCCCTTTCAAGATCCTCACTCTAGTCCATCGAGCCATTTATCTCCATAGACCCCAATACCTCTCTGATTTGCTCTCCTTCCATGTCCCCTCTCGAAGCCTCCGGTCCATTCATATCAACCGCCTTCACCTTCCAGCCCCTTCCCGTGCACATCTTCAATCAACCCGTAAATCAGCGTTCTTCTACCTTGGCCCCTCCCTCTGGAATTCACTACCCACTGCCCTCCGTTTGGAAGAATCATATCCTAAACTCCGTTCTCTTCTCAAGACTCATCTATTCTCCTCTGCCTTTCCTGGATCTATCTGATTTTCCTGACTTCACGTTCCCTGTCTTTCCCTGTCCTCTGTTTCCCTATCCTTTCCTTCTTCAGTAATTGTAATTCTTTTTTTTTTCCTTTTCTGACTTGATGATTTTACTTATATTGTAAACCGCCCCGATGTAATGGGGGGCGGTATATCAAATGTTATGTAAACAATAAACAATAAACAATAAATAAAGTCAACAGGTCCCAAGTGCTGGAAGATGCTCGGAGACAAGGCACTTTTTGGTTTCTTTTTTTGCAGTTTAAACAATTATAAAATCAAGATAAACTTGAGCACGGAAAAAATATGTATAATTGAAACTAACAAAAAAGCACATTTCACATTAGTCTCTATCAACAGAAAAGCCCAGGAACAAGAAGTAAAGAAGGAAAAGGAGCGTGGGGGATGGATGCATCGACACTCACTTCCTAGCCACTGGCAATCTATGCTGAATTTGCACAAAGCGTTCCCATCAGCAAGTCCACATAAACTGGAATATTTATTTCTAGCAAGTGGAGGAAGGGGGGGGGGGGGGACTCAAAAGCTGGTAAGTTTAAAAAAAATTGTAAAAACTACGACAATTACAAAAGGCATATCATATTGGTGATGCAAGTATCCTGTAAAGATTCAAGGTCTTTTCCCCTAAGCTTCAACCAAAGTAAACAGTAATACTTGTATTCACTATCACTTCAAAATTAGGTGAAATGCAAAATCTTCCATACAAAATTTCCACCGTTGCTTGATATACTAATATTCCACACGACGTGCACGTTTCGGGAATAATCCCTGTTTCAAGTGTTTTCTCCTCAGCATATTAAACCAACGCAACTCTGAACAAAAACGCCGTCTCGCAGCTTGAGGTTTCCCATTAATCAAAATGGACTAGACTCCATTTGCTTTTCAAAGGAGAACCAACCAATGGCAAAGGGGAACACCCCACCAATAAGGGAATCCCTTTTTCAATTGGTTTCCGACAGAGTAGAGTGACATCATAATAGGCTGAGCCAATCAATTTCACGATTCAGTCCAGTAGGGGAGATAGTATTGAGTTGAAAAATCCAACGTTGCTCCTTCCACTGTAGCTTGCTCTCACGATCCCCGCCACAGGGATCCAAGGGAACATGATCTATAACACAGTTGCGTTGGTTTAATATGCTGAGGAGAAAACACTTGAAACAGGGATTATTCCCGAAACGTGCACGTCATGTGGAATACTAGTATATCAAGCAACGGTGGAAATTTTGTATGGAAGATTTTGCAGTATGGACAGATAAGTCACGATTTGTCGTTGATTTTATTTAAAGGTGGGGAACCTTATAGAATAAAAGTATCTTGTCGTCTGGAGTGGGTGAGATTTTCAATTCTCACTCTCCCTCGGCACGCTCCGACAAAAATTATTAGAAAATACTTGGGGTATTCGTTGGTGAATCTCTTTATATTATTCTTATTTATTCACTACATTGGGTCTGGGTTGATTCTATTCCAGGTGGTGAGGCACCGGTTTCACTGCCTGGTCCTGTAGCAGACCTTCCAACTCCTGAAGGAGTAAGTTTCTGTGCAGAGGGGGTCTTGGAGGCTCCCCTGGAAAGTAGGAGGGGGGTATCTGAGTGAAGTGGAGCAGATATAGCCCCTCTCTATGATGCTTAACACCCACGTATCCCCTGTGATGGCTGGCCACCTGTCTGCGTAAAGGGTCAGCCGACCTCCTGTGCCCTGGAGAGGAGGAGAGGCTATGTTGGCATAGTCAAATACCCCCTCCCTGCTGAGCAGGAGCCGGCTTGGGAGTCTTCTGCCTACAGGGCCCATGACCCTGCCCCTTGGCCTGCTGGCCCTGTTGGGGAGCTACAGAGGCCTGGTAGTGAGGATAGGTTTTGTAGGCAGTGGTCCTCCTCGGGTAAAAGGACTTTTTCCCTGAGCCCTTCTTCTTCTGAGAAGGGGCAGAGGTTTTCCTGGACAGCCTTGTCTGGGTAAGAGTCTCGGTCTCACGTTCTGCAGCCTTTTCCGCCATGGGCCTGCCAAAGAGGTTTTCACCTCGACAGGGGACATCGAACAACTTGTCCTGTACCCATGGCTCGAGGTCCGAGGATTGTAGCCAGGCCTGGTGGCGTGCACCTATGCCGGCCCCTGCTACTCGAGCCGAAGCCTCAAATCCATCATAGGCTGCTCGAGAGATAAATTTCGAGCACTCTCGAATACCAGAAGACAAGGCCTTGAACCTCTGCAAGGGTTCCTCGGACAGACCAGCAGAGAACCTGGCAATCTCCTTTGCCAGGTCTCGAAGGTACATGCCCAGGTACAGCTGGTAGGTCTGGACACGGCAAGCAAGCATAGAGCCCTGGAAGCACTTTCTACCGAGGGCAATCAAGTTTCGGGCTTCCCTGCTGGGAGGCACCGAGGAGTGCATCTTCTGACTCTTCAGGCGATGCATGGCCGATTCCACAACCATGGAGTGGTGCGGTAGCTGTGCCTTTTGGAACCCGGGGCTCTTGTGGACTCGATAGATGGAACTGACCCACTTGCTTAAAACCGGCATCGAGGCTGGCACCTCCCACATGCGGAAGAGCAACCGCTCCAGCATCGGAGGAACCAGTACAGTAAAGGCCTCCTTGGGAGGTGAGTCATACTGCAGGGCCTCGAGCTCCTCGGCTCGAGGCTCCTCCTCGGGGTCCGCCGGAAAGGCCAAGGCTTTGGCCGTGTCCCACATGAAATCCGAGAACCGGGTATCCTCCGGGGGGACCTTGTCCGAGGCTCGGATCCCGGTGAGTCCGAAAGGTGTCAGGAGACTCCTCTTCCTCAGTTTCCCACACCGATTCCTCCAAGGAGGAATCGAGCGGCTCCCAGTGGGCGGGCACTGCTGCCATCCGCCCCAACGCCAAGGGTACCGGTGTCGACGACCTCGGTCCCGAACGGGAGGCCGAGGGTGACCTCGGCTGAGGATCGACTCGCGTTTGCATGGTCTCGAGGATCGGCTCGGCCTCCGGGGTCGACTTGGATGCAGAGGTCCCGGTGGTCGGGGCAGATGCACCGGTGAGACCGGTGATCAGCACCCGCTGCTGCTCCATGAAGGCAGACAATCTGCTCTCCAACGCTGTCAACCTGAGTCCAAGCTCAAGAGACCCAGCAGCCTCCGACTCGGGCCCCGATGGCATCGGGCCCGACGTCGGCTCCCCCAGAGGAGAGTCCACGAGGACTACAGTACTCACATGACTCGGGGCCTCCGACTCTACACGAGGATGCTTTGCAGGTCTCTCCGACTCCGAAGATCCGGGACGGCGATCGGGGCTATGCGACCTGGACCTTGAGCGTCCACCGATACCGCCCTTGCGGGTTTCTTCTTCCTTTGGTGATCCCTCGAGGGGGACTCCCTCTCAGAGGAGCCGTGACGATGCTCGGGGACCTGTCCAGATGCAGAATCGGAGAAGATCCTCTCACGCTGGTGCTGATGGCTCCGCAATGCCTTTGAGGACATTTTGCCACAGGGACTACAGACCTTAGGATCGTGGTCAGGCCCCAGGCACCGGAGGCAGCAGTCATGTGTGTCGGTGAGAGACATCAGTTTCTTGCACCAATCACACTTCTTAAAACCACTGGCAGCCATCGGGGGAAAAAGGGCCCCTGCAAGATCAAAAAATCGGGCTGCCAGGGAAAAGAAAAATTGGCGCGAACGCAGTCTCTAAGGACAAAAACCGAAAAGAGAGATCTGGGCTCGGCACCGGTGTACCGAGTCCAGGCGGGAAAGGGAACCGACGTCGAACTGAAGAAAAAATT
The DNA here is from genome assembly GCA_033557465.1 of Ichthyophis bannanicus. NCBI lineage: Eukaryota > Metazoa > Chordata > Amphibia > Gymnophiona > Ichthyophiidae > Ichthyophis > Ichthyophis bannanicus. The sequence goes on along the minus strand of CM066041.1, from coordinate 180,258,649 downwards.
TGTCTTAACACAGGAAAATCCACTTTTTCCACGGGTGACAAGGACACACGTCCATAGGCTCCATGGAAAAAAGAAGACTGAGCAAGATGGCACCTTTGGGCGGGAAGGGGACCACGCATGCGTGCCTGCATTCCCAAAGGCTTTCTTTGAAAGCTGGGGAAATGCTCCACAAGGGGGCTCCGTCAGCGCCGACGTCACCCATATGTGAGGACTGACTTCCTGCTTGGTCCTGGAGAAATCATGTTTCCTGTTAAATGTTCATACCTTGTGTTACATCACATTTGTTTAACGTTCCATGTAAGCCACCCCGGCCATGTTGTTTCATGTGAGCGCTTAGACTTGTACATCAGCAGTATATAAGCACAGTTAAATAAATATTAAATACATAATTATAACTTTCAAAAGGAGGAAATGGTTAAGAAAAAATTTAAAGGAACAGCTGTTAAAGTTAAGCGTTTACACTGAGCCTGGACATTGCTTAAAAATATCATCTTGGAAATCCAGACCAGATGTATTACACACTTTAAAAAAGGTGACAGGAAGTTTGAATATCTGCCAGCATAGTTTAAAAGTGATGTGAGAGGCTGTTATAACCATAAAAACATCTTTCAAGAAATGGAAAAAGGATATGAATAAAGAAAACTGGAAATACCATAAGCACTGGTAAGTTATATGCACAGCATTGATAAGGCACGCAGAGATATTTTGAAAAAAAGATCATCATGGAAGCAAAAAGTCATAATAAAAACTTTTTCAGTTACATTCAAAGCAAAAATCCCATGAGGAAGTCAGTTGGACCATTAGATGACAGAGGAGTTAAAGGGGTACTAAGGGAGGACAAGACCATAGTAGAGAGACTAAAGGAATTATTTGCTTACCCATGCCAGAAATAATTTTTAAAAGTAATGGATCAGAGGAACTGAAACAAATCTCAGTGAATTGGATGATGTAATACGGCAATTTGACAAGCTCAAAAGTAGAAAATCACCTGTATTTATTTAGCAACGTTTTTATACCGCTGTATCTACAAGTCACAGCGGTATACATGGAACAAACAGAACAAAAACATCAAATGATATATACACAGGGTGCTTAACAAACTCAAAAATGAAACTGCTGACCTACTATTAGTAATTTGTTATCTATCATTAAAATCATCTTTAGTTCCAGAAGATTGAAGAATGGCTAAGGTAACACCAGTTTTAAAAAGGGCTCCAGGAGTGAGCCAGGAAACTACAGAATAGTGAACCAGACATCAGTGCCAAGCAAAATGATAGAAACCATTATAAAGAACAAAATTACCAAACATATAGTAGTCATGGTTTAATGGGACAAAGCTAACATAGATTTAGCAATGGGAAGTCTTGCCTCACCAATATGCTACATTTTTTTGAAGGTGTGAATAAACAGAGGTAGATAAAGGTGAGCCGGTTGATATAGTGTATCTGGATTTTCAAAAAGCTTTTGACAAGGTCCCTCATGAGAGACTCTTGAGGAAGTTAGAAAGCCATTGGATAGGAGGCAGTGTCCAAAGGTGGACTGAGAATTGCTTAAAAGAAAGAAAAGAAAGAGTAGGGCCAAATGATCAATTTTCTCAATGGAGAAAGGTAAATAGTGGAGTACCCCAAGATTTGTGCTGGGCACTCCTTTTTAAGGAATTTATAAAGGACAGAAATAGGAATGAGTGGGGTGATCAAATCACAGATGACACAAAATTATTCAAAGTTGCTAAATCACAACAAAACTGTGAAAAATTCCAAGAGGACCTTGAGAAACTGGGAGACTGGGCATCCAAATGACAGATGAAATATAATATGGACAAGTGCAAAGTTATGCACTTAAAGAACAACCTAAACTATAGTTACACAATGTAAGGTTCCATATTAGGAATCACCACCCAGGAAAAGGATCTAGGTGTCACTGTGAATAATACGTTAAAACCCTCTGTTCGGTGTGCAGCGGCAGTCAAGAAAGCAAAGAGAATGCTAGGAATGATCATGAAAGGAATGGAGAACAAAACAAAGGATTTCATAATGCCTCTATATTGCTCTATGGTGCAACCAAACCATCAGTATTGCGTGCAGTTCTGGTCGCCACATCAAAAAACCAGACATGGAAGAACTTGAAAAGGTGCACTGAAGGGTGACCAAAATGATAAAGGGGATGAAAAGATGCACCTATGCAGAAAGTCTTAAAAGGTTAGGGCTCTTCCACTTGGAGAAGATACGGCTGAGGGGAGATATGATAGAGATCTATAAAATCATGAGTGGAGTAGAATGAGTAAAAGTGAATCGGTTTTTTACTTCAAAGAATTATAAAGATTAGAACATGCAATGAAGCTACTATTTAATACATTCAAGACTAATTGGAAAAAATATATTTTTTTCACTCAACCCATAATCAAACTCTGGAATTCATTGCTGGAGGATGCAGTAAAAGCTGTTAGTGTAGATGAGTTAAAATAAAATCTGGACAAGTTCCTGGATGAAAAGTCCATAAACCATTATTAAAGTGGAGTGGGGAAAATTCACTGATTATCCCTGGGATAAGCTACACAGAAACTGTCTACCTTTTGGGATCCTGCCAGACATCTGTGACCTGGATTGCCCATTGTTGGAAACACGATACTGTGCTTGATGGACCATTGGTTTGACCCAGTATGGCAAATCTTATGTTCTTATGTTCTAATATATGCTGCATTGCTCCTGTCTTCACTTAGTGCCTGAAGCCTCATGATTTTAACTCCGAGAATAACTAAACTCTGCTTCACCCTTGCCAAATTTTGTCAAGAATAAGAATGAGCAAATTAATTCAGAAGGAAGAGATATCTAACCACCTAGCCATTTCAGATCACAGCATGAGACAGTAAATGTGAGACATGCGTTCTGCTCTAAACAGATTTTTTAAGATGACTGAATTATGAACGTATAGGAAAGATGTGCAAATAGACAGTAGCTAAAGGTCGAAAGCACTAAGATCAGTGCTACCAATCACAAGTTTCAACCTTATGCTAATTCCATTCTCTTTTGTATCGCTCTCTGGGGAGAAGTCAAAGTACCTGTTCTGCACAACACAAAGACACAAGGAAGCAGATCAGATGAACCCAAGCGTTATCATACTGTTACGATAAGAAGCACAAAAAGAAGTAAAGAGAAACTGCAACTCCAATCAGCTGAGACAAGACACAACTCATGCAACTGTTTACAGATACGTAATTCAAGAGGGAGGCTAATGACCCTTCTAACAGCTCTGTCCCCATACTGCTCCTATCATTACCAGCCTGGACACTTGCCATTTCCATGTCACGGACCTGCCAAGTCTTCCATATTGGGTGGGGCCTCCCGGTTGAAGAGCCCATTCTCCCACACCAAGAGTGAGAATCTTCTAACCAACGCACTGGAGCCTGCTTTGCCACCGCCAGTTTTGCACTGTCTCCCCGCACTGGTACAACACAGAGGTCTCAACCTCGCCAGCCAGGACTGCTGTCGAGGCTGTAGTACATGAAAGTGGCAGCAGGGAGTATCAGCCACAAGGCTTGAAAATGCTGTTCCCTTCCCATCCTGGAGCAGAGGAGACTGGAGGCCAAGCAGAAGCTGAGCTGGGCAGGGGCAGAGAATATCCTGCCGGAAGACTTCTCCCACTGGATAGCTCTGATGTGACCTCAACTTGTGGCAAAATGATTTCTCTGGAGATCATCCTAAATTTGTAGGCAGAAGACGAGTCTCTAGGAGTCAAAGCAAGTTCGGCTAGAATGTAAGAAAGAAATTAAGCATCTGGTGGTTAGGTTGGATGCTGATCTGACATTGCATGCCCAGGTGTCACATGTTGTATGTACAGCCTATTGTAAACTGCAGGTAGTGATGCAACTGTGACCGTTTGAGGGGGCGATGCAACTCTTAATGCAAGCACTTGTGATGCCAATTTTGAATTACTGCAATATTTTGTATGGGGGATTATCGGGATATATGTTCAGGAAATTGCAGGAGGTGCAAAATACCGCCGCCTGGGTACTCTCGGGGAGGAGTAGAAGGGACTCTGTTTCAGGTGTGCTCCAATAATTCCATTGGCTTCTCATCCAGCAATGGAGCATATTTAAGCAGCTAATGCTAACCTTTAAAACAGTCAGAGGGCAGGGGCCCGGTTATCGTGAGATATATTAACCTGGTACCAGCCAGGGAGATCTAGCCAGGGTCATCTTCTGGCTATTTTAGGTTGTCAGCAGATGAGACAGAAGAGATGGAGAGAAAGAGCATTTAGAAGAATGGCGCAGACTTGGTGGAACAAGCTTCTGGAAAGTTTGCGGAAGGAGCAAGAATTTCTGAATTTTAGAAAACTCTTGAAAACATTCCTATTCCCTCTGTTAGGAGGTTAAGTGCGATGGAGCAGAGCAGGTATTCAGTTGTAGAGGGGATGGTTGGGGTGGAGGTGTTTGGTTATGTGATGAATGCTCTCTTTTTTAGGAGTTGTACACCGCCTTGAATGTTATGGCATATGGCGATATAGAAATGTTTTAAAATAAATAAAAACAATGGGACTCACAAAATATAATTCACAGAAAAAAACACAACTTAATGAAAAATATTTCAAAACTCTCTTAAATAAGTCCTTTGTTTGGAAAGGTATCAAGTGCCTAAAAACCGTTTTATAAAGCCTTATACGGAACTCGCCTGTGTGTCTCATTCCTTACCATCTTACAGCCTCACAATCGTTACATATATCAGCCTTTCTACATATCCAAACTATAGGCTTATAATATGTTTTAGTTGATAATGCTCAATATAAGTACATACATTGCTCTAAAGCAATACTTATCACAAGCACAGTAAAAACCATTTCGCTGGGACTTCATAATGGCTTCCTTGGTGGTTCAGTAGAACTTGACCCTGGATGCTGGTTTCGCCGTATAAAACTTGACATCCTACCAAACTACATTCATTTATGCATTAATAGGGTACCATAAGCCAGGGCAGCATTCAAAAATGCCAAAGAATCAGCTACAATGGGATTGTTTATAGTGATGCAGACCCATCATCTCCGTCAATTCAGGTCAATTCCGTGTTTCTATTAATTCAGTTCTCACTGACTTAGAATCATTATTACAGACAAGAGCTGGAACAGACATGCTGGGTATGAAAACAACCCCCTCCCCCCCCCCCCCCCCACAAACACTTAATATCCAAATGACAGCCTAAAATCAGTTCCTATGTACTCTATGCTGACCCTCCTGGGCTCTAGCCCAGCTCCGAGTAGCTCTGAACTCTAAGAGTCCCCGCAGGCAGCCTTGTCTGCATCCTGTGTGCCAAATCCTAACTACAAGATGATGGTGTGTAATTTGCCAACGGCACATGCTGCTTTTGCTTTGATCCTTGCTCAGGTTACACACATCCGTTTGCACAAAATTCTTTTCTGGGCCATCCTGCCAGATAGACCATCTAGCCCTCCCCATTTGTGCTGGCAGAACATCTACCTGCCCACCTTATCAGCAGGGTTCAGGCGCACTCGGGTCACATGCTGAGTTTAAATGATTACTAAGACACCATGAATCTTCGTTACACAAAGCTAATTGTACTATGTGGTTCTGTTAATACTTGAAATACACAAAATCACAGATGCCCAATTTTCATTTCACCTTCTGCTCTGCTGGAAGCTCCTCCAGCTCAGCTCCTCTCACTAGACAAGAGGCATCTGATGTGTAGCCCATGGGCCAAATGCTGCTCTGACTTCACCTTGAGATGTGGCCTACTTGAGATTCATAGCAAAACATATTTTTTGCTTAGCATTAGCTAGCACACCTGACTTGGAAGAATTACAGAGAGGGAGGAGTAACCTAGTGGTTAGAGTATAGACCCTGACCACAGAGATCAGGGTTTGAATCCCACTGACTTTCCTTGTGGCCTTGGGCAAGTTGCTTAGCTCTCCATTGCCTGAAGTACAAACTTAGATTATAAGCCCTCCGGGGACAGGGAAATGCCCTACTGTGCCTGAATGTAACTCGCCTTCAGCTGCTACTGGAAAGGTGTAAGCTAAACACTACTAGACATTTGGTGTATAGGTTCACATGTTTTGATGAGTATAAATCATGCCAAAACAACCACTAAACTATTCATGCCACCTGCACACACATGATTTCTGTTCGTGTGGTCCACTGTTGACCTGTACGCCGCTTCACTAGAAACTGGCTGAGAGGCTGCATTCTGTGCCACAGATTACAAACCCACTCACTAGCTTTGCTCTTTGCAGGGCTGATTTTACTCAGGGGCAAAAGGGACAACTGCTCCGGACCCTGCATAACAGGAGGCCCATAGGCAAAAGCAGAACTTTTTCTCCAGGCCACCTGTCCTCCTAGCACCACCATTTCTCCCCAATGTAAATGATGCAGAGGGCGGGCCACAGAAGCACTCTAAAGAAATGAAAAAAAGCAGTGAGCAATTGCGACGTATCCCGTGGAGGAAGAAAGTTGCTATCTGCAATGCAAGGAGAGGGCCGGCAAATCAAAATGAAAGTTTATATTTACAACGTGTACAGTGTAGGCCAAAGGCAGCACCAATAGACTAGTGTACAGTAGCAGCGGGGGGAGGGGGAGGGATAAGGCCCAAATTAGTTCTTCTGAGTGACATCCCATCCGCATCAAGAACTCACTCTCTCTACTTGACCTGGGCATCTTTGAGGTCAATGCGTTATCCCCTTTCTCGATGAAGTTTTCTTGTTCAGAGCTGCTGCGGCTATGCCCCTTGGCAAGTCGAAGCCCAAGCCTGCCACTGATGCGCCAATGCTGCTTTCTGGTGAACCGCTATCACCCAGCTAACACCCCTGCATTTCTAGTGCAAAGACGGCACCATTCTAAAGGGGCCTGTGAGAGCTGCGGGGGCTCTGGAGCTCTTAAAAGGGGCAGTGCGCCTCTGTCCACGGTCTGCTTCCTTTGGATTAGGTGCTTTTGTTTTGGATGCTTGATATGACAAAGTTAAACATTAAAGATGATGGTGCCTTGGGAAGTAATTCTGTACTTATGAATTTGGAAGGCAACAATCTAGAAAAAAAAAGCAGTGGGTGTCTATCCACAAAGGTTTGCCCAGGGCCCCTTTAGTGGTTACAACGGCCCTAGTTCTTTTCCCAAATTTTATCAACTAGGAAACCTAGATAAGGGGGAGGAGGATATGGTAAAGGTCTTTGTCATGTCAGAGATTCTGCAATCACTTTGTCCTCCATCGCCTCAATCCCCACCCCCAATATCCAGGGCAATTATTATGTTCTATAATAGATCGCTTTGTTGCATACATGATCTGGAACCTTCCATCTCATGACCACTGTCCATCTAGTTCAGGTCAATAAACTTCAAGCCTAATTTATCCTGATGTGCTAATGAGATAACTTGTGATCATTTGAGTTAAGCACATAGAAAATATTCTCCATGGCACCTAAAGGGGGCTTGTATTAAATAACATCTGGTACATTGTATTAAAGAGTGTTAACACCTTAACACATATTAATAAATGAGACCAGATATTTGCTTTTCGTAAGGTTCAGTGGTTTATGCAAAATGAACCGGGCTAGGTCTCCAGTGATGATCTCGTGGATAGGGGGTCCCTATCACAGAAATTATACTCTCAATGAGATCACTGGTCAGTAATCTGAGCACCAAAACAGAGATCATTCAACCTAAATGAACCATATTGAGAGCACCATGATATCATCCTACGGGTGGAGCTGCGCGTGCACATCTGTGCCCGTTCTGTTACTGCTGCCCACCAGCAGCACGTCTCAGAAATTCTCCATACATCTCAGCACAGCTCTTTGTATACGTGAACAAGAGGCTAGAATGTTCTTCCCCAGCAACTGCAAATTTCCTGGCTAAAATATGCACTGAGGAGGGAGAGGGGATTAAGGTAACCTGAAGGCAATTCTGTCGTCATGGGGCTTCTCTCAAAAAAAGAGGAAGGTTACAAGAGAAAGGGGGAGAGGGAGAGAGAAAACCTGGAGGAAAGGGCAGGGGTGGAGCAAGGAAAAAAACGTGGTGAAAATAAGAGAGAGGGCCAAAAGAGAAATGAGAAGCGAGGGGAAGGCAGACTCATTCATTCGTTCAAAGGGATTATTTGCATGTAACTTGTGGCTTTTTCCATTAAGGTTAATTACATTCAGGTGCAGCAGGTATTTCCCTGTCCCTGGAGGGCTTACAATCTAAATTTGTACCTGGGGAAATGGAGGGTTAAGAGACTTGCCCAAGAGCACAAGGCGCAGCACTAGAATCTGAACCCTGGCTTCCCTAACTCTTAGCCCACTGCTCTAACCATTAGGCTACTCTTCTCTACATACAAACTTAAGGAAAACATGAAAACTATTACAGAGCTTGGGAAAAAACGAAACCCAAGCGTAGGTGGGGGGGGGGGGGGGAGAAGAGGAGCTGCAGCGTGTTCTGGTCACAGTATCTCAGTGGTGCGTACTACAGGCACAGAGAGGAGGCGTGCAACTCTGCTGTCCCTGCTCACAATGAGTGGCATTCATACTGAGGGGCAAGATTCGGCTGGATTTCTCACTCCCAACTTCAAGCTGGGCTTGGGCTTGTTTAGGAGACCCGCAGTGTGGGAGGCTGAGGCTGTCAGATACAATAATATTTTCCTAGCATCAGACAAAGTTTTTGCTGTCAGTGCAAAGTCTATTTATCCGTCTGTCTCCATCAGGACTAGGCAGGGAAAGGGCTGGAATGAAAACTATTGTCCCACAGCGCATGGAAGACATTTCAAAATTCTTTATCTGTTTACATCGCTCACATGCACAAGAGAAAAAAGGAAAAATAATAGCATTCAAGTGAACATAAGATATGCCATACTGGATCAGAACCAAGGGTCCATCAAGCCCAGTATCCTGTCTCCAAAAGCAGTCAATCTAGAAATGTTCAAAAGTACTAGTCCCAAGTACCTGTCAGATTCCCAAAAAAGTACACATCATTATAGCAATATCCTGTCATTTAACATTCCTAAGAATCCTTCTAATTATTCCAGGCATTCTAATTTGAAATAAATCACTATCTTTCAGACCAGCCATCCTTCCTCCAAGCCCAGGGCCAGACGTAAAATAAATCTTCCATTTTTTTATTAGTATCTTTATTAACGACTTGTGGTCCAATAAAGGAAGCATCATAGAATGGGGCTATTTTAGAAGCAATGCCATGTGCAAAATCAGGCAAGTACACATGGAACCGGCATCCACATAAAAAGGGCAGAATTTACACATGGATGTCCTTACTGTGTAGAAACTGCAGAGGGGCATGTCAGAGTGTGGTTAGGGAGTGGCTGGATGGGCCAAAAATCTATAAGAGTAATTCCCCATTTCATATCAAAAATACATGGGTATGACTGCAATTGTCCACGTTGTCCACGTTGGGCTTTACAGTGCTCCCAGCCACATTTAGGGTTTTTAAAAGTGCCTGTTTCTGCCAGCCCTTTACAGGAGGGGTGAGGGGGTTATCTTCCTTAACCCCCCATTGTTTATGTTCCCCTCCAAAGTGAAATTAGATAGAGATACCGGCATCTATAGTTGATTGCTGGTATTTCTATGTATAGCTTGCAAGATAGCTGACATGGGTAAAGTGCCGGCATTTACATGTGTGACGTACATGGGTAAAGTGTCAGCATTTACACGTGTGACGTACATGGGTAAAGTGTCAGCATTTACACGTGTGACATACTTGGGTAAATTGTCGGCATTTACATGTGTGAGTTGCTGAGTTTCTTCTGTTGATTTTCTATCTTTATTTGTAAAATACTCCTGTGGCTTCATGTATCGGCACATACACGAGCCCTCCTGCCCCTCCTTCTTTGTATTTTAGAAATGGCTCCACGTTTGACAGACCCTTTTCTAAAATACTGCCAGAGTTGTGTATGTGGCAACCTCGATCTCTACATAGTAACTAAAACGTAACCACGTGTCCCATCACATCTCTTCCCTTCACTACAGAACGTACAATAAGTTGAGAGAAAATTGTTTTGTTGTTAAGTGCCGTCGAGTCGGAGTCGACTCATGGCGACCCTCTGGATAGCTATCCTAAATTGTGTTCGGTCTTGAGTCAGGCGGCTCATTGTTGACAGACTGGTACCCGTAGCTGCTGTTATTGTATCGATCCATCTCATTGCTGGCCTTCCTCTTTTGCGTTGACCTTCTATCTTGCCAAGCATAATGTCTTTCTCTAATGATCTCTCTCTTCGCATGATGTGTCCAAAGTATGAAAGTCGAAGTCTTGTCATCTGAGCTTCTAAAGAAAGCTTAGGTTTGATCTCCTCTAGTACCGAATGGTTTGTTCTTCGGGCAGTCCATGGTATACACAGTAGTCGACGCCAGCACCATAATTCAAAGGCATCAATTTTCTTCCTGTCTATCTTTTTCACTGTCCAGCTTTCACATCCATATGATGTTATTGAAAATACCATGGCTTGAACAAGTCGAATTTTTGTATGGAGAGAGACATCTCTGCTCTTGAGAATCTTATCTAGGTCTTTCATAGCCATTCTGCCAAGAGCAATGCGTCGTCTGATTTCTAGACTGCTTGTTGCTTCTTTATTGATAGTTGATCCAAGTAGGTTAAAGTTGTTCACGATTTCAATTTCTTCTCCTTCAACAATGAACCTGTTGATTATGCCAGTTGTCATGTTCTTTGTCTTCTTTACATTAAGGTGCAGGCCCACTTTGAGACTATGTTCTTTGATTGTGAGAAGCAAATGTTTCAGATCATCTTCGCTTTCAGCCAGTAATGCGATACCATCAGCATAGCGAAGGTTGTTGATGAGTCTTCCACCAATCTTCACACCTCTGTTGTCTTCATACAATCCTGCTTCTCTGATGATTTGTTCTGCATATAAATTAAACAGGTAGGGGGAAATTATGCAGCCTTGTCTTACACCTTTGCTTATTTTAAAACATTCTGTTTCTCCTTGTTCCGTTCGAATTGTTGCTTCTTGATCAATGTACAGATTATGCAAGAGTACGATCAGGTGTTCCCTGGTATACCCATGGTTCCCTGGTATACCCATGGTTCTTAATGTGGCCCAGAGTTTCTCATGGTTTACACAGTCAAAAGACTTGCTATAGTCGATAAAGCACAAATAGATATTCTTTTGGTATTCTTTAGTCTTTTCAAGGATCCATCTCACATCCACAATGATGTCTCTTGTTCCTCGCCCTTTCCTGAATCCTGCTTGCACTTCAGGTAGTTCTTGTTCTAGGTATGGTTGTAGTCTCTTTTGAATAATCTTCAGTAGAATCTTGCTGGCATGTGGGATCAGAGCGATTGTGCGATAATTTCCACAGTCAGTTGGATCACCTTTCTTTAGTATTGGTATAAACACAGATCTTTTCCAGTCAGTTGGCCATGATGTTGTCTTCCATATTTCTTGGCAGAGCCTTGTAAGTATGGTAACAGCTACATCAGAGTGCTGTAATACTTCTATGGGAATGTCATCAATGCCTGGTGCTTTGTTCTTTGATAAGGCTTTCAATGCTGCTTTAATTACTTCTTTCATCACCAATGGTTCCCGATTATAAGGTACAGGTTGAAACGGCTGTTGGTCCACTTGATCTTTATCATATAAAAACTCTGTATATTCCTTCCACCTTTTCTTGATCTTCTCAGCATCATTCAACATAGAACCTTGAGCATCTTGTAACATTCCAATTCGAGGATGGAACTTTTTCTTTAACTCTCCTAGCTTTAGGAAAGCCAATCTTGTTCTTCCTCTAATAGTCTCTGCTTCTATTTCCTTGCATGCATCGTCATAGTACTTTTCCTTGTCCTGTCTTGCTGCACGTTGGAAATCTCTGTTGAGTTCTGTTATTGTCTTTCTTTCTCCTCTGGCTTTAGCTTCTCTGCATTTCTGGGCAATTTTCAGAGTTTCTTCCATCATCCATTTTGACCGTTTTTGCTTTTTCACCTTTTGTAGAGACTTCTCGCTTTCTTCCAACACAATCTTCTTGATGTCATTCCATAACTCTTCTGGAGCTCTGTCATTTGCATCTAAAGCAGCAAATCGATTTTGCAGGCAGTCTTTAAATTCCAGTGGTATATTCTCAAGGTCATATTTTGCTGCATTCATGAGTGGTTCGCTCTTTTTCAACTTTAGCTTGAGTTTGCATACTAGTAGTTGATGATCTGTACCACAGTCAGCTCCAGGTTTTGTCTTTGTTGATGTTATAGAACTTTTCCATCATTGACTTCCACAGATGTAGTCAATTTGATTTTTATACAATCCATTGGGTGAAGTCCATGTGTACAGTCGTCGCTTGTGTTGATGGAAGAAGGTGTTTGAGATGAATAGATCGTTGGTCTTGCAGAATTCTATCAGTCTTTCTCCAGCTTCATTTCTGTTGCCAAGTCCATATTTTCCAACTACTTTGCCTTCTTTGTTGCCAACTTTTGCGTTCCAGTCACCCATGACTATCAGGATATCCTGTTTGCATGTTCTATCAATTTCAGCTTGTACTTGCTCATAGAACTCTTCAATTTCATTCTCTTCTGCAGCTGTTATTGGGGCATATACTTGAATTATATTTGTGTTGATAGGCATTCCTCGTAGATGAATAGAGCTCAAGTGTTTGCTGACTGCATCGTATTTCATTACAGTTCTTGCAAGTTTCTTCTTTATTATAAATGCAACACCATTTCTTCTTTGTCTTTCATTTCCAGCATAGTAGACCATGTGATCATCTGATGCAAAGTGCTCGATGCCAGTCCATTTCAGTTCGCTGACACCCAACAGATCAAGTTGAACACGTTCCATTTCATTCTTGGCCACCTCCAACTTCCCTTGGTTCATGCTTCATACGTTCCATGTTCCCATGCGTAAGACATCTTTACAGCTTCTGACTCTCATTTCATGTTCAGCTACATCAGCAGTCAGACGTCCCGAGGGCTTTGATCCAACCACATCATAAATGCTGGCTTTACTCTGAGAAGTCTTCAGCTCTTCCCCAGTAGCTAGTTGAGTTCCTTTCGACTTGGGGGTCTCATCTTCCAGCACTATAGCACAATTTGTTTTGTTGTAACTATCCATTGGGTTTTCATGGCAAGATACAGAAATAGATTGCCAGGCCTTTCTTCCACGCAGTTTAAGTTTGGTGTTGTTGCCGTTGTCACAGAAATGTAATCCTTCGCCGTCAACACTATTCCATTCTGCTGCTGCTCAGATGGGTGGTTTGTCTTGGCCTGGGTCAATAACATTTTGCATTTCCGTAAACACCGTTGATCTCTGTCCTGCTTGTCTTTTTCTGGTATCTCGTTGCTATCCCCATCTACTCCATGTCCTCCAGCACATCCTTCATTACAGCTTTCGCTTATTATGCACAGTTCTGACACTGCAGTAGACAGGACTCTCCACGCCTTACACTCCGCTGCATAAAACATTGAGTTATGCATATAGGCCACCCTCCTTCTCTCAAGCACCCCTCCCCCTTCCAGGGAGGGCCTACTACTTAAATTAACAAGGTAGCTTCATAGCCTGGTGACTGCCTATCACAGAAAAAGCAGGATGCAGACTCCAGCCAGTTAAGATTTGGAGACAGCCTTCCTGTGTTTCTGAAAGCAAGACTATGGAGACAAGATGAGAACCAGATGGAAAGCAGTAAACAGCAAGGCCGTGAATGACAGGTGCCTGATGAGGGCTAGATGGGGAAAGGAAAGGGAAGCAGAGTGTGAATAAGGACAGAAAATGTCCTTGTCCCAATGACAAAACTGAGAAGTAGAGTTAGTGTGCCTGAGAGCTCCCTGCTTTTCACTGTCTGGCCCCTCACCTATGGAAAGGCCTACCTTCAGATCTTCATCTGGAATCATTTTTCCAAAAATTTAAGACTGTCCCAAAGGCCCACCTGTTTTATGCAGCATTTAATCGCTCCCTACATTGATCTCAGTTTATCAGTTTGGCCTGCCTCCCTTCCTTTTTTCTCCCCCTAGCCCCACCTACTCCCCTATCTCCTTCCCTCTCCACTCTTACTCTTTTGATATGATTGTTGCTCTTTCCTTGTGAAATAATTTTATTGGAGATCCTTCCTAGTTTTTGTTTATGTCCGCTCTTATATCTTCAAAGGGCAGCATATCAACATTTTAATAAACTATAAACCTCATATAATTAGCAGTCCCCAGTTACGGAGCTGAACTATTCTCTGCAATATTCACGGTTACCCTTTCACACAAGACAGACAAATTACTCCAGCTCATGTCTCCGTCTAGGTCGCACTTCCCATTCTGTTTTTTTACACTTAGCATGTCGTTCTTTCCACATCTGCTTTGCCTAGTTTATTTCACAAGTCCAGACTCGAGGGCCTTGATTCTTTTGTAAAGTGTGAAAGTTTGAGCTCAACAACAGATGTACTGGGAAAAACTCCTACAGCTTATCACCAGCCCATTTTCTGTGCAAGGTAACTGTAGACGAGGCCCGTTCATGAAGGAATCTCAGGCCTATTCCCTACTTCTCCGGAATATCACACTCAAGGTGGGCATCTAGGCTGTGTCTCTTGCCACACATCAGGGAAGACCTTGTCTGGTTCACCCAAGACAATCTGTCTCTGCTGTTCACGTGGCACTTCTCATCTATTCCCCAGTCAGCACAAGTGGGGTTATAAAGCAGATAAGAATGTGCAATACAAAACCATAAAAGAGAGGGGGGGGGGTCGAAAGGACAATAGTGGAAGCCTGAGGACGACATCATGAGGAAAAATAAGAAGAAGAAAGAAAAAAAAATAATCACGTTAATAGCGTCACTGCATATGATAATCCACAAAGTTGCAAAGACCATGCCCTAGAAAACATACTTTAGAGAAGGAGGTTGAGTGACATACACAGGGCTCAGTCACAGGCAGATGATCTGAACAGACTGGTAGCCCCCTGTTTTAGTCTCTGCAGAACACACATAGGCTATGCAGCTATTATAGGGAGCAACGTGTAGGAGACAGAGGCTGGAAGGGAGTGGAAGGAGGAAATATTTAGCCAACGGGGAGTCTGTGGACTGAAGAGGTGTTCTTCCCTCCTGGCCAGAAATTTAATCCCAACTCTAATTCTATCTCCTGGGGTAAAGATGGCAGAACATATCGGTACAGTAACTTCAGTTGTGACCACCAGCTGCCGTGAGATCCAAAGATGATCCATCTGTTGTGATGGGGTGCAGGCAGGTTTGCCCTCACTAAGCATGGTCCTATCACCCAGAAACCTTCCAGTTTATGCTCTTTTAATTCATCCTCCAAAAGGGAACAATTCAAGTCTTACCAAAAAAGTTTACAGGAAAGAATCCTGCAAGCAGTAAGGCATGAGGTAATGAGAGGGGCTTTCTGGGCTAAGACCCAGCACAGATGGCTGGTTAGTGCGAGGCCTCAAACTCTGGTCAGAATTAAAATCAAATGATGTATCTGATGGAATATAAAAAGCCCTGCTCATTACCCAGGTCCTGAAGAATGCTGTGGTTACAATAATTTTTGTTTTCTGGCATGAAGTGTCCCTTGTGGCTGGATTTAGTCTTGCACCATCACAAAGGCTCCTTTCTTATTGAGTTTAACTTAACAGCTACAGTCCGCAGCAGCAACGGGAAAGGCTCTGCAGCATTTTTACGGCGCATCCCTGGGATGGGGCCTATGGAAGAAGATGCTAAGGCTGCGAGCGCTTCAGCTTCATGAGAAGCAGAAAGGAACTTTGCTGTGGCTAGTCAATTAATCGGCTGAAAGCCGAACAAAGGGAGCTGAATTCTGCCTTCTCTCTATTCTGGGACACAGCCCTTGGCAACAGCCCAAAAAATGAGTTTCAGGTCAATTTTCAAAAATGCTTCTCCATACAGAGACACCTGCTATATGAGTAAGTGCCGTCATGAAGACGGTATATAAAGATATTCCATGGTGCTATAGAGATAGGGCTGGAGGCGGGGCAGATCGGAGAGTTATGCATGTAACAGCGATACTCAGTACAATATATGGAAACTGTACCTAGCTGAACATCCTGCAGTAGAGATGATTACTGACGCCATATAGCCACAGTCTCGGGGATATTTAGCGCTGGCATCTCTGGAAACTGGCAATGAATATCCGGATTTATTTAGCTACAGTGACCAGCGTTTTTACAAGATGGCGACCACTGGGACTGAATATGGACCGGTTTCTGAAGAATGAGCAGATCAGTTTTATAAGCTCCAATCTAACCTTTTTCAGTGTATTTTCTATGTCTCATAAGCAATGTCAAACTACTGTATATTTGAGCTTCTGCACCACTAAGAAAATGGAGCTCTCGCATACGTGCACATTCAGCTTTATGGTGCTTTGAGTGCAAATGCTACACACATGCTAGAACGATAAGCCAATTAAGTACAAAAGGCACCTGTGTTTCCTAGTCTCATAGCCTAGCATGCTCCCGGCTAGTTCTCAGTCAGAGCAGCTCTTTACTGCCAAATTCTGCTGTAGCTGTATAAAAACCATTCACTCTGTTCCCTGGTGTGGGGCACGCTGAAGCTCAGGAATGCAGGTTTTGAACCGAACAGCTCCAGCATCATCTGGTTCCTTTTAATCAGTCACTCCAGGTGGAATTTCCCCCCCTTTCCTGACTTCAGGGGTAAATCAACACACTCAACCATGGTTGCCCTAACCCTCACCTTCCTGCTTGGAGCTCAGCCAGGGGCCGGCAAGCACTGTAGCTCTGCTCACAGCTGGCTGTTGTGCTATTCGACAAGCCTTTCAGCATCTTACTCCTGAGAGGAGCATTCACCTTGCATGATGTTTACGGGGGGGAGGGGGCCATTTTATAAAGGGGTTAATTGCATGACAAGCCTGTGTTACAATTGGCAAAGGCCTTTGGTAATGCATGCATGCACTGAAGAACATGCCAGGTGTAGGGGGCACAGTTTGGGCAGATAAGAGGCGGCGTTACAAAGTCCACATGTATTCTATAAAATAAATGAGTACATGGATCAAGTAGAAGTCCATACTTACATCTCCCTGGGAGCAGGTGTACGCGCACATCAGCATTATAGAACTACTGGAGCAAACTTGGGGAGCCTCTTTTATAAAGGCACAAGGGGGCCTATGTTACCTTTATAACAGAGGCGTAAAAGAGGCCCCTGTTATCAAATCTGGCCCTTTATGGTTCTGTTTTCAGCTCTACCAAGAGGGACTTCGTCACAGCGATTAACCCCGGCCTACAAACAAAAAGCAGATGAGGGTTTGGGATATTCTGCCCTGCACAGTGTTATGCCATTCTCCAAGGAAGCAAGCCTGAATAGCAATACACTGTTTTAAGATGACATGAAGGTGTCAGTGATACTTGTTATATTACCACTCAAAATGGGAGAGGAAGAGTAAAGAAGCACTGCTTATGTAATTTAGTGCATAAAATTTGCAAAAATGTAGTTAAATATGTACCTTGACAAACTACAGTGTAAACTAAAATGAAACAACCAATATACAACTGAAAACAAATGGAAAGTAGCTGACTATAACAAACACAATATTTTTTTCCATGCATAGAAACATGATGGCAGAAAGAGACATATGGCCTATCTAGTCTGTCCTGCCATATCCACTACTATAGTCCCTTTTTTTCTTTAGAGATCTTCTGTCTTTGTCCCATGCTTTCTTGAATTCAGTTACTGTCCTCGTCTCTACTACGACCTCCACTGGGAGACTATTCTACGCATCCACCACTCTTTCCGTAAAGACATATTTCCGCATATTACTTCTGAAGTCTATCCGCTTTCACCCTAATCCTATGCCCTATGCACCCAAGCATCCTTTTAGCTTTTGCCATCACCTTTTCTACTTGTCTAGCCACCTTAAGTTCATCAGACACAATCATGTCCTGGTCCTGCTCTTCTTTCGTGGACAGAAGTACTTTGCCCTCTGCACTGTCCTTGGCGTTTTGCAGCCCAAATGCATAACCTTGCATTTTTTAGCATTAAATCTCAGTTGTCAAATTCTAGACCATTCTTCATGTTATCTACTCCTTCCTGGGTGTCTACTCTATTGGCAAATTTTGGTATCATCCGCAAAGAGGCAAACGTTACCAGACAGATCTTCTGCAATATCACTAACAAAGATATTAAAAAGAATCGGACCAAGGACAGATCCCTGCAGCACTCCACTGGTAACCTCCCTCTCCGCAGAGTGAGCTCCATTTACCTGTACTCTTTGTCGCCTCCCACTCAACCAATTTCTAACCCAGCCAGTCCCTTTAGGGTCCATCCCTAGGGTGCACAAAACCCATGTTGCCTTTGATCCTGAAATCAATTGGACTCCAGAAACCTCACTATCCTTTGTTTTAACAGTGTTTCCATTATTTACTCACTACAGAGGTTGGACTAACCGGCCTGTAGTTCTCAACCTCATCCTTACTTCTGCTTTTGTGTAAAGGGACCACATGTCTCTTTCTCCAGTCATTTGGGATCACTCCTTACTCTAATGAAGCATTGAAAAGATCAGTCAGTGTAATGGCCAGAACATCCATAAGTTCCTTCAATACTCCTGGATGTATCCCATCCAGCCCCATTGCTTTCTCTATTTTTAGTTTAGCTAGTTTATCACAAACACAGTCTTCTGAAAATCATTTAAGATCCCCTTCACTTATGTTCCCATTTTTGGGTGTTTTCTGAGGTCCTGCTCCTGGCCCTTCATCTGTGAACATAGAACAGAAATATTTGTTAAGCAATTCCACTTTATCCTCATCAGCTTCAACATATTCCTCCCCTTCACCCTTGAGTCTGACAATACCACTTTTGCACTTCCTCCTCTCACTAACATATCTGAAAACATATCTTGCCCCCCCCTTTTTTATTGCATTGACTATCTATTCTTATTTTTGTATCTTTGCTTACTTACTTTGCTAGCTTCTCTAAGCTTTTCCAAATATTGATGCTTGTCTTCCTCTCTCTGTAATCTCTTCTTTTTTTATGAAGGCCACCCTCCTTTCTTCACCTTTTCAGCTACTTTTGTGAACCATAGCGGCCTCTTTTTCCTTTTACATTTATTTACCTTTCTAACAAAAAGGTTTGATGCCCTTAAAATATCCCCTTTCAGTTTTGTCCATTGCTTTTCTACATCCTCCAGCAGTTCCCATCCCGCTAACGACTCTTTGAGGTATTGCCCATCTTGGCAAAGTTAGTTCTTTTAAAGTCTAAGACCCTCGCTTTTGAATGGATTTTATCAGCCCTAGTCCTAATACTGAACCACACCATCTGGTGATCACTGGATGCAAGATGATCTCCCACTGTAACATCAGAAACACTTTCCCCCATCGGTAAGCACTAAGTCCAAGTATTTATTTATTCAATCGTTATTTATACCACCTTATCTTGTAATCAAGGCGGTTTACATTGTAATTTCAATTTTACAGAGAACTTGCGATAATTACAGCTAACAATTTAAACATAACTGGACAACTTTATAGCATGCAAAGGGAAGGCCCCTTCACGTGTGGGTTCTATTACCAGTTGCTGGAATAGTTCTCCCTGTAGAGAGTCCAGGATCTCCTTACTTCCAGATGACACTGCATCAGGGATGTGCCAATCAACATCCGGCATATTGAAATCACCAATCAGTAGCACTTCTCCTTTAATGGCAATACTGCGTATGTCATCTATTAAATCCCCATCCACTTCTACTCCCTGTGAGGGAGATTTGCATAGCACACCAATGCAAATGGATTTCCCTTTCCTTCTTTCGAGTTTAGCTCACAGTGCCTTCTCTCTCTCTTTTAGGCCCTGTAATTCTATAGCTTTAATATTATTTTTTTACATATAGTGTCATTCCTCCTCCCTTTCTTCCAAATATTAAAACTCAAGAGAATACACAGAGCTTCTTATTTCAGGAGGATGAGAATGGGTGGGGGGGGGGGGGAAGGGGGAGGAGGTGGGCTTATGGGTACTAATTACTGACTTGGCAAAGCTTAGGAGTCCTGTGGTCTCGAGTGGGCATCAGCAGCCCAGCATCCACCATTCCGGCTCCAGCCCATGTCAACATGGACCAGGAGTCACTGCCTGCAACAGTTCTTCCATTGCCAAGGTGAAGTGAATTGTAATTTCCAGGGAATAGGTGTCCAGATCTATTTTTAAAAAAGGGTTTATTTATATTACTGTTCTGAAACTCACTGGATAAGAAGACACAAAAGGGGCCTTGCAAAGCTTTACACGTTCAGTTTTCAGTTAACAGGATAAGAATGTAGGATAAAGTGATAAGTTTCTTTGATCTAATTCTTTACTGCTAAGATAGGGATGTATTTAATATTCGATCAGCTCTTCGTAATTTTTTGAGTTCTGAAAACTTTGGAAAGGCCACACAACTAAATATAACCACCAGGTGGCACCAAAGAAGCACAAACTAAAATGATGTCTGGCCCAGCAGTTTGGGAGGACGATCTACAGTCCGAGGGATGTGGAAAAAACACTATGTCTCAGAAAATTCAAAGCAGTCACCGCTTGCCATACAAAATTTGAGCCATAATGTTTGGAGTTATGAATCAATCTTTGCCATAACATAAGCAAGAAAAAGTACATCTTCCAGATCTTAAGTGAATTTATAAATACACCAAAGCTAGGGAGTAATATAACTGGGAGAGCGAGACATATCACAGACAGCTGCTATATTATAAGCTTTCTGACAGACTATGCTGCCAGCACAACTCCCTCCTGGGCAGTTTCTCCAAATGGGTTAGTTTTGCGTATGCCACGACAGTCAGGTTACGTGGAGTATGATCTCAGTCTCTCAAATTTGCAGCTAATGCTCGGCATATTACTTGCGTCATGCCAGAGAGCTTCCTTCTAGAATTCCTAAGATGTGACGTGCATGGGTAGTTTGTCAAGATGTGCTTGGAAATTCTTCTTTATCTAGATTGTGGCTCCCAGTACAAGGGGAAATAGTCCTGTATCTTTCTGCCACATGTTTTTGGTCTCTGACTGCATTTCTTGTACTTCAGGATCTTCTGCCTCTCCATGTGATTCCCAGAATAATCACTTGGAACCGACACCTCCATTATCAATGTCGTTCTGGTGTTTTTCTCCTTTTACCACTATATCGAGTTTCCTTGCACCCAGTTTCTTCTCTGTCGGAATGGGATTGTCCCAGGTGATCATAGCCTCCTCATTCTCTGTTATTTTCTTAGGGTTATGATCCCAGTGCTTTTCAGGTACAGTGATGCTGCAGCGTTTACAGAGTTTCCAGTGCATAAGGCGTGCTACTTTATTGTGACTTTCTGTATAGAAATTTTCTGCCATCAGAACTTCATAGCCAGCTATGAGGCGAGTCACTGTTCCGAGGTCTTTCTTATAGAATCAATATATGTTGGTTTTACCAGTTTTTTCAGTGCTCACTGTAAACCATCTCATCCGTAATCCATTGTCCTGGGCTGCAACTATCAACCGGAGACTTCAGCCAGAAAACTTGAGCTGGAAGAGAGACAGACAATGGGCCTGCTTTGGGGCTGGTGTGACAAGCCACCTGGCTTTTAGGTAAACTTGCTGTGCTGCCAAGGACAAGTGGGCCTGTTGAGGGGGGGTTGGTGGTTGATGTATCACACTTCGGGGGGGGGGGGGGAGCACTCATCCCAGGGACTAGGGGAGCTATGAATGCCACTGCACTGCTCTACCAATAAAACTTACTCCTGTGTTGCAAGACTCCCTATGCCAGTACTGAGACATTTATACACAGCTCTGCCAATGCACCCCCCCCCACCATAGCACCACTGCTGTCCCCAGTACTGAGACCCCCACCCCAACGCACAGCTTTACCAATTCTTACCTTTTCAAATGAGAACTCCAGGCAAGATCCAACACAGGTATATAGTAGGAAGGTCCATTCCCCATTGTGTTTACAATCTAAGGATTCTATTCACTAGTGTGTGTGAAAGCGTAGTTACTCACCTGTAACAGGTGTTCTCCAGGGACAGCAGGAATCAGTCCTCACATATGGGTGACGTCGACGGAGCCCCCATGCGGAGCAAATCCCCAGCTTTCGAAGAAAGCCTTTGGGACTGCATCACGCATGTGCGGCCCCCTTCCCGCCCAAGGGTGCCATCTTGCTCAGTCAAATGACATAGCTAAAAAGATGGCAAAAGGATAAAAATTAATCAAAGGACTGCAACTCCAGGGGAGGAGGGAGGGTCGTGAGGCCTGATTCCTGCTGTCCCTGGAGAACACCTGTTACAGGTGAGTAACTACGCTTTCTCCAGGAACAAGCAGGAAGTCAGTCCTCACATATGGGACTCCCTAGTTATAGGCTACCAAGAACCCATAACTGAAAAATAGGCTCCCTCTAGAAGAGCCGCAGCAGCCATGATAGGAGTTCAACTGAGAACATAACACTCCGGTAGCCTGACACCAAAGGGTCGGAGGGTAGGAGTTGCCTAAACCTCAAACAGATTACATACTACAGCCTGGCCGAAAGCACTGTCCCGTTGGGACTCCCTATCCAGGCAGTATTGGGCCGCAAACGTCTGGCTTGAAGACCTGGTTGTGGCCCGGCAGATGTCTGCCAGCGGAACAGAGCAGAAGTGAGCCACTGATGTGGCCTTAGCCCTGACCCGGTGGGCAGTGACTCGACCCTGCAATGGGAGATCGGCCACCCTGTATGCCCAGGCAATGCAATCCGCCACCCAGGTGGACAAAGTACGCTTGGAGACAGGCATCCCCAGCTTATCAGAGTCATAAGAAATGAAGAGCTGAGGAGCTCTTCGATGTCCCTTTGTACGCTCCAAGTAGAAGGCCAATCTATCTTTATTCATTTCTTGATATACCGCACACGTCAAAGACACCAGCGCGGTTTACAACAAGCTTAAAATAAGGGGCATAACATTGCTGCTAGAAAGAGAGGATAGAGGAAATAGAACTCCATTAGTGCAATAGGAAAGGGACAGAGGTAGAGAAAGTAAAGAGAACAGAAGAGTAGGTCAGAGATAGACAGACCGACAAACTGAGGAAAACGAGACAACCTATGAAGGGTCTGTAGGGATGGAGGAGGGAAAGGGAAGATTGTAGGCAGTACAAAAAAGGTGGGTCTTCAGACCGGCTTTAAATTTGCGAAAGGATAATTCAAGACGGAGGGCAGGGGGGAGCGAGTTCCAGAGCCTGGGACCAAGGAAAAAAAAGGCAGAAGAACGGGTGGATTCGAGGTGAGCAGAGGCAGGGGGGGGGGGGGAAGAAACATACGGTTGGCATGGATGGAGCGCAGGGAGCGTTGAGGGGCATGAAGACGGACCAAGTTAGAAAGATAGCACGGGACACTAGTATGTATTGCCTTATGCACGAAAGTGAGGATTTTAAATTGAATCCGGTAGGAGATGGGAAGCCAGTGGAGACCAATAAGAAGGGGAGAAATGTGATCATAACGGGAAGCTTTAATAAGTAGCCGGGCAACGGAGTTTTGGATAAGCTGTAGCCTTCGGAGTTGGCGTTGGGGGAGACCGGCAAAGCAGACGTTGCAATAATCCAAGCGGGAAAGAGTGAGTGAAAGAAGTAGGGTGGTCAAGGCAGAAACAGGAAGAAAGGGGTGAAGAGCCCGCAACTGCCTGAGAGAGAGAAAAGAACACTGGACTACAAGAGACAGATGTTCATGGAAGGAGAGGGCTGAATCCAGGACGACCCCGAGGTAGCGCAGGGAGGGGACAACAGGAATGGAAGTGGAAGAGAGCAAAGGGGAAATCGAAGGTATGGGGCCACCGAGGGTGAACCAGATGGCTTGGGTCTTAGAGGGATTGAGGTGAAGAAAGTTAGAGGACATCCAGGAAGCAATGGAGGATAAACAGGAATTGAGAGGGGAGAGATTGGGTGAAAGCGGGCAAGTGTGGTAGAGAAGAAGAATATCATCTGCGTAATAGTAGGCTGAAACACCAGACTGCTGCACTAGAAGAGTGAGGGGAGCAAGGAAGACATTAAACAGAAGAGGGGCCAGAACTGAACCCTGAGGAACCCCACAGGTAAGTGGGTGAGTGGGAGAGGAAGAGGAACCGGCGGTGACAGAGAATGATCTGTTAGTCAAGAAGGAGCGAAACCAGTGGAGAACAGTGCCAGAGATCCCAGTGTTGCAGAGACGTGAGAGCAGGGTGCGATGATCGACGAGATCAAACGCGGAAGAGAGGTCGAGGGAGACTGCAATAGAGACAGAGCCACGATCGTGTGCGGAGTGAAGTTCATTCATAAGAGAGAGGAGAATAGATTCCGTGCTGTGCCCGGGACGGAAACCAGACTGACGGGGTGAAGGGAAAGGGTGGCGTCAAGGTGAGAGGAAAGCTGAACAAAAACCAATTTCTCCAGGAGTTTGGAAAGAAATGGGAGGTTGGAAATAGGATGCCAGTTGGCAGGGATGGAGGGGTCCAAGGTGGGCTTTTTAAGGATGGGTCTAATCAAATCGTGCTTCCAAAGAGAGGGGAAGGAACCGGAATAAAGACTAGAGTTAAACATAGAGTGAATAAGGGGAATAAGGGCCAGAGAAGACTCGGAAAGCCAAGTAGAGGGGGATGGGATGCACTCTTACAGTCCAAGGTATGAATAACTGCCTCTGCTCGGCTGGCATGGGGCCTGGGAAAGAAGGTCAGAAGCACCACCTCCTGGTTGAGGTGGAAAGAGGAGACCACTTTTGGGGTGCATGCGAAGTACCACCCTGTTCCTATAGAACCGTGTGAACAGTCTATCGGACACCAGAGCTTGCAGCACACTCACTCGTCTAGCCGATGTGAGTGCCACCAAGAAAATCGTCTTCCAAGAAAGGAAGCAAAGATGGCAGTAGCCATCGGCTCAAAGGGTGGGCGAGTAAGCTGCTGCAAGACCATTCAGATCCCATTCGGTCGCCGGGGGGCGAACTGGGGGTTTCAGCAGAAGCAGACCTCTCAGGAACCTGGACACCAAAAGGTGAACAGAGAGAGGTTGCCCTTCCACAGGAGAGTGGTGTGCTGATAAAGCACTAAGGTGAACTCGGACCGAGTTTGACTTAAGGCCTAATTCTGAAAGGTGAAGCAGGTACTGCAGCAACACAGCCACCTGGCAGGAGAATGGGTCCTCACTCTGCTGAGTACACCATATCTCAAACCTACGCCACTTAAATGCGTAGGTTTTCCTAGTCGATTGCCTTCTAAAGGCCAGCAACACATCCTCTATCTTTTTTGGAAGGAGAAGTGGTGCAAGAACTACCCTTTCAGCAGCCATGCCATCAGGTTGAGGGACCTGAGGTTGGGGTGCAGGAGTGAGCCCCCGTCCTGCGACAGGAGGTTGGGCGAAATTCCCAGAGGGATTGGAGTCTCCTCACCAGCTGCAGGAGGAGAGGAAACCAAGGCAGTCTCGGCCACCTGGGGGCCACCAGGATGACCGAAGCCTTGTCCTGAAGGATCTTGAATAAGGTCCGAGCCACCAGAGGAGTGGGAGGAAACTCATATAGGAGGCCCACCGACCAGGATATTAGGAAAGCATCTGCAGCTACCCTGTGTGGGTGTGGCTGTCTGGAACAGAACTGGGGAAACTGGTGATTTTGAGGGCTCGCAAACAAATTGATGGATGATTGCCCCAGCACTGGAAGAGTTGCTAGGCTACATTGGGATCCAGTTGGCACTCATGCAGCTGGAGAATTCTGCTTAGCTTGTCTGCTAGGAAATTCTCCTGACTTGGCAAATAAATCACCTTGAGGGACATACCCTGACTGCGAAGGAGCAGAGGTCCAGGGTTTCCTGACACAGGATACGAGAGCCTGTGCCCCCTTGTTTGTTCACATAAAACATCGCTACCTGGTCGTCTGTCTGAATCAAGACAGATTGATGAGCCAGGGTTTGGCAGAAGGTCCGAAGAGCCAGGCGGATCACTCAAAGCTCTAGGAGATTGATTTGTTGTGTGCTCTTCCACTGAGACCACACACCTTGAGTGCAGACCTGTTGGCAATGTGCACCCCATCCCAGCAGGGATGCATCCGTAGTCAGCACTCTGGAGTGCGGGGGAGGCTGAAAAGGCACTCCCTCCAGGAGGTTGTGAGGATGAAGCCACCATTTCAAAGACTGTATCAGGCAATGGGACACCTTGATGTTGTCCCTGAGTCTGCCTGTGGCTTGTGTCCACTGGTCTCTGAGGCACCACTGAGCTGTTCTCATGTGAAGATGAGCATTGGGTGTCACATGCACCGTGGAGGCCATGTGACCTAGGAGGCGCAGAAAGTGTCTTGCTGAGATGCGGCATCTGCGACTCACTTGCTGCACTAGGGTTACCAGTCGTTAAGCCCTTTCTTCTGGTAGATAAGCCCTTGCTTGAAGGGTGTCTAACCATGCCCCTATGAACTCCAGTCCTTGAGAAGGAACCAGAGTGGAGTTTGTGGAGTTGATCATGAAGCCCAGGTGCTGAAGCAGCTGGATAGTGCGAGACATGGCCTGTTGGGCCTCTAGAGGTGACTGGCCTCTAATGAGCCAGTCGTCTTAGCAGAAGACGAATACCCCCTGAGTCCTTAGAAAGGCCGCTACCACCACAAGGCACTTTGTGAATACCCTGGGTGCCGAGGCTAGGCCAAAGAGAAGTACTCTGTACTGAAAAATGGTTTTCTCCCACCACAAATCTTAGGTATTATCTGTGGTCTGGATGAAGCAAGATGTGTGTATACGCATCTTTGAGATCTAAGGAGCATAGCCAGTCTCCCTGGCGGAGGTAAGGCAGCAATATTCCAAGGGAAAGCATCTTGAACTTTTCCCTCACCAGGAACTTGTTTAGGTTTCGCAGGTCGAGGATAGGTCTTAGGCCTCCAGTTTTCTTTGGTATCAGAAAGTACCTGGAGTAGAGGCCTGTGCCCCGTAGGTGGTGGGGCACCTGTTCTACTGCCTGATCCTCGAGAAGACCTGCTAACTCCTTCATGAGGAGGTCCCTGTGAAGAGAGGGTCTGAGAGGCTCCCCTGGAAAGAGAGGGAGGCACCTGGGTGAGATGTAACCGATAGCCCATTTGGACTATCTGGAGGACCCAGGTGTTTGTCGTAATGGCTGGCCACCTGTGGGCATACAGGATCAGCCTTCCTCTTGTGCATGGTCTTGCGTCCTTTGGGAGAGAGACTATGCTCTGGGAGTCAAAAGCCCCCTCCACTCTGGGCTGGGGCGGAGCTGGCGCCTGGGGCTTGGGGGCCTTTTGCTTACACGGACCTTGCCCCCATCCCTTGGCCTGCTGCCTCTGCTGGGGAGCTGGGGAGGCCTGATACGTAGGGTAGCTTCAGTAAGCCGATCCTTTCCTCGGGAAAAATGGCTTTTTACCTGAGCCCTTCTTCTTAGTCTTCTTCTCGAGTCTTGTCCGGGTCAGGTACTCGGACTCGATCTCAGCAGCCTTCTCAGTCATGGGCTTGCCAAAGAGGTTCTCACCTCGGCAAGGGACATCGACCAACTTGTCCTGAACCCATAGTTCCAGGTCAGATGACTGTAGCCATGCCTGGTGTCGTGCACCGATGCCAGCCCCCACTACCCGGGCCGAAGCCTCGAAGCCGTCGTAGGCTGCTCGAGTCATAAACTTCGAGCACTCTCGGATCCCAGTGGACAAAACCTAGAAGCGCTGTAAAGGTTCCTCGGAAAGACCAGCAGAGAACCTGGCAATCTCCTTTGCCAGGTCTCGCAGGTACATGCCCATGTACAGCTGGTACGTCTGGATTTGGCATGCCAGCATCGAACCCTGGTAGCACTTTCTGCCGAGAGCATCCATGTTGCGGGCCTCCCGGCCAGGAGGCACCGAGGAGTGCGTCTTCTGGCTCTTGAGCCAGCGCATGGCCGATTCCACAACCATGGAGTTGTGCAGCAGCTGTGCCTTTTGGAACCCAGGGCTCTTGCAAACTCAATAGTTGGAATTGATTCGCCTGCTGAGAACTGGCATCGAGGCCAGAGTCTCCCACATTCGGAGCATCAGCCGTTCCAGAATGGGGGGTACCGGTACAGTAAGGGCTTCCTTTGGAGGAAAGTCATACTGGAGGATCTCGAGCTCCTCTGCTCGAGGCTCCTCCTTGGGATTCGCCGGGAATGACAAAGCCTTTGCCATGTCCTGGACGAAGTCCAAGAACCGAGTGTCCTCCGGGGGTGACCGTTTCCGAGGTTCAGAACCCGGGGAGTCTGACGGGGCGTACTTGGTACGGTGGGTGCCCGGGGACTCCTCATCCTCCATCTCCCAGCTGGACTCTGAGTCGTCGTCAATCGGCTCCGGTCTCGACCGCCCCGATGCCGAGGGAATCAGCGTCGACAACCTCAGTCCTGAACGAGAGGTCGAGGGGGACCTTGGCCGAGGATCGACTCAAGACCTCATTGTCTCAAGGATTGGCTCGGCCTCCGGGTTCGGCTTGGACGTCGAAGTCCCAGTGGTCGGGGCAGACAGACGAGTGAGACCGGCCATCAGCGATCGCTGTTGGTCCATGAAGGCAGACATGCTGCGCTCCAAGGCCGCCAACCTGAGGCCGAGCTCAGAAGGCTCCGCAGCCCCCGGCTCGACGCCGGCTCTCCTGGAGGAGAGTCAACAATGAGGACAGTGCTTACCTTCCTCGGCATCTCCGGGTCCTTTCGAGGGAGTTTGGCAGGCCTCTCCGACTCCGAGGATCCGGGGCAGTGAGCCGGGCTCTGCGACCGATCCCGTGAGGGACCAGGCTGTTTGGAGCTCTCAGGCGACACCGCCCTCACGGATTTTTTCTTCCTCCGGTGATCCTGCAAGGGAGACTTCCTTTCAGAGGACACCTGACGCTGCTCAGTATCAGACAGCTCCCGAGCGGTCGAGGCCTCTGACGAGGTCCGGGCCCGGGCTGGTGCAGACTTGGGAAAAGTCCTGTCATGTTGCTGCTGCCTAATTCTCAATGCCTTGGAAGAAATCTTTTTGCCCAGGCCACAGACCACGGGGTCATGGTTGGGCCCGAGGCATCGGAGGCAGCAGTCGTGTGTGTCGGTGAGCGACATAAGCTTCGTGCGCCGATCACATTTTTTAAACCCGCTGGCAGCCATCGGGGGAAAAAGAGCCCCTGCGAGGTCAAAGGACCGGGCTGCCAACTAAAAAGAAAAAAGAACGCGAACGCTAGTCACTAAGGACAAAACGAAAAAATAGAATGGACTCGATACCGGTGTACCAAGCCCGAGGCGGGAAGGGGAACCGGGGTTGAACCGGCAAGCAGAAACACACAATTTTTCAACTTTTAACTCTTAACTCTTTTTCCATGGGGGAACTAGGACGACGTCTGCTGGGCTATGCAGAAAAAAGGAGACCGAGCAAGATGGCACCCTTGGGCAGGAAGGGGACCGTGCATGTGTGATGCAGTCCCAAAGGCTTTCTTTGAAAGCTGGGGATTTGCTCCGCATGAGGGCTCCGTCGACATCAACATCACCCATATGCGAGGACTGACTTCCTGCTTGTTCCTGGAGAACGCAAAATGCATTATTCTCTATGGGAACTATTTACTATGTACTTAAATTAACGCGTGTTAATATGTGTTAACACAGCTT
This sequence comes from Ichthyophis bannanicus, assembly GCA_033557465.1. Lineage (NCBI taxonomy): Eukaryota > Metazoa > Chordata > Amphibia > Gymnophiona > Ichthyophiidae > Ichthyophis > Ichthyophis bannanicus. The sequence goes on along the minus strand of CM066041.1, from coordinate 180,229,241 downwards.
AGTACATGGAGGTCTAAGATCTCTATCTGAGGCCATGGAAGATTAAGGGACCTACTCAAACTAATAAGACGTGTAATTGCGAGGAGCAGGATTTAAGCCAGTGTGTCCCTTGCTCTCAACCTTGTTGCTTTAACCACTGGGCTACTCCTTCCTCAGGAGATGGTGACTCACTCAGGGTCCTACACAGGAATGGTCTTGAGTTCAGATCCTAAGACTTCTCTTACTTTGTCACCCTAAGCATGCTTGCTCAAAAATACATAGGAGATGCTTCAGGGCTAGAGACAAACTTGGTGGACAGAGAGAGTGTGTATAGATGTTCATCTTTCAATGTTTATAGAGCTGGAAATTTATTTCCATACTTTGGGACAGCATTGTTCAGTCTGGGGGTGATTTTTAGACTCTACATGGAGGTCGTAAGGAAGTCTACCTAGCAGGCACACTATGCACAGAAAGCACTTGTATTGCAACAGACACAAATTATGCGACAAAGAGCCCACATGGTTCTTTCAAACCAAACACGCCACCTATCATCTTTCCCCACTCAACCTGGCCATGCCCTCTTTTATCTGCACCCGTTTATCTGTGTAAGAACTCTGACACTTGCCCGGTGTGTGCATATATCAGGACAATAAGGGAACCCTTTTATTAAGGACATTAGAGATGGTCCAAAGAGCCTCAGGATGCCCTGTTATACTAACTTATGGGGCTGCGCATTCGTTAGCGAATCTTAAAAAATGCTGTGCGCACTAAATCAATTTAATGTTACATTAGTCTATGAATGATAATGCCTCTCTGTAAGTCTTTGGTGCGACCTCATTTGGAGTATAGTGTGCAATTCTGGAGACCGCACCTTCAAAAGGATGTGAACAGGATGGAGTCGGTGCAGAGGGTGGCTACTAAAATGATTAGTGGTCTTCATTATAAAGCATATGAGGACAGACTTAAGGATCTTAATATGTACATCTTAGAGGAAAGGCGGGATAGAGGTGATATGATTGAGATGTTTAAATACCTCCGTGGCATAAATGTTCAAGGAGAGAGCCTCTTTCAATTGAAAGCAAGTTCTGCTACGAGGGGACATGGGATGAGGGTGAAGGGAGATAGATTCAGGAGTGATATGTGGAAATATTTCTTTACGGAAAGAGTAGTGGATCCGTGGAATAGTCTCCCAGTGGAGGTGGTAGAGATGAGGACAGTAAATGAATTCAAAAAAGCATGGGACAAACACAGAGGATCTCTAAAGGTAAAAAGGGGACTGTTGTAGTTGTTGATATGGAAGGACAGACTAGATAGGCCATGTGGTCTTTTTCTGTCATCATATTTCTATTTCTAATGAACACACATTAAATTGACTGGCATGCACTGAAACATTCTAAAGTGCTTAAAATGTTTATTAAAAAATGTGTGAAATAGCCTAAACAAAGATTTGAAAATTAGAGAAAAGCCCAGATAACAAAAAATGAACCAACAATTTTTTCCTTGAGTAACGTTGTTACTGGCCTCAATATACAAGTTCTGCCGTGCAGCCAAAGCTTCAACCAGAGCCTCTCGGTTATATGTGTGATAAGGGATGTCATTAATGCCCAGCACCTGATACAACATTCCAGCAGTATGCATCTGGACAAGCACTCAGTATCTCGCCTTCCAAGCAATTAACTGGGCTGGTAGACCAGTGTCTAGCCATTCAGACTGTTGTGATGCCCAAATTGGGTTTCCCGCACCCCAGGTCAGTTGGTGCTGTTGTGGAGGAAGCATTCATAGCCCTGAGGGACAGGGATTCATAGTCTGTGAGTGCTCCACCAGCTGGCCAGATTTAGAGCACATGATAAGGCTTGAAGGGGCTCTTTAGCCTGGTTTTGCGTCTTAGGACTATCACTGCAATGACCAGACTTGGAACAATGGGAGAAAGGGTAAAATAATTTGGGGGAAAACTCCCCGTTAGTTGTGAAAAGCGGCTTAGCGTGCCAGATGTCAGCCATGGTGCTGACTGAACCGAGGGGAAAGGGAGAAAGACAGAAATCATGGGCCAAAAAAAAAACCCACACATCAGTGAATCACCAACCAGTGTTTCAGAACATAATATGTATTCTTGATGTTTTATTTTTCAAATGCGTGGATAAAAGGCAAATGCCTTTTTGCCATAGTATATGGGCGTTGGGGCCTTTCATTTCAGTGGGAGATGTAGGGGCAGCCAAGATGCACAGCTGCAATCAAGAAAATTTGTTACAGTCAATAATTAAAGATTAACATGTCTTTGCTACAATCGAAAAAGGACTAGGAGCATGACAGAATATCTCCTGCATTTTTCAGCTTCGTTCTTCAATCAACCCACGCTTGGAAGCCGCCAGGGCCCGGGGGCTGGCTGTGATGAATCGTATCTGACACAGCTTAGCCCGCTAGACTGAGGAATAGAATAGATCACTATGCCAGCATCTATTGCACATTTATCACAAACTACATGCAGTACAGCATAAGCTACAGAAGTGATAATGTAACTATCCTAGAGGGCTAGCGGTTACCAGGAACAAAGAGCAGAGACCATCTAACAGTAATCACTAGAGGTGTGCACTTAAATTTTTAGGGTTTTTTTATTTCATATTTTTTTCTCTTCCTTTTGTTTGTTTAAAAATATTAAATGCAAAACTACAAAACAAAACATAACTTTGGGTCCAACTAAATTCAGCAAACCAAAACAACTCAGCGTCAATAAATTTGCAAGATGAGGTAGGAGCAATTCCCATTCACTTCTGACCCTTCCCCTGGTTCCTTATTACAGAATGGCGTTGGCTGAATCTGAGACTGGTGCCATTTTCTTGTATGACTGTATGTTGTACAATTTACAATGTTGTAAATGGAACCAGTCTCAGATTCAGCCAACGTAATTTAGAAAGGGAGGGGTCGCAGTGGGGTAGAGTGAGAGGAGATTGCTATTGCCCCATCTGAACTTCAGACACATCCATGAATGAGGTACAAGGCCTCGGGGGTAGGGGAGGGGGTCAGGGAGCTGGCAGGTCCATGGAGGCCTGGCATTTTTTAAAATATGGCAGGGCAGTGCGGTTTTTCAGTGGGAGGAGAGTCATGCACAAAATTCCATTCACGTGTCTTTCATTTCGTTTTCTATACAAATTGAAAACGGGAAATTTTATTTCAAGTTTCCCATTTCATTTAAACCAAAGCACATCAGGAGTCTGAAGAGTATTTATTTATTTATTTATTTAACACTTATTTATATACCGCATCTTCCAGCGATCAGTTGCGGTGTACAATCAACAACAGTCAACAATGCAGAGCTTGTTTTACATAGAAAGTATGAGAGAAGACCAAATCCTCTTTGCATGACAGCATTTCAGCTTTCCTTCTTCTTGTACTAAATAACAAGCCTCTTTCTACACTTCGCCCATGTAACGATCATTTTCCAACAGGGCACTTAATGCAAATATGAAAATAAAGCACCTACTGCATGCCTATGTTATAAGGAGAAAATGAACCTATGCAAAAATGTAATGTGTGCCATCCAGTCAACGCTGACTCCTAGTAGCCCTATGTGCACCTTCCTTAAAGAGGTAACGCGCTCGTCTAAGTGTCTTTATAAAATAGGCTCCTGAATTCATCCTCCATAGTGCGCTAATGCTCTTGCACAGTTCCATCTACCCCGAGATAGGGGTAAATCTGTGTGTGGATTACCAGTAAGAATCAGCGCATAATTTATAAAACACATGTATCGAGGTGCTATTTGCAACCCATCTTTACCCACTCTGTTCCCAGGGCATCTACACATGTAGGGGTAATTTTAGAAAGCTTTCTACATGCAGAAACGAGCTTTCATAACACTGCGCGGCCAAGCATGCACCCATAAAAGAGACGTGAGCTGTGCACAGGTATTCCTAGGGGCACAGGCAGAGCTGCAAAGGAAGCACGTAAGTTATGAAACGCACGTACACATGCATAGCGTACCCATGCACATCGGCACTCTTTTGGGGCAGGTGTAAATTTGTGTGGAACGACGTGTGCGTTGCTGAGGATGACTGTAGGAGCCCGCTGTGCAAAAGTTGCCTTTTTGGACTTTGCACATAGGCAGCGTCCTATAGAATCTAGGCCGTAATGCACAGAAGCAAGCAGTATTCGTCGGTAGTATGCACTTTTGGGTGGATCACTTTTGTTAGAGCATACTTAGAAAATCAGTGCCAAAAAGTTCTCAAATATAAGACACTTAAGAAGACGTCTCCTTCCTTTATCACCCTGATTTTAACTACTACTAATCATTCATATAATACTACAAGATGTACATGGCACTGTACAGACACAAAGTCACAAAATAGACTTGGCATCACTAGGAAGCAAAGAGAAGAATTTAGGCAGGGAAAACCTCCTCCCATCTTATCAACACATCATTTATTGTTGTTTTAATTTATTAACCTTAATTTGTATGCACTCAAATGATCTAACATGGCAACCACAATATTTTATAGCTACCGAGAGAAATAAAGTGCCTTGCTTCAAGTAACTATCTCCTTGCCCTCCCCTTTTACTCCTTCAACGTCCGTCTCTCTGTTGCTCTTCTGAACACTCACTCACTAAAGCACAAGTTTCAGCTGATTTCAGATTTACTTGACTCTGCCTCCTTAGACTTTCTCTGTTTAATGAAGACATGGTTGAGAGACTCTGATTTGGCTTACCTCCATCAAGCTTGATCCCCTGGCTATAACTACATCCACCTGAACCATCCCCAGTGTCGTGGCGATGGCCTAGCCATCCTTTTCTCTTCTGCCTACCCCCTCACTCATCTCTTCTCTCCCCTTCTCTTGAAGTCCTAGTTCCTAAGGTGGTTTCTTCTTCTGCTTCTCTACCTACCTCTGCCTGTTTCCTTGACCGCCCTGCAAACCTTGTATGACTATTTCCCCTTACCTGCAAGATCCAACTCCGCTGTTACTTCTTGGGGGACTTTAACACTCATGTTTCCTCAGTCACAGATCCCATTGCTGCTGACCTTTTGGACCTCTTTTCTACCTCTGGCTTCATTGCCTCACACATGCTGCTGGTCAGATCTTAGATTTAGTTATTGTTTCTGTTTCTGCATCCACTTCCCTTGCAGCTACCCCTCTCCCCTGGACAGATCATTTCCTTGTTTCCTTTACCCCCTTGGTCTCCTCTCCCTAGCTTTCCTATTGGACACTGGGGAGCGTTCCCGCGCAGGCTCCGTCGGTACCAACGATACCCATATGTGAAGACTACATTCCTGCTTGTTCCTGGAGATATATTACTCTTCTCTTGTGAATAAAGATGCTTCTTCTACTCATCTATACTGCCTATTGTGTCACCTCAATGACCCCCCTTCCCACCAAGCACCCTTCTGCTGCCACAGCTTTCCAGCAGAAGATCCTTTCCCTTCAATCCTCCTTACCCTGATCCTCTCCTACCGTCCCTCCACCTTCCTCTCCTAGCCCTAGATCCCCCTCCTCTTTGGCTCCTGGTCTCTGTACAGTTACAGCCCCTACTTCTATTGAGCTCTCACACTTCATTACCCTCTCTCGGTCCACTACTGCTCCCACCGACCCCATGTCATCGCAGTTGCTCAAATCAATCAGTGACTCTCTCCTTCCTCAGCTTCTTGTCCTTCTTTTCTGGCACCTTTCCCACTTGATCCTCTTAACTACTGGCCCATTTCTCTCCTCCTTTTCCTATTCAAAGTCACCGAGTGTCTAGCTGCTCAACGGCTTCAGACCTTCCTGCTCCACTCTGGTGCCCTCCACTCAGCTCAGACCGGTTCTTATCCCCATCTATCCACTGAACATTCTTTTCTAGCCATCACTGAATTCCTCTGCATTTCCCTTGACTCTCACCATGAGGTTTGTTTGGTTTCTCTCAATCTCTCTGCAGTTTTTGACCTGGTTAACCACTACCTCCTCCTTTTTCTGCTTTTTCTATTGGAATTTCAGGCACAGCTTTGGACTGGTTCTGCTCCTACCTACACAATCACACTTTGAGTATCTTGGTCGTCTCTCCTTTCTCCCCCCCCCCTCAGACTCTTTCCTGTGGTGTTCCCCAGGGTTCTGTCCTGGGTCTTATTCTCTTTAACGTTTTCATGGCCCCCTTAGCTTTCCTGATTGAATCTCTTGACACTTCCTTTTTCATCTACACAGATGACATCCAGCTTCTCTTTCGCTTCCCTACTTATTCTATCTTGGTTCTTTTCCAGATCTCTCTCAAACTCACTAAAATTGCAGATTGGCTCTCGGATCATGGACTTAAACTTAACATCTCAAAACCCGCTGTCATGCACTTCTCCAATGTCATTCCAACCATCCATGGTATCCCCTTTCCATTCCAAGAAACCATTACAATCCTTGGTGTGACCTTCAACCAACAGCTTTCCTTCAGTCAACGCTTCCTTAACTGTTCAACACTGTTTCTTTATCCTTCACCAGATTTGTTCAGTTCAAAAACTCCTCAGCCTCCTGTCTATTTGCTTACTCATCCTCTCTCTCATTATCACCCACCTTGACTACGCTAATTTCCTACTTTCTGGTCTCCCTCTATATCAGATTCACTGTCTCCAATTAATCCAAAATACTGCTATCAAACCTCTTCATGGTGCTCGAAAGTTTGACCAAGTCACTCCTCTTTTCATAACTGAACACTGGCTTCCGGTAATAATCTTCCGTATTAAATACAAGCTTCTCATCTTGACATATTGCACCCTCCAATCTGGTTACCCTGTCTTCCTTTCACAGTTCCTGATACCATGCACTCCTCCGCGTACTCTCCAGTGCGCTTCCCAGCATCTTCTTGTGGTCCCCAGTTTTCGCATTGATCGCACCTTTGCAGCACATTCCTCTTCCTTCTGGGTAGTAGACCCATCTCTCTGGAATTCCCAACCCTCCTTCATTTACGGTCAGTCATCTTCTTCCTGCTTCAAAGCCCAGTTGAAAGCCCACTTCTTTTCTCTAGTGTTTCCTTCCATAACCACCTCCTGATTCTCTGTCTCCGCTTGACTGTCTAAGGAGAGGCATCAGTCATTGTTCATCCTTCTCTTGTCCTCGTCCCCCTTATTCCCTCCTCCCTTATGTGTCCCTGTTATCTATGACACTCATTCACGATGTAATGTAGGCCTTCCGTCCCTTATCTAATCCGCTGTCTTTCTGTCTTTACAACCCGCCCCTCAGTGTTTATTTTATTTTAATTCCTTGTATTGAATGTTTTATTTTTGTTAACCGCCTAGCTGCCTTTGTCATAGGCAGTATATCACATAAATCAAAACTGTAACTGTAATGCTGTTATACTTAATTTCAGGCAACATTTGGCCAGTGTCAATTTATAAATTAAGTTAAATATTTAGCTTTCTGCTCTGCTTCTTGCTATGTCTAGTTCATCTCCTTACTCTTTCCCATCCCTTTTCACTTCTCTTATTCCCCTGCACATCCTTTATCTGTCCCAACTTTAGCACACACAGCACTTCTGAAATTTATTTATTTATTTATTTATTTATTTATTTAAAGTCTCTTTTATACCGCGCTATTCAGCATCAGCGCGGTTTACAATAAACAGTGAGCATACACATTTCCAATAGTACTTTGTGTTTACATATGAACAGGATAATCAACTTGGCTAACAGGGTAACTATGTACAACCATAAAATATACAATATATACAATTTGTAGGCTGATCATGTGTTTGTGTGGTTTTAGACAGTAGTGATTTGGGTGGATTCGGCAAATGGTGCTGAGTTTCTATTAGGTTCAGGGTAATGTATGAGGAAGAGGTAGTGTTTCACGGCCTTCCTGAATTGGAATATGTCTACAGACTTACAGACTACAGACTGGAATATGGCCTACAGACTTGTCAGATAAATCCTTGGCTTCTCCCAGGGTGTCAATAACTAAGGAAAATTTAACTATAGCATCAATGCAGTTAAAATTCATCATATGTATTGATTTTCCCTTGCACTTATGATAAAATCTCCTATCTGTACATACAGATTTATATGGTCGGCACCCCCAGTTTAAGGTCTGCTGAATGATCCCAGGATAATTGTTTTGTTTTCTTTATATGGCTTCGATTGCAGCTTCTGTTCATATGATTAATGCCTCTTTAAATACACCATGAACTCTGAATGCTCATGCATTGTGCACTGCTGAAGCTCTGACTGGAGAGAAAAGTACTTCTTTGTTTGCAGAAACTGTAGGTCCTCTGAGGCTTCTTTTCTCTTGAAAGGTTAGTACGATGGGGAGAGTCTCTGCAGAGCGCTCGGAGATATTCCCTTTATTGATCCAGATATTATGCTGGCATTTTAAGTAGCACTTGCGACTCAGGCCTTATGTATGGCATATAATCTTTCTACACTCCATCAGATGTATGGAAATGTACTCGGAGGAGGAAAACTCACCGAGGCTGGGGCCCTGCAACTGTTCAGGGGCCAGCAATGACAGTGGAAGAATTAGGGCCAGTGGCTGAAGTGGAATAAAGTAATAAAAGCTTTCAAATTTTACACGTCCTTTCGTTGCATTCCACGTTTTGTGACTGGGTTGTTCGGTGCACGTGAAATCGTGCTTGGTTTGTTGGACCCCTGAGAATTAGGGCCTCATACAGACCAGAAGTGAAAATGGACGAGCCCAGATGGAGTTGCATAGAGGTTTTGAAGGACTACAAAAGGGGACGGCTACTTCTGGAGAGAGATCTGCAATAGTGAGTATATACTTCTGGGAATTTTTCTGAAGGGACTTCTTTGGATTAAAGTTGATTAATCTGTGAACCCAGTGTATTTATTAAATCAGTCAGGGCCTAGTAGCAGCAGTTTAAGTTTAAATTTAAAACACAGAAGAGAGCTTTCTGGTTAAATTTAGAACCCAGCAGAGAGCTTCTAGTTTAAATTCCATACTAAGTCAGAGACTAGCAGCAGCAAAGAGCTTTAATTTAAATCAAATCAGAATATAACTTAGCATAAAAGGCAAAACAGGGTCAGTATTCTTTGAGCAATAAATAAATTCTTCTAGAGACCTTTACAAAGAGGCCTTCTACCTAGAGGGCAAGAGACCCGTGAAACTTTTTAAATAGGTGTTAAAGCCAGGTGGCAGGTCAAAAGGCCATTTTGAAAGACTCCTTCTATCCAAGCAAGAACTGTTAATCACCCAGGAAGTTGGTCACAGCTTACCTTAGAAGCAAAGGACAGGGTACTGTGTAGCAGCCCTTTTTTTAATAAGTCTTATTTCCCTCCCTCCTTCCCCAACACCCACCCACCCCTGGGATAATCGTAGCTTTATAGGTACTTACACATCTTAAAGAAAAGGAGCTGCTCTCAGGTGCAGCTCTTTATCCAAATCAGTCATACATTAAGGACCTGGGACTAATTAAGCTTCAGGTGAACAAGGTATGATAAATGTATTAGATACACTTTTATTAGTATAAGTATCCACAGCAACCCTTAGTAAGTAAAGAACTTAAAGATCTAAACACAAGCTTAAAACTAAGATGCAGACAGCAGTCCAGCAGCGAGATGGGGGCTTTCCAGTCTTTTGCATTGAGCGTCACATGTATGATTTTCTCCCAGTTGGTGAGAGGTCTTACTTGTGCACTAGGTGCAAGGAGCTCTTTGCTTTCAGGGAACGAGTCCGTTCTCTAGAGGCTAGAGTAGCAGACTTGGAAGACATAAGAAAGACAGAGAGGGATATCAACTGGCGGGGGAGTGGCTTATTCCAAGATGACGGTGGTGAGGATCTGAGCTGAGATGCCTAAACGGAAGAGCAAACCTAGAGCTCTCCCCACGGAGCCCTTGTCTGCTAGTGTGGGGCCTATGGACCGCTATGTTCGGCTCTCTGAGAATCAGATGCGGGAGATTCAAGAGGGCTTGGAGGCACTGGTGAAGGGTCTCTCGGTGTCCTCCACCCTGGATACTTCTCTCTCCCCGAATGCGCGTGTCCCTCCGGCTCCATCAGATTCCGTGATGTTCTCTCCATTGAGTGGGTGCTTCTCTGGTTTTGGAGTGGGACTTGCCGGAGGAACTAGCTGGAGATTTGCCGGGAGACTTCCTGGTTGTTTCACCTGGAGAGCGTTTTCCATCCGGAGGGACCTCTAACCAAGGAGTGAGTAGTGCTACGGAGTTGAGTGAGACGTTGGATATTTCTGCAGTTGCTGTATCTTCATTGCCTTTTGAAATTCCTCGGCCTTCCTCTGTGACCCTTGACAGCATTTAAGATGCGATTTCACAGCTATCGAAGGTAGTTGGTCAACAGTGGGCCCTTTCTACTAAGAAAATCTCTTCTCTTGAGAAAACTGTGTTTAAGTTGAATAATGATGTGGTGGAAACAAATGTTAAGCTGTCTGTTTCGGATCAGAAGCTTAATCAGGTTTCTGATTTGACAGATTCATTGGTTAAGGACAATACTGCCCATGGCGAAGATAGAGACATTGGAGAATGCTGCCCGATCCTCAAACATTCGTTTTTTAAATTTTCCGGTGATTGTTGAGACTCCTTTGGATCTTTTTAAAAAGTACCTTCAGGAAGCATTGTCTGTTCCCCATGAATTGATACCACCGGTAACAAAAAGGTGTATTATTTACCATCGGGGAAAAAGGAGGGCAAAACCTCTATTGGGACTTTGGAAGTGGATTTTCTAAATGTCTCTGATTTGCTTCAGACTCCCAAGGAACTGGGTCTGGCTGTTTCCACTCTGCTTGTAACACTGGCATTATCCTCTGATAGAGAATGGTTCCTTAAGTTATATTATAAAAAAAAGAACCTATTTGTTTTTGGAAAAATGATCCTGCTTTTCACAGATGTTGCCAGGGAGATGCAGGAGTGAGTATAGGAAATCTTTTTTACTCCTTAGACCTGGAGTATTGCAACTGGGTGCTTCTTTTGTACTGCGGTTTCCCTGTAAATGTATAGTAATATATAAGTCACAGAAATATGTGTTTTTCTCAACCTGAAGATCTCTCTTCCTTTATGTATTTATCACTTCTCCTCCTTGAGTAGTTTTGTGTTATCCATTCATTTATATGTAGGTTCTTGGGCCTCCCGCCTTCACGTGATCTCTGATAATGATGTTTTTTCTATTACACCATTGGGGAGACCCTGTCCCCTTTGTGTTAACGTTGCCACTGCCCTCCTTTTTGTGGACTATTGATACTGCTTGCTTTCATTATGTTTTGATTGTTTTTTCTATGTATATTGCTGCAAGTTGTACTTTTCTGTTCAAGCTGGTTTGCTTCTTTTATTGTTAAAAATTTGATAAATAAAATTTTAAAAAAAGAAAAAAAAAGAAAGACAGAGAGGTACATAGACCTACAGGGATATAGTCCTGAAGTCCTACCTCCAGACTGGAAGCATCCCTGTTGCCATGGAGGAGGGAGGTCACGTGACAGGAAAGAATCACCCTGGTGTGGCAGGAAGTGGTCCCGAAACTAGGACCTATCCTCCAGGTGATGTAAAATCCTCTTGCACCGAGGAAGTTTCTCCAGGGCCATGTGCCCATGAGGGAAGGGTTAGGACAGCTGTTAGGCATTTAGATAGCTGGGTGGCTGGTGGACGTGTGGATTGCCTGGTAACATGCATTCCTGGTGCAACGGTAGCAGACCTCATATGCCACCTAGATAAGGTCTTAGATAGTGCTGGGGAGGAGTCTGCTGCCTTGGTACATATCGGTACCAATGACATAGGAAAATGTGGTAGGGAGGTTCTGGAGTCTAAATTTAGGCTTTTAGATAGGAAGTTGAAATCCAGAACTTCCAGGGTAGCATTCTTCAAAATGCTTCCCATTCCATGCGCAGGACCCAAAAGGCAGGCAGAGCTCCGGAGTCCCAATGCGTGGATGAGACAATGGTGCAAGGATGAAGGTTTTGGATTTGTTAGGAACTGCGGAACATCCTGGAGAAAGGAGGGGCTCTTCCGAAGTGATGGGCTTCACCTTAACTGGGATGGAACCAGGCTGCTGGCATTAACCTTTAAAAAGGAGATAGAGCAGCTTTTAAACTAGATAATAGGGGAAAGCCGACAGCAGCCCAAGAGTGCATGGTTCAGAAGGATACTACCAAAACCAGAGAGGTTCCAAAAAAAGAATAAAGTAGCCCAAATGCCCTTGAGTATGGAGCAGACAGAGCTTAAAGATTCCAAAATTACCCTTGCCTACCAATAGCCAGATTAATATGAATAAAATACAGTCTCTAAAATGCTTGTATGCAAATGCTAGAAGTCTACAAAATAAGATGGGAGAGTTAGAATATATAGTATAGCACTAAATGAGAGGTTAGACATGATTGGAATCTCAGAGACATGGTGGAAGGAGGACAACCATTGGGACACTGTGATACCTAGGTACAAAATATATCGTAATAACAGAGCTGATCAAAGTGGTGGAGGGGTTGCACTCTATGTTAGAGAGAGCATTGAGTCACAAAGGATTAAAGTTTTCCAGGAAACAAAATTTGCTGTAGAATCTCTATGAATTGGAAATCCATGTAAAAAGGGAAAGGCGATGGCATTGGGGGTGTACTATTGACCGCCTGGCCAGAATGAACAAATGGATGATGAAATGACCAAAGAAATCAAGGAAGCTAACAAAAGTTACAGCACAGTAATAATAATGGGTGATTTCAAGTACCCCGGTATTGACTGGGTCAGTGTCATGGCAGGACATGCTAGGGAGATAAAGTTTGTAGATGAAATAAATGACTGCTTCTTGGAGCAGCTGGTTCATAAAACGACCAAAGGGGAAGCCATATTGGACCTAGTCCTTAGTGGAACACTAGATCTGGTGCAAGAGATAAGGGTGTTTGGGCCCCTTGGCAATAGTGATCATAGCATGATTGCACTTGATTTAATTAGTTGAGCAGGGATGGTAAGGAAATCCACAATACTACCTTTTAACTTTTGAAAGGGAGACTATGATAAAATGAGGAAAATAGTTAAGAAACACCTAAAAAGAGCAGTTACAAAGGTTAAAGACTTACATCAAGCTTGGGTGTTGTTGAAAAATACTATCTTGGAAGCCCAGACCAGCTGTATTCCACACTTTAAGAAAAGTGGAAGGAAGTCCAAAAATTGCCAGCATGGTTTAAAGATGAGGTCAGAGAGGCTGTTGTTGCCAAAAAAGCATCTTTCACGAAATGGAAAAAAGAGCCAAATGACGAAAACTGCAAACAGCACCAGCACTGGCAAGTTAAATGCAAGGCATTGATAAGGCAGGCAAAGGTAGAATTTGAGAAGAAGCTTGCTGCATAAGCAAAAACGTGTAATAAAGACTTTTTCAAGTACATTCATAGCAAAAAACCTGTGAGAGAGTCAGCTGTTCCATTAGATGACAGAGGGATTAAAGGGGCACTAAGAGGCGACAAGGCAATAGCGGAGAGACTGAATGAATTCTTTGCTTCTGTCTTCACTGAGGAAGATGTAGGGATGTTACCCATGACTGAAGTGGTATTTAAAGATGCAGAAGAATTGAAGGAAATATTGATGCATTGGGAAGATGTATTACAACTATTTGATAAACTGAAGAGTAGCAAACCACCTGGACCGGATGGTATACATTCAAGGGTGTTGAAAGAACTGAAATATGAGATTGCAGACCTGCTATTAGTAATCTGTGAACTATCATTAAAATCATCTGTAATACCTGAAGATTGGAGGATGGCCAACGTAATACCAACTTTTAAAAAGGGTTCCAGGGGTGATCCTGGAAACTACAGACTGTGAGCCTGACATCAGTACAGGGAAAAATGGTAGAAACCATCATAAAGAACAAAACTGCTGAACATGTAGATCGTCATGGCTAAATGGGAGACAGTCAACATGTCTTTATACAAGGAAGATCTTGTCTTACTAATCTGTTATGTTTTTTTGAAGGTGTGAATAAACAGGTAGACAAAGGTGAGTCAGTTGATATAGTGTATTTGGACTTTCAGAAAGCCTTTGACAAGGTCCCTCATCAGAGACGTTTGGCAAAACTAAAGAGTCATGGGATAGGAGGCAGTGTACTATTGTGGATCAGGAACTGGTTAAAAGATAGAAAGCAGAGGGTAGGGCTAAATGGCCAATTCTCCCAATGGAGAAAGGTGAATAGTGATGTTCCCCAGGGATCTGGGCTGGGTCTGCTGCTTTTTGACATATTCATAAATGACCTGGAAAAGGGAATAACGAGTGAGGTTATCAAATTTGCAGATGACACAGAACTATTTAAAGTTGTTAAAACCCATGAGGATTGTGGAAAATTGCAAGAGGATCTTGATAAATTGGAAGACTGGGCATCAAAATGGCAGATGAAATTTAATGTGGACAAGTGCAAAGTTATGCATCTAGGGAAGAACAACCCAAACTATGGTTACACAATGCAAGGTTCCACATTAGAAACCACCACCCAGGAAAAAGATTTAGGCATCATTGTGGATAACATTTTAAAACCCTCCGCCCAGTGTGCAGCAGCAGCCAAGAGAGCAAATAGAATGCTAGGTATCATAAGGAAAGGAATAGAAAATAAAACAAAGGATATTATAATGCCTCTGTATCGTTCCATGGTGCGACCGCACCTTGAATATTGTGTGCAATTTCTGGTCGCCGTATACTAAAAAGGATATAGCATTATTAGAAAAGGTCAAGAGAAGAGCCACCAAAATGGTAAAGGGGACGGAAGGATACCCCTATGAAGAAAGGCTAAAAAGGTTAGGGCTCTTTAACCTGGAAAAGAGATGGCTGAGGGGAGATATGATAGAAGTCTACAAATTAATGAACGGAGTGGAACGGGTAAACGTAGATCGATTGTTTACGTTATCAGAATATAGGAAGACTAGGGGACATGCAATGAAGCTACAGGTTAAACAATTTAAGACAAATAAGAGAAAATATTTTTTCACTCAACGTGTATTCAAACTCTGGAATTTGTTACCGGAGGATGTAGTAAAGGCTGTTAGTGTAGCTGGGTTTAAAAAAGGTTTGGACAAGTTCCTGGAGAAAAGCTCCATAAACCATTATTAAAAAGGGACCCAGGATATCAATGTTTGACCCAATACAAGCACTGTGTAACCTGTGTCTTTTGGGGAAACTGCTAGGTATGTATGACCTAGATTGGCTACTGTTGGAAACAGGATACTTGGCTTGATGGACCTTGGTCTGACCCAGTATGGCATATCTTATGTTCTTAGGTGTATTGCCCAGGATATGCAATGTGACTTGAGAGAATGGGAAAAGGAGGGAGGGAAAAAGACCAGAGGATGGAGGCAAGGGAAGAGGGCTGGAGGAAGAGAGTGAAAGGAGAGGAGATTAAGAGATAGTGAAGGAAGGAGAGCAAAGAGGGGGAGGAAGAGGGAAGATGGGAAGAAACCAATGCAACAGGGAAGCCAGGGAGCCAAGCCAGGAGAAACATAGTTTGTGTGGCTATAAACTACTTGCCTCCCCTCCTTTGTGAAGCCATCTGTGGTTTCCTACCACTTCTTCCTGATGCTGCTGTGCTACTTCCTTGGACTCCCATCGCCTAGGGCCCCACTAGCCCAGCATTTCTACCTCCTATGAGATATAATGGGAGCTGATATTACTTTTCAGAAGAAGGGAAAGTGTGTTACCGCTCCCTGTCCATAGTCCCTCTGCCAAGGGAAAGCAATGTTTAAGAGGGAGGGTTTCAGCTTATGGCATCGTGTTACTACAAGCTCCTCCCCTCTCCCCATCCTTCCAATGAAATGCATGATGGGTAGGGAATCTATGTCTTACAGCATCAGAATCACAGCGTGGGCTCTTTATTTCATATGCTGTAATGACTGATTTCATTTTTATGCTTTACTGATTCCTTATATATTTTTATTTGTAATCCTCCTAGATACTACATTGTGTAGGTGGAATATCTAGTTAAGAAATCAATTCAAATATCTTATTTATCCCAGTAACAGCTGGACTGAAAAAGAGAGTAGACGCCGGTTGCACCCACTATCGATTCAGCCCAGTAATATCTCCAAGCTGGATCAGTTGCGGAGGGTGGTGGTGGAGGGGGGAGGTGTCTGCTGATAAACAATTTTAAAATCTGTGTGTCTGTAAGTTTGAATCTACGATAGAGGATATGAAAGAGGGCTAGGGGCATGGAAGGTAAAATACATTAGAAGACATAAGGCTAGGGATATGAGGTGGGGTTTGAAACATGAGGAAAAGACAAGAGATAATGTGAAGGATAATGAGAAGTGAGAGCAGATGGCTGAAGAGAGACATCCAGCCTGGAGATGCTGGGGGTTTTGATCTGGAGAGGTGGGAGGGCAGGTAGGGATATGGGAGTCATATATCTGCAGATTGATGAGGAGAAGATGGAGGGTTCAGAGAGGGTACTAGAGGGCAATGTTGATACGATGAATATATAAGGCAGTGAGAAATATATTTACAAGTCAATAAAGCAGCAGAGAAATGGGATGAAAGAGAACAAGGAGAAACAGAAAGAAATGAACTACTACTACTATCTATTTCTATACTAGGCATATGCAGCACTGTATAACAGACTGTCTGCTCTGTGGGGCGGGGACTAAGAGAACAAAGAGGGGATTGGGGTAGTTCTTACGGGAAATGATTAAAACGGATATGGGCACAGACAGGAGAATAAATGAAATGAAGCAATGAGAAGAAAAATGGGAAAAAATGCCAAACAGGAAGACATTGAAGGCAGACCAAAAAACCAAGATCAACTTGACTGCGCTGACAACAGAAATGAAAAACATTTTATGTTAAAGTTAATATGTCAGCTTTGGGAATGTGCATCTTTGATCTCTGTGTGTTTTGCGCAGGACAGGAGGAAAATGCATATCTGTGCCTGAGTTTCCAGTGTCTCTATTTCTAATTTCATGAGACTCTCTCTGTAATGTGTATGTGTGACAGAGCTGAGGTACTCTGCTAACCATGTCCTGTGTCTGTGTAGGGATTTGTAACATTATGACTGGGTCTCTTTTTCCAGTAGGAAGTATATTGGTCTTCAAGGGCAGTGTTTCCCCAGCTGTGTGCCCCATCGGACTGGTTTGCCTTCAGACTTGATCAGGTGTGCCATGGAAAAGTCTCTACTGCCTGATGCTAAGATCCAGACCTGCCTTGGGGTTCTGTTCTCAGCATCTTACAGTGATAAGAAGCAGCAGCAGTGACTCAAACATGCAATAGCTCCTTTCTGAGAACATATGTATTCACAGGTGATACATGCATCTCTTTCCTAAGTATGAGCCCTGGAATGGTGACATTTTACTTACCAATTAATGTCCTTCTCTTGAGTCCTGCTAGACCATTCCAGACAAGTGGGTTGTGTTCCCCTACCAGAAGACTGGAGGAGACAAAGAACCAATGAAAAGCCCAAGTTTTAATAACATCACTCCCATGCCTCTATTCACCTCAGCCAGCAGAGGTCCCTTCAGTATTCGTCCCAAAGCATATGGAGAAACATGGCAAGCCTCACACAACCTCAACCGTGGGCAACAATGAATGATCAACAACAGAGAATTATGTACAGGAAAGCATAAACATAAGGCTGTCAGTAGACGATGAACCTGCAAAGTCCCTGTAAAATAGTTCTCTGTGTGCTGTGCTTTCCTGTCTAATCAATGTGTTTATACCTCAAAAATTTCCTGTCATGATTTGACAATTTCCAATCTGTAATCAAACCGCTGCTGATCGCTGGAAGTAGCGGTATACAAATGTATACTACATAAATAAATAAAGTATAAAAATCATAGCAGACCCAAGGGTGCTGCAGCAGAAGAACAGAGAAATACAGTTCCAGGGGCAGGTCCTGGACTGGTCTAGCAGAACTCAAGGAAAAGACATTAATTGGTAAGTAAAATGTTACCTTCCATATCGTCCTGCACTGGGTGGGAAGAAGACACAGGAGCTCGCAAAACCCTTAAGCCAAAG
The DNA here is from genome assembly GCA_033557465.1 of Ichthyophis bannanicus. Taxonomy (NCBI): domain Eukaryota; kingdom Metazoa; phylum Chordata; class Amphibia; order Gymnophiona; family Ichthyophiidae; genus Ichthyophis; species Ichthyophis bannanicus. The sequence continues at coordinate 180,211,393 of CM066041.1, read as the reverse complement.
GCCGTGTCCGCCCTCACGTGGACATCCAAGTGGTAATGCTTGACAAAAGTGGAAAGTGATGCCCAAGTTGCTGCCTGACAAATATCTACAGGTCCTACTGAGCTCCACTCCGCCCATGAGGATGCCTGCGCTCGGGTAGAATTGGGTGTGAAAACCCTCTGGAACCAGCTTGATACGCTGAGGCAAAGGCCTCCTTAATCCAGCACCCCAAAGTCAACTTAGCCGCCATGTCACCCTTGCATGGGCCAGCAAACAGCAAAACGTACGAAAGGAATTTGTAAACTCCAAGTACCGGAGAAGCACCCTCCAGATATCCACAAGGCAAAGATCCTTATCCTTCCCCTGACACTGCTCATTAGAGAAGGCGCACAGGCAGACCACCTGGTTCACATGAAAGGGAGAAAGCACCTTAGGCAAGAAGAAAGGCACAGGCTGAATAGAAACGGCTTCCTTTGAAAAGGACAGAGAAGGATCTTGGCAAGACAGAGCCTGAAGCTCGGAAATCCATCTTGCGGAACAAATTGCGACCAAGAAGACCATCTCGGGGGTCAAATCCTTCAAAGTAGCACACTTCAATGGCTCAAAGGGTGCCACCATCAGGGTCCTGAGCACTAGACACAGATCCCAGAAAGGGATCACAACCAGAGAGGAGGGTGCAAGGCTAGAGACTTATCAGTTACCGGACCTCGGAAACAAGCCAAAGCTGCCACCTGGACTTTTAGGGAGCTAAGGGAAAAGGCCCTTCTCCAGTTCATCCTGTAGAAGGCCAACAGAGATGGCACCTTGGCTGCCTCAGCAGCCAAATGCTGAGCACCACACCATTACTCAAGGAGGCACCAAATCTGCACGTATGCTAGCTTGGTAGACCTCCTTAAGGCTCCAAGTAGGAAAGGAGACCACTTCTGGAGAGTAGCCCTCATGCGCTAGCTGTCTCTATTCAACAGCCAAGCCGTGAGGAGGGAACTGGATCCTCCAGGACAATCAATCCCTGCTGCAATAGGACCAGAAATGGAGGCAACCAAAGAGGAGGTGCCTTCAGGGGATGCATCAGGACTCTGAACCATGCTCATCGGCCAATCTGGTGCTACCAGAACAATCCTGCTGGGTGGCATTCTATATGCTGAATCACATGCCTCACCACAGAGGAAACACATACAGCAGGTATTGACTTAGCCAAGGCTGGGTCAGAGCATCAACACCCTTGGACCCTGCCTCCATGTGGTGACTGAAGAAGCGGCAAACTTTGGCATTGGAGCCACTATCAGATCCATTTTCAGGGCATGCAGAATCAACTGACACTTCCTGACTCAACTTCCATTCTCCTGGATCCAGAGAGTGATGGCTGACAAAGTCTGCTTCCACATTGTCCACCCCAGCAAGGTGCTGAGTCGACAAGGCTAGGAGTATTTTCTCCATCCAGGAACACAGGAGAGCTAACTCCAGAGCTACCCTGGCACTCCTTGTGCTGCCTTGCCAATTAACATAAGCCACTGCTGTGGCATTGTCCGAAAATACTCAAATCACCCGGCTCTCGACCAGAGGCCGGAAATGCAGAAGAGACAACCTGATGGCCCTCGCCTCGAGGCAGATGTTTGACCATACCGCTTCCCTGTAGTTCCAACAGCCCTGGGCCATAAAGTCTTAGTGAGAGACTGGCATCCATCATCAACAGGATCCAGGAGATCCATCCAGCAGCACGCCCTTCTTCAGATGAAAGGGCTGTTTCCACCACTACGGGCTGGTCTTCACCATCATTAGGAGAGGGAGCCTTCACTCGAACTCCTGAGAAATCGGGGACCACCAAGCAACAAGGACTGCTAGAAAAGCCACATGTGAGCATGCACCCATGGCACCATCTCTATGGTCACTGCCATCAATCTGAGGAGCTTAAGATAATCCTAGACTCTAGGAGCCTGCTGTGCACAGAATAGAGCCAAGTAACACAACAGTCTTTAGACTTTCTTCTCTGGCAGGAAAGACTCTGCCTACTTGAGAGTCTAAACATGCTTCCAGGAACTCATGGATTGGGAAGGTAATAGCTGTCTCTTTCACCCAGCCAAGGCTTTCCAAAAAGGACACCACCTAGGATGCCACCAGAGATGCTTCTAAAAATAGAATGGACTCAGAAGAGCCAATCATCCAGATTCGGATGGACACAGATCCCTCAGCACCATAGCTGCCACCACAATGATCTTGGAGAACGTCCTTTGGGGGGTGGAGAGCCCAAAAGAGAGGGCAGCAAACTAATAGTGAGAGCCAAGCATGGAAAAACACAGATACTTTGCTGATCAGCCCAGATCGGGATATGAAAATATGCCCTGGCCAGATCTTAGAAGCCAAGAATTCTCAGTACATTGCTTGAATCACAGAGTGCAAGGTTTCCATCTGAAAATGCAGGACGCACAAGTGCGCATTGATCCCTTTGAGGATAAGAATGGGCCAGAAAGAACCATCTTTTTTTTTTTGGACACCACAAAATAGATAGAGCATCTGCTCATCCAGGCATTGGCTTGGCTTTGACATTGGGCAGTGGACTCGCCAATGCCATGTCACCCTCAACAGGGCACAATCCCTAGCCGCTAGATATACCAGGTTGTAGATGGCAACAGAAAGAGAGGCCATTGCCGACTCCAAAAAAGAGGTAGAATCACCCTGCAGAAGAGAGTGAATCCACTGGGGCAGGACCCGAAATGTCAGGTCTGCACATACCACCAACTGAAGAATAACAGCTACCGCAGCAAACTGCTTCTTCAACACAAATCCACCTTTCAGTCCAGAGTATCTTTCAAGGCCAATCTGCCTTTCACAGGAATGGTGGTCCATCTGGTAACCTCCGTGACCTGTGCATCCACCTTGGAAATATCAAACCACACAATGCACTCCCTCTCTGGGAGAGCATGCCTCTTCTTATAGACCTTAGCCCTTTAAGTGGGGAGTGGGGGGAATCCCACTCCGACTGGAACAGGTCCTTGAGCATCTCTGGGAACGAGAGACAGTAGTGGATTTCTACACCCCTTGCAGGAATGGATGCCTCTTTGGTTCCTGCTCCATGTCTTGAGTATCTGCCAAGCTCAAGGTGGATAAGACCCTGGGATCAACGTTTCCAGTTCCTACTCCTGGAATAGGAGGATAGCATCAGCCTCCTCACAAGCCTCTGAAGGCGAGAGTACTTCTTCATCCACATCAAACATCGCAATTAAAGTCACAGTCCAATCTCAGACAGAACCCAACTGGTCCCCATCTTCACGGGATGCCCTTAGCAGAGGATGCTTAGCCATCAATCAAACAAGACTTCCACTCTCAGCCTGCCCCTCATGAAACTTGGGGAAAACCAGAGGCCACAGGGTATGAATTTCCATGCCAGAATGACCAGGTGTGCTGTAAAAGGAAAATAATCCCGGGAATACAATCCAGACTTCAGAAGTTGTCCTTGTGGAAATGAGCCCCCACATTAGGGGGTCATAGTCACTGTTGATCCCCTAGAGCAGGCATGTCCAACTTCAAACAGGTCATGATCTACTTTTTCCGGCCAAAAGTGCCGGTGATCTACCACCATGAAAATTAAGTTTCAAATTAGTTTCAAATTCAAATTTAACCCAATAAAGTTGGAGGATCCCTCCCCCCCCCGCCATTTTTAATGAACCATCTGTCATTTACTTGGATGTGATCAGCTGTTAAGCAAATTAAGCAAAAACAAAACAGAGAGATGAAGATCCAGTAAGAACTGCGAGGGGAAATGGAAAGTGCATTTTTTCTTAAAGTTTTATTGAGTAATAACTTTCTTTAACTGTCTTAATAACTTTCTTTAACTTTTATTGAGTAATTTGTTTTACATTTAGGTCGAGTACTGATCCAGGCTGATCTTGCACAATCTTTAATATTTCGTTCTTCCTCATTAGTGAGACGTCTGAGCCTGCATTTCATCCACCAGCTTTTTGAAGTTGGATAATATTGCATGAGGGCCAGTCTCAGAGAATCCTGGAGATGTTCATCTGTCATGTTGGAACGTTGTGTACTCTTCGTCATTTTCAGATGGGAAAACGCAGATTCACACAAATAAGTTGAACCAAAACAGGAGTGTACAGCTTCACTGCATCTTCTCAAGTTGGGAAATTTGTCTCTAGGCACTAGCTTCCAAAATGATTCTTGCTCAGCACGGGTCTTGAGAAAAATTTCATTTTTAAGGGTTAATATTTCGTTTTCAAGAGGTGGCTTGTTCAATGAGTAATTTTTACTGATAGCAGCTGCAGTTTCTTTAATGTCCACATCTACTTTGGGTATGACAAGTACTCCACAACTGTTCCAATTTTTTGGAAGTCACAGAATCTATTTTCGAATTCCTGGTAACAGAACAGATTTCTGTCACATACTTCTCGTTCTGAAAAACAAAAATTGGATATTGTCCCAGATGGTCCCGCGTATTAGGAACATTATCAAAAGTGTTGTTTGCAAGGTCAGTCTTCATTAGCTCAAATTTGCTCTTGTAGGATGAAACTGTACTCATCATCTCGCCAATGCATTTGTTTTTACCTTGTAGTTCAAGGTTCATATCACTTAGTTCGCCTGTAAAGTCAGTGAGAAATGCCAGATCACATAACCACTCCTCATCTTCCAACTCTGCTTGGTCATCTCCCCTCTCCTTCAAAAAAGCTTCTTTTTTCATGCCTACTTAGCCACCTTACATCTGTGTGCAAAATGATTTCTGCTGCTCCTTCATCAAGAGTGAGATTGAAAAGCCGTTTTTGAAGTGATCTTCCACGAACTGAATTTACAATTTTGAAAGTAATGTCCATGACAGTCTTTGTATTGAGTCTCTTGCTTGCCAAAACTTGCTGGTGAATGATGCAGTAGTAAGAAAGGAAATCTGGGAAGTCGTCATGCGCGCTACAGAGGGCTATGAAACCGTTAACCTCACCTGTCATTGCTCTTGCTCCATCAGTAGTGATGGAAACAAGTCTATGCAATGGAAGATTACACTTTGTCACAAAAGAATGGAAAGAACTGAATATTTCCTGACCGGTAGTTCTCCCTTTTAAAGAAATCGGAATTATTCCAAGTAGTTCTTCTTTAACACTGAAGTCTTCAAAAACCATCCTGATAAAGAATAGTAACTGAGCTATGTCTCTTATGTTTGTAGATTCATCCAGTTGGAGTGAGAAAGCAACACAATTTGAAACATCCTCCAACAATTTGTTCAGTTGTGTCTCCACACATCTTTTCTATTCGCCACACGATGGTGTTATAGCAGCTATGATCTCTTTCTTATTTTTAAATCCTTCAAAAAGATTGTCAGCTGCTTCAAGAAAACAATCTTTTACAAATTCCCCTTCAGTGAAAGGTTTGCATTTCTTTGTGATCAGGTTGCTGGCCTTGAAGGATGCTATGGCTGCATTGACCGAAATGTGACCTTGGCTTCACCATCAACTGTTGCTGAGTAGCCAATTTCGATTTAAGTTCTTTGCGCTTCAGTTTACGAATTTCACTTTTGGGTGGAAAAGCAGCATCAAACTTATTGCTATGAAGAGCCTTATAATAATGTTCCAGATTACCCTTTTTGGGCAAGGATACTGGGGCGTTACAAATTAGACAACACTTGTCTTTCACCATGATGAAGAAGTAGTCCATTTCCCATTCATCATGAAAGTGGTAGGTTTTGCTCTTCTTTGGAACACTCATCTTCGTTATACTGGGGTGGCTGGATGTAAGAAGGCCAAATCTGCTAAGTTAGTATAAACACTGGCTGAATCTGGTCCAAAACTGTCACTGTCCCAAAGTATTAAAGATTAACAGGAACTGAAGACCTCTGGATGATGTGCAATACAAGGACTGGAGATGCCAAAACCACACATGCAGTTCTAAAAGTAAAAATAAGAATTCATCATACTGGCACCAATAATCAAATACCACCAAACAATCATCAAAAAAACTCAAACACCTGTCCAGCAAACCAGATAAAATCAAATACTGCCAAACAGGTTCAAATACTACCACACGCGATTTAATAAATTCTGCACACAGAATCAAAGCAAAGGCAAGGCGAAATAAATTGCAGTGTAGAATCAACGCAAAGGCTAGGCAAAATAAAATTGCAGAGGCAAGCAAAAGTCACAGTGGTTTGAACCAATTTGAAGGCAAGGCATAGGCAAGTTAGAACAAAATTGGAAAAGCCCGCCAAAAATCACCAAATTCTTGACACTTTGTTGTGTCTGCCCGAAAACGTTGAATGAAAGCGAACTATAAAGCAACCAATGACCAGCACATGACACAACTAATACGGTAAGTGTATTCAGGTAAAGCCCGGGCAAATGGATATCACCTGGTATATAACACACTTCTAAGGGGTGTTGGGGTGGGGGCAGGAATGGGTGATTCTGAGAGGCAGGAGACCAGGTATGATGCCAGGCCTGTGGTGTCTCGTCGTGTGGGGCGGGCAGCGGCCCCCTGGGGTACCCACAAACTATTGGCGCGAAAACAACAAGCTCCCCCAATACACCCGTAGGAAAGATTCCCGAGGCAGGGAAAAAAGACAGGCAAAGGATCAGCAGCGGCAGCAAGCCATCGGCAGATGACCTGCCGGCATGAGCTCTCTCCTAGCGACGGGGCGAGCTGCTGGAGAGATGGAGGCAAGTGGGGGTGGCGATCTACCTCTGACCCCTCCACGATCTACAGGTAGATCGTGATCTACCTGTTGGACATACCTGCCCTAGAGGATGGGAAGAGGTCCACAGCATGGTTGCCTGAGCCTCCAGCCAGCTGAATATCCTTACCCGTAGAGCCATCCACCACCTCCTGCCCTGAGGCAGGCAAGGTCAGACTAACAGCATCCCCTGGCGGAGGTGAAGTAGGCCCTGTGGGGACCTCTCAGAAGCATCCATGCAAGAAGGGCAGAGTTCAGAAGTCGGCGATAGCGTCTCACTTGCCACAGGCCAAACAATGTTTCCTGGAAGAAGACAGAGTTAAGGCCAAGTATCACAACAGCATGTGCTAAGGCCGTAGTGGCCTGAAAGCACGTATTAACTGCGCTTTTATTGTAACACATTTATTTATTTAACATTTCTTATATACTGCCTTTAATGATATCAGTGCGGTTTACATGGAACAAACTGAAATTACATTGAACAGGGCATTATAACTTGGAGATAACACATGTTACAGGCGCTAGGGTAGGAACATGCATTGGAGCCACTCAGGCAGAACGCGTGCAAGGACAGTGCGACCACCAGGCACACAATATTAAAAACACTACTAGCATCTGCAGAAAATGGTGGGAAATGCCCACACAGTGCCAATGGTCACCACCAGTCCACCCCAAATTGAGTCTCACAAACAGAATCGTGAGCCCCCAAAAAGGACAATGATAAAGTCAAGCCTTGGTACTCAGCCCGAGGGACCCAAGCAGAGGATCCGTGCCAGGCTCAACTCTACTCCCCTGAAACTGTTTCTCTGGCTTGGCAGCACTGCATTTAAGGTGGCTGGCAGGCAGCTTCCTGTGACAGCCTTCTGCAATCTTTGGTAGAGAACAGGGAGGAACAGAGGAGGAGGGAGGGGGTGTTGAGGTTGTGTGATGCTGCTGAATTCTTCAATCCTTCCAAATTTTTGGCTGTTCATCGGGCTCTTATTCAGGATAAGAGCATGGAGCTGAACCAATTTTCCCTCCTCCTATGGCTACCAAAAAGACTGCAGTCTAGTGGAGCCTCCTATGTCATGCTCAACTGAGAGAGTCACCCTCAAAGTGGTCTGTTACAAGCATTTTTTATCCATCTTTTCCTCTCAATTCTTCAGATTTTCTTGAAAGAGCAGAAAATCCATCTACCATCTGCTGGAGACAAGGAAATATTGAAGGGACATCTGGTGGCTGAGGCGAATAGGGGTATGGGAGTGATGTCATTGAAACCTGGGTTTTTTGTTGGTTCTTTGTCTCCACCAAGCTGCTGGTAGGGGAACACAACCCATTTGTCTGGATTGGCCTAGCAAGATGATGTGGAAAAAGGAATTAACAGGCAGCATGTGAGGCAGGGATAGCCAGGTCCTGCTCTTTGAACAAGGCACTACAAACAGCATCTCCTCCTCCTCTTTCTCCTGACCTGCTTGTTTGAGGTTCCCAGTCCCCCTCTAGCTTTATTTGGCTATATGAGTGTCTCTGTGTAGGCTGCTGTGATACAGCATGTTAAATGCAGATGTGCCCTGAACTGGGAAAGGCTGCCTTATATTGTAAGCTTATTGCTATTTGAGTCACTGCAGTTCAGCATGAAAGATTTGCTCTGTACTTCAGAATATGTTTTCTTCAAGGCTGTGTTATTTCCGGAGTACCTGGTAGTGGTAAGTAGATTATCATGATTGAGTTTATTCTATAAAACTCAGGGGGCTGGGGGGAGGAGGAGAACAACTTGAGTCTAATTCATTACTAAACGCATATGCAGTGAAGAAAAGAAGAACCCACTGTATGCTTCAGAAATCCTTATTAGTTGACGTCCTCGGCAAATCAGTGTTATTTAATCATCACAATGCTATCTGTCCTTAGTTTATAACAGTAACGCTACAGCTGGTACATACTCTCCATACACTGGTCCTCAGACTCAAAGGGGGTCTATCCCACTCCCACTCGCTCCTGGGAGTCCAGTTAAGATCTGTGGAAATGTTGCTTACCGTACCCCCACCCTCAGATTGATATACCTCCCAATCAGACTTCCTTTTACAGCTAGCTTCCTCTCTTTCCCACCCACTCTATTAGCTCCTCTGCCAACAGCTCTCCCACCCCGTCCTTCAGCCCTTCCTTTCCTTCCCCTTCTTCTTCCAGCTCCTCCTTCCCTTTCCCACCCTCCCCTCTCCATGGCAGACCAAAGGCAGGAAGCTTGTTTGTCCTACACTGCAGTAATTCTCTACTCTTCCTGGCAGCTCATTGGTCAGGCATTCTTTAACCAGCCAATAGGCTGAGGGGGGAGGCGGGAGCAGCAGCTTCAGGAGACAAAGGCTTTCCTTCCCGCCTTCCCCCTACAGCATGGAGCTCTTAGCTCCTCAGTCTGGGGAGTACAAGAAATAATACTGGGGGTGCTTATGGCTGTGGCCAAACTTCTTGGGCAAGCTCCATATAAGGCAGTGTTAACCACACAAAGACAACCTGCTTTCTGAGCTGTAAAAATGCAATAATACTCATCAAATGCTAAATTTGGTGTTCAACAATATAAGAAAAACATTGAGGAACAGTGTCACATACAAATGGATGCAAAGCAGCTCATTATTATTAAAAAGGAGTAATGCAGATCAGCACACTGCTCACAATCCACCTTAAGCCTTAGCAGCGTAGTTTATTTTCCCCAAGAGCTTGAGCAACTAAAGCGCATCACTACTACCACTGCTCATCTGAAAAAGCATATCCTGTGAGGTCCCCCCACCCACATGTGCGTGAAGGGAAAGGGATTTTGGATAGCTCACGTCTTGTTCAGGAGTAGATTAAGGTGAGATGCACAAGGTATTTTCCTGTTCCCAAAGGACTTACAATCAAAGTTTGGGCTAAGTGACTTTCCCAAGATCACAAGGAGCGGCAGTGAGATCAATCCCATCTTCCCTGATTCTCAGCCCACTGCCCTAACTTCCAGGCTACTACTCCACTCCAGCTGTTCCTGCCCCACTGGCACATCATCCCAAACAGCTCTAGTTCATCCAAGGTTCTCCCATCTGTCCCACACATGCAGGGCCGGCCCATCCATTGAGCAAGAATGTTTTTTGCACAGGGCCCCGCGCAAAGAACATTCTGCTTTTTTAAAAATTAAATTAAAAAAAAAAAAAAAGCTGGCTGCTGCTGCTGCTGCAGGATGGAGTGTCCCGCGGGGCCCCCTCTGCCCGGCTGAGCTCCTCTGCACCGGCTTTCAGATACGCGAAGGGAGAGTGTCTCCCTCGCGTCTCTGTTAAGCCCGCAGGGGCTGATGGGAAATTTCCCATCTGCCCCTGGGGGCTTAACAGAGACGCGAGGGAGACACTCTCCCTTCACATATCTGAAAGCCGGCGCAGAGAGGCTCAGCCGGGCCGGGAGAGCTCAGCTGGGCAGAGGGGGCCCCGCAGGACACTCCATTCTGCTGCTGCCGCGGCGGCAGCAGCCAGCTTTTTTTTTTTTTTTTAAATTTTCCATGAGCCGATTGGGGGGGGGGGGTTAGGACTGGTAATGGGCTATGGAGGGGGTTAGGAATTGTCTTGAGGTGGGCTGTGGGCTGTTGGGGAGGGTTAGGACTGGTAATGGTCTATGGGGGGTTAAGACGTAATGGGCTGTTGGCTGATGGGGGCTGTCTGGAAATGGGGTGATGGGGGTTAGGACTGGTAATGGGCTATGGGGGGGGGGTTAGGACTGATAATGGGCTATGGGGGGGGCTAGGACAGGAAATGGGCTGATGGGGAGGGGTTATGACGTGAGGTGGGCTGATGGGGTTAGGACTGGTAATGGGCTGTGGGCTGTTGGGGGGGGTTAGGACTGGTAATGGGCTATGGGGGGGTTAAGACTGGTAATGGGCTGTGGGCTGATGGGGGCTGTCTGGAAATGGGGTGATGGTGGGTTAGGACTGGTAATGGGCTATAGGGGGGTTAGGACTGATAATGGGCTATGGGGGGGGTTAGGACAGGAAATGGGCTGATGGGGAGGGGTTAGGACTTGAGGTGGGCTGATGTGGTTAGGACTGGTAATGGGCTGTGGGCTGATGGGGGGGGGTTAGGACTGGCAATGGGCTATGGGGGGCTGACTGGAAATGGGCTGACAGGGTTAGGACTGGAAGTGGGCTGAAGGGGGGTTAGGACTGGTAATGGGTTATAGGGGGGGCTTAAACTGAAAATGGGGTGATGGGGGGTTAGGACTGGAAGTGGGTTGATGGGGGGCTAGGACTGGTAATGGGTTGAGGGGTTGCTAGGACTGGAAATGGGCTGAGGGGCAGGGGAGGCGTGACCTGCAAATCGCTGAGGGGGAGGGCGCTTGGAATGGAAATGGGCTGTGAGGGCCGGGAGCTAGGACTGAAAATGGGCTGATGGAGCAGCTAGGATAGGACTGGAAATGGGCTGTTGGGGGGAGCTAAGATTGGAAATGGGCTGTGGTGGGGGCTTGAATTAAAATGGACTCATGGAGGGGCTAGAACTGGAAGTAGGCTCATGGGGGGACTTGGACTGGAATTGGGCTGAGTGGAGGGGAGCTAGGATTTGACATGGGCTGATGGTGGGGCTAGGAAATGACTAGAAATGAGGGCTAGGATTGGAAATGAGCTGATGAAGGGACTCGGACTGGAAATGGATGGGGGAGCTAGGACTGGAAATGGGCTGATGGGGGCTAGGACTGGAAATGGGCTGATGCAGGGACTAGAAGGGAATGGATGCTGGGTGAGACTGGAACTAGAAGGGAGCTGATGTTGGGGGAGGATTAGAATGGGATGGGGCTGGGAGAGTAAAATGGAGAGGGGAAAAATATTTGTGTGGGAGGGATGAAAAATCTACAATTGGCCAGGTATTGGGAGAGTAAGTGGGGATTGAGGATGGAGGGGTAAAATTTGAGTGGATGAAATAGGAATGAGGAAAGAGCAAAAGGAGAAAGATTAGTATGTTAAAGCAGATGTAGAGAGAGAGAATGGAAAAAAAACCTAGAAGAGAGAAGAAAGGACAAATGGACAGCAGACGATGGAGAGTTAGCAGAAAACATGAAGAAACCAGAAGAAAGTTGCTGGAGCAATTGCAACTGAAAAAAAATGCACAAAAGGTAGAAAGATCTCTTTATTTTGAATTTATTAACTGGAATATGAAAGCTCTGGGAAATGTGCATCATTAACGTCTGCGCTTTGTTTGGTACAAGAGGAAATTAATTTATAGTTTTATTTCTACAGTGTTGTTGTACATTCCAAGTTTGGCTTTTGGGGATCCCAGTTTAATTATTGACTTCCTGTTTCTAAATTGTGATTCCTTGTTTGGTGATGGTCTATGTTCTGCATGTGTAACTGAGCTGAGGTATTCTGTTTATGTAATTCCTATTTGACATTGCCACTTGTTCTCTTTCCCCAGTATTCTCTGAAATGTATTGGTTTAATATTTGCAGTGTTGCCTTTTGATAGGTAGGGTATGGTGCTTTGTGAGTCCTGGTAATGCTGTCAGGATACGGCGGGTTTGCTATGGGTTCTAAATGGGCAGCGTTTGTAGTAGTTCCTAATGTGCCTGGCGGTTGGCACTGGACTATAGTAATGTAGAAATCTTTTAGTCTTTCTTTATCCATACACTCATTAAGAGACATGTTTACTAAAAGTTAGTGTATGGTAACATTATGCAAATATTTATGCAAATAAGGCCACTTATGCAAATGAGGCCCCGCACCGAGTCTCCGCACATGGCCCCGCACCCCCCTTGGGCCGCCACTGCACACATGAAGGGCAAGGGGGAGCCTTGGGTCAGCTGCCATTTTGGATTTCAGACCCTGGTTGGGGGAGGAGCGATTGGGAATTGCTTATGTCCCATTAGCACCCAGTGGCTCCTCTGGGGGGAGAGGGGAAGAAGGGCTGTGAGAAGGGCTAAAAGGAATAAGTTTGTGATTCTTGGTATTTTAGGTGGAAGAGCCTCTAGATGTTTTGGGTTTGGGTAGAAGTTTTGAAAGAGGGTGGTTCCATGCCAGGAGTCAAACTGTGTGCTTCATGTCTCTATCACAGGGGGAAGGACCTCTATGCATTCCAGCCACAAGATTTACTAAACTTACTAGAGCACACAGGAACTAACTAGTGTAAAAAAGGTACATTAATATACCATTTTAATGCAGGTTAGTAAACAGGCCTGTTTCTAAAGTTCATTGATGCCCTGGAGCAGTGATCCTCCACTTCCATCCTTATGAGCCACCAACAGACCTGCTGAGCAGGACAGACACCAAAAATATTCATGCGATATATTTGCACCTTGCATTTGGTTAAGAACACACTGTGCACACAGAGCATACATGCACACTGGGTCAACCCAGCATCACAAATCCCTCTTCCCACCGCCAAGATCCTACCTGGCACTTTCAAAGGTTCCTGAGGCTGTTTTTCCAATTGCTCCAAATCCAACACCAACAGCCAGGCCTTCTGAAACCGAAACACACACAAACACAAGTTACAGAGGAAGGAAAGAGGAGAAGCAGACAGGGAAGCCATAGATGGTTTCTCCAGGGCGAACTGCAGAGAGGCACCTGAGTCTTGACCCAAGCCAGTATTATTTCAGTATCTGCAGTGAGTATCTATCTTTCCACCCTCGCTGATGGGGATGGGGGGAAGGGGAACTGGGCTGGCATTCCCCCTCAGGCAGCACCTAGCAGTTCCTACAGTTGGCGTAAACCAGTGGAATCTTCCCATAGTGGGGTATTCCCCAAACACATAGCACACAGAAAAGGTTTTTACAGATGTGACATCATCTTTTGTGGGATATATAAGCAGTTGCCTCACTCTTTGTGGGAAGTCTCCTGGACTCCTGGGTTCTCCAGGTGATATAAGACCACATGGCCAAAACTGAATCTCACATACCAGGAACTCTTGACATAATGAGTCAAATTAGAGAGCTCACTCTCCATGAACTGCTTCCTAATGTGCAAAGTCAGAGAACATTTGGAAGTAGAGAAAACATAATTCACACCCATAAAATACTGTATAAAAAATTTAGGTATAAACTATAGAAGCAAGTCTACATACTCAGTCATGCTGAGGAAATATAGACTATTCTCCCCTGAATAAATTCTGAAGTCCCTTCTTTGTGGGTTCTAAGTTGCTAACAATAAATGCTCTAATCCCAGGCACTAAAAGGGTAGAAGCTTCCCCACCTGGTAGCCCCACCTCCCCTGAGAAGGAAAAGGCTTCCTGCATTCTTAGCAGCTCATGGCGTTTCCAACAGGAAAGAATGGACATGGCTTATGGAATAGTGAAGAACATTGCAAAAGAGCCAGAGGACATACTAGCCTTTTATTTCAATTAGATAATGTCTGCTGCTGAGATTAAATTAGAACAAAATGGGCTGAGCAGAAACAAACAAAACCCACAAAGGTATGAGATAGGTAATTAACCATTTTGATGAAGTATATGGAAATTACAGGGGTAATTTTGAACACCCCCTCTCCCCCCTCCCCCCCCCCCACCTGCAGGCTTACACTTATTTTCAAAATGAAATCCCCATGCACACTTTGCTGGGTCCGCTTTCATCCCGCAGTTTAGCACTCACTCATAGAATGGGACCGTCTTCAAAAGTTGTTACCCTATAGATAAACACCCATTTACCCATGGAAATCTCTCTGAAACTGTCCCATACTGGAAATGGCAAGTAAGGCAGGAAATGGTAGAGCATATATCCGCCCGCAAAATTGATTTGGATGTGCTTCTTAATGGTAATGGTATTAGATTCGCAAAGGGCCATCAGTGTACACAGTACCCCACATCCTGGCATCGATAAATAGCTTTTACTTTTATTTAGAAAGGGAAGGATATGAGAAACCCGGGTAAGCGACAGTTCAAAAGGAAGCAAGCCAGTGCTGAGGGAAAGGCAAAGTGCCTTGGAATGGAGGAGGGTGGAGCCCTTTGATTGACTGGAGCCTTTGATTGTGGCTGACAGGCAATACTGTTGAAAGCAGCCCTCCAATTGACTGAGGGAACACTGACGAGAGTCCTCTGATAGGCAGGTAGTCAAAGGAGCCTGCTGATTGGCTGTGAGGTTAAATTTGGTCTATTGCTGTGACAGAGAGACCACAGCACTGAAAGCATCTAAAATGAATACAATCACCACCCACTTCACATCCCAACATCATCTAGAACTCAGCAGATCTTAATAGTATACTAGGATAAGCTCCGCATTAGCAAAACCCCGAAACATGTTTTAATTTCAGAATGAGGAACTTCAGGTCTCTTGAATCTGTCACAAGTGGGCTCTGTAAGAACTAGGCCTAAAGAAAATTAAACTCTGGACTTTGGTCTAAACATGCCACATGCTTTTCACTTTTGCATGCTCTTGGTTTCTGCTGCACATAACCAAGGGTTTTTAATACAAGGTACCCTAAAAAGAGAAGCATGCAGGCTGTAATTAGTGTTGAGGAAGGACGAGAGAGAGAGGCATGGAAGAGATGCTAGATGGTGTGTGCAAGGGGAATACAGCAAAAGTGAGGTGGAGGGTCCTAAAAAACAGTCTGCAACTCTTCTTTTCCTTGAGACAATGAGACTGGCACAGGTTTGCATAGGAACATCCAGGAAAAAGAGCACTTTAAAATCATAGGATGTTTTACAACTCTATACCTGCGAAGTCTCACTCACTGAGATGGAGATTCCTGCTTTGGAGGGTCATTCGCCACCCATAATCAGGAAACTCCCGTGAATAGGGCCAGCCCAACCATCAGGCAAATTAGGTTGTCGCCTAGAGCAGTAGCTTCGGGGGGGGGGGGGGCAGGGGAGGCACGGCAAAGAGCATTCAAAGCTAAACAAGAGATTCTGATAGCTATAGGGCAGGGTGGAGGGTGTAAGGTGTAAAGTTTGTGTCTAGGGCACCAACACCTTGGACCAGCGCTGCCTGTGGAATGCGAGAGACTCGAGATCCAACCATTTTTTTTCCTGCATAAACGCACTCGAGCAGCATCAGATCTCATGGCTGACACCTCCTGCTGTGAGATCAACAGGCAGAAAGTATCTGCTATGAGATCTGAAGCTATTTAGGGTTGTAGTACTGCAGAAAAGGGTTACAGAGGGGGTACAGGGGATGTGGGGCATAAGCAGTGTTGGGAGATAGGGCCAAAATCTCCTGCTTAAAAATTGCTCCCCCTTGGCATCTCTGCAAATCACAGAACTGCCAAGTTATCCAGCTCCAGAAAGGGTATTTTAGACTACTCCGGGATTTCTGAAAAACCCCATCCTGATGCATTATGGGACCAGCAGCACTGATTTCAATAGGCAGCATTAGGGAACTGCAAATACCATCCTGCTTTGGCATATAAGTTCAAAACTAGAACTGGCCATAAAAGTCTCTCTCCTGTAATTTGGGAACTTCATTAAACTGCATTAAAGTTTATCATATTTAACACACCAATCTATTCCCCATCTTGCCCCCTCCCAAAGCAGTCAGACCAGCAGCATGGTGGAAACAGTAAGAAGATACCCCCTTATCTGAGGTTGTTCTCTCTCCAATACTCCCTTTTGTAATCTCCTAAAAAACCAGAATTTTATTTATTTTTTTATTTACATTCTCTTATATACCGCGCTATTCTGCATCAGTGCGGTTTACATTGAACAAACTGAAATTACATTGAACAGGGTATTATAACTTGGAGATAACTATTTTACAGGGAACATGGGCTATGGAGGGTTAAGTGGCTTGCCCAAGACCACAAGGAGCACCTGTGGGACTAGAAACCCCAGTCCTTCCGGCCCAAGGTTGCTGTCCTCTAGTGGGATTTGAACCACCGACCTGTATAAAGGAATACACCTAGCTGCAGTAATCGCATAGACTACACTGCACTTTGCAATAAAGTACTGTACCAATATGTGAGTGATAGACTAGGAGCAGGTCCTGAGTGCCATGTTTTCCCCAGGCTGCTCACATCTGTCGTGAATTAAGTTGTGACAGTCCTGGAGCACAGCTGTGTAGTACACTCCAGCCAGCCTTCAGGGATCAATTACCTTTCACTGGGTAAGTAACATGAGCCCATTCCCTTCGTCCCCAGCCGACAGTCCCATAAAAGACATGGCCAAGCGATACAAAGATTAAACACAGAGAGTCTGGGATGAGCTCCCTCCTCTGACTTTTTCAGCAGTACATAATTTCTGGAAGCCAACATGATCAGCTCTACAAGCAAAGAAAACAAAATCACTCACTTCCCGCTCTGATGGATCATAAAAGAACATCCACAGATGTCTCAGAGTGTGCCTCCGATTTGCAAATCAGTGCTGCAGCTATTTTAGAACATTAGAACGATGTTTGCATATGATGTTATAGTAAATAAATCCAACCATTATTTATTTATTTATTTATTACTTTTATATACAGCGCTCTTTAAAATCAGTGCGGTTTACAGGTAACATTTGTGCATATCGATATATCAGATATGTCTTTACAGAAAACAGGGATACAACTTGGATTTCAACTTGGATAACTATTTACAATATCTACAATTCCGTACAACATAGCTACGAAATGTTTGTGGGTCATCGACGTTTAGCTGGGTGTGTTGTGGCTAATATTGGGCTGTGCATAGTGTAGGAGAAAGAGGTGATGTTTTAGAGCTTTTCTGAATTGTATAATATCGGTAATTGCTCGGATTGAGGGTGGGAGTGCATTCCAGCAGATGGGTGCATAGAACCTTAAAGCTCTTCTCCTTGTCGCCTGTGAACATTTGGTTATTTCTTTAGGGATCAGAAGGGTGTTGATGGCGAATGATCTCCTCTCTCTGTTTGCCAGGGTAAGGTGGATCAACTCTGTAAGGGAGGAGGACATGTTGTTGATGGCCTTAAATGTTATCAAGGCTACTTTATAGGTTGTCCAACAGTAGATTGGTAGCCAGTGTAATTCCTTTAGAATCGGGGTGATATGGTCTCCATTAAAGCAAGCATATGTTTCTCTACCACCTTCCCAGGCTGGGCTCCCTGAGGTCTTCTGCCTCCCTCAGCAGCCAAGAGCAGGAGAGAAGACTTTCCTCAGACCATCCCTATAGAGCCGACAGGGGTCACTTTTCCTCCTCGCACTGCCTCTGCTTTTCCTCTTTCCTCCCCCTTTACCCAATTCTGAATGCAGTCAGGACACAAAAATTACTTGACACGTCTCCAATTATCTGGCATTTTCTAGTCACCCAGGGTCTCATAGCATATTGGGATGTCAGCAATTTCATTTTCAAGATAACACGCAGCAGAGAGGCAGGAAGGAGCAGTGCTGGGGCACAGGGAGATAAAGTGACTTCCCCAGATCACACAGTCAGCGACTGAGCTGGAATGAGAACTCTTTGGCTTTGATTCCTTGTCCTATGCTTCATACTGCTTGATTACGTCACTTCAGGACACAAGAACAATATTTATGACATCAGACACCAAAGGAGGGATTTTACTTTGAACCACAAACACCATAACATTTTTATTAGGCCACCTCTGGGAGAATAGAATATCTGGATGGCTGATCTTATGAGAATATAAAAAACTGCCGTACTGGGAACAACCAAAGGTCCATCGGCTCAGTATCCTGTTTCCAACAGTGGCCAATCCAGGCCACAAGTACTGGCAAGATCCCAGAAAAGTAGCTAAATTCCATGCCGCTTACCCTCCAGGGATAAGCAGTGGCTTTCCCCAAGTTTACCTTAATAATGGTTTATGACCTTTTCCTCCAGGAATTTCTCCAAACTTGTTTTAAACCCAGTACGCTAATTGCTTTTTACCACATTTTCCAGCAATATGTTCTAATGTTTAACTACTGTATGTATTGAGTGAAAAAATATTTTCTCCTAGTTGTTTTAAACATACTACTTAGTAACTTCAGTACTTTTTGAAAGGCTGAACAACTGATTTGCATTAATCCATTCCACTCCATTAAGGCTGTTAGGGACCTCTATCATATCTCCATTCAGCTGTCTCTTCTACAAAAAGAAGAGCCCTAACCTCTTTAGTCTTTCCTCACAGAAGAGTTGTTCCATCCCCTTTATCATTTTGTTTGCCCTTCTCTGTACCTTTTCTAATGTCGCTATATCTTTTTTGAGATGCAGAGACCAGAATTGCACACAATATTCAAGGTGCGGTCATATTATGACATTCTTTGTTTTATTCCTTATTCCTTTCCTAATCATTCCTAAGATTCTGTTGGCTTTTTTGGCCACTTCTGCTGCACACTGAGTAGAGGATTTCAACATATTGTCCACCAAGACACTTTTCCTGAGCGGTAACTCTTAATTTGGAACCTAGCATCATCTAGCTAGAATTTGGGTTACTCTTTCTGAATCAGTTCTCGCAAGGTTTGCGATTCTATGTATCAGTTACTATCACATCTATTTATTTTCAGAAATAAACATTACAGTAATTTCAGCTGCTTAAGGTGTTGCCAAAAATAAGGGCTGCTCTGGAAATGTCTTTCTTTCCATGGATTTTCCATGGATAGACTTCATGGCGGTTTACAAAATGTAGGAACAGGATTCCCAAGAGAGAGAACTGATGGAGAAGACACCATTTGTTTGATTTGAATAGCCCGCCTCCCTCTTCCCAGGTCACCTACAAATCATGGATGGGAAATTACCTTTAAGCAGCTAAAAGCAAAGATTAGTTCAAGCAAAGAGCTTTAAAAAAGTTAGGTGTGTTCATAATTAACAGTCCTGAGTGGTTTCCATATTTACTAACTGTAATTAGCTCAGCTATCAAATTGAATTAAGATCATTTCTGGGCCACTGGGGATACACTGGTGTCATTTCAGACCTTTTGCTCTGCAGAAATCATATGCGTGCACTGCAGAACCTCCATCTGAAGGCTACCCTCTGCTATCCACACAAAGTCACTGAATGATTACAAAGGCCTACACAAGTGTGATAAGTTATGGTTAAAAATTTTCAACTGAACTTCATTACAACTACGTCAGAAGAGCGATAGGCCAAATCAAAGATGCAGATATTTCGACCTGGGTTCCTAAGGCATACCAACAGATGTCACAGGCAGCGATCTCTGGATTATTCTAGCCCGTTCACCTCTTTCTGCTCAGGGAAGAATGTCCATCCTGTTCTTACTACCCCATAACATACACAAGTCTTGCGCTCAAAGTCAACTATCAGAAACAGGTCTAGATTTTAGGATATCTATAATTAATATTCATAGAGTAGATCTAGTCACGTCTCTTATCCATGCTAATAGTACCCGGAGCTCCTCAACTTAGCTCGGAGTACTCAGACAGGTCCGGTTTTCAGCCTTTACACAAACAAGTGTTCATGATGTAGGGACTCCACTTATGTTCAAGATTGGGGGGGGGGGGGCAATTTCATTGTGGGGTGCCTATGTGAAATGTTCACAAACATGCCTATCTTGCAAATGCAATGTGTGCCTTTGAGTCAGTCCTGACTCCTGGCGACCCAGAAGCTCCTGGGTTTTCTTGGCAGTGTCACCGGAAGTAGATTGCCAGGCCTTTCTTTCGAGGCAATGGAGGGTTAAGTGACTTGCCCAAGGCCACAAGGAGTGCTAGTGGGAATCGAACCCTGGTTGCTTGGTTACCAAGCCAGTGTTCTAACCACTAGGCTACTCCTCCATGTCTATCTTATACTCGTAAAGGCAAATATCAAGATTGTATAAGGAGGTGGTGCCATCCTGCAATGTACCAACTTTGCATGCATGTAGAAGTGTGTACAATTTAATAACAGCTATTATCAGCATGTAAAACATGCTTCACATATGTAAACTGCTTTACAAAATGAACCGTTTGGAGGATAATCGTATAACAGGCCATCTATCTGTGAAGGTCAAGAAGGCACGTATTTTGAGGCCATTTTATAAAGATTCATAGGAGCAAATAGTCAAAAGTGTTCATCTGGCTATCAGCACCTGTAAAGCGCATAAGTACCAGCCCACAAGATGTTTAGCGGCACTATCTGGATAGTACACCGACTATTTCCTTTGACTGTCTCAGCACTATCCAAATTGGAAGGTGCTTGGCGGAGTATGGGCTCTGCTCGTCATGGGTAGAGTTCTAAGTTATCCAGTTATGGTGATGTTCAGTCCATTAATCGGATATCTATCTGGGTAAAAATTAGGACAGCAAAAAGGCCGCACTAACGTTATGCGCTTAGCTATCTGGATCATGGATGCAATACTGCCACTGTCCAGAATGTGGTGTCTGCCACCTCTGAATCCAGATACCAGTGCTGAATATCTGGATTTTAATTAGCTGCAGCAGCTAGAGTTTTAAAAAAACCACACACACACCACCAAATGCCAAAGGAGAATATCAACCTGATAGGCATCTATGTGCCTTTAGAGAAACTGCAGCTAGACTGCAGTCGTGGATATTTACATGTACTTAGGAGCAGCCGAATTTTATAAACAAAGCATGTAAACTGCAATGCTACCCAAACTCCGCCCCTGAATGCACCTAAAAGTGGGTCGTTTAAAAGTATGCGCCTTCTTGGCATCACGTGTTCTTCCGTGCACATACCATGGGGTAAATTTTACAGAAGCCCTTTCAAGTGCAAAAAATCCTGTGTAAAATTACCTCCATAGTAGGCATATTTTGGCCAGCTTAAGATATGGCTGATGGTCTAGAGGAGCAAAGTTTTGGGAACCACTGATTCGGAACCCTGGCAAAATGGAGACCCAGGAGAGGGAGATGGGTCTCACAAAAATGTTTATTAATTTTCCATTTAAAATCAAAACAATCTTCTCTTCTGCGGTGGCCACCTTTGGATAAGCCGTGCCCTGCTTAATTTTGTAGAGCCTGGGGAGATCACTGTTGCTGAAATTAAACTATCAAAAATTCCAGCAGAACCCACTCCTTGTTTTCCACCCACGTTCTATCGGAGACAAAATCTTTGCTTCTTAGCAAACCCATTATTCCTTGTCGATGGTTCTGTAACAGTCAAGAAAAGAGAAACACTCCCCCCCCAAAAAAAAAAAAATCAATGCATGACTTACCCAGAGGGATATTTTATTTTTTATGTTTTTAAAATAAAGCAAGAGAAAGATCAATATTCAGAGGGCAATATAATGTTAATAATAATTAAAAAGCAATAGGTCTGTTATTGAAAATACAGCAGTAAGAGTGAGAAGTCTTCTATGTCCTTTTTTACCTCTCTGCTTTTTTTTTGTTCCAGTCACTAAGCAACCTGGCTTTATTTTATGAAACCAGGAGATAAGCTACCAAGCTGAAAAGGTGCCATTGGAGATTTAAAGGGGCCTTATAAAACAGACTGACGGGAAAGCAGATGGTGGTGGGGGCCTAAACCCAGCAACTCTGCTGAGACTTGACATCAGAAATTCTTCCCACCTTGCTGACTCCTATCTTGCACGGCAGATATAACAGCAGGCATCTACTGATTCTCTCTCCATAGGCCTGGGCTGGCTTTGACAGCTTCAGTCAGAATTGGTTTCCTGGCTAGATCTGCTGCCTCCCTTCCATTAGGGCTGCAATTCCACCCAGTTTAAAACCAGCAGAGCAGAAATAGGATATGGTGATGCTCAGTGCTAAGTCACAAATCAAGTGGTTTTTGCCAGTCCTCAGCTGCTAATTATGTACCACCTCAAATGGCTAGATAGACACAGAAGCCTGGGGGACCAGGAACCTGCACGCTGTTGTAGTGGTTACTGGTTAAACATGCTAAAGCTATATCTTTTTTCACAGCAGTTCATGTTCCTTCAGCTTGTTCTGCTTCTCTTGAAAAGGAGACGGAAGTTAATGAGATCAACCACAATTAGCTTTATGACTTTTTAATTGCTTTCTCTTTTTTCAGCTACAGGATATAGTGCAACGGATGTCTGATGCCTCCCTGCAGCAGGTGGTACCTGAATCTATCTGACACGAGCTATTTTCCAAGGTGGCCTCCTGTTTACATGCTGAAGCTCTCTGGAACCGAGTACAGGTAACAGGGTCAAGCTGTTCCATTACTCAGACGAGGTGATCTCATCCCACCTCCCAGCAGCTTGCACAGATCCTTAGAGCTTCTCACATACTCCTACACAGTCTTCGCCTTGGAAAATACATGTTGATCGAGTTCTCCTTCATCAGCCACACAGCAGGAGTTAAAACTGGACTAGAAAAGTTTTTATTTCTCTTTGTATCATCTTTCTGAGCTCTGAATTCGGAACAGCAAAACCATTTTTTTAAAGAAAGAGCACCAGACAATAGTATAAGTGCAACACAAAAGTTCCCAAGGGGGGAGTTTAATAAAGCAATAAGCCCCATATTAACACCGAGTAATGCCCCATCTGGGTTCATCGTCACAGTGGGGCACAAAGTGCCTCGAATTCTTTTTTGGGCAGAAACATAGTAGATGATGGCAAAAAAGACCAGCATGTTCCATCTAGTCTGGCTAGTAAGGTGGCTAGAGTTATAGAGCTGCATCTGTTGCTCCATGCACAGTGCAGGTCACCCCCCTTTAAGCTTTTGTTTAAAGTTGCACCTGCCCTGTAAGAGGATGTTAAATACAGCCAGTCAGTAACTTGGGATAATGAGCTAAAAGTCTGAAGGTCTCTCTTATATAGAGATTTACCCATTTAATACAGAGTGACAAAGGACTATCAACCCTCACAATTTGCACCTTTATCTATCACAAGGGAAACAAACAGCAGCAGATTCTTAAAGAGACCATTTGGCAATGAAATGGTTACAGGTGGTCTGATAACTCTGCTCAGTGCAACAAAACCTAGTTGGTGGGGGGAGGGGGGAATGTTGTCATGGCCAAGGCATTAGTCCATGGGGCACCCTCTTTAACTTAACAGTTCTACCACTCATCACTTTATTTTGGTGGGAAAGGAGGGGAACAAAAGCAGGGCTACCACAGCCCAAGAAGCCTGAGGGAAAGGGGCAGGGCTGGCACAACCATCAGTCAAATTAGGCAGCTGCCTAGGGTGATAGCGTCTGGGGGATGGCAAAGAGCAGGTAATTCTAAGCTAAACAATAGATTTTGACAGCTGGGGGTGGGGGTGTAAAGCTTACGGTTTGTCTAGGGCAAGCCCTAGAAGGGGGTGGACTAATATCAGCGTAATAGGTAGGAGAGACACAGGTCAGTCACCAGGTCTTCCTGCAACAAAGCCTCCTCTTCCCAACTTCCTGCACAATACCAGCGCGGCTGGAGAAGCTGGCGAGTGACACTCTCCCTAACATAACCCTGCCCCCTTTTCAGCCAGACCTGAGCAGTAGGAGCGCTTTTACACACAGCGAGGCTGGGGGAGGGCCAGTGGCCCTTTTTATGCAGCTGAATAGTGCTTACTTGTGTATAAAGTTTTAAAAATTGCCCTCATTTTGGCAAAGTGTGTTCTCCTGAAACTTTCCACCAAGATTCTTCAATATTTTAATTTAAAAGGTTTTCACCTTGTGCACAGAAAAGAGATAATATGGTGCTTGGGAATGTTCCTGGGTGCATATATAACTATATGCTGAAAGCACACTGCCTAAGCTTATGCGCATCAGATGGTTTGTGATGAAAGAAGTACACACAGCTATGTGCACATATATTCAGCAGTAGACATATGCACACAGAAACATGACAGTGGATAAAAACCATACAGACTATTACTGGTTTGTTCAACTGTACCTAGTTCATTGTAAACCGCTCTGACTCTTAGAAAAGCAATATAAAAAAAGTGTTAAATAAATAAAAATAAATACTACAGTCCCTCTTTTCCTCCCCCGTGAGATATCTTCTGTGTTTGTCCCATACTTTCTTGAGTTCAGATACTGTCATCGTCCTTGCCACTGGGAGACTATTCCATGCATTTACCACTCTTTCCATAAAGAAATATTTCCGCATATTACTCCTGAGTCTATCCCCTTTCACCTTCATCCCTATGCCCCCCTTCTTAGTAGAGCTCTTTTTCAATTGAAAGATGTTCTCCTCCTGTGCATTTATGCCAAGGAGATATTTAAATCTCTCTATCATATGGCTTCTGTCCCACTTTTCCTCCAAAGTGGCAGTCCAGGTCCCTGTGCATCCGATCAGGTTCGGGATGCCCAGAGGTAGACCCGCTTCTGATCCCGTGGAAACTAGACGTGCCATGGGATCAGAATCGAGTCTAGGGCCTGAACGTGCAGACCAGGCCCCAATTCTGATCGACCTGCATGCACAGCCACTTACCTAGCTACCTCAGTCTGGCTTCTGAAAGGAGCATCCTGTTGCCATGGCACCGCAGCTCTATTCAGGGGCCGCGAATGTTGGCCACCGCCAATTTACACCATTCCCCATAGCCGGACCTGCGATCCAGCCTCCTATGGCCAGGGTCCAGCTGAGGGAAACTTCCTGTACCCCCTAACTTTTGTTCCTGGCCCGGCAGCTTGATCCCCCGACATCCAGGGGGACTTATTCCACCTCTGCAGTGGAATAATTCCCCTGTCTAAGTTCATGGACCCAGATGTACAGGGCCGACTTTAGAATCGAACCAAGGACCGATCCCTGCAGCATACCACTGGTAACATCCTTCTCCTCAGAGAGAGCTCCATTTACCTGTACCATTTATCATAATTCATGAATACCAGTCCTCAGTAAAATAAAACAAACAGTATGAGTAGATTAGGAAGCAGTTTGTCTCCCTGCTATGTGTTTAGATATTAACTAATGAATTATTCTTTTGTATGCAAACTGTAAAATGACAGAAGAAAGCCCAAATACACACACCCCTTTCTATCCTCTGCTGTTTCATACCAGCATTTAAGCCTTTAATTAACGATTAAATCGCTGATCCTTTTAAGCTCATTATCTTAAGAGCATGTCTTACTTTTAGACACACGGGTGAGTGCACACTGCTAGCAGACTTACCGTGGCATTCATTTAAGGTAATATACTATATGCAGAAAAAACACAATAGATGAGAGGGAACTGGCAGCCTATGATAACAAAGGGAGAATCCAGTTACATCACTAAAGCAGAGAGCCAAGGCTCTTTCAGCCCCGCTCACAATTAGCACAAAGGTGACTGCATGCCAATTACAGAATTGTGAAGTGGTACTTGGCAAGCCAATCAGGACCCTCGGTTGGCTGACACAGGTTTTTAGGCACATTTCATAAAAGGCAACAGTGCCTGTTGTCGAGAGTCCATCGGTCAGTTTGCCTGTTTTGCACATGTGCAAACAAATATATGCACAAGGAACTCTGAAAAGGACTGGAAGAGCAGCCCAGTGACAGGAAAGCTAGGACCTGCCACCTGAAGGAATGACAGAAAGGAGAGCAGGGCAGCATGGTGACAGGCAGACCTCACCGCCTGAAAAAATGGTGGCAGTAATTGGAGGCAGAAGGAAGAGAGGGATGAGGGGGAAGCCAGGTCCAAAGGTGATAGTGCTTCTGTATAAGCCTTTGGTGAGATCTAATTTAGAATACTGTGTGCAATTCGAGAGACCACATCTTCCAAAGGCTATCAACAGGATGGAGTCTGTGCAGACGGCAGCCACTAACATAGTCGGTGGGTTTCGTCATAAGGCATAGGGGGACAGACAAAGATCTCAATATATTTTATTTATTTTATTTTACTTAAAAACATTTATATACCACCATTTGCTAAAGCATTCACAGCGGTTTACAATAAAATAAAAATACAACCCCATTGATTCCACCCCGGAGGATCCCTACCCCCTTAAGAAGAGAAGCGCTTAACATCCTGATCCTGAAACCACTTGCCAAAACCCCCCCAAGAAACCAATGCCCCTCCTCACAGAAACAGGAAGGTTGTTAATGCCTTCCAAAATAACAACAGCTTTGTCTCCAACCTGAGTGCCAAAGGCAAGGTATTCCACAGAACTGGCATGACCTCCAAAATGAACCACGGACTAACCAGGGTGCTCCAACAGACATTCACCGCTCCCCCCCCCCCCCCCCCCCGAGCGCAACACCGGACTGGGCTATACCATTGCAGCAGCTCTCTCAAGTACCACCGGCCATTGCCCTGTAAGATTTTAAATGCTAACACCAACAATTTAAACACACATTGGATTTAATCAGGAGCCAATGCAACTGTTGCATCATCCCAGCCACCGAATCATACCTCCGTAGGCCCCAAATGATTTGTGCAGCTGTGTTCTGCACCACCTGTAACCACCTGTCAGCCTCACATACAAACGTTGCAATAATCCAGGCACGACAATAAGTCATGCAAGGTCATGCAGCAATCCAAGGGAGCGATATAGTATTGGGGGTGAAGTACTTCTGTCCACAAAAGAAGAGCGGGACCTAGGCGTGATTGTGTCTGATCATCTTAAAGTAGCTAAACAAGTAGAAAAGGCAATGGCAAAAGATAGAAGGATGCTTGGGTGCATAGGGAGAGGAATGGCCAGCAGAAGAAAGGAGGCGATAGTGCCTCTGTATAAGTCTTTGGTGCGACCTCATTTGGAGTATTGTTTGCAAATCTGGAGGACGCACCTTCAAAATGATATAAACAGGTTGGAGTCGATACAGAGAGTGGCTTCGAAAATGGTTAGTAGTCTTCATTATAAAGCACATGAGGACAGACTTAAGGATCTTAATATATATACTTTAGAGGAAAGGCGGTATAGCGTAGTTGCTCACCTGTAAGCGTAGTTACTCACCTGTAACAGGTGTTCTCCAGGAGCAGCAGGAATCAGTCCTCACTTATGGGTGATGTCGGCGCCGACGGAGCCCTCGCGGAGCAATTTTCCCCAGCTTTCAAAGAAAGCCTTTGGGAATTGCAGCGCGCATGCGCGGTAGTCTTCCCGCCCGAAGGTGCCATCTTAGCCAGTCAGATGACATAGCTAAAAAGACAGCATAAAAATTTGCAAAAAGAACATAAGCAGACGATTGCAACTCCAAGGGGAGGAGGGAGGGTAGTGAGGACTGATTCCTGCTGCTCCTGGAGAACACCTGTTACAGGTGAGTAACTACGCTTTCTCCAGGACCAAGCAGGAAGTCAGTCCTCACTTATGGGACTCCCAAGCTCAAGGCTACCGGAGACCCTAAGCACAAAAATGAGCTCCCTCTAGCTCAGCAGCACAGAAGGATAGAATCTTCGCTGAATTATCACCCACCGGTTAGCCCACATCCGGGATGGAGGGTAGGAGTTGCTCAGACCTCAAAGAGATTACGGAGGACTGCCTGTCCGAAAGCACTGTCCCTACGGGACTCCCTCTCGAGACAGTAATGGACCGCAAAAGTCTGGCTCGAAGACCAAGTAGCGGCCCGGCAGATGTCTGCCAGCGGAACAGAGCGGAGGTAAGCCACTGACGTGGCCTTTGCCCGAACGCAATGAGCCGTGACTCGACTTTCTAAGGAGAGTCCGGCTGCCCCATAAGCCCAAGAGATACAGTCCGCAACCAGATGGACAGAGTACGCTTGGAGACCGGGAGCCCCAATTTATTGGGGTCAAAGGACACAAAAAGCTGCGCAGCTTTACGGTGCTCCCGCGTACGGTCAAGGTAGAAGTTCAAACGCCCTTCTACAGTCCAGGGTATGGAGGACCGTCTCAGCTCGGCTGGAGTGTGGTCTGGGAAAGAAGGTTGGAAGTACCACCTCCTGATTCAAGTGAAAAGGGGGAGACCACTTTAGGCAGAAACTTTGGGTGAGTCCGTAGGACTACCCTATTCTGTAGAACCGAGTGTAGGGGGGATCAGACACGAGGGCCTGTAATTCACTTACGCGCCTAGCGGAAGTGAGGGCTATCAAGAACAGCGTTTTCCAAGACAGAAAACGGAGGAGAGCAGGTAGCCATAGGTTCAAAAGGCGGACAGGTGATCCGCTGCAAAACCACATTCAGGTCCCAGTCAGGCGCTGGCGGGCGCAGAGGTGGTTTAAGTAGTAGGAGACCTCGGAGAAACCTCGCTACGAGAGGGTCGTTGGAGAGAGGTCTGCCGTCCACCGGCACATGATGTGCGGAAAGAGCACTGAGGTGAACTTTGACGGAGTTGGACTTAAGTCCCAGATTAGAGAGGTGTAGCAAGTACTGTAAGATCACCGACACGGGCAGGAGAAGGGATCCTGAGACTGTTGGGTACACCAGACTGCAAAGCGACGCCATTTAAGGGCTTAGAATTTGCGGGAAGAAGGACGTCGCGAATCCAAGACTACCTCCTCCACCTCTGCCGGCAAGAGGAGAGGAGCAAGGACTACCCTCTCAGCAGCCAGGCCATGAGGTTGAGAGACCTGAGGTTGGGGTGCAGTAGGGACCCCTGATCCTGGGTGAGGAGATCCGGTTGCACCCCCAGAGGGATTGGATCCTCCACCGCCAGTTGCAGCAAGAGCGGAAACCACGGCTGCCTGGCCAGCGAGGGGCCACCAGGATCACGAAAGCTTTGTCTCGGAGAACCTTGAAAAGGGTCCGAGAGACTAACGGGATGGGAGGGAAAGCGTACAGAAGGCTCCCGACCATGAGATCAGAAAGGCGTCCGCCGCCACCCGAAGGGGGTGAGGCTGACGAGAGCAGAAGCGAGGAAGCTGCCGGTTGTGAGGACTGGCAAAGAGATCCACTGTGGGGAGGCCCCACCTGAGGAAGAGCTTCTGAACGATCAAGGGGTCCAGACGCCACTCGTGCGGCTGGAGGACCCTGCTGAGTTTGTCCGCCAGGCAATTTTCTTGGCCCGGGAGATAAACTGCCTTGAGGAGAATGCCGTGACTGACGGCCCAAGAGCAGAGCTTCTGTGCCTCCCGGCAGAGGAGGAAGGAGCCCGTGCCCCCCTGCTTGTTCACGTAGAACATGGCAACTTGATTGTCCGTCTGGACAAGGACGGACTGTTGGGAGGTCAGGTGGGAGAAGGCCTTGAGAGCTAGGCGGATCGCCCTGAGCTCCAGGAAGTTGATCTGCTGAGCAGACTCCCACTTGGTCCAGAGGCCTGAGTACGTGCCTCTTGGCAATGGGCTCCCCAGCCCAGGAGGGATGCATCGGTGGTCAGCACCCGGGTCGGCTGAGGTGACTGGAAAGGCATTCCCAATACCAGGTTCGGCTGCCGGAGCCACCACCGGATAGACGAGACCAGCGGCTCGGAGACGCGCACCAGGTCTGCTAGGGCCGCCCGTGGCCTGTCGCCACTGCTGGCGGAGACACCACTGAGCAGGCCGCATATTCAGGCGGGCATTGGGGGTCACATGGACGGTGGAAGCCATATGGCCGAGCAGTCTCAGGAAGCGCCTGCGGAGACCAGGGGCTGGCTGCGAAAGCGGTCGGCTAGGTCCATGAGCCGCTGAGCCCTGTCGAGCGGTAGGTACGCTCGCGCCTGAGGGGTGTGCAGCCTTGCGCCGATGAACTCGAGATCCTGTGAGGGGAGCAAAGTGGACTTTGCGAAGTTGATGACAAAGCCCAAGTGCTGCAGCAGAGTCACCGTGCGGCACGTGGCGGTGGTGACCTCCTGAGCGGATGCTGCTCTGATGAGCCAGTCGTCGAGGTACGGAAAAACATAGAGGCCGTGAAGCCGGAGATGGGCCGCCACGACCGCGAGACATTTTGAGAAGACTCGCGGTGCGGAGGACAGGCCGAAGGGCAGTACTCTGTACTGGTAATGATTTCCTGCCACCACAAACCTTAGGTATTGTCCGGTGGCTTGGGTGGATGAGGATGTGCGTGTAAGCATCCTTTAGATCCAAGGAGCATAGCCAATCTCCCTGCTGGAGGTAGGGCAGAAGGATTCCAAGGGTAAGCATTTTGAACTTCTCCCGCACAAGGAACTTGTTGAGGTTGCGCAAGTCCAGGATGGGTCGGAGGCCTCCTGTCTCTTTGGTATCAGAAAATACCTTGAATAGAAGCCCTGACCTCTCAGGTGGTGTGGCACCGGTTCCACCGCCTGATCCTGCAGAAGACCTGCTAACTCTGAAGGGAGCAACTCCCTGTGCAGAGGGGGGCGCGGAGGCTCTCCCGGAAAATAGGAGGAGGGACCTGATGGAAGTGGAGAAGGTAGCCCTCTCGCACGACCTGAAGCACCCAGGCATCTGCGGGTGATGCTGGACCACCTGTCGGCGAAGTGAACAGCCGGCCTCCGGTGCTGGGGGAACCAGCGGGGGGGGAGAGGCTATGCTGAGCGAGTCAAAAACCCCACCCTGCTGAGCAGGGGCTGGTGGCGCAGGCTTGGGGGCTTGCTGCCTACGGGACCCGTTACCCCGTCCCTTGGCCTGCTGGCCCTGTTGGGGAGCTGCAGGGGCCTGATAATGGGGGTATTGTTTGTAGGCAGCCGCCTTCCTCGGGTAAAAGGTCTTTTTTCCGAGCCCTTCTTTTTCTGGGAAGGGGCGGAGGTCTTCCTAGAAAGCCTGGTCCTGGTGAGAGTCTCAGTCTCAATTTGTGCAGCCTTTTCCGCCATGGGCTTGCCAAAGAGGTTTTCGCCTCGGCAGGGGACATCGACCAACTTGTCCTGTACCCAGGGCTCAAGGTCGGACGACTGAAGCCAAGCCTGTCGGCGGGCACCGATGCCGGCTGCGGCTACTCAAAGCCATCATAGGCTGCTCGGGACATGAACTTTGAGCATTCCCGAATGCCCGTGGACAAGACTAGGAACTCCGCAAGGGTTCCTCGGACAAACCAGCGGAGAAGCGGCTAGCTCTTTAGCCAGATCCCTGAGATACATGCCCATGTAGAGCTGGTAAGTCTGGACACGACAGGCGAGCATGAGAGCCCTGGAAGCACTTTTTGCCAAGGCCATCCAGGTTACGGGCCTCCCTTCCAGGAGGCACGAGGAGTGCATCTTCTGGCTCTTAAGACGATGCATGGCCGATTCCACTACCATGGAATGGTGTGGCAACTGCGCCTTTTGAAAGCCAGGGCTCTTGCGGACTCGATAGATAGAATCGACCCGCTTGCTCAGGACCGGCGAGGGGCCGGACTCTCCACATGCGGAAGAGTAGTCGTTCCAGCATAGGAGGAACCGGCACAGTAAAGTGCTCCCTCGCGGGAGAGTCATACTGGAGGGCGTCGAGCTCTTCGGCTCGAGGCTCCTCCTCGGGGTCCGCAGGGAAGGCCAAAGCCTTGGCCATATCCCTAACGAAATCCGAGAACCGGGCATCCTCCGGGGGGGACTGCTTCCGAGGCTCGGACTCCGGAGAGTCCGATGGGACACACCGAGTCCGGAAAGAATCAGGTGACTCTTCCTCCTCAGACTCCCAGACCGACTCCGACGAGGACTCGGTGGGGTCGGCTCGGGCAGGGTGCGGCGCCAGCCGCCCCGACGCCGAGGGAGTCGGCGTCGGCGACCTCGGTCCCGAACGGGAGGCCGAGGGCGACCTCGACCGAGGATCGACTCGAGTTCCCATCGACTCGAGGATCGGCTCGGTCTCCGGGGTCGACTTGGACGTCGACGTCCCGGCGGTCGGGGCAGCGACGCCAGCGAAGCCAGCGAGCAGTGCCCGCTGCTGGTCCATGAAGGCAGACAATCTGCTCTCCAAGGCCGTCTAACTGAGTCCGAGCTCAGG
Organism: Ichthyophis bannanicus; assembly: GCA_033557465.1. Classification (NCBI taxonomy): domain Eukaryota; kingdom Metazoa; phylum Chordata; class Amphibia; order Gymnophiona; family Ichthyophiidae; genus Ichthyophis; species Ichthyophis bannanicus. The sequence continues at coordinate 180,179,398 of CM066041.1, read as the reverse complement.
CGACCCAGCAGCCCCCGACTCGGGCCCCGACGGCGTCGGGCCCGACGTCGGCTGACGCGGAGGCGAGTCCAGAAGGACAACAGGACTTACCCGGGCAGGCATCTCCGACTCCAGGCGAGGTCGCTTCGGGAGGTGTTCCTTCTCCAAGGACCCGGGGCGGCTGTCGGGGCTATGCGACCTGGCCCTCGCGGAGCCAGGAGCGTCCACCGACGCCGCCCTCGCGGGTTTTTCCTTCCGTCGATGGTCCCCGGAGGGAGAACCCCGGTCGGAGGAGCTCCGTCGACGGTCCGAACTGGAGCCTTTCGACAGTGAGGCCTCCGACGAGGTCCGGGTACGGCTGGGGTCAGCGAAGATTCTTTCGCGCTGATGCCGCCGACTTCTCAACGCCTTCGAGGACAGTTTGCTGCAGGGCCCACAGATCAGTTCCTCGTGATCTGGGCCCAGGCAGCGGAGGCAAAGGTCGTGTGAGTCGGTGAGTGACATATTTCGGTCACACCGACCACACCGCTTAAAGCCACTGGCAGCCATCGGGGGAAAAAAGGGCCCCTGCGAGGTCAAAGGACCGGCTGCCAGGGAAAAAACGAAAACGAAAGTGACTAAGTCAGAAAAACCGAAAAAACGTTTAGAGGACTCGAGACCGGCGTCGCGAGTCGGGCGGGAAAACGACCGGCGTCGAACCGAAAGAAAAAAGGATAAATACAGAGGAAAATCAACTTTTCGCGGGGACAAGACGGGGACGTCTGTAGGGCACCGCGGAAAAAAGAAGACTGGCTAAGATGGCACCTTCGGGCGGGAAGACTACCGCGCATGCGCGCTGCAATTCCCAAAGGCTTTCTTTGAAAGCTGGGGAAAATTGCTCCGCGAGGGCTCCGTCGGCGCCGACGTCACCCATAAGTGAGGACTGACTTCCTGCTTGGTCCTGGAGAAACAGGTGTTTCTCTAGGGACAGCAGGAATCAATCCTCACTTATGGGTGACGGCACCGACGGAGCCCGCGTGGAGCAATTCCTCAGCTTTCAAAGAAAGCTTTTGGGATTGCTGCCTCGCATGTGTGGTCCTCTTCCCGCCCAAAGGTACCATCTTGCTCAGTCAGGTCGCCTAGCTAGAGCCCTACTAAGCAGATGTCAAGAGAAGGACAAAAACAGCAACTCTTCAGGGGAGGTGGGAGGGTAGTGAGGACCGATTCCTGCTTTCCCTGGAGAACACCTGTTACAGGTGAGCAACTATGCTTTCTCCAGGAACAAGCAGGAAGTCAGTCCTCACTTATGGGACTCCCCAGCTACAGGCTACTGAGCATGTAACCCAAAACATCTCCGTGAGGCTGTGAGCAGAAGTCGATGCCCGAAGGGGCCTGAGTCTTTGGGTCCCTGGGGCGAAGCTCTCGGTAGCCGTCGAAGAAGAGTCGGAGAGCAGGAGTTGCTTATACCCTGAACAGATTACGGAGTACAACCTGGCCGAAGGCGCTGTCCCGGTGGGACTCCCTCTCCAGGCAGTAGTGGACAGCTAAGGTGTTCGCTGAAGACCAGGTTGCAGCCCAGCCAATGTCCGCCTTGGCTCGGACTCCATGTGCAGTGACCCGCCGATCCAGTGGGGCGCCCGCCTTTGCTTGGGCGGGCAATGCAGTCTGCCACCTAGAAGGAGATGGTGTGCTTCGTGACTGTCTGCCGCAGGCGATTGGGGTCATAGGCGACAAAGAGCTGGTCAGACTTGCAATGAACCTGGGTATGCTGCAGGTAGAAGGCAAGAGCCCTCTTGCAGTTGAGTGTATGCAAAACCGCCGATGCCAGGTCGGCATGCGGTCTCGGGAAGAAGGTCGGCAGGACTATCTCTTGGTTGAGATGAAAGTCTGAGACCACCTTCAGTAGGAACTTGGGATGGATGCGGAGGACCACCCTGTTACCGTAGAACCTGGTGTATGGAGTCTCAGCCATGAGGGCCTGAAGTTCGCTGACTCGGTGAGCCAAAGTCAAATCCACCAGGAAAACCACCTTCCAGGAGAGATGCCGAAGTGAGCACGTTGTCATCGGTTCGAAGGGTGCTCACGTGAGCTACATCAGCACCACACTGAGGTCCCACTCCGCCAGGGGAGGCCAGATGGGAGGCTTGGAAAGCTATCTTTCTTTATCTTTATTTGTTTCTTTATATACCGCCCACACCATGGGCACAAAAGCGGTTTACAATAGGCAAAAACAGAATCAGAATTGCTGCTGGAAAAAAAGGGATAGAGGAAACAGAACTCCATTGGTATGATAGGAAAGGGATAGAATCAGAGATAAGGAGAAAGCAAAAAGCAGGCTGAAAAGAAAAAAAGGGGCAAACAAACCGGGACAGATAAGGCAGGACGAGGGGCTTAAGGGGGGGCCGTGGGGATGAAGGGGGGGCCGTGGGGATGAATGGGGGGCGTGGGGATGGAGGGGGGAGGGAGGTCGTAGGCGGAACAGAAAAGATGGGATTTTAATCCGGTTTTAAATTTGGTGAATGATGGTTCAAGGTGGAGAGTGGGGGGGGGGGGGAGTGAGTTCCAGAGCCTGGGGCCAAGGAAGAAGAAAGCGGCAGAGTGGGTAGATTCAAGATGGGTAGAGGCGGGAGAGGGGAGGAACATGCGGTTAGCATGGATAGTAGAGAGGGAACATTGGGGGGCATGAAGACGGACCAGGTCGGAGAGATAGTGGGAGACACCAGTGTGCAGGGCCCTGTGGACAAAAGTGAAGACTTTGAACTGAATTCGATAGGGAATGGGAAGCCAATGGAGACCCATAAGAAGGGAAGTGACATGGTCGAAGTGGGAAGCGTGCGTGATGAGCCAAGCCGTGGTGTTTTGAATGAGCTGTAACCTACACAGTTGATATTGGGGGAGTCTGGCAAAACAAACATTACAATAGTCTAAGCAGGAGAGAGTGAGGGAGAGGAGCAAAGTGGTCAGTGAAAAGACAGGGAGGAAGGGATGGACGGCACGTAACTGTCTAAGAGAGAAAAAGGAGCGATGAACTACTGAGGAAATATGTTTGTGAAAAGAAAGAGCGGAATCCAAGACAACCCCAAAGGCCATGGCCCGTGGACTTGCCCTGACCCCCCTGAACGGGGATCGATGCCGGAGGATAGACTGGATAGCCCTTTACAGGAGCCCCTTCCACTGGAAGTAGAACTTCTTGCTCTGTTGCTTCTTCCTGGAGAGGGAGAAAGTTTTACGGAAGAAGCGAGAGTGAGTCACATACTCCGTCTCAATCTCTGCAGTCTTGTCCTCCATGCGTTTGCCAAATAGTTGCTTCCCAAGGCAGGAGACGTCCAGCAGCTTCTCCTGGAACCACTGCTCCAGGCCCAAAGATTGGAGCCAAGCCTGCCGGCGGGCTCCGATGCCAGTTGCCACCACCCGGGTGGAAGACTCGAAGCCATCATATGCTGTCATACGCTGCTTGCGAGAGATACGTCGAGCATTCTCCAAAGGACTTTGAGAGGACTTGAAAATGCCGGAGATGGCATCTGTCCAGGCCCACCGCAAAACCTCCGAGCTCTCTAGCAAGGTCACAGAGAAACATCCCAATGTTTTCTATGTATCATAGTTCTTATGTAATACTTAATGTTTAATGTAATGCAATATTGCACTGTTCTGCTGTATTGTTGTTTTGAGTTCCTTGTAAACCGCCCTTGATCTCTGGAAGGGGCGGTATAGAAAAGCACATAAAATAAAATAAATAAATAAATAATTGGTAAACTTAGATGCAGCATGATAACATGGAGCCCTGATAAGCCTTGCACCCGAAGGCATTGAGGGTACAAACAAGACTCTCTGCCCGGGGGGACTGACAAATGAGTCTTTAGGTTCTTTAGCTTCCGCATGGCCAATTTGACCACCATTGATGTGTGGGGAAGCTGGGTTTTCCGAAACCCCAGACCTCATTGGACCTTGTACATAGCATCCAGGCCATTGGGACAGAGGCCAGGGATTCCCACATGCGGAGCAGGAGGTGGTTCAGAATGGGAGGAATTGGCACTGAGAGAGCCTCCCTCATATTGCAGAGTATCCAGCTCTTCAGCACGGGGCTCCTCTTCCGACTCAGTGGCGAGCGCAAGGGCCCGCGTCATATCCCAGACAAACTCCAAAAGGTGTCCTCGGGAGGTGACTTCTGCTTCTGGATCGGCAGGGAGGGGTCGGATGGGAGGTCTCAGTGCAACCAAGTCTCCAGGGAGGTTTCCCCATCGGATTCCCAGTCTGAATAATCCATGGAGGACTCAAGGTCAGGCGGCTCAAGATGGGTGGGTGACCCGTGCCGGGTCTCCAAGGTCAAAACTTGCCCAGAGCCAGAGGCGCTCACCGCGAACATCTTGCACCTGAGAAATGGGACGGAGATTGAGACCCTCGCCCAGGATCCTCATGAGGCTTTTGGCTCTCGGGGGTCACAAGGGTGGTCCGGGGAGTCCTCCAGATTGAGGTCCCTGTGGTCTTGAGGATCGTGCTGGTGGGGCCGGGCAGCAGTGCCTGCTGGGCAGGGAAGAATGCAGAAACGCTGTGTTCCAAGGCCAGCATTTTGGCCTCCCACTCAGGAGCAGGGTCTTGCGACAGACACCGGGGTGACCAGGTCAGGTGTCAAGGAGGAGAGGGGGTCCTCGCCAGGATGACCCTCGGGAGACCCAGCGCCTTCGCCAGAGGCCTCCGTGTTGGTTTAAAGCACCTTACTGGGCCGCTCCCTCTCCGACCCTAGAGACTGCCGTAGGGTGTGATCTTTCATGCTTATCTGGCACCCCTGACAGTCCTCGAGGCCTTCTGCTTCTTCTTCCGCTTGCGTTCAGGCGACCCCTGGTCCGAGTGCTGCCGGGCAAAGATCAGCAAGCAGTGCACTAATTACAGCACTTTCAGGGTATCCAAAATTTCCTGTTCTGCCACAGACTATCTCTCTGTGCCCCCTGGTTCCCTAAACTATCTTTAACGGATGAATATCAATACTGACATTATTCCGATGGTCTCCAGCATCACTATTTAAAAACAATGAAGTTTCTATCATCTTCCTACCGTATTACAGTGCTCAGCAGATTATGCAACCTTAAGCCCTCTTTATAACAACAAAGCTAGCTCATGGTCCACCAAAAATCAAGATGGAGAACAACCTGGTTATTGATTACATGCTCATCTCCCATTCTAAAGCTGCCACAGAGAATGCAAAAGCAATGGAGCAGCCACGAAAGCAGCCAATGATTCACAGGTTGGGAGCATTATTCAACTGTGGGACATTATGCTAGTGCTTTATGTTGTGCTTTCTTTTCTGATTTATTATCTGCAATAAGTCTTTGTGAAAATTTTAAATCAATGAAAAAACGGATGGCTGCATTGCAAATCCTGCCAGCAAGTATCAGTTTGAAGTTGATAACTCTACAAGTGAGCTCCAAGAACGTCCTTCTTTTTGTTGGCTTGCTTTGGTACAAGACAAATGTCCAATCACCACACTGCAACACAGTATGTCTGCTCACTCCAGCTGGTTCTTAGGAGTGAGCAACAAAAAACGTTTGGCACTGCAAAGCCCAAAATCAATGGCAGCCAGCTGAAAAATTGCTCAAAATCTCATGGACAACAGCTGAACTCAGACATTCCATTTCATTATCTTGGTGCTCAAAGCATGTCTGCAGCAAGCAGGAAACCATAACTCGAAAGCTGCAGAAATGACCTCCCAGAAGGAGCTCGGCCCAGGTTAGGGAATGCATCAGAAAACAAATAATAGCTACAATGAAAGTGAGGAAAAGCTTGAGAGAATCATCATTCTTCAAATTCCGTCAGAGACTTCATTAGGCATTTGTTACTTATCTGCTTATATCTTCCGCCTGCAGTATAGAAACAACCAGAAGTTGGAGTTGGCATATGACTGTTGACAGCTGTGTCTTGAATGGCACAAGAAATCTAACAAAAAACTAGAAGACAAATGAGAGAGGAGACCGCCTTGCACTTCATGCCCTGTCAGATTTACAATTGCTGTCAAATATATATATATATATGTATATTTTCTTAGGGTAAGAATACAATCTCTTTTTTGGCAAGTCAATTCCTTTCAATCATTGGGTAGGAGACAACATCAAATTATTCACATCTCTTGCCGGCAGAAATGATGCAACAGATAAAGAGGCAAGAGAGAAGAGGAGAGAGCGAAAAATACTAAGAAAACCATTCTGAATTTGTGTATTATGAGCAAAGCATAAGAAGGTTGAAAATATAAGATGCAAGTAATTCTCTAGGGATGACAGTGGTGGATTTAGTGCAGGGTTTGAACTGACAACCAAAAGATGAAATAGATACACAGTTCTGCCTTTACATGATAAATAGAGATCAAGCAAAGTCATTATTCTACAAATATTTGCAGCACACTGACTCATAATGTACCATACATGGCACTAAGTTGAGCATCCGTGCCCTTCATCCTTAAGCTTGAAATTGATGTATTCTTTGGAAAGACGGGTGAGTTTTAAATGAATGAACGTAAATAAAAGTCATTTTCTTTAGCAGCACACAGGGACAACCTCTACAGATGCTGCCTCAGACATACAAAGCTACAGAATGCCTGCTCCTCTCCCATTGAGAATCTTTTCCAAGCCAGAGTCTTTGACCAGGACTTGTGTTACTGGAACCAATATTAGTGCAGAACCCCTGGGCCCCAAGAAGCTGAGAAGTACACTAGACAATGCCTTTGCTGCATGCCAGGACATTTGTTCAAGTCCAACTTGAGCACCCTAGGGATGGACCCTAAAGTTACTACTTGGGTTAGAAATTGGTTGGGTGGGAGGCGACAAAGAGTACAAGTAAATGGAGCTCACTCTGAGGAGAAGGATGTTACCAGTGGTGTGCCCCAGGGATCTGTCCTTGGTCCGATTCTTTTTAACACCTTTGTTAGTGATATAGCGGAAGGGCTGTCGGGTAAGGTTTGCCTCTTTGCAGATGATACCAAAATCTGCAATAGAGTAGACACCCAGGAAGGTGTAGGTAACATGAGGAGGGATCTAGCTAAGCTTGAAGAATGGTCTAGAATTTGGCAGCTGGGATTTAATGTTAAAAAATGTAAGGTCATGCATTTGGGCTGCAGCAATCCAAGGGAGCAATACTGTATAGGAGGTGAAGTACTTTTGTCCACTAAAGAAGAGCGGGACCTAGGCGTGGTTGTGTCTGATGATCTTAAAGTAGCTAAACAGGTAGAAAAGGCGACAGCAAAAGCTAGGATGCTTGGGTGCATACGGAGAGGAATGGCTAGCAGAAAAAAGGAGGTGATAATGCCTCTGTATAAGTCTTTGGTGCGACCTCATTTGGAGTATAGTGTGCAATTCTGGAGACCGCACCTTCAAAAGGATGTGAACAGGATGGAGTCGGTGCAGAGGGTGGCTACTAAAATGATTAATGGGCTTCATTATAAAGCATATGAGGACAGACTTAAGGATCTTAATATGTACACCTTAGAGGAAAGGCGGGATAGAGGTGATATGATTGAGATGTTTAAATACCTCCATGGCATAAATGTTCAGGGAGAGAGCCTCTTTCAATTGAAAGCAAGTTCTGCTACGAGGGGACATGGGATGAGGGTGAAGGGAGATAGATTCAGGAGTGATATGCGGAAATATTTCTTTACAGAAAGAGTAGTGGATCCATGGAATAGTCTCCCAGTGGAGGTGGTAGAGATGAGGACAGTAACTGAATTCAAAAAAGCATGGGACCAACACAGAGGATCTCTAAAGGTAAAAAGTGGACTGTTGTAGTTGTTATGGAAGGACAGACTAGATAGGCCATGTGGTCTTTTTCTGTCATCATGTTTCTATGTTTCTATGTAACTCCAATTCTGGTCAGTGAAGATTGCAGAGATTCAGTACCATATTCTGGCATACAGCACTGAATTTTAGATTTAGGTTTAATTATTTACTAAATCATCTTTATCAACTAACAAAGCTGGTACAATAAGAACAGATTAAAATAGAAATAAGATACATAAAGAGAAGAAATATAAATTTCCAGAGAATAGAAATCAAAGAGTGAAACACAAGGCATAAGTTAGTGGGGTCAGTTAAATTCTCTTCCAAGTGAAATCAGTAAATCTGCAGATCAAATGACTGTGACATGTTCACATCTAGTTTAGGTTCTTACTGATCAAAAATCATAACCACTTGATCATTCAGTAGCCTATGTGAATTATTTGGTGGTCCTGGTCCAGGAAAGGTGTCTGCATGTGCAGGAGAAAGAAAAGTCCCACATCACGACTGCCACATTTTGATTCAAATTTCTGCAGAAAAGCTGGGATTTAATAACGACAGTTTCTCCTCCTAAAGACAAAGGTGAGCAAACTACAGTCTGCTGAAATTTCTGTCTGGCCTGAGGTGGCGATTCTAATCCTGGCCCACAATGGCAAAAGCTGATCACGTCCATGTGGCCCCTGCTCCTCACTCCAATCACTACTGTTCTCACTCATTATTATTATTATCACTCATCCAGGTTGACCCCACTCATCGGGTCACACCGTCACAAAGTTTAAAGTTTCCCCCCTCTGTCCCATGGGATGTTTCTTATACTGTGCTAGGAATAAAGCGTAGTTATTCACATGTAACAGGTGTTCTCCGGGGACAGCAGGAATCAGTTCTCACATATGGGTGACGTTGGTGCCAATGAAACCTGTGCGGACAAATCCCCAGCTTTCAAAGAAAGCCTTTGGGATTGCTACCACGCATGCGTGGTCCCCTTCCCACCTAAGGGTGCCATCTTGCTCAGTCAAATGACATAGCTAAAAAGACGACAGAAAAACAAATGAAGATAACAGGAGTGCAACTTCAAGGGGAGAGGGGAGGGTTGTGATGACGGATTCCTGCTGTCCCCGGAGAACACCTGCTATAGGTGAGTAACTACGTTTTCTCCAGGAACAAGCAGGAAGTCAGTCCTCACATATGGGACTCCCCAGCTACCACTCTGAGGAGAATGCCCTGCCAGACTGCATAAGAGCACAGATCCAGTGCTTTCTGGCAGAGGGCACGGGACCCCAGGCCTCCCTGATTGTTCACATAGAACATGGCCACTTGGTTGTCCGTCTAAACTAGGACTGACTGGTGGCCCAAGTGATGCTGAAAAGCCTTCAGGGTGAAATGAATGGCCCGCAGCTCCAAGAGGTTGATCTGCTGAGCGCTCTCGCCCAGGGACCAAGTGCCCTGTGTGTGGTATCCCTCGCAATGGGCTCCCTAGCCCAGCAGAGAGGCATCTGTGGTGAGAACCCTCGAGTGGTGAGGGGCCTGGAAGGGCATTTCCACCTCCACATGCCAGTGCGATAGCCACCAGGTCAGGGACTGTACCAGCTGCCGGGTCACTCGGACTCTGTCCTGGAGATGTCCCGTGGCCTGGGACCATTGGTCCCTAAGACACCACTGTGCTGTTTGCATGTGGAAGCAGGCATCTGGAGTGATATGCACCGTGGAGGCCATGTGCCCGAGGAGAGGCAGCAGATGTCTGGCTGGTACCAAAGAATGGTGCTGAATATCCCTGGCTAGTGCCCTGAGCCTGGCCGCCCTGTCTGTGGATAGGAAAGCCTTTGACTGAAGGGCATCGATCCTTGCCCAATGAACTCCAGCCTTTGTGACGGGCAAAGGTTTGACCTGGGGTAGTTGATAATGAAACCCAACTGTTGCAGGACGTGGGTGGTGCATGCTGTGCCTGCTGCACTTCAGGGGCTGTAGTGCCCTTGATGAGCCAGTCATCGAGATAGGGGAAGACAAAGACCCCTTGGAGCCTGAGAAAGGCAGCGACTACAGCCAGACACTTTGTGAATACCCTGGGGGCCAAGGCTAGGTCTGAAGGGAAGCACCCTGTATTGGAAACGATGGCCCCCCCACCAAAAAGTGTAGGTATTGCCTGTGGTTTGGGTAGATTAGGATGTGAGTATAAGCATCCTTTTGGTCTAAGGAGAATAGCCAGTCTCCCTGGTGGAGGTAAGGCAGCAATGTTCCAAGGGAGAGCAACTTGAACTTCTCCCTCACCGGGAATTTGTTGAGGTTGCACAGGTCGAGGATGGTTCTTAGGCCCCCCTGTCCTCTTTGGCACGAGGAAGTATCTGGAGTAGAACCCCTTGCCCTTGAGATGGTGAGGCACCGGTTCCACCGCCTGGTCCTCTAGAAGGCCTGCCAACTCCTTCAGAAGAAGGTCCCGGTGAAGGGGAGACCTGAGGGGCTCTCCTGGGAAGTTTCGTGGAGGTACTTGGCTCAGATGGAGGTGGTAACCCTCCCTGATCACCCTTAATGCCCAGGAGTTGGTGGTGATAGTTCCCCACCTATGGGCATAAAGGGTGAGGCGATCTCCTGTAGGCTGCTGAGCTCCGAGTGGGAGAGGGGCCATGCTGCAGGAGTCAAAAGCTCCCTCCAGGCTGTGCCGGAGCCAGAGCCTGGGGCTTGGGAGCCTTCTGCTTACGCAGGCCATGCCCCTGTCCCTTGGCCTGCTGCCCTTGCTGGGGAGCCGGGGAGGCCTGGTAAGGGGGGTAGTTTCAGTAAGCAGTGGACTTCCTCAGGTAAAAGGGCTTTTTATACGAGCCTTTCTTTCAGGAAGGGGCAGTGGTCTTCTTGGAGAGTCTAGTACTCATCATGAACTCAGTCTCCAACTCTGGGCCTTATCGATCATGGGTTTGCCAAAGAGGTTTTCCCCCTGGCAAGGGACATTGACCAACTTGTCCTGTACCCACTTCTCAAGGTCAGACGACTGTAGCCAAGCTTGGTGGCGTGTACCAATGCCCACCACGGCTACCCAGGCCGCCGACTCTAAACCATCATAGGCCACCCGAGACAAACTTGGAGCATTCATGGACAGCTTTGGACAGGCTCTTGAAGTGCTGCAAAGGCTTCTCGGAAAGACCATTCGAGAACACGGCGAGCTCCTTCACCAGGTCTCTCAGGTAGATGCCAATGTACAGCTGGTAGACCTGGATCCGACAATTCAGCATCACGCCCTGGTAACACTTCCTGCCGAGGGCTTCCAAGATGCGGGCCTCCCTGCCGGGGGCACCGAGGAATGCGTCTTCTGATTCTTCAGTCAACAAATGGCCGACTCCACAACCATGGAGTTGTGCGTCAGTTGTGACTTCTGAAACCCAGGGCTCCGACGGACTCAATACATCTAGTTAAGCCGTTTGCTGAGCATAAATCATTCCAGGATGGGAGGACAGGGCACTGTGAGAGTTTTCCCGAGGGGGAGCCTCATACTGGAGGATCTTGAGCTCGTCGGCTCAAGGATCCTCCTCGGACTCTGTCGAGAAAGCCAAGGCCTTGGACATATCCCGGACGAAGTCTAAGAAATCCATATCCTCCGGTGGGGACCTTCTCAAAGGTTCAGACACTGGGGAATCGGACGGGACATCACAATGACAATGGGTGTCCGGGGACTCCTCGTCTTCGGTCTCCCAGATGGAGACCTCCGAGGAAGACTCGTGATGCTCCTCGTGCCTTGAGGGCCCCGACGTCGCATGCCCCAACCCTGGCAGACTCGTCGGTGATGACCTCGACTCTGACGAACGGGAGGCCAAGTGCGACCTCAGCCGATGATCCACTTGAACCCGCATTGCCTCGAGGATCGGCTCAAATCTGGAAACGTCTTTGACATCGAATGCTCAGTGGTCGGGCGGAGGAACAGGACGTGCCAGACATCAGTGCCCGCTGCTGCTCCAAGAAGGCAGTGAGACTGCACTCCAAGGCTGCCATCCTGCACACTAGTCCTGGAGGCTCCACAGCCTGTGGCTCGGACACCGACGCACTCGGGCCCGATGCCGGCTCCCCCGGAGGGGAATCTTTTACTAGGACAGTGTGTACTTGCTTAGGCCGATCTATGAACGGGTCCTTCCGAGGAATTTGGCTGGACGCTCCCTCTCCAACGCATTGGGGGGTCGTTCGGGGCTCTGCAACTGGCACTGGGAGGAGCATGGCCGATCGGAGCCGTCCAGAGACACCGCCTTCGAGGGTTTCTTCCTTCTCTTTGGTTCCCTTGAGGGAGACCCCCTCTCCAAGGACCTCTGACGACACTTGGGTTTGGCGAGCTCCTCCCAAGGCATCAAGGTCTCAGACGAGGTCCTGGCTCTCAGAGGCATGGGGAAGTCAGGGAAAATTTTGTCATGCTGCTGCTGGCGGCTCCTCAAGACCTTCGAAGACATTTTCTTAAACAGGCCACAGACCGCCAGGTCGTGGTCCGGGCCAAGGCACCGGAGGCAGCAGTGATGCGTATCGGTTAGGGACATAATCTTCCCACACCGATCGCACTTTTTAAACCCACTGGTAGCCATGGGGGGAAAAAGAACTCCAGCAAGGTCGAAGACCCTTCAGGCTGCCAGTGAAGAAAAAAGGGCACGAAGACGCCCAAAGAAAAATGAAAACTGTAAGTAAAAAAGGAATCAACCAGATACCGAGGCACCGAGGTCAGGGCGGGAAAAGGTACCAGCGCAAGACCGGAAACAAGCAAAAAATGTTCGAAAAATCAACTTTTTCCAGGACGAAAACAGATGACGTCTGGTGGGCTCTGCGGAAAAAAGGAGACTGAGCAAGATGGCACCCTTGGGCGGGAAGGGGAACACACATGCATGGTAGCAATCCCAAAGGCTTTCTTTGAAAGCTGGGGATTTACTCCACGTGGGCTCTGTCGGCGCCAATGTCAATCATATATGAGGACTGACTTCCTGCTTGTTCCTGGAGAAATAATGAACCTCAGACAGTGGGTAAATAAGAACATAAGATATGCCATACTGGGTCAGACCAAGGTCCATCAAGCCCAGTATTCCGTTTCCAACAGTGGCCAATCTAGGTCATATGTACCTAGCAGTTTCCCCAAGAGACACAAGTTCCACAATGCTTGTACTGGGTCAAGCATTGATATCTTCGGTCACTTCTTAATAATGGTTTATGGACCTTTCCTCCAGGAACTTGTCCAAACCTTTTTTAAACCCAACTACACTAACAGCCTTTACTACATCCTCCGGGAACAAATTCCAGAGTTTGATTACACGTTGAGTGAAAACATATTTTCTTTTATTAGTCTTAAATAGTTTACCCTGTAGCTTCATTGCATGTCCCCTAGTCTTTCTATATTCTGATAAGGTAAACAATCGATCTACGTTTACCCGTTCCACTCCGTTCATTAATTTATAGACTTCTATCATATCTCCCCTCAGCCGTCTCTTTTCCAGGTTAAAGAGCCCTAACCTTTTTAGCCTTTCTTCATAGGAGTATCCTTCCATCCCCTTTACCATTTTGGTGGCTCTTCTCTGAACCTTTTCTAAAATCGCTATATCCTTTTTAAGATACGGCGACCAGAATTGCACACAATATTCAAGGTGCGGTCTCACCATGGAACGATATAGAGGCATTATAATATCTTTTGTTTTATTTTCCATTCCTTTCCTTATCATACCTAGCATTCTATTTGCTCTCTTGGCCGCCGCTGCACACTGGGCCGAGGGTTTTAACATGGTATCCACAATGACGCCTAAATCTTTTTCCTGGGTGGTGGTTCCTAATGTGGAACCTTGCATCGTGTAACCATAGTTTGGGTTGTTCTTCCCTAGGTGCATAACCTTGCACTTGTCCACATTAAATTTCATCTGCTATTTTGATGCCCAGTCTTCCAATTTATCAAGATCCTCTTGCAATTTTTCACAATCCTCTTGGGTTTTAACAACTTTAAATAGTTGTGTCATCTGCAAATTTGATAACCTCACTCGTTATTCCACTTTCCAGGTCATTTATGAATATGTCAAAAAGCAGCGGACCCAGCACAGATCCCAGGGGTACACCACTATTCACCTTTCTCCACTGGGAAAATTGGCCATTTAGCCCTACCCTCTGCTTTCTATCTTTTAACCAGTTTCTGATCCACAATAGTACACTGCCTCCTATCCCATGACTCTTTAGTTTTGCCAAAAGTCTCTGATGAGGGACCTTGTCAAAGGCTTTCTGAAAGTCCAGATACACAATATCAACCAACTCACCTTTGTCCACCTGTTTATTCACTCCTTCAAAAAAACATAACAGATTAGTAAGACAAGATCTTCCTTGTCTAAAGCCATGTTGGCTGTCTCCCATTAGGTTGTGACTATCTACATGCTGAGTAATTTTATTCTTTATGATGGTTTCTACCATTTTTCCCAGTACTGACGTCAGGCTCACCGGTCTGTAGTTTCCCGGATCACCCCTAGAACCCTTTTTAAAAATTGGTGTTACATTGGCGATCCTCCAATCTTCAGGTATTAGAGATGATTAAATGATAGTTCACAGATTACTGATAGCAGGTCTGCAATCTCATATTTCAGTTCTTTCAACACCCTTGGATGTATACCATCTGGCCCAGATGATTTGCTACTCTTCAGTTTAAATAACAGTTGTAAGACATCTTCCCGATGTATCGATATTTCCTTCAATTCTTCCGCACCTTTAAATACCACTTCAGTCATGGGTAACATCCCTACATCTTCCTCAGTAAAGATTGAAGCAAAGAATTCATTCAGTCTCTCTGCTATCGCCTTGTCGCCTCTTTGTGCTCCTTTAACCCCTTTATCATCTAATGGACCAACTGACTCTCTCACAGGTTTTTTGCCACGAATGTACTTGAAAAGGTCTTTATTTCGCGTTTTTGCTTCCGCAGCAAGCTTCTTCTCAAATTCTCTCTTTGCCTGCCTTATCAATGCCTTGCATTTGACTTGCCAGTGCTTGTGCTGTTTCCAGGTTTCGTCGTTTGGCTCTTTTTTCCATTTCCTGAAAGATGCTTTTTTGGCAACAACCGCCTCTCTGACCTCACCTTTAAACCATGCTGGCAGTTTTTTGGACTTCCTTCCACTTTTCTTAAAGCGTGGAATACAGCTGGTCTGGGCTTCCAAGATAGTATTTTTCAACAACACCCAAGCCTGATGTACGTCTTTAACCTTTGCAACTGCTCCTTTTAGTTTTTTCTTAACTGTTTTCCTCATTTTATCATAGTCTCCCTTTCGAAAGTTAAAAGGTAGTACTGTGGATTTCCTTACTATCCGTCCTCCACTAATTAAATCAAAGGCGATCATGCTATGATCACTATTGCCAAGTGGCCACAACACCCTTATCTCTTGCACTAGATCTGGTGTTCCACTAAGGACTAGGTCTAATATGGCTTCCCCTCTTGTCGGTTTATGAACCAGCTGCTCCAAGAAGCAGTCATTTATTTCATCTAGGAACTTTATCTCCCTAGCATGTCCTGATGTGACACTGACCCAGTCGATACCGGGGTAATTGAAATCACCCATTATTATTACTGCGCTGCAACGTTTGTTAGCTTCCTTGATTTCTTTGAGCATTTCATCATCCATTTGGTCTTTCTGGCCAGGTGCTTGATAGTACACCCCCACTGCCATTGCCTTCTCCCTTTTATATGGAATTTCAATCCATATAGATTCTACAGCAGATTTTGTTTCCTGCAAAACTTTAATCCTTTCTGAGTCAATGCCCTCTCTAACATAGAGCGCAACCCCTCCACCAATTTGATCAGCTCTATCATTACGATATAGTTTGTACCCAGGTATCACAGTGTCCCACTGGTTGTCCTCCTTCCACCATGTCTCTGATATTCCAATCATATCTAACCTTTCATTTAGTGCTATATATTCTAACTCTCCCATCTTATTCTTTAGACTTCTAGCATTTGCATACAAGCATTTTAGAGAATGTATTTTATTCATGTTAATTTGGCTATTGTTAGACATGGGTAAATTGGGATCTTTAAGCTCTGTCTGCTCCATATTTGAGGGCATTTGGGCTACTTTACTCTTTTGTGGAACCTCTCTGCTTTTGGTAGTATCCTTCAAGGATACATTCTTCCGAACCATCCGCTCTTGGGCGACTGTCGGCTTTCCCCTAATATCTAGTTTAAAAGCTGCTCTATCTCCTTTTTAAAGGTTAATGCCAGCAGCCTGGTTCCATCCCGGTTAAGGTGAAGCCCATCCCTTCGGAAGAGCCCCTCCTTTCCCCAGAATGTTCCCCAGTTCCTAACAAATCCAAAACCCTCATCTCTGCACCATTGTCTCATCCACGCATTGAGACTCCGGAGCTCTGCCTGCCTTTTGGGTCCTGCGCGTGGAACAGGAAGCATTTCGGAGAATGCTACTCTGGAAGTTCTGGATTTCAACTTCCTACCTAAAAGCCTAAATTTAGCCTCCAGAACCTCCCTACCACATTTTCCTATGTCATTGGTACCGACATGTACCAAGACAGCAGACTCCTCCCCAGCACTATCTAAGACCTTATCTAGGTGGCGCGTGAGGTCCGCTACCTTCGCACCAGGCAGGCATGTTACCAGGCGATCCTCACGTCCACCATCCACCCAGCTATCTACATGCCTAATGATCGAATCACCAACTATAACGGCTGTCCTAACCCTTCCCTCATGGGCACATGGCCCTGTAGAAACCTCCTCGGTGCGAGAGGGTTTTACATCACCTGGAGGACAGGTCCTAGTTACAGGATCACTTCCTGCCACACCAGGGTGATGCTCTCCTGTCACGTGACCTCTCTCCTCCATAGCAACAGGTAGACTGAGTAGTTCTCACCCTCCAGTAGTCTTTAGGGTCACATCCCTTCTATTTACAGCAAAGTGCTTATATGATAATGACTTCGGTTCACTTTGTTGTTTCAGATTCATTTTCCATTGATTAATGCATGATATATGGTCTATATTTACTGTAACTTGCTCTAGGCAAGATTTCAGAGAATAGCCATAATTGTCAATTGCTATTATGTGGTTTCTAGTGCTGTCAGTCATCCAGGAGCTTTCACTAGCACTACAATTCACAGAGAAAGAATGGTGCAAAATCCCCAGCACAGCTCTTTAAGCAAAACTGGAGAATCCAAGCCACTCTCCCCATCCCTACAAATCAGGAACAAGACTGCCTGTCCATGGCCACTTCCTACATTTCAGCAGATGCCAGCTGGACAGATCTAGCCATTGCACAGTCATTTCTGGAATGAGTTCCTTAAGCCATTTTTCTCACAATGATTGCAGATAATTAGGGAATGCGCTCTGCCACATAACTGATGCCTCTAGTCTTCTAGCTATGATGAGTTGAAAAGATATGGACAGATCAACAGCATCATAAATCGTAATGAGCGTGTTACCAAAGTAATGGCAACGACAGCCTCAGTTCTGGGCAGATTACTAGGTTACTATTGGACATTCAGTAACAGAAATATGTGTCACGTTACTGAGAGTACCCTGTGACCTCTGTTAACTCTCATTAGATTATATTTAACATTTTTAACAATCCTTTATAGCAAAAGTGTTTAAGGTGGGCATAATACACAGCAAAAAGACAGTCACACTTAAAACACAATGAGGGGAAATTTTGGAAGATCCGTCCAAGTGCAATCTGGGATGTCTCAGCCAGAACATCTGTAAAAAAGAAGGCATGTCCAGGTTTAGACATGATTTCACAAATCTGGACATGCCTGATATGGACGTCTGCAAGGCATCTACTTAGACATTTGCCAGAACCGTATTTCAGAATCCATACATCTAGGATAGTATAGTAGTTAGAGTAGTAGGTTAAGAATAGGGCAGCCAGAGTTCAAATCCTGCTGCTGCTATAGTTGAAATTGTGCTGAGTACTGGAGAGGATGGAGAGCTTTCTCTTCTACACCTTCTTCTGGATGTTTTTCAGCTAAAACGCACACTTTTCAGAGGCTTGTTCGTCTCTTGCATGCCTCGGAGTAGGTCTAACGTTAGACCTGACACTGGATATCCATGATGTTTTTGTGATCAGGTGGGAACATCTTGGTCCCTGCGAATGACCTAACCAAACCTCCAGCTTCCTAGGAATATCCCAGCCATGCCTCCTCCTTGCCCCTATTTAGATTCAAATTCAGTAAAAAGGCCTATAACAAAATCTGGGTATATCAACAGCCAAAGAAAAAGCTAGATTCCAAAAAACTATAGTTCAGCTTATAATGGACCTCAAATAAAATTGAGCTGAACAAAGTCCCAAAGGGACCCTCTAGAATATTAGCCTCCAAGGGCCAATACTAGCATGCTCAATATTCATCGTAGGCCTAGCATGAAAAAGTGTATATACTATATGTTCATACGCTAACCATTAGTAAACCCAAACCCAACACAATATTGTGCTTCGATAAGGAAAATAAACTCATCTGCATCAGGGGAAAAAGTCCAAGATTTTAAAATCAAAACATCCAAAGAGCAAACCTCCAGCCAGCTAAATGCTCCATTCACTACCAATATACTGAAAATACTTAACCCTACTCAAGAGCAACCACATGGTCAGAACAGCCAATCAGAACAAGGAAACCCAAACAGCCTGATTGAGACCCAATGGCTCGATGGAGTTTAGATGAAACATCTAGGTGTGTTCCCGAATGGCAAATTGCTTAAGTCTGGCACCCCCAACACCACTATCAGGGTAGATGATCAAAAATTTGCCACCTCAAATCTGAGATCTGATGATAGTATTGTATCCAGTGGGAGACTAGCGGAGCAGTGTCTAAACTAGTATTTATATAACTTTTATGTTCAGTCAAACAGAAATGTATCTTCCTTGTAGTCCGACCCACATAAATGAGGGAGCATGGGCCCACAATCATATAGATTACCCACAGTATCACAGGTCGTATAGTGCTTAGAATAGTAAGTTCTCCCACTGGGGTAAGTCCAATTAGATCCTGTCAGAGCATATGTACACCACTTACATCTGCCACAAGATGACCCATAAGTGACTGGGAGTCATCTCCAGTAGGCTCAACAAAATTAGTAAATAATTCTCCCAAATTCTTACCACATTTAAAAGCTATATGGGGGAAATCAGACAAGCATGAATGTAAACTCAAAAATTTCCAGTGTTTGCGAAGAACATTTACCACTTTATAAACACCCGAGGTGTATGGCAAAACACAGACAAGTGCATCATCCTGTTCAGGTTGTCTGTAGTCTAGTAATAAATCACGTCAGGCATATTTAGCTCGATAATAAGCTTTTTTTAATAGTGAAAGTTGGATATCCTCTGTGAAAGAAACGGGATTTCAAAGTTTGAGCTTCAGATTTAAATGATTCCTCCACTGAACAAACGCAGCGAGCCCCACAAAAACTGGCTGATCGGGAGATTGGACTTCAGCCTAATAAGATTGCAGGTATGCATTCCAATCCACTGGTTTGTGAAAAATATAATTTTTCACATCCTCCATAAATCTAGAAAATGCCCTCACACTGCAGTGTAGATAGTTTATGTATATAGTTAACCCAGTTATCCAAGTTTGTATTCCTGTTCAATGTAAAACCTGACAGTTTGTCGTTGTGGTCGTTTTGTTATGATGTAAACCGCGCTGATTCTAAATAGCGCGGTATATAAGAAACTGTAATAAATAAATAAATAATAAATAAATAAATCTCTCAACTCGAACATCCAAAAAAATCAATAGAAGTAGCATGATAATTTAAAGAGAACTGAAGGTTACCATCCAACTTATTCACCCATGAGTGGAAAGCCAGTAAGTCGGTCTCAGATCCCTTCCATAGGATGAAAATGTCATCCAAATATCTTTTCCACATGCAGATATTCGACATATATGGAGAATCTGTCAATTATGTCTCTTCAAATTCAGACAGATACATTGAGGCAACCGAAGGAGCCATAGTTGCTCCCACTGCTACCCCATGGTTCTGTTGGAAAAATTTATCATTAAACCAAAAATAGTTTCAATGCAGAACCAGCTCAGGAATCTGACAAAAAAAATCTTAAAGGTATGCGGGCTGCAAATGGTTTAAAGGCCAACAACTTTAAAATCTCTTGAAGTGCTCTATCTTGAGGGATATTTGTATATAGGCTGGTAATATTCATGGATACCATGTATGAAATCAATGGCCAAGATGAAAAATCCTGAAGAAGTTGTAAAAAGTGGGTAGTATCTTGAACATAGGAAGAGAGATTCCGAAGAGATGACCGCATAAACACATCTATAAAACAATCGGACAGATCTCAAGTTGAAAGGATCGGATGTCTTGGTGGGTGAGATAGGTTTTTATGAACTTTAGGTAAAAAAAAAATCATCAGTGTCAGAGGAACAGGTTCATTGATCAGGGGCGGATCAATAGACAGGATCAAGTAAAATTTCTGATCATTATATGACATCCGATCCTGAATCACAATACTTCCTTCTTTATCGGCTTGGGTAATAATAATCGAGGTATTATGTCGAAGATCCTCTAAAGCAGATCACTCTAGAGATGATAAATTGTGACGGGTTCCAAAAAATACGGGTCTTCCAAAGTTGCTATCTCCTTCAGTACCAAATCTCTATATATGCAGATACTTGGATCCCTAGATCCAGGAGGGATCCAGAGGATTTAGGGTGAACCACTGAAATATCAGGAGAAGCTGGGTGGCTATCAAAAAACACCCTCAGCTGAAAAGTCCTGATAAAGTGATGGAAAGCAAGGCATAATACAAAGGGGTCATGGAACACTATATGGACATAACCCAAGCCATAGTTCAGTACTCGTTACTGTATCAATGTTAACTGGACTTGAAAAAGATTAATCGCTGCTGATAGGCCTTGGATTGGGACAGTGTGGTTGGTCCTTGATGGATCCCCAGTTCAATCCTCATCTCCAGCCTCTTCATCTTCCTCTGTCTCGTCCTAAAATAATTCTCTGTTCAGATTCTTCCAAAGCACCTGAGAAAGAAACCAGCCTCATAATGTTACTGCTGTTCAGATATTCAGACTTTAGCCAAGGATACACTTGGTCATGCAGGCAATCATATTCATCAAGTTTAAATTTTTTTTATCTTAATTTGTTTAACAGACATACGGAATTGATCCATAGAAGCTTGAAATTCAGACTTATTCTGATCATAATTAGATTTGGATTTTTGGATTTTAAAATCTTGGGCTTTTTCCCCTGATGCAGATAAAGTGTAGTTACTCAACTGTACCAGGTGTTCTCCAAGGGCAGCAGGAATCAGTCCTCACTTATGGGTGACGTCGGCACTGACAGAGCCCATGTGGAACAATTCCCTACCTTTCAAAGAAAGCCTTTGGGATTGTTGCCACGCATGCGTGGTCTTCTTCCCGCCCAAAGGTGCCATCTTGCTCAGTCAGGTCCAATAGCTAGAGTCCTACTAAGCAGATAGCAAGGGAAGGATAACAAAATTGCAACTCTTCAGGGGAGGTGGGAGAGTAGTGAGGACTGATTCCTGCTGTCCCTGGAGAACACCTGTTACAGGTGAGTAACTACGCTTTCTCCAGGAACAAGCAGGAAATCAGTCCTCACTTATGGGACTCCCCAGCTACAGGCTACTGAACCTTTAAGTCAAAAAATGCCTCCGTGAGGCCGTGAGCAGAAGCCGATGTCCGAAGCAAGCCTGAGTCCTCAGATCCTCGGGGCAAGCTCTTGGTAACCGCAGAAGGATCGGAGGGCAGGAGTTGCTTATACCCCGAACAGACTACGGAGTACAGCCTGGCCAAAGGCGCTGTCCCGGCGGGACTCCCTGTCCAGACAATAATGTAAAGCAAATGTATTTGCTGAAGACCAGGTCGCAGCTCGGCAGATGTCTGTCAGACGCACTGAGCACAGTGAAGCCACCGCCGCCACCTTGGTGTGGACGTCGTGCGCAGTGACCCGACGATCCAGCAGGGCATCCACCTTTGCCTGGGCGAAAGCGAAGCAGTCCGCCACCCAGATGGAGAGGGTGTGCTTGGTGACTGCCAGCCCCAGACGGTTGGGATTGTAGGCGATGAAGAGCCGGTCGGACTTGCGAAGACCATGGGTGCGCTCCAGGTAGAAGGCAAGAACCCTCTTGCAGTCGAGTGTATGCAGAACCTCTGATGCCTGATCAGCGTGAGGTCTCACGAAAAAGGTCGGCAGAACCACCTCCTGATTGAGGTGGAAATCCAAGACAGCCTTCGGTAGGAACTTGGGGTGGGTGCGAAGGACCACCCTGTTCCTGTAAAACCTGGTGTATGGGGCCTCGGCAATGGGGGCTTGAAGTTCGCTGACTTGCCACGCCGAGGTCAGTGCCACCAGGAAAACCACCTTCCAGGAGAGATGCTGGAGCAAGAACATCGCCATCGGCTCGAAGGGCGGCCGCGTCAGTTCCATGAGCACAATGTTCAGGTCCCATTCCGCCAGGTGTGGCCAGATGGGGGGTTTGGATAGCAGAAGGCCCCCATGAAGTGGGAGACCAGAGGCTGGCCCAAGAGGGGTTTGCTCTCGACAGGCAAGTGGTTGGCTGAAATGGCGCTCAGGTGAATCCTGACCGATTTGGACTTCAGTCCCACCTGGAAGAGGTGGAGTAGGTACTGGAGGACCCAAAGGGTGGAGCAGGAGAAGGGGGTCGATCTAGAGCTTGGAGCACCAGATCAAAAACGGCCGCCACTTCAGGGCGTAAATCTGCCTTGGTCGAGTCCTTCCTCGACGCGAGGAGGACATCCTCGATCTCCGCTGGGATGTTCAGTGAGGCTAGAGAGACCCATTCAGCTGCCAGGCCATCAGGGATAGCGAGACCAAGTTCGGGTGAAGCACCCATCCCCCTCCGAGAGCCGGAGCAGAAATGGGAACCAAGGTTGTCGAAGCAACGAAGACGCCACGAGAATCACAGAGGCTCGGTCGCACTGGATCTTGTGGAGGGTCCTTGCAATGAGAGGAGTGGGAGGGGGGGAATGCATACAGAAGCCTGGAGGTCCAATTCAGGAGGAACACATCCAGGACCACCCTGCTCGCTTGTAGTATTGGCCCGCAGAAGCGGGGGGCTGCGCGTTTGTCAGGCTGGCAAACAAGTCCATGGATGGAGTCCACCAGAGGCAGAACAGGTGGAGAGCCACCTCTGGACTCAAATGCCACTCGTGTGGGTGGAGAAGCCTGCTGAGCCTGTCTGCGAGGACATTGTCTTGGCCCGGGAGGTAGACACTCGTAGCGTCATGCCCCAATGCACCGCGAAGGAGCAGAGGAGGACCGCCTCCCGACAGAGGAGGTGGGAGCCCGTGTCTCCTCCTTGTTTATGTAGAACACTGCAACTCGATTGTCGGTCTGCACAAGCACTGACCTGCCCTTCAGGTGGTACTCGAAGAACTTCAAAGCCAACCGGACCGCTCGAAGCTCAAGCTGGTTGATCTGCTGTCGAGATTCCTCAGATCACCACTGCCCTGTGTGCAGAGGTGGTCGCAGTGGGCTCCCCAGCCCAACAGCAAGGCGTCCATCATTAAGATGAGTTTGTGCGGACGAGTCTGGAAGGGCATGCCCCGAAGAAGGCTCTGGGGGTCCTGCCACCAAACTAGAGATTCAACTAGGCTGCGAGACACTCGGACAGGGTCCTGGAGACGGCCTGAGGCTTGGGTCCTTTGGACTCTGAGGCACCACTGGGCCGCTCGCATGTGCATACGAGCATGGGGGAACGACGTGGACAATCAAGGCCATGTGCCCCAGGAGGCACAGCATGGTCATCACCGAGACCCTGGGCCAGCCTTGGACCTCGGCAACCAGAGCGTGGCGCCAATCCGTGCGAGCTCGAGGCAGGAAGGCGGTCACACGTTCTGTGTGAAGAAGAGCACCAATCAACTCCAGGGTCTGCACCGGTGTTAGGTGGGATTTGGAGTAGTTGATCAGGAAACCGAGGTGCTCAAGGAGGAGGACTGTATGCGATGCCAAGAAATAAAATGAGTCAATTGTCTAGGTAAGGGTAGATGTATATGCCCTGCAGCCGGAGGTGCACCACGACCACTGACAGGCACTTAGTGAAGGCTCGCGGGACAGACGCGAGCCTGAAGGGGAGCACTTTGTACTGGAAGTGCTCTCCCTGCACCCCGAAACGCAAGTACTTCCTGTGCTTGGGGTGGACTGGAATGTGGGCATAAGTGTCTGAGATCCAAGGAGCATAGCCAATTGCCCTGCCGGATGTAGGGCAGCAGGATGCTAAGGGATAGCATTTTGAACTTCTCCCGCACCAGAAACTTGTTCAGATTCCAGAGGTCGAGGATGGGGCACAGGACCCTGTCCTCTTTGGAAATTCCAGGAATAAAATCCCTGACCCCGGAGGTGCAGTGGAACTCTTTCGACTGCTTGCTGACCCAGGAGGTTATTAAGCTCTTGCTGTAAGCAAACCTGGTGCGAGGGAAGCAGAGTAGGTTCCACCAGGGAGAAGGGAGGAGGGAGTCTGTCTAAACGAAGATGATACCTGTCCCAGATCACCTGCAAGACCCAGGTGTACGATGTCATAGCCGCCCATTCGGGGATGAAGAGGGACAGGCGTTCTCCCATAAGTAGAAGCGTCCCCCGGGAGCGAGAGGCTATGCTTTTAGTGTCAAAACTCTGTGGCTGGCTGGGGTGGTGCCGGCAGCTGAGTCTTGGGCCCCTTGGGTTTCCGGTGACCCTGAGCACCCCCCTTTTCCTGAGCGCTGGTCATTGGTGCAGGGGTAGGTGGGTATCCCCAGTAGGGGAGCCCTTTCCTTTGGAAGAAAGGCTTTTTGGTGTGCTGCTCCTTCTGTGGGAGTGAGGAGGTTTTGCAAGACAGACGGGTGCAATTCACAAATTCCATCTCAATCTCGGCTGCCTTGTCCTCTATGGGCTTGCCAAACAGCTGTTCACTGAGGTTGGGGACATCTAGGAGTTTCACCTGGACCCACTGCTCTAGGTCCGAAGACTGGAGCCACGTCTGACGTCGGGCTCCAATGCCAGCCGCCAGTACACGAGTGGAAGACTCGAACCAGTCATATGTGGTGCGGGAAAGATATTTTGAGCAGTCTGCGACCAACCTCAGGAGAGTCTGGAACCTGAGAAAGTGCTCCCCACCAAGGCCCGCGGAGAATCCGCCAAGCTCTTTGGAGAGGTCATGAAGGAATATATCCATATATAGTTGGCATGCCTGGATGCGGCACACCAGCATGGATCCCTGGTAAGCCTTGCGCCCGAGGGCGTCGAAGGCATGGGACTCCCTACCGGGCGGGACTGAAGAGTGCAACTTTGGGGTCTTCTGTTTCCGTATCGCAGACTCGATTACCATGGAGGTGTGAGGAAGCTGGGTCTTCCGAAACCCTGGGCCACGCTGGACCCTGTACATGGCATCAAGTCTTTTATTGACAATAGAGGCAGAGGCAGGTGCTTCTCACATGCAGAGAAGCAGCCAGAAAAGGATGGATGGTACCGGACCCGTAAGAGACTCCCTGGGTGGAGACTCGTACTGTAAAATGTCAAGTTTCTCTGCCCATCTGACTTGTGCAGTAGTCAGGCATTTTTACCAGGGCAGTGGGGGATGGTGACAAGGGCTAGCCTGTTAGAAAGGGTGTGGGGGGGAGCAGGGACATGGCATGGAGATGTGGTTGGGGGAGTGTGCTGGCTGGGATGGGGCAGACATAGATGTGCCCTACAAAGGCTGCTGCCATGTGACTTCAGTACATGGCGCCAGCTCACACTCTTCCACATGCCACATGTTAGTGTTTGCTGTCTACTCTTGGCCATAGGTTTCCCCTGGTTGTCTCCACAATGTGCAGCATGGCCTGCTCTGCGCATGGATCTGTAGAAAAGTAGAACATGTGCACGCAGTGGTTGCACTATGTACATACAACATATATCCCCCACTGTCTGCATTATACATAACATCATACTATGGCACCCGTTTGTTCTGGGCTTACCCTGGGCTCACATATGTGCACACTCATCTAGCAGCCATGCATCTCTAAGCTGATCCCCAGCTGCTGCCCATTTCAGACTGGACTGGGTGAGGGACAAATGCATCATGGCAGGACCCCGGGAAGCTGGCACACACATGGTCATGTTGGCATCCACAACGACCTCATGTTCATCGATATGTACTGTCACAAGGAAAACCCAGGGGACCCAGAGGAAATGGAGATTAGCGGAGAAAATCAGGCAGAACCTGATGAGGTAAACAAAAACATGTCAAATAGTTGCTATGAGCAACCACGGCACACGTGGGAAAAGGGTAAAAAGACACACCCAGCCAGCATGAGAATGGAGGTTGATTTACCTGATAGGGATCAGCTGAGAAGGGGTGGAACCCGGGGACAGATACATAAGGCACACTCACAAGCAGTGAGGGAGAGTGAGCACGGACAGAGGTGGAAGCAACATCCTCAGTCGTGGGAACGGAGGGAAAGAGAAAGAGACACAGTAATCCAATCTCATCTCCAGGACCAAAGTTGGTGGAAGGAAGGAAATGAGAGAGTGGGTCAGCAAAATATACCACAGGACAGCTTGAATGAGTCTCAGGATGGTGTGAGTACATGTGGAGATCAGCTGTTAAATACAGAGTGTGTGTGTGAAAGCCAGACGAGAAGAGGGAGGAATCCTGTTGCAGGAAACAAGGCATTCAAAGTTGAACAGGACTGTTTTACACCCGAGTGGGCTAAGTCCAGGATTAATAAGAGAAGCCAGCCAAGAGCAGATATAAAGGGAAAAGGAAACAACTTCTTTCCTTGTACTAACGGTTACAAGAGAAAGGAAGGTCTCTTACCTTATGAAGCACATAATTCTGCTAGCAACTTTAAATTCTCAGACTTCTCCCGAGTGCCGTTGTCAG
Source organism: Ichthyophis bannanicus (assembly GCA_033557465.1). Classification (NCBI taxonomy): domain Eukaryota; kingdom Metazoa; phylum Chordata; class Amphibia; order Gymnophiona; family Ichthyophiidae; genus Ichthyophis; species Ichthyophis bannanicus. The sequence goes on along the minus strand of CM066041.1, from coordinate 180,152,871 downwards.
CATTGCAAACTCCCACAGCTGTACCAGAGGAATTAGCCTTTAGCCGATTCAAGGCAGGACACAAGCTGTTTGATACTAATACCAGTGTTTATGGGCAGTTACCTCATAGCTTCACACAGGAGAAGTGCTCTTATAAACCACTATCCAGAGTATACGGTAATACCCAAGAGAGCTTTAGCTCAGAGCCAGGAAGTAGTCACGTACCTGACGTGATTAACCAGAGTGAGCTCGGCAGAACAGCTGATACAGAAAACGTAGGTACAAATGGTTATTCTTTAATGCAGTGTGATATTCCCAATGTGCAAGAAAACACTGAACCAATGGAATGCTCTTTAGTGATAACTGAAGAGGAAGAGTTTTCACTGAGATAAAGAAAAATATATGTACCAGGAAGGTTTAACAGTAACACAGTAATTGGCTGAAGTTGCTTGGTTTAAAGTGAACCCTGTTTGATTTATAACAGCAAAAGAAAAGGGTTAAGTGCTCGTGAAGAGGATTGTTTAAAGACTTTTCTTTTGTTGAAAGTTAAAGCTGAGGAAAGCACTTTTTGTTCAATGTTTGCTTCTGTTATTTGCCAGAGTGGCTTTTGATTATTTTTGTTCACCAAGAAAAAGAGTACCTCATTGGACGGGGAATAAAGCCCTTGATTTAAAGTGTGAACTGTGTGTTTGAGTGATTACAAGAAGACGGTACAACTACCACCCACAGAGGGCCAGGCAGGGCTATCTATAACATATAGAGAGCCAAGAAAAGGTGTTAAGCCGTAATACCAGTCTCCACCGGAGGGGCCCGATGAGGGTGTGACAGTACCCATGCCTGTTCCAGTAGGTCTTACATTCCAGCTGTGGTGCCTGCAGTGCGATGTGGGTGCAGTTGATGATTCCAAGCTCCAATGGGAAGCCAGCAACATTGTAGAATGCCTGCATGGTCTCTTGCTGCATCTGCTGTGTCCGGGGAAGGCTATGAGGTGGAGCATCCTCTGCAGCAGGGCCCTGGTGACAGCACTTATGCAGTGGCTGACAGTAGACTGGCATGATTCCAACAGTTGCCCCTATCACATGCTGGAAGCTGCCAGTTTCCAGATATTCCAGAGCAATGGTCACCATCATAGCCACTGGCAGGGCCTGGCTTCTGGAGTGGAGGGCTCCAGGTCCACACTGAGTACACTGCACAACTCAGTTATCATTGCCCCATCCAGTCTGTATCTCTGGTAGACCTCCTCCTCCATCAACTGCAGGTAGTTCACCCTGGTCAGTGTACACGTGGGGCACTGTACCAGAGTTTCAGGTGCTGGGCTACTGACTGCTGATGGACACGCACTGCCTGCCACATCCTCTGCTATGCCCGGGGCATGGCGGGCGCGTCTTCACCTCTGGATCATCATGTGCATGGCCCACATGGCTTCTCGGCTGGTCCATCAACATTTTACCACTGCAATTTGGGTAACATAGTATATGACAGCAGATAAAAACCAGTATGGTCCATCTAGTCTGCCCAGCAAGGTGACAAGAGTAGGTGCACCTGCAGCTACGTGCAGGTCACCCCTCCCCATGACTTTGTTTAGGAGTGTACCCACCGCTCTGTGTAGGTCACCCCTAATGTTCAGATATAAGAGACAGTTATGTTTATTTTGATTTTATCCTGTTGCTATAAAGCGTAGAGGTCTGCACACGTGTTCCTCACTGTACCATGCACTGTAATGCCACACCACGGGTTCGCTGCACACCATCAGCAGCAATGTTGGCGCACACGGCTTTCATGAATCTGCTTTATGCAGGTTTGTGGATGACATGCCCCCGTTCTGCCCCCGGGCCTCGACGCTTGGTGCTATGCGGGTAGCTGGGCCTCTCCGATTCAAGCCGCCTTGTTGAAAATCTGGTTTACACAGTTATGGTGATTTTACCCGGGTAAGGCCTTACACATGTAACATGCGCCTAGCGCTTCGAAAATCAGGCCCCAAGGAATTAACTTGCGCTTCCATAGATAGATCCTAGTCCAGATATATACCTAGCACCTGAAGCGCTGTTTCCCTTAATAGCTTCCAAGAGCTGATCAGGTATCTGCTGACCATTAGTTAAGCATAATATTTTTGTTTTAGCTACATTCAACCGTAGCCGAAGATGGGTTGCCCAATTTTCCAAGATTAAAATCATCCTTGCCAAAACAGTATAATAATTAACCTCATCTAGCGGGAAGAATAAGAGCATTAAAATATCATCCACGCAAACATAATATTTAAGATCTCCCTTATCCAACACCCAGACTAATGAGATCATCAAAATGTTGAATAAAATTGGAGATAATGGCAAGCCCTGTGGAATTCCGCAAACTGGTTTTCATGAATTTGACTTCTTATTCTGTATCCCTTTCCCATTATCCCTAGATAATCAAGCATAGCTAGTAACATATCATGTGTCAAATGCCGAACTTAGATCGAACTGCAGCAGAACAGCCAAATGGCCTTGTGCTAATATATTATATCTGACATCAAGATTCCTAATAAAAATTCTGTATTATGCCCTTTCCGAAAAACGTATTGAGCATTATTCAAACAACTATTTTCTACAAAATACATAAGATTGCTTGCCACTATGGCTTCCATTATTTTTGCAAAGCAAGGTATATGGGCAAAAATTAGATACCTCCTCTAAACTTGCCTTACAATCCTTATGGATTGGTGTCAAAATAACGTGGCCCATCTCCGACAAGTACCTACCCTCTCCAAGTACGGCAGTCATTTTTTCATACAGCCAGCATTTAAACGGAAATGATGACTCTCTCAATACGTGTATAGGGCACATATCTGCAATTGAGAACATTCTAGTATAACTACCAAAATACCTCTCAAATTCTTTAAATGTCGGGACCTCAAATTCAGACCAAGAACAATCTCCTGGAATTGGGTAGCTCTTCTCCCTAATTGGAGCTAAATCTAACAATCCAGCAATATCAGGTTTTCCCGCTGGGAAACTATCAAGGATTAACAAATGGCAACATTATATTCTATCGGAAAAGTGTGCCAGAAAACCAGATTATTTTGTTTTCATCTCTGCAACATCAGTTTCTGTTCCAGTGCCCTGCTAAAGGTATACCTCTATAACACACAACATTACATATTGTGGCTAAAAAATATTTAATTTTAAACAAGCACAAAAAAAGGTATTTCCTCTTTAAATTGACAAGATGAGTTCCAGATTCTCCACCACCAGCTGGGTCTACGACTCCTGCTGAGCAATATCCGAGAGACTTGGGAAGAAGCAGCAGTTTGAGGAGTTATCAGAGAGAAAAACAGCAATTAAAACTGAGTCAGAAATTTTTTTAATTGCATTCTGTTTCCTTGAAGGTCAAGCAGACCCATACAAAAAATGATTGTGCAATTTCAGGTAAACATTTTAAATATAAAATGCTTTGAAAGAACACAGTACTACTTGACAAGTACATCTGATACTCAGTAATGCATGGCCAACATCAAAATTATTACTTTTGGACTTTTTTTTTTTTTGCTGCTTCCCTTCAGACCCATGAGCTCAAACTAACTGTGACATCACAGTGACAAAACATGGGTAGTTATCTATGGCTTGCATTATTTCACTGTCTACCACCCAGCAGCATGTGGCTGTTCCTTGATGCATGCATTTTTACAAGTAATCATTTAAAGGTATAATTGCAACATATGCCGAATACAAATACAATGCTGCCTATGTATTTACTAAATCCTGTTTAATTGTATGGTGGATAATGTTTTCTTTAGCTTTTTTTCCCCTCACCTCTCACCTGCCTTAGCAAACAGTATTTCCAAAGACTCCTTTCACAGACCTGGCATTCTTGCGAGGTTCAATTATGGTGGCTAGCATGGTACCTGCTGCTCCGTGCAGGTTACCTCTTTTATGCCTTTGTTTAGGATTATACTCACTGATCCATGCAGGTTACCCCCTCAATGCCTTTATTTAAGGTAGTGTCCGCAGCTCCATGCAGATCATTCCCCTCTATTTCTTGAAATGTAAAAGTTATTTAAATTTATTTTGATTCCATCTTCTTGCTATACAGTTTCTGACTCATGCCTTTTCGAATTCTGTTTTTGCCCCCACCACCTCCATCGGGAGGGTATTCCAGGCATTCACCACTCTTTCAGTGAGAAAGTATTTCCTGACATTGCTTTTAAGTTTACCTCTTTGCAGCTTCACGCTATGCCCTCTAGTTCTACAACCTCCCCTTCTTTGAAAAAAGGTTTGTTTGTTCATCAATATCCTTTAGATATGTAAATATCTGCATCATATCTCCTCTGTCCCTCCTCTCTTCTAGAGTATTGTGGTACCCAAGCCTGGGCCAGAGGCTTACAGCTATGGGCTGCCTTGTTTGTCCTTAAATGAACTGTATTTTCCTTTTGCCACCAGCAATGCACTCTGGGACTTGTAGTTGAGAAAATTGTATTCAAAAAGACAAACTGTAGTTGTGCAACTGAAGGTTGAGGCAAACAAGAATATTTTTATTATTGTGGATTTCCACATGCATTAAAGTTCTGTACATGAACACAAAAATGGATAACTTCTCCAGTAACAGAAGAGTAAACAAAAAGGAATTGTACTTGAAGTAAATGCAGCACAAGTCTCTTTAAACACAAGCAGCTGTCTTCATGACAATAAACATAACACAGCCTTATGAGCTCCTTCTAGCAGAAATACCTTCTTTCTTCTACAAAAACTTCCTTAGCCTTGCACACAGGAACTTATGCTTCCCTAAGACAAAGAGAGCAATCCATCTGGCAATCTTCTGGGGAAGATTGTGACTCAGGTAATTCTATCTGCATGGGCTCCGGTACTGCGGCTGGTTTATCTCTACTCCAGGCATCAGCACTTTCTTCAGGCTTTCTGGCTTGTAAGAATCCCCAAAATTCATTCCATAATTTCTCCTTTTGGTCATAAACATTTACATAAGGAGAGTAAGCTTCTCCTCCCTGAAATGCTTGCTTCAAAGCTTTTACTGAGTTCAAATTAACTTCCCTGCTAATGGTTGGGTCCTGGTTCTTTCCCCAGTGAAACGAATCCACCCACCTTTTGTCAGTTGATGTTTTCAGCTTAGGATTCTGAATACAGGATAAAGGTCCCTGTTCCCACAGGTTTGCAGCCTTTCTCCCAGAATGTTGGCTAGCTTTTGGTTTAGGAACCTTTCCCAGACATGGAGTGTTTCCTTCTCTGCTCTTAGCTTTCAGCAGCTGAAAATCAGCACACTCATGTCTCTCAGGTATCCATGAGCTCCTAGGACCTGGACTCAAACTGGCACCTTCTCTCCCATGGCTGGAACTCTTTGAACCAGATGAACTCCTGGAACTAGCACTCCTGTTCCTCCAAGCTGAACTCAAACGAGAGCTGTGAACTCCCTTCTTCTGTTTGAAGACGGGTTTAAAAACCTGTTTCCTTCCTATCAGAGCTTCCTCTGAGCACGTGTGCTCATAATCAGCAGCTAAGCCTGCCTCCTCATTAAAGCTAGGGTGTGGCTTGGCTTGGCTTTTTTTCATAGTAGCTTTCCTACCTCTGTGTAGAGCTGAGCTGTCAGTAGTTTTAAAGGTACAAGTGTCTTTTTCTTCTACTTCCATTTTCTCCTGCTCACTCTCATCACCACAGTATACATCTTCATACTTGGGTCTTCAGGTCTTTTCTCAAACGTCTTCTGGTGCAGGTTCCAAATTATTTTGGTTGCTTTCCTTTAAACCGTTTCAAGTCTTTTTATATCCTTTGTGAGATATGATCTCCAAAACTGAACACTATACTGCAAGTGAGGCCTCACCAATGACTGGTACAGAGGCATTAATACCTCCTTCTTTCTGTTGGTTATTCCTCTCTATATGCAACCTAGCATCCTTCTGGCTTTGGCTACTGCCTTGTCACATTGTTCTGCCACCTTCAGATCTTCGGACACTATCACTCCGAGGTCCCTCTCCTGGTCGTGCACACCAAACTCTCAACCCCTGCTGCATACAGCTCCTTTGGATTTCTGCATCCCAACTGCATTACTCCAAACGTCTTCACATTAAATTTTAACTGCCAAGCATCAGACCGTTCTTATAAGTTTTGTAGATCTTTCCTCATGTTATCTGTTCCCTCCGAGAAAATCTACTCTGTTGCAAATCTTTGTGTCATCTGCAAAAGGACAATCCTTCAGCAATAGTACTCACAAAGACACTGAACAGTACCGGTCACAGGACTGATCCCTGAGACACTCCACAACACACCTTTCCTTTCTTCTGAGTAAATTCTGTTTACCACCATCCTCTGTCATCTGCCAGTCAACCAACTTCTGATCCAGTTCACCACCACAGGAATCATCCCCAGACTGCTCAGTTTATTCGTAAGCTTCCTATGAAGAACTGTATTAATGGCCTTTTGAAATTCAGGTAGATTATATATCCATAGTCTGTCCTTGATCTAGTTCTCTGATCACCCAGTCAAAGAAATCAATCAAATTACTTTGGCATGATTATCCTTTGGTAAAACCATGTTGCCTTGGATCATGCAACCCATTGGATTCAAGGATGTCCACTATTCTTTCTTTCAGCAGTGCCTCCATTACTTTTCCCATGACTGAAGCAAGACTTAATGGCCTATAGTTTGCCACACCTCTTCCTTGTTATCATTTAGTGAAAAGGGACCAAATCAGTCCCTCTCCAATCCCGCACAATCTTGCCCATCTCCAGGGATCTATCAAACACATCTTTTAAAGGTGCCGCCAGAACCTCTCTGAGCCTTTCAGAATCCTGGGATGTAACCCCTCTGGTCCCACAGCTTTGTCCACTTTTGCTTTTACAAGCTGTTCAAAAACATCTTTTGTGAATGGTGTGGTATCTACTGCATTCCCATTTGTATCTTTATCAATCACGAATGGTTCTTCTCCAGGATTTTCTTTCAAGAATATAGAACAGAAGTATTTGTTTAGCATCTCCGTTTTTTCCATGTCACTTTCCATGAATCTGTTCTTAGCACTTCCGGGTCTTGCAAGTACTCCTCTGGTTTCCTTCTCCCTCTAATGTACCTGAAGAAAGTTTTGTCCCTCTCTTTACATTTTTAGCCATCTTTTCTTCCGTATTTGCTTTTGCCATCCTGATTTCTCTCTTTGTTTCTTTCAGTTGTATCTGGTATTCTTTTCTGTGTTCCTCATGCTGTGATCTGAATTTTGTGAAAGCTGTGTGTTTTTTGCCTTTATTTATGCAGCCTCTTCTTTGGAAAACTATATCGGTTTCCTTTTCCTCATTTTTATTTACATATAGATCTGTTGCCCTTTTTATAGCCTCTTTCAGTTTAATCCACTGTCCTTCAACTTCCCTTATCATCTTCCATCTGGCCAGCTCCTCCTTCAGGTACTTTCCCATTTTAATGAAGTCAATGTTTTCTAAATCTAGGACTGAGTTTTCTATGATTGGACATTGCCTTGGCTTTTACCTCAAACCACATAGTGTGATGATCACTACTGCTCAAGAGGCATCCAACTAGACATTAGACATACCAACTATATTGGTGAACACTAGATCCAGCGTTGACCTATTTGTCTGATCGATGCTTCTTGAAAGGCAACCACAATCTTTCTACTTCTTTCCAGGTTTGCAGATGGAATACTCTGACCCACCTCTAGTAGATTAAAGTCATCCAGTATCATCGCGTCTGCCTTCAGTGCCATCTTTGCAATATCATGGATCAAGTCCCTATCCATTTGCGTTGGAGGACTGTAGGCTACACCAGTATGAATGGTGGTGCTCTCTCCTCTTTCCAGAACAATCCACAGTGCTTCTTTTTCCCATGACCCCTGCCTTTCTGCTGCTTTAATATTGTTTTTTGAGATACAGGGCCCCTCCCTTCCTCCTTTTCTGCTTTCTCTATCCCTTCTAGATTATAGCCAGCTTTAGTAACAATAGTTTCTGCCCCAAACTAATTGGACCACAAAAGACATAGATAAAGCAGAAAGCAGGTTAGAAGACCTCAGTAACTGATCCAGATGACATGAAGAAAACAACAGATGACGGAGGACAGGAGAAGCAGTTTCAGATGCAAGCTGCCCGACAAATTATGAATATTAGCAATGGCCTTCCCCTTTCTGCAATGTACAAACTCAGCATAAAGCTGAATATATGGAAAGGTCAATATTTTGGCTGACCGTGAGATCCACAGCTTTAAGAGGATATGCTGGCATCCGAAATTATGAACAATACTTCTGAGTTTAAAATGTACTATTTTTCTCTACACACACATAGATTACATTTCAATTACTAATGCTAAATCTTTCCCATCAATAAAACAAACGTACTGGCAGAATCTTCCAAAAAAAGCACTACACTTCTAATCTATCCTGAATTAGATCGGTTCATTTTTTACCTTAGCCACTAACCAATGCCTTTCCTTACAGTATTCAATGGCCTGTAGAAGATATGCAGTGTTACAGATAATTGCTTACTAATAATTCAGCATCTGAAACCTCTATGTGGGACTCCACTTGAGGTTGCTCATGGCAGTAACCGAAAATCACTTACCAGTAACAGCCAGTTCTCTGCTAACACAATTTGGTTAAATAGCAACAAAGTCTGATGGTGCATGTGCCACACAGATAACCAGACGTCTGGCTCATTGTTACTATTTGCTGTTAAAGGAGCTCTAAGTGAAACATTGTAACCATGCAAGGCTGTATCAAGAGTCATCCTTTTAATCCTAACCCTCCCAAGGCACTAACAGTAGACCATTCCAAGGGAACTTAAAAAATGCAGCTGTTTATTATCTAGGTGGGGGATGACTAATAAAGGACCCAAGAGATGTTGCATCTCTTCACAGAAGGCCTCCATGTACCAGTGGTTTCTCTTATGCACTAACTATAAAACAAGGCTTCACTGATTCTGGTTGTCATTAGCTTGCACACGATAAACCAGAATTGTTGATTCATACAACACACTGCTGGAGACAGAGAAGCATTTCTTCAGTATCAAAAGCACAACAAAGAAACCGATCAGCCAAAACTAATACAGCAGACGGCCACTAATGGGTTTTCTAGAGGAGCATTCACACAATCATTTCCTCGCCCAGCTTAGGCTTGATTTCATATAGATCATTCCCCTGTCTTAATCTCCAGAGGCAGACTCGTTGCAATGCACAAACTTTAAAGAGATAGGCTTCCTCAAAAAGAAGGCTGATCCACATGCAGAACAGGCACTCTATGCCGCTGTACACAACCGATAAGCTGGCCAGGTGCCTGCGCAAGATTTCACCTTTCCACTTGTTGCCTGCTAACAAACTGAGACCATCAGGACCTGCCCATTGCCCTTCCCGCGTTTCTCAGTCTCCTCTCAGAAACTCCCTTTCCCCCCATTTTTTTGATAACATCCTTCCATTCACCATACCCTGTTTCCTCATCGGAGTATCAATTTGGACCATTGCCCACATTCTTCTCGCCTATATATGCTTCAGGACAGGGGGGAAACAAGTCTTTTGCAAGTATACTTGTACTTTGTACCTAACTGTGCCTTGCCCTATTTCAGTCACTGTGCTATTGCAAAGTGTTCCTTCCTCAGTAATTTTGGATTCACCGCCTTTGCTGGAGATGCCAATCTGTGAAAACATTGCCACATACATAGAGAGAGGTTAGAGTCAGAAGTGGGCTGGGAGAGTAAAGCACAGGACTAATTTACATAGGATTTAAGATTTCTGCACCCATAGGCAAGACCAGACAACAAATCCTGGGGATAGGGGTAGGGGGGAGGTGGGGAGGGAGGACAGATATCCCAAAAGACTGAAGAGTCAGAAAAGGAGCAGAGTGAGGCCACAGTGCCACGGGGTTGCCCATTTGAGACAGCACATGCACACAGCCCCAGATACATAGAAACAGAGAAACATGACGACAGAAAAAGACCACACGGCCTATCTAGTCTGTCTTCCATATCAACAACTACAACAGTCCCCTATTTTTTCTTTAGAGATCCTCTGTTTGTCCCATGCTTTTTTGAAATCAGATACCGTCCTCTTTGGCCTGGGTATTTGGCAATGTCAATTTGGTGCTCACAAAATTTGGCACCTTAGGTAATTGCCTGTAATTCCTAAATCCGGACCTAAATTTACCCAGGCACTTGTGCATTTCTGGAGGCCTGGACGGCAAACTACATCGGCTGGACATCATGTCTGTGTAGAACATGCATAAAAAGTGTCAAACTGTAAACATTTTGGGATCCTGTTTGGACAAAAGGCACCATTATCTTAACCATACAACACAATTCAGCTTTATGCAGTATCTTTCATACATATCTCAAAATATTTTAAATCACATTATAGTATATGTATTATACAAAAGAGAGCCTTTTACTATTCCCGAGTGGGCAGAGCTATTTTTAAATACTTTTTAAATACTGTCATATTACTAGACAACATTTGCCAGTGATGTTCTGTTCATCTAAGAAATGCTTAATGGGAATCTGGCCTCATGGTTCAGATGGTAAGTGCTAGCACTGCCATACAGAATAATCTTAGTTTGAGTCCGAGGTCCAGACTTGAGTATGTGTGGGAGGATATCACTGAGAAAGCAACCGATTTCTTCAGTATTTTTATTTATCTATGTGTTTTATATACCGCCATTTCGGGGAATCATAGCAGTTTACATTTGGAACAACAGGTACTTCAAAACATATAAACAACATAACGGGCTGAATAAAATCGTAGAAACATAGAAACTTTATGACAGAAAAATACCACATGGCCTATCTAGTCTGTCCTTCCATATCAAGAACTACAACAGTCCCCTTTTTTCCTTTAGAGATCCTCTGTGTTTGTCCCATGTTTTTTTTAATTCAGTTACTGTCCTCATTGTAATTTACATAATTTCAAAACAGTATGACTTATTTACAGGTAATGTTGATGATTAAGGGTAGGCTTTGAAAGTGGTCGGAAAAAGGTTGTGCTTTTAATTAATTTTGATCATTGACAGTTGGGGCTGTGATGGAAGTGTATTATGTAGGGTCATTTTCAAATGGTTCATCATTATGACTTCAACAATCTGCCCTGGCTAGATCTTAATGGTGTAAGTGGTTGATACCAAACTAATTACACTGTTTTTTTCTTATAGCCAATACCTTGAAGAACATCTCCGGCATCTTAACGTGAACCTTCTGAACCTGGGAGCCAATGCAACTCCTGTGCTACTGAAGACTGTGGGAAAGAGGAGGTGTACTGAAGTCTACCGATGGATGTGGGGAAGATGCATTTTATAGGAGAATGCTATTGAAGTCTATGAACATAAAGACAGCAGTCTTCTGAGATTTTTGCATGCAAGTGAATTGACACATGTAGAAAATATTGAATTAATCCTTGGTGAGCAAGTGATAGACAGCTAATTGAACATTACCGGAGGACGTAGTAAAAGCTGTTAATGTAGCTGGGTTTAAAAAAGGTTTGGAGAAGTTTCTGGAGGAAAAGTCCATAAGCCATTATTAAAGAGGACCAGGGAAACCTCATTGCTTACGCAGGGATAAGCAACATGGAATCTGTGTACCTTTTTGGGAACCTGACAGGTTCTTATAACCTAGATTGGCCACTGTTGGAAACAGGATACTGGGCTTGATGGACCTTGGTCTGACCCAATATGGCATCTCTTATGTTCATATTAATATGCTTTATTCTTTGTAATTCATGAAAAGTATTACATCACTACTGGCATCCACACTATGGAACTCCCTTCCAACGAGCCTAAGGGCATTAGAGGACATCACAGACTTCCGCAAGCAAGGCCCTTAAAACCCTGCTCTTTACAGAAACCCATGAGCAGATAGACAACAGTCCCCACCCAAGCAGTATTGCAGTGTAAATACCCCCGCAAACTCAATACCCAATCAACCCAACTAGACTAACGAAAGCACTCTCATGATAAGTGTAACCCTCAATTGGGCTCTGAATGCTGTTAAATACCCTCATGTTAAATGCTGTAAAGCACCCATATGTTAAATTATGATTATGATGTAATCACTTTGATTGTAGGATAAGATGGTATACAAATCTGTCTAAATAAATAAATAAAATAAATATATTGGGACTGGAGGGCTTTTTGTACAAGTGTTATTGTAACTTTTTGTTATTTAATTGTTACTGTGATTTTGCTGATTAGAATGTATTGTTTTGCTATCTAGGATTGCAAGCCTTTATCATTTATTAGTAACCTTGATGTACAATCTTTCAGCCAATCTACGTAGAACTATTTTGCATAGCCAGAATATAAATGATTTAAATTAAAATTGTCTTCACACCCGAAATAGTGCAAGTCTGCTCTCTAGCAGAAATAAGGTGAGGGCAGTCACTACTATAGAAAATATGCACCTGACAAATGAGAGCTATAGTCAAAACTGTCAGCGATATGGCTAACATGCGCCTAGATCCAGCCAGGGAAACAAGAGAGCTTCACACAAAAGGAAATCCAAACATCCTAATGGCCCATTGCTTCATCCCAATCTATAACTGTAGAGAGATATTAGAACAGAAGCTCTTAAAAATTAGGCAGATGCTAACAACAGAAGACAACGTGTATCCGAGTGAAATAAAATAGACAGAACGCTGGTATCCCAGTTGCTATGGCAGTATTATGTATTTCAACTTGGTCTGTACCGAGACTCAGTTCTCATTTCTCTAATCACCAGAGGGGAGACTCTGAAGATAAATTTCTTTTCCTACGCTTGAGCTCACAAACGAGGCTCACTGCCTTTCTTCCTCCTGAGATTCCTTAGAAGAGGAAGAAGGCAACTTCAAAGAAAGTAAAGCAAACACAGAATGGTAACCATTAACTTGATGACCCATTCAAAAAGCAAGCAATTCATGAATAGAATGAGCAGTATGGAAAAAGCCTCATCTTTGCATAATGTGAGCATAAAGACGAGCAAAGGAGACATGGACTGAAACTGCCTCTCCCCTCTTTTCCTTGACCCCTGCAAGATCAGCTCTCAGAGATCAAACTCGGATTCAGTGTTGCAATCAAACCCCGGATCACTCGGATATCATGGTCCAGCTGTGCTTTCCTGTCAGGAATCTCACAGCATGCTGGCTTTCATTATCCTACCTCAGCAAAATTGCAATGGCTAGATCCTGCATCTTCTTTTGTCCATCCATCAGTGGTGAGCACATGTCAATGCTTCAACAAGATCCTGTATGGTGCAGTGGCCATCATTTGGGAAAGTGCAGACCAAAAGATGTTGCATGGTTTGTCTATCAGCATGCAGCAGGTCATAGACTATGTCATGACATAGATTTGCAATGGCACCACAGAGCTATCTCTCACCAGGTTCATATCTCCTATGCAGGGGCGGCCCAAGGGGAGTGCGGGGCCATGTGCAGAGACTCAGGGCGGGGCCTCATTTGCATAAATATTTACATAATGTTACCATACACTAACTTTTAGTAAACATGCCTCTTAATGAGTATATGGATAAAGAAAGACTAAAAGATTTCTACATTACTATAATCCAGTACCAACCGCCAGGCACATTAGGAACTACTACAAACACTGCCCATTTAGAACCCATAGCAAACCCGCCGTATCCTAACAGCACTACCAGGACTCACAAAGCACCATACTCTATCAAAAGGCAACACTGCAAATATTAAACCAATACATTTCAGAGAATAACAATACATGACCTACTGGGGAAAGAGAACAAGTGGCAATGTCAAATAGGAATTATATAAACAGAATACCTCAGCTCAGTTACACATGCAGAACATAGACCATCACCAAACAAGGAATCACAATTTAGAAACAGGAAGACAATAATTAAACTGGGAACCCCAAAAGCCAAACTTGGAATGTACAACACTATAGAAATAAAACTATAAATTAATTTCCTCTTGTACTAAACAAAGCGCAGATGTTAATGATGCACATTTCCCAGAGCTGACATATTCCAGTTAATAAATTCAAAATAAAGAGATATTTTTCTACCTTTCTGCATTTTTTTCAGTTACAATTGTTCCAGCCACTTTCTTCTAGTTTCTTCGTGTCTTCTGCTAACTCTCCATCTGCTGTCCATTTGTCCTTTCTTCTCTCTTCTAGTTTTTTTTTCCATTCTCTCTCTACATCTGCTTTAACATACTAATCTTTCTCCTTTTGCTCTTTCCTCATTCCTATTTCATCCACTCAAATTTTACCCCTCCATCCCCACTTACTCTCCCAATATCCGGCCAATTGTAGATCTGTCTTCCCTCCCACACAAAATATTTTTCCCTCTCCATTTCACTCTCCCAGCTCCATCCCATTCAAATCCTCCCCCAACATCAGCTCCCTTCTAGTTCCAGCCCCACCCAGCATCTGCTCCCTTCTAGTCCCTGCATCAGCCCATTTCCAGTCCTAGCCCCCCATCAGCCCATTTCCAATCCTATCCTAGCCCCACCATCAGCCCATTTCCGGTCCTAGCTCCCCCATCCATTTCCAGTCCTATTCGAGTCCCTCCATCAGCTCATTTCCAATCCCATCCCCCATCAGCTCATTTCTAGTCCTTTCCTAGCCCTACCATCAGCCCATGTCAAATCCTAGCTCCCCTCCACACAGCCCATTTCCAATCCAAACCCCCCATGAGCCTACTTCCAGTTCTAGCCCCTCCATGAGTCCATTTCAATTCAAGCCCCCACCACAGCCCATTTCCAACCTTAGCACCCCCTAACAGCCCATTTCCAGTCCTATCCTAGCCCCTCCATCAGCCCATTTCCTGTCCTAGCCCCCCCCACTCAGCCCATTTCCAGTCCTAGCTCCCTCCCCTCACAGCGCATTTCCATTCCAAGCCCCCCTCCCATCAGCTCTTTGCAGTTCAAGCCCCCCTTCCACTCAGCCCATTTCCATTCCAAGCCCCTGTCCCCATAAGCTCTTTGCAGTTCAAGCCCCCCTTCCACTCAGCCCATTTCCAGTCCTAGCAACCCCCCATCCCATTCAGTCCTAGCCCCCCATAGCCCATTACCAGCCCTAACCCCCCATCAGCCCATTTTCAGTCTTACCCCCCCCCACAGCCCATTACCAGTCTTACCCCCCCAAAGTCCATTACCAGTGCTAGCCCCCCCATAGTCCCTTACCAGTCCTAAGCCCCCCATCAGCCCACTTGTAGTCTTAGCCCCCCACAGCCCATTACCTGTCGTAACCCCCAATCAGCTCACTTCCAGTCTTAGCCCCCCCATAGCCCATTACCAGTCCTAACCCCCCCATCAGCCCACTTCCAGTCCTAACCCCCATCAGCCCATTTCCAGTATTAGCCCCCCCATAGCCCATTTACAGACCTAGCCCCCCCCATAGCCCCAGTCATAAGCCCCCCATCAGCCCACTTCCAGTATTAGCCCCACATAGCACATTAACTGTACTAACCCCCATCAGCCCACTTCCAGTCCTAACCCCCCATCAGCCCATTTCCAGTCCTAGACCCCCCATCGCCCAGTACCAGTCATATGCCCCCATTAGCCCACTTGTAGTCTTAGCCCCCCCACAGCCCATTACCTGTCGTAACCCCCCATCAGCCTACTTCCAGTCTTTGCCCCCCATAGCCCATTATCAGTCCTAACCCCCCAATCAGCCCATTTCCAGTCCTAACCCCCCATAGCCCATTACCTGTCCTAACCCTCCCCTAGCCCATTAACAGTCCTAACCTCTCCATAGCCCATTACCATTCCTAACCCCCTCCCCACCCCATCAGCCCAGATAGGTTAAAAAAACCCACAAATCGGCTGCTGCTGCCGCTGCCGCCGTGGCAGCGGCAGAATCGAGCATCCTGCGGGGCCCCCCTGCCCTTCAGAGTCTTCCATGTGGCCTCAGCGCGGGCTTTTCAGAGCCACGCGAAGGGAGAGTTTCCCTTTCTCGCGGCTGTTAATCCCATCAGCCCCGTGGTGGGATTAACAGAGCCGCGAGAGGAGAAGCTCTCTCTCTTCGCGTGGCTCTGATAGCCGGCGCTAAGGCCGCATGGAGGACTCTGCAGGGCAGGGGGGCCCTGCGGGATGCTCGATTCTGCCACTGCCACGACGGCAGCGGCAGCAGCAGCCGGTTTGTGGTTTTTTTAACCTAGTTGGGCTGATGCAAGATGTTTTTTGCGTGCATCCACTACCCTTTCAGTAAAGCACAGTTACTTACCTGTAACAGGTGATCTCTGGGAACAGCAGGAATTAGTCTTCACATATGGGTACGTCGGTACCAACGGAGCCTGCACGGGAATGCTCCCCAGCATCCAATCAGAAAGCTTTTGGGAGCATCCCTCGCGCCTGCGCGCTGACTTCCCGCCTTTCCCACTGCCTCTCCTCAGTTGAGTTTCATAGCTGAGACAGAAGGAGAGAAAGAGGAAAGGAGATAGATACAACTCCTAGGGGAGGTGGGTGGGTTGTGAAGACTAATTCCTGCTGTTCCCAGAGATCACCTGTTACAGGTAAGTAACTGTGCTATCTCCAGGAACAAGCAGGAATGAGTCTTCACATATGGGGATTCCCTAGCTGTGGGTGCCAGGGGAGATCCCATAAAATGCGTATCCCTGGAACAGGACGGCATTTCCCAAACTTGGATCCCCAGCATCCCCTGAGGGATGGGGGATAGGAGTTGAATAGAGAAGAACTGTAGAGGAACAGCGAATCTAAAGACTACAGGGAAAAAAGAGTCTTTAGAAGGTATGTCAAGTATCATTAAAATATTTAATGAACTAGTACAATATAGAGCTTACCTACTGGATTGTAGGAAGTAGAACTGTGATGGAGTGTACTGTAGATGCAGTAGCGAAATCCTCAAGGTAACTTCATGGCAGTGAGGATGAAGGTCCAAACCTGGAATGGGCAGGTGACCCAGGTGTCAATTGGGGTAGGAGAAGAACGGCAGGTCTTCAATGGAAAGCTTTATGGGAAAAAGCTGAAACTCTTTTAGGTACAGAGTTATTAACATTGAGGACTAAAAGAAGAAGACTGACCGATCTGGAGAATTAGCCCAGTCCTGAAGGGAAGAGGGGGTATGGAAAAAAGCCCCTATTCCCAAGGAGAACAGAAGTGTACTCAGAAGTACTGAAGATGTACACTGTCTTTCCTAGCTGGTAAGAGATAGGAAGACATTGAAGTTTGATACTTCATAGACAGGGAGATCTATAACAAAAATAGAAGCTGTTGACATCACAGCAGTAATTGTGTGTATAACCGCTCCCACTTACTGAGCCGTATGAGAATAGGCAAGTTGACTGTCTGGACCTCTTAAGAAGGTAAAAGCTTTATAGCACAGACAGTTAGGGAGATAGTAGGTAATACATAGCGTCCTATGGACATCTCCCAATGGGCACATATATATATCTATATATATCTATCTATATATATATATATGGAGATACATACATATCTATATATATGTGCATATATGTCTAGATATGTGTGATATATATATATATATACATATATATATAGATGGGCATGACTTATGCCCACACAGATTACAGAATATGTATGTATAGGACATATACATACATGAATATATGTCTGAGGATACATGCCTGCAACTGAGTCCCACAAAACATTCACATGGGGAATGTGATGGGAAAAGATTCATCTAATAATAAGGGGGTGAAAACCACCTGAAGATACATGTTTAGCGCACCAAAATGCTGGAATTCTCTCCCACCTGATCTCCGCGCCATAACCGACCTAACCCAGTTCAGAAAGGCCCTTAAACTGCACCTTTTCATCAAATACTACCCCACGTGAACTGTAACATAACAGCCTCACCCTAATACAATCCACAGTATCTCTCTTGTTCCAAACATTCCTGCTAATTTTATGTAAATAGTTCGAGCATGTTATCTAGCTATTAGATTATATACTCCATGTAGATAGTTCTCCCATGTTATCCAAGTTGATACTCCTGTTATATGTAATACCAAACAGCCTGTTGTTCTGGTTTCTTTCTGTTATTTGTAAACCGCGCTGATGTCAAAGAGTGCGGTATATAAGAAGTTGAAATAAATAAAATAAAAAATAAATAAAAAAATATAGAGAATCTATTTCTGCGGTGCAGGAATGTAGTTCAGTGGAATAACCAGTATGGTTGCGTGAAAAAACAGAGGATAATAGCAGTCTGGCAAGAGCACGTCAGGAGTACTTAGGACTCTGACATGTCCAAAGGACAAAAAAACGCATAGACTAAGACACTAGGATGACCCAGCCAAGGGACATAGGGGTATCATGTACACTAAAAGAGTATGCGTAGTCCAAGTGGAGCAGAAAAGCATAATGCCAAGCTGTAAGGAAAAAAGGGGTAGATTCCTGCAAGATTGGGAACTCCTTGGACATTCACGCAGAAAAAGCTTGTCTTCTGTATCACAACAGGAGACAAGAGGGTATAAAGAACCCATATAGTCATGGAATGATTATATAAGCTTTTTCTACTATATGGAAAAAACCCTCAGAGACAAAGTTCAATGCTCTGTAGCAAGGGCCCATAGTAGAAAGCTTCTCTGAAGATTGCAGAGAGCATTGTGCAGGAGAATTATGAGATAAAACTAACTGAAGTCAGGTGTGTTGCCACATCCTAGGAAAGGATATGGCTAGAAGAAGATAACCTGCAGTGAGTAGTATTATGCAAGATAGTTGAAAGTAGCTTGCAATGAGTATTAAAGTAATCACTGGAACTCCTGCATGCACAGCAACTGAACAAAACAACAGAGGGGATTCTCCTGTATAAAAACAGAGAGAAAACAGACAAAGGGAGCGGAGATATTCCCGTCCTTGTCTGATGAGTTGTTCAGAGCAGGCATTGAAGGATAAGAAAAAGTCTACACTGTAAAGAAAGAGAAGTGTTTCAGTATGGTACCAACTCAAGCAGGGGAGAAACCCTGGAAGAGAGGGGGTTGGAAGGTGACTTACCATATGGTAAGTCAGCTGAAGGAAAAGATGTCCATGTGGGGACAGAAACTATCATGGGATAGTTGTAACCTCCCTTCGTAGTAGTAAGAAGGGGAGAATTCTGTAACCCATGGACAAAAGAATCCTAACAGCTTAGCATACTGAAACCAGTGTAGAGTTTGAAGAATAAACCTCTGCTAAGAAGAAGTTAACTGTAGATTGCAACATACAGGAACCTATGGTTGCTGGTTATGATTAGACTGGTTAGAGTCTGGAGACTTCAGACTAGGATGAGATGTCCCTTGCTTGGGTACATCTGGAGGATGGGCAGGAAAAGGGTGAAACCTTCTTTTCTTAGGGAAAGAAGGTTTGGTAGGACATTTCCTATGTCCTGGGGAAAAAGAAGCTTAGGATGGTTTCCAGAACCAGGGAAGTCAGTGGAACAATGAGCAACCTGACGTAAAGCCTCTTTATTGAAGAGATTTTCTCCAGTACAAGGAGAATTACCCAGTGTATGTTGTGCCCATCTGCTCAAGTCTGAAGCTTGCAGCCAGGCTTTACGACGTGCTCCAATGGCATAGCAGAGGATCTAACAGACTCAAAAGAGTCTAGAGAAGCATGAGAAAGAAACCAAGAGATATTCCTGCTATGATTAAGAAGCAAGGAATAGTCAGTGGCCTTAGGCTCTGACAAAAAAGGGGACAAAAGAGATAATTTCTCTGGGACCTCCTGAAGTGTCAGACTCATATAAAAAATATATGAAATAATTCTTGAAGCCAGCATAGAAGTTTGGAAGGTTTGACGTCTAAAGGCATCAAGTGCTTTAGATGCACGACCTGGCGGATAAGAAGAATGCTTCTTCTTGCTTCTTACCTTCCTCATTGCTGATTCCACTACAATGGAATGATGTGGAAGTTGGTTTTTTTGAAACCCCAGAGAGGGAGGCACCTGATACAGAACATTAATGGCTGTAGAAGGCGAAGGAACCTTTAAAGGTGATTCCCACATCCTCAGAAGAAGATCCTGCAAAGAATGATGTAAAGGAAGCATTATATTTTCCTTTTCTGCAGGATCTTAGTTAAGAGTAGAGCCAGGAATAGGAATGGCAAGAAAGGTTGCCATGTCAAGGAGAAATTTCTGAAAAGAAGGATCTCCAATGGGAACTATTCCTGGGTAAGCTGAGGTTGAAGGAGCAGCTTGAGCACCAGAAGACATACTGGACTGGTGCAGAAAAAGAATCTTGCTAGATGGACAGTGATACTGACAGTTCTTATTCGAGTCAGCTAATACAGCATCGTCAGTGCCCGGTATCGATTCCAAGCTAGGCATAGAAAGGATCGATGGCACCGATGGAACTGCAGGAATCGACCTTGATACCGATACCGGTATCGGAGACGGTAATGTCATCGAAGCAGTAATCGGGGGCTGCTGAAGCGGTACCGAGGTAGCCCGAGAGCCTTGGTGAATATCCCTGGTACTGCGTAGTCGGAAACGATATGGATCGGTTCCGAAATGCGTCGGTACCAAGTCAGCTAGACTGGATATCGATTCTAGACTCGACATCGAAGGGAGCGAGTCTATCGATGCATGTCTAGAAAGTACCGACGTTGGTGGTGGTATCGGCGATGCTGATACAGGAAAGTCAATCGGAGTCGTATCGATCGGTTCCGAAGGTACCGAGGATGTCCGAAGACGATGCCTGGTGAAGAGAGGAACACTCGACACCGGCGCCGATGTCGGGGTATCGGTACCGCTCGAAGCCGGTACCAACCTCGAACATGGCGAAGATACAGGAAAGTCAATCTGAGTCGTATCGATCGGCCCCGAAGGTACCGAGGATACCAGATGACGATCCCAGGTGAAGAGTGGAACACTCGACACCGATGCCGATGACGGGGTATCGGTACCGCTTGAAGCCGGTACCAACCCCGAGCATGGCGGAGATACAGGAAAGCCAATCTGGGTCGTATCGATCGGCCCCGAAGGTACCGAGGACACCAGATGACGATCCCTGGTGAAGAGTGGAACACTCGACACCGGTGCCGGGTTATCGGTACCGCTCAAAGCGGATACCACTCCCGAGCACGACTCAGGTATGTTCTGTGAGGGGTGAGCCCCAGGAACAACCTGAAACCCCGTAAATGCTTTGGAGCCCGAAGACTCCCGCCGGGGTTTTATTGCCAATGGGGTCTTGAGGGCAAGGCCGGAGCCGTCATCATGCTGGGCATGAGACTTACCCTTCAAGAATTAGCTAGTCTTAACAGACTGTTTGTGGGTTACCTGATCCTGGAGAGAAGAATAAACCAGTGTCCTCACCTCAGGAGGAAAAACGGCATCGAGGGAAACTCGAAAAAGGGAAGGTCTTCTCCCAATAATACAGCCTGATGGATGAGGGAGAAAAGGGTCAGGACCCAAACAGGTTAGACACCAAGCATTGGAGTCTAAAAAGAAAACGATGTTTCCACAGTGAAGGCACTTCTTACGGGAAGAAGGCTCCATGTTGGAGAGGCCTGGTAGGCCCAAAAAATTTAAGACAAAAACTGAGGAGAAAAAATATCTCTAAGTTTAGAAAAGAAAAGAATAAAGCACCGGCGGTACCGGTATCGGTGGGAAAGACAGCCGCGACCACAAGAAAACAAGAAATAAGAATTTTAAAGAAAAAAGTTTCTGCGGTGACAGGAGGATGTCCTGTCGGCTCCACGGAAAAACGAAAACTGAGGAGAGACAGTGGGAAAGGCGGGAAGTCAGCACGCAGGCGCGAGGGATGCTCCCAAAAGCTTTCTGATTGGATGCTGGGGAGCATTCCCGTTCAGGCTCCGTCGGTACCGACGTACCCATATGTGAAGACTCATTCCTGCTTGTTCCTGGAGATAAAAGTATTTCCTGACATTGCCTTTCAATTTACCACCTTGCAGCTTCATGTCATGCCCTCTAGTTTTACAGCTTCCACGTCTCTGGAAGAGGTTTATTTGTTCATTATTTCTCTTTAAGTATTTAAAAGTCTGAATCATATCTCCCCTATCCCTCCTCTCCTCCAAAGTGTACATATGTAGGCCTTCAAATCTCTCCTCATAAGGCTTCTGACGCAGCCTCCAAATCATTTTGGTCGCCTTCCTCTGAACAGCTTCCATTCTTTTTACATCCTTTGCAAGATACGGTCTCCAAAACTGAACACAGTATTCCAAGTGAGGCCTCACCAGTGACTTATACAGTGGCACTAGTACCCCTTCCTTTCTGCTGGTAATTCCTCTTCGAATGCAGCCTAACGTCCTCCTGGCTTTTGCCACTGCCTTGTCGCAGTTTTGCCACCTTGAGATCTACAGAAATAATCACACCGAGGTCTTTCTCCTGCTCCGTGCACAACAACCTCTCGCCCCCTATCGCGTACATTTCCTTTGGATTTCTGCTACCCAAGTGCATGACACTTGTCAGACGGCTGCCTGGGTGAGAATCTTCACACTCTTGGCAAGTGCATATTCCTATATGATTTGCAAGGTATTGTGGGCAATGTAGTTCATTCACACCAGACACAGCTGCTGACAATAATTTAGTTGTGCTCTTGGGTAAAGCCAATAAGATATTTATTTATGGGGTTATTTCTCCCAACACAGATATGCTTGGTAGCACATAAATTAGGTTACTTGCTTTCAGTGTTAACTTGGAAAAACAAAGTCAAAATCAGGAAAACAACAAATGAAAAGCCACAAAGCAAGAAACAAACTGTTCTTTTCAGGTTAACTTCTGATTACTTCCCACATAGATACAGAAGTGATTCTCTCCTAGCTCACAAGCAATTAGGTAAGGCTTAATTGCTAGCAATTATCCAGCTGAAACCCCTTAGTTGGCTTGCTTTCTACTGTGTGGGTCAAATCCTGCTTCAGGAGCTTTTCTGGGTAGATTAAAGAACAAATTTGTATTTCTTTGTGATGGTGGCTGTACTTTATAACAGAAAGTTACCAACGGAGTTTAGATAGAGAGCAGTCCATATAAACAGGATCCTCATCTGCTATTATTCCCCCTTGTTCAACAAGCATGGGTTCAATATCATGGATTGGCACAGATGAATCTCTCAATGGAGCATTTTCAGGAGAATACTTGTTTCCCTGCTGTCTTTCAAGGTTATAGCTAGGGCATAGATCAGTGTTCATACCTGAGCTTCCATTGCTGCTAGAGTTCCTCTCTATATAGCCTGGCCAGTATGTAGTGCAGTTCTTATGTCCAGCCTTCCAATCCAGATCCCTGGACACTGGATCTCTCTTCACATACCTTCTGACACAGGTCTTAGGGTCCCTTCCACGTGCAGCCGTCTCCCTCACAGGTAGCCTCTGGTGATTCCTAGCTCTGCAGCACCATTCCTCTGGCTTTCCCCAGTCCAATGGTGTATGCTGGCCCTTGGAATACCTCCCAGTATACGTACTGCTTTGGACTCTTCTAGACCTCTCAAAGGCTTTTCTCTTCCTTCTTCCAAAGGGTCTCTTTCCCTCTCTGTCCGTCCGGTTTGGCTTCTGCTTCTGATGATCCTTCAGATGAAACTGATGATCAAACTCAAGTTGATTCTCAGGATACTGAGGACAATTCTCTGGATATCCAAGGTGATCATGAAGATCATGAAGATGGTCATCTGTAGAATAAACTCTACTCTTATTCTGCTTAGATGAGTGCTCCTCCCTAACACAGCGCAGCTGTGCTGAATCAGGCCCTGCCCTTTGAGATGAGTGCTTAGGGATTACCTCATAGCCCTCCTGATTGAACACACGTTTCCCCACTTCAGCTCCTCTAATGGCTGTTGGAAACCTGGTGCATTCTGGGACTGGTAGTCTTTTATGGCAAAATCCTGTTTTCTTATTTCTACCAGAACTGACAGGTTGCTTGTTCAGAGTCACTTCACCTTTTCTATAGCTCCTTCCTGAGCTATGATAAGCTTCCTTATCACACACTGCATATAGCGAAATAATAATTACAGGACTTATATTACCATGTTTCTAAACCACTTAGGTAGGCTGAAAGCTCATCATGTTTAACCTGCCAAACACTGCTCCCTAGCCCAGGGGGGCAGTGGAACTACTGGCAGCTGATGGTGCAAAGTGAACACTGCAAGCAGCGACTTTTACAGTACAGACAGAAGACACTGTCTAATAGATCAAGGTTCCTGCAATGCTTCGCCATAAATGAACTGCTGAAGGATTGAAACGTGGGTGGACTGTTGAGTGCCTTATTTCTGATTTATTTATTTATATTTATTTATTTACATTTCTTATATACCGCGCTATTTAAATCAGTGCAATTTACAGTGAACAGAAATAATATTACAATGCAACAAAAGCACATTGTGTTTTACAATGAACAGGGTAAATAAACTTGGGCGAGAACTTGGGTGAGAAACTATTTACAGCACATTTTACAAATTTACAGAATATTCACAATTGGGCAGCAGGGGTTCATACTAAGGGTCCGCAGCCTATCCATTCTCTCGTTGAGTTAAGGTATTGGAGCAGTTGGGGAGGGGGATCATGGAGCAGTTGGGGAGGGGGGATCATGTGTTTCCCTGGGTTGCTTTCTGGGTAGTGTTTTTGGAATAGGTGGTATTTTAACGCTTTTCTGAATGGGGCAAGGCTCATAATAGCTCGAATTTCCGAGGGGAGGGCATTCCAGGCTGTGGTTGCATAAACAGAAAAAGCTCTATTGGCTGTTGCTTTTAGGCATTTTGTCATTATCTTAGGGATTTCTAATGCATTCCGCATAGCAGATCTTCTGTTCCTGTTTTCGGGCATGTTGTTGATTAGCTTGCTGATGGGTGAGGGGGACTGATTCTTCAGTGCTTTGAATGTCATGACAAGTGCCTTGTAATGGATTCGAGCTTGTAGGGGTAGCCAGTGGAGCTCCTTCATCAAAGGTGTAATGTGTTCTGATCTTGACACACCTACAAGTACTCTCGCGGCCGAGTTGATGGCAAGTCGGAGTGGATTTAGTGTCGACTGTGGCAGTCCGTAGAGAATGATGTTGGCGAAGTCCAAGTGTGGGATCACAAAGGGCTTGGAATACAGTCCGGTAGTCAGTGAAGTCAAGGAGAGGTCGAAGAAGGCGTAATATTCCAATCTTGTGGTATACTGCTTTTGCGACGTTTTTCACATGTGCTATCATGTCAAGTCACTGATCTAGTGTGATGCCTAGGTAGCGAATTGTGGTTTTGTTTTTTAGCTCAGCATTTTTGACTTGTAAAGCTGGAGGTGGGGTGAACTTCTGATTTCTCGTGATGAAGAGAACATCAGTTTTACTGTGATTAATTCGCAGGTTTTGGGTGAGAAGCCAGTCAGCAATTATTTCAAAGCATCTTGTAATGGGTGAAAAATCTGGCCGGTCAGTCCTGAATGGGATGTATAGCAGGATGTCATCTGCATAGGCAAGGCATTGCACGTTTAAGGAACGGATGAGGGTGCAGATAGGCTGCATGTAAATGTTAAACAGCAGAGCGGATAAAGATGATCCTTGAGGCACCCCCTGTTTCTGAAGGAAAGGCTCCAAAGTCAGGGTACCTTTCTTAACTTGTTGCCATCTGTTAGTCAGGTAGGATTTGTACCATTGTAGAGCAGTGCCTAGTATCCCTTTTTCTTGTAGCCGTTGTAGCAGTATCTCATGGTTCACTGAGTCGAATGCGGCTGCAATGTCCATGAAGATGAGAACGAATCCTTGGTGTATATTGTCAAGTCCTGTGATTAAGTCATTGAAGAGGGTCGTTAGGATGGTGTCAACTCCATGCGCTTCCCTGAATCCATCTTGGGATGAGTCGAGAGGTGCCTCGGCGTCGACATGCTGTTGGATCTGACGCTGGACAATCTTTTCAATGATCTTGGCATGTAGAGGAATGCTCGAGATTGGTCTGTAGGATTCGACTTTCGATGGGTCAAGTTTACTGCTCCTTAGCAATGGCCTGATTGATGTGTGTTTGAGACTCTGAGGGAAGGATCCCAATGATAATGATTGGTTTAGTATTTTACACAGCGTGCAGCTTAGGTCGCATCGTAGCTCTTTTATCCAACTGGCTGGACAGGGATCATTGGGTGCCGTGGTGAGGTTGATCGCAACAATAGTGTCTTTGATTTCTTTGGTGGATATTTCACAGAATTTAAGAAATGGTGTTGGCTGTGACATAGTGTGCATGTTGGTGATATTGGAGGAGGTTGAGTTCATATTGGTCTGGATCATCTTTGCTTGTAGATAGACAGAGTAGTCCTGCGGCTGGGGCATATGCAGATGTGCTAGGGCTGGGTCACCTGTTAAGGATTTTACGATACTGAACAGGTCATGTGATTTATTTAAAGAACGTTTTAGAATATCTGTGTGGTGCTGCTTCCTCTTTTCCATTATTTTCTCTCTATGTGGTAGCAGGTGGGAGTTGTATGCGCAGTGTGCTTCAGCAGTTCGGGTTCGATGCCACTGTCTCTCTAGTTTGCGTAGGTGAAGAAGTGATGCTCGTAGGTCTTTGGAGTACCATGGTGCATGTTCATGTTTCCTTGACTCCTTGTTGATGGGGGAGAGGTGGGCTACGGCACTGAGGCTGCTGTTCCAGTTAGCTACCATCTCATCTGGGTCAAGGGTTGTGTCAGTGAGGAGAAGGAGGACATTCTCCAGGATTTCATCTTTGACAAATGGACGAAAACGTGATGTTGGTGTTCCAGAGGACGGGGCATGAGCTTTGCTGCTGTTCCTGAGGCAGCAGGTGGTAGGTATGTAGAATCTAAGCAGGTTGTGGTCAGACCAGGGCACCGGAGTTATGGATATCGGCAGGTGCTGGGTGTTGTCAACATTGGACCAAGGGGCAAAAATCAAGTCTAGAATACTCCCCTTCATATGTGTGGGAGAGTCAATGAGTTGTTTATAGCCTAGTTCATTTAGCGCTTCCAGGAAGGTTTTCGCCTGTGTATCTTGTAGGGAAGGGAGGTTGAAGTCTCCCAACAGCCCATTTGCAGAGCGTGGGTTGCTTGTATTGCAGGCCAATTTGATGATTGTTGGTAGGTCTTCAGGTGATGATGTTGGGGCTCGATAGAGTAAATTGATGGTACAGTGGCTGTTTGATATGGTGATCGTGTCCAGGTGGGTTGAGGTGGTGGCATCATTTAGTTTAAATTGTAATTTTGTCTTAGCAAGGATGAGTGTTCCTCCTCCCTTCTGGTTGGCTCTGTGACAGGCAAAAAGTGAGAAACCATCTGGGATCATCTGATTGATAATTACGTTGTCGCAGTTGGATAGCCATGTCTCGGTGATCATTAAGACATCAAGGTCATAGAGCGTTATCAGGTCAGTAATGGCTGGCCATTTTGAACGAATTGACCTGGCATTTATGAGTGCACATTGAAGTGGCTGCTGATGTTGGCGCTTCTCAGGTTGATTCTTCTTGATGTTCTGTAGGGGGATGTGGAGTAAGTGAGGATGAAATGTATTAGAGGTCTTTGATGCAGTGCGGTAAGGGCCTTCTGACCATCTCTTTCCATTACTGTGGAGTATCGGGATGTAGTTGGAGCGGGAATTGAAGGCCTGTGATATGCTGGGGAGCACTGAAGTGAGGAAGATGGCAACCAATGGCAAGAACATAACCATCTTGGAGCATTCTTTAATTGTTTAGCAGGGGTGAGTGGGGCTTAACAATGAGTGTGAGTGTGTGGGCGATAGGACCAGTGTGATACCTATGCGCATGACCAGTGTGATACCTGATACCTAGCTCCACCTTCTCTGCACTCTCTGTCTCACTCCTCCAAATCTTGACATCTGTATTTCACCTGCCTATTACATCATCATAAATTAGCAGCAGGCGGGGTGATGATGTCATCAGCAGGAAGGGCACAGCTTTGCAGTGCCAATGCCATCTCTTTCAGCAGTAAGAGCAGACAGAGCTGGCATCTGGTGTAGCAAAGAGTACCGGGGAACATGGAAATCCAACAGCAGCCAACCGCCAACCACCGTTTCCTACCTTGGAGGCAAACAAAATATTCAGGACGTCCAGTAGAGTCCAAACACTTATTCCTCCAGCATGTCTTCCCTACGTGGAGGTAATTGTGTGTATTCCTGTGAAGGCACCACATGCGCGTGCTTTGCTTTATAAAATAGGGATGTACGGATGCACTGCAACCGAGCTGTGGCAGTTATGCCTGCCTAAGAGCAGGTATAACTTGTCATGCCTAAATCGACGAACTGATGTGCTTAAGTCATTTTATATATAATTTTTAACTTATGCATGTCAGTAGAGGCTATGCCTATGCTCCACCCCTATGTAACGTACGTGCACACTTACGGGGGCCGCTATTCTGTAAGCACGTGCATACATGCCCACTCACATGCTTAAGGCCTACAAAACAGGGATATGCATTTCTCGCGCATACTGTCCTGCATGCCCCGAGTTGGCTCAAGATGTCGGTGCCTTAGGCAAACCTTAAGTCCCCTGGATGTCGGAATCGATTGTTTAGTTTTGAATAACTCACGCTTTGTTGTTTTCCAGAAGCTGCTGCCCTAGGTAGCCACCTAGTTTGCCTAGTGTTTGGGCCGGCCCTGTGTGCACCCTATATAGAATCATCCTCTTACTGTTTCTTTGATCCTCAGAAACTGCCCCAATCTGATCTCATCCCACCTTCTGCTCCCATCCCACATTTCACAGCCCTTGTAAGATGTAGCAGTGAAGATGGGGATAAGATACGAGGTTATGCAACCTGTTGTGACCAGCTTTATCTGCAGGGCAGCAGAGCAGTGAGGAGCAGGTCAGTATGGGTCTAGGTTGCTGTCTATACAAAAGCTTAGGACAAACAGGCTGACTATAGATTTCTGAAGGTCATCTAGCTATGGTAACAAATCTGTTCCCTTCTTTCAGGACAGGCTGATCTGATTCTGGTTTCACTAGGGAAATTGGATGTGGAACAACTGAGGGAGATGGTCACCTAAATACATGGACGCCTGTGATGTGAGAATAATCTGAATGCCCAAGGATGCCCCCACAAAGCCAAAATGGTATGCGCAAAACTAACCTATCGGGAGAAATTGCCCAAATTGCCCCCCCCCCCCCAAAATGAAGACAATATCAGTAGATAATGGTCTTTTGGTCCATCCAGTTTGACCATTTCTACCTATCTTTTGTGCTGTCACAAATCCTATGTAATATCTGGTACTCTGCAACTTTCCCTCACCACGAAGATGTCTGTCTGTCTGTCATGAAAACGGTAGACAACACTTGAAATTTTTTTTTGTTGTTGTTAAGTGCTGTTGAGTTGGTGTCAACTCATGGCAACCCTCTGGATTGTTGTCCTAAACTGTGTTCAGTCTTCAGTCAGGCGGCTCATCGTTGATAGAGTGGCACCCACAGCTGCTGTTATTGTATTGATCCATCTCATTGCCGGCCTTCCTCTTTTGCAGTGGCCTTCTCCCTTGCTAAGCATGTTGTCTCTCTCTAATGATCTCTCTCTTCACATGATGTGTCCAAAGTTTGAAGTCTTGTCATCTGAGCTTCTGAAGAAAGCTTAGGTTTGCTCTCCTCTAGTACTGACTGTTCTGTTTTGTTTCTGTTGGAAATTGGTGGTAGGAGTCAAAACAGGGGCAGACTTCAACCATACACGGGATAAAGCACAGTTACTTACCTGTAACAGGTGATCTCTGGGAACAGCAGGAATAAGTCTTCACATATGGGTACGTCGGTACCGACGGAGTCTGCGCGGGAACGCTTCCCAGCATCCAATCAAGAGCTTTTGGAAGCATCCCAGCATGCCTGCGTGCTGCCTTCCCGCCTTTCCCAACTGCCTCTCCTCAGTTAAGTTTTAAAGCTGAGACAAAGAGAGAAAGAAAGGAAAGGAAAGATAGATAGAGACACAATTCCTGGGGAGCTGGGTGGGTTGTGAAGACTTATTCCTGCTGTTCCCAGAGATCACCTGTTACAGGTAAGTAACTGTGCTATCTCCAGGAACAAGCAGGAATGAGTCTTCACATATGGGGACTCCCAAGCTGAGATGCCTGGAGTCCCAGCATGTCATAGGTTGGAACATGCTATCTCCCAGAACACCAGGCATCCTGAGGATGGAGGGTAGGAGTTGAAGAAAGAAAAAATGCTGTGGAACAGCTAACCTAACATAGGACTGCAGAGGAGGAGTCCATGTGTGGATGATGATTGTCATCAATGATGTTGCAAGAAGATTGCAATAGAGACCTCCCCTAACAGGATTTCCCAGAAGTATGGAGGTTCATGGATCTACTGGAAACCCAGTAGAGGAACCTTGAAGAAGACCTCACTGTGAAGTGGAGGCAATAAATCTGTAGGAAAAAATAGTGGAGGTCAGAAACCTGAAGGAACAGGTAACCCCAGTAGGAAAAACTGGGGTAGTACAAAAACAGTGGGCCTTCAGAGGAAGGGTTTATGACAAAAACCTAACTCTTTTGGCGGGAGCGTGGCTCAGGAGCAAAAAGAGAAAGGCTAACCGATTTGGACAAACAGGCATAGTCCTTGAGGGAGAAAGGGTATGGGGACCCCTTGTATCCCAGAAAGAGAGGACAAATGCCGGAGGCATTAAAGCCTGTGATTAACTGAAGGTCCACAATGTCTCTCCTAACTGGGATAGCTAGGAGAGATATTGAGTATGGAGAGCTTCAGAAGTACCTAAACCGTTAGGTTATGGCATTAAAATTGTTGACTACCACAGGAGTGGGAGTGTGTGTAGAATCCCAAACCTGCTAGATAGCATAGGTATGGGTAAAACCCTCTGTCAGAATCATATAAGTATATGAGAATAGACAGGAAGATAGATAAGTATGTGGATACATATCTATCTATAAGAAAATATCTCAACAGATACATATATATAGATATAGATATAGATAGACAGACATCTAAGAATATATCTATAGTGAGATATGGCAGGGCATAAAATACACACAAAAAATGATAAGGATATGTAGGCGTACATATGGGTGTCTGCAGTTAAACAGACAGAGATATGCCTACAGTACAGTGATCACATAGGCTATGTGGAGAGGCAAGATTCATCTAATAACAAGGAGGTGGAACCTACTTGAGAAGACATATAGAGAATCTAGTCCTCCTGGTCATGATCTGCAAGAATGCTAGTTAGTGCAAAATAACCAGGACTGTTACGTGAAAAACCAAGGACAATGTCAATGTGCAGCCAGCAAGTCCGGAGTCCTCCAGGACTCTGGCATGGTAAGTAGACAGAAGACGCCTAGAGATGAGATACCATGTTGACCTGCTTAAGGGCAAAGGTATCATGCGTTCTTACCATGAGGACGAGCATATCCCCGACTGGGAATACTATGGACCAAAGCAGGGAACTGGCAACTCCTTGAGTCTTCACGTAAGAGAAGGCCTATGTCCTTTATATCATAAAAGGAGATAGAAAAGAAGGGGGACCTTCTAGTCATGGAAGACATGACTGAAAAGCCTTTTCTAACCAGCTAGAATAGCTGTTGGAGACAAAAAAAAACCTATGCTCTCCAGCAAGGGCCCATAGTGGAAAGCTTCTCTGTAGATTGCAGAGAGCATGATGCAGGAGAATGAGGGGATAGAACAGGCTGTTAGAGAGTCAGTATCTCTGTCATCTATGCTGCCAAACTCAGGAAATGAAGATGGCAGAATAGAAGACAATCTAGAAAGCTTGTAGTGAGATGATGTCCAAGAGAGATGAAGAACTGACTTGGAGCCACTACTAAGACTAGACAGAATGTTAGTGGAGGACAATCTGGTTGTTTGTGGACAAGAACCAGTGGTCCAAACATTAAAGCTCCTGCATGGGCAGCTGTTAGCAAGACAGCAGAAGAATCTTACTGTTCAAAAACAGAAAGAACAGACAGGAGTAGAAACTCTGGACATGTCTGATAAGCTGCCCCAAAGCAAGATTGAAACAGAGGAGGTAACTCAGAGAGAAAAACTCCGCACTGGAAAGTGAGAAAACTAGAGAGGCTGAAGAGTAAGCCTCTCAGTAAGTAATTCCGCTCTTACAGAGGAAAAACTTGGTAAGAGGGTGAAGAGAATGGAGCTGAAGAAGACTTACGAAGTAGTAAGTCTATAGAAAGGAAAAGTACATGCTGGCACAGGAACTATCATCTGATAGTGGTTAGACCTCTTTCCCTAGCAGGAAAAAGAGGAGAAACCTGTGACTTATAGGCATGAACATCCTGACAGCTCATAAAATATAGAAGAAATGGATATCTTTTGGAAAGAGATCCCTGTGTAGGGGTTAGAATAAAGCGGTGGATTGCCTCCATTGAGAAGAAGCAACTGTAGATTCTAACCCCAAAAGTCACAAGCATCCGATGATGAATGACAGAAACCCTGCAGGTGCTGGGTTTGCTGAGCCTGGTGAGAGGTTGGATTCTTTAGACCAGGACGATGCTTTCCCTGTTGGGAAACATCTGTATAATGGGCAAGTGATGAATAAACCTTCTTCTCCTGTGGGAAGAAAGTTTGGGAGGACATTTCATACGTACTGGGACAGAGGAAGGGGTAGAACAACCCTTAGGAGCAGGTAAATCAGTGGACAACTGAGTAACCTGACGTAAAGACTCCTTGCTGAAAAGATTTTCTCCAGTGCAAGGAGTATGTCCCAGCCTTTGTGGTGCCCATTTGTCCAAGTCTGAAGCTTGGAGCCAGGCTCTACGTCGTGCCCCTATAGCTATAGCAGAGGTCCTGCTAACAGACTCAAAAGAGTCTAGGGAAGCACGAGAAAGAAACCAAGAGATATTCTGGATATGCTTAAGCAGTGAAGAATATTCTGTACTCCTGGAATCTGAAAGGAAAGGAGACAAAAGATGTAATTGCTTTGTGACCTCCTCAAGAGAAAGACTCATAAAAAATATTGTCGTGCCCTCTCTGGCCAAGCGGTAGCTACTGGTATTGCAAGGCTCTGGAGGGTGGTAGTTGTGCCTTCACTGATATAAACCACAAAACACTTCTTTCCAAATAAAAGGGTTTTATTCCCCGTCCCTTGAGGGTACTTTATCTTCAGGAACATAAATCAAATGCCTTGCTTGGACATATAACATAAAGTAACAAAAGCAAACAGAACTTGCTTCCTTCAGCTTCCAAAACAACAAATAAATGAAAAGAACAAAACAGCTTAAATACTTCAATATGGTTCTTTCTCCTGTAGCTGACAGCACAGCTTATATCTGCTTCACTTAGAGAGAGCTGCAGCCTGTTGCTTATAACACTAAAGCTAGGACACAAACTAATTACTTATCTGAGAGAGGTTCAATCAAGGTCAAAGAGCAGTCCATCAATTCTGGCATATCATTTTCTTCTGCATTTTGATATTCCATTAACTCCGGCTGACTGGAAGGTTCATTCTGGACCTCAGCAGTAACATGGGAGAATGGCTGGTTAACCTCGTCAGACAGGAAGTTCCTCTCTTCCTTAGAGCTAGTGTCTCTCTGGGAATTACCATGTATTCTAGAGTTGAGCTTTTCAGGGCACTGCCCCTGCTGGTATTTTAGAATATAGCTCAACTCCTGGTTTGCTCTGCTAGTGGGATAATTAAGGGAATTTCTCTGCCGGTTCAGGCTTCCCTTTTGTAACCCAGCTGAGCTAGATTGGAGAGCTCGTGACGGAGTTTCACAGGGAGCTGTGAGCTTACAATGACTACAAAACTCTTCAGCTTTATCTGGAAGTAAAACCTTTTTCTTCTAGGGTTTTTAAAACCAGAAGAAGGGATATTTTCAGCCTCTAGATAGTGGGACCTTGTGTGCCTATTTCCATACCTCCAGGGTTGTCTTCTTTCATATGGCAAATCACTCTTGCATTCACTCTGTGCACTGGAACCTGCAACTGCAGTCTTCTTGCGTCTCTCTGGCTCAAACACACTATCTGGCTGTTGATATCTCTCTGCTTCACTCAGGTCTTCGGTTCCCCTCTGACCTTCACGCTGGCTCTCTAGTTGCTCCAAAGCCTCATTGTCACTCTCTCTTACATTCTCATACCTGCTCCATGCTTCACAGGGTTTTAGCTGCCTTTGCTGTATTCTCTCAGAGTGTGTCCTTGGCTGCTTCAGCTCCTCTCCCTCTCTCTCTCTGATTGTCTGGGAGCCTATTTTATCCCAGTGTTTCCTTGCTCCACCCCCACCCAGCTGAACCCTGTCAGGTAAAGTGAATTCCCTTCCTGTGCTGGCTGGGTGTGTCTTCATTGGGCTTTTGCACGTGTTTCTAGGTTGCTCATGGTAACCATTTTACATTTCCTTGTTTACCCTGTCACTTTTTCTGTGCTCCTTTATGCTGAACTGCATTTTCTCGGGTTGTTCGGGGTCTGCACTGTTACAATATATATGAGAGAATTCTTGCAGAAAGCATAGATGTCTGGAAGGTTTGACGTCCAAAGTCATCTAGTATTTTAGACTCACGATCTGGCGGATAGGAAGAGTGCTTTTTCTTACTCTTTACCCGCCTCATTGTTGATTCCACTACTAGGGAATGATGAGGAAGTTGAGTCTTTTGAAACCCTGGAGAGGGGGGCACCTGATATAACAGATCAGTTGCCCTGGGAGGTGGGGGTACCCGGAAAGGTGTTTCCCACATTCCTAAAAGGAGATTCTGCAAGGAATGATGCAAAGGAAGCATTATGTTCTCCTTTGCTTTGGTAGAGAGAGAGCCTTGTGCAGGATCATGTCCTGGGATAGGAATGGCAAGGGATCTTGCTATATCCCGGAGGAAACTCTGAAAAGAGGGATCCCTAGCAGGAATCTCTCTTGGACAGGTTAGATTTAAAGAACTAGCCTGAACATCCACAGAGGTATCCAAATATATAGGAATAGAAGATCCTGCACAGTGCAGTGTGGAATGCTTAAAGGATGGTTGCTGATACTGGGTATCATGAGCAGCAACCGTCCTTACCCGGTATCGACTCAAGCTTGGTATAGAATGGAGCGATCCTGTTGAAAAAAGCATGGTAGGAGTTGGCCACGATGTTACTGTGGATACCAGTACCGATGTCAATACCGGTACCGATGTCGGAGTCAAGCCGACAAAGACATCGGAGTAGTCATCGTTGACAGTGCAATCGGTACAGAGGTGACCGAACCCATCCGGCCACTATCCCCGGTACCGAAGCACCGGTATCGATCAATGTCGGTACCAAAAGTTATTGGTACCGAGTCTTGTAGACTAGAGATCGATTCCAAACTCGGCATCGAGGGCAG
Organism: Ichthyophis bannanicus; assembly: GCA_033557465.1. NCBI lineage: Eukaryota > Metazoa > Chordata > Amphibia > Gymnophiona > Ichthyophiidae > Ichthyophis > Ichthyophis bannanicus. Next base: position 180,117,866 of record CM066041.1, on the reverse strand, counting down.
AGAGCCTGATAGGCGAAGCATGGAAGGCACCGACCGCAAAGGTAATGAGGTCGTCGGTACAGAGTTCGGTACCGTGTCTGACACCGGTGAAGGAAGGTCAACCAGTGGCAACTCAATCAGCCTCAAAGGAACCGAGAGTTGTGGATCCGAATCATCGGAACCGAGCCTTCGGTACCGCCGAGAGCCGGTACCAAGGCGAGTCGGTACCCAGTCCTCCAGACTGGAGATCGATTCCAGACTCGGCATCGAAGGAAGCGAGTCTATCGATGCACGTCTGGAGGGTACCGACGGCAGTGGTAGTATCGATGCCGGTACCGATAAAGGACAGTCAGTCTGGGTTGTATCCACCGGTCCCGAAGGTACCGAGGACGCCAGATGACGATCCCTGGTGAGGAGTGTTTCATCCAACACCAGTGCTGATGCTGGGGTACCGGTACCGCTCGAAGCGGATGCCACCACCGGACACGGCTGAGGTATGTTCTGTGAGGGGTGAACCCCAGGAACAACCTGAAACCCCTTATTTGCTTTGGAGACTGAAGACTCCCGCGGGGATTTTGAAGCCAGTGGGCCCTCGAGGGCAAGGCCAGAGCCGTCTTCATGTTGTGCATGAGACCTACCACTCGAGGACTGGCTAGTCTTAACAGACTGTTTGTGGGTTACCTGATCTTGTGTGGAAGAAGAAGGAGACGGTGCCCCGAAGTTGGAGGGCAACCGTGTATCAAGGGAACCTCGATGTTGAAAACCTCTTCTCACCAAACTGTTGTCAGGACCCAAGCAGGTTAGACACCGACTTTGAGGGTCTAAAAATAAAGTTGTACCGCCACAGTGTGAACATTTCTTGGAGGAAGTGCCTGGCGGTTCCATGAAGGAAAAAGAGAAGGCCTAAAAGGCCTAAGAGACCGTGGGACACTATGAAGAAAAAATATCCCGTGGAAAAGGAAAAATTTTTCAAGAAAAGAAAAGAAAACACCGGCGGTACCGGTGGCGTCGGGAAGACAGCCGCGACCACAAGAAAACTAAAAAATAAAAACAAGAATTTTCTGCGGTGACAGGAGGACGTCCTGCCGGCTCCGCGGAAAAACGAAAACTGAGGAGAGGCAGTTGGGAAAGGCAGGAAGGCAGCACGCAGGCGTGCTGGGATGCTTCCAAAAGCTCTTGATTGGACGCTGGGAAGCGTTCCCGCGCAGGCTCCGTCGGTACCGACGTACCCATATGTGAAGACTCATTCCTGCTTGTTCCTGGAGATAGTATTTTCTTATGTTTCTATGGAACAGCCAGCTTCCTATGACAATACCTTGCTTATTTGGGGAATTCTTTAGAGAATGTATGGTGTGATGACCAATTTTGTGTGTTTTATGTAAATCTGTACTCCACTTGGTATTTTTTTTTACTGTAAAAGTGGATCATAAATTATATTAAATTAAATTATTATATTGAAACTACTACCTGGAGTCTGCAAGCTATTTATTCTTCTCTACCTCTCTTTTTCTAGCTTCAGCCATTTAAGTCTCTGTATGGACAGTTTATTGTGCAGTGCCTTCATCATTCTGAATGAACTCCCCTAACATCTCTCTAGTTAGCTGATCAATGTCCCTTTACAGATGCGGTGTCCACAACTGGACACAGCATTCAGGGTAGAGTCTAATCAGAGGTCTGTTAAAAATGAATGGGACTATGCTTGTCCTCCTAGTATCTTTATGTACCCAAACATGCATTTATCTTACCTACTACTTTTTTCTTACTGTGACCAATTCATGGATATATTCTGTAAACCCTAAGGACAGTATTTTGACCAAATAGCTATTTTGGAAGACCCTGCATTCAGCCTGGGATTTCTACTCACATGGGAAAGCATCACACAATGCTGAAAGCCTATTTTTTTTTCTGCTAACAGCTGTAAGAGCACAGACTATACAGCACTGAGAGACCAGCAACTGACTCTATGAAACTGAGATGTTTCAGAGCAAGAATCCAGCAAAACAAAGGTCATTTCTGCCCTCTTGGTGATGCCAGAGTGGCATATAACACATTCCAGCTACTTCTGGGAGCATTATAAACTAGAATCTAGACAATGCACCAGTCCAGGCTCCCTATCTCCCTTCCCAGTGCTCACTATACTACAGGTTCCTTTAGAAAGTGAATTAGAAAACCAGGACTAGACCCACAAACAAAAGACAGGGGTATCCTTTAAGATGAGGGCAAAATTGATTTCACTACTTTTTCAAGGAGTTTTTCTACCCAGACAGGTTGATGGGCTCAGTGGACCACTGGTCTAAATCAGCATGACATGTCTTAGATTCCTATGCTAACTGTGCACACTGGATTGGGCAACTGGTCTTTATCTGCCACAATCTCTGCTATAAAGGTCACTGTGATCTATTTTAAATAACATTCTGGGCCAAATCCCATGATGTGGTACCGACAGCAAGACGTTCGCACACACACGCAAGCACAAAGCATTCTAAGTACTAAATATTACCATTCAGAAAGCAAAGACACATTCAAGCACACGTCATAATTACTCCCAGCAGTCACTGTGCAAAGAAAAGTGGAGACTAGCACGAAAGACTTAACTCACATCTTTTGTTCTATTATTTCAACTGACACTTTATTGGTGCCTTTACAAAAGTTGCTCCTTTTACTTGCAGAGAGAAAAAGAGACAATTTATTGTAGGCAGACACACCCTAGGATAGCAAGAGACAAGTCTAAACCTGTACTTTATTGTTAGGGGGTGAGAGGATTTTGTCAGTTCTACCCAAGTAATAATTTCAATCTTGTATTCTATCTTCAGAAACCTGAGATACTTATAATCACACTAAACCAAGTTGTTTTCACATAAACCAGTCTAGTCTCCTAAATGAGAAAATCCAAGCACAACTCCCAGCACAGGCCTCTGGTCTTTGGGTTGTTCAGGGATAGGTGAAATCAAAGTGCATATGAAGACCCTTTGCAAAACTGCCTATCCTCCTGCGTTGTTCCTTGCATTTCACTTTCAGCTTCATCATTTCTAGAATATTCCATCTTTTCATGGGTGTATACTGGTATTGCAATAATGTTTTCTCGGTTTTCCTTAAGCACCCAGATAAAAAGCACCACATGAATACTGAGCTAAGCAGTACGTCTAGTTAATCACGATCTCTAGACCACTTTTGGAAATGGCAGTGTTTAGCATGTTTTATTTCAATATTAGGGTACAGCTGCCTTCTCTTTTTAAGGGGAGATACTGACAGTAATTGGTTTACTCGTGAGAAAAGCAAGGTGGGAGTTTATAAGAAACACTGAAAATTACATGTGGCTGGGCAGCGAGAATCATATGAGAACAGAATATGTAAAAATAAGAAATAATGATGACCCAGTTCCTTCTCCCTATCTTGGAGTTCACATATTATGGACTTTGGTAGCCTCAAATTAGCAGAAAACAGCTGAAGCAATAAGAGCTTAGCGTTGAAATTACTCATTAGATTTATAAAGAAACCTGGCTAGCACCAAAAAAATATCTCCCAAGTGGACTCTCTCTGGTAATACAACAGGAGAATGCTGGGCACACAAGCCAAGCACAGGGAAAGCTCATCTGTACTCCAAGAAATTATCTAGCCCTGTCATACACAAACCAGGAAGGCACAATTAACTCTCAGCTATTCTAGGTCTTCTCTAAAAGGATAAAGCAGAGACTATTGACAGCTCTTGAGGAGAGGACATCTCAGTCACTGTACAAGTGTGTCACCTTGTGGCCAGATTTAGCCCAAAGAATCAAGAGGAAATTGATAGGCCAAAAAAGGAAGGTTTCTTGTAGCACAGCTATCAGGGGTTAAGTATAGAAACAGAAAGTGATAGCAGATGTCACAAGTCAGTCCATCTAGGCCTGGTCTCTGGATCATGAACTCGGCACAAACGTCCTTTTTCCACAGATGAGGAAGGACAATGGTATATTTATTTATTGTACTTATTTAGCTACATTTATATCCCGCTTTTCACCGGGTCAAAGCAGTTTAACATAAACAGGGGGGGGGGGGGCGGTAATCGTTGACAGAAAGGGGGGGGGGCAATCACCAAGAGGGTCAACATTAATGATTCGAACAGAAAGTAACAAATTAGACAAAATGACATAAATTTCTTAGTTGGTGGTAGAGAGGGTAGGCTGGATGCTTCACCACAGGCTTCTAATTAGTAATTTTCACAACTAACGTAAGTCCCTTTGTACAATTTAATCCAAATTACAATTTCAAGCAGGCAATAGTTTCTCAAGTTTCAGCTGTTCTGACCCTCTCTTATACAGACTACAGCCTATGGCCTTAATATGCCATCCAGCTTTCCCTGTCATTTTCTTAGTTGCTGACTGCAGCTCCTGGCTTGTCTGCTTCTACATAGCGTAGAACTTTGCCTCTCAATGTTAATCAGGAAGATACTTCATCATAGGTTTGCAGTTGATAACTTCCCCAGCCAACATAGAGGCTACTGGCACAACTTTAATGCAGGGTGTATTTCTAATGCAATGAGGTCAGGTTACCTCTTATTAATTTATTAATTTAACTATTATTTTATACTGCTTAATCAAGCAACCAAAGTGGTTTATAGAAAACAATATAACTTGAACTTTGTTACAAAGAACATGGACTTACTATAACATTAGCTACAATATACTAATAAATATAAGAGAACAGCTTTGTAAGAACAAAAAACTAATTATTTCTGAACATATATACAATTGGGATAATTCATTAAGGTGAGGGGTGAAGTGTGGAGTGTCAGTCTTTGAAGTGGTCCTTGAATAAATGGGTTTTTAATTCTTTAAGGAAGGTTGTGAGTTCAGTTATACTTCTTGCAGAGGAGCATTCCAGAGGTCCGGGGCATACATGGAGAAGGCCCTTTTCCCTCTTCCAGCTTGTCTGTCTTTCCTCAACACAGATTTACTAAGTATTTCAATCTACTAGGTGAAGCAGGGTTTAGGAAAGGGCAAGAAAAATGTGACATCATCGCGGATGAGAGATGGATCCTTAAAAAGACAAAAGAATACTAAAAGGATATTTATATGTGTTTTAAAGACTAAAAGCATTACCCACTAGCTTTAAAACTGCCGTATTTATTTATGTCCAAAACTGCAACATTGTAACAATATTATCTAGCAACAAGCTTTCCTAGTAATAATTGTATTTTCGGCAACATTGTAACAATATTATCTTGCAACAAGTTTTTCTGGTAACAATTGGATTTTTCATCCTCACTATCTTTCTCTCTATTCAGTTTAACTGACTTCAAACCTATCCCTCAATAAGCTGCAAATTGCAGCATTGATATTTCTAATTTCTTCTTTTGTCCTTAGCATTGCTATACACACTCTCCCTCTACTTACTGAACTATTATATAGTATTACTATCAACACTAAAGCTTAATCCTAACCCAATTCAAAATGAAGCTAATGAACATTATGACACACTTCCTATACTCCCTAGGTATTTTTATGTCCCTGCTACTTATCCCCAGCTTATGCCTACAAACACCATATCCATCTCTAAACCACATTGGAATGGCTCACATACATATTATCCCCTACCAACATAGACAAAAATATCACAATCATTTCAACTCATACTCCTCTACATATAGGCCCCCCCCCCTAGATCCTCCACAACACATTCAAACAGATTAATCCACATAAGTTTAAAACCAGAAAATGAAATCAAAGAAATAAATCTAGTGTCTCAAACACTAAAAATCATCCTTATCAATGTAAGATCTATCAGAAACAAAATCCCACTGATAACAAACCTCATCACTGATGAGAATCCAGATTATCTTTGCCTTACTGAAACCTGGCTAACCAACCAAGACACAGTCCTATTGAACCAAATAAAAATAAAAGGATACACCATGTTTAATTGTAACCGGAATAAAAAAAAAGGAGGTGGTGTACTCATACTAGCAAAAACAAACCTAAACTCTTCTTCCACAATCTGTGAAACCAAAGAAAATATAGATATCCTAAAGATAGAAAATAAAAACATAGCCATCTGCCTCTTCTATAGGCCCCCTACATCTGATGACCAAAACATAACAACCATCCTAGAAACAACCTGTAAAGCTTCAATGATTAAACCTCATATCATTCTGGGTGATTTTAATCTAGCAACCCTTAATAACACACAAACCTCGGCTTTCTTAGAATCGATGGCTGACATGGGCTTTAAACAGACAATCAGGCACCCTACACACATCAAAGGTAACACCCTTGATCTAGTATTAATTCCTGAACACTTAATCGAATTACTCCAATATACCCCTCACACAATAACTCAGATTCCATGGACTGACCACTTTATGATACAATTTTCTATCAATATGTCATGCAAATCTAATCCTCACCAAGCTAAATCATATCAAGGGCCACGATTTTGTCCATTTATATCAGAAGAATTTCTTGGAACAATTGTACCCCAACTAGAGATAGAAAACAAACAGTCTAGGCAAAGCTATTACAAATTGGAACACTGTAATAAAAGCAGCATCCAAACCACTAGCTAGCAAAGCTAATAGACGATATAAAAGATCATCTGAAAAATGGTACACGCAGGAACTAACTTTAATGAAAAGAAAACTTAGAAAATTAGAAGCCAAATGGAGAATAAATAAAACACCAGAACTCCGCGAACTATATTTTTCAATATCTGTAGGTCAGCCACAAACAATGCCAAAAAACAATATCACACAAGTATTCTATCAAAAGCTATCAACCGCCCTAGGGAATTATTTGAAATTGTAAAATCATTAACTAAAACCCCAACTGCTAAAACAAGCAGGGTACCTATTAACTCACAAGAACTAGCAAACTATTTTGCTAGTAAACTTAAGCTGTCTTCTATACCGATACCCAACCCTCCCCCCCCCCCCCCCCAATACAGCCAACAATGGCAATGTTTGGGACTCTTTCCATCTTATTGACAAAAAGCAACTACTTAACATAATCACTAAAATTAACACAACCACATCCATCCTAGATCCTTGCCCGGTATCCTGGATTAAGACATCTAAAACTGTACTAGCCCCCTTTATACTAGACATAGTCAACAAATCTCTTCAGCAAGGACTATTACCTAAGGAACTCAAATTAACTGCAATCTGCCCCATTCTTAAGAACAAAACACTAAATGACAATGACCCATCATCATATCGTCCGATTGCAAGTATTCCCTTCCTAGCTAAAATTATTGAAAAAGCTGTCCAACTTCAACTTCAGGATTATATAGATACATCTGCCCCCCTTGATGATCATCAATATGGGTTTCGCCCCTTCCACGGTGTGGAAACCATACTACTTGCCCTTCTAGACACTGTCATTAAAGGTCTAGACAACATGAAGCAAGCCTTCATCTTGGTATTTCTTGACATATCCGCCGCATTTGACAGTGTAAATCTTTTTGCTGCTCTCCACCTCGGCTCCCATCTGCTCTCCCCGGCGCGGGATCGAGCGAGCCGCAGCACTGCTCCACCTCCACCTTGAAGAGCTGCCCAATCAGGGCAGCCGGCCAGCGATTTAAAAAGCAGCGCCAAAGGGAAAAGGCCCTTTTGCTGCTCTCCACCTCAGCTCCCATCTGCTCTCCCCAGCGCGGGATCGAGCGAGCCGCAGCACTGCTCCACCTCCACCTTGAAGAGCTGCCCAATCGGGGCAGCCGGCCAGCGATTTAAAAAGCAACGCTGCCAGGCGAGCCCACGCCTCGGCGGGCCCGCGCCTGAGGGCCCCGCCAGAGGGCCCTTTGGCGTGGCCCTTAGGCGAGGCACGATAGGCAACACGATAGAATCCACACCAGCTCACCATTGACCCGACTGCCTGACGCCTGCTTCGCTCAACCCCCTGCCGCCCGACCAAGAATCCAGCTACCTTCCAACACCGGAGCTGTAAGATGGTGCTATTATTGATGAATAGAGCTTGAAAAGTTTCCTGGTCCCTGCTCACCCGCCGCTTTCATCGGCTTTCCCCAGTCTGGGGATAGAGCCACAAGCGGCGCGAGCAGCAGCACCAGCATCCTGTCCAATCGGGGCTCCAGCCAGGAATTTCAAAGACCGCCGCACCCTATACAGCACCAGACGGCATACTCTAACATCAAAACCCACCCAGCTACGGACAGCAACGCCGATTCTCAACGTCCAAATACTCATCACCTTGACCGGCCAGCTGCTTGAGCTCCCCCAGGGTCGAGCTCGCTATCGTCATCTGCTAGAACAACTGATCCATTACAGCAAGTATACATCCAGCCTCTGTCTCCAATTTAACCACTTGTACTGTACCTAGTAGCTTGAACTCTCTCTCTTTACTGTTGCCAGTAACTTGCCATCGTACAAGTCCCGACAGCTAGCATTAACTACACAACCAGCATTCTACTTTTACCCTATTGGTCTACCTTACAGATTACTGTTGTCAGTAACTTGCCCACAGTAACTCCACCGTTTATTACCTTGTAGACTACTGTTGTCAGTAAATTGTTGCCAGTAGCCTTACCATTTGTTACCTTACAGATTACTGTTGTCAGTATAGTGTTGCCAGTAGCTTCACTGTCTGTTACCTTACAGATTACTATTGTCAGTATATTGTTGCCAGTAGCTATACTGTTGTCCGTAGCCAACACTCTTGCATTTACTGTTGCCAGTACCTGTTCCAGTAGCCTGATCTCCCTACTTCTCCCTGACACCATGGCACCTCCCACCACTGTCGCACTATCACATACATTCATCAGCTGCTACGTACTGCTCGCACTGACACAAGTCTCCCAAGCCCTCACCTCCTCCCATAGCTCCATCCCAATCCTTCACAACCCTTGGAAAAGACAACATGACCACACCAACCACTATACAGCCAGATCATTGCACACTACACACCCTCACCTCATCTACGTTGCCCTTCATCAGGCTAGACCCTCTCAGCACAACCACGACACCCCCCTCACGACTTGAAATGCGCCCTAATAAATGCCCGCTCTATCAGAAAGAAATGGCCTGCCATAGCCGACTTGTTAGCCACTCCCAACATCGACATACTATGCATCACAGAGACATGGATGTCAGAGGCAGACGCGGCAATCCTCCACCAGTTTGTCCCCCCCAACTTCTCCACCCACTCGTGCCCCAGAACTGACAGAAGGGGGGGGGAGGGGTACTTATACTAAGCAAGGCCATTCTACAATTACAGACAATTGCATCAACCAGCTCCCCCTATCTAGACCACATCGCTATAGCGAACAAACATCTCACCATCAACCTACTATATCGAGCACCCTCATCACAATTATTAACCTCGCCTGTAACCCCATCAAGACACAGACGTCGAACTGGATACTAGGAGATTTCAACCTCCCCTCACTCCATGACAATCAAGCCAGAGCCTTCCTAGATGCTCTCGAGACGGTGGGCTACACCCAGCTGATCAACTCCCCCACCCATATCAAGGGAAACACTCTTGATCTCATATTCACACCACAATCAGTTCCCTATTCCACATCCAAAATCAACCTATCTCTATGCTCAGTACCCTTGTCAGACCATAGTCTAATCAGATTCGCAATGCCTACACATCCCTCATTCTCCAACCCTCATTCCTCAAACAATCCACCTGCACCAGTCTCAAAACGTTTCCACCAGTTCAACAGAGAAGAGGTCTTAGAGAGAATACAACCTCTCCACAACACACATGGATTGAATATTGATGACATGATTTCCACATGGAACTCATGCCTTAATGCTGCAATCAACCCTCCTGCCATCAATGCTTCACATGACAAGAAGAAGAAAGCACCCTGGTATTCGCCCGAGCTCAAGACCTCCCTCTGACAGCTAGAAAGATGCTGGCGCCGCTCCAGATCAACTGAAAACAAGGAAGCTTACTCTACCCAGCTGTGCGCCCACCGAACAGCAGTTTCAAGGAGAATGAGGCAATACCATGCTGAGGTTCTACAACGATCCATTAATAAGCCGCATGAGCTATTCAACATTGTCAAATCCTTAGCTAAGGAACCTTCGACTGATCAGGCAAACCAGCCTGACCCACAGAAATATGCAGATTACCTGCAAACCAAAGCAAACTAGGCCACCCCACCCGCTAGCTCCAGGTTGCAAGACATTACGCTGGCTCTTTCCCCCCCACCTGTTCCTACACAAGTATTGACAGCTACCCAATGTTCCATCTCCACCTTTACTACCCCATCTGAAAGAGAAATACAAGACATCATTCTGAATATAAACACCACCACAGCACCAAACGACCCTTGTCCAGCATTTTGGATAAAAACCCTACGTACTGAACTCAGCACCTTCCTGACTAAATTGATTGATACCTCATTCCAGACAGGCATCTTCCCCCGAAGCCTAAAACAAACCTCAATTAGACCTCTGCTCAAGAACAATAAACTGGATCCCACAAAGATGGACTCATACAGACCCATCTCCAGTATACCGCTTCTAGCTAAAATCTCAGAGAAAATAGTACACCGTCAACTGAGCCAACATATCGAAGATAACTCACCCCTCGATCCCTGCCAGCATGGGTTTCGCGAGCAACATGGTGTGGAAACCTTGTTAACAATTCTACTCAGCACTCTGATAACAGGGATAGATAACGCCAAACAAGGTTTCGCCCTCATCTTTCTCGACATTGCAGCGGCTTTTGACTCCGTCAGCCATGATCTACTTCTGGCCCGCCTTGTCGAAAAGGGAATCCACGGCATCGCCCTCGCATGGTGTACCTCATACCTACATGACAGATGGCAACATGTCCGCTCCGGTACCTCAACCTCCACCTCATTCCCACTAACGAAGGGTGTCCCTCAAGGTTCCTCACTCTCCGCCCTATACTTCAACGTCTATATGCAGCCTATCTGCTCCATCATCAGGTCCTTTGGTATAAACTGCCTAATTTATGCCGATGATGTCCTCATGTTCACCCCAATACATACTGATCACCCAGATCTATCCCGATTATCCTCAAGTTTCAACGCAGTCACAGACTGGCTACACTCGCAGAAGCTCAAAATCAACCTTAAAAAGACGGATGTACTTTTCATCAGCAGAGACCAAGCATTTACCCCGCCACCTTCATTGAAAGTACGTGATGCCGAACTCCTCACGAAATCAACGATCCGTTACCTTGGTGTAACGCTCGACCAACATCTCAACTTAAACGCCCAGATAAGCAACATCTCAAAAGCAATTTACCACAAGATCCCTTCCTGCAGCTCTCCCGGCGAGGATCGAGCGGGCCGGAGCACCAGACCACCCCCACCGGAGATCGCTGTCCAATCGGGGCAGCCGGCGGCGAATTTAAAGGAGCGCCGATCGGGCGCGTGGTCCTCTCCTGCCCAGCACTCCGGCCCTTCCTGCAGCTCTCCCGGCGAGGATCGAGCGGGCCGGAGCACCAGACCTCCCCCACCGGAGATCGCTGTCCAATCGAGGCAGCCGGCGGCGAATTTAAAGGAGCGCCGATCGGGCGCGTGGTCCTCTCCTGCCCAGCACTCCGGCCCTTCCTGCAGCTCTCCCGGCGAGGATCGAGCGGGCCGGAGCACCAGACCACCCCCACCGGAGATCGCTGTCCAATCGGGGCAGCCGGCGGCGAATTTAAAGGAGCGCCGATCGGGCGCGTGGTCCTCTCCTGCCCAGCACTCCGGCCCTTCCTGCAGCTCTCCCGGCGAGGATCGAGCGGGCCGGAGCACCAGACCACCCCCACCGGAGATCGCTGTCCAATCGGGGCAGCCGGCGGCGAATTTAAAGGAGCGCCGATCGGGCGCGCCCGCGCCTGAGGGCCTCGCCAGAGGGCCCTTTGGCGTGGCCCTTAGGCAGTGGTCCCCTCGGAAAACACTCAACTTCCTACCACCCTGACCGTCTAGTGGCCCGAGCTCCCCAAGGGTCGAGCTCGCTACCAGCACCAGCAAGATCTCTCCTGACAGTAGTCGATATCTACCATCACGGTAACTATTAACGGTTCCAAACTGTTCCAACCAGTAGCTTGAAAACTCCTTACTGTTGCCAATAACGGCAACCTTACGAGTAATTGCTTAATTATACTGCTTACTGCCTATATCATACTGCCTACTGCTAATTATACTGTAACTGCCTATTTATACTAGGAACTGCTATCTCCTATACCTTGTTATCGCTAACCCTTACGTCTTGTTTTACTGCGATATTGTGACATCACACAGACACCGCTTACACCTTGTTGTAACTGCTCCCCCTCCAAGTTGCGGACAGGCTCCAACAGCTACTAGTGCCTTACACAACACTAGGAATACGCTGTCCCAACCTCCCCACTATCCCCTACGCCATGGCATCCCCCACCATGATCCCATCACAACACACATTTTTCAGCTGCTACATATTACTTGCCCTGACACAAGTCTCTCAACCCCTCACCCCCACCCATAACTCCATCCCAATCCTTCATAACCCCTGGAGAAGGCCCCACAACCACACCAACCACCACATGTTCAAACCTATACACACGACACCCCCCCACCTCATCTACATAGCCCTTCTACAGACTAGATCCTCTCAGCACAACCCCGACACCCCCCTCCACGACCTGAAATGTGTCCTAATAAACGCCCGCTCCATCAGAAAGAAATGGCCAGCTATATCTGACATACTAGCCTCCCCTGACATCGATATACTATGCATCACCGAAACATGGATGTCAGAGGCAGACACGGCAATCCTCCACCAGTTTGTCCCCCCGAATTTCACCACCCACTCCTGCCCCAGAACTGACAGAAGGGGTGGAGGTGTACTCATACTATGTAAGACCAGTCTACAATTCCAGACAATTGCTTCAAGCAGCACTCCCCACCTAGACCACATCACCATAGCGAACAAATGTCACACCATCAACCTATTATATCGAGCTCCCTCACCATCACCGGATGATCTCTCCTCCATCACCGACATTGCCTGTAACCCCGCCAAGACACAGACCTCGAATTGGATACTAGGAGATTTCAACCTCCCCTCACTCCAAGACACTCAAGCCAGAGCCTTTCTTGACGCTCTCGAGGCGGCAGGATACATCCAGCTGATCAACTCCCCCACCCACATCAAGGGAAACACACTTGATCTAATATTCGCACCACAATCAACCTTCTGCCACATATCCAAGATCAACCTCTCACTATGTTCAGTTCCATGGTCAGACCACAGCCTAATCAGATTCACGATCCCCACTCACCCATCACTATCTAACCCTCAGCCCTTAAACAAACCACCAGAACCAGTATCAAAACGCTATCGCCAATTCAACAGAGAAGAGATCCTAGAAAGGGCACATCCTCTCCATAATACACATGATATGAATCTTGAGGACATGGTCTCCACATGGAACTCATGCCTCAATGCCTCAACTGACCCTTCCACCATCAAAGCTCCACGTAACAAGAGGAAGAATGCTCCCTGGTACTCTCCCGAGCTCAAGACCTCCCTCAGACATTGTAGACTCATATAAATGACCCCTATAACAAAATACCTGGGTTCTTATCTCCCAGTGCTTCTTAACAGGAAAGAAAAAGACACGACACAGTGTTAATTAATCAATCAATTGCTATAGAGCTCCATAGGGAAGAGACACACCGAGTCTAATTCGACTATCCCAACATGCCTCTTCAAAGATGGTTCTGAAGAGCTTAGCTTTTTATTAGGTGATATCAGCTGATGCAGTTAATTTTTAATTAACATCTGGTACTTTCCAAATTCCACGTGTACATCAATTTTGCCAACATAGACATTATTATTTATACCAAAAAGCAGAAGTTCTATATAAAAATTACATTCATTAGATCCAGCAGGTGTCGCTATACTGCTAAAAGCTAGTTAGTTACTTATTATATTTTGCTGATTTCGGTTATATTTACTAAATGGACTAGAGTCAATTTCATAAGAGCAGGGCATCCTGCCCCAGAGACAGCTTAGCCTATCCTCTTGCAGAATGATCAGCTTCACCCCTTGTTCTATTTAATTAAGGAACTTCAATCTGACCTAATATCTGTTGGGTACATAGACTGTTTGCGTAAGCTATAATGCTTCTAATTTCCCAATTTATGTCTAACTAAAAACGGGAACTATGATTTAAAGGAATAGCTTCAAAAGCAATCTTTAACCTATACTTCTATTCAGGCCTATACTGAGCTGGATTATACTTTTGTGTCCTGTATGGTTTCATGTGTAGCTGACTTTGGTTTCATTCCAATTGAGATTATTGAGCCTGATCTACTGTCTGTTCCTATATCTGAATCTGAATCTGACAGGTCCAAATCTGCATATCCAGGATAAATCATAGGTGTATAAATTTGTTTATCATCAGTGCTCTCATCTGCTTCATTAATTACATCCAACTTACATTTGGGGCCTAGCTGGGGTAGGCCACGCCCACAGACATCTCCGACAGCTAGAGAAACGTTGGCGCCGATCCAGATCAACTGAAAGGCAAGAAACCTACTCTGCCCAGCTATGCTCCCATCGAACAGCAGTTTTAAAGAAAATGAGGCAATACCACGCTGAGTTACTACAACGATCCCTGAATAAGCCGCACGAGCTGTTCAACATTGTCAAATCCTTAGCAAAGGAACCCTCTACTGATCAATTAAACCAACCAAACCCACAGAAATATGCAGACTACCTGCAAACCAAAGCAAACCAAGCCACCCTATCCGCTAGCGATGAGCCCCCCGGCATTGTGATGGCCCCTCCCACCTCAGCCTCACAAGCAGTGACAGCGACACAATGCACCATCTCCACCTTTACTACCCCAACCGACAGAGAAATACAAGACATCCTCATGAACATAAACACCACCACAGCACCAGCCGACCCATGTCCAGCATCCTGGATAAAAACCCTACGAACTGAACTCAGTACCTTCCTGGCAAAACTGATTGGGACCTCATTCCAAACAGGCGTCTTCCCCCGAAGCCTAAAACAAACCTCCATTAGACCGCTGCTCAAAAACAATAAACTTGACCCCACAAAGATGGAATCATACAGACCCATCTCTAGCATACCCCTCCTGGCGAAAATTGCAGAGAAAATAGTCCACCGCCAATTGAGCCAACATATCGAGGATAACTCACCCCTCGATCCCTGTCAGCATGGATTTCGGGAACAACATGGCGTGGAAACATTATTAACAATCCTATTCAGCACTCTGATAACAGGGCTGGACAACCTCAAACAGGGTTTTGCCCTCATCTTCCTCGACATTGCTGCTGCTTTTGACTCCGTCAACCATGATCTACTGCTCTCCCGCCTAGCCGAAAAGGGCATCCACGGAACCGCCCTTGCATGGTGCACCTCATACCTAAATGACAGATGGCAACACGTCCGATCCGGTACCTCAACCTCCACACCATTCCCACTAACGAAGGGCGTCCCTCAAGGCTCCTCTCTCTCTGCCCTATTCTTCAACGTCTATATGCAGCCTATCTGCACTATCATCAGGTCCTTCGGTGTAAACTGCCTAATTTACGCCGACGATGTCCTCATGTTCACCCCAATACATACGGATCACCCAGACGTATCCCGGCTATCTTCATGCTTCAATGCAGTCACAGACTGGCTTCACTCTCAGATGCTCAAAATCAACCTCAAAAAGACAGAGGTGCTTTTCATCAGCAGAGACCAAGCATTCACCCCTCCATCTTCATTGAAAGTACGCGACGCCGAACTCCTCACGAAGACAACGATCCGTTACCTTGGAGTTATGATTGACCAACATCTCAACCTAAACGCCCAGATAGGACACATCTCAAAAGCGATCTACCATAAAATCCGGATGCTACGTCATATCAGACCGCTACTCGAGCCAGACGACTTTCGAACAGTCTTTCAGTCCCTGGTGATGCCCCACTTCGACTACGCGAACTCCATCCTCCTCGGCCTACCGAAGTGCACTCTACAACCTTTGCAGCTAGCAATGAATACCGCAGCTCGAACCCTCCAACAAGCATCTAGCAGACAGCACATCACCCCTATCCTGAAGACACTGCACTGGCTCCCAATACGCTACAGAGTCACCTTCAAAATCCTAACAATAACCTTCAAAGCCATCAACAAATGCACGGCTAATGCCCTCACTGAACTCATCCAGCTTACCCCTCCCAACAGACTCAGAAGATCTGTCGCCACCAACTCCTTAATACTCCCGAAGACCATTACCAAATGCACCAATGCCTCTAGAAACCGTGCCTTCGTATTAGCTGCACCATCATGCTGGAACAACCTACCACCCAATATCCGTGCCATAAACAACCTTCTCCAGTTCAGAAAGGCTTTAAAACACTACCTTTTCCTTCAATGCTTTCCCAACCCTGAAGACATCACGTAGCCGCACCCCATCCATATCCACTTATTCCACCCTGACATATCCCCCACAAAGACCTTTGCACAGCACACATAGATGGATTGAAGAGTTGTGTACATAGTTTATATTGAAAAGTTTGTACATAGTTGTTATATGTTATCCAAGTTTGAATTCCTTGTTTAATGTAAGTCCAAGGTTTCCCCCCCTTGGACATCTGTGTTTCCTGGAAACCGTGCTGATGTTAAATAGTGCGGTATACAAACAATGTTAAATAAATAAAAATAAATAAATAAAAAAAATATTACGTAACATCAGACCTCTACTCGAGCCAGAGGACTTTCGAACAGTCTTTCAGTCACTGGTGATGCCCCATTTCGATTATGCGAACTCCAATCTCCACGGCCTCCCGAAGTGCACTCTTCAACCTCTGCAGTGTCACGCGGTTGCCGGTGACACAAAGATTATACGCCACTAGGTAGCGCTGTTAAAGAACAAAGAGTCCGAGTGTAGGGTAATAAAGGCTTTTATTCCCCGTTTAAAGCAAGGTTCAACTAAGAGATATTTTAGATAACAGAAACAGTCCTTTGTTTCAAAAGGTACCAATATTCACTGGCTAATCAACTGTTACTTCACAGTTTAAAGCAGGTTTTCTTCAAAGTAATATTCAGTATAATAAACATCAACTTATACTTCATTTATTCTTCTGTGGAGCATACACACTTTGGAGCATAGGCAGTGCACCAATCACATTCCATTTCCTCAGGCAAAGGTGTGGGAATAGTGCTGGGAGAATCCACTTCCATCAAATCCTCTCCCCTATACTGATTCAAAGGGTTTTCACTATCCCTGTCTATTTCAGCGTGGTAATCTCCAGCTTGGGAGTTTGGCTTCACATAACCAGGGATTCTTAAGGCTGGCGGTAGTTTAGTGAACCAGTCTGCACTCTTGTTTCCCTTAGGAGGAATCCTTCTTTTAGCATAGCTTTTAGCAGTACAATCATTACAGTTAATCTTCAATGCCTCATACCTTGGCTCACTGAGTAAAAACTTCCGTTGCTTATAAAACTGCTTTTCCCTCTGAATAGGTGAAACTGGGCAATGATCCTCTAGAGATAAGCTTCTGTCAGAACCTCCCTCTCTGGTTCTTAGCTTTCTTCTCTCTAGGTTACAAACAGGCAGAGTATAGGAACTAGGCGTGGCAGAGCCTCTCACCTTGGAGCAACTTCCACCAAACTCCCCTTGCACAACAGGTCCAGTTTGGGCTTTTTGGCTTCCCACCCTGTGAGGTCTGTTTCTCCTCCAACTTCCAGCTTGGCTTCTTCCACAGCAATCAGGCTTATGCCCTTGATAGCCTCCAGGCTTCTCTGCTGTTTCTCCTTCTAGTCCAGCTCCAGTTCCTTCTTCCTCTTTCTCCTCCTTCCTCAGCTCCTGCTGTGTCCACTGCTTCCTCTGCTTATGCCACTGCTGCTTATGCCACTCCTCTCTCTCCTCTCCAGAAGCATTCTGCTCTGGCTTATAAAGTGAACCGTTACTGCTGACTTCCTGGTTCCCTTTCAGCTGCAGGTCATCAGTGAGATTAGGTTCATTAAGACCAGTATGTCTGTTCCTGCTCCCTCTAGCTGTGCCTGAAGGTAACTGCACATCTAGTTCTTCTAAAACAGGATTTCTTTTCTTAAAACCAACTTTATTAGTGCCCGCATCATGACACATCCCCCCTCTTAAAATATTACGGGCTGAATGACCCTCATTACAGCACGTAATCTTAGAGCTTTGTTGTGTTGATGTAAATAAGGCGTGTCTCTCATGCCATTGTCTAAGGAGATTGATATGATAGACCTGTTCATGTCCCTTTTCATCCCTTATTAAATAGGATGCTGTACCTCGTGGTTGGGCCACTACATACGGTCCTTTCCATCTGGCTTCAAATTTTGGTGTGGTGCCTGATACCAAGACGATTACTTTCTCGCCTACAGCTAGGTGTCTAGGCTTGGTATTCCTATCATAATATTGTTTTTGTCTTTTCTGACTGCACTTCAGTTGCCCCTCAGCAAATCGTGAAGTTTTTCTTAATCGTGTTCTTAATCTCTTTAAGAATTGTGGTATCCCTATTTCCTTTTCTTCGGGTTCCACCCATTGCTCTTTCAGAATATCGAGCACCCCCTGGGTGATCTCCCATACATCAGCTCATAAGGCGACGTGCCTAATGAAGCCTGTGTCCTTTCTCTGCAGGCATACAATATAAACGGCAGCATTGTGTCCCACTCTTCCATCTCACCATCCAGCGCTCGTCGTAACATTTGCTTGATGGTCTGGTTTGTCCTTTCTACCAAACCATTGCATTGGGGGTGATATGCGAAGGTTTTGAGATGCCTGATGCCAAAAGCATCCCACACTTGGGCTAGGTATTTGGACAAAAAGTTTGTACCGCGGTCCGTCAAAACATCTTGAGGGAAGCCCACCTCACAAAACAGTTTTATGAGTTCCCCGGCAATAGACCTGGCTGATATATTCCTCAAGGGTATGGCCCAAGGGAACCGGGTTGCCTGGTCAACAATAACCAATATATATTGGAAACCCCTGGGAGTCCTTAAAAGGGGGCCAACTATGTCCATGGCTATCCTTTTAATAGGCTCCGTTATCACTGGCATTGGTAATAATGGCACTCCAGTGGGTTTTATGGAGGTCACCCTTTGACAGGAGGCGCAGGACTCACAAAAACGTGCGACCTCCCTAAAAATTCCTGGCCAATAAAATCTGGCCAGTATCTGGTCAAGGGTCCCCTGTACCCCTTTGTGACCGCTTGTCGGGTGATCATGGCCTATCCTTAGTACTGCTGCCCTAAAGGTATTTGGGACTACCAACTGTTTTCGGACATTCCTAGTCCGTGGGTCAATACTCTCTCGGTACAGGAGTCCTTCTTCCTTTATGAAGCGAGGAAACTCATTTCTTTTTGTTGAAGCATATTCAAATGCGCGTGCTAGCACAGGGTCCTCTCTTTGCTCAGCGGCGAATGAAGGGAACTTCTCTACCAGTTCCGCTGGGATCCATGGTAGTTCTTCACCCGCTTCCAAACCCGCTCGGCCTTGAGAGCGTCCCTTTCTCTCTTTTCGCTTTTGAGCCCTAGTCTTTCTATCCCTATCCGGAGGAATGTTGACTAAGTCATCATGGGAGGGGAGATCAATTACACTTTCTTCCCTAGAACATGAGGGTTTTTCTGCAGCACTCATCTGACCACGAGTGGAGACAAAAGCCTCTCTGGGGTTTAAACCTTTTTCTAGGCCCTTCTCGAATTGTGGCCAGTCCCTACCAAGAACCAGCTCTTTGGGAAATCTAGGGACTACTGCTATGAGCATAATTTTTTCTATTCCCAGACCTTTGACCAGCAATTTGTACACAGGATACAAGGTAGCAGCGCCATGTACACACTTAATCCTTACATGGCCTTCTGGACGGTCTGGGGCGGACGCAGCTTGCTCTTGAATGGTAGACCAGAGCTTGCGCGAAATCATTGTCTGGTCCGCACCAGAGTCCAGCAAGGCTTTTGCAGCTACCCCTTGCACCGTGACATTCAGTACAAACCCTTCTGACAATAAATGATTATGCTCCCCCATGAGAGCAGTACGTACCCTACATTCATTCATGACATGTCCTAACTTTCCACAGTTAAAACATCTCTTAACAAAACTTTTCTTTGCCTTTTTATCACCCTTTACATTAGATGTTTTAGCCTGGTAGAGACTTCCTGAGACTGGGTTGAATGTCGCTATGGCTGTCTTAGCTACCCCCTCCATAGGCTGAGTAATTAATTCGGCCTCCAAATACCTCTCGGTCAAGGCAATCGCCTCCATAGTTGAGCGACAATTCTGTAGAATAAGGAAGCTCTTGATTTTACCAGGCACTGCAGTCATGAATTGCTCAAGAACAATCATATCGATCAATGAATCTACGGATCTTTCACTGGGCCTTAGCCACTTTTCAGCCAAGCGCCTCAGTCGGTGACCCAATGACTTAGGCGTTTCACCTACTTCAAGTCGTGCTGCACGTAGCCTGCGGTTATAGGTAAGTGGGGTCAAGCCCAGGCGCTCCCTGATGGCTTTTGTCACTTCGCTATAGTCTGCAGCTAACGCAGCAGGCACTGCCCTGTAGGCTGACAGTGCCTCTCCCGTAAGGGACACTGCCAGTCGGATGGACCATTGGTCCTCTGGCCAACCCACTGAAAGGGCAATTCTTTCAAATGCCTCCAGAAATTCATCTGGATCATCCTTTTCCCCCAACTTCCCAAAAGTCAGAGTGTCACAGGATCCCAGTCCTACCAGACCATGGCTCAGTCCTGAGCTCTGTTTTATGAGTCCAGCGGCTGCTTCCTGTGTCTTCTGTTGATGGCTCATCCAGGTCTCCAGCATCTGCAGGACTGGCTTTTGCTGCTCCTGCATTGCCAGGATAGCACGCTGCTGTGTCTGCGTAGCCAGTTCAGCCTGCTTACTGAATTGTGCAGCCATCCAATCCAATATGTCGCGTTGCTCCATCGCGATGATCCCTGAAAAGAAACAAACAAAAACCAAGTGCGGCTGTACAACACTCAGCCCTACACTTCCTTATGTTTTTTTTTTTTTTTTCAAACTGACAGACACTTGTATCCCCACAAGTTAGGCCCTTCTACCCATTACCTGGTAGAAGTGTAGACTCAGGCTCTCAGCAACGGTGGTGTGACTCCGCGTCGTAGCACCTTCCAGGAACTCGCCTTCCGTTCCGGAATTTTGCTGCTGTCCGGTCCACGTTTTGTTTTCCCAGTCCGATCCGGTTCTTTTCAAAAGTCCAGTCCGGGTTTTCCTTTCTGGCACTCCTGTCCAGGTTTTCTTTAACTCCGGTCCAGTTTTCTTTAACTCTGGTCCGGTTTTCTTTAATACTCCGGTCCGGTTTTCTTTAATACTCCGGTCCGGGTTTTCTTTGACTCCGGTCCGGGTTTTCTTTGACTCCGGTCCGGGTTTTCTTTGACTCCGGTCCGGGTTTTCTTTGACTTCGGTCCGGTTTTCTTTGACTCCGGTCCGGGTTTTTGATTTTTTTTTTTTTCAAGATGAACACTGGCAATTTTATTTCTATATTTCCTTGCTGTATCTCTTAGGCTTATATGCAAAATCCTAAAAACTACGCCATTTATGTCACGTGGTTGCCGGTGACACAAAGATTATACGCCACTAGGTAGCGCTGTTAAAGAACAAAGAGTCCGAGTGTAGGGTAATAAAGGCTTTTATTCCCCGTTTAAAGCAAGGTTCAACTAAGAGATATTTTAGATAACAGAAACAGTCCTTTGTTTCAAAAGGTACCAATATTCACTGGCTAATCAACTGTTACTTCACAGTTTAAAGCAGGTTTTCTTCAAAGTAATATTCAGTATAATAAACATCAACTTATACTTCATTTATTCTTCTGTGGAGCATACACACTTTGGAGCATAGGCAGTGCACCAATCACATTCCATTTCCTCAGGCAAAGGTGTGGGAATAGTGCTGGGAGAATCCACTTCCATCAAATCCTCTCCCCTATACTGATTCAAAGGGTTTTCACTATCCCTGTCTATTTCAGCGTGGTAATCTCCAGCTTGGGAGTTTGGCTTCACATAACCAGGGATTCTTAAGGCTGGCGGTAGTTTAGTGAACCAGTCTGCACTCTTGTTTCCCTTAGGAGGAATCCTTCTTTTAGCATAGCTTTTAGCAGTACAATCATTACAGTTAATCTTCAATGCCTCATACCTTGGCTCACTGAGTAAAAACTTCCGTTGCTTATAAAACTGCTTTTCCCTCTGAATAGGTGAAACTGGGCAATGATCCTCTAGAGATAAGCTTCTGTCAGAACCTCCCTCTCTGGTTCTTAGCTTTCTTCTCTCTAGGTTACAAACAGGCAGAGTATAGGAACTAGGCGTGGCAGAGCCTCTCACCTTGGAGCAACTTCCACCAAACTCCCCTTGCACAACAGGTCCAGTTTGGGCTTTCTGGCTTCCCACCCTGTGAGGTCTGTTTCTCCTCCAGCTTCCAGCTTGGCTTCTTCCACAGCAATCAGGCTTATGCCCTTGATAGCCTCCAGGCTTCTCTGCTGTTTCTCCTTCTAGTCCAGCTCCAGTTCCTTCTTCCTCTTTCTCCTCCTTCCTCAGCTCCTGCTGTGTCCACTGCTTCCTCTGCTTATGCCACTGCTGCTTATGCCACTCCTCTCTCTCCTCTCCAGAAGCATTCTGCTCTGGCTTATAAAGTGAACCGTTACTGCTGACTTCCTGGTTCCCTTTCAGCTGCAGGTCATCAGTGAGATTAGGTTCATTAAGACCAGTATGTCTGTTCCTGCTCCCTCTAGCTGTGCCTGAAGGTAACTGCACATCTAGTTCTTCTAAAACAGGATTTCTTTTCTTAAAACCAACTTTATTAGTGCCCGCATCATGACAGCAGCTAGCAATGAACACTGCAGCCCGAATCCTTCACCAAGCCTCTAGAAGGGAGCACATCACCCCCATCCTGAAAACGCTACATTGGCTCCCAGTACGCCACAGGATCACCTTCAAAATCTTAACAATAACTTTCAAAGCCATCAACAAATGCACAGCCAGCGCCCTCTCTGAACTTATTCAACTCACCCCGCCCAACAGACTGAGAAGATCTGCCGCCACCAACTCCCTAATACTCCTGAAATCCATCACCAAATGTACTAAAGCCACTAGAGACCGCGCCTTTGCTCTATCAGCACCTTCATGCTGGAACAACCTACCAACCAACATCCGTGCCATAAACAACCTTCACCAATTCAGAAAGGCTTTGAAGCACCACCTCTTCCTACAATGCTTTCCCAACTTAGAAGACATTACGTAGCCTCACCTCATCCCTACCCAACACCCATCCAATTGCCCTCTCCAACCCTCCATCCCTCCTTTCCCGGTCACCTGACGGACCTCAACTCTACACCTCACAACGACCTTTAAATACAAGCATAGATAGATTTAAGAGTGATGTACATAGTTTTACCTGTTCTCCAAGTTCAAATTCCTGTTTTATTGTAAGTCCAATGTAGACTTCCCACACTGGACATTTGTGTTACCTGTGAACCGCGCTGATGTTAAATAGTGCGGTATATAAAAAATGTTAAATAAATAAATAAATAAAATAAATAATATACTCATATCAAGACTCAGTCAGCTAGGATTACAAAAACTAACTCTTAAATGGTTTAAGTCATATATCTCGGACTGTTCACAATATGTGCAAATTGACCAAATGTCATCACCTACTTTTCCTCAAGAACAGGGAATACCACAGGGCTCTGCTCTATCCGCCCTCCTATTCAATCTTTATCTACAACCGATATGCACCATTTTCAAAAAATATAAGTTGAATTATCATATTTATGCGGACGACATTATGTTGTTCTCCCCAATCAACATACTTGATCCCAACTATGATAATTTAGCATCATGCCTCACTGAAGCTGAACTCTGGCTTCGATCAAATAATATGAACTTAAATTTTAAAAAAACAGAAGTATTATTTACCTCAAGAAACACGAATTTCACCCCACCTTCAGACATCAAACTCCTGAATTTTACCCTTCCAGTTAAAGACGAAATCAAATATCTTGGAGTCACCCTTGACAAAACCCTTAGCTTTACATCCCACATTAAGAAAATATCCAAAACAATTTATTATAAGCTCAGATCGATCCAACAACTTAGACCACTACTAGAAAACAATGATTTTAGAACTATTACTCAAGCCTTAATAACCCCTCACCTTGATTACTGTAATGGTATTTTGCAAGGAGTAACAAAGAAAAATTTAAAAATCCTTCAAATGGCCCAGAATGTTACGGCACGAATAATATCCAAAGCCAAACTTACTGATCACATTACTCCAATCTTACACGCACTTCATTGGTTACCCATATCGAGTAGGATTCAATATAAAATCATATTGACTACATTCAAATTAATTTATAAGATTGCCCCATCATACCTATCCACATTGATTCATAACCCACCTGATAACAGAGCTAGAAGAAGAAAGAATCTAAACACCATCCTAGTGCCTGACTTAATAAGGAAGACCAAACAAAAAACAAGCAGGAGCACCTTCTCATATATTGCACCTACTTTGTGGAATAACCTCCCTGCTCAGCTTAGAGAGATAAAAGACCTACAAATGTTTCGAAGAGAACTAAAAACTCACCTCTTCACACAACATTATTCCAATATGGATTGTTGTATGGATACAACCTCCCATCCTCCATAATACAGTCTGTATCTACTACTCCTATACAATTTACTACTACCCACATTCCTACCGAAACTGATAACTAAAACCTGTATATATGTTATCAGTTATCAATATATACAAAACTGTAAATAGTTCTGTACCTCCTTAACTGTACAAAGTTGCTTAAAGTTACATGTATTTTTGATAGTTACTTATTGTTTCTCTGTATTTCACATTGTTCTCTGTATTTTGACTTATGTTCAATGTAAACCGCCACTGATCTTAGGAAATGGCGGTATATAAAAATGTTGCAAATAAATAAAATAAATAAATAAAAGCAAGGCTTTTGACTGTGTAAACCACGAGAAACTCTGGGCCACACTAACAAGCAAGGGTATACCAGAACACCTGATACTTCTCTTGCACAATCTTTACATTGATCAAGAATCAACAGTTCAAACAGAACAAGGAGAAATAGAATGGTTTAAAATCCGCAAAGGTATTCAGCAAGACTGCAAACTTTCTCCCTATCTGTTTAATTTATATGCAGAACAAATCATCAGAGAAGTAGGACTTTATGAAGACAACCAAGGTATGAAGATTGGTGGAAGACTCATCAACAACCTTTTCTATGCTGATGATAGCACAATTCTGGCTGAAAGTGAAGATGATCTGAAACATTTGCTTCTCAAAATCAAGGAACATAGTTTTAAAATGGGCCTGCAACTTAATGTAAAGAAGACAAAGATCCTGACAACTGGCAAAATCAATAAGTTCATCGTTGATGGAGAAGCAATTGAAATAATTGACTACTTTAACCTACTTGGATCAACTATCAATAAAGAAACAACAAGCAGTCAAGAAATCCGATGACACACTGCTCTTGGAGAATGGCTATGAAGGACCTAGACAAGATTCTCAAGAGCAGAGACATTTCTCTTTACACAAAGATTTGACTTGCTCAAGCCATTTTATTTTCAATAACGTCATATGGATGCAAAGGTTGGACAGTGAAAAAGATAGCTAGGAAGAAAATTGATGCCTTTGAATTATGCTGCTGGTGATGAATACTGTGTATACTATGGACTGCCCGAAGAACAAACCAGTCAGTACTAGAGGAGATTCAACCCAAGCTTTCTTTAGAAGCTCAGATGACAAGACTTTGACTTTCAAACTTTGGATACATCATGTGAAGAGAGAGATCATTAGAGAAAGACATCATGCTTGGAAAGGCAGAAGGTCAACACAAAAGAGGAAGGCCAGCAATGAGATGGATAATACAATAACAGCAGCTAAGGGTGCCAACTCTATCAACAATGAGCCACCTGACTGAAGACTGAACACGGTTTAGGACAACTATCCAGAAGGTCGCCATGTTGACATTGACTTGACGGCACTTAACAACAACAACAGATGGATGCTTGATTAAAGCTTCTAATCAGGAGAAGCTAGGAGGACACGTGATAATGTGAGCTGGTGAAGATGCACTTTCCCTAGCTCCGGGTTACCCGCTCTAAAACCATTACAATTTCTCTGCACATAAACTCAACTTCCACTGCATAATCCTATCACGGTGATGGCAACCGACTGGCTCACTTAAAGCAGGATCTAAATCACTCTTGACGGCGGAAGGCCTTCAAAAACAGCCACCGAGAGAGAGGAAGGGTCGCAGATGTTAAGATGGCTGACACTGCTCCATCTAGTCCACAAGCTGAGTTGCCCTCCAGCATGGTATCTGAGATTTCTGCGGCTGTTGTACAAGCATTGGAGGACCGATTTTGTGCTCTCTCCAACCAAATTACCCAAGTCGGACAACAGTGATGGACTTCACTAGCTGGTTAGATTTGTTGGAACAATGAGTTTCTGATACACAGGACACATAAGTGACACATGTGGAGCAATTGGAGAGGCTTGTCCGGCAACAAGGTGAGAAATTGGAGACTTAGAAAACCGCAGTCGCTGGAAGAACCTTCGCTTTATCGGCGTGGAGGAAACTGTGACAGACGCAGAGCTAAGAGGCTATTTGGAAATATGGCTACCACTCAACCTTTCTTTGAGTCCTCAAATAGGACCCATCAAACTGGAATGTGTACATCACCTGGACCAATGGAAGACAGATAGCCAGCAATCCAGAGTAGTCAGCCCAGTTTCATGACTATATACAAAAAGAGACTGTCTTATGGGCAGCTTGCAGCCGCAGACCATAGGGCTCAGAAAGCACGGCCAAGCCCCTATTGATATTTCAGGACTACTCAGCAGGAGTGAGCCAGAGACACCGAGTTTTCTCTTCAGTATGTGATCAGCTGGTGAACCGAGGGATGCGGTTTTCACTAATATACCTGGCACGGTTGCAGGTAGACCACCAGGGTCAGTTCCAGACCTTCAAGAACCCAGCAGAGGCAGCTGCCTTTATGGAATCTCTCTCTGCTTGACTAAGACTTTGAGTAAACAGGTCTGGACAGTGTACCAAACATTTGGACTGAGTGCCTTATGGAAATTGCAGGCCTGAATATTTGAAAGACAAAGAGAATGGACGTAGATCCCTCTGGGTGAACATCAGCTAGCTCACCCACTTGTTTGAAGGATAATTGGAGGGGACATGAGGTGACCTACACCAGGGTGTGGCCTCTGTGTCTACTTCGAGAGCCACAAATATGACATTGGGCTCACCTGTAACTTTCTGTCTTGTTTGCCTCTCTGCTAGTAAAAGATAAGATCACAGCAACCAACAGAAGGGAACTCGCTCTGAGGGAAAGATCTTGCCCCCTCGGTTAATAGACTGATACTCTCGCTCTCACACTAAGTGAATAGGGAGGTGTCTCAAAGGAATGTACAGATCCTACTGACGCTACACCCTGTTAATCTTTCTGTCCCTGAGATCTCGCTCTCAGTGTCCCCTCCTCTGTGAGTATATATACATAGGTCACCTCATGTCCCCTCCAATTATTTTTCTTTTTCTTTTAAGGCTTATATTTATATTCCTCTATAACCATACATACAGATATTATTCTTTTTGCTTATGTTTGTCCACCCATATGATAATAGAGTCTCAGGAACTGGTTAAAATATAGAAAGCAGAGGGTAGGCTAAATGACCAATTTTCCCAATGGAGAAAGGTAAATAGTGGAGTACCCCAGGGATCTATGCTGGGTCTGCTGCTTTTTAAATGACCTGGAAATGGGAATAACGAGTGAGGTAATCAAATTTGCAGATGACACAAAATTATTCAAAGTTGTTAAAACCCATTAGGACTGTGACAAATTGCAAGAGGACCTTGATAAATTGGAAGACTGGATGTTCAAATGGCAGATGAAATTTAATGTGGACAAGTGCAAAGTTATGCACCTAGGAAAGAACAACCCAAATTATGGTTACACAATGCAAAGTTCCACATTAGGAACCACCACCCAGGAAAAATATTCAGACGTCATCATGGATAACATGTTGAAACTCTCCACCCAGTGTGCAGCAGCAGCCAAGAAAGCAAATAGAATGCTAGGAATAATAAGGAAAGGAATTGAGAATAAAGCAAAGGATATTATAATGCCTCTGTATCATTCCATGGTGTGACCACACCTTGAATATTGTATGCAATTCCGGTCGCTGTTATTAGAAAAGGTACAGAGAAGAGCCACCAAAATGGCAAAGGAGATGGAAAGATACCCTCATGAGGAGAGGCTAAAAAGCTTAGGGCTCTTCAACCTAGAAAAGAGACGGCTGAGGGGAGATATGATAGAGGTCTATTTATTTATATAAATCAATGAATGGAGTGGAACGGGTAAACATAGATCGATTGTTTACGCCATTAAGAACCAGAAAGACTAGGGGACATGCAATGAAGCTACAGTGTAACTTATTTAAGTCGGAAAATATTTTTTCATTCAATGCGTAATCAAACTCTGGAATTTGTTACTGGAGGATGTAATAAAAGCTATTAGTGTATCTGGGTTTAAAAAAAGGTTTGGACAAATTCCTGGAGGAAAGGTCCATAAAACATTCTTAAAGGGGACCTAAAAATCCATTGCTTGCCTCAATACTGTTTAACATTTTTCTG
This sequence comes from Ichthyophis bannanicus, assembly GCA_033557465.1. Lineage (NCBI taxonomy): Eukaryota > Metazoa > Chordata > Amphibia > Gymnophiona > Ichthyophiidae > Ichthyophis > Ichthyophis bannanicus. Next base: position 180,089,263 of record CM066041.1, on the reverse strand, counting down.
GCCCCTCTTGCTTTACTTATCCAACAGCACGGTATCTCTGCGTATTATTACGCAGATGATATCATTCTTCTCTATCACACTTGCCCTCTCTCTCCTGATATTGGTCCCCTCAATGTCTGTCTCTCCGCTGTTTCTTCCTGGTTTTCTGAAAGCTTTTTGCACGTTAATCTGTCTAAGACTTCTGCCATTTGGTTCACTGCTGGTGCTCCTCTTCCCACTCTTGCTCCCTCTCTGTCTGCTGGGTCTATCCCACTTGTTTCTTCTATGCGATATCTTGGTGTCACTTTGGATTCGGCTTTAACTTTCAAGGACCACGTTTCTTCTATTGTTCAGCGTTCCTTCTATACACTGCACCGACTTCGTGCCATCCGGCCTTTTCTTTCTTTCTCTTCTCTGACGACACTTCTTCTTTCTCTTGTGGTTTCTCGTTTAGACTATTGCAACGCTTCTCTGGCTGGCCTTCCTTTCTCACAGCTTCGTCGTCTTCAACTAGTTCACCATACTGCTGCTCGTCTTCTGACCAATTCTTCCCGTTCTGTTCATATCACTCCTCTTCTTATTCGTCTACACTGGCTGCCTATCCCTTTCCGTATTCAATATAAGGTTTTGATTTTTGTTCACAAGGCTTTGTACACTGGTGTTCCTCTTTATCTCTCTGATTTGGTGCACTTTCATTGTCCCTCTAGAGCACTTCGGGCGATTCACGCTAACCGTCTTTTTCTTCCACCTCCTTCTAGGGCTCATCTTGAATCAACATGTTCTTCCGCCTTTTTCTTCCTTGGTCCCCGTCTTTGGAATTCACTCCCCCTTGCTCTACGTCTCGAGTCGTCCTTTAGCTCTTTCAAGGCTTCCCTCAAAACTCACCTCTTCTGTACTGCTTTTGATCTCCCTTCCCTTCCTGCCCATAGCTGACTGGTCCCTATCTCTGATTTTCTTATTCTACTCTCTGCTGTCTCTTTTATGAATAATTGGCGTTCCTTTCTGTTTCCTCAGTAGCCTCATTTTATTGTACACCGCTGTATGCTTTTTGGTTTAGGCGGTATAAAAAGTTTTATAATAAAGATAAAGATAAATACAAGCATTGTGAAACCTGTGTCTTTTGGGGAAACTGTTAGGTACTGTCACGCCCTTAGCCCCTTACCTTGGTATGGGGGGCGTGGATTTGTTTTTGTCACTGTGGTGCTTCAACGTCTGGCCTTTTTTTCTAACTGGATGCCTTTAGATGCATTCTGGGAAAGGTAGTTCAGTTAGATATCACTTGGGCTCAGATGAAAAAAAACACCTTCTTTGTAGTTGGGTTTGAGTGAGTGCAATTTATTCATTAGCACAAAAATAAGACACACTAGGTTCACAGATCCACCTTTTAAAGATATTTTCATCCAGGAATTCTTGCAACTTATAACAGGATAACTTGAACTGAAACAAAACAGCTTCCCTCAGCCTTAATTAGCAACACCTGCCTTCAGCAGAGCTTGCCGTGAAGATCAAAACAAACAGAAGGAAACTTTTAAACCAGGTTTCTTTTCCTTTCCAGTCCAGAGCAAATACCTGGCTATCTTGTATGCTTAAACTCAGAACTTCATACAGATAGTCCAATTCATAGAAGCAATAAAACTATTTTCCAGGTTTTCTCAGCAGTTAAACAAACCAAAAGCATTTCTTACTTCCTTCAGTTGAAGGCATCCAAAACTGAGCTCTGCACTGCTCACAGCTGTTTCTCAAAAGACAATCAGGAAGCTTCAGCTTTTCACTGCGTCACACTTTTCCTGAGCTTAGAACTTTAACAAGCAAAGACAGCTCTCAAGGCTTTGGACACTGGAGACTTCTCTTTACGGTTGACATCACTAGCAACCATTCTTTAATTGGCAGACCGGCATGCAGAGCAGTCCATGTATGAGAACCCTTCTTCACAAGGTAAATCTGGCTCCCCCAATTCCATAGGTTCACTCTCCAGCTCAGATTCAGATAGCTTACTTGACTGCTTTCTATTAGGGTTAAAGCTGTCTCTGGCAAATACGTATTGCTCCTTATTAGCTAAGCTTCTGGGACTCATACCTTGATCAAAGCCTGTAGTAGCGTCACTTCTTACATGCTCTGGCCACCATCTAGGACGTCCTGTTCTCCAATTAGTGCTTCTGGCTCTCACTGTTCCATTACTTGAGTAGGCAAAACTTCTGTTCTCTCTTTCCCTCTGGTTAGCAGTTACCGCACTCTCTGGTCTCAGGAGTCCTTCCAATTCCTCTCCATGTGTTCTGCTTGTCCCTCTTCGTCGTCCTGCTCCTCTCTCTGCTGCACTCTGACCTGGTCTCTCCGTTGGTCTCTCACCTCTCTCTGACCTAACTGAGCTAAACTTAAACCCCTCAGGCTCCTGCTCCACCCTCTCCCCTCTCAGGTGAGAAAGATCAAACTCCCTCGTGGCAGCTGTGTGATTAGGGGATGCAATGACGTCAGGGTTTCTTACCCTGGGCCTGCATTCCCTATCCTTTCCACCACTAGGGGCACTCTGTTCCTCATTGTAGCCAGGAATTACTGGCTTTCTAGGAGCAAATGGAGTTTTAAGCCCTGGACTTTTTAAAATGGGTCCCTTTATCAAGGTAAATTCCTTCTTTTTACCCCTCTCTTCTAGGTCCTGATAAGCTTCCTTATCACAGTACTTGTGACCTAGATTGACCACTGTTGGAAACAGGATACTGGGCTTGATGGATCTTGGTCTGACGCAGTATGGCATATCTTTTGTTCTTAGCCTTTGGGGTGATCGAGGGCACCCTGCGTTGGTCAGCAATTGGCTATGATATGGCATTATGAACCCATGAGTAAGATCTAAATATTCTTAACTTTTTTGTTCCCTTTTCCCTGGTTCCCTTATTTTTCATTTCACTCTTCATTTCATTATTATTCCTGCTTATTTGCCTCCATTTTCTTTTGGTCGGGATGCAATACAAATGAACTAGCACGGGGTGGGAAGTATACTCGGCACGCTGGGGGGGAGGGGGGAGGACGACCTTGTGAAGAAATACCTATGTTATTATCTCTACTTTATGTAACGTAAGTACTATTGCAAATATTGTTACTCACATGTGTTCCTCTCTGGTAGTAACTACTGTTCGTGGCATGGACACTGCATCAGATTATACATACAGAGGGGCTATTTTTGTAGGTGGGTGGGGGATGACGCTGATAAGGGGAATTGAGTGTATGATGGACTGTTTGTATGGAGCTGTGGCCCCATAGATAACGATCAGAAACCGCTACCGTGGCTTTGTAAACAAGCCCCAAGGAGTTTATGTTCTCGCTGTACATTCCTGGCAATATATGAGTACCCACTTGCTGGGAAAGTTGTGTTATCAATAAAGATTTGAACATAGCTTCTAACAGGACCTTTCATAGCAAACACACTGTTCTCCTGCTAGCTTTTCAAAATACTGACAGTTCCTTAATGCCTTAAAATCTGTAACAACATTCTTCCATCAAGCTCCACTTCAGGATCGGAAAACCAAACCCAGGGGCAGCAGGATAAAAATTTCCTCCTGTCCATCTTGCTGCTCATCTTTCTCTTGCTCATTCTACAGTTTGGTTTTTGTTTTATTCTAGCAGCTTTCCAAATTGATTCCAAGGGCTTAATTGCCTGAAATGTGTTCTGTACAACAGCAGCTTCCTCACTACATCTCCCAGAGTGTTCTTCTCTAATATGATCTCGCTTCCAGCCAATTCAAGACGCTCAAGGACTGCATCACCAATATAGCAGTTACTCACCTATAACAGGTGTTCTCCAGGGACAGCAGGAATCAGCCCTCACATATCGGTGACATAGATGCAGACAGAGCCCTCATGGAAGCATCTCCCCAGCTTTCAAAGAAAGCCTTTGGGAGATGCCACCATGCATGTATGGTCTCCTTCCCACCAAAGTGTGCCATCTTACTTAGTCAGATGACATAGCTAGAGCTGACAAAAGAAGATGGCCAAAATTGTACAGCAAATCCAAGGGGAGGAGGGAGGGTTTTGAGGACTGATTCCTGCTGTCCCTGGAGAACGCCTCTTACAGGTGAGTAACTACGCTTTCTCCAGGAACAAGCAGGAAGTCAGTCCTCACAACTGGGACTCCCTAGCTATAGGCTACCAAGAACCTGTAGAAAAAACACGGCCCAGCCATGAGAAGCTGCAAGCAAATCTGAGGACAGACTCTGTGGACCCCAGTGTCCAGGGAGAACCATGGCTCCGGTAGCCTGAACAAGAAGGGTTGGAGGGCAGGAGTTGCCTAAACCCTGGACAGATTATGGAGTATGGCCTGGCCAAAGGCACTGTCCTGTCAAGGCTCTCTCTCCAGGCAGTAGTGAGCTGCAAAAGTGTGGACTGAGGACCAAGTGGTGGCCCGGCAGATGTCTGCCATAGGGACAGAGCATAGGCTCGCAACTGAGGTTGCCATAACCCTGACTCGATGCTCCAATAATAGCCCAGCCTGATCATGGGCAAAGGCGATGCACTACCACCCAGGTAGACAGGGTCCGTTTGGTGATAGCCTCCTCCAGTCCATCGGGGTCACATGAAACAAAAAGTTGTGAGGCTTTGTGGTGTCCCTCGGTATGCTACAGGTAAATGTACAGGGCCCTTTTGCAGTTCAGAGTGTAGAGAACAGCCGCTGCCTTGTCGGCATGGGGCCGTGGGAAGAAGGTAGGGAGCACCACCTCTTGGTAGAGGTGAAAAGCCGACATCACTTCAGAATGAATTTAGGGTGGGTAGAAAGCATGACCCTGTTCTTGTAGGACCTGGTGTAGGGTGACTCGGCCACCAAAGCCTGAAGCTCACTGACTCTGCAGGCAGAGGTGAATGCCACTAGGAAGGCCACCCTCCAGGACAGGTAACACAAGTGGCAGGTAACCAAGGGTTAGAACCACATTGAGATCCCATCCCAGGGGGGCGACCAGATGGGAGGCTTAGAGACCAGCAAGCTCCACATGAATTGGGTTAAGAGGGGTTGCACAGAAAGAGGCTTGCTCTCTATGGTGTGATGTTTCGCGGAGAGCAAGCTCAGGTGTACCCTGATGGAGCTGGACTTGAGTCTGGACTGCGAGAGGTGGAGCAGGTAACTGCAGCACTGAATGCACTGGGCAGGAGAACAGATCTACTCGTCGCTCCGTGCACCAAACTGAGAATCTGTGCCACTTAAAGATGTAGGCCCATCCGTTAGACTTCTTACAAGGTGAGGAGGACTTCTCCCACATCCCTGAGGAGGTTGAGGGGTACTAGAGAGACCCATTCAGTAGCCATGCTGTTAGCGACAGGGATCCCAGATTGGGGTGGAGAATCGAGCCTTCCTCCTGGGTCAATAGTCCTCGGGAGCTCCCCAGAGAGCTGGAGATTCTGTCGAGAAATGGAGTAACAGGGGAAACCAAGGCTGTCTGGGCCACCGTGGGGTCACTAGGATCATGGAAGCCTTGTCCCGCTGGACCTTGAAAAGGGTCCGCACGATCAATGGTGTGGGAGGGAAGGCATACAAAGGCACTCCAACCACGGGACAGATGCAGTTGGATGCAGCAGAAGCAGGGCAGCTGTACATTGGTCGGGCTGGCAAAGAGGTCCAGACTTGGGGTGCCCCATAGTCAGAACAGTCGCTGCGCTACCCTGGGATCCAGGTGCCACTTGTGTGGTTGGAGGACCCTGCTCAGCCTGTCTGCAAGGGCATTGTCCTGGCCCAAGAGGTAGACTGCCCTCCCTGACTGATCGTATATGAGCAGAGGGCTACTGCCTCCCGGCAAAGGCAGTGAGACCCTATGCCCCCATGTTTGTTCAGGTAGAACATAGCAAACCCTGTTGTCCGTTTGGATGATCACTAACTGATGCTGCAGGCGATGTCAGAAGGTCTTGATCACCCTGAAGATGGCCCTGAGTTCCTGCAGATTTATCTGCTACTGACTCTCCTCAAATGCCCAGTTGCCGTCAGTGCACAGTTCCTTGCAATGAGCACGCAAGCCCAGCAGGGAAGCATCTGTTGTGAGGACTCTCTGGGGACTTGGATGTTGGAAGAAGATGCCCATCAGCAGGATCTGTGCATTGTGCAACCAGCTGAGTGACTCTGTCAACTGACGGGACACTGAGACTCTGTCCTGGAGCCTTCCTGTGGCCAGAGTCCACTGCAAATGAATGCACCACTGAGCTTTCTGCATGAGGAGGCAGGCGTTGGGACCCACATGGACCGTGGAAGACAGGTGGCCGAGCAGATGAAGCATGGACCATGCAGACACAGTGTGGCAGCATTGCACCTCAGTCGCCAGGACTCTGAGATGATCCGCCCTGCCCAGGGGGAGAAAGGCCCTGGTCTAGAGGGTGTCTAAGCGAGCCCCTATGAACTCCAGGTCTTGTGTTGGAGTGAGGTGAGATTTGGGGTGGTTTACCACAAACCCCAGGTGTTGTAGGACCTTGATGGTGGGGGTGTGGCCTCCAGCACTTCTGAGGCAGGTCTCCTTTTACTAGCCAATCATCCAGATATGGGACGACAAAGCCCCTTGGAGATGGAGGTAGGTGGCCACCACTGCTAGGCATTTGGTGAAGACTCTTGGTGCAGAAGCCAGGCCGAAAGGAAGTACCCTGTACTGGAAGTGGTCACCTGCACCATGAACCTTAGGTCATGCCTGTGACTGGGATGAATAAGGATGGGGGTATAACCATCCTTCAGGTCTAAGGAGCATAGCCAATCTCCCTGCTGGAGGTAGGACAGCAATATTCAAAGGGAGAGCATCTTGAACTTCTCCCGCACCAGGAATTTATTCAGATTCCTCAAGTCCAGGATGGGTCTTAGTCCTCCTATTCTTTTTGGCACCAGAAAATACCTGGAGTAGAGCCCCTTCCCTCTCAGGTGATGTGGTATGGGCTACACAGCCCTGTCCCTGAGAAGGCTTACAAATTCCTCTAGGAGCAAGGCCTGGTGCAAGGGAGCCCGAGGGGGCTCCCCTGGAAAGAAGGGTGGGGGGGGGCATCTGATCCAGATGAAGGACGTAACCCTCTCTGACCACCTGAAGTACCCAGGAGTCAGTAATGATGGAGGCCCACTGGGGGCAAAATGAATCAGGTGTCCCCCTGTGGGTAGCTGATCTCCCAGTGGAAGAGAAGCTATGCTGTGAGAGTCAAAACCCCGACCCAGGCTGGGTTGGAGCTGGTGTCTGGGTTTACATGGCCCCTGGCCCGTTCCCTTACCCTGATGACCCTGCTGTGAGGTTTGAGGGGCCTGGTATGCACCCCAAATCTAGCTGTTTATTTAATTATTTATTGTTTGTCTAACTGTTTATTTAATTATTTATTGTTTGTCTTAGTGGTGTGCTAGTTCAGCCTTCTCAGCTGTACTTATCTTGCCTCTCTCAACTAACTGGGCTTTGTGTGGTAGCCAGGTTAACTGTTCATTTTAAATTAAATCTCTCTCACAATAAACTGCTGTGTGTTAAACTTTTTTACTGTCCTATCCTGCCTGAGTGAATCCTCCCCCTCACCCCCCCTGCTGAGGTATTGTGTAGCCTTCTTCCTGTTTCCTCCACGTGTGCATAGTCTGTTTTAGTTTGCTTTTCTCTGATCAGAGAAGAGCAGTGCTTTTACAGAGCTCTCCTAGAGAGTGGATATTTGCCTCCTGTGACACCTTGCTGTGAGTTCTAGCTGTTTATTTAATTATTTATTGTTTGTCTAACTGTTTATTTAATTATTTATGGTTTGTCTTAGTGGTGGGCTAGTTCAGCCTTCTCAGCTGTACTTACCTTGCCTCTCTCAACTAACTGGGCTTTGTGTGGTACCCCCCCTCCCCCCTGCTGAGGGTTCAGGACAGAGTACCTTGTAACTGCCCTCTTTTATAGGACTTATCTCATTCCCTCCCTCCCCAGCACCCACCCACCCCTGGGGTAATTGTAGTTTTATAGGTACTTGCACATCTTAGAGGAAAGGGGCTGCTCTCAGGTGCAGCTCTTTATCCAAATCAGTCATACACGGAGGACCTGAGATTAATTAATTAAGCTTCAGGTACACAGGGTGTATTAAGGGTATTAGATACACTTTTATTAGTATAAGCATCTACACCAGGGGTGTCCAAACCTGTCCTGGAGGGCCGGAATCCTGGCAGGTTTTGGGGATAGCCCTAATGAATATGCATGAGATATATATGCATTAGAGATATCCTGCCAACCTGACTGGTTTGTGGCCCTCCAGGGCTGGATTTGGAGACCCCTGCCTTACACCTCTGTCATTTAAGATCGTGAGTGGACAAGGTGCAGATGTCCAAGACATCAAAAAGGTTAGATAGAATTTGTCACAGTCCTCCTCACTTATCACCACCACCTAAAAATTGTCTATTAGCCACCTTTTTGGTGGTGGTGAGAATCGAGGAGGAATGTGACACATTCTATATACCCTTTCGATGTCTAGGACATCTGTACCTTGCCCACTCACGATCTTAAATGACAGAGGTGTAAGGCAGGGGTCTCCAAATCCAGCACTGGAAGGCCACAAACCAGTCAGGTTGGCAGGATATCTCTAATGCATATATATCTCATGCATATTCATTAGGGCTATCCCAAAAACCTGCCAGGATTCCGGCCCTCCAGGACAGGTTTGGACACCCCTGATCTACACCAATCCTTATTATATACAGAATTTAAAAGACCTAAACACAAGCTTTAAACTAAGATGCAGACAGAAGTCCAGCAACGAGATGGGGGTTCTCCGGTCTTTTGCATTGAGTGTCACATGTATGATTTTCTCCCAGTTGGTGAGAGGTCTTACGTATGCACTAAGTGCAAGGAGCTCTTTTCTCTCAGGGAACGAGTCCGTTCTCTAGAGGCTAGAGTAGCAGACCTGGAAGACATAAGAAAGACAGAGAAGTACATGGACGAGACCTACAGGGATATAGTCCTGAAGTCCCACCTCCAGTCTGGCAGCATCCCTGTTGCCATGGAGGAGAGAGGTCACGTGACAGGAGAGCATCACCCTGGTGTGGCAGGAAGTGATCCTGTAACTAGGACCTGTCCTCCAGGTGATGTAAAACCCTCTCGCACCGAGGACGTTTCTCCAGGGCCATGTCCCCATGAGGGGAGGGTCAGGACAGCTGTTATAGTTGGTGATTCAATCATTAGGAATGTAGATAGCTGGGTGGCTGGTGGACGTGAGGATCGCCTGGTAACATGCCTGCCTGGTGCGAAGGTAGCAGACCTCACGCACCGCCTAGATAGGATCATAGATAGTGCTGGGGAGGAGTCTGCTGTCTTGGTACATGTTGGTACCAATGACATAGGAAAATGTGGTAGGGAAGTTCTGGAGGCTAAATTTAAGCTTTTAGGTAGGAAGTTGAAATCCAGAACTTCCAGGATAGCATTCTCCAAAATGCTTCCTGTTCCACGTGCAGGACCCAAAAGACAGGCAGAGCTCCGGAGTCTCAATGCGTGGATGAGACGATGGTGCAAGGATGAGGGGTTTGGATTTGTTAGGAACTGGGGAACATTCTGGGGAAAGGGGGGGGCTCTTCCGAAGGGATGGGCTTCACCTTAATCAGGATGGGACCAGACAGCTGGCATTAACCTTTAAAAAAGAGATAGAGAAGCTTTTAAACTAGAAAATAGGGGAAAGCCGACAGTCACCCAGGAGCGCATGGTTCGGACGAAGGTATCCTTGAAGGATACTACCAAAAGCAGTGAGGTTCCAAAAGGGAGTATAGTAGCCCAAATGCCCTTGAGTAAGGAGCAGACAGAGCATAAAGATTCCAAATTACCCATGCCTACCAATAGCCAGATTAATATTAATAAAATACAGTCTCTAAAATGCTTGTATGCCAATGCTAGAAGTCTAAACAATAAGATGGGAGAGTTAGAATATATAGCACTAAATGAGAGGTTAGATATGATTGCACTCTCAGAGACATGGTGGAAGGAGGATAACCAGTGGGACACTGTGATACCTGGATACAAACTATATCGTAATGATAGAGCTGATCAAATTGGTGGAGGGGTTGCACTCTATGTTAGAGAGGGCATTGAGTCAGAAAGGATTAAAGTTTTGCAGGGAACAAAATTTGCTGTAGAATCTCTATGGATTGAAATTCCATTTATGAAGGGGAAGGTGATGGCAGTGGGAGTATACTATCGACCGCCTGGCCAGAATGAACAAATGGATGATGAAATGCTCAAAGAAATCAAGGAAGCTAACAAAAGTCAAAACAGAGTAATAATAATGGGTGATTTCAATTACCCCGGTATCGACTGGGTCAGTGTCACAGCAGGACAAGCTAAAGAGATAAAGTTTCTAGATGAAATAAATGACTGCTTCTTGGAGCAGCTGGTTCATGAACCGACCAGAGGGGAAGCCATACTGGACCTAGTCCTTAGTGGAACGCCAGATCTGGTGCAAGAAATAAGGGTGTTGGGACCACTTGGCAATAGTGATCATAGTATGATCATGTTTGATTTAATTAGTGGAGGACAGATAGTAAAGGAATCCACAGTACTACCTTTTAACTTTCAAAAGGGAGACTATGATAGAATGAGGAATATAGTTAGGAAAAAACTAAAAGGAGCGGTTCCAAAGGTTAAAGACTTACAGCAAGCTTGGGTGTTATTTAAAAATACTATCCTCGAAGCCCAAACCAGCTGTATTCCACGCATTAAGAAAAGTGGAAGAAAGTGCAAAAAACTGCCAGCATGGTTTAAAGGTGAGAGGCTGTTGCTGCCAAAAAAGCAACCTTCAGGAAATGGAAAAAAGAGCCAAATGATGAAAACTGGAAACAGCACAAGCACTGGCAAGTTAAATGTAAAGCATTGATAAGGCAGGCAAAGCGGGAATTTGAGAAGAAACTTGCTACGGAAGCAAAAACACGAAATAAAGACTTTTTCAAGTACATTCGTAGCAAAAGGCCTGTGAGAGAGTCAATTGGACCATTAGATGATAGAGGGGTAAAAGGGGCAGTAAGAGGAGACAAGGCTATAGCAGAGAGACGGAATGAATTCTTTGCTTCAGTCTTTACTGAGGAAAATGTAGGGATGTTACCCAAGACTGAAGTGGTATTTAAAGGTGATACTGCAGAGAAATTGAGAGAAATATCTCTACACCGGGAAGATATACTACAACTATTTGATAAACTGAATAGTGGCAAATCACCTGGACCGGATGGTATACATCCCAGAGTGTTAAAAGAACTGAAATATGAGATTGCAGACCTGCTATTGGTAATCTGTGAACTTTCATTAAAATCATCTGTAATACCTGAAGATTGGAGGGTCGCCAACGTAACACCAATTTTTAAAAAGGGTTCCAGGGGTGACCCGGGAAATTACAGACCGGTGAGCCTGACGTCAGTACCAGGGAAAATGGTAGAAACCATCATAAAGAACAAAATTACACAGCATGTAGATAGTCATGGCCTAATGGGAGACAGCCAACATGGCTTTAGACAAGGAAGATCTTGTCTTACTAATCTGATATGTTTTTTTGAAGGTGTGCATAAACAGGTAGACAAAGGTGAGTCGGTTGATATAGTGTATCTGGACTTTCAGAAAGCTTTTGACAAGGTCCCCCATCAGAGACTTTTGGCGAAGCTAAAAAGTCATGGGATAGGAGGCAGTGTACTATTGTGGATCGGGAACTGGTTAAAAGATAGAAAGCAGAGGGTAGGGCTAAATGGCCAATATTCCCAATGGAAAAAGGTGAATAGTGGAGTACCCCAGGGATCTGTACTGGGTCCGCTACTTTTTGACATATTCATAAATGACCTGGAAAAAGGAATAACTAGTGAGGTTATCAAATTTGCAGATGACACAAAACTGTTTAAAGTTGTTAAAACCCAAGAGGATTGTGGAAAACTGCAGGAGGATCTGGATAAATTGGAAGACTGGGCATCCAAATGGCAGATGAAATTTAATGTGGACAAGTGCAAAGTTATGCACCTAGGAAAGAACAACCCACACTATAGTTACGCGATGCAAGGCTGCACATTAGAAACCACCACCCAGGAAAAAGATTTAGGAGTCATCGTGGATAACATGTTAAAACCCTCCGCCCAGTGTGCAGCGGCGGCCAAGAAAGCAAATAGAATGCTAGGTATCATAAGGAAAGGGATGGAGAATAAAACAAAGGATATTATAATGCCTCTGTATCGCTCCATGGTACGACCGCACCTTGAATATTGTGTGCAATTCTGGTCACCGTATCTTAAAAAGGACATAGCGTTATTAGAAAAAGTACAGAGAAGAGCCACCAAATTGGTGAAGGGGATGGAAGGCTACTCCTATGAAGAGAGGCTAAAAAGGTTAGGGCTCTTTAACCTGGAAAAGAGACGGCTGAGGGGAGATATGATAGAGGTCTATAAATTAATGAATGGAGTGGAACGGATAAACGTGGATCAATTGTTTACGCTATCAGAATATAGAAAGACTAGGGGACATGTAATGAAGCTACAGGGTAAACTATTTAAGACAAATAAGAGAAAATATTTTTTCACTCAACGTGTAATCAAACTCTGGAATCTGTTACCGGAGGATGTAGTAAGGGCTGTTAGTATAGCTGGGTTTAAAAAAGGTTTGGACAAGTTCCTGGAGGAAAGGTCCATAAACCACTATTAAAAAGGGACCCAGGATATCAATGCTTGACCCAGTACAAGCATTGTGGAACCTGTGTCTTTTGGGGATATTGCTAGGTACGTATGACCTAGATTGGCCACTGTTGGAAACAGGATACTGGGCTTGATGGACCTCGGTCTGACCCAGTATGGCATGTCTTATGTTCTTATGTTCTTAGGATAGCATCGGTAAGGATGGCCGTTCTAGTGGAAGGGAGGCCTTTTCGCTGATGGTTTCTTCCTTGGGTCTTGTGATAAGGAAGCTTATCATAGCTCAGGTAGGAGCTATAGAAAAGATGATGTGACTCTGAACAAGCAACCTGTCAGTTCTGGTAGAAGCAAGAAAACAGAGTTTTCACATAAAAGACTACCAGTCCCAGAATGCACCAGGTTTCCAGCAGCCATGAGAGGGGCTGAAGTGAGAGAATGTGTGTGCAATCAAGAGAGCTATGAGGTAATCCCTAAGCACTCATCTCAAAGGGCAGGGCCTGATTCAACACAGCTGCGCTGTGTTAGGGAGCAGCACACATTAGAACAGGATAAGAATAGAGCTTATTCTTCAGATAACAGCTTCAGGGAGAGCTTCAGCAAAAGCTACAGAGGGAGGAAGAGATACAGAGACAGCAACGGCTACAAGCTCAAGCACCAGTATCACCTGGAGAAACAGAAGCCAAGCCAAGCGGATAGAGAGAGAAGGAAACTCTCTGGAAGGAAGAGAAGAAAGGCCATTGGAAGGTCTGGGAGATTCCAAGGCAGTACTCATACTGGGAGGTATTCCAAAAGCCAGCAGAGTCCATTGGACTGGATTCAGCCAGAGGAATGGAGTGGCAGAGATAGGAATCACCAGTGGCTACCTGGAAGAGAGAAGACTGCATGTGGAAGGGACTTTCAGACCAAGGCCAGAAGGTATGGGAGAGAAGATCCAGTGTCCAGGGATCAAGATTGGAAGGCTGGACATCAGAATTGGATTACATATTGGCCAGGCTATACAGAGAGGAATAATGATAGCAGGAGAGGCTCAGGTATGAACACTGATCCAGACCCTATCTATAATAGACAGTGGCAGCAAGGGAATGAGCATTCTCATGATAGTGCCTTAATGAAAGACTCGTCTGTGCCAATGTATGATAGTGACCATATGCTGATTGATACAGCAGATGAAAATACAGTTTATATGGACTGTTCTCTATCTAAATGCTATTACTAGTTTTCTCTGAGCAAACACATCAGCCATCACAAAGAAACCTAACTTTGTTCTTTATTTCCACTGCAAACAGCTCTTAAAGCAGGATTTGGGCTCACACAGTTGCAGCCAGCCAGCTAAAGACTTTCAGCTGGTCCATTGATAGTAATTAGGGCTGCACCTGATTGTGTGTGTGTGAGCAAGGGAGAATCACTGCTGAGATCTGCGTGGAAAATAAGCAGAAGTTAACCTAACCAGCAAAGTTTATTGTTTTCCTTGTGCCTTTGTATTTGGTAATTATTTGCTAAGAAAACATTAGCTAATTGCCTGACAAGCTGAAGGTTGTTTCTGGTTTACTTTGTGACTTTTTGTTATCCATTTAAACACTGCAAGCAAGTAACCTCATTTATAGTGCTATCAAGCATACATGTGCTGGGTGAATTAAACCCCATCAATAAAAGAAGTATTTTATTGATCTTACCACTTGGTTTCACAACTCAAATTATTGTCATCAGCTGTGTTTGGGAGTGAATGAACTACAATACCCACAATACCTTGCAAGAATCATATGAATATATGCATCGTCAAGATTGTGTAAGTTCTCACCCTAGGCAGCCGTCTGACAGTCTTCCTCAAGAGCCGAGTTCTGGTAATATACTCTGTCTCGATCTCCGCTGCCTTGTCCTCCATCGGTTTACCGAAGAGGTTCTCGCCAAGCCAGGGGACATTGAGGAGTTTCTCCTTGACCCACTGTTCAAGGTCTGATGCCTGGAGTCAGGCCTTGCGCAAGCCACAATGCCCGAGGCGGCCACCCTCTCGGTAGACTTGAAGCCATCATAGGCTGCCCGGGACAAGTACTTCGAGCAATCCCTGATGGACTTCATGAGGGTCTGGAAGCGATGGAGAGGGTCTCCGCTGATTATTTATTTTATTTATTTAACAAATGCTTATATACCGCTACCTTCCAGAAAGATCAGGTGCGGTTTACAATGGAACAATTTAAGCAGGGTAAACATTCTGCTTTTTACATAGAACATAGGAAACTGTGGTTATACATTACAATAAAACGTTTTAAAAGGGTAAACATAAACTGTAGTTATACATTAATAATTGTACTTGTGATATATCAACTATGTACAGATCAAAATAGCTATATGCGAAAGGTTTGAAATTCCATTGATTTATTTTAGTGTTACATGTTTATTTACCTATTATTATATGGTAAGGTTTGAAGAGCGGGTGGATCTTTTGATTGTCTTATTGGTAGAGATAGGCTTATTTGAAAGCTAATTTAATTTGTTTTGGATTTAATTATATGCGAAAATTGTAGATTGTGGTAGGGTATTGCACCGGGATAATTTTATTGAATTGTAATTTATAGTTCTGTTTTAGTTTATTATTGTTTATTTAGAGAATCATTTATCCATTTTCAATAAGTGGAGGAGTGTTTTCAATTGAGTCAAAGTGCAATCTGAACATGTGGGTTTTTAGCCTTTTCCTGAGTTCTTTTAGGTCAGTAAGTTTTCTTATTTCTTCCGGGAGTGAATTCCAGAGTGATGGGGCTGCGTGGGAGAAAGCTTTTTTATTAGTTGTCTTTTTAGCTTTGGTGAAGTCTTTTGGACACTTTAATTTGTTGGCGTGGCCTCTTCTGTGAATATTGTTTGTTGAGTCTATATCTATGAGCTTGGTTAGTGTAGGTGAAGCTAAATTATATATTGCTTTAAAGGTTGTTATTATTGCTTTATAGTTTATTCTGCATTGAATTGGTAGCCAGTGTAGGTGGGCTAATATTGGAGTTATATGTTCAAATGGGTGTACTTTCATTAAGATTCTTGCTGCTGTATTTTGAGTAATTTGAAGCCTTTTTATATTTTGTTTTGTTGTGCCTAGGAGTGTTAGATTGGCAAAATCGAAATGGGGTGTGATGATCGCATGTATTATGCTTGTGAAGTCCTGTATATGTAAAAGTGGGCGTATTTGTTTTAGTATTTTTAGTTTGTAGTTAATTTTTTTTATTGTGTTACTGATATGTGTGTTCATAGTGAGCTGAGAGTCTAGAGTAACTCCTAAGTATTTCACTTCCTTTTTTATGTAGATATCGTGGTCTTGTAATGTTATGTAGGTTGGAGGGGTGTAGGATTGGTTTTTTGTTACAATTAATATTTCAGTTTTAGAGTGGTTAATGTGTAGATTTTGTTCTGTTAGCCATTTAGTTATTTCATTGAAACTGTCGACTAGTATTTGTATTGGGAGGTGAGGTGTTGTAAATGGAATATACATCATTATGTCATCTGCATATATATGATATTGAATTTGAATTTTTTGAAAATATTGCAGACGGGTTGAATGTATATATTAAATAGAAGGGCTGAGAGGGCAGATCCCTGGGGAAGGCCAGTAGTTTGGTCATAGGTGTTGGATGTTTGGTTTCCAATTCTTACAGTTTGTGTTCTGTTATTTAGATATGATTTAAACCAATTATGAACTGTTGAGTTAATTCCGATTTGTTGTAATCTGTTTAACATTATCGTATGGTTAACGCTATCAACTGCAGCGGATATATCGAGAAAAAGGAGGATGAAAGCTTGCTTTGAATTATCAATTCCTCTTTGTAGTGTGTCTAGGAGAACTGTCAGGAGTGTTTCCACTCCGTAACATGGGCGAAAACCGTGTTGTTGGTCATCAAGGGGGGCTGATGTGTCTATATATTCTTGTGTTTGGATTTGGACAACCTTTTCAATAAGTTTGGCCATAAAAGGTATACTTGATATAGGTCTGTAAGAGTTGGGTGAAGTTTTGTCAAGCTTATTATTTTTGAGTATTGGGCGTATTTGTGCGTGTTTTAATATTGGTGGGAGGTAGCCTTGGTGCAATGACAGATTTATTATTGGTAGGATAAAAGCTGATAATGTGGGAAGAGTGTTCTTTATCCATGTTACTGGGCAGGGGTCTAGATTAGATGTCGTAGTATTTAAGTTTAAGATGATGTTTTTCAGTGACTGTTTGGTTATTGGGTGGAAATTTGACCAGTCATTTGCTTGCTGGAAGAGATTGCTTGTAGTGATTATTGGTAACATGGCATGTTGATTTGATTTGTTTTTGTAGTGGTTAGCTAATGTTTGAGCAGATATTTCTGTTATGTCATGACTTGCATTGTGTGTGTTGTTGGTGAGGTTTTGGACCAATGAAAACAATTCTCTTGGTCTGTTTAATGATTTCTTTAGAATGTTTGTATGGTAGTCTCTCTTTGCTTTAACAGTTGCTTCCTTGTATTTTTTAAGGTGGTTATGGTATTTCTCAAAGCTAAGGGTTGATTTGGTGCTGCGCCA
This sequence comes from Ichthyophis bannanicus, assembly GCA_033557465.1. Classification (NCBI taxonomy): domain Eukaryota; kingdom Metazoa; phylum Chordata; class Amphibia; order Gymnophiona; family Ichthyophiidae; genus Ichthyophis; species Ichthyophis bannanicus. Next base: position 180,072,177 of record CM066041.1, on the reverse strand, counting down.
TTTTGATTCCAGTTTTCTTAGTTCCCTTTTCATTAGTTTCAAGCTATTGGTGAACCATGGAGTCTTACCTGTTTTAGATTTGTAGTTCTTTTTTAAAACATGCTTGTGGATGGCGGCTTTATTGATTGTGTTATGCCAAGCTGAGACTGCTTCATCTAAGTCAGTAGGTGATAGAGAGAGATAAGGAATTGTTGAGTCTAGAAATTCTTCCTCATTGAATCTTTTAAATCTTGTTATAGGGACTGTTTGATTTTTGTTATTGTTATTTGGCTCGTTGTATGTAAGGTTGAACTTAATTAGATGGTGGTCTGACCAGGGGATTGGGGTACATTCCAGAAAAGATGTGTCAAAAGGTTTATAGAGTACATCAGGGAGAAAAACTAGATCGAGGGTTCCACCTTTATTGTGGGTTTTTTTGTTTATTATTTGGTGATAATCCATATCAGCGATTGCATCAAGGAATAGGGTTGATTGTTGGGTTGGTAGGGATGGGAGATTAAAATCACCTAGCAGTATTATTGGATTGCATTCTGTTGAAGTGCTAAGGAGTTCTAATAGAGCATCTAGGTTTTCTGCTTTATTATCTGGTGGTCTGTATGTAAGGCATATTCTGATGTGAGCAAATTTTATGATGATTGTATCAATATTATTGGGAGGAGCGGAGGGTAATGGTTTTGCTTTTAGGACTTTTTTAGTCATCGTGAGTACACCTCCTCCTTTTTTGTTATTTCTATGTGTATATGATATGTCATAGTTATCATTTTTTAATTGGTTTAGGTATACAATATCAGTGTCGGTTAACCAGGTTTCAGTGACAAATAGTATATCTGGGTTATAGTCGTTTAACAGATCAGTGAAGATAGTGAGTTTATTTTTCATAGATCTTGCATTTATTAAAATACATGACAGTGAGGTGGGATTTTTTATTGTTTGTTGGTTGAGAGAATGAGATGTGGCTGAGAAAATGAGATGCCTGTCAAGAAATCCCCAAGCTCTTTAGTGAGGTCTCGGAGGAACATGCCGATATACAGTTGATAAGCCTGTATATGGCATGTGAGCATTGAACCCTGGTAACAATTATGCCCAAGGGCGTCGAGGGTGCGAAACTCCCTGCCCAGGGGCACCGGCAAGTGTGACTTCAGGCCTTTTGGCAACGCATGGCCGACTCAACCACCAAGGAGGTGTGGGGGAGCTGCACCTTACTGAAGCCAGGGCCTCACTGGACCTGGTACATGGTGTCCAGGCGTCGGCTCACAATGGTACCGAGGTTGGTGTTTTCCACATGCAGAGAAGGCGGCACCCGAGGATAGAGGGGGGGGATGGGGACCATAAGGGTCTCCCTGGGTGGGGCCTCATACTGGAGGATTTCGAGTTCCTTTGTGTGAGGATCCTCCTCCGACTCCGTGGTAAGGGAAAGAGCCTTCGCCATATCTCAGACGAACTCGAGGAACGAGGTGACCTCGGGCGGAGAGCAGTGCCTCGACCCTGGCAGGGGTGAATCTGAGGGAAGGTCAAGATGAGCCTGTGTCTCCAGAGAAGCCTCGTCCTTGGACTCCCAGTGCAAGTAGTCCGTCAAGGACTCGAGGCCCGGTGGCTCAAGAGGCACTGATGGCTCCGGCCTTCAAGGCACCGTTGCCAGCGCTTGGCCAGAGCTAGAAGTGCTGGCCTGAGAGATCTCACTCCTGAGGATTGGGAGCAGGATTGAGACCCTCACCAAGGATCAATTCAAGGCGTGGAGCTCTCGAGGATCTCTTCAGCGGCCCGAGGAGTCCTCACCATTGAGGTCCCTGTGGTCTCAGCATCTGCACTGGTGGGGCTGGGCATCACCATTTTCTGCGACAGGAATGCAGAAACACTGCATTCCAATGCCATCATCCTGACCTCTCACTCCAGGGTTGCATCCTTGGACACCGATGCTGGGGTGACTGGTTCAGGCTTCAGAGAAGAGAAGGAGTCCTCAATTGGACAGGCCTTGGTGATCCGAGAACCCTTGCCAGCAGCCTCCCACTCCGACTCATCGGAAACCCTCCGTGGGCTGTGGGACCTTGTGCAAGATTTTACGTGAGGGTCACTTTCCGAGGAAGAGGTCCGTGAAGATTTCTTCTTCTTCTTACGCTCTCACTCTGTGGAACCCTTATCAGAGTGCCCGTGCACCCTCTCAGGCACCGCAGGGGCTTTATGTGACTCTGAGGTCTCCAGCAGGGCCTTAGAGCGTATGGCTACCGGGGCAGAGTCTGACCTGTGGAAGATGTCATCCTGCTTCTGCCAACAATTCTGGATGGCCTTAAGCAGACATCTTCTTACACAGGGAACATGCCTTTGGTTTGTGGTCATCACCCAGACACCTGAGGCAACAATCATGTGTGTCGGTAAGGGACATGTTTCAGGAGCACCAATCATACTTCTTAAACTCTGTGGTCATTAGGGCAAAAAGGATCCCAGCGAGGTCGAAGATCCTCAACGTGGCCAGCAGTTGAAAAGGGCGCGAAAACAAGCAGAGTGGAAAAAAAAACTAACAGGTCTGAACCCTGAAGCCGCAGCAATGGGTCTCTGAGATGGGAAAGGGACTGGTGCTAACTGGAAGGTACAAAAAAGTACACGAGGAAATCAACTATTTTCTGGGGAAGAAAGATGTACGTCTGAAGGGCTCCACAGAAAAAGGGGGACTGAGTAAGATGGCACCCTTGGGCGGGAAGGGGACCACACATGCATGGTGGCATCTCCCAAAGGCTTTCTTTGAAAGCTGGGGAGATGCTTCCATGAGGGCTCCACTGGCATCAACGTTACCCATATGTGAGGACTGACTTCCTGCTTGTTCCTGGAGAATACTATTAGCTCACTTCTCTTCCAGGCTTTCATATGCTCCTCTCTGGAGCACCCCCCCCCACAAGTCCCCCCCCCCCCCCGTAGTGAACTGCTGTACAACCAGTGTCAAGCTGCCCAAAGCATCACAGACAAGGACTGGGAAAGTACTTTTAGTCTGCCCAATTTACCACCTATTATAATGCCACAGAATGCTATAAGGTATAAATATACATAAAGGTTGGCTATATTTAAATATGCTTATAATATCCACTTTGTCCCCTCCTCTTGAGTACTCATATTTAGGTCTTTCAGTCTTATCTCATAAAATATAAATGTTGCTCTGGGGAGCAGAAGGTAGTTCTGCTACACGTGTGGTTGTTCAGGAAGGATGGGAGCACTAATTTTGGGTATGATGTATTGAAAATGGCTTGTGGAACTAACGTATTCCTTCTCCACCATAAGGGTGGACTCTGCTTCCTAGAGCCTTGCACACAAAACTAATGTCTAAGGAGCACACCTCTAGGCAGTGCATCTAATTAACAGGGTCTTTTACATAGGCATTAATGATCATGAAAGACGTTAGCGGGGCCTCGAGCACCTGAATTTTCCATTCTGGCTGTATAAAAGGTTCTTTTATTTTTTAATGAAGACTTTTTTCTTTAAATTTTGGATTGACAGATCATACAAAAATGTGCAAGTGCCGTTTTCATTTTTGTGTTTATGTTAAGAAGGCCATGTGGGTTTTCCTAACATTACCCTTGCCTAATCTTTCTCCATCTATTAAAGGTTCCCATATTCTTCTTCAAGACAGTATAATAATTCTAGGAATGAAACTTGATCTAATTCTTACTTTCGAATCCCAAATTTCATTCATGATCCAATTTGGGGGTTTTTTGCCTTGTGCCAGATTCATTCTGACAAATCCTACTTCTTATTTCAAGACCTTGACCTCTGTGATACTTCTAAATTGATGAGACCTCTGTAATTCATTGTACTGTGGTTTAAAGCTATCATTCAACCATTTACAACTCAGAGGCACAGATTTCAGCATATAATCCCAGTGTTGATAGACCTTCATTGGCTACCAATAAACAATGGATCCATTTCAAGGTTTTAGGCATCATTCATAATTTACTGAATACTGGTTTTCCCATTTACTTATCAAATGTTTTGATTCTGGTTCAATCTATCCGGCCAACAAGATTTCAGGACACTAAATGATTAGTTTCCCTCCCTCCTTCCCACTTCAAATTAGAGCTAACTAGACACACTTCTTTCTTGTTTTATGGGCCTACATTCTGGAATTCTCTTCCACCAACTCTTAGAGATGGCCCTGTTCAGATTTAAAGCTGGCTTAAAAGCAGCTCTCTTTTTTCAAACTTTTGGAAAGTCGTGAACCCAAATTAGGGTGGGGGATTGGTTGAAGAACTAGAGTAGCTTTCTGTTCTTTCACATTTCAGCACTAGACTAAGTGCACCCTTCTGTTTTCTCCTCTGCGTCTTTTTTAATACAATATTGTTATGCCCTGGCCTGAAAGTGTGGTATATCAAATAGATTAATAAATAATGCCATGCCTCTCACCATTATTGCACCAAAAGATCAGCATATGGAAATGTCTTTTTCCAGATGTGTAAAGAGCCTATGTTTAAAGTTATTTTCCTTTGCAATGTCAGAGCACCCATGAGTGTGAAGATGTGTACGCGCTCTCTTCTGGTCTTATGGGGGAACCACTACCTCTACGAGTGGCTTCCTGATGGGCCTAGAGAGTGCATGACCCAGAATCCACCGAAAGCAGAAGGTTTTTTAAACAGACACTTCTGAAAATGGCAGGGTGCGGTAGATATTACAGACCTCATTCTCTTCTGCTGTGCCAGTGATCGAGGGTGATGCACCTCTTAGGAAATCACAGGACTAATGTGAATTTGAAACACTGGCGAGATTTTCAGTTCTTAAGAAAAGAAAAACTAAAATGCATCCTTCTATAGAAACTTGAAAATTTTAAAGTACCGGTTGAGGCCGTTTACGAATGGAAAAAAAAATATTTATATTTGGGGGCATTGCGAATCAGACACCAGTGGCTTTCTGAGTCATATAATTTCCAGGGCAATCTGCTTTAGTAGGTCCCGTGGCAGGTGCAATTCTATGACTCTTAAAAGAACAATTTAGACTGGTTTAATAGGGCTCTAATTGCAGCTTGCATGTTATTATAATGAACTTGGTGATAGTAGCAGTGTGTGACTGCAACCAGAAAATCAAAATATATAATGAATAAATCACAATTTAGCAAAGACAGAGCTAAAACCACTTAAAGAGGATTTCAGCAAGAACCAGCAGTGGATGTATTCTGAGAAAACGATTTTAAACTGCCAGCAATTCAGGACTACATGGTAACTTCTGATTAATGGTATAAAAGCAGGCCAACACCTCCCACCTGCCTATCTAAGGAAAAACAGCTCAGAAATCATTGGGAATGATTCACTACTTGCCCACATCATTGCTCTAGTCTCACAAAACAGTCACAGTTTAAGTAACAATTAGATGAACAAAGAGTACAATTTTCAACGGATTTTGCATGAGTAAATGTGTTTATCTGCATAAAAACGTGAAAACTCCCTCCAAACAGGATACTGCTGAAGTATATGTGTTGAATGACCTTATACAGAGTAAGGACAGGAAGGTCAAAATACAAAGGGGTTTTGATTTGCAATAGCCACGCAAGAGTGTGCACCTGCAAAGTATTCCGAGTTCCCTATCAACTGCCATATTTTCAAAGCAAAACTCCCCAGGGAGTTTCTCTTTGGAAATTCACTTTGCAGGCCCTCTGGTTGCAAAGCCCAATAGAAATAAGTGCACTAATATTCTCCTAGTTTTCAGACTGTGCATCTTGTATGCTGTCACATAGCGTGGATAAGATATTTTACATCTGTTAAGTCTTTCGAATGTGACCTGAGGAGTTTCTCGATTGCAGACACACATTCTCCAGTATAACAGAGGACAAGCCACCATTGGTAAGCTGAACAGAAAATGTCACAAAGTGAAAGTGCTCTCACTGCATCTAATACCATGAAGCAAGTTCAAGGGTTTTTTACAACTCAAATACTATGCAAAGCAGAAAGGGTCAACTGAAACAGTACCCAGAGGATATGGAGTGAGAATACTGAAGAGGAGGGAGGGAGGGGTGGTGCAGTGCTACTGCTGCTCTTGTTTGACGTTTGACATCCATGTCAAACACCTGTGAGGGCAGACTGTCAAACATATCAGATGACAGGTTGTGCTGTGTAGACCTGCAAGAGACAGGATGATGAGAGTAATCTGCTCCGCAGAGCATGCCCCACTGTACTGGTGTTCAAGTACAGCAGACGTTAGTAGATGCAATACTGTACAAAACAGCAGATATCACTTACAGCCAGGGCTGGACCAACCACTAGGCAATTGGCTAGGGTGTCAACTTCCTTTTTTGGGGGGTGGCAGGTGGGGAGCCAGCAAAGAGTGGGGCACTCAAAGCTAAACAATTGATTTTGACAGCTAGAAGGGGTGTAAAATCTTTGGCCTGGGCGCCAACACTTTGAACCAACTAGGGTTGGCTCTGCTTTCAGTCAGCATGGGGATCATGGACAATCACTTAGAGAATATGTTACTTCTAGCACAAGCTCTCTTCTTTAAGTGCATTGCACTTCAAATCTAAGTGCTTGGCGACAGAGCGTGCACCATTCATTGCAGTCCACGCCACTCAGGAAGCAAAGGCCCAAGCTCTGCCAAATCCTGTATGAAATTCTTGAGGAACTTGCCATGTATAACTGGTATGAAGGGACCCCGGCCACCAGTATGGTGCTCTGGAAGGACTACCTGCCAAAGGAGTCCAAGGTCCTCGTCTCCCTACCTGGGGAGACAGAGGAGTGTGTCTTGCTGCTCTTTATCCTTTTATAGCTGACTCCACCACCAGACAGTGTGCAGAAGTTGAGGCTTCTCGAACCCTGGGGCCTTGTGGACCCGGTAGATCGGGTCCAGCTGTCTGCTTATTGCTGGCATCATGAGGGAGTTCTCCCACATCCCCATTTGCAGTATCTGTAAGACCTGGTGCACCATCACTGCCTCCGCCTCCTTAGGGGCTGAAGGACACTGGAGGATCTCCAGGTTCTCCACCCTGGGTTCGTCCTCCAACTTCAATGAAAAGGAAATGGCCTTGGCCATATCCAGCATGAAGTCCTGGAAGGACATATCCTCTGGGGGTGACGTCTTCCATTCGTGAGAAGGAGAGGGGTCTGAGGGGAGCTTGGGAGATCTGCTCCCAGATACCTACAATTCCACCTTGGTCTCCCAGCCATTGGGGTCCGACTCTGAGAGGAAGCTGAAGTAACACTGGGCCTCATCCTGAGGTCGGCTCTGGGATCAATGGTACATTGAATGCCATCAGGGCCTCTGACCCCGATACTCTCGAGAGGGAGATAGCTATCAGAACAGGCACCGATTCCAATCACTGGCCTGCTATGCCTGCATCGGCAAGCAGCGCATGGGTCTCAAAAATTGGTTCCCCTACCTGCAGTAGTGATGCCCAAGGCACCATAGAACCCGCTTGTTGCAATGCCAACAATGCCGCCAAGTGGACTTCAAGGACCCGAAGGCATTTCTCCAAGACTATCATCTTCAAGGGCATTGGTGCCAGAATTACAACTTGGGCCACTGGTTCCGGCACCTCTGTGGGGTAATCCACTACGGTAGGAACATCAGTGGATTCCTGACATCCCTCTGGTACTCTGGATGATGAATACTCTCGTCGGGGTACTTTAGCAGGCCACTCCTGGCCATCACTCTCCACGTCGCGTTGGAAAGAGCTCTGATGCTGGTGCATGTGGACCTTGGTCCGGTGCTCAGCTGCTCCCTTCGATGATGGCTGAGTTGATTCCTGTCAAAGATTGACAGATAGCTTTCACCTGGCTCCAAGTTCGCTTAGGCCTCCCTCAATGTTGATTCTCCCATATTGCCCAAGGACACTGGGGGTCGATGCCAGGCTGGAAGATGCAGAATCTGTCGGTCCAAAGAGGGACTCCCACTGCTCCTCCCAACCATTCAGGCTCCTCCGGGTCATCAACAAGCACGAGGCGGGCTGTTGGTCAGGGCCCAGGCATTGCAAGCACCAGTTGTGCCAGTCCATGACAGAGATTGTCCAGGCATCCTTGGTGCATTTTTTAAGCCCGCTGGCTGGCTTCTGGGACATGTCCAGGAACACGGCCATGGCCAAGTCGAACAGCTTGATGGTGCCATCTGCAGGGAAAGAAAAGAGAAAAGAAAGAAGAAAAAAGAAGGGCTGTGCAACAAACAAAAGAGGCGAAAGCTCAGGGGCCGGCGCTATGATGATAGGTGGTGAAAAACAAATAAAAGAGGGCACAAAAGGGCAAAATAAAGAAACCCTTTTCTGACCATGCAGGACACATTCTAGGGGCTCCATGGATAAAAGAAGCCTGGAGCAGATAGCGCCATGGCAGGTGGGAAGGCAGGCATGCATGTGTGATGGTACCTCCCAAATGTTTCTAGTAGAAGCTGGGAAGCATTCCAACGTGGGCCTCCGTCAGTGACATCACCCATACTTGAGGCTTACTTACTGCTAGTCCACAGGAAAGCATAGTTACTCACCTGTAACCGATGCTCTCCAGAGACAGCAGAAATCAGTCCTCACATATAGGTGATGTCGACGCCAACGGAGCCCTCGCGGAAGCATCTCCCCAGCTTTCAAAGAAAGCCTTTGGGAGATGCCACCACACAAGCGTGGTCCCCTTCCCACCAAAGGGTGCCATCTTGGTCAGTCAGATGACATAGCTAGAGCCAACAAAAGGGATGGTAAAAGTACAGCAACTCCAAGAGGAGGAGGGAGGGTTGTGAGGAGTGATTCCTGCTGTCCCTGGAGAACACCTGTTACAGCTGAGTAACTACACTTTCTCCAGGAACAAGCAGGAAAAACAGATAAAAACAGATAAAAGAGTCCCATATGTGAGGGAGTCCCTCACATATGGGACTCCCTAGCTACAGGCTACCGAGAACATGTACAAAAACACAGCCAAGCCGTGAGCAGCTGCAAACGAATCTGAGGAGGACAGACTGAAAACCTCAGTGCCCAGGGAGAACCATGGCTCCGGTAGCTTGAACAAGAAGGGTCGGAGGGTAGTAGTTGCCTAAACCCGGAACAGATTATGGAGTACGGTCTGGCTGAAGGTACTGTCCCATCGGGACTCCCTCTCCAGGCAGTAGTTAGCTGCAAAAGTGTGGACAGAGGATAAGGTGACAGCCTGGCAGATGTCTGCCATGGGAACAGAATGAAGGCTCGCAACCAAAGTTGCCATAGCCCTGACATTATGCGCCATGACCCAGGTAGACAGGGTCTGCTTGGTCTCAGCCTTCCCCAGAGGACTGTGGTCGTATGAGATAAAAAGCTGCGAGGCTTTGCGGTTGTCCTGAGTACACTGTAGATCAGGGGTCACCAACCTGCGGCCCGCGGGCCGCATGCGGCCCACGAGGTCCCTTCGTGCGGCCCGCGAGGCTCTACCCCGGTTAACATTACGTGCGGCCCGCTAAGGATTCCCGCCATTGTATCTGCGGCCCGCGGCATGCTCGGCGGGTTCAACGGCACGAGACCGGTTTCCCAAGAGCAGCGCGCAAATTAGAGGACCAATCAGCAATAAGACTTCACCAAGCACTCGCAAGACTTTGCCCTCTTCAGTGCCCCCTTCGAGATGAACCCCACCGACGTGCCCTCTGACCTTCAAATGGACTTGATCGAATTGCAGTGTGACGACGCACAGAAGTCGCGCTTCATGGCTATGGGCCCTGTCGCATTTTGGAAGACACAGGCGGCCACCCACCCGTCCATGGCCGCCAACGCACGCAAGGTCGCTGCTCTCTTCGGCTCAACCTACTGCTGCGAACAGCTGTTCAGCCGAATGAAATTGATAAAGTCATCCACGCGCTCGCAGCTCACCGACGACCACCTGCAAGCGTCCCTTCTCCTGTCAGTGTCATCTGTGAAGCCGGACTTTAAGCGTTTGTCTGCTAGCATGAATCATCAGCCATCTCATTAAATTCAATAAAGGTGATCAGCCATTGTTTTCATAATTTTGCGTTTGTTGTTTTTTTTCGCGGGGGCGGGGAGAAGGGGGGTGCGGCCCGCGAGGCTCCCGGTAGTCGGCTGTGCGGCCCGTGGCCCTCTGGAGGTTGGTGACCCCAGCTGTAGATAGAATAACAGGGGCCTTTTGCAGTCCAGAGTATGGAGAACGGCTGATGCCTTGTTGGTGTGGGGCCGTGGAAAGAAATTAGGAAGTACTACCCCCTGGTTGAGGTGGAAATCAGACACCAACTTCAGAAGAAACTTCGGGTGAGTTTGGAGCATGACCCTGTTCTTATAGAAATTGGTGTAGAAAGGCTCGGTCACCAGGGCCTGGAGCTCGCTGACTGCGGGCAGAGGTAAGTGCCAACAGGTATCTCAGGTGGCAGGTAGCCAAGGGTTCAAAGGGCAGCTTGGTAAGTTGCGCCAGGACCACATTGAGATCCCATTCCGCCGGGGAAGGACGGATGGGAGGCTTAGAAAGCAGTAAGACCCACATGAATCGGGTAATGAGAGGCTGCACGGAAATAGGCTTGCCCTGTATGGAGTGATGGTTTGCGGAGAGTGCGCTCAAGCGCACCCTGATAGTGTTGGACTTGAGTCCGGATTGTGAAAGGTGGAGCAAGTACTGCAGCACTGCATGCACTGGGCAGAAGAACAGGTTCACCCACTGCTCCATGTACCATAAGGAGAACCTACACACCTTCAAGGCATAGGCCCATCTCATGGAGTCCTTGGGGAGGTTGAGGGGTGTTAAAGCGACCCATTCATCAGCCATGCTGTGAGAGATAAGGATCCCAGTTTGGGGTGGAGAATCGAGCCCTCCACCTGGGTCAGAAGTCCTGGGGAGCTCACGAGAGGGACTGGAGACTCCATCAAGAGATTAAGCAGTAGAGGAAACCAAGGCTGCTTGGGCCACCTTGGGGCCACTAGAATCAGGGAAGCCTTGTCTCACTGGATCTTTAAGAGAGTCCATGGTATCAGTGATGTGGGAGGGAAGGTATACAAAAGACCCCCTGACCACGAGATGAGGAAGGCATCCACTGCTACCCAGGACGGGTGCGGCTGTAGGCAGCAAAAATGCAGTAGCTTAGCATTGGCTGAGCTGGCAAAGAAGTCGAGGTTCAGGGTACCATACAACCTGAAAAACCGCTGTGCTGCCCTGGGATACAGGTGCCACTCATGTGGTTGGAGGACCCTGCTCAGCCTGTCCACCAGGGTTTTGTCTTGGCCCAGGAGGTATACCGCCCTGAGGAGCATACCCTGCCTGGTCGCATATGAGCAGAGGGCTACTGCCTCTTGGCAGAGGTGGTAGGAGCCTGTGCCACCTTGTTTGTTCAGGTAGAACATCGTGACCTGATTGTCAGTCTGGATGAGCATTGACTGATGTTGCAGGAGATGCTGGAAAGCCTTGAGTGAAAGAAAGACGGCCCTGAGTTCCAGCAGGTTGATTTGCTGCTAGCTCTCCTCGAAGAACAAGATGCCCTGGGTGTGCAATTCCTCACAATGGGCACCCCAGCCCAGCAGGGAATCATCTATCGTGAGGATCCTCTGGGGGCTCGGGAATTGGAAGGTCATGCCCTTCTGCAGGTTTTGCGAATCCTGCCATCAACTGAAGGTCTCCGCTAGCTGACAGGACACTGGGTCCCAGAACCTGCCTGTGGCCTGGGTCCACTGTAAGCGGAGACACCACTGAGTTGCACACATGTGGAGGCAGATGTTGGGGACCACATGGACGGTGGAGGCCATTGGCTGAGAAGGGGAAGCATGGACAGCGCAGAGACGGTGTGGCAGCATTGCACTTCAGTTGCCAGGGCTGTGAAGTGATTCGCCCTACCCTGTGTGGTGACGAGACGGTAATAGAGCCCAAGAAAGTGAAAAAAAAACCAGCCATTCACTTCTGAGCAGAGAAATGGTTCAGGGAGTTTTAGGGTTAAAACTCCGGTTAAGAAAAAAAACTGCATTCACAGAGCTGTTGAGAGTGAGCCACGCCCTAGCTCCAAAGTAACCAGGGGAGGTGACGAGGAATGCTTGGGGGTGGAGTTGGATGCCATAGGACAGTCTCACTCATATAAGCTCAGGGAAGCAGGAAGGAAGGGGTGTGCATCCACCGGGGAGGAGGTTTCCACCAAGAAGGGAGAGTCTACCAGGAGAGTAGAGACTTCCAGAGAGTCTGGTGAGGAAGCAGGGAATGAGGAGACCAGGAGAAGACCTGAGAGAGGAAGGTACTCCAGGAGCTATCTCAAGAGAAATCCCTATTGCACTCAGCATACAGAAAACTCTAGCCCTGAAGAAAGCCCAGCTGGTAGGGGAATTACAGCTGGCCTGGAAGACAGGGAAGTTCATTCTGTGGGAGATGCTGTTTCTGAGCAAGGTACGGGACTGTCTTTAAGAGAGCTTGGGGGAAGTGTTTCATCTTCAGCAAAGCCTGGGAAAAGACTAATTGCTGGGAAAAAGGTGAGCACATTAGAAGCCTTAAAGAATCTGCTAAAGAATAATGAACTCCTCTGTCCTCCCACTGTTACTCAGCGGGGAGAAGAATCCCAGTGGGGAAAGGTTTTAAAGTTACCAGAGAAACTAAAACCTGCTGTTTCACACGCTGAGCCCAGCCAGGTGCCAATTGACCTAGATGAGAAAAGCATGCAAATAGATGAGTGTGTTTCAGATAACATTTCCTCTGATTCTGAAATGGATTGCTCATTCTGTGTAAGCCAGAAGTGACAAGGCTATAGGGTTTTAAAGTTGTAAAAAACCCGTAGGCTTTCCTAACTGCATGACCTGCTGGAGAATTGGGTTAAACGAAATGCTAATGTTTTGAGCTGAACAGAGAGGTTCAAAGGGGTCATGTGGAGTCTTGAACCCAAAATACAAATGATAGCAGCTTAATGTGAAGAATGCAAATGTTTAACAGCTTGAATTGAAGAAGTTAAGGTGCAGTCTAGAGCGCTGTGAAACCCTGGGTTTGTGCTAGACCCAGCTGGGAACCTGGAGCTCTGATCTCTGCTGAAGGAAAAGACTTTATTGCTGGTTTAAAACAAGCTGTCTGAAACAATGCTGCATTGACTGTTCTGAAAGTTCCTGTGAAGTTTTGTTGCCTTCTGTTTTTCAATGGAGAAGTATCCGACTTTGCTTTGCTGTATATTTGAACTCCTTAAAAAGGAGTTCATTGGGTAGGAAAAGAAAATTATAATAAATTTCCTGTTTGCCTTTTTGAAACCCCTCAGCTATTCTTTATTGCACAACTACACTATCCAGATGCTGCGGCTCTGGACCTAAGCTGACAAAAGGGACAATAACAGGTACGTCCACTGCTCCTAGGCAACCGCCTAGCCAGTAGTGGGTGCTATACCAGAGGGAGGAAAGTCACGGCTTGAAGGGTGTCTAGGTGAGCCCCTATGAACTCCAAGTCTTGAGTTGGGGTGAGATGCAATTTTGGGTGATTTATCATGAAACCCAGATGCTGTAGGACCTGGGTGGTGCGGCCTGTGACCTGCAGCGTCTCTGAGGCAGTGTCTCTTTTTACGAGCCAGTCGTCTTGGAGACAAAGGATAGGCAGTCACCACTGCCAGGAATTTGATGAAGACCCTTGGTGTGGAGGCAAGGCTGAAGGGAAGTACCCTGTACTGGTAGTGGTTGCCCCCAACCATGAATCTTAGGTACTGCCTCTGAATGGGATGGATAAGGATGTGGGTATAAGCATCCTTTAGGTCCAAGGAGCATAGCCAATCTCTCTGCTGGAGGTAGGGCAGCAATATTCCAAGGGAGAGCATCTTGAACTTCTCCCGCACGAGGAATTTATTCAGGTTTCTCAGGTCCAGGATGGGCCTTAGTCCTCCTGTTCTTTTTGGTACCAGAAAATACCTGGAGTAGAATCCCTTTCCTTTCAAGTTAGAGGGCCTGTGAGTTCTTGCATTAGCAGAGTCTGGTGTAGGAGAGGCCGAGGAGGCTCCCCAGGAAAGAAGGGTGGAGGCAGCTGGTCCAGATGGAGGTGGTAACCCTCCCTGACAACCTGAAGTGCCCATGAGTTGGTGGTAATGGAGGCGCACCTATGGGCAAAATGGACCTGGCGCCTTCCTGTTGGCAGCTGATCCTCCACAGGAAGAGAGGCTATGCTGAGGGCATCAAAACCCCAAGCCAGGCTGGGCTGGGGGCTGGAGTCTGGGGCCCTTGAGCTAGTGTGGGCCTTGGCCTGCTTCCTTGCCCTGGTGGCCCTGCTGAGGGGTCTGGGTGGCCGGGTATGGAGGATAGCTTCAATAGGGTTGGCCCTTTCTATGGAAAGGAGGCTTCTTTCCTGGAGGCTTCATCCTCAGAAGAGTGGAAGTCTTCCTTGAGAGTTGAGTCCGAGTCACATACTCTGTCTCAATCTCGGCAGTCTTGTCCTCCATGGGATTGCCAAAGAGCTGCTCCCGAGACATGGGACATCAAGGAGAGCACAGTTACTTACCTGTAACAGGTGATCTCTGGGAACAGCAGGAATTAGTCCTCACAAATGAGTCCTCACATATGGGTACGTCGGTACCGACGGAGCCTGAGCGGGAAAGACACCCAGCTTCCCAGAAAGAAAGCTTTTGGGAGCCTCCCACAGCGCCTGCGCGCTGCCTTCCCGCCTTTCCTAACCAACTCTCCTCAGTTCAAGTTTAAAGCTGAGACAATAGAGAGAGAGAGGAAAGGAAAGATAGAAAGAGAGATACAACTCCTAGGGGAGGTGGGAGGGTTGTGAGGACTAATTCCTGCTGTTCCCAGAGATCACCTGTTACAGGTAAGTAACTGTGCTATCTCCAGAAACAAGCAGGAATGAGTCCTCACATATGGGGACTCCCTAGCTAAGATGCCTGGGAGATCCCCAAGGGTATGAGACCCTAAAAGGGTCCTCGTCTTCCTATGGATCTCAGGCATCCATTAAGGGACAGAGGGCAGGAGTTGCTTAAGAATGGAACAGGTGTCTAAGGACAGCCTGACCAAACAAGGCATCCCGGCGGGAGTCCTTGTCCAAACAGTAATGGGCTGTGAAGGTATGAACCGAGGCCCAGGTGGCTGCTCGACAGATCTGGTCGATGGACACAGAATGAAGATGAGCCTTATAGGCGGCCATGGCCCTCACATTGTGAGCTGTGACATGGCCCTCCAGAGAAAGGTTCTTACTCTGGTAAGCAAAAGAAATACACTGAGCAATCCAATTGGGCAGTGTTCTCTTAGAGATTGGAAGTCCTAAATGAGAAGGATCAAAAGCAACAAAAAGCTGGGAAGACTTTCTATGTTGCTGTGTCCTGTGTAAGTAAAAAGCAAGAGCTCTTTTACAATCTAGAGTATGAAGGCTCCTCTCTGCACTGGATGCATGTGGAGCTGGAAAAAAGACAGGTAAATATACCTCTTGATTAAGATGAAAAGGTGAGACCACTTTAGGCATAAAGTGAGGATTTGTCCTAAGGACTACCTTATCATGATGGAACCTTGTATAAGGTGGATTAGCCACTAAGGCCTGCAGTTCACTGATGCGGCGAGCAGAAGTGATTGCAATAAGGAAAATAACCTTCCAGGAAAGAAATTTCAAGGAGGTAGTGGCTAAGGGTTCAAAAGGTGGCTTCATAAGCTGACCAAGAACCAAGTTTAAGTCCCATGCCACCGGAGGAGGTCGAATGGGAGGTTTTGTTA
Source organism: Ichthyophis bannanicus (assembly GCA_033557465.1). Taxonomy (NCBI): domain Eukaryota; kingdom Metazoa; phylum Chordata; class Amphibia; order Gymnophiona; family Ichthyophiidae; genus Ichthyophis; species Ichthyophis bannanicus. The sequence continues at coordinate 180,056,627 of CM066041.1, read as the reverse complement.
AAGTTAGGCCTCTCATGAATCTTGCAATAAGAGGATGAGAGGAGATAGGTTGTCCATTGAGAGGCTTAAGGGATGCTGCAATGGCACTCAAATGGACCCTTACTGAATTCGTTTTAAGGCCTGCATTGGAGAGATGCAGGAGATATTCCAATAGAGAATTCACAGGAAGTGCCAGAGGGCCAAGACCCTTTTGAGCACACCAAATGGAAAATCTTTTCCACTTAAAAGCATAGGAACGCCTAGTGGAAGGTTTTCTGGAAGCATGGAGGATATCCTTCACTTGCTGAGAAAGATTGAAGTCTTGAAGGTCTAGGCCTTCAGTAACCAAGCCCTGAGGTGAAGGGACTTGAGATTTGGATGCCACAAAGTCCCTTCCTCCTGGGACAGAAGGTCTGGCGCAGCTCCCAAGTCCAGGGAGGGGGCTTGGGAGAGATGCAGAAGTAGAGGGTACCACACTTGGCGTGGCCAGCGTGGAGATATGAGGATCATAGATCCTTGATCCCTCTGGAGTTTGAACAGAGTCTTGGGAATCAAAGGAATGGGTGGAAAGGCATACAGGAAGCCCTGACTCCAATGAAGGAGGAAGGCATCCTTGGCCTGAACTCCCTGACACGGAATTCTGGAACAGAACCGGGGAAGTTTGGCATTCCACGGACTGGCAAAGAGGTCTATGTCCGGGGTTCCCTATTCCTGGAAGATTCTGAGTACCTGATCCATGTGCAGGGACCATTCGTGTGGAAGCAGAACTCGACTGAGTCTGTCTGCCCAAGAGTTTTGGATTCCTGGGAGGTATACTGCCAGGAGATGGATTTGATGCTCTCTGGCGAAGGCCCATAATCTTAGAGCTTCGTTGCAAAGCGACAGAGAGCCAGTTCCTCCTTGCTTGTTTATGTAAAACATGGCTACTTGATTGTCCGTATGAATGAGGACTGTCTTGTAGCTGAGGAGGATATGAAAGACCTTGAGAGCTAGGCACACTGCTCGAAGTTCCAAGTGGTTGATATGAAGAGAGGTCTCCTGTGGGGACCAAATGCCTTGGGTGGAGAGGTCTTGTAGATGAGCTCCCCAACCTGTTTGGGAGGCATCTGCTGTGAGGGTTGCCTGGGGCAACAAAGGTTGAAAGGGGGACCCCAGCAACAGATTTTTAGTGGACATCCACCATTGGAGAGACCAAAAGAGACGTTTGGAGGTTGCTATTTGGTCTGAGAGAGCTCCTGAAGCTTGAGTCCACTGGGTGGACAAAGTCCATTGAGCTGCTCTCATGTGTAGGCGAGCATAGGGTACCACATGTACTGTGGAAGCCATATGGCCTAGCAGCTGTAGCATCTCCCTGGCAGTTAAGTGGCTCTTTGACTGAATCTGGGAGGCTAACTGCACTAGACGTTGACAACGGGCCTGAGGGAGGTAGGCCCTTGCAGAAGTGGTGTCCAACCAGGCCCCTATGAATTCCAGGGACTGAGTAGGGGTAAGCTGGGACTTTGGGAGGTTTACCACAAGTCCCAGGTATTGCAGAATGCGCCTGGTGCGGTTCAGGGAGATCTGAGCCTCCGACTGGGTTGGAGCTCAGATGAGCCAGTCGTCCAGATATGGGAAGACAAATATTCCCAGAGTGCGCAGAAATGCAGCAACTATTGCCATGCATTTGGTGAACACTCTTGGAGCAGAGGGTAGACCGAAAGGAAGCACTCTGTATTGGTAATGTTTTCCCTGGAACAGAAAACGTAGGAATTTTCTGTGAGATGGATGGATGAGGACATGAGTGTACGCATCCTTGAGATCTAGAGAACAAAGCCAATCCTGACTCTGCAGGTATGGAAGGAAAGTGCCTAGAGAAAGCATCTTGAACTTCTCCTTGCATAGGAATTTGTTCAATTCTCTGAGATCTAGAATGGGTCTGTATTCCCCTGTTTTCTTTGGAATGAGAAAATAGGGGGAATAAAACCCTGACCCCTGTTGAAGAGGAACTTCTTCTATGGCCCCCTGGGCCAGAAGGGTAGTCACCTCCTGATCCAGAAGGTCGAGGAGAGATGTGGGAGAATTGAAGGGTCTCACCATGGTGTAGGGAGGAAGGTCTGAGAAATGAATCTCTAGTATCAAGTCAAAAACCCTGAGGGGGTTGGGACTGCTGGGTTGTAGCAGCCCCTGCAGGTTTAGGCCTGGCTTGTTTAGGTTGCTGACGCTTAGTGGCAAAGCGACCTGTAGAAGATTGTTGGCCAGAAGTGGAAGGAAATCTGCTCCTTTTGTAAAAAGGCTTTTTGAAAGGTTTTTTCTTGGCTGGAATGGAGGTTGACTTGGAAAGTCTATCCAGAGCAGAATTTTCTACATCCATTTGAGTGGCTTTTATTTGCCACTCTTTGCCAAAGAGATTTTCACCTGTACATGGCAGATTTCCTAAGCCATCCTGAACCCAGGGTTCTACATCAGAAGCCTGGAGCCAAGCAATTCTGCGAGCAGCTATGGCAATGCCTGAGGCTCTGCTGGCACCTTCAAAGGAGTCAAAGGCTGCCCTGTTGGAAAACTTTGAAATGTCTTGAGTATGCTTAAGCCAAAGGAGGAACTCATCCCTTCTATCCTCTGGAATAAAAGGGAGAAAGCTGTGCAGCTTTTGTGCAACTTCCTTTAGAAACATACCAATATAAAGGCTATAGGAGTTGATTCTGGCAATAAGCATGCTGGCTTGGAAGATTTTCCTACCAAAAGCATCCAAGGTCCTGCATTCTCTTCCTGGAGGAGCAGAAGAGTGTCTTTTGGTACTCTTTATCCTTTTCATAGCTGACTGCACCACAATGGAGTGGTGAGGAAGCTGAGTTTTCTGAAATTCAGGACAAGGAGGGACACGGTACATAGTGTCCAATCTGCGAGAATGAGGAGAAAGGGTGAGAGGAGTCTCCCATAAGTCAATCATATGTTCATGAAGAATTTCATGAATTGGCAAGGTGACTGCCTCTCTGGGAGCCTTAGAGTATCCTAAAATATCTAATTTTTTTGCTCTAGGCTCTGCTTCAGAGGTTACTGAAATAGAGAGTCCTTTAGCCACTTCTATTATGAAGTCTTGAAAGGACAAATCCTCTGGAGGAGACATTCTCCTTTTTGGAGAAGTAGGCTCCTCAGGAAGGGTAATGGATACTTCGGGAGACTCATCTGATGAATCAGAATCATCAGAGGAATCGAAGTATCGTCTGTCCCCTTCCAATGATCGATATGCGTATCGATCGGTACCGAAATCGGGCGTCCCCGGTACCGGATCAGTACCGAGAAATAGCCCTGGACAAGGAACCTGAGTTGGTATCCTGACCGATGTCGATGCAGTCAGTACCAGTATCGGTGTTGGTGCCGGTACCGACAACGGAACTCGTTGCGGTACCGACGGCGTCGCAGCTTGAATAAAAGCCATTATAGCCTGCTGCATGGATTGCACAGTGTGATCCATGGACGCCACGACTGCCTGGATGTCGGTACCGGGAGATTGTGCCGGTACCCCAGAGCAGTCTAACAGGTGATCGGTCGAGGCCGTGCCATCGATGTCAACCTGCAACCCCATAGGAGGAGCTTTGGAAGCCGGAGCTTCCCGCCGGGGTTGTTTGGCTGGGGCAGGATCCTCGAGGGCAAGCCCGGAGGCATCTCGATGCTGAGAGGGAGATTTGCCCTTCAAGGACCTGCTAGGTTTATGTTTGGTTACCTGAGATCCATCAGGAGAGGAAGACCTGGAAGATGTCGATGCCACCGCCGGTGCATCCGTGGGAAACAGCACATGGAGCTTGGCTGCTCGGTTCTGTAACCCTCGTTTAGACATTAGAGAGCAGGACTGGCAATCCGGAATGGAGTGTTCAGGACCCAAACATTTAAGACACCATTCATGGGTATCTGTAACAGAAATTGTACCGCTACACTTAGTGCATTTTTTGAACCCGGAGGCTGTTTTTTCCATGAGGGAAAATTTTCTTGTGGACCTGTAGGCCTAAGAAGAAAAATACACCAAGTGAGGAAAAAGTATAAATTTTTTTTTTTTTTTTAAGAAAAGAAAAGACCAGCGGTACCGGTCCGGCGTCGGGGAAGGCAGACACGCGACCAAAGAAATAAATTAAAATAAAGAACTTCTTCAGCGGTGACAGGAACACGACCTGCTGGCTCCGCGGAAAAGAAGAACTGAGGAGAGTTGGTTAGGAAAGGCGGGAAGGCAGCGCGCAGGCGCTGTGGGAGGCTCCCAAAAGCTTTCTTTCTGGGAAGCTGGGGAGCTTTCCCACGCAGGCTCCGTCGGTACCGACGTACCCATATGTGAGGACTCATTTGTGAGGACTCATTGCTGCTTGTTCCTGGAGATCTTCTCCTACACTCATTGCTAGAGGTCGGATGTCTGGAGCCAAACCTGGTGTAGGGCGATGATGCCGGCGGAAGCCACCCTCATGCTGGACTCGAAGCTGTCATAGGCGGCTCGAAATAAATAGTTGAAGCACTCTCCAACAGACTTCAATAAGTGTCTGGAAGTGCCGGAGGTGGTCTCCATCGAGGCCAGCCGCGAAGCCTCCTTCGCCAGGTCTCGGAGGAACATACTGATGTAAAGTTGGTAAGTTTGAATGCGGCATGCTAGCATCAAGCTCTGGTAGCATTTGTGACTGAGAGCATGGAGGGTGTGGGACTCCTTGCCGAGGGCACTGATGAGTGCATTTTCTGATTTTTCTGTCAGTGCATGGCTGACTCGACCATCATGGAGGTATGAGGGAGATGGGTCTTCCGAAAGCCCAGCCCGTGCTAGACCCGATACATGGTATCCAGGCAGCGGCTAACAAGTGGCACCAATGCCGGGGCTTCCCACATCCAGAGGAGGAGCCAGTTGAGGATTGAGGGGACTGGGACAGTCAGGGTCTTCTTAGGTGGTGCCTCATACTGGAGGATATTGCGCTCTTCTGTATGGGGGTCTACCTCTGACTCTGTAGTGAGGGAGAGGGCACGCGCCATATACTGGATGAACTTGAGGAACAAGGTGTTCTCAGGTGGGGATCGGCACCTAGCGGCCGGTGGAGATGGATCCGAGGGGAAGTGGGCCCGAGACTCTGGAGACATCTCAACGTCCGACTCCCAAGCCGAGTAGTCCGAGGAAAACTCAAGGCCCGATGGCTCCAGGGGCGTCGTTGGCTCCAGTCTTTGGTGCTTCAAGGCTGAGGCATGGCCGGAGCCAGAGGCACTCGCCTGCGAATACCTCGCCTCCGAGGAGTGGCAGCAAAATTGAGACCCTTGCCGAGGATCTACCCGAGACGTCCGGCTCTTGGGGATCACTTCAGCAGTCGAGGGAGTCCTCGGCACCATGGTCCTTGTGGTCTTGGCTCGAGCACCAGCGGAGCCTGGCATTGGCACCTGTTGGGATGCGATGAATGCAGAAACGCTGCATTCAAGCACCAACATACGAGTTTCCCACTCTGGGGAGGCAGTCATTGACACAGACGCCGGGGTTACCAGGTCTGGTGTCAAGGAGAAGAGGGAGACCGGGGTCCATTGCCAGAGGCCTCGACTTCGGTCTTGGAAACTTTCCATGGCTTCTCCTGTTCCAACTCCTCGGAAGCCCATCGGGGGTTGAGAGACCACGTATGGGTTTTCCTGGGCTTGTTCGCCTCCTTTTTCTTCTTATGCTCTTGCTCAGGGGACCCTTGCTCGGAATGTCTGAAAGCCTGCTCTGGAACTGCGAGGGCCTTATGTGACTCCCAGGATCTGTGCCTGGCCTTTGAGCACGAGGCTACTGGGGAAACCGGGGTCGAGTCTACCCTGTGGAAGATATCATCTTGCTTTAGCCAGTGGCTCTGAATGGCCTTGGCAGACATCTTTTTACACAGGGAGCATTCCTCCGGGTTGTGGTCGGCACCCAGACACCAGAGGCACCAAGGAAGACTGACCAAGATGGCACCCTTGGGCAGGAAGGGGACCACACATGCATGATGGCATCCCCCAAAGGCTTTCTTTGAAAACTGGGGAGATGCTTCCGCGAGGGCTCCGTTGGCATCGATGTCACCCATATGTGAGAACTGACTTCCTGCTTGTTCCCGGAGAATCAGGAATAACATGTATGGCTTATAACAATAATTTTTGAAAGTCTTTTATTCCGTCAGTCCTCCATAAACCTAGGCATAAGTACTGGAGGCACATTTCTGATTTTCACAGATTAAACATTAGGCTTTCGCTACAAGGAAAAGGACTATCATATAAATATTTCAGCGTTGGTACAAGGGGATCACTAGTCCTGCTTGAACGCAGCGTTGTGTCCCGTAATGAGCTGAAGATAGCGAAAGGCAGGCGTCCCCAATCTCTTTCATTATGCGACCATAAACAGGTTGAAAAAAAGAAAATAATCCATTTTATCTTCATGGAGGCAAAGAAAGATAAGGAAAAATAAAATCAACGCCAATCTCCTTATAAATGAACTAGCAGGAATCATATTGGGCCAAGCGCAGTTTCTTTTAATGCGAGAGCTTCAGCACAATAACCTGAAATCACTAGCATGTGCAAAAAATAATTCATTTACAGTCATCCTGCTCCCATGTAGATAAATTTCTCTATAATTTTGCAATTCATGAAAAAAATATGAGTTAGTAATTTGGTTGTTTAATTGTTAGCAGCTGGAAAGAATTCATCTGTAAATCTGAGGTGGTAAGCCCTTGAAAAAGAGGCAAAGCAGACCTGCTGCAAACGGCCAAGGAGGAGCAAAATCTGACGCAGTACAAGCGGCAACAAACATACCAGCTGAATCGATCGCCCTGTTAGTCAATCTCTGGATGTCATTTGAACTATTAAAAAATCTCCCTCTAGAAACCTAACGTTTAAAAAGAGGCTTTTAAGACATATCTTTGTTTTGATTTAAAACAATTACAGCAAAAAGGATAAAATGCAAATGGTCAGGCTCGTACAATAGCAAAGGGTAAGAAAAGGCGGTGAGTGGGGCTGAAGTAGCGGGGTGGGGGGGGGGCAGATTGGTTGACAAACAGTTCCATCTACCAACGATACTACGTAAAATAAGTTTTGGAATTAATGCAGTCAATATTCTCTATATTGGAGGGCTGATAGCGCACAACAAAATGATTCCAAGCCACAGCCTTGAGGCATATAACAATGTAATGTTATTAAAAGAAATATATCAGTCACGCATGGGACTTTGAAAAGAGATGATATCCCACATCCCAGTGTTAGTATTCTTTGGAGCAGCTGGACCTTTGCTCTTCCGCTGCCTCCATTCTGGTGTGTACCAGCTGGGCCTCCGCGCACCCAAGGACTCATGCCTCTCTGCATTATTTACACAGCGGCAGCTGGATTCTACCGTGGAGGTAATGTATTCAGACATGATCCAGAGGAGTAACTGCAGGTCATGAAAATTCACTCACGGCACAAACTGTACCAATGGGACCAATTGCGCTTCCGGTCTGGAGATACACTTTGTTTCTCAGAGAGGCAGACATAAGCAGTGAGTCACACAGTGACATAGTAAATGACAGCACATAAACAACAAAACAGCCCATCTGGTCTATGGAGATGAGATTAATATATTCCTCTGTTGATAGATGCACCTATGAAGTCCAATATGCAATCCGACCCTATACCTCCATTCCACTTGTTTTATCAAGAATCTAAATTTGTGTCTTCCGGTACCTTTGGATGCACAGGGGAAGAAAGGCCAGATTGCAAGAACCACCCTTATTAATTTTCTCTCTGCAGTTTGAGAGAAACATTTAGGGGGTCTGGGATAGTAAAAATGAGAGAGGCAAGTGGCACCTTAAAGATTAACCAAGTTATTGAGGCACAAGTGCTTGAAAACATTTGTTCTCAAAGGTTCATGCCTCAATGGCTAGTTTACGGTGGCACCTGTTTGTATCATCGGTGCAGCTTGGTAGATTTTCTCAGCAGTGTCCAAGGGTTGGTGAAATTTTCTCTCAAACATCACTAAGGAGCTGACATTCAGAGCAGACGATGTTTAAATGTTGTGGCAGATGGCCATGGTGTTTAAATCTTGTACTCCACGCTGGTGTCAGGCCCTTATTCGGATAGCACTTAGAACAGCTTTTCTTTGCTGTCTTAAGTTATGCAGATAGACTATTTGCGTTAGGGTAGAAATGAACTCGAGGGTGGCTGAATGTTACAGCTATCCAGCTAGTCACTGGCATCACCCTAGCATTATTCCGACGGTGCTGAGGCAGTCAGTGGAGGAGGTTGGTGGCACTATCTGGGCAGTGCTGCTAAATCTCTCCCTCAGTACCTTTATCCAGATAACATTCATGGCTCTCTGGAGAAGGGCTTCCTATGTAAATTAAGCTCAGAGGTATATGGTAAAATTAAATAATTAAAGGTGAAAAACAGGAAAAGGGAAAACTGCAGAACCTCTGGGCAAAAATGGAAGCAGCAAACAAGAGGTCCTTTGGTCTATCCAAGCACTTGACTGTTCACATTTCTGCAAAGTCAGATAACCTGTACTCCAGGTAACAGAGATACATGTAGAGCTATTCAAAACGTGATTGGCACAAGCTTTTACAATCGGTGCCCTCTGACCTTGGCAGATGCCATCAAGCAAGGTGGTTCATGTTGAGACCCACCTAGAGGATCATGAAGATAGGATGTAAGGCTCATTTTGAGAGCAACTTTCATGCTGCCCATGTGGCTGCAAAGTTCACGGCTACTGTATCTGTGGATTTTCTAACAATTCTCAAGGTGAAAGGTTTGCATGCACTTTCACTTTGAAAATTACCTAAAGAAAAAGCTCCCGCACATATTTATGCTTCCTTTTGCTGACCAAAACCACCATGTTGCTTCAGTTTGTGCCCAGGGAACACCTCACCTAAATATGTGTGCAGCACATGCAACATTGAACAATACACCCACTTTTTAGACAGAGTTTACACCCCATCAGACATCCAATTTAGTAGGTAAAACAGCATTTTGTCTCCAGAAATGCCTTTGAAAATTTCCCTCTTTAAAGAAAAAATGAATATACAATGTGCAATATCAAACCAACCACAGAAATCAGTAATTTGTTAAGTATGCATTCAAAATGCACTATTTCCAATCCACATCACCTGTAAATTATGCTTGAAAAATTTTGTTCAGAAAATTATTATTATTATGATTATCTTTTTGTTGTAACAAAGCGTAGTTATTCACCTGTAACAGGTGATCTCCGGGAACAACAGGAATAAGTCTTCACATATGGGTATCATCAGTACCAACGGAGCCTGCGCGGGAACGCTCCCCAGCGTCCAATAGGAAAGCTTTTGGGAGCATCCCACAGCGCCTGTGTGCTGCCTTCCTGCCTTTCCAACTCTCCCTCTTCAGTTGGGTTTATAGCTGAGACCAAAGGAGAGAGTAGACAAAGAGAGAGATAGATAGAGACAACTCCTAGGGGAGGTGGGTGGGTTTTGAAGACTTATTACTGCTGTTCCCGGAGATCACCTGTTACAGGTGAGTAACTACGCTATCTCCAGGAACAAACAGGAATGTAGTCTTCACATATGGGGACTCCCCAGCTGAGAGATGCCAGGGGGATGACCCCAGCAAGCTGCGAATCCCAGGTGAGATGGGTCATGCTTCATCCCATGGATCTCTGGCATCGAAACGGCGGGTAGGAGTTGTACTAAGTCTGAAAGAGATGCTGGAGAACAGCCTGGCCAATCACGGCATCCTGACGGGAGTCCTTGTCTAAGCAATAGTGGGCTGTAAAGGTGTGTACCAAAGCCCAAGTGGCTGCTCTACAGATGTCATCAATGGACACAGAACGAAGATTAGCCATTGAGGCTGCCATTGCTCTCACATTGTGAGCTGTGACATGGCCTTCGAGAGAAAGTCCCTTACTCTCATATACAAAGGATATGCAATTTGCAATCCACCTAGAGAGAGCTCTTTTGGAAACTGGAAGTCCCAAATGACTAGAATCAAAAGCAACAAAAAGCTGAGAAAATTTTCTATGTTGCTTAGTTCTTTGAAGGTAAAAAGCTAAAGCATTTTTACAATCTAAGGTATGATGATTCCTTTCTGCATTAGAGGCATGAGGACTAGGGAAGACTACAGGAAGATAAACCACTTGGTTTAAATGAAAAGGCGAAACCACCTTTGGCATAAAGTGAGGATGAGTCCTAAGAACTACCTTATCATGGTGAAATCTTGTATAAGGAGGATCTGCCAGTAAAGCCTGTAACTCACTGATGCGTCTTGCAGAAGTGAGGGCAACTAAGAAGATGACCTTCCAAGAAAGAAACTTTAGAGCTGTAGTGGCTAAAGGCTCAAAGGGCGGTTTCATGAGCTGCCCGAGAACAAGATTCAAATCCCATGCCACCGGCAATGGCTTAATGAAAGGTTTTTTTAAAAAGTAAACCTCTCATAAATCTCGCTACGAGTAGATGAGAGGAAATAGGTTGTCCATCCAGAGGTTCACGAAAAGCAGCAATGGCACTAAGATGGATCCTTACGGAATTGGTCTGATAGATGGAGTAGATACTCCAGAAGCGATTCGACAGGCACTGTATGGGGGTTAAGTTCCCTTTGAGAACACCATACAGAGAATCTCTTCCACTTAAAGGCATAGGGTCGCCTTGTGGAAGGCTTCCGGGAAGCCACAAGGATATCCTTTACCTGTTAAGATAGGTTGATATCCGGCAATCCTAGGCTTTCAGTAACCAGACCCAGAGGTGAGGGACTGGGGATTCGGGTGCAATAGTGTCCGTTTTCCTGGGAAAAAAAATCTGGAGCACATCCCAACTCCAAAGGTGTGGCTTGAGAGAGACGCAGAAGCAGAGGATACCACGTCTGCCGTGGCCAACGTGGAGCTATGATTATCATATGACCTCTGTCTCTCTGAAGCTTGAACAAAGTTTTGGGAATGAGGGGAATGGGTGGGAAGGCATAGAGGAAGTCCCGACCCCAAAGGAGGAGGAAAGCATCCCTTGCCTGACAGTTTTGAGCTGGAATTCTGGGACAGAATCGGGGAAGCTTGGCATTCTGTGGACTTTCAAAGAGGTCTATATCTGGTGTTCCCCAGATTCAAAACACTTGAGCAAGCTGGTCTGAGTGCAGAGACCATTCGTGTGGCAGCAGTATTCGACTGAGTTTGTCTGCCCAAAGACTTTGAATGCCCGGAAGATATACCACTAACAATGGATTTGAAGCTCTCTGGCGAGGGCCCATAGTCACAAAGCTTCATTGCATAATGACAGAGAGCCTGTTCCGCCCTGCTTGTTCACATAGAACATGGCTACTTGATTGTCGGTCTGGACCAGAACTGTCTTGTAGCTGAGATTTATTTATTTATTTATTTAACTGTATTTCTATACCGCCTTATCATACAATCAAGGCGGTGTAAACAACAAAACAGATAAAATTAGTGAGAGTAATATAAATACACTGAAAGAAGTTAATAGATTTGTAAGTAAAGGTATAAATTATTACAGCACAACGTGAGCTAAACTACAAAGTTAAATACATTAAAAATATCATGGGACAATGTAAAGTAATTAATAGGTTTTGAAGGGGTGAGTACGTAGATCAAACGATTAAGTGATAGGGCCATAATATTCAATGAAAAGCAATGTTTTCAGCTGCTTACGGAAGTCTTTAAGGTCCGTTGATGATCTCAAGTCATCTGGGAGTGAATTCCAGATTATTGGGGCAGCCAGGGAGAGTGATCTCTCTGTTGTATCCTTTCGCAAAGTTCTGAAGTCACTTGAAGAGTTGACCCTATGGGAAGTTCCCCTTCTTCTTGGTCTGGTGCTGGGGTCAGAAAAAATGAGGGAGTTCAGACTGTTGGCTGAAATATGATTTTTAATTTTGAATATATTAATTACACAGGTACACTACCAAAAAACTGCCTCCAGTTTTGCAACTGATTCCTATAGATTTTGGGGTGCTGAATCCAGGAAAAATAGCCAAAATGTTCCATCACGTCACGTTTTCTTGCAAAATTAGATTTCTTACCCATATAAGGAATGTTCACATAATTTCTTTTTAGCCGACGGCAGTTTATTTTCTTGGCCCAAAATAGAGGTTGTAATGGTTAACTAACTAGAAACACTCCCTCATGATATTTTAGAGTGTTTTGTATTCATTTTATACATTAACAGGACAATTGGGAGGCGGGGGGCTAAATCCAGTACTCGCGCTGGCGCATGTTCTTTCCTGTTCGCCTCGCCTCGTTCGCTCGCTCAAACACGGTGGTTGTGACATGAACGTTCCTGTCAAATTTCAGTTTCTTGCAAGTTCATTATTACCTTTTGTTTGCTCAGTCGTAATCCAGCTTTATTCCGAAGTGGTTCACTACAGTTGTAATTTGCAGTGCTGTGTATTTGTGATGGCTCACAGAGCCAGACGTTGCGTCAACTCTACGGACAGTTTTTGTTTTATTTGTGGGGAATATACCGTGAAAAAGCGGCAGAGGAACATTTCTGCATTTATTAAAAAAGTATATTTCGCCTATTTCGGTTTGAAGTTAGGCGATCAAGACAAACCGTGGGCTCCTCACAAAGTGTGCAAGACATGTGAGGAAGATCTACGCTTATGGATGAAAGATAAAAAACAAGCATTTCGTTTCGGAATACCTATGATGTGGCGTGAACAAAGAGACCACAGCAGTGACTGCTATTTTTGCTCTTGCATTGTGAAGGGATACAACTTAAAAAATAAGAACGTAATAAGTTACCCCAACCTTCCCTCAGCAATTAGGCCTATGCCTCATAGCAACGAAGTACCTGTGCCTGAACCACCAAAATCTTTGGATCATATTTGTGTGGACGGTTCTGATCATGATGAGACTCATCAGATGGCTTTTCCCGATGAGTCCAGTACTTCCGAGTTTGAAACTGAACCAGATCCGAAACCTGAACTTTTCTCTCAAGCTGAATTGAATGATTTAGTCCGGGATTTAGGACTCCCAAAAGATGCTGCCCAACTGCTAGGTTCTCGGCTTAAACAGAAAAATCTATTGTCACCAGGAACAACTTTTTATTGGTACCGCAACCGCGAGACACAATTTTTGAAGTATTTCAGCAAAGAGGAAGATTTGGTATTTTGCAACGATATATACGGAGTGATGGAAAAGTTTAAACTCAAGTATGATCCTGCTGAATGGCGGCTGTTCATTGATTCGTCAAAAGACAGCATAAAAGGTGTTCTTCTTCATAATGGCAACACATTCGCTTCAGTTCCTATTGCTCACTCTGTTATTCTCCAAGAAAAATACGAGAATTTGGCCCTGATTCTTCAGAAGATTCGTTATGATGAGCATAAGTGGATGATTTGTGGAGACTTTAAAATTCTATCCATGCTATTAGGGCAGCAATCCTGTTTCACCAAATATCCCTGCTTCCTTTGCTTGTGGGATAGCCGGGCCCGCGACCTACACTGGGGGAAAAAAGACTGGCCAATTCGAGAGTATTTGAGACCCGGTGAGAAAAATGTTCTTCATGAGAGCTTGGTACCTCATGATAAAATTCTATTACCACCTCTCCACATTAAGTTGGGTCTCATTAAGCAATTCATCAAGTCCCTTCCAAAAGATGGTGAGTGCTTTCGGTACCTTTGCTCAAAGTTCCCCCGACTTTCTGAAGCAAAGCTAAAGGAAGGAGTGTTTGTTGGCCCTGATATAAGGAAACTCATTTCAGATGGAGCATTCGCTGAAACGATGTCTGAGAAAGAAAAAGAAGCCTGGGATTCCTTCAAGGATGTTGTTCTCAAATTCTTGGGGAACAGGCGGGATGAGAACTATAAGGATATTGTTGCCAGGATGCTCAATGCCTTCAAAGAACAAGGCTGTAACATGAGCCTGAAAGTCCATTTCTTGCACTCCCATGTGAACTACTTTCCCGAAAACTTGGGGGCGTACAGTGAAGAACAAGGTGAAAGGTTTCACCAGGACATCAAGGACGCAGAGAGAAGGTACCAAGAAAGATGGAACACCACTATGGTGGCTGATTTCTGCTGGTTGCTGCTGCGGGAAACCCCAGATGAAAAATACGCCAAGCAGCGCACCAAGAGAAGCATTCGGGGGAAGAAGAAACGGGCCCACCAGGAGATTGATTGACCCAAGAATGACTTTAAAATCTAAACTGTGTTGACAAATATCGTGTTTTTACTAAACTTTGAAATAAAAATTTGCTAGTTATTACCACAGTGTCGGATCTCATTTATTAGAATTTTATTTTCACACCATCGGGTGTTTGTCTTCATCTATTGCAATGGTGCGGTTTGCGTTTTCTATTCTTACATACTGTCACAAGGTGGACCTATCGAAGCCTGAGAAAATGGAAATCAGCAGCAGTGATCAGAGAAGAGATGACAGGATAAACAAAAAACTGTCAGATGGTTGCTACAGACAACCTAGGCACACGTGGGTAAGGGCTGAGAAGACACACCCAGATAACAAGCAAAGGGAGTTTGCTTGGCCTGATAGGAATCAGCTGGGTAGAGGTGGAGCCCAGAAACACAGAGATATAATACGCTCCCAAATAGTTAGAGAGGGAGAGGAGGTGAACCAGCAAGTCTCACAGCAGGGAAGACAACGGTCAGCGCAGCAGAAGCTGGGAAAAGTATGGAAGTGGAATGAAAGAGAGTCTGAATTACTGGGACAGCATGCAAGCCCACACGAAGGTCTGAGTGAGTCTCAAACCCAGAGTGAAACATTTGGAAGGCAGAAGCCAGATATTGAATGCATGTGTGAAGAGCACGGGAGACGTGGGAGAGTTGCAGTACAAGGTAACAAAGCCAGAAGTGTTGATAGTGGCTGTTTTCTACCCGAGTGGGTAAAACCCTGCAGCAATAGAAAAAGCCACCCAGAAATAAGCTTTGGAAATAATCCCTTCCCTTGTGCTAGAAAACCCAGGAGAAAAGAAGCTCACTTACTTGGAAAAACTAGAGATTCTAGTATCCACTTTAAACTCCCAGAGTTTGAGCAACCTCCGTATAGAGCAGTGCAATCCAGGGCAGCTGTGAGGAAAAGGCTAGACCCGAGCACGCTCAGAGTCTACCGTAATCACTCTAACAGCAGAGCCAGGGAAGTTCCTGAATGTCCTTATGATTACCTGCAGGGGCTTTCTCATAAGCCTCATGCAAAAGTATACGGTAGTTCCCAGGGAGGCTTTGAGAGAGAAGGACAGCATAACTTCCTGCTTGACGAGGAAATCCTACATTATCCTTTTGAAACAGCTGACCTTGAAAACGTGAGTGTTAATGAACCAGAATCTATGGAATATGAGAATACAGAGTTAGCAACAGTTCCTGAGCCCATGGAATGCTCAGTCTCAGTAATTGACCCAGAGTTTTCCTTAAGGTGAAAAGGGTTGAAGATAACCTGAATAAGAGTCACAAGGTGTGGGCTGGAAAACGTGTTTCACAGAAAACCATGTGAATGAGCTGTGCTGTATCAGCAAAAAGGAAAGCCTGTGAAAAACATTGAGAATGTTTAATTCTTTTCTTTTTGCATTTAAGCTGAAGTAAGCTATTTTTGTTTAACCTTTTGATTTCTGTTATATGCCCGAAGTGGGTTGTTTGCTTTGTTTTGCCAAGGAGAAAATACCTCACGGACGGGGAATAAAACCCTGAGTTTGGAACACAAGTGTCTTTTGTGGTTTATAGAGAAGGTACAACTACCACCCTCAGGCAGTACCAAGGCCTCACCGGTAGGGCACCTGGGAGTGCGACAATACATACCTGTACAACATTTTTTGCACATTTCTTTGCTTTGCTTTGTGTCTAACCTCGCTCTTATATGCTCAATGTTTGTGCACATGTATGTGGCTGTTTTAAGTGCAGACAATTTTGCTACCATCACAGTGTGTTTTGTTGACATTACTCTATTCTTATGTGCTGCCTTGTTACAATTTTCTTTATTCTTATTTGAATAACTACTAAACAATTAGTATAAAGAATTCATCCAAGAAACTTTTATCTCGATCGCACTCAATCTGAAACATTCACCTCAAACTGCTAACCCAATGTAGCAAAAAATCTGTACGTGATGGAGCAAATTGGTTACCAGATTTGGATTCAGCGCACCAAAAAACGTAAAAATCAATCGAAACATTAGAGGCAGTTTAAAAAAAAATTTTGTTAGTGTACCTGTGTTATTGTTTTATATTTAATACGTAAGTGGATTGGGAGCCAGTGAAGATCCTTTAGAACTGGAGTAATGTGGTCATGAATAGATGTTCCAGATATAATACGGGCTGCAGTGTTCTGAGCTAATTGAAGAGGTTTGAGAGAATGCATCGCTAACCCAAGAAAGATGGGATTGCAGAAATCCAGTAAAGGAGTGATAAGCGCTTGACACACGGTACAAAAAAGATCAGAGGCAAGGAGCGGTTTTAATCTTCTTATAATTCTCATCCTGTAATACGCATTCTTGATTGTTTTATTAATGTGTGTTTTAAGATTTAATTCACTGTCCAGAGTAACACCAAGGTATTTAACTTCTACTTTCATTGGAATGGTTGTGTCCGCAACTCTGATGTCCTGTGAATGTAAGAATTCAGGGTTATGAGTGATTATTAGGGCCTCTGTTTTGCTATAGTTGATAGAAAAATTATTCTCCTTACACCATCTTGTCATTTCTGTTAAGCAGAGTGAAATATTGGAGAATACAGGGTTGTCAATAGAAAAAGGCGTGAAAATCAGAATATCGTCTGCATAAATAGTGTATTGGATGTTATGTGCTTTCAGGATATCACAAATTGGTTGGATGTAAATGTTGAATAGAAGAGATGAGAGGGCGGACCCTTGAGGGACTCCTTGAAGTACTTTTATAGGTTGGGAAGTATTATACCCTACTTTTACTCTAATCTGCCTGTCAGAAAGGTACGATTGAAACCATTTTAGAGTAGTACCATGAGATAGGCCTGAAAAACACAGACAGCATGGAAAATGGCTCTGCGCTCTAGTTTATGTGAAGACAAGCCTTCTGTGGGGTCCAGAGACCCTGAGTTGATAGATCGTGCAAGTGAGCCCCCCACCCCAACTTGGACGTATCTGTTGTTAGGGTGGTTTGGCATAGAGGTTGCTGAAAAGGAGAACCCACGAGAAGGTTTTCCAGTGACTGCCACCATTGCAGGGACAAAATGAGACATGTGGAGTTTCTGATTTTGTTAGCCGACCCGAGGCCTGTGTCCTCTGAGAGGATAGGGTCCACTGGGCTGCTCGCATATGAAGGCGAGCATAGGGAACCACATGGACAGTGGATGCCAATGCCCCAGAAGCTGAAGCATCTCCTCAGCAGTCAGGAAGACCTTCATAGCTGCTTGGGAGGCCAGCTGTACTATATGAAGACAACATGGCTGTGGCAGCAAAGCCCTTGACTTCCTTGTGTCTAAATGAGCCCCTATGAATTCTAGAGACTGAGAAGGGGTGAGATGAGATTTTGGGAGGTTTATGACCAGTCCCAAGTATCGAAGGATTCGCATGGTGCGAGAAAGGACAAAGTTGACTTCTAGAGCTGATGATGCTCGAATGAGCCAGTCGTCTAAGTAGGGGAAGATGAATATTCCTAGAGTTCTCAGGAATGCTGCTACTACTGCCATGTATTTTGTGAAGACTCCTGGGGCAGAAGCCAGACCGAAGGGAAGAACCCTGCATTGGAAGTGCCTTCCCTGGAAAAGGAATCTAAGGAATTTCCTGTGATCTGCATGGATGAGAATATACATATATGTATCCTTTAGATCTAGAGAACATAGCCAGTACTGACTCTGAAGGTAGGGCAGGAGTGTTCTGAGGGAGATCATTTTGAATTTTTCCCAGAACAGACACTTGTTTAATTCTCTGAGGTCTAGTATAGGCCTGTGTCCCCCTGTTTTCTTTGGGATGAGAAAGTAGGGGGAGTAGAACTTCGTACCCTCTTGGGGTATGGGTACCTCTTCTATTGCTCCCTGAGCAAGAAGTGATGCGACCTCCTGACCCAAGAGATTGGTGGCAAGGACCTGAGAATTGAACTGTCTTATAATTGTAGGAGGGGGCATGCTGTGAAAATTAAATCTGTACCCCTCTCGTACAATAGACAGGGTCCAGTTTTCTGATGTTATTTGTTGCCATCTTCTGGCAAAATGGCATAACCTGCCTGGGATGGTAAGGGGTTCTGGACCTTTCAGGGGCAGAAAAACTAAGTTCTCTAGGAAGGAGTCAAAGCCCTTGAGGAGGCTGAGTCTGTTGAGCCGGTTGAGCTCTTTGAACTTGTGGCTTCCTCTGCTGTCTGTTCTGTTGTTACACCCATCGGGGACACTGCCCAATTCATATTCCCCAGAGGGGACAAGATGGGTAAAATTTCTTTTTCTTGTTGAAAAAGGGTTTCTTGACTGACTTTTTCTTTGCTGGGTTGGCTGTAGAGTTTGATAGTCTGTTCAAGGTAGTATTTTCAGATTCAATCTGATTGGCCTTGCCTTGCCAATCCTTGCCAAAGAGATTTTCTCCAATGCAAGGAATGTTTCCCAGTTTGTCTTGCAACCATTGTTCTAAGTCTAATGCCAGAAGCCAGACAATACAACGTGCACCAATGGAAATAGCACAGGTTCTGCTAATGCATTCAAAGCAATCAAAAGTTGCACTGTTTACAAATTCAGAGACATCCTGGGCATGTTTGACGAGAGTAAGTAATTCCCCCCTTATTTCCTCAGGGAGAAGAGGGCTCATGAGCTCCAAGTCACTTGTAACTTCTTTGAAGAACATTCCCATATAGAGAATGTAGGAGCTAATCCTGGCTGCCAACATGGAGGATTGGAAACATCGACGCCCAAAGGCATCGAGCGTCCTCGATTCACGGCCCAGAGGATTGGAAGAATGTGTTTTAGCACTCTTAATCCTATGCATCGCCGATTCCACTACCATTGAATGGTGTGGTAACTGAGTCTTTTGAAAGCCAGGACAGCTTGGAACTCGATGCATGGTATGGAGTTGTCAAGAGTGTGGAGACACTGTTAAAGGAGTTTCCCACATTCTTAGCATAAGATCATGCAACATTCTGTGAATGGGCAGAGTAGCTGCCTCTTTAGGAGCTTTAGGGTTCTGAAGAATTTCTAATTCTTCAGCTCTGAGTTCCTTCTCTGCAGTCACTGTGATTGCAAGACCCCGAGCTAAATCACGTATAAAATCCTGGAAGGACATGTCTTCTGGAGGAGACATTCTGTGTTGAGGAGAAGGAGATGGATCCTCCGGAAGGATAGCTCTAATACCGGCAGAGTCATCAGAGTCATCGGAATCAGATGTTTCGAAGTATCTCTGCGCCGGGTGTTCTTGCAACGCACGGTACCGGTATCGGGGTGTCTCGGTACCGATCCGTCGATACCTGAGATAGACTCAAGGCTCGGCATGGGGGAAAGTATACCCGCCAAGGCACTCGGTACCGGTACCGGTGTCGGTACCGGTACCTGTGGAACCGTCTGTAGCGGTCTTAGCGGTACCAAAGCTGCTAAGAAGGCCGCTAGACTGCATTCGATAGCGAGGATTCTGTGATCCATCACTCCTGCCAATGCCTGGGTGTCGGTACCAGTGGAAGCAGCTACGACCCCAGCACATGGCACCAGCAGTTCTGCAGAGGTGGAAGCCTCTGGAACATTCTGCAGCCCCGTTAATGCTTTGGAGACCGAGGCCTCCCGCCGGGGCGGTTTTGCTGGTGAACTTTCCTTGAGGGCAACACCAGTGGCATCTCGATACTTGGAAGGAGATCTACCCTTTGAGGACCAGCCAGTCTTAGAAGACTTAAGTTTAATTACCTGAGATCCATGGGAGGAAGATGAAGCCCTGGAAGACGTCGATGCAACTGACATCGTATCTGCGGCAAAAAGGGTACAGAGTTTTGCAGCTCTATTCTGCAGGCCCCTCTTGGTCATCTTTCTGCAAGAGAGACACTCCGATGGAGAATGGTCAGGACCTAAACACTTAAGACACCATTCATGGGTGTCGGTGACGGATATGGTACCACCACATTTAGAACATTTCTTGAAACCACTAGCTGGTTTCTCCATGTTTGAAGAAAAATGGGCCTAGTGCCCAAAATGGCGCCTAGCCCCGAGAGGGGAAAGGCCCCTGAAAGAAAAATCTTTTAAAAAGCTTTTTTTTTTTGAAAAAGAAGAAAAGAGAACTAGCGTTACCGGTAGGCGTCGAATGAAGGCAGACACGACCACAAAAAACCCAAAAAATAAGGATAAATCTTTTTGCGGTGACAGGGTATGCGTCCTGTCGGCTCTGTGGAAAACGAAAAACTGAAGAGGGAAAGTTGCAAAGGCGGGAAGGCAGCACGCAGGCGCTGTGGGATGCTTCCAAAAGCTTTCCTATTGGACGCTGGGGAGCATTCCCATGCAGGCTCCGTCGGTACCGACGATACCCATATGTGAAGACTACATTCCTGCTTGTTCCTGGAGATCGATGACATAAGTGTTTTCAATAACAGCTTAAATAAGAGAAAGAAGGGGAAAAGACCTCAGTATTGTCCCTTAAATATAATTTAGACCCCTTAAATAGGTCTAGGGCACTCATCCTCATAGGTCAGAAAAACTCCTTCACAACAACATTTTAATTTTATTTTATTGAAAAAAGCATACTCAGTGTGTTGAAAATCAAAGATTTCAGAACTTATCAGTCAATTGATGTCAATTCATTCAATAATATTATTGGTACACCCAACATGACTGCGTTTCGCAAGGAAGCTGCTTCAGGAGTATAGCCAAAAATCTGAAAAACAAAGAACTGTTATCATCCGTTCTTCTTCTCTTAAAAATATACATACAAAAATTTACACAAAGCAATGCATTTAGAAATATACATGCAAAACAGGTCCCATGTGCCACTCAAAAATGTGCTATATTGCCCTATATATTGAACAATATTTTCCTTCAGCAAATGCTGATATGATGTTACAGACAAAGTCCAATTAACTACATTATACTCTCCTTTATACAGTTGTGGTCAACATTATTGGCACCCTTGCATTTTAAGCAAGTTGTGTACAATATTTTGAGAAATAATTGGAAATATTCTATCTGTATGACATCATATTTCAATAGTATGTTCAAAAGTATACAAAAAAAAAAAGATGTCTGTGCAATTTAGGGGTATGTTTGCTAAACAGCGGTAGCAGCTTCAGTGCGATATCAGAACCGCGGCCCCAATGAATTCAACGGGGTCGCGGCTCTGATATCGCATGGAAACCGCTACCACAGTTTAGTAAACATACCCTTCAGACTTAGTAATTTCTGAGAAAAAAACTCAATATGACCTTGACAGGATTAATGGCACCCTTCACTAATATTTGGTTGCACAATCCTTGGCAGTGATGATAGCCTCCAAATGTTTCTTGTAGCCATCTATAAGTTTCTTACATCTGTCTGCTGGTAGTTTCTCCCTCCCTCCATATGAGATTTGTTCCAGCTCATGAATGTTTCCAGGATTCCTTTTACCAATGGCAAATTTCAGCTCTTTGTAAAGGTTCTCCATTGGATTGCGATCAGGACTCATTGCTGGCCAGTTTAAAACAATCCATTTATTCCTTTTTAACCATTCTTTTGTACTTTTGGATGTATGTTTTGGGTCATTGTCCTGCTGGAGGACCCATGACCTTTGATCCAGACCTAGCTTTCTGACACTAGGTAGCACATTTCACTCCAAAATACTTTGGTAGTCCTCTGACTTCATGATTCTTTTAATACATTCCAAGCCTCCAGTTCCTGAGGCAGCAAAACAGTCCCACAACTTTATGCAACCTCCACCATATTTAACTGTAGAAAGGGAGTTTTTTTCCTTATAAGCTTCATTTCTTCACCTGTAAATGTATCGCTGGTCTGCACTGCCAAAGAGCTTGTTTGGTTTCATCTGTCCACAGAACATTTTCCCACAAGGATTGTGGTTTCTCAAGATGGGTTTGAGCAAAGATCAAGTATGCCATTTTATGTCTGTTTTTGGGCAGTGGGCTCTTCATTGGACTTCGTCTATGAAGTCCTTCTTTCTTTAGTGCGCAGCATATGGTGTGGGTTGAAACCACCACTCCAGATTGCTCTAGGTCAGCCTTAAGCTCTTTGGATGTTCTACATGGTGTTTTTTCCAACAGTTCACACTAGCCTTCGAAGACTTCTTGGATTTTCTTCTCCCACCACTTCCTCAGAGGTTCTTGACATTTCCATGAGCAGAAAATGTCTTAATAGCATTGCAAACTGTAGACTCAGGAATTCCAAGGTCTTTGGAGATGGCCTTTGAAGTTTGATGTTTGGTGATAATGGCTTTTCTGATGGTCTCAGGCAGCTCTCTTATTTTCACTATTGTGAAAATGGAACCGGGAATGAATGTGGCCATTTTAAAGATTAGAACCATCATTCATTGGCTGAGTCAAGTTATGTGAGGACTAACAATTGATCACAGATGCATCTAATTTTACTGCAATGGGAATGTGGTTCTTCTGTTCAAATTGATTTGAATTGTTTATCAAATAATCATGTCCTGGCAATGTCCCAGTTTTTAGACTATTTCCTTTTTTCATTGGTCTTGTTTTATTT
Organism: Ichthyophis bannanicus; assembly: GCA_033557465.1. NCBI lineage: Eukaryota > Metazoa > Chordata > Amphibia > Gymnophiona > Ichthyophiidae > Ichthyophis > Ichthyophis bannanicus. The sequence continues at coordinate 180,034,152 of CM066041.1, read as the reverse complement.
GATTCTTTTATATGTCAAATATGTGTGGATATATAGCCCAAAGCCATTTCACTGGTCACTTTTTTTAGGAGATATTGGATATTAAAGGGTTGAACTGCAAGGGTGCCAATAATGTTGACCATAACTGTAATCTATGTAGTTGATGTTTTGTACTAAAATCATATGGGATAAGGAGCAGGCTTTAAAACAAACTCAACTAGTCAAATAAACTTTGTCGTCCATTTCCAACGTGGTCTTAATGCTGCAACAAAGGATACAGCATATTTAAATCATTCCCCTCTCAAGGGGAGCTGAAGCCATTTAAACCCTAAAGTGAAAAATGTTGCCGTTTCAACAGCTATTTGCACCTAAACTGACGGTATGTTGTGCTGAAATTGTGTCATTAGGGGTTCGGTTTGGTGCACTTATTTTCTCCCATGATTTTCAGTACTATCTTTATGCTGACTATTCTCAGATCTATGTTTCTGCGCCTGAAATCTCTCCAGGAATCCAGGCCCGGATCTCTGCCTGTTTATCCAACACTGCTGCCTGGATGTCTCACCACCGTCTGAAACTGAGCTCCTTCTCTTCCCCCCTAAAAACACCTCCCCCCTTCCTCCCTTCTCTATTTCTGTGGATAACACTACATTCCTCCCTGTTTCCTCAGTTCGCAATCTTGGGGTCATCTTTGACTCTCTCTCTTTCTCTGCACATATCCAGACAGATAAAACCTGTTGCTTCTTTATAACATTGGCAAACTTGTCTCTTCCTTTCTACACACACTACTAAGACCCTCATCCATTCACTAGTCACCTCCCATCTTGACTATTGTAATTTACTCCTCGCTGGTCTCCCTCTGAATCATCTTTCTCCCCTTCAGTCTATTCAAAACTCAGCTGCACAGTTTATCTTCCACCAGTGTCACTATGCTCATGTAAGCCCTCTTCTTAAGTCACTTCAGTGGCTCCCTATCCATTTCCACATCCAGTTCAAACTTTTCCTACTTGTAGAAGCTACTCCTACTTCTCCTACTTGTAGAAGCTACTCCTACTTCTGCAGCAGATCACTATCTTTCCTCTCTTATCTCACTCTACAGTCCTCATTGGGAACACCACTCCTCTGGCAGATCCCTTTTATCCATGCCCTTCTCTGCCACTGCCATCCCCAGACTTTGTCTGTTCCACCTTGGTGCTCCATATGCCTGGAACAAATTACCTGAGTTGGTACATCGGGCTCCTTCTCTGGCCCTATTCACATCCAGGCTTAAGACCCACCTCAGTGAAGCTGCTTTTGGATGCTGATGCTCCTCATTCTCTTGCCCACTACTTATGTGTATCTTGCCATATTCTAGTCCTGGGTTTTGCGATGTTTTATCATCTTGATTAGATTGTAAGATCTGATGAGAAGGGACTGTGTCTTACATCTATATGTACAACGCTATTTATTTTGTTTATTTATTTAGACAGATTTGTATCCCACCTTATCCTTCAAAGTGGTCACAATACAAATGGAAGGTTACAAATAACAAAGGGTAGATAAGACATTAACAAATAAACTAAGAAGAATTAATGTAATAAAATGGACCTATTGTCAAAAACTATTGATTATATATCAACGCTATGCAAATGATTAGTAGTAGGAGAAGGTTTGGTTCAGAATTTCAGCACAATATGAGCATCAGTTTAGGTGCACATAAATGTTGAAACAGAAACATTTTTCACTTTGGAATTTAAATGGCTCCAGCTCCCTTTGAGAGGGGGTGATTTAAATACTTAGTATCCTTTGTTGACAACAAAGTTTATTTGAACAGATGAGTTTATTTTAAAGCTTGCTGCTTATCCCATATGAGTACAAAACATCAATTACAAAGATTATAAAGGAGAGTATACAGACTTTGTCTTTAAAAGCACATCAGCATTTGCTGAAGGGAGATATTGTTCAATACATAGGACAATATAGCACATGGACCTGTTTTGCATGTATATTTCTAAATGCATTGCTTCGTGTAAATTTTTGTATGTATATTTTTAAGAGAAGAAGAATGGATGATGACAGTTCTTTATGTTTTTTCAGTTTTTTGGCTAGTCTCCTGAAGCAGCTTCCTTGCGAAACGCAGCCATGTCGGGTTTACTAATAATATTATTGAGTGAATTGACTTCAGCTGAAAGATAAGTTCTGAAATTTTTGATTTTTCAACACATTGAGTATGTTTTTTCAATAGAATAAAATTCAAATGTTATTATGAAGAGGCTTTTCTGACCTATGAGGATGAGAGTTCTAGACCTATTTAAGGGGTCTAAATTCTACTTAAGGGACAATATTGAGATCTTTTCTCCTTCTCTCTCTTATTTAAGCTGTTATTGAAAACATTTGTGTCATCATTGTTTCAAAAGATAATTCAAATAATAATTTTCTGAACAAATTTTTTAAGCATAATTTACAGGTGATTTGATTGGTTGCATTATTGGATTTCCCTGGTATAGCGTCTTATTTGTTGGCCATTTCCATTCCATGCCTTATTATATAAATTTAACTGTACACCATTTTATAGCTACATCATTTGGTATATCAAATGAATAAATGGAATGGAATTACATACAAAGACAAGAATTTATAGCCAGAATTAAGTCACTTCCAAACCTTAAAGTCACAGTTACGAGCTGCACTTGCAGTACACTAATATTCTGTTGTAAATCTGAAGAATGAAGGACATTGAATGTCATTACGGGTTATGGGAGTTATTTAACCTAATTTTTAGCACTCCCATCATTATCTTCCCAGCTTTCTCAGTGCCCAAATCGAGGCACTATTTAAACATATTCTAAATTGAAGTCTACATATATTACAACACATATATAGATAAATATTCAACACTTTTGACTAATTAAGAGAATATTTGAACTTCAGCATCTTTGGCTTCTGTTTGGAGATGGTATCCTTCTGTTCCTTGAGGCACAGGTGGTGCTCAGACACACCAGCAGAATCTTCCATTCCCAGGCGTAGCCAATCAAAGCACTGCAATTTAAACTATAACTGCAGCCTGATCAGGAGAGCGGGTAGAGCAGCCCTTCCCCGCTCTCCTCTGAGGCAGCCCTTCCCCGCTCTCCTCTGAGACAGCCCATCAAACCGGGTTTTCGGTAGGGCGTATTCCGGTACTGGCAGGACATTTAAACTATAACAGCAGCCTGATCAGCAACATCACCTGAGAGCAGGTGGAAAAACCGCCCCCTGCTCTTCTCCAACGCCCATCAAACCGGCTTTTCAACAGGGCGCATTCCACTACGCCTACGCCTGAGGGCCTCGCCAGCGCACCCTTTGGCGTGGGCCGCATAGAACCCTCGCAAGCAACCACATCCCATACAATAGAAGATTTCCAACTACCACAATAATGCATGTATAAAGAACTGAAAGGAAGTAAGTCTAACAGAATATACTGTTCACATAAAACGCCAGCTCAAATCACAAAAACCCCATGGAGGATAATACAGACTAATTTTGAAAATATAGTCAGAGCGGAAAAGGATCTCTATTACATCTTTAAATACTATTAGCTATAGTACTATATTCTTGACTTTGAGGTCCTTACTTAATTCTCAATGTCACTCTCAGCGTTTTTGTTCTCGCTCTCCTATTTCCTCTCTTTAGTGCTAACTCCTACTATGTCTGCCCCCACTAGTGCTTTCATCCCCATCATTCATTCATGACACAATCTAATTCCTCGCACTCTTTCAGGAAGCATCACTAAACCTCCTCATCGCCTCATTAGAGTTCTAACTTCCCCACTTGTTTTTACTCAATCTCGTCTACAACCTTTTACTGACAAACCTCAATTAAAATGCTCTCTTATAAATGCTCGCTCTGCAAGAAATAAAATCTAGCTCCTCTCTGATTATCTTTATGATAATAAACTTGACAATTTTTGTATAACCGAATCCTGGTTTACGGATTCAGATAATATCTTAATTAATCAGCTAGCAGTATCAGACTATGACTTTTTCAACTGCTCAAGAATAAATCATAAAGGTGGTGGTGTCATCATCCTTTCAAAAACAAGTCTCAGCTTTAAGTACCTAACATTCTTCGACCAAGGGGCTAGATACTATTGCAATCACCAATAATCCCATCATTATTCTTTTAATTTATAGATCTCCAACTGCTAATTCAGATGACCTAGACCTCCTGTTAGAATTAATATGTTGTTATAGCTCACCTGTAATTCCCCTTCTAGCAATGAGCGATTTCAACCTCACTATGCTGCCACCTAGAAAATGTACTACCTTTGAGAATGCTATGGAAGCCCTAGGATTTGTGCAAATCATTAATCACCCTACACATAATAGAGGTAACATACTTGATTTATTTTTTATACCAAAGTACTTTTTTTCACACAATCCCCTCTCCACATTCACATTGCAAACTATTCCATGGTCAGACCACAAAATTATTAATTTCAATCTGTCACTTACTTTGCTTAACAAAAATCAGCCCCTATTAGAGTCTACTGCCTGCAGATTCTGTAACATGGATAAAGAACAACTCTTGAGTAAGGTATTGCCACACATTCAACATGTTTCTAATGATCTTGATGTAATTATTCAAGTCTGGAATGATGCATTCAACAATGCAACTTTTTCACCACAATCAACTACTAGCTGCAGAAAACGCAAAATAGCAACATGGTATAATACACACTTAAAAATCATTTTAAATAAAACCCTCAGGGTTCATGAAAGAAAACTGAGACATTCCAAGTCATTATATGACCATAGAACTTATATGTTTAATCTACATGTCTACCAAGTGGCAGCCAGTAAGGCAAAAAGTGACTATTTCACCAAGATCTTACAATCCTCTCTGAATCGTCCAAGAGAACTTTTCAGCCTTGTCAAAACTCTATCAAGAGTCCCCCCCCAACCCAACAACAAAAAGAAAAAATAGAGATCACTCCGCAAATACTAGCCAATCACTTTCAAACCTTAATATGTCCTATGCTTAACAAATATATACCTCTATACCTCAGCAAGATCATACAGTTACTAACTCTCAAGCTATATGAAATGCATTTTCACCTGTATCTGCAGATCATCTAGAAAAATTATTATGGGAATCAATACTACTAATTCCCCTTTAGATCCATGCCCAGTTGGATGGATCAAGGCTGCTCACAATGAATTAATTAATATCCTGCTTAGACTCATCAATCTCTCACTTTCTCAAGGCTATATGCCTATCAAATTAAAGATGGCATCTATTCACCCAGTCAAAAACTCAACTTTGCTCTTATCGTCCTATTGCCAGTTTACCTTTTTTGGCAAAAATAATAGACAAGGTTGTATTAATTCAACTGCAAGATAACACAGACACCCACTTCCCCCTGATCCTCAGCAATATGGGTTTAGACCACAGCATGGAGTGAAAATCTTATGAGCTGCCCTTACTGACACCATTATCAGGGGTCTGGACAAACCCAACTCAGGTTTTGTCCTCATCTTCCTAGATATTAAAGCAGCCTTTGACTCTGTTCCTCACAACTTGCTATTACAATGTCTACAAACACTAGGATTAAGGAATATCACTTTAGATTGGTTTACATCCTATCTTACTGATAAGCAAATGTAAGTTAAAGTTGATTCAATGAAATCTTCCACCTACATACAACAGCAAGGAGTTCCTCAGCGTTCTGCATTGTCCTCCTTACTTTTCAACCAATATATTCAATCCTGGGATGCATCGCGTGGGGCCAGACACTGCCATTTTGGACAATGGCCAATGCAGAGTGGGAGCGCGTAGGCAGTGCTGCCGCTTAGGTGCATTTGAGGGCCGCCAGATCACAAGGTTTTGCTTTTTTATTTAATGGGGTTGGGGGTGGGGAGAAAGGAGCCACTAGACCACCAGGTTCTTCTTTTATTTTGGGGGAAGGGGCCACAAGACCACCATGTTTTTTTATTTAATAGGGGGTGGGGTTCGGGGAAAGGGGTTACTAGACCACCAGGTTCTTCTTTTATTTAGGGGGAAGGGGCCACTAGACCACCAGGGATAATTTTATTGTTGGACACGGCCCCCGACAGTATTTTGATGGTATCAGCGACTTTTCCCAGTGCCACGATCGTCCCCCAATGCCATCAAAATACTGTCGGAAGTGGGAACAGGGCCGCTGGACCACCAGGGATGATTTTATTGTTGGGCTCGGCCTCTGACAGTATTTTGACGGCATTGGGGGCCTTTCCCGGTGCCATCAAAATACTGTCGGGGGCACGCATTAGAGGATTACTGCAGTAAAAGGTTTGGCACTATGGCTAGTTGCAAAGTCATGTATGTCTGTCTCTGCATCGGGCGTAGTCATAATTTGCATACCAGCCCAGCAGATTAAAATACATTTAAATAATTGAGGATTAATTTAAATGCGCGTGGTGTTAATTGGGGGCTAGTTTTTCCGCTGGCGTTTACATCTATTTCCTACATGGGAAGGATCATAAAAATGTGCTTAAACGTGGCATTATGGGCTCATAAAGCAACTGCTAGCTTTCTGCATCAGCCTGCTTGACTTCTGTAATCTCATACTTCAAGGTCTACATAGCTATGCCACTCCCCTTCTCCAGCTTGCTATGAATACAGCTGCTCGATTCCTTTGTAACGCCTCAAGGTCTGCACATATCACTCCGATTCTCAAGCATTACATCGGCTACAAGTCTCTCAATGTATTAAATTCAAGTTCCTTTTTAAAATATTTAAAGTTTATTTTGGTCTTTCAGCTGTTTATCTTCAATCTCCAATTCAGAAAATTCCAGATAACAGAAACAGGCGATCAAGCTCACTTACCTTCACCATATATCAAGACAAGCTTCACTATATCTGGAAGTCCTTTCTCTTTTCTTGCACCTACTCTTTGAGCTTCGCACTACCTATGACCTCCTGGATTTTAAAAAGAAGTTAAGAATTCATCTTTTTATGGACCATTTTTCTAATTAGTTAAATTATTTACCCCTTATATAGTATTATAGTTATGTATTAACTCCTTTTCTTTTTGTTCTCTGTAAAGCCTACTTGGCATGTTTGTTTGTTGTAAACTGCCTAAACTCTTAGATGGCCAGTATATAAGACTAGCTAAATAAATAAATGCAGTTTGATTCCCGTAGGGTACTAAACAAAAGTTCTATTAACAAATGGAAAAACAGAAGAAATTACCGCTGCTATACTGTCCCCAGCTTGTTATGTTCCCAGCATTAACAAGAACCTCTGCAGAAGAAGAAATTATTCTAGTGCACTAATGACTTAAAGTAACCATTTCAGCAAACTTTGCTAGGCACCGAGAATACAGACCTAAAGAGGTACGCTGAAGGGTTAAAATGGAATTAAGTGGAAAACTATTGACTAAGACACCCTTTTGAAATTTCCATGTTGTCACTGTCATGGATTAATAGAGGGGCGGTTCCTCTGCCTTCATCAACTAGCACTACTATTGCTGAGTTTAAGAAACCAGCAGTAACAGCAGTGCTCACAGGTATTGCATGTAAAAAAAGTACATAAGATGTAACAGATGGGCCAGACCAAAACTCTATTAAGCCCAACATACTTTCTCTGACATTGACCACTACTCCTTCCTCCCCCTCTCCTAACATTCAATTTCTGAATTAGCCCCCTTCATCCTAGATATTTTCAACAAATCACTTTCTCAAGGGTACATGCCTCGCGAACTTAAAAGAGCAATCATTCGTCCAATACTAAAAAACAAAGCCCTAGACAAAACAAATCCAGCTTCCTATAGACCTATATCTAGTCTCCCTTTCCTTGCCAAAATTATAGAAAAAAATATATACTTGCAACTGCAAGAACACACTGATATCTCTGCACCACTGGATGATAACCAATTCGGGTTTAGACCATACCACAGTGTTGAGACATTAATGCTTGTCATATACAATAAAATCAACAAGGGAAAAGATAACATCAATCAGGCCTACCTACTATTATTCCTAGACATAGCTGCTGCATTTGACTCGGTCATCCACACACTCCTAATACAAAGACTAAGACAAATAGGTCTAAGCAACCTAATGTTCAAGTGGTTTATCTCCTATCTCTCTGACAGATCTCAACAAGTCTGCATGGGACATAACTGCTCCAACACCTATTCCCAAACCACAGGCCTTCCTCAAAGATCCACACTTTCAGCTCTGTTATTCAATATCTACATACAGCCAGTTTGTCAAATCATGAAGAAATACAAGATTGATTATGCCAACTATGCAGACAATATAATGATTTTCATGCCATTCAACATAATCACACCCAACTTTGAACCCATAATTTTCTGCTTTAGGGAAATAGCTACCTGGCTTAAAGACGCTAGTTTAAACATCAACTATAAAAAAAAAGCAGACGTCTTGATAATAACTAGGAACCTAACCTACATACCTCCGCAACACATACCAATTGATGATGTTAATGTCTCAATTAAAGAAGAAGTACAATATCTAGGTGTAACTCAAGATAAACACATCTCCTTTCAGTCTCACATCAAAAATCTTACAAAAACAATTTTCAACAAGATCCGTCTACTGCAGAATTTAAAACCCCTACTTCAACCCTCTAACTTCAGAACCATAATGCAAGCAATGATAACCCCACATATAGACTATTGCAACAATCTACTTCATGGTCTTCCCAAAAAATCTCTACACCCACTGATAATGGCTCAGCATACTGCAGCACGAATCATCCACAATGCATGCCGAATTGATCATGTAACACCAATCTTATATGACTTGCACTGGTTACCCGTACAAAGCTACATCAAATTCAAGCTATTAATGACCACTTTCAAAATCATTAGACAAATAGCCCCCCAAACTCTCTCCCAATTAATCAAAGTAGCCCCCAACGATCGACTAAGAACAGAACAAATGACCAACATTCTCTCTACCTCATCAGATTTCCGTAAGTCTAAACAGTGCACCAGCAGCAGAGAATTTGAGTTTATATCCCCAATGTTCTGGAACTCTCCACCACTTAGAATCCGAAACATTACAGACTTATCCTCGTTCCATACCCAACTCAAAATCCATCTCTTCACAGAACACTTTGGTCAGAACCAAACCACAACTCTCACTGATCCAACATAATTATCCCCTCCTCAACGCCTACTGCTCTGCTCTTCAATGCAGTTTCTCGGCCTGTCTCTTGTACTATTTGTTTGTTTATTGTATCTCCACAGAGCCTGCCCTCTCCGTTGTTACCATCTACTACCTGGCTCCTGCCTGGTCCCTCCCCCGCTGGAAGTGACGCAGCCGCGCTCTACGAGAGCCTGCCCTCTCCGTTGTTACCATCTACTACCTGGCTCCTGCCTGGTCCCTCCCCCGCCGGAAGTGACGCGGTTGCATGAACGCGGCCGCGCTCTATGAGAGCCTGCTCACACTCGTCCACAGGGCTCTTCACACCAACACCCCACAATATTTGGCAGACCTTATCCATTTCCACACACCCAGACATACCCCCCGCTCATTTCACCTCAACCGATTTACACTTCCCCCCCCCCCCCTTGCCCACCTCCAGTCCACCTGTTCCTCAGCTTTTTTTTTTTCGCAGGCCCTGCCCTCTGGAATTCTCTCCCCACCTCCCTTCATTTAGAACCCCATCACACCAACTTTAAACGTGACTTAAAGACCCACCTCTTTTCCTTGGCCTTTAACCTTCCCTCTCCTTTTGTGTAATCTCTCCTCCTATGCTTATAGTTCTATACTCCTCTTTTCTCCTCTGTTCTATCAAAGATTGTAAATTCCTTTCCATTTCCCTGGCCTTGCGCCTCTCCTTGTTAATTAATGCATTGCAAACCGCTCTGATTACTACAGAAGGGCGGTCTATCAAATGAAATAAACAAACATAAACATACTAGGTTTTCCAAACAAGCAAACTGACCAATAACTCACCCACCCCTTAACCTCATCCTGAAATGACTGATATCCGTGATCACCAGAAATGTAAATAGGCTGTATAAGCTAAAGCTATCTAGAATCATGTACATCTTTGATCACCTGTTTTAGCACCATTTATTATTACAATGTTTAATGTATTTGGTTGTTTTAATTGTAAACCACTATGATAGCGTAGTTACTCACCTGTAACAGGTGATCTCCGGGAACAGCAGGAATTTAGTCCTCACATATGGGTATCGTCGGTACTGACAGAGCCTGCGCGGGAACGCTCCCCAGCGTCCAATAAGAACACTTTTGGGAGCATCCCTCAGCACATGCGTGCTGCCTTCCCGCCTTTCCAACTGTCCCTCTTCAGTTCAGTTTGTAGCTGAGTGGAAGGATAGAGGGAGAGAGGAAAGAGACAGAGAGACAACTCCTAGGGGAGGTGGGTGGGTTGTGAGGACTAAATTCCCGCTGTTCCCGGAGATCACCTGTTACAGGTGAGTAACTACGCTATCTCCAGGAACAAGCAGGAATGTAGTCCTCACATATGGGGACTCCCTAGCTGAAGATGCCAGGGAGATATCCCCAGGAAGGTGCCACCGGCGAAGGTGAGAATCCTTCCTCTCATGGATCTCTGGCATCCCACCAGGGTTGGTGGGTAGGAGTTGGTTTAAGTTTGAAAGAGATTTTGAAGAACAGCTTGGCCAAAGAAGGCATCCCGACAGGAGGCTTTTTCTAGGCAGTAGTGGGCTGTGAAGGTGTGTACCGAAGCCCAGGTGGCTGCTCGACAAATGTCATTGATAGACACAGAGTGGAGATTAGCCATGGAAGCTGCCATGGCTCTCACATTGTGAGCTGTGACATGGTCCTGAAGAGGAAGACCCTTACTCTCATAAGTAAAGGATATGCATTGGGAAATCCATTTAGATAAAGTTCTTTTGGAGACTGGAAGTCCCAAATGACTAGGGTCAAAAGCTACAAAAAGTTGCAAGGACTTTCTATGTTGCTGTGTTCTTTGAATGTAAAAGGCTAAGGCCCTTTTACAATCCAAAGTATGAAGGTTTCTTTCTGCATTAGAGGCATGAGGCCTCGGAAAAAATACAGGAAGATAAATTGATTGGTTTAAATGAAAAGGCGAAACCACCTTTGGCATAAAGTGTGGGTAAGTTTATTTATTTATTTATTTATTTAGCGTACATTTGTATCCCGCTGCTTCCAGTGATCAGCAGCGGTTTTACACTTGGTGATGTTGGCTGTACCGGCCAGAATTACGAATGCGTACAATGTGATTAGGGAAGGGAGGAAGAGCACAGCAAAAACATGGGGTTACAGTTTACAATTGATTGTTGTTAAGGGTTCACACGGTGTACTTATATACATATTTACAAATTTACAAGTGACTGGTTGTTAGGACTTTACATGGGATCCTTAGATACATATTTACACACAGCAGAGTGGAGATCATGAGGTTAAGTTGTAGTGTGATTGGAAGAGGTGAGTCTTAAGATTTTTTCTGAAGTCTTTCTGAAGTTTGAAGAACAACCTTATCATGATAAAATCTAGTATAAGGAGGATCTGCCACTAAAGCTTGCAATTCGCTAATGCGACGGGCAGAGGTGATTGCAATCAGGAAGATGACCTTGCATGTCAAAAACGTAAGGGCTGTAGTGGCTAAAGGTTCAAAAGGCGGCCTCATGAGCTGCCAGAGAACTAGATTTAGATCCCATGCTACCGGTGGTGGCTTGATGGGAGGTTTAGTTAATAAAAGGCCTCTCATAAATCTTGATAGGAGTGGATGAGAGGAAATTGGTTGTTCATTTAGAGGCTTATAAGAAGCTGCAATTGCACTAAGATGGACTCTTACCGAATTGGTTTTCAACCCAGAATTCGATAAGTGAAGGAGATACTCTAGTATCAATTCTAAGGGTATGACCAGGGGGGTTTAACCCCTTCTTGGAGCACCATATAGTAAAACGTTTCCACTTGAAGGCATAAGATCTTCTTGTGGAAAGTTTCCTAGAAGCCTGAAGGATATCTTTTACCTGCTGGGACAGGTTGAAATCCTGGAGGTCTAAGCCTTCAACAACCAGGCCGTGAGGTGCAGGGACTGGGGATTCGGATGCCACAGCATCCCGTGCTCCTGGGAAAGGAGATCTGGAGCATGCCCTAACTCCAGAGGTGGCGCTTGAGAGAGATGCAGAAGCAGGGAATACCACGTTTGGCGGGGCCATCGTGGTGCTATGAGGATCATGCGACCCCTGTCTCTCTGAAGTTTGAAGTGTGTCTTGGGGATGAGGGGAATGGGTGGGAAGGCACAAAGAAAGTCCTGACCCCAGTGAAGGAGAAAGGCATCCCTTGCCTGACAGCTGTGCGCCAGAATCCTGGAACAGAACCGGGCAAGTCTGGCATTCAGTGGACTTGCAAAGAGGTCTATGTCTGGAGTGCCCCAGAGATGAAATATCTTTGCCACCTGGTCTAGGTGGAGTGACCACTCGTGAGCTAGCAGTACTCGACTGAGTTTGTCTGCCCAAAGGTTTTGAATGCCTGGAAGATATACCACTAGAAGGTGAATTTGATGCTCTCTGGCGAGGGCCCATAGCTGTAAAGCTTCGTTGCATAACGACAGAGAGCCTGTCCCGCCCTGCTTGTTCACATAGAACATGGCTACCTGATTGTCCGTCTGGACTAGGACTGTCTTGTAGCTGAGCTGGGCGTGGAACACTCAAAGAGCTAAATAAATTGCTCTTAACTTCAGGAGGTTTATATGTAAACCAACCTCCTGTGGAGTCCAGGTGCCCTGGGTAGAGAGATGATTCAGGTGTGCTCCCCAACTCACCTGTGATGCATCTGTTGATAGGGTGGCCTGAAAGAGGGGTTGATGGAAAGAAGAGCCTACTGTCAGATTTTCTAATGATTGCCACCATTGGAGGGACAAAATTAGTCATTGAGAGATTGTTATTTTGTCCGACAAATGTCCCGTGGCCTGTGTCCTGTGGGGAGAGGGTCCACTGAGCTGCTCGCATGTGGAGGCGAGCATATGGGACTACATGAACTGTGGATGCCTTGTGTCCCAGTAATTGCAGTAGCTCCCGAGCAGTGAGGGAGGACTTGCCTGCTGCTTGGGAAGCTAACTGCATTATGCAAAGACACTGGGCTTGTGGAAGGAAAGCCCTTGCCTGTCTGGTATCCAGACAGGCTCCTATGAATTCTAGGCATTGGGAAGGAACTAGTTGAGATTTCGGGAAGTTTATTACCAATCCCAAGTATTGGAGGATTCGCATTATACGAGACAGTGCAGTGCTGGCCTCTGTCACTGTGGAGGCTCGGATGAGCCAGTCGTCTAAGTAGGGGAAGACAAAGATCCCCAGGGTTCGTAGAAATGCAGCTACTACTGCCATGCATTTCATGAATACCCTTGGTGCTGAAGCCAGAACAAAGGGAAGAACCCTGTACTGGAAATGTCTTCCCCTGAAAAGGAAACGTAAAAATTTCCTGTGATCTGGATGGATAAGAATGTGAGTGTATGCATCCTTTAAGTCTAGAGAGCAAAGCCAGTCCTGGCTTTGAAGGTATGGCAGAGTTCCCAGAGAAATCATCTTGAATTTTTCTCGAAACAGATATTTGTTCAATTCTCTGAAGTCTAGAATGGGTCTGTACCCACCCCCCTGTTTTCTATGGAATAAGAAAATAGGGGGGGGGGGGGTAGAACCCTGCACCCTGTTGAAGAATGCGTACTTCCTCTATTGCCCCTTGGGCAAGAAGAGTGGAGACCTTGTGATCTAGCAGATGGTCTGCAGAGGTTTGTGAATTGAACTGCTTTAGAATTGTAGGAGGGGATAAGCTGTGAAAATGAAGTTTGTACCCCTCCCCTACAATGGACAAAGTCCAATCTTCTACTGTTATTTGATGCCATCTGTTGACAAAGTGGCATAACCTGCCGGGAATTTTGGGGGGTTGAGGACCCCTCAGAGGCAGGAAGGCAAAGCTCTCTAGGAAGGAGTCAAAGCCCTTGAGGGGGCTGAACCTGGAGAGCTGGTTGGGCTCTCGGACCTTTTGGTTTCTTTTGTTGTCTAGTTTGTCCCTTTTGGGCAACCTGACCTGGAGCTTGAGTCTGATGGGTATAGGAAGGATAAAACTTCCTCTTTTTGCTAAAAGAGGGTTTTTTTTTATAAGGCTTTCTTGTGGCTGGAGTGGCTGTAGACTTTGACAATCTATCTAAGGTAGAATTGTCAGCATCTAACTCGTTAGCCTTCTCCTGCCAGTTCTTGCTGAAGAGATTTTCTCCCATGCAAGGAATGTTGCCTAACTTGTCCTGTACCCAAGTCTCCAAGTCTGATGCCTGTAGCCAGGCAATTCGTAGTGCGCCAATGGCAATAGTAGAGGTTCTGCTGATGCATTCGAAGCAATCAAAGGCTGCACGATTGGCAAACTTGGAGACATCCTGAGCATGCTTAACCAGAGTAAGAAAGTCTTGTCTCTTATCATCTGGGAGAAATGGGTTCATAAGTTCCAAGTCTCCTGTGATTTCTTTGAGGAACATTCCCATATATAGGATATATGAGCTGATCCTAGATGAAAGCATGGAAGCTTGAAAAGTTCTGCATCCAAAAGCATCCAGAGTCCTGCATTCACGACCTGAAGGACTGGATGCATGTCTTTTAGCACTTTTCATCCTACGCATGACTGGCTCCACTACCATTGAATGGTGTGGCAGCTGAGTTTTCTGAAATCCAGGACATGGTGGGACTCGATACATAGTATCAAGTCTCCTAGAGTGAGGAGAAGTAGTCAGAGGTGTTTCCCACATTCTGAGCATCAGGTTATGCAGAATTTCATGGATAGGCAGAGTAGCTGCCTCCTTAGGAGCTTTAGGATATTGGAGGATTTCCAATTCCTTTGCTCTGGGTTCCTCTTCAGGAGCTACTGTGATTGAAAGACCTTTAGCCATATCACGGATGAAATCCTGAAATGACATGTCCTCTGGAGGTGACATTCTGCGTTGGGGAGAAGAGGGATCTTCTAAGAGAAACCCTCTAGTGCCAGCAGAATTGTCAGAGTCTTTGGAATCGGAGGACTCAAAGTATTCCTGACTCCGATGCTCCTGCAAAGCACGATCCCGGTACCGATCAAAGTCAATACCGAGGTGACCCGGTACCACTTTATCCACTCCAGCCAGAGGTGGAATAGGAAGAGTTACCATTGGGGCCGGTACCGTCGGTAACAGCATCGTTGGCGTTGGTACCGGCATCGGTGTCGGCACCGGTGCCCTTGGGACCACCGGTACCTCAGTTGAGAGAAGAGCTGCGATACTGCGTTCGATAGCAAGAAATCTCTGGTCTATCGACGCTGCCGATGCCTGGGTGTCGATACCGGTAAGAACGGCCAGAACCCCTGAGCATGGCACAGGTAGTTCTTGCGAGGTTGAAGCCTCGAGAACATCCTGAAGCCCCATCGATGCTTTGGAAGCTGAAGCCTCCCGCCGGGGCTATTTTGCCGGTGTGGTTCCCTCAAGGTCAATGCCAATGGCCTCTCGATGCTTAGCAGGAGAGCTACCCTTTGAGGACCGGCTTTTGTATTTAGTTACCTGAGATCCATGGGAGGAAGAAGAGGCCCTTGATGATGTCAATGCAATGGATCTGGCATCTGAAGAGAAGAGGGTGCCGAGCATTGCAGCCCGGTTCTGTCTTCCTCTTTTAGTCATCCCCATGCAGGAGAGACATTCAGTTGGAAAATGATCAGGTCCTAAACATTTTAGACACCAATCATGGGTGTCAGTGACGGAAATGGTACCGCCACACTTAGTACATTTTTTAAAACCACTAGTTGGCTTTTCCATGATTTTGGACAAATGGGGCCTAATGCCCAAAATGGTGCCTAGCACCAAAACAGGAAAGTTTCTGAAAAGAAACAGTGAAAGTTTAGTTTGTTTGTTTGTTTGTTTTTTAGGAAAGAAAAGAAAAGAACTGGCGGTACCGGTAGGTGTCGTGCGGTAGGCAAGCGCGACCACAAAAAAGAATTTTAAAGACGGAATTTTCTGCGGTGACAGAGAATAGGTCCTGTTGGCTGCACGGAAAATGAAGAACTGAAGAGGGACAGTTGGAAAGGCGGGAAGGCAGCGCGCATGTGCTGAGGGATGCTCCCAAAAGGGTTCTATTGAACACTGGGGAGCGTTCCCACGCAGGCTCCGTCGGTACCGATAATACCTATATGTGAGGACTACATTCCTGCTTGTTCCTGGAGATTACCAAATATAGCCGTATATAAAACACACACATAATAAATAAATAAACATATCTATCTCTAGGATCCCAAAGAGTGGATCCATTCCTTGTTGCTCACTCCGTGGGATATGCAGTGCCATTCTCAAGCATCCATAATGAATAACAATTTATGTACATTAGTCCAAACTCCTTTTAAACCCAGTTATGCCATCTTCCTTGAACATATCCTCTGGCAACAAATTCCAAAGATTGATGGTGCACAGAGCACAAAAATACCATCTCTAATTTTGTTATGCTACCAATTAATTTCATATAATGCCCCTGCATCTTAGAAATATTTTATTTATTTATTTGGTTGAACTTTTATACTGCATTTCACAAAGGTCAAAGCAGTGTACATAGAACTTTGAACTGGTTAAACAATGTTTACAAGAAACAGTAACTTTTTACAAGAAGTTTCGGCAAAGACATGCCACCTTTAACTATTTACAAAACATTCTTCGTTGTGGGAGGTAGGTTTGATAATGGGGGGAGAGGGGTGTTAGGTGGTGGCTCCAAAATGCAGAGTGAACAGGTGGGTTTTGAAGAGTTTGCGGAACGTGAGGGAGTTTTGGTCTTCCTTATTGTATCGAGGATGGCGTTTCAGATGGTGGGCTGTGTAGCGCTCAAAAGATCTGGCAGATAAGAACATAAGATATACCATACTGGGTCAGACCAAGGTCCATCAAGCCCAGTATCCTGTTTCCAACAGTGGCCAATCTAGGACACAAGTACCTAGCAGTTTCCCTACAAGACACAGGTTCAATAATGTTTGCATAGGGGCAAGCAGTAGATATCCCTGGTCCCCTTTAATAATGGTTTATGGACCTTTCCTCCAGGAACTTGTTCAAACCTTTTTTAAACCTGGCTATACTAACAGCTTTTACTACATTCTCTAGTAACGAATTCCAGAGTTTGATTACACGTTGAGTGAAAAAATATTTTCTCTTATTAGTCTTAAATAGGTTACACTGTAGCTTCATTGCATGTCCCCTAATCTTTCTATAATTTGATGGTGTAAATAATCGATCTACATTTACCCATTCCACTCCATTCATTAATTTATAGACGTCTATCATATCTCCCCTCAGCCATCTCTTTTCCAGGTTGAACAGCCCTAACCTTTTTAGCCTTTCTTCATAGGACTATCCTTCCATCCCCTTTACCATTTTGCTGGCTCTTCTCTGTAGCTTTTCTAATAAAGCTAGATCCTTTTTAAGATATGGCGACCAGAATTGCACACAATATTCAAGGTGCAGTCGCACCATGGAACGATACAGAGGAATTATAATATCCTTGGTTTTATTCTCCATTCCTTTCCTTATGATACCTAGCATTCTATTTGCTTTCTTGACCGCCTCTGCACACTGGGCAGAGGGTTCCAACATGTCATCCACGATGACGCCTAAATCTTTTTCTTCAGTGGTGGATCCTAATGTGGAACACCTTGCATCGTGTAAGCATAGATTGGGTGATTCTTTCCTAGGTGCATACTTTTGCACTTGTCCACATTAAATTTCATCTGCCATTTTGATGCCCAATCTTCACATTTATCAAGGTCCTCTTGCAGTTTTTCACAATCCTCATGGGTTTTAACAACTTTGAATAATTATGTGTCATCTGCAAATTTGATTACCTCACTTGTTATTCCATTTTCCCAGGTTATTTACGAATATGTTAAAAAGTAGTAGACCCAGCACAGATCCCTGGGGTACTCCACTATTCATCTTTCTCCATTGGGAAAATTGGGCATTTAGCCTCCCCTTTGCTTTCTATCTTTTAACCAGTTCCTAATCCACAATAGTACACTGCCTCCTATCCATGACTTTTTAATTTCGCCAAAAGTCTCTGATGAGGGACCTTGTCAACGGCTTTCTGAAAATCCAGATACACTATATCAATTGACTCACCTTTGTCTACCTGTTTATTCACACCTTTAAAAAAACATAACAGATTAGTAAGACAAGACCTTCCTTGGCTAAAGTCAAGTTGGCTGTATCCCATTAAACCATGACTATTTACTTGTTCAGTAATTTTGTTCTTTATAATGGTTTTTACCATTTTTCCCAGTACTGACGTCAGGCTCACCGGTCTGTAGTTTCCCGGATCACCCCTGGAACCCTTTTTAAAAATTGACATTACATTGGCCATCCTCCAATCTTCAGGTATTACAGATGATTTTAATGATAGTTCACAGATTTCTTAAAGTAGGTCTGCAATCTCATATTTCAGTTCTTTCAACACCCTTGGAAGTATACCATCCGGTCCAGGTGATTTGCTACTCTTCAATTTATCAAATAGTTGCAAATATATCTTTCCGGTGTATCGATATTTCTTTCAATTCTTCTGTGGCATCACCTTTATACCATTTCAGTCATGGGTAACATCCCTACATCTTCCTCAGTAAAACTCAAAATAAAGAATTCATTCAGTCTCTCCATTAACTTAGTGCCCCTTTTACCCCTCTATCATCTAATGGTCCAACTGACTCTCTCACAGGTTTTTTGCTACAAATGTTCTTGAAAAAGTATCAATTACACATTTTTTCTTCCATGGAAAGCTTCTTCTCAAATTCTCTCTTTGCCTACCTTATCAATGCCATGCATCTAACTTGTCAGTGCTTATGTTGTTTCCAGCTTTTCATCATTTGGCTCCTTTTTCCATTTCCTGAAAAATGCTTTCTTGGCAACAGCCTTTCTGACCTCACATTTAAACCATGCAGGCAGTTTTTTGGACTTCCTTCCACTTTTCTTAAAGTGTGGAATACAGCTGGTTTGGGCTTGCAAGATAATATTTTTAAAGAACACCCTTGATTGATGTAAATCTTTAACCTTTGCAACTGCTCCTTTTCGTTTTTTCTTAACTATTTTCCTCATTTTATCATAGTCTCCCTTTTGAAAGTTAAAAGGTAGTACTGTGGATTTCCTTATTGTCCTTCCTCCATTTATTAAATCAAATGCAATCATGCTATGATCACTATTGCCAAGTGGTCCCACACTCTTATCTCTCGCACTAGATCTTGTGTTCCACAAAGGACTAGGTCCAAAATGGCTTCCACTCTGGCCAGCTGCTCCAAGAAGCAGTCATTTATTTCATCAAGAAACTTTATCTCCCTAGCATGTCCTGCCATAATACTGATCCAGTCGATACCAGGGTAATTTAAATAACCCATTATTGTTACTGTGTTGCAACTTTTGTTAGCATCCCTGATTTCTTTGAGCATTTCATCATCCATTTGTTCATTCTGGCCAGGCGGTCGATAGTACACCCCCACTGCTATCGCCTTCCCCTTCCCCTTTTTATATGGAATTTCAATCCATAGAGATTCTACAGTAAATTTTGTTTCCTGCAAAACTTAAATCCTTTGTGACTCAATGCCCTCTCTAACATAGAGAACAACCCCTCCACCAATTTGATCTGTTCTATCATTACGATATTGTTTGTTTCCAGGTATCACAGTGTCCCACTGGTTGTCCTTCTTCCACCATGTCTCAGAGATACCAATCATATCCAACCTCTCATTTAGTGCTATATATTCTAACTCTCCCATCTTATTTTTTAGACTTCTAGCATTTGCATACAAGCATTTTAGAGGCTGTATTTTATTCATATTAATCTGGCTATCGGTAGGCAAGGCAATTTGCAATCTTTAAGCTCTGTCTGCTCTGTAGTCAAGGACATTTGGGCTACTTTTGTCTTTATTGGAACCTCTGTGTTGATATGCCCTACCTTCAGTCTTTTCCTAGTATCCTTCAAGGATACATTGTTCCGAACCATGCGCTCCTGGGCAAATGTTGGCTTTCCCCTATTATCTAGTTTAAAATCTACTCTATCTTCTTTTTAAAGGTTAATGCCAGCAGCCTGATTCCATCCTGGTTAAGGTGGAGCCCATCCCTTTGGAAAAGCCCCTCCTTTCTCCAGAATGTTCCCCAGTTCCTAACAAATCCAAATCCCTCTTCCTTGTACCATCGTCTCATCCACGCATTGAGTCTTCGGAGCTCTGCCTGACTTTTGGGTCCTGCATGTGGAACAGGAAGCATTTCGGAGAATGCTACCCTGGAAGTTCTGGATTTCAATTTCCTACCTAAAAGTCTAAATTTAGCTTCCAGAACCTCCCTACCACATTTTCCTATGTCATTGGTACCGACATGTGCCAAGACAGCAGACTCCTCCCCAGCACTATTTAAGACCTTGTCTAGGTGGCGCATGAGGTCTGCTACCTTCGCACCAGGCAGGCATATTACCAGGTGATCCTCATTTCCACCAGCAATCCAGCTATCTACATGCCTAATGATCGAATCAGCAATTATAAGGTCTGTCCTAACCCTTCCCTCATGGACACATAGCCCTGGAGAAACCTCCTCGGTGCAAGAGGGTTTTACATCACATGGAGGACAGGTCCTAGCTACAGGATCACTTCCTGCCACACCAGGGTGATGCTCTCCTATCACATGACCTCTCTCCTCCATGGCAACAGTGATGCTGCCAGACTGGAGGTTGTAGTGAAAATTAGTTAAGTTGACTACTGATTATGCATCGGCAGCGAGTTAGGGGTTAATTAAACCTCAGTTTTATGGGAGAGAGATTCCTGTACAATTGGTGAAAAACATCTTCTTGCATAACTACATCATGTGAAGCTTATGAGAGGTAGTCCTGATACAAGGATGTAGATAAGGAAAAGTTTCTTCCCACAGCAACTGTGCTTTTTCTCATAAAATGAAGGTCATCTACCAGAGTTCTGAGCTTCTGAACCATGGGATGAGAGATGCCCCTCCCTTGAGCATTCTCAGGCATCTGGCTAGTGTCTTATTTATTTTTATTTATTTATTTATTTAACGGTCTTTTCTATACCGCCCCTTCCAGAGATCAGGGGCGGTTTACATTGAACATTAAACAGAACAATTGTATACTTCTGTATACATTTACAAGGAACATTATGCTTTAACTATATACAGGTGTACTTACAGGGAACATATTTTGAACATATTTTGAACAACATTTTGAACATATTTTGAACATTAACTATAACAGAGCTTTTCAAACTATTTACAAGTTATATACAAGTTATATACATGGTCTTGATTATGTTTAATGGATAGCTGATCTTATTCTGTGTGTGTGTGTATCACCTGATGGACAACTACTGGCTGCTCTTGCAACAAGATAAAATTGGTGCTTTTTTCAGCCAGGGGAGAGAAAAATGGGTCTCATCTATGGAGTGAACACTTTCACTGCCTAAAAGTCTCCTGACTGAGAAGTCTTTCTTGCCTGGCTGAATCTGGGACCCATTTAGTCAAAGTGTGGCATGAGATGAAGTTTATGACTCTGTCAGTGATGTATTATTTTCCTGTATCTTGCTGTTTGTAGATAAGTGAATCACCTGAATTTCAAGTTATCTTTTCTAACTAATTATAAGTGAATAAGTGAATTACTTGATTTCAAGTTACCTTTTCTTTATTTTATAAATAAACTGCTTATCTTTATTCCAAAGTGTGTTAGTCTTTATTTTCGCACCCCGTTCAATTAGCAAAACATTTGGCACTGCGAGCAGGGTACAAAAAAGCTGTGTACAATGTTGAAAAAAGAGGAAAGGGTGTAATTAGTGTTAATACTGTAATAGTGTAAATAGCATAGATATTCCCGGCTGGGATCAGGCACCTTATGACATGTTAGCTAGAGAGTGGTCTTGCTGGTCAGGACTAAGTGAGAACTGGGATTCTGTTTTAAAAGATGCTGTGCCAGGGAAATTCATTTCTCTTTATTCAGGGCAGAGAAGACAGAGGTTTGTGAGTATGGAATGCAGGCAGTGTTTAAGAGAGGCAGCCTATTGTAAATATGGTGATATTCCAAAGTCCTTCAGGAGAGACTGTTTCAGAGGAGCTGTGATATTTAAAGATAATGGAGGGCAGGTGTGGGGCTCCCCTGCTTTGGGAAAGAAAGGGGGGGTGGCTATTTTGATTCACAAAAAGGTACGATGTATGGTGGATGCTGAGTTTCGTGACCCACGCGGGCGTTTTCTGTTATTACAGTGTACTCTCGAAGGCCGGCCGATAATCCTGGGGACGGTGTATGGCCCGAATACCTTAGATTCACAGTTCTATGAGTACTTGGCTGCTAGAGTGGAACGGCTCCCGGAATTTCCCCTGCTTTTAGGAGGCGACTTTAATGGGATCCTAGATGTTGACTTGGATACGTCCCGGGGAGGGGAGGCGCGAGAGCGTGGGCCAGTAACCCGGGTGTTGAAGCGTTTTAAGGCCCGTCTGGATCTGGTGGACCCGTGGAGGGTGCTGCACCCCTTAGAGAAAGACTTTACGCACCAATCCCGAGCTCACGGCTCTAGCTCCCGTATTGACTTTCTCTTGTTAACTAGTGGAGCGTTTGCTAATGTGGGGGATGCTCAGATTGGGCCGCTGGCAATCTCAGATCATGCACCAGTATGGCTGGACCTGTGCTGGGGAGGGGAGGTGAATAAATCGCGGATTTGGCGCTTCCCACCAGACTTGTACAAAGATGCCCAGTTTCACAAGTTTTTGGACAAACGGTGGAAAGAGTTTGAGGACGATCATAGATGCCACAAGGAAGACCCGGAATTAGTGTGGGAAACAGCCAAAGTAGTCCTCCGTGGGGATATTATCGGGTTCGCGGCGCGCAAACGTCGAATGTTGGCGGACCGGATCCTGAGGCTGGAGAAACGTGTGTCACTACTGCGGAGACAACTTGCCCGGACCCCGTCGGCTAGGATTCAGAAGGAGTTGTGGGAAGCTCGTGTAGATCTTAACGAGCTGATACATCAGCGGGCTAAGAAGTCTATACTGTACTACCGATTTCGGTTGCATTGTTATGGGGACAAACCGGGGCGATTGCTGGCCCGTTGTTTGAGAGGGTCACGTGGATCGCAGGCTGTGGCAGCCTTGCGGAATAGTCAAGGGGGGCTATCTCGGAATAGTACGGACATTGTCCGCGAGTTTCGGACATTCTTTTCTGGGCTCTACTCTGCCGATGGTGGCGCGTCATTGGAGATACAGGAGTACCTACAGCGGTTGCATTTGCCGCAACTTACGGAGGAACAGAGCCTCCAATTAGGCCAGCCGGTGACTTTGGACGAGGTGCAGAGGGCCATTACCTCAGCTAGCTGTTTTAAATCTCCAGGCCCAGACGGCCTAGGGGCCGAGTTCTATAAACTGCTCAATGGTTATCTTAGCCCGACCCTTGTGGCGGTGTATGCCCAGCGGGTCGCGCAGGGGGGGTTTCGGTGGGGTGACAACCAAGCCCATATCTCCCTGATTCCAAAGCCGGGTAAGGATCCTGTTCTGGCCTCTTCTTATCGCCCAATCTCGCTATTAAACTTTGATATCAAGCTATTTGCCAAGATTGTGGCGGATCGTCTGGCGGAACATCTGGATTATTTGGTACATGACTCTCAGGTCGGTTTCATACGGGGTCGCCATATAGTACGAAACCTTCGGAAAATTTTAACCTCGCTGGAATGGGTACATGACCAGCAGCTGCCGTCTCTGCTTGTAAGTTTCGATGCGGAGAAAGCTTTTGACAGAGTGGATTGGTGCTATCTCCGAACGTTGTTGCCTTGGTATGGTTTAGGTGCATCTTTTTGTGCCATGGTGGATAGCTTATATGCGAACCCCACAGCCCGCATCCTCTGTAATGGTGTTGTGTCGGAGGCCTTCCCGCTGGAGCGCGGTACGCGGCAGGGTTGTCCTCTTTCCCCTCTCTTATTTGTGCTATCTCTAGATCCATTGATTCGTGCAGTGGAGCGATCCCCGGAGATCAGGGGGGTGACGATAGGTTCTCAAACCTTTAAAGTATCGGCCTTTGCTGATGACCTTTTAGTCCACCTTGTGGCTCCCCGGGAATCGTTGTCCCACTTGCTGCTTGAATTTGAGACCTTCGGTCGGTTTGCTGGATTCCGTATTAATGGGGCTAAATCTGAGGCCTTGGATGTTTCGGGAAAACTGCGAGAGGGATGGGTAGGGGCCTTTCCACTCCGATGGGCTGATGCCCACTTTACCTATTTGGGCATACGTCTGACTTGTCATCCCCGTGACCTTTATAGATGTAATTTAGACTGGATGTTTGACCGACTGCGTACGCAACTACAGGCATGGGGGCCGTTACCACTCTCCCTTCCGGGGCGGGTGGCGGCGATTCAACTGGTGGTCCTACCTCGTTTGCTATATTGGCTGCAGACTTTACCTGTGTGGCTGTTGCACCGCGACCTGCGCCGCTTTGAGGCTCTGCTAAGGACCTTTCTGTGGCGCGGGGCGAGAGCCCGCATACCCATGCTACGGTTAATGGGGAAGTGGAAGGAGGGGGGGATGGGACTCCCGGACGTGGGCGCATATGCCTTGGCCTGTCAGGCCCGGCACCTTGGGGATTGGCTGGGGGGGACCGCGGTTTATACTCCTACGCTTCTGGAGGAGGAGTATGTAGCTCCTTTGTCGTTGCTGGGGGCACTACATATGGAATCTAAAGATCTACCGCAACGCCTTGTCCGTAGTGTTTTGTTTCGTTCGGCCCAGCGGACCTGGCGGCACTTAAATGGTCTTTGGAAGACGTCCTGGATGGTCTCTAGCTGGCTCCCTTTGCAGGGCAATGTGCATTTTATCCCAGGCTCTTGCTCCCGGGACTTCCGAGACTGGAGGAGGAGGGGAATCCGGAATATCGGCCATCTCGTTGACCCCATAGGGAGATGTAAATCCTTTGCCGTGCTTAGTCGAGAATATGAATTGCCTTCTAGGCATCTCTTCGCATTTCTGCAGGCCTCCCACTATGTTTCTTCTCTCCCCAGAGAGGCAGTGCGGTCTGAGCGCTCACTGCAGCTGGTGGGATTTTTTGCGTTAGAGGAGGAAACCCCTCCGACTATTGCGGATTATAAACGCCGATTGGTAAGTGTCCGGCCTCGTGCAGACTATGGGGGGGGTGGAGGCGGCGTGGGGAGCTGAATTGGGCTGGGAAGTACATCCCGACACCATTCGTACCGCTTTGCGACGGATTGTTGATATAGCGGAAGGGGCGCGATGGCGGGAGATACAATTCCGTTGTTTAACTAGAGCTCACTTCTCCCCCCGGAGAGCATTACGTAGCCAGTTGACTGCGGACGGGAGCTGCCCACGTTGCCGGGAGCCCCTTGCCCACTTATTACATATGTGGTGGTCTTGTCCGTATGTACAAACATACTGGGGCAAGATAAGTGCCTTCGTTGGAGGCTTGGTGCAGCAGAAAGTGAGGTGGACTGGAGCATTTGTGGTTTTGGATCGGATAGCACCCCCCTGCCCTACACAGAAATGGACACGATTGCTCATGCGCAAGGCTTGTCTGGTGGGTAAGGGCCCAATCTTGCGTCTGTGGCGAGAGCAGACTTCCCCTACATTCGGAGAGTGGCGCAATTGCTTTCATCAGTTCATGCTGACTGAAAGGTGGAGTGCGCGGGGCAGTGTCAAGCGCTGGGCATCTTTTCTTTTGATATGGGGCCCCTATATTGATACATTGGGGACTCGCTGTCGTAATGAAATCTTGCATGTTGGTAGATGAGAGTAGTAGAGCGGCGAGCTGAATTGGGGTACCCATGGGGGAGGTATAGGGATACTGAAGGGGGTGGCAGAGTGCAGAGGACGGGTGGGGGGGGGCTGGGGGAGGGGGGAGAGGGGAGAGGGGGGGAGAGGGGAAATAACTGTAAAAACTGTAATCACCATTTAAGCCTGTTTATTCCAGGTGGGGATGAGAGTCCACCCCTCTGGAGCTTTGTTGCCTGTTGGTTTCTGTTTTTGATTGGTGATTCTTAAATAAAGTTTATAAAAAAAAAAAAAGATAATGGTACATGAGAAAAATTGAAGAGAAAATATAAGTTGTGTGTATTAGAAGAGAACTTGTATAATGATTCATTTGTTTGCTTTCCTGATGTATTTTTAAAAGGATAACATTTTTCCTGGTTGTAAAAGATTTTAAAAGATTTGAAACTTGGAAATTAGTTGTGTTCTCATATGCAGATTTTCTTCCTTAGTAAGTCAGAGCTATATTTCGTCAGACTTGTAAGTTGATACTTGATACATCTGTGTTCTTATCTTTGTTAGCCTGTAATGTGTAAAGACAGATTTTTTTTCTTGTTTTGTTTCACTCTTGGGTCTTAGGTAGGTAATTTAAATTGTTTTTCTTTTTGAGTTGTGGTTTAGTTTCTAGAGAGATGCATTTTATTTTGATAGCTTTCTGATCTCAGTATGAATCAAGAAACAGATAAATGCTGTAGCACTGTGATTTCTGTCTGTGCTGATTTTTTGTTTTGGTTTGGTAATCCTTAGTTTAAGAAGATTTAGGCCTTAGTCTGTAAGGATTAGTGTGTTTGATGGTTTATGCATGTATTCTGGTACGAGCAAGTGATTAGACTGTATTGCATGAAGTGAGATATGAGATAATAGTGGTAGAAGGATTTTTTGATAGTAAAGTGAATTTTGAAGGAGACGAGTTTCTATGATGGATTTTGCAATGTTAATATATTTGGACAGCTAGTGGGTTTTTTTCCCTGTGTTTGTACTGTAGTATGGAATGGTTGGCTCCATTGGTGTTCTCCAGGGACAGCAGGAATCAGTCCTCACTTATGGGCGACGTCGACACCAATGGAGCCCATGCAGAGTAATTCCCCAGATTTCAAAGAAAGCCTTTGGGATTGATACCATGCATGCGTGGTGCTCTTCCCGCCCAAGAGAGCTATCTTGCTCAGTCAGGTCCCTTAGCTCGAGCCCTACCAAGCAGATGGCAAAGGAAGGACAAAAATTTAGCAACTCCTCACGGGAGGCGAGAGGGTAGTGAGGACTGATTCCTGCTGTCCCTGGAGAACACCTGTTACAGGTGAGTAACTACGCTTTCTCCAGGAACAAGCAGGAAGTCAGTCCTCACTTAAGGGACTCCCTAGCTATAGTCTACCAAACCAGTAACCAAAAAACACCTCCACGAGGCCGTAAGCAGAAGCCAAAGCCCGAAGGAGCCCGAGTCCTCGGGTCCTCGGGGTGAAACCATCGGTAGCCGTGAAGAAGGGTCGGAGGGCAGGAGTTGCTTATACCCCGAAGAGATTACAGAGTACAGCCTGGCCAAAGGCGCTGTCCCGGCGGGACTCCCTCTCCATGAAGTAGTGGACAGCGAAGGTATTCGTAGAAGACCAGGTTGCCACAAGGCAGAAGTCCATCATGGGCATGGAGTGTAGTGAAGCCACCGAGGCCGCTTTGGCTTGGACCCCATTTGCAGTGACTTGATGATCCAGGGGGATGCCCATCTTCGCATGAGTGAACGCAATGCAGTCCGCCACCCAAACACAGAGGGTGCGCTTGGTGACTGCTTGTCCCTGCCTACTGGGATTGTAGGTCACAAAGAGCCGATCAGACTTGCGATGAGTTTGAATACGCTGCAAGTAGAAGGCGAGGGCCTGCTTGCAGTCAAGGGTGTGGAGAGTCGCCAACACCTGATTGGCGTGGGGCCTTGGGAAGAAGGTCGGGAGCAATATCTCTTGGTTGAGATGAAACGCCGACACGCCCTGGAGTAAGAACTTAGGATGCGTCCAGAGGACCACCCTGTTCCGATAAAATCTGGTGTAAGGGGCGCCCAGCCATGAGCGCCTGAAGCTCAGTGACTCGGCGAGCCGAGGTCAATGCCACCAGGAAGGCCACCTTCCAGGACAAATGTTGGAGTGAACACATCACCATTGGCTCGAAGGGTGGACAAGTGAGCTGCGTGAGCACCAAGTTCAAGTCCCATTCCGCCAGAGGGGATGGATGGGCGACTTGGAGAACAGAAGGCCCCCGCATGAAGCGGGAGACTAGTGGTTGCCCTGAGAGAGGCTTTCTCTCGATAGGGAGATGATTAGCCGATATGGCTCTCAGATGAACTCTAACAGAGTTCGACTTCAGTCCTTCCCTCGAGAGGTGGAGGAGATACTGGAGAACCCACTGAACCGGGCATGAGAAGGGGTCGATCAGGTGCTCCAAGCACCAGACAGAGAAGCACGTCCACTTAAAGGCCTAAGCTCGCCTAGTGGAGTCCTTACTCGAGGCAAGGAGGATTTCCTCGACCTCCTTCGGAAGGACCAAAGAGGCTAGAGAGACCCGTTCAGCCGCCAGGCTGTGAGGGATAGGAAGGGCAGATTCAGGTGTAGTACCCGACCCTCCTCCTGCATCAGCAAGTCCCTGACAGAGCCCAAGGGGATCGGAGGCTCCGACAGCCAGAGCAGGAGTGAGAACCAAGGCTGCCGAGGCCACGAGGGGGCCATGAGAATCAGCGATGCCCCGTCCCGTTGGGCCTTGAACAGAGTCCTCGCAATGAAGGGGAAAGGAGGGAATGCATAGAGAAGACTGGAGGACCAGTCCAGAAGAAATGCATCGGGGACCTCCCTGCCCGGGTGCGGCACCGGGCCACAGAAGTGGGGGAGTTGTGTGTTCTGAGGGTTGGCAAAGAGGTACATCGCTGGTGTGCCCCAGCATAAAAACAGTCAGCCTGCCACTTTGAGGTCGAGGTGCCACTCATGGGGGCGAAGGATTCTGCTGAACCTGTCCGCCAGGCCATTCTCCTGACCTGGGAGGTACATCGCCTTGAGGGACATCCTCTGCCAGGCGGCAAAAGAGAAAATGAGGACTGCTTCCCTGCAGAGGGAGCGCGACCCCGTGCTCCCCTCTTTATTGATATAGAACATCGCTATGTGGTTGTCGGTCTGCAACAGAACCGATGTCCCGCTGAGGACATTCTCGAAGGCCCTCAGGGCCCACTAGATGGCCTGGAGCTCGAGAAGGTTTATCTGCTGTTGAGCCTCCAGCGGCGACCGCTGCCACTGTGTGCAGAGAACCACAATGGGCTCCCCACCCTAACAGGGAAGCATCCATGGTCAGCACCATGTTGTGCTGTGGGGACTGGAAGGGCGATCCCCGCAGGAGGTTGTGGAGGTTTTGCCACCAGTTCAGGGACAAACGAAAGTCAGGGAGAGCCCTGACGGGGTCCCTGAGGTGTCTGAGAGATTGACTCCACTGGGAGCTGAGACACCACTGGGTCGTCCACATGTGCAGGCGGGAGTGAGGAACCACATGCACGGTCGAGGCCATGTGGCCCAAGAGACGTAGCATGGACCAAGCGGTGACCTGGTGGGCGCTCTGGACGTGAGCCGCCAGAGCCCGGAGGCGGGTGGAGCAATCCACCGGCAAGGCGGCCATGGCCTGCTGAGTATCGAGGCACACCTCAATGAACTCGAGAGCCTGTGCTGGCTCAAGATGAGACTTTGGGTATTTGACCAAGAACCCCAAACTCTCCAAGAGGAGGACAGTGCGTGATACTGCTTGTTGGGCCTCCTCGATGGAGGAGCCCGTAACGAGCCAGTCGTCAAGGTAGGGAAAGCATAGTTACTCACCTGTAACAGGTGATCTCCGGGAACAGAAGGAATTTAGTCTTCACATACGGGTATCGTGAAAGCCTTTGGGAGCATCCCACAGCGTCTGCGTGCTGCCTTCCCGCCTTTTCCAACTGCCTCTCTCCAGCTGAGTTTTAAAGCTGAGACAAAGAGAGAAAGAGGGAAAGAAAAGAAAAGAGAAATACAACTCCTAGGGGAGGTGGGTGGGCTGTGAAGACTAGATTCCTGCTGTTCCCGGAGATCACCTGTTACAGGTGAGTAACTATGCTATCTCCAGGAACAAGCAGGAATGTAGTCTTCACATATGGGGACTCCCTAGCTACAGATGCCAGGGAGAGACCCCAGAAGTTGTGTGCCCCTGTGAAAGGGCACCAATTCCCCCCATGGATCTCTGGCATCCTACCGGGAAAGGTGGGTAGGAGTTGATTAAGTATGGAACAGGTGCTATAGAACAGCCTGACCAAACAAGGCATCCCGACGGGAGTCCTTGTCTAAGCAGTAATGGGCTGTGAAGATATGACCAATGCCCAAGTAGCTGCTCGACAGATGTCGTCAATAGACACAGAGTGTAGATGAGCCATTAAGGCTGCCATGGCTCTCACATTGTGAGCTGTGACATGGCCTTCCAGAGAAAGGTTCTTACCCTGATAGGCAAAAGAAATACATTGTGCAATCCAGTTGGACAATGTTCTCTTGGAGACTGGAAGTCCCAAATGAGAAGGATCGAAAGCAACAAAGAGTTGGGAGGACTTTCTATGTTGCTGTGTCCTCTGTAAGTAAAAGGCAAGTGTTCTTTTACAGTCCAAACTATGAAGATTCCTTTCTGCATTTGAAGCATGAGGCCTTGGAAAAGATACAGGCAGGTAAACCGCCTGGTTTAAATGAAAGGGTGAGACCACCTTTGGCATAAAGTGTGGATGAGTCCTAAGGACTACCTTATCATGATGGAACCTCGTGTAAGGAGGATCAGCAACTAATGCTTGCAATTCACTGATGCGACGTGCTGATGTGATTGCAATGAGAAAGATAACTTTCCAGGAAAGGAATTTCAAGGAGGTAGTAGCAAAAGGTTCAAAAGGCGGCTTCATGAGCTGCCCAAGAACCAGATTCAGGTCCCACGCCACTGGAGGTGGCCTAATGGGAGGCTTAGTTAGAAGAAGGCCCCTCATAAATCTCGCTATGAGAGGATGAGAGGAAATAAGTTGTCCATTTAAAGGCTTTAAAGAAGCTGAAATAGCACTTAAATGGACTCTTACTGAGTTAGTCTTAACACCTGCATTAGATAAATGTAGGAGATACTCCAGTAATGATTCCAGAGGTATCGCAGAGGGGTGAAGACCCTTTTGCGAACACCATATGGAAAACCTTTTCCACTTGAAAGCATAAGAGCATCTTGTGGAAGGTTTCCTGGAAGCACAAAAGACATCCTTTACTTGTTGAGAAAGGTTAAGACCATGAAGGTCTAGGCTCTCAGCAACCAGGCCCTGAGATGCAGAGAGTAGGGATTGGGATGCCACAACATCCCGTCCTCCTGAGACAGGAGATCTGGAGCAGATCCTAACTCCAGAGATGGAGCTTGAAAGAGATGCAGGAGCAGAGGGTACCACACCTGCCTTGGCCAATGTGGAGCTATGAGAATCATGTGGCCTTTGTCTCTCTGAAGCTTGAATAGGGTTTTTGGAATTAGGGGAATGGGTGGAAAGGCATATAGGAAGGAGGAGGAAAGCATCCCTGGCCTGAGAACCCTGAGCCGGAATTCTGGAACAGAACCAGGGAAGTTTGGCATTCAACGGACTTGCAAAGAGGTCTATGTCCGGAGTTCCACAAATTTGAAAATTTTTGCTACCTGGTCTGCATGGAGAGACTGCTGCCCGTCTTCTGACCAATTCTTCCCGTTCGGCTCATATCACTCCCCTTCTCATCCGTTTACACTGGTTGCCTATCCCTTTCCGTATCCAATATAAGATTCTGATTTTTGTTCACAGGACTTTGCACACTGGTGTCCCTCTTTATCTTTCTGATCTGGGTCACTTCCATTGCCCCTCTAGAGTTCTCCGGTCGATTCATGCCAACCGCCTTTTTCTTCCACCTCCTTCTAGGGCTCGTCTTGAATCTACACGCTCCTCTGCTTTCTTCTTCCTCGGCCCCCGTCTTTGGAATTCACTACCTCTAGCTTTACGTCTGGAATCCTCTTTCCGCACCTTTAAAGCTTCTCTCAAGACCCACCTCTTTTGCACAGCTTTTGACATCCTTCCCCCCTCCTCTCCTCCTGTTAACAGTTGATTGGTTCCCTTCCCTTTGTTTTGCTTTTTCTGTTTTCTCCGTTTCTTTCTTCTTTGCTATCCCTTTATGTAAATGAATGGCGTTCTTTTCCTTTTCCATCAGCCGTCTCCTTTGTTTTTATTGTACACCGCTGCATGCCTCTTGGTCAAGTATAATAAGTTTTAAATAAAGATAAAGATAAAGACCATTCATGTGGAAGCAGGACTCGACCGAGTCTGTCTGCCCAAGAGTTTTGTTTTTTTTTAAGACGTTTATTTTCATTTTACAACAAACAAAAGTAACAACACACCAAAAGATACAAATACACACATACAATAAGAAAACAACCCCAAGTACCCCCCACCCCTATGCTTCTTCTCTAAACTAATAAGAATCATCACATAAGCGCTTACACACAACAGTTATTGTACAGCAAACAAGCAGAAATGGTATTGATGATACAGGCTGATCCTGTGGCAGAAATGTATACAAAGTAAACAGCCAAATGAGAGCAGTTAGCAGTTAGAACATAATCATGGAACACCTTCCTTTTAAACAAGCAGTGGAGGACTTGAGTGGAAGAGATTGACAGACGAGGTAGTTGCTCATAATTACAGTAAAATGGACATAATTCCACCAATCATTGAGGTTCAGATGGGAGCCAATTTCCAGTATTTCGTAATAGAGGAGATAGAAAATAGCTATGCCCAGTAAATGGGCCTCCTGAGAAAACACTAACTCAGAATAATCATGATTAAGAGAGTTAGGGATTGTCCCTCCTTGGAATGGACTATTGATGCCTTTTACAGTCAGTAGTGATAACGTACATAAAGCAATGCCAAATAGTTAAACAATCTGAAAAAGAAACATAATAGCGCACAGAGGTACACAATGTCGCTCATAGTACCAGTAAATGACTGCAGAAACAACATGATAGGAATTAAACTAAGGAAAACCATGAAGCGCCCCTTATAACAAAATAAGCACCGGAGTGCCTAGAGAAGAAGCAAAACCCCAGAAATCACTGGCGGCCTGATGTCTGCGGGGAGAAACCCCAGAGAAGGCCTGAATTGATACATAAATCCTACAGTGCTATACAGGCTCCGAAGGCTCCGAAACTAACCAAGGATCTCATCGTGGAAAGAAAGGAGACCAATAAGGTATATATAAAGAGAAAGAAAGTCCAGGCAGTCTCCGTTTCAGGCAGCAATCACCGCATCGGGCCATTCAAAATGGCGGACAGTTCCAGCGGATTCCATCCAAGCTGTTGGGTTAGCGCATCTGGTCTGCTTCTTTAGAAGCTAGAAATGTTGCTAGCAGATCAGGATCTTCGAAGGTACGAGTTTGGTTATGGAGAGTCACTCTAAGCTTCGCTGGATATAAGATGCCGAAGCGAGCCTGTAACTGTTGAAGTCGAGGTCGAAAAGCAAGGAGTCTCTTCCGACGGTCAGCTGTGGGCTTAGCCAGGTCAGGGAAGAAGGAGACTTTATGATTTTCAAACTCCAAATGACGATTCGCCCGGGCAGCATTTAGAATTTGCTCAACTTGTTGATATCTCAGTAGACAAAAAATGATGGGCCGGGGGGTCGTCCGATTGAGCGCCATGCTGGTAGGAACACGGTGTGCTCGGTCAATTTCCAGATCTCTGTGAAAAGTAATCTTCAGCAAGGAGGGAAGAGTTTTGACCAGGAATTCTCTCATATCTCCTGCTTCCGCGCCCTCCGGTACACCAATGAGCCTTACATTGTTGCGACGGGCTCGATTATTGCTATCCTCTAACTCTTTTTGTAGATTCTGTATCTGACGCTCAGCCTCATCCAGTTTCACCAAGCGCACCACGTGCGAGTCGAGGATCCCCGCCATATTGTCCTGCCGTAATGAAAGACCTTCAAAACGATCCTGAAGCACACCAAAATCTTCTCTCATGGCTCGGAGCGCTTCTCCGTTAGACTGCACCAGTTCCTTCACACCACGTATTTCCTCCAAGATCTCCTGTTGCATTTCGGGGTTATCCCGAAATGGCACCATCTTTTGTGGGGAAGGCAGCTCTGTCTTGGAACGTTTTCCGTGTGAAGAAGATGGAGATCCGAAGTCTAAGCGCGCTGGTTTATGGGCCGCCATCTCCCCCGAGGCACCCCGGTAAGTTCGGAGCAAAATATCAAGTTAATGTAGGTATTAAGTCAGGATTCTGAGTAGGCCCCTCGGGAGCTTCAGCGCAAAGCGTCTAACCCGCTGGACATCAGGCTCCGCCCCCCCCTGCCCAAGAGTTTTGAATGCCTGGCAGATACACCGCAAGGAGATGAATTTGATGCTCTCTGGCGAGGGCCCATAGTCGCAAAGCTTCGTTGAAAAGCGACAGAGAGCCTGTTCCTCCCTGCTTGTTCAGATAGAAGTCTTTGATTTCCTTTGCTTTGGGGGCTGCTGTCCCTTTCGGGCGGACTGACCTGCAGAATGCACCTGCTGGGTATAGGAGGGATAAAACCTCTTCTTTTTAGAGAAGAATGGTTTCTTGTAGGATTTTCTCCTTGCAGGATCAGCTGTAGCCTTGGATAGTCTATCCAAAGTGGTGTTGTCAGCATCCAGCTCATTAGCCTTCTCTTGCCAATTTTTGCCAAAGAGATTTTCGCCTGTACAAGGGATATTCCCCAGTTTGTCCTGTACCCAGAGTTCTAAGTCAGATGCCTGGAGCCAGGCAATCCTACGAGCACCTATGGCAATGGCAGAGGTTCTGCTTATGCACGCAAAGCAGTCAAAAGCTGCACGATTAACAAACTTGGAAACATCCTGGGCATGTTTGACAAGTGTAAGATAATCCTGCCTCTTATCATCAGGAAGGAGAGGGCTCATAAGCTCTAGATCTCCTGTAATCTCCCATAAGGAACATTCCCATGTATAAGATGTAGGAACTAATCCTGGCAGAAAGCATAGAGGCCTGGAATGTTCGATGCCCAAAGGCATCAAGAGTCCTACATTCACGTCCTGGAGGATTAGATGCATGTCTCTTTGCACTCTTGATCCTTCTCATAGCTGACTCCACCACTATGGAGTGGTGTGGCAACTGAGTTTTTTGAAATCCAGGACAAGGAGGTACTCAATACATGGCAACCAGCCTACAGGAATGAGAAGAGGTGGTAAGAGGTGTTTCCCACATTCTTAACATGAGATCATGCAAGATCTCATGAATAGGCAAAGTAGCCGCTTCCTTGGGAGCTTTAGGATATTGTAAAATCTCCAACTCCTTTGCTCTGGGCTCTGTTTCAGGAGCCACTGTGATGGAAAGACCCCTAGCCACCTCCCTGATGAAATCCTGAAAGGATATATCCTCTGGAGGAGACATCCTATGTTTAGGAGAAGAAGGCTCCTCAGAGAGATTTACTCCGGCATCGGCAGAACTGTTAGAATCCTCAGAGTCAGAGGAGGATTCAAAGTATCTTCTGTCCATATGCTCTTGTAAAGCACGATACTGGTACCGATCGAAGTCGGTACCGGAGGGATCCGGTACCAGCCTGTCAATACCGGAGGAAATAGCATGACTCGGTGTTGGTAGCATACTCGCTGATGTCGATGCTGTCGGTACCGGTACCGATACCGATATCGGTGCCGGAACCGGTGTCTATACTGGTTTAACTGTCTGAAGCGGTCCCGAAGGCACCAATGCCGCAAGGAGAGCCGCCAGACTGCGCTCAATAGCCAGGAATCTCTGGTCAATTGACGCTGCCGATGCCTGGGTGTCGGTACCGGATGAAGTGGCCGGTACCCCAGAGCATGGCACCAGTAGTTCTGCCGAGGTTGAGGCCTCGAGAACATCCTGGAGCCCCGATAGTGCTTTGGAAGCCAAAGCCTCCCACCGGGGCAATTTTGCCGGTACAAGTCCCTCAAGGGTAACGCCAGAGGCATCTCGATGCTTGGAAGGAGATCTACCCTTTGAGGACCGGCCAGATTTATGTTTGGTTACCTGAGATCCATGGGAGGAAGACGAAGCCCTGGAAGACGTCGATGCCACGGATACTGCATCGGAGGGAAAAAGGGTGCTAAGCTTAGCAGCTCGGTTCTGCCGACCCCTCTTCGACATCATCCCACAGGCAACACACTCCGAGATGGAGTGGTCAGGACCTAAACATTTGAGGCACCACTCGTGAGTGTCAGTGACGGAGATGGTACCGCCACACTTGGAACACTTTTTAAAACCCGAAGCGGGTTTTTCCATGTTGAGGAAAAATTGGGCCTAGTGCCCAAAATGGCGCATGGCACCCGAGAGAAAAAAGGCTGGAAAATCCAGATAAAAGATTAGAAAAGATTTTTCTTTTTTTTTTTTAAGAAAGAAAGAACCAGCAGTACCGGTGCAGCGTCGAGGAAGGCAGACGCTACCACAAAAAAAGAATGAAAAATATGGGATAATTTCTGCAGTGACAGGAAAACGACCTGCTGGCTCCGCGGAAAACGAAGAACTGGAGAGAGGCAGTTGGGAAAGGCGGGAAGGCAGCATGCAGGCGCTGTGGGATGCTCCCAAAGGCTTTCTAATTGGACGCTGGGGAGCGTTCCCACACGGGCTCCGTCGGTACCGACGATACCCATATGTGAAGACTACATTCCTGCTTGTTCCTGGAGATACACCGACATGCCCTGGCGCTGAAGGTAAGCGGCGGCCACGACAAGGCACTTTGTGAAGACCCGTGGGGCGAATGCAAGGCCAAAGTGGAGCACCCTGTACTAGAAGTGCTCTCCCTGCACCCTGAAACGCAGGCACTGCCTGTGTAAAGGGTGGATCAGGATATGGGCGTAAGCATCTTTTAGATCCAAGGAGGAAGGGCAGCAGCACGCCAAGAGATAACATCTTGAATTTCTCCCGCACCAGGAACTTGTTTAGCCCGCGGAGGTCGAGGATGGGCCGCGGACCTCCCATCTTTTTAGGGACGAGGAAGTACCAGGAATAAAAGCCCCGACCTCGAAGGTGGGGAGGGACCTTCTCGACTGCTCGCTGGGCAAGGAGAGAGTGTTTTATTTATTTATTTGGTTACATTTGTATACCGCTTCTTCCAGCGATCAGTAGCGGTTTACATTAAACTTTTGTCACAGCAAACATTTGTTACATATAACAGGAGTCAAATTGTCTACATATGCATATCACAGTGTAATTCCCGCTGCAGCAAAGGCTGGTGTGCGGGGAGTTGAGGAGGCTCCGCTGGGGAGAAACGGGGTGGGAGCCTGTTGAAGTGGAGGCGATAGCCATCCCGGATGACCTGGAGGACCCAGGTGTTCGAGGTGATAAGCGCCCATGACGGGGCGAAGCTGGACAGGCATCCTCCCACAGACTGCTGTATCGCCGGAGGGAGAGGGGCTATGCCGCTGGCGTCAAAACTCCTGAGGGGGTTGTGTGGGTGCCAGTGTCTGGGCCTTCAGGCTCTTTGGCTTCCGGTGACCCTTGCCAGGCTTCCCCTGCGTGGGAGTGGTCAGCGCGGGGGTAGCCGGGTACGCCGGGTAGCTGCGGTACTGGAGGCCTTTCCTGGGGAAGAAGGGCTTCTTGGTAGGATGCTTCTTCCGAGGCAGCGTAGAGAACTTGCAGGAGAGATGGGTCCTAGTGACATAATCCGTCTCAATCTCAGCCACCTTCTCCTCCATTGGCTTACCAAAATGTTGTTCGCCGAGGCAGGGCACGTCCAGGATCTTCTTCTGCACCCACTGCTCCAAATCCAAAAATTGGAGGCAAGCCTGGCGGCGGGCTCCGATGTCCGCGGCCGCCACCTGAGCTGAAGTCTCGAAGCCATCATAGGAGGCTCGAGAGATATACTTGATTTCAACAGTGTGTGGAACCTATCGAGGGGATTGCCCTTGAGGCCCGCAGAGAAGCCTCCAAGTTCTTTTGCCAAATCACGGAGGAACATACCCATATATAATTGGTATGCCTGGATGTGACAAGAGAGCATGGAACCTTGATAGGCCTTGCAGCCCAGGGCATCAAGGGCTCTGGACTCTCGGCCCGGTGGGACCGAGGAGTGGGACTTCGGGCTATTCTGCTTCCTCATGGCTGATTCCACCACCATCGAGGTGTGTGGAAGTTGAGTATTACGGAAGCCTGTCCCTCGCTGCACCTTGTACATTGTACCAAGGCGCTTGCTCACGATGGAGACCGAGGCCGGGGCCTCCCACACGCGGAGCAATAGCCGGGAGAGAATCGGCGGCACTAGAACTGTGAGGGATTCCCTGGGTGCGGCCTCATACTGAAGAATATCGAGTTCTTCAGCACGAGGGTCTTCCTCAGCCTGGGTGACCAGGTTGAGGGCCCGAGCCATGTCCCGAAGAAACACCAAAAAGGAGGTGATCTCGGGTGGTGAACGCCGCTGGAGACCAGGCGGTGAGGGGTCCGACGGAAGAACCCGGTGGGTGCGGATCTCTGGGTATGTGTCTCCATCGGATTCCCAGTCCGAGAAATCGGTCGAGGGATCCGAACAGGGTGGCTCGGTCTGTCCGATGGCTGGCAGCCTGGAGCTGGAGGCCCTGGACAATCTCACCCCCGAAGAACGGGAGAGCGAGTGAGACAGACATCAAGGACCCTTCATGAGGCCCGTGGCTCTCGGGTGTTTCCTGGATGGACTGGAGTGTCCCACACGAGGGACCCGCGGTCTTTGGGCGCAAGTCAACAAAGCTGGCTGTGAGCGTCTGCTGGGAAGCAATGAACGCAGAAATGCTGCATTCTAGTGCCAGAATACGGGACTCCCACGTGGGCATGGGGCCCTGGGACTCCGATACCGGGGTCACCATATCGGGCATCGAGGAGGAGAGGGGGTCCTCACCGGGACAGTTCTCAGGAGACTGGGCGCCTTCACCGGAGGCCTCCGTTTCTCTGCAAGGTACCTTGCAGAGCTGCTCCTTGTCCGACTCTCAGGATCGCTGAATGGGGCTAAGCGACCGGGCGCGGGAGCACTCACGCTTGTCGGAGGCTTCAGACAGCGACTTCGAGGCCTTCTTCTTTTTGCACCGTTCCACCTCGGGGGTCCCTTGGTCCGAATGCTGCCTGGAACACGGTGCTGCAGGGGGAGAACCCACCGGATGGCAGACGACCGAGGGTGCCACTGGGGACTCCGAGGCAGCCTTTCGAAAAATGTCTTCGGACTTCTGCTTACGACTGAGCAGGGCCTTAGAGGACATTTTCTTACAGAGTGAACAGAGCTCTGGGTCATGGTCGGCTCCCAGACACCTTAGACAGCAGTCATGAGTGTCCGTAAGTGACATGTGCCTAGAGCATCTATCGCATTTTTTAAACCCGGTGGCTATGGGGGCAAAAACGGCTCCTGTGAGGTTGGACCCACGTGACCAGCGGTTGGGAAGAAAAAAGGGCACCAAGCCCAGGAAGAAAAAATTTAGGAAAGGTATCCCCGCAAGCTCCAAAAGAGAACAAGTGAGGACGGGTAAAGGACCGGTGCAACCGGAAAAAAGAAATATAGCCTGTTAAGGCGAGGAAAATAAAAATGTTTTCTGAGGGATGAGGATGTGCGTTCGAAGGGCTCCACGGAAAAAGTGAGACTGAGCAAGATAGCATCCTTGGGCGGGAAGAGGACCACACATGCATGGTAGCAATCCCAAAGGCTTTCTTTGAAAGTAGGGGAATTGCTCCACGCGGGCTCCGTTGGTGCCGTCACCCATAAGTGAGGACTGACTTCCTGCTTTTTCTTGGAGAATAAGGTGATTTCCAGGTGTTTTTCTTCACATCGGACTTGAATTTCTGTCTGGTTCAGGGTGATGGATGTGGGTTGGGTGAATGAGTTGCTCTTAGTGATAAATAAGGATTCGGTTTTCTTGAGATTTCTGGATAGGTGGCTAGCCATTGGGAGACATCTGTGAAGCATTGTTGTAGCTCATTATAGGAAAGTTTGTTTAGACTGAATGGTGCATACATGTCATCGTTGGTGCAGATGTGATAGTGGCTGTTGTGTGATTGAATGATTGAGCAGAGTGGTTGCATGTAGATGTTGAAGAGTAGTGCTGAGAGGGTGTATTATTGGACACCTTGAGTCTGGGGGCAGAGGGCTGTTAAGAGTGCCCCAATTTTTATTCATTGGAGCTTGTTGTGCAGGTAAGCTTGGAACCATTTCAGTATGGTACCTTGGATTCCTATGACTGAAGGCATTGTAAGAGAATGTTGTGGTAGATGGTGCAAAAGCTGCTGAGATGTCGAGGCATATTAGTATGAATCCTTGGTGAGTGTTCTGAATTCCTTTTACGAGATTGTTCATGAGAGAGGTTAAGAGGGCTTCCACTCCATGGTGCGGCTAGAATCCAAGTTGTTGCGGGTCAAGCAGGGCATGCGTGTCGA
Organism: Ichthyophis bannanicus; assembly: GCA_033557465.1. NCBI lineage: Eukaryota > Metazoa > Chordata > Amphibia > Gymnophiona > Ichthyophiidae > Ichthyophis > Ichthyophis bannanicus. Next base: position 179,994,030 of record CM066041.1, on the reverse strand, counting down.
GGTATTATTGCAGCTGACATTGAACGGTCTTCTCAATTATTTTGACTACGAACAGCAAGCTTGCTGAAGGATGAGGGATCAGTGGGGTCTAGGTGGGGTTTTTTTTTAGTAATAGATGGATTGAAGAGGTTTTTAGACAGGTTGGTATTTCACTTTGTTGCAGGGAGGTTTGGGCGATTTTTGCGAGGAATGGGGAGATTTTGGTCTTTGTGGCTTTGATCCAGCTCACCGGGCAGGGTTCCAGTGAGGACGTTGTAGTGTTGAGGGATGAGATGGTTGTTTCGATGTTTTTGCTGGTGATGTGGTCGAAGGTGATTCATGATGAGATGGAGAAGTTATTTGGGGGGTAGTGGGTTTGTTTGGGTTGGCGGTTGGAGATGGCGAGTGGAGTTTAGTCAGTCAGCTGTTGTGGGGTGATGGAGACATTGGAAATGTTGTCGGTGGACGGTTTCATGAGTTCTTTTACTAGGGTGAATAGTTCTCCTGGTCGATTGAGTGAGCTTTGATTTAGCTCAGTGTGGTAGATTAACTTGGAGCGGTTTGTAGTGTGGTTGTATTCTCTTAGAAGGGTCATATATCAAGATTGAAGACAAGAATGCAAATAGAGGAAATCTCAACTACCCTCAGACCAGAGTTGAGATTTGAGTTTTTGGAGGTCTGGCGTGTACCATGGGATCTGTTTGTGAACTGGGGGCCATAGGTGGGTCAAGGTTGAGGCTGCTTCAGTGATAGTTTTTTTTTTCAAGGAGGTCATGGTTGTGTCCAGGTCCAGTATTTCAGTGCTGAAAAGTGGAGAGATGCGGGAAAAGAAGGATTCCTTGTCAAATTGCTTGAAGTGTCTCATGTGTTGGGTATGAGATGCTATTTGTTTTGGGGATGTACTGATGGGAAGATGAAAGCTTATTAGGCTGTGGTCAGATGCGTGTTGGGGGTGTTGGGGTGATCTCATATGGAAGTGATTTTGTTCTTTGCAGAGCATGTATTTATGAGAACGCAGTTAAGGGGTTTTGTGCTGAGTGTTTTGTTTGTGTGGGTGTGCGGTCCTTGCTTATTGGAATGGTGATGAGGCATTGTGGGTTGCGTAAGCGGGGGGAGAGATAGCTGATTGTGTTGAGTGTGGTGTGGGGAGGGGAGGGGGTTTGTATAGGTTGTAGAAGAGGAGAGGAAAGAGTGTTGGGGACTTGGGGTTGGGAGTAGGAGGGAGTCTGTGGTGGTGGTGGGGATGAGTAGGGCAAGGAGGGAGTAAAGGAGGGCGTATAGTTGGAGCATGATGAAATCCTTCAGTTTGTGGAGGTTGATGGATGTCCATGATGGAGTTTAGCCAGTTCTGGAATGTGCTTATCTTGATGGACTTTTGGCAGGGATGTGCCCCCTGCCAAAAGGCGCACCAGGTGCAAGAACACACCTTCCAGTGCAGGGATTTAAAAACTCGCTGCCAGCAGAAGGGTGGTGCTGGATTGGTGGATTAATGCAGCGAGGAGGAGCTTACCCCCTCGCTTTTCGGTGTCCTCCATCAATGTTCCCCACCATCCGGTGTTCAGTTCTTTTAAAAGATAAATAACTGTTCTCTATTTACCTATTTCCACCCGACCGATGATTTTATAAACCTCTGCTCTCAGCCGTCTCCCCCCTAAGCTGAACAACCCTATCTTGCTTAGCCTTTCCTTGTTCTATTATTTTGGTCATCCTTCTTTGACCTTTTTCTAGTGTTGCCATATACTTTTTGAAGACGAGGTGACTAAAGCCATTCATGATTCTCAAGGTACAGTTTCATCATGGATCAATAGAGAGGTATTATAATATTATCCAGTTTATTCTCTGTTCCTTTCCAAATAATGGTTAACATTCTGGCTTGAATGCAGCAGTTGAGCCACAGAATAAAACTCTGTCCAGGGTTTGGCATGGGGGTGGGTGGGTAGATCTCCTCTATGATATCCAGGTCATGCTGGCTCAGGTTAGAAAAAGATAGGAATTATTTGACACCACCTCTGGTACCTACTATTCTATTTGCTTTTTAGGCTGCTGCCACACAATGAATTGAAGATTTCAATGTATCACCTAGAATGAATCCAAGATCCATTTCCTGGATAGTGCCTCCTTATTTGGGGCCTCAGCACTGTGTAACTATAGTTGGGATTAATTTTCCTTATGTGCATCACTTTGCACTTGTCCACAAAGTTCATCTACCATTTAGATATCCAGTCTCGCAGTCTTGCCAGTGCCTCCTGCAACTCCTCACAAGCCACTCATGATTTATCAACTTTGAATAATTTAGAGTCATCTGCAAATTTGATCATCTCACTCATCATTCCCTTTTTCCATATGTTTAAAAGCACCAGAGGAGGATCCAAGATGGCGATTGTAGTGGTGTGTTGAGCGGCACGGCGTTTTTCATGGGGAAGAAGCATAAGACCAGAGGTGCAAAACAGCCTTTATCGGCATCTCAGGCTTCCACGCCTTTACTGCTAACTGTTTTGGGTCCTTTGGACACTTTTTTCTTACCTGTGCTACGGCAGTCGTCTACAGATGGGGAGAGAGGCTCGGCTGTGCAGCGGTTGGAGGTGGTATCCTCGCTGTCTGCCTCGGGCGGTGATTTATCCTCCCCGGGCTCAATCCGGGCCTCGAAGGTCCCTTGACAAGATATCAGCGATTTGGGGAGCCAGGAGGCAAGCATTGAGTCGTCGGACTCAGCCAGAAGGCAGAGCCTGGTCTGTGAATGAGGCCAGGGTTCTGTGGCCCCCTCATTTCCACGATTGAGGGTCAAGGCTTCGGCAGGAATGGCAGAAGGAGGTGATGGCTTAGTGCCTAGCCAGTCAGTTCCCGCCCCGTTGCCGGGCACGTCATTGGAGATTTCTCCTGTGGAGACTGTTCCTACAGCGTCACTGGGAGCCCCGGAGGTGATAACATTGGAGGCTATTTGGGCTGCTATCATGCAGCTTCGGGAGGAGTTGGCCCCGCGGATGAACAGCTTGGCGTCCCAGGTTTCTACTAATACAGATACTATCCAGGGGAATGTTGTTAACATTTCTTCGCTTCAATCAGATGTCTCTACTTTTCATACTAAAATTATGACTGTTGGGAATGATATTGAATGTTTTAAGAAGAGTGTAATTCCTATGCAGTTTAAGTTAGAAATGTTGGAGAATATAACTCGGGCAGTGAACATTCGTGCGGTCAACTTCCCCAGAGTAGCACTGGTTTTCGCTAGGGATATGTTTCGCTCTTATCTGATTGAAATTCTTGATATTCTTCCTGAATCCCATCCCCCTATTGCTAAAATGTACTATCTCCCATCAGGGAAAAAAGCTGAGGGAACGGGAGTGATTACTGGTCTGACCAATGTTGATGTTTTAAATGTAACTGATATGTTAGAATTATCCCAGGAAGAGCGGGTAGAACCATCTACTTTAATTGATTACTTTGGCATTATTATCAGATAAAGAATAGCTTATGAAGTTGTTCTTTAAGAAACAAAATATGTTATTTAAAGGTTTGACTGTTCGCATGTTTCCAGACCTATCCGGGGAAACCCAGAAGAGGCGACGGGACTTTCTCCTGTTACGTCCTGGGATTCAGCTATTGGGAGGGCTCTTTTTCTTGAAATTTCCTTGCAAATGTCTGATAAAGTATCAGTCACAGTCTTACATATTTTATGAGCCCTCCCAATTGCTAGATTTCATTAATGCCCGTCATTCTGAGGGGGGGGGGGGGTCGAACCTCTGTCTGTTTTGGTTTCAGCTCTTTAAAGTATCGACTGTTTAAACACACCCCTTTTCTTTCAGATTGTTGGTAGTATATTTGTTTCTTCTAAGTATCCTCCTTGTATCGTGGGCTAGAGTGGGTTGGGTATGGTCTTGATTGCATGTATTATTTGGAAGATTAGTTCTTTGGTATATTTCGCTACCCATCTCAATTTCTGTTTCAAGATGTATTCTTGATCTGTTTGTATAAATTTATAAATATTAAATTTAAAAAAAAAGCACCAGTCCCAATAAAAATCCATGGGGCACTCCACTATTTACCTTTCACTATTAAGAAAACTATTTAGTCCTACTCTCTGTTTTCTGTGTTTCTGCCATTTCCCAGTCCACAGTAGGGCATTTCTGCTAATCCCAGGACTTTTCAGTTTCCTCAGGAATCTCTCATAAGGGACTTTGTCATATGCTTTCCGAAAAGTCAGATACAACATATCAAGCAGCTCACCTTTATCCATGTGTTTAACACTGATGAAGACAGGATAACTCTCAAAAGCTTGCCGAAGATACCTTTTCATTGGACTAACTTAATCTATCACCTACAACTTGTTTGTTGACCCTTCTCGCCACACAAAATCTAACAAACTGATAAGACAATTTGTGAGGTCCTTGAAAGATCCATTCAGAGACTTCTACAGCTAGTGCACAGATTCTGAAATGGATCATTTTGCAATAATAGCTTATAGTACATTTACATGGCACATTCAAAACACCTCCCATCTTTGCACTCAAAGGAGACAAAAGCTGGAGATGGAGAATCGGATTCCAATATTTTAGGACCTGCCCTTCTGATTCATTCTTTTTATGCCTTCAGTTGTTTACTGGCAGTGTTTTTTATATTGGAAAAATTGGAATACAAAGATAATAAAACTTGATAAAAATAACATTAATCAATCAATATAGAAAAGACGAGAAGTAGAAACAAACAGCAATGCACAAATGAACCAATGCCACCACTAAACATGGCCATGTGTTGAAGTGTCCGCATCAGGGGAACAAACCAAGCACTTTTATAGGGGTGGAGGGGGGGGGGGACAATTTTATACAAATTCTGAAAAATGTGTCTATTTTATAAAAGCAATAGCGGTGCATTTTCAAAGCGTTTTAGCCAATTAGCAGACCACCAACTGGTTAAAACATGGCCAACCTCATATTCAGCATCGCTAATCAATTAGTGCCACTGAACATCCCCACAGACCTCTGAAAACCAGAACAGTCTGTGGGCGGATCGAGGGCAGCTACAATATTCAGTCGCTAACCAGATAGCGAAAACCAGTTAAAGTTAGAATGGCTATCGAGTTGACTTAACTTTAACTGGTTTAGCTATCTGGTTAATGACTGAATATCTCCACTATCCAGCGAGCCCAGATATTGTGGTGGAAACTGGATATTTTCCACCGCTGAATATCCAGTTTTAAATAAAGTGACAGCAAGCAGGCTGTTTTAACGAGACTAGCCACTGCTGTTGAATATGCTCCCCAATCTGTCCATATATGTGCCTTTATAAACTAGGCTCCCAGACCTATCCCCAGTAGCACAAAAATGCTGTCGAACAAAGCTGCATGTGCTCCGAGACAGGATCATACCATGGACCGTGTGAGTGATGCAGCCACACAGGGCGCAAGTATGAAAAAGGTGATGATGTCATTACTGGGCTTTTAAAAAGCATGACAAAAGAAAGTTCCTGCATACGCTGGGTGGGTGGGGGCACCAGGTTTACAAGTTGCACAGGGTACATTGCTAGCTTGGTATGGTCCTACTTCAATGTGGTGCAGATATGTGCTTGTACTCTATGCATAGGCATGTGTGTTTTATAAGGAAGACCAATTCAGCTCTGCCCAAATGACGCTCCATGAAACATTATGGGGTCCTTTTACTAAAGTGTGCTATGCAGGTAGCATGGGTTTTGATGCACGTAAGAGTCATAAGGCACCCATGGTCTAAAGGATTAAATTCTGTTCAGGCTTAGTATATAGGACATAAATGGGTGTTAAGGAATATGTCTGTAGCACTCAGCAGCAGTAAAAACATAGATACTCACCTGTAGCAGGTGTTCTCTATGAATAGCAGGAATAAGTCCTCATGTATAGGTGATGTCACTGATTGAGCCCTGTACGGAACACTCCCCAGCTTCCAAAGGAAATCTTTGGGAGCTACACCAGGCATGCGCACCTGCCTTCCCACCTGCCATGGCGCCATCTTCTCCAGTCTAATAATATAGCAGGAGCCAAAAAGGCAACTCCCCGGGGAGGTGGGAGGGCTGTGAGGACTTATTCCTGCTGTTCATGGAGAACACCTGCTACAGGTGAGTAACTACGCTTTCTCCATGAACAAGCAGGAAATAAGTCCTCATGTATCGGACTCCCAAGCTACAGGCTACTGAATCGAAGCGAACACCAGCCCAACAGAGCACTGAACTGAAGAAGCCAGAAAGAACAGGAGGGGAGTCCCACTGAGGGACTCATCTGATTCAGTATCCTCAGCAACATTGATCTGAGGGGTTTGCAGGTAGCCTGGATGGACAGAAGAGCCAGTGGGCAGGAGTTGACATTTACCCAAAGAGGTCCTTGAGCACGGCCTGGCCAAAATTGCTGTCCCATCAGAAATCCCCAACCAGACAGTAATCGGCTGCAAAAGTATGGACCGGGGACCATGTAGCAGCCTTGCAGATTTCCTCTTCAGAAACAGAATAGAGATTGGCCACAGACGTGACCATCGCACGGACATAGTGAGCCGTTACATGACCTCCAAGGCTCAATCCAGCCTGGGAATACACGAGTGATGCAGTCCACTAACCAAAGGGATTGCATGTGCTTCAAGACTGCGGCGTCCAGCTTACTGGGATTGAAGGAAACGAACTGCTGGCTGAACTGGCGGTATGCTTTCATACATTCCAGGTAGAAGGCTAGAGCCCACATGCAGTCTAAGGTATGCAATGCCGCCTCACCCCAGTTGGCATGAGGCAGGAGAAAGAAAGTCAGCAAGACTATTGACTGGTTGAGGTGGAACGCCAAGACCACTTTGGCAGGAAATGGGGGTGCATGCGGAGTATCATCCTGTTCTGGTGAAACCTGAGGTTGAGCGACCAGAGCTTGGAGCTCACTGATGCGTTGCACTAACATCATCACCACCAGGAAAAGGACCTTCCAGGTCAGGAATTTCAGAGGGCACAAATCTAGCGGCTCGAATGGGGCCCACATTAGCTGGGTAAATACCACATTGAGATCCCAAATGACTATCGGGGGATTAAGTAGGAGCTTCAAGAGGAGCAGGCCACTTGTGACCTGGGCCACAAAAGGCTGGGCTGAAATGGGCTTCCCCTGCATCGAATTGGACTTCAGGCCGGAGTCGGAGAGGTGTAGGAGGTAGTCCAGCAGCTGGTCCATGCCGCAGGAGAAGGGGTCCAGCACCCTACCTGTGCACCGGGCAGCAAACCTCCGCCACTTGAGCACGTAGGCCTTGTACACCGAGTCCTTGCAGGATGCCAGCAAGATTTTCATAACGTCCTTGGGGAAATTAAGCTCAGTGAGGACTACCCTCTCAGCATACACGCCGTGAGGGCCAATGAGCAGACACTGGAATGCAGCACGGTTCTGCCCTCCTGTGAAATGAGGTCTGTGGTAGAGCACAGGCGAAGCAGCTCCCTCTGTGAGAGCTGCAGCAGAGCGGGAAACTCTGCTGCCGAGGCCAGAAGGGGTGATGAGAATCATGGATCCTCTGCCAGCCTGGAGCTTCAAGAGGGTTTTTGCCACAAGTGGTATAGGGGAGTATGCATACAGCAAGCCCTCCACCAGTGAGCAAAGTGGATGAGCCACCCCCTACCTGCAGGGGTACCTCGACAGACAACGGTCGGTTGGCTATGCTCCTGAGAAACCCATCAAAACTCTGAAACCTGCTTGGGCTGGGGGACGGGCTGTCCCTTCGGGGTCTTCTCCCTCCGCTTTTGGCAGGAAGTCTGCGCCTTAGGCTGTGCCTGTGGCTGGGACGGGTAATGCCGCCATGGGCACAGGTAGAAGGCCTTTTTTGCCAGATGTTTCTTCTGTGTGGGATCCGCGATCTTCCTGGAGAGGGTCACATGCTCCTTCTCTAGCTCCTCCACCATCGCCTCTACTGGTTTTCTGAAGAGGTTCTCTCCCTGGCAGGGGACTTGGTGATCTTTTCCTGGACCCACTACTCCAGGTATGAAGACTGCAGCCATGCCATCTGGTGGGTGACAATGCCCAAGGCCACCACTCTGCCCTTGGACTCGAAGGCATCATAGACGCTCGCACCATGAACTTTGAGCAATCTTTGCAATGAGCCACCAGGCCTCAAAAGGACTCATGATGATCCTCAGGGACAAGGGAGGCAAAGTCCTCCAGGTCCAACATAACATTCTTGAGTAACATGCTCATATAATTTTGGTGACCAGCATAGAACCCTGGTAGCATTTCCTCCTGAAGGAGTTCAGGGTATGAGTCGCGAGGCATGGCGGCACCAAAGAGTGAGTCTTGGCACGCTTCAAGGCTGACTCAACCACTATGGAATTGTGGGATAACTGAGGTTTCTCAAACCCCGGGGGCCTTCTGGATCCGGTACAGGTAATCAAGCCTGCGGCTAATGACAGGAACTAGAAGGAGTGCTGGAGCTGTGTTTCGAGACATTTGTTGAAAAAGGGGTTTTCATCACCATTTCGGCTGGTTGCAAGACAGGAATTATAAGGCTGAAGCAGTAGCCTTTGTAGGACATGGTGCATGGGAACCGTCATTGCCTCCCTGGGTGCCAAGAGGTACTGGAGGAGTTCCAGTTCCTCTGCCCTCGGCACCTCCTCCGATTTCAGGAAAAAAGGGATGGCCATGGCCATGTTCTGAATAAAGTCCTGGAAGGATATATCCTCTGGGGTCGACTTATACCGTTCAGGATGGAAGGTCTGGTGACCAAAGGTCCAATGCTGTTGATCCTCCCTCTGTTTCCCATTCTGATTCAGACTCTAAGAGGAAGTCAAAATAGAGCAGTTTCTCCTCCTCCCACCACTGTCGCGGTTTGGGAGAGGGTGAACACAGATAGTCCTCATGTTGCTGATGGCTATGTCCCTGGGCCTCAGACTCTGACACACTAGAGGGGGAGATTGCTCTGGGAACTGGAGTCAATTCCGATTTCCCACCTGATATCCCCACCTTGATGGGTCTCCAGGATAGGCTGGATGGAGTGTGGTGAGGACACTCTCTGTGGTACAAAGCCTGCATTCTGCAAGGCTTCCAGTGCCACCAAGTGAGCTTCAAGTGCTCAAAGGCATTCCTCCAAAACTACCATCTTCAAGGAGACAGATGCCGCAGCCAGAGCCATAGGCCATGTGGAAATTGTTCCATTTGTGATGTTTCTATGTCTATGTCTCAATTTAGCTATAGAGGTAGAACTTTTAAATTAAAAAAATATACTTCTTGTGCTTCATGCTCTGTGGTTTACGGGATTTTATGTCCATGTGAACTACTTCATATAGGTAAAACTAGTAAAGTGTTTAGGAAACGTCTTTTGGAACATAAAAGCAGGATTGTATGTAGGGTAATGGAAGCTCCGATAGTGTCGCATTTTAATGAAAAGGGCCATTTGTTTTCTGATCTGCGGTGTTTTGTCTTGACCAGGTGATAGTGAGACGAGATGGTCTTACTCGGGAACAAACTTTAGTGGTGTGTGAGCAAAGGTGGATTTATATGGTTGGTACGGTAATCCTGAGTGGCTTGAATGCTCAGATTGAATGGGGCAGTTGTTAATGCAAGTCTGGTGGAGAGACGGTGGAGTTAGCTGTTTTGGAGGCCTTGTGTTCTGATAGGACAGGAGATATTTAAAAATAGGTGCTCTGGAGTCGGGTGTATGCGCGTTGGTATGGAACTCACAGGCTGGTTTAAATAGAGCCGATAGCAATGCAGCTGGTTGTTACGCATAGGGAGTCTTGATATCTGCAGGGTGAGTGAGGGAGTTTTTAAATGTTGAAATATTTTTATGTAGGTATGTCTTTGTATAAATTTATTGTATATATGGATTGTTGTATGTTTTTGTTTTTGTTATTAGTGTCCCCATGAAGAAGCGATGTGATTCGCGAAACGCTTGTAAGCGCTTTGATCTGAGGCGTCGGGGTTGGACTCACTGTATTAAACCACAAATGTTGCAAGATAAGTCAGTTTTTTACGACTTTCCTTTACTTGTTTTGGGGATTTATATAGAGGAGGTCATTGATGTGAAATGGGCCTATGATTACTGGTGTTTGTGATTGAGTGACTTGTAATCACGGAAAGCAAAAGCCCTCTGGTACTGAGACCTTCCTCTATATTAGAATATTTTGAATATGAATACAATATGAAGTTGTTTTGAAGAACTATACCACATTTGTAGATCAATTTGTTTTTTGTTTTATTTGAGTGTTTCTTTAGAATTTTTTGGGCAGCCATTGACACCGGCATCGACACCTTAGGGGTGGAGGGGGGACCATGATGAGAAGCTCATCGGGAGACATCCAGCTACCCTTCTGGGCACTGGGAGGTTGGGAGTCGACTTCACTGTCCAGGTCGATTCCTCCCACTGGGGAAGCTTGGCCAACCGCTCCAGGCTAACGCTTTCTGCATCGTGTCGAGAAGGGCTGTGATGATGCTGCACCCTCGAATTTCTCCAGATGCTCACCTTTTCATGTCAACGGGGTCACATCAGAGATTCTCCTCTCGCTGCTCAGGGCCCTCTACTCAGACTGAGCATGCAGCTCCTTTCCCTTGGATGCCTCAGAGCTTTTGGCAGGCATTGACGAGGGGGTTGGGGCTGAGGATGCTGAATCAAATGAGTTGAAGAGGGACTCTTGTTTTTCTCGACCAGATCTCGGCGCATCATCTGCAAGTAGAACTCACAGGACAATTGGGTCCAAGGCATTGCAAACACCAGTTGTGGCAGTTGGTGGCAGAAATGGTCTTGCCATACCAGGTGCATTTCTGAAAGCCACTAGCTGGCTTAGACATGCCGAAAATTAAATTGGAGAGTTGCCATGGGAGAGAAAAACACCTCAAAGGGGTAAAACACGCTAAAAGAGAAAAAAAAGAAAAGAAACATTAAATCAGTGAACAGATTAACCGATGACAAAAAAAGAAATTACAAAAAAAAAAAACAGTCTACAAGGACAAGAAAGAAAAACTTTTTTCCGGACTGCAGGAACACGTCTTATGGGCTCTGTGGAAAAAAAAGAAGACTGGAGAAGATGGCGCCACAGCAGGTGGGAAGGCAAGTGCATATGCGCGGTGTACTTCCCTAAAGCTTCCATTGGAAGCTGGGGAGCATTCCGTGCGGGGCTCCATCAGTGACATCACCCATACATGAGGACTTGTTTCCTGCTTGCTCATGGAGAAAGAGTTATCAGCACCATTCTCAGGATACTTGCAGGAAGGTGCTTTGTGCGGCACTGTAACCAGTAAACAGCATAGATCACAGTTTTCCCCCTCTTAATTAGCAGGAAATTTAACAGCAGCAGAAGTTGGGGGATGACCCTAAATAACTAGTCCTGTAACCAGCTGAAATGGTGATGAGAAACCCTTTTTCAGCAAATGTCACTATCAGAGCATCTAAAATTATACCACTGAACGGATGATATAATTTGGACACCATTCATTTTCCAGTGGAAGTAGAGCTTCCCCATAACCAGAAGAACTGAACCTAAGGGTTAACTCTGGGTGCTCACGTGATAAGTTTCAGATCACAGAACTAAAAAAGCCTAGTTACTCACCTGTAACAGGTGTTCTCCAGGGACAGCAGGAATCAGTCCTCACTTATGGGTGACGTCGGTACCGACGGAGCCCACGCTCTCACCCAAAGGTGCCATCTTGCTCAGTCAGGTCCCATAGCTAGAGCCCTACTAAGCAGATGGCAAGGGAAGGATAAGAATAGCAACTCTTAAGGGGAGGTGGGAGAGTAGTGAGGACTGATTCCTGCTGTCCCTGGAGAACACCTGTTACAGGTGAGTAACTACGCTTTCTCCAGGAACAAGCAGGAAGTCAGTCCTGACTTATGGGACTCCCCATCTACAGGCTACCGAACCTGTAGTTCAAAAAATGCCTCCGCAAGGCCATGAGCAGAAGCCAATGCCCGAAGGAGCCCGAATCCTCGGGTCCTAGGGGCAAGCTCTTGGTAGCCGCAGAAGAAGGGTCGGAGGGCACGAGTTTTTATACCCCAAACAGATTATGGAGTACAGCCTGGCCGAAGGTGCTGTCCTGGCAGGACTCCCTCTCCAGGCAGTAGTGCGAAGCAAAAGTGTTCGCTGAAGACAAGGTCACAGCCTGGCAGATGTCCTTCAAAAGCACTGAGCGAAGCGAAGCCACCAAAGCCGCCTTGGCTCAGACGCCTTGTGCGGTGACTCGCCGATCCAGTGGGGCCCCAGCGTTTGCCTGGCAGAAGGCGATGCAGTCCGCCACCCAGATGGTGCGCTTGGTGACTGTCTGCCCCAGGCGGTAGAGATTATAGGCGATGAAGAGCCGATTGGACTTCTGATGACTCTGGGTGCGCTGCAGGTAGAAGGCAAGAGCCCTCTTACAGTAGAGCGTATGTAGGACCACCGATGCCTTGTCGGCATGAGGTCTCAGAAAGAAGGTCGGCAGGACTATCTCCTGATTGAGAGACAACCTTCGGTAGGAACTTGGGGTGGGTGAGAAGGACCACCCTGTTCCTGTAAAACCTGGTGTAGGGGGCCCCGGTCATGAGGGTTTGAAGTTTGCTGACTCGCCAAGCTAAGGTCAGAGCCACCAGGAAGACTATCTTCCAGGAGAGGTGCTGAAGCGAGCACATCGCCATCGGTTCGAAGGGCGGCTGCGTAAGCTGCATGAGCACGATGTTCAGGTCCCACTCCACTGGTGGAGGCTGGATGGGAGGCTTGGAAAGTAAGAGACCCCGCATGAAGCGGGAGACCAGGGGTTGCCCCAAGAGGGGTTTAACCTTGATGAGAGCCCACCAGGTGGAGCAGGAGAATGGGTCGATCTGGAGCTCAGAGCACCAGATCGAGAAGCACCGCCACTTAAAGGCATAGGCCTGTCTCGTCAAGTCCTTCCTCAATGTAAGGAGGACATCCTTGACCTCCCCCGGGAGGTGCAGTGAGGCTAAGGAGACCCGTTCAGCTACCAGGCTGTGAGGGACAACAAGACCAGGTTCGGGTGAAGCACCCATCCCTCCTCCTGCGTTGGCAGGTCTGGGACACAGCCCAAGGGGACGAGAGCCGGTGCGGGAACCAAGGCTGTCAAGGCCACGAAGGAGCCACGAGAATCACTGAAGCTCGTTCCAGCTGAACCTTGTGGAGGGTCCTCGCAATGAGAGAAGTGGGAAGGAAAGCGTAAAGAAGCCTGGAGGTCCAGTTCAGGAGGAACGCATCTGGGGCCACCCTGCTCAGGTGTGGAATTGGTCCGCAGAAATGGGGGAGCTGCGCGTTCGCCGGTCTAGCAAAGAGGTCCATGGATGGAGTCCCCCACCGATGAAACAAGAGGCTTGCCACCTCCGGATCAAGGTGCCACTCATGTGGGCAGAGGATCCTGCTGAATCTGTCCGTAAGGACATTCTCCTGGCCGGAGAGATAGACCACTCTGAGGGTCATGCCCCGGCATACGACAAAGGAGCAGAGGAGGCGGGAACCCGTTTCCCCCCTCCTTGTTTATGTAGAACATCGCTACCCTGTTGTCGGTCTGCACGAGTACCGACTTTCCCCTCAGATGGTACTCGAAGGCCTTCAGGGCCCACCGGACCGCCCGAATCTCGAGGAGGTTGATCTCTGCTGCTGGGATTCTTCTGGCGACTATTGTCCCTTGGTGCGTAGATCGCCGCAGTGGGCTCCCCACTCCAGTAGGGAGGCATCCGCTGTCAAGACGAGCTTGTGCCGTGGGGTATGGAAGGGCATGCCTCAAAGGAGGCTTCTGGGATTGTGCCACCAATCCAGGGAGCTGCATAGGGTGTGGGAGAACCGGACGGGGTCCTGGAGGTGGCCGGAGGCCTGGGTCCATTGCGCTCTGAGGCACCACTGAGCCGCCCACATGTACATGTGGGTGTGGGGAACAACGTGGACGGTTGAGGCCATGTGCCCCAGGAGGCTCAACATGGCTGGCACCGGAATCCGAGCCCTGCCTTGGACCTTGGCCACCAGGGTGCGAAGACGGTCCGCACGGTCCTGGGGTAGGAAAGCGGTCACCCACTCCATGTTGAGGAGGGCGCCGATGAACTCCAGGGTCTGCACCGGTTCTAAGTGGGACTTTGAGTAATTGACCAGGAAGCCAAGGCGTTCGAGGAGGAGGACCGTGCGCGAGCTTCCTCAGCCAATGCCTCCGTGACGAGCCAGTAATCTAGGTAGGGGAAGATGGGTATGCCCTGCCGCTGGAGGTAGATGGCGGCCGCAGATAGGCATTTGGTGAAGACTCGCGTGGCAGACGCGAGTCCGAAGGGGAGCACTCTATATTGCTAGTGCTTCCCCTGTACTCTGAAGCGCAGGTACTGTCTGTGCCTGGGGTGGACCAGGATGTGAGCCTAAGCGTCCCTGAGGTCCAAGAAGCACAGCTAATTGCCCTGCTGGGGGAAGGGCAGCAAGACACCAAGCGATAGCATTTTGAACTTCTCCAGCACCAGAAACTTGTTCAGGTTCCTGAGATCGAGGATGGGGCGTAGGCCCCCCCAACCTCTTCAGAACGAGGAAGTATTGAGAGTAGAACCACTGGCCTCGGAGGTGCTGTGGTACCTTTTCGACAGTCTGCTGACTGATAAGGTTGTTCAGCTCTTGTTGCAAGCAAGCCTGGTGCGAGGGAAACCAAGAAGGCTCCACTAGGGAGAAGGGAGGAGGGAGCCTGCCCAGATGAAGATGATAACCGTCCCGGACCACCCAGAGGACCCAAATGTCTGATATGACAGATGCCCACTGGGGGGCAAAAAGGGACAGGCGTCCCAACGCAGGCAGAAGTGTCACCGGGGAGCAAGAGGCTATGCATTCGGTGTTAAAACCCCTGTACTGGTTGGGGTGGCGCCGGCAGCTGGGCCTTGGGCCCTTTTGATTTGCGATGACCTTGCACTCCCCCTTTGCCCTGTGCACCGGTAGTTGATGCGGGGGTGGGCGGGTAGGGTGGGTATCCCTGGTAGGGGAGTCCCTTCCTCTGGAAGAACAGCTTCTTCATGTGCTGTTTCTTCCATGGGTTCGAGAGATGGGTTCGAGTTACAAATTCCGTCTCGATCTCGGCTGCCTTATCCTTCTTGGGCTTGCCGAACAATTGTTTGCCGAGGCAGGGGACATCCAAGAGCTTCTCCTAGACCCACTGTTCCAGGTCCGAAGACTGGAGCCATGCCTGGCACCGGGCTCCGATGCCGGCCACTGCCACCTGGATGGAGGACTCAAATCAGTCATATGCGGCGCGGGAGAGATACTTCGAGCCGTCTGCAACTGACCTCAGGAGGGTCTGGAACCTGAGAAGGTGTTCGCCCTCGAGGCCTGCGGAAAAAATGCCGAGCTCTTTGGCGAGGTTGTGCAGGAAGATGCCTATGTACAGTTGATAGGTCTGGATGCAGCATGCCAGCATGGATCCCTGATAGACCTTGCACTCAAGGGTATCGAGGGCTCTGGATTCCCTGCCAGGCGGGACCGAAGAGTGTGACTTCAGGCTCTTTTGCTTCCACATCGCTAATTCCACTACCATGGAGGTGTGCGGAAGCTGGGTCTTCCGGAACCCCGGGCCGCGCTAGACCCTATACATGGCATCAAACCTTTCGCTCACTATGGGAACTGAGGCAGGTGCTTCCCACATGTGGAGGAGCAGCCGGGACAGAATGGAAGGCACTGGGACCGTAAGAGACTCCCGAGGTGGAGACTGATACTGTAAAATGTCAAGTTCCTCCACCCTTGGTTCCTCCTCAGTCTGTGTGGGCACATTGAGGGACCGTATCATGTCCCACACCAACACCAGGAAGGAGGTGTCCTCGGGAGGTGAACGCCTCTCAGAGGTGGGTGGGGATGTGTCCGAAGGAAGGTCCCTGTGGGCAAGGGTCTCCAGGGAGGTATCCCCATCCGATTCCCAGACCGAGAGGTCCAAGCAGGACTCCGAATCAGGCTGGTCGCCCTGTCCAGAGGCCGAGGCCCGCTTGGAGATGGAGGCACTGGCCTTGGAGGACCTTGCCCCCGAGGAACGGGACAGCGAGCGAGACCGGTGCCGAGGACCCTCACGAGGCACACGGCTCTCGGGGATTCCCAGGGCAGGTTTAGGTACCCCTCTCAGGGGTCCTTGGTCTTGAGGCGCAAGCAAGCCATGCTGAGCAGAAGCACCTGCTGGGCAGCTAAGAAGGCAGAAATGGTGCGCACTAGTGCCAGCATCCGGGACTCCAACGCGGGCGTGGGTCCCTGCGACACCGATGCCAGGGTTACCGGGTCTGGTGTGGAGGAGGAGAGGGGGGACCTCACCGGAACGACCCTCAGGAGACCGGATGCCATCGTCAGAGGCCTCCTTGTCTGTACAAGATACCTTTCAAGGCCGCTCCTTGTCCGACTCTCGGGAACGCCGGGGAGGGCTGGGAGACTGAGTGCGAGACCGTTTGTGCATGTCCGGAGCCCCCGACAGTGACTTCGAGGTCTTCTTCTTCTTATGCCACTCCACCTCAGGGGAACCCTGATCGGAGTGCCGCATTTGTTGCAGGACCACTGCGGGGGACCCTGTAAGCGGTGGGTCGGCCGACGATGCCACCAGGGATCCCAGGACTGCCTTACAGAAAATGTCATCGGATTTCTGTTTACGACTTAGCAGGGCCTTGGCGGACGTTTTCTTAGAGAGAGCAGAGCTCCGGGTTATGGTCTGCCCCCAGATACCATAGACAGCAGTCATGGGCGTCTGTAAGCAACATATTTTTGAAGCATCTGTCACATTTTTTGAAGCCGGTGGCCATTGGGGCAAAAAGCGCCCCTGCAAGGTCAAAGACTCTTGAGGCCAGCGATTGTGAAAAAAGGGTGCGAAAAGGACCCAAAGAGAAAAAATGCAAAAAAGGCTGGAAAAGAGGAATCCCCTTGCCCAGGGGAAACAATGGCGAAGGGAAGGATGGGAGAGGACCGGTACTACCGGAAAAGAGAGGGCCAGAGGTCGGAAAAGAGAGGGCCAGAGGCCGAAAACGAAAACACTTTTTCTGAGGGACAAGGACGTGCATCCAAAGGGCTCTGCGGAAAAAGAGAGACTGAGCAAGATGACACCTTTGGGCGGGAAGGGGACCACGCATGCGTGGCAGCAATCCCAAAGCTTTCTTTGAAAGCTGGGGAATTGCTCCGCACGGGCTCCGTCGGTGCCGACGTCACCCATAAGTGAGGACTGACATCCTGCTTGTTCCTGCAGAACATAGAGGTCAATATCCAATTCCACAGTCAATGTTTTCTTTTTAAAAGCCAGCTGTGGCATTTAAACTAGCCACTTATACTCAACACTGTTATCGGGATAGCAAGCATGCTGAATACACGGGAAGAGTAGGGAGTAGTGGTTTTAACGAAGTGGTTTAATTTAGGGAAGCATTTTTTGGTGTCATAAATTAAACCACAAAATGCCCGCGCTCCATTCCGGCGCTAACTGGATATTACTGGAAAGGTCTAAGAATTTTCAAAGGCACTCTACAGATATTTCTGCTGAACATTCACATATCCAAATACGTTACAGGGATAAGTCTTTTTGAATATTGACCTGATTCTGTCAAAATTCATTTGATGCATCTCAACATAGAGCTTGTGTAACCCTCTAGTTAACATGATGGCTTGAGTGGTGCACCATCACCACTGGCCAGGAAGGAAACCGGAGACTTTAAGAAAAGATGATTCAGTGAGACCCGCAACCTGACTGGCAAGATGACACTTCTAGAAATCTTACCTGGAATGTTATGGATGGTGATAGCCAAGATCAGAAGCATTATTCTTCTCCAGCTGAGATCTTGCTTTTGTATATTCTCTGTGGACCTAGGAGAGACCAACTCCTCAGGAATGTTTGCTGGTGTTCCCTTTCTCCGCTGGTAGACGTCTCCATTTTCTATTTTGTCTATGGGCAAAAACAGAATATAATTACAGTTCAAATTCTACCCCATTATAACTTCAGCTATAGAGAGCAATAAAGAGTGACTAAGCAGATCCTAACAATGGTGGGGAGAGGGGGGAAGAGCATAGTTAATGCACTTGATTTTCTTCTCTTCTGTGTAGCCAAACACCACTTTCTGTTTTGATTCTTTCACATCAAGCAGAGCTTTAACTCCAGCAAAAGCCTACTAGTGTATTGGCACAGGCCCTTCTTCCACTCTGTAGTTGCTTGTGGTGATCCTCCAAGGGCAGCGCTCATAAGGGGCTGAATGTCTTATCGAATAAGTATGCTTTGAGAGTGGAACGGAACTTACCAAAGCATTGTTCCAAGCACAGGGCCAGTGGTAAAGAATTTCACAGTAAGGGAGGCTTTAATATAGAAAGTGGATTGTCATGTTACTTCATACGTAGCCTGGGATAGTGACGGGATGTGAAGGCAGTTTCCATGTAAAGATCTCAGAGCATGAATGGGAATATGCAGGAAGAGAAGTAAAGCTAAATATTCTAGTTGTCCAGTGTGCAAAGACTTATGCACTAAAATAAGGATTTTAAACATAATCCTAGAAGCAGCCAGTGATGTTCAATGAAGAGGGGAGTTACGTGATCATATAAGAACATAAGATATGCCCATACTGAGTCAGACCAAGGTCCATCAAGCCCAATATCCTGCTTGCAACAGTGGCTAATCTAGGTCACAAGCATCTAGCAGTATCCCCAAAAGACATAGGTTCCACATTTCTTGCATTGGGGCAAGCAGTGGATTTCCCGGGTACCATTTAATAATAGTTTATGGACCTTTCCTCCAGGAGCTTGTCAAAACCTTTTTAAAACCAGCTATACCAACAGCTTTTATTACATCCTCGGTAATGAATTCCAGAGTTTGATTACATGTTGAGTGAAAAAAATATTTTCTTAATAGTCTTAAATAGGTTACCCTGTAGCTTCATTGCATGTCCTCTAGTCTTTCTATGTTTTGATGGCGTAAACAATTGATCTATGTCTATCCGTTCCACTACATTCATTAATTTATAGACTTCAATCATATCTCCCCTCAGCTGTCTCTTTTCCAGGTTGAAGAGCCCGAACCTTTTTAGCCTCTCTTCATAGGGGTATCCTTCATAGGGGTATCCATTTTAGTGGCTCTTCTCTGTACCTTTTCTAATAACGCTATATCCTTTTTAAGATATGGCAACCAGAAATGCACACAATATTCAAGGTGCGGTCGCACCATGGAACAGCATTATAATATCCTATGTTTTATTCTCCATTCCTTTCCTTATGATTCCTAGCATTCTATTTGCTTTCTTGGCCACCTCTACACACTGGGCGGAGGGTTTCAACATGTTATCCACGATGACACCAAAATCTTTTTTTCTGGGTGGTGATTCCTAATGTGGAACCTTGCATCGTGTAACCATAGTTTCGGTTGTTCTTTCCTAGGTGCATAACTTTGCATTGCCCACATTAAATTTCATCTGCCATTTGAACATCCAGTCTTCCAATTTATCAAGGTCCTCTTGCAATTTTTCACAATCCTCTTGGGTTTTAACAACTTCGAATAATTTTGTTGTGTCATCTGCAAATTTGATTACCTCACTCATTGTTCCCATTTCTAGGTTATTTATGAATGTTAAAAAGTAGCGGACCCAGCACAGATCCCCGGGGGTACTCCACTATTCACCTTTCTCCATTGGGAGAATTGGCCATTTAGCCCTACCCTCTGCTTTCTATCTTTTAACCAGCTCATGATCCACAATAGTACACTGCCTCCTATCCCATGACTTTTTAATTTCGCCAAGAGTCTCTCATTAGGGACCTTGTCAAAGGCTTTCTAAAAATCCAGATACACTATATCGACCGACTCACCTTTGTCTACCTGTTTATTCACACCTTCAAAAAACATAACAGATAAGTAAGACAAGACCTTCCTTGGCTAAAGCCATATTGGCTGTCTCCCATTAAGCCATGCCTATCTACATATTCAGTAATTTTGTTCTTTATAATGGTTTCTAACATTTTTCCCGGTACTGACATCAGGCTCCCTGGTCTGTAGTTTCCCAGATTGCCCCTGGAACCCTTTATAAAAATTGGCGTTACATTGGCCATCCCCAATCTTCAGGTATTACAAATGATTTTAATGATAGTTGAAATTATTAATAGTAGGTCTGCAATCTCATATTTCAGTTCTTTCAACACCCTTAGATGTAAAACATCCATTCCAGGTGATTAGCTACTCTTCAGCTTATCAAATAGACATAATTCAAATAGCCATATTCAGAATGGATTGTAAGTGTTTTATTCCAAATGCTGGTAGACCAGAGTAAATAATATTACCATAGTCCAAACATGAGATTATGAGACTGAGAATAAAGGTCCTGAGGGTCTTTGTGTTAAGAAAAGGGTAAAGTGCATAGAAAGAGTGAGAAATTAGGTTCTAGCTATTGCCCCATTCTGCAAAGAAAAAGAGAGTTAAAGTGCCAATATGAACTCCTAGGTACTTGAAAGGAGTGAGCATAAGTGGGAGATTATCAAGGTATGGGGTGAGCATGGTAATATTATAAGCTCCCAAGAAGTCAATGCATGTAAACATACGTGTATTTGAGACCTATTTTATAGAGTTAAGTACGTGTACTTTATAAATCAGGATTATACAGATACATCTTAACCTAGCCGCAGCAGTTACCTGCCCTAGAGCAGATGGTAAATGCCCACACCTACATCGTTCAGAAGCTATAATATTTTCTAACTTAAGGGTGTAAATTTAGGTTCTGTCTCCATGCACATCCCAACTGAAAATCCACACAATGAGACTTAAGTGCATGTTTGCAGAATTAAAGACCACCACATGTTAAGTGCCCATTCATGCACATCAGTCCTTGAGAATAGGGACTTCTGCGCATAAATAGCACATGACTTTCTGCACAGCCCCCATAAAATCAGCTCCCATCTGGCAAAATGCACAGCACAGTGAAGTTGAAATTATGGGCTGCATACAACTGTAAGAGAGAACAGTTAAAACCACGAGGGAGAATGGAAAAGAAAGGGCTTTGTAAAAATAACTTCCAGAAAAGTCACCATGCCTTAGTTTAAGAAACCGGTAGAAGACTATAGAACATTTCAGAATATATGTAGCACTGCCTCCCTCTCCCCCCACGATGACTCTCAGTAATGGCTTTTTTTGCTATTAGACTACAACCTGACCAGACCAGGTACTCAGTTTAGAAAGAATAATGCTCATCCTTTTAGACCAATTTCTGGCAATGCAGCTACCTTTCCAAAATGGCATTTCAAATGGGCTGACAAGCAGCCATTGCTGAACAGGAGTACAGTGACCCATACGTTCTATCTGCTGACTCTAGAAAAATAAGTCCAGTCACAAAACTACAGAATTGGTAGTAAGCCAGGTACCTTACTGTCCTCCCTTAGATAGAGTTTTCTCTGGCACATGTTTGGCACACAATAAATGAATGCAAGAAAGTCCCACGCCGGTTGCAGATGCTATTTGCACAAAGATTGGCTTAACTTATTTTTAAGGATGTGAGCACAAATTGCATTTTCTGTGCAAACAGTTGAAAAGTTCAGGAGACAGTGTTTTGATTTAATGTCAATTACAGTGCACATCAGTTTACTGAGAGTAACGGTAGACTGATTTGGCAAAGCGTGAGTTTTGCATTTCAATAAAAGTTAGATATTCCTAGTATCAGACAAATGGGAAACCAAAGAGCAGTGGAAAGGCAATTAATGATGTAGGCCTTTTATGGTTCTTTGATATACCACCTTTCAGTAACCATCAATCCATCTTTTCCATTTGATAAACGCATTCAACAAACAGAATTTCTGATAAGTTCTACATTTGCAACAGCCTACCATTACATAAATAAATCTAGCAAATAAAAGAAACCTGGGTGAAATATATATTTTACTGGCGCATTATGCTTGAAAAGTTCTTAAAGTGCAATAGAAATCTATGGGAAAATAATCTGATTGCATACTTCAGTAGCTCTATTGAATGTGCATGTGCATCTCTGTTCCACACTGTACAACAATTAGGAGGGAAGGAAAGCGCAATCCATCCAGCTGTAAAGCGTAGTTATTCACTTGTAACAGGTGTTCTTCGGGGACAGCAGGAATCAGTCCTCACATATGGGTGACATCGGCACCGACGGAGCCCTCGGGGAAGCATCCCCCCAGCTTTCAAAGGAAGCCTTTGGGAGATGCCACCCTTCCCACCCAAGGGTGCCATCTTGTTCAGTCAGACGACATTTATTTATTTAACCAATTTTGTATACCACCTTATCCTTCAATCAAAGACATTGCTAAAATACAGCAAAAATAAAAAATGATAAAGGAGCAATTCCAAAGGGAGGAGGGAGGGTTGTGAGGACTGATTCCTGCTGTCCCCAGAGAACACCTGTTACAGGTGAGTAAATACGCTTTCTCTGGGAACAAACAGGAAGTCAGTCCTCACATATGGGACTCCCTAGCTACAGGTTACCGAAATCCCATAGCAAAAACAGGGCTCCCTCATGGGGAGCCACAAGCAGCAGCAATTGAGTGTGTGTCCACAGACCACAGTAGGATCCCTGTGTCCGATGAACCAGCATTCCGGTAGCCTGAACACAGAAGGGTCGAAGGGTAGGAGTTGCCTAAACCCCAAAAAGGTTACGGAGCACAGTCTGGCCAAAGGCACTGTCCCATCAGGACTCTCTTTCTAGGCAGTAATGGGCTGCGAAAGTATGGACTGAAGACCAGGCGATGGCCCGGTAGATTCCAACTTTGGGACAGAGCACAAGTTTACCACTGAGGCCGCCATGGCCCTGACATGGTGTGCCGTGATGCGGCCTTCCAGAGGGAGCCTCGCTTGTTTGTAAGCAAGGGTGATACAGTCTGTCACCCATGTGGACAGTGTACGTTTGGTCAACGCCTCCCCCAGCTTACTGGGGTCATAGGAGAAGAAAAGTTAAGAAGTTTGGCGGTGGCCCTGAATGCATTGGATGTAGAAGGACAAAGCCCTCTTACAGTCCAAGGTGTGAAGGGCCGTCTCCACCTGATTGGAGTGATGTCTTGGAAAGAAGGTAGGGAGCACCAATTCCTGGTTGAGATGGAAGGGCGACACTACCTTCGGCAGGAATTTGGGATGTGTGCGAAGCACCACTCTGTTCTTGTAAAACCTGGAATAAGGTGCCTCCGCTACAAGGACCTGAAGCTCGCTAACTCTGTGAGCAGAGGTGAGCACAACCAGGAAAACCACCTTCCAAGAGAGGTAGCGAAGGGGGCAGGTAGCCAGAGGCTCAAAGGATGAGCGAGTGAGTTGCCCCAACATTACGTTGAGGTCCCATTCGGTTGCTGGACGGCGAACTGGGGGCTTCAATAAGAGCAGGTCCCGAAGGAAATGGGTCACCAACAGTTGGACTGAAAGGGGCTTACCATCCACCGGATGGAGGTGCGCCACCAGGGCACTAAGGTTCACTCAGAGTTAGACTTGAGCCCGGACTGAGAGAGGTGGAGAAGGTACTGTAATACCAGAGCCACCGGGCAGGAAAAAGGATCAGCCCCATATTCGGCACACCAAACAGAGAACTTGCGCCATTTGAGGGTCTTGAAGGACTAGAAAAGGGGACTGCTACTTCTGGAGAGAGATCTGCAATTGTGAGTATATACTTCTGGGAATTTTTCTGAAAGGGACTTCTTTGGATTAAAGCTGATTAATCTGTGAACACAGTGTATTTGTTAAATCAGTCAGGGCCTAGTAGTAGCAGTTTAAATTTAAATTTAAAACACAGAAGAGAGCTTTCTGGCTAGATTTCATACCCAGCAGAGAGCTTGTAGTTTAAATTTAATACTCACTCAGGGCCTAGTATCAGCAAAGAACTTTTAGTTTAAATTTAAAACACAGAAGAGAACTTTCTGGTTAAATTTAGAACCCAGCAGAGAGCTTCTAGTTTAAATTTCATAATAAGTCAGAGCCCAACAGCAGCACAGAGCTTAATTTAAATCAAATCAGAATATAACTTAGCATAAAAGGCAAAACAGGGTCAGCATTCTTTGAGCAACAAATAAAGTCTTCTAGAGACCTTTAGAAAGAGGCATTCTACCCAGGGGGCAAGAGACCTGTGAAACATTTTCAATAGGTGTTAATGCCAGGTGGCAGGTCAAAAGGCCATTTTGAAAGACTCCTTCTATCCAAGAAAGGACTGTTAAACACCCAGGAAGTTGTTCACAGCTTGCCTCAGAGGCACAGGAAAGGGTACTGTGTGGCAGCCCTCTTTTAGTAGGTGTTATTTCCCTCCCTCCCTCCCTCCCCAACACCCACTCACCCCTGGGATAATCATAGCTTTATAGGTACTTACACATCTTAAAGGAAAGGAGGTGCTCTCAGGTGCAGCTCGTTATCCAAATCAGTCATACATTAAGGACCTGAGATTAATTAAGCTTCAGGTGAACAAGGTATATTAAACATATTAGGTACAATTTTATTAATATAAGTATCCATAGCAACCCTTAGTAAGTAAAGAACTTAAAGATCTAAACACAAGCTTAAAACTAAGATGCAGACAGCAGTCCAGCAGCAAGATGGGGGCTTTCCAGTCTTTTGCATTGAGTGTCACATGTATGATTTTCTCCCAGTTGGTGAGAGATCTTACGTGTGCACTAGGTGCAAGGAGCTCTTTGCTCTCAGGGAACGAGTCTGTTCTCTAGAGGCTAGAGTAGCAGACTTGGAAGACATAAGAAAGACAGAGAGGTACATAGATGAGACCTACAGGGATATAGTCCTGATGTCCCACCTCCAGTCTGGCAGCATCCCTGTTGCCATGGAGGAGAGAGGTCATGTGACAGGAGAGCATCACCCTGGTGTGGCAGGAAGTGATCCTGTAACTAGGACCTGTCCTCCAGATGATTTAAAACCCTCTCCCACCGAGGAAGTTTCTCCAGGGCCATGTGCCCATGAGGGAAGGGTTAGGACAGCCGTTATAGTTGGAGATTCGATCATTAGGCATGTAGATAGCTGGGTGTCTGGTGAACATGAGGATCGTCTGGTAACGTGCCTCATCTAGGTGGTGCGAAGGTAGCGGAACTCACGTGCCACCTAGATAAGGTCTTAGATAGTGCTGGGGAGGAGTCTGCTGTGTTGGTACATGTCAGTAACAATGACATAGGAAAAGTATGGTAGGGAGGTTCTGGAGGCTAAATTTAGGCTTTTAGGTAGGAAGTTGAAATCCAGAACTTCCAGGGTAGCCTTCTCCGAAATGCTTCCCGTTCCATGCGCAGGACCCAAAAGGCAGGCAGAGCTCCGGAGTCTCAATGCGTGGATGAGACAATGGTGCAAGGATGAGGGTTTTGGATTTGTTAGGAACTGGGGAACATTCTGGGGAAAGGAGGGGCTCTTCCGAAGGGATGGGCTTCACCTTAACTGGGATGGAACCAGGCTGCTGGCATTAAAAAAGGAGATAGAGCAGCTTTTAATCTAGATAATAGGGGAAAGCCGACAGTCGCACAAGACCGCATGGTTCAGAAGAATGTATCCTTGAAGGATACTACCAAAAGCAGAGAGGTTCCAAAAAAGAGTAAAGTAGCCCAAATGCCCTTGAGTATGGAGCAGACAGGGCTTAAAGATCCCAAATTACCCATGCCTACCAATAGCCAGATTAATAAGAATAAAATACAGTCTCTAAAATGCTTGTATGCAAATGCTAGAAGTCTGAAAAATAAGATGGGAGAGTTAGAATATATAGCATTAAATGAGAGGTTAGATATGATTGGAATCTCAGAGACATGGTGGAAGGAGGACAACCAGTGGGATACTGTGATACTTGGGTACAAACTATATCGTAATGATAGAGCTGATCAAATTGGTGGAGGGCTAGCGCTCTATGTTAGAGAGGGCATTCTGCCTGGAGGATTTCCAACTTATCCACCCGAGGGTCCTCCTCTGACTCAGTCGGCGATGCTAGGGCCTTAGACATGTCCTTGACAAAATCCAGGAAGCCCATGTCCTTGGGTGGGGACTGCTGCCGAGGCTCCGAGACAGGAGAGTCAGAAGGGACGTTGCGGTGGTGACAGGTATCGGGGGACTACTCATCATAGTCCGTCGAGGACTCGTAAGAGGGCTGCTCTGCGGGCCTCAAGGCTCCCAATGCCCTGCAGCCGGTGCCTAGCAAACTTGTCGGAGATGACCGTGGTCCCGTCGAGCGGGACTCAGAGCACAACCTCGGCCGAGGATCGACTCTCGGTTGAAGGACCTCGAGGATCAGCTCGGCCTCTGGAGACATCTTGGATGTCAAAGGCCCGGTGGTCGGAGTGGATGAACCAGCCGTGCCGAACAGTGCCTGCGGCTGGTCCATGAAGGCAGACAAACTGCACTCCACTGCCGCCATTCAGGACTCCAGATCAGAAGGCTCCGCAGCCTTCGGCGCACGCACCGAGGGACTGGGGCCTGACACTGGCTCCCCCAAAGGGGAATCCTCAATGAGGATGGTGTCTGGGGACCGAGGCCAGTCCACAGTTGGATCTTTCCAGGGGACCTTCACAGGCCACTTCTTCTCCGACGTCTCGGATGAGTGTCTCGAACTGCGGGACCGGGCCTGGGGAGTCCCCGGCTAATCAGAACTGTCCAGGGATGCCGCCTTTGAGAGTTTCTTCTTCTTCCTGGGTTTCCCTTTCTGAGGACCCACGACAGGGCTCGGGTTCAGAGGGTTCCGCCCGAAATGTCGGGGCCTCAGACAAGGTCCTGGCCTTCAGAGGCATCGGGGACTCATGGGAAAACTTATCATGCTGCTGCTGGCGGCTCTTGAGGACCTTGCTGGAAATCCTCTTGCAGAGACCACAGGCTGCCGGGTCGTAGTCTAGCCTGAGGCAGCAGAGACAGCAGTCATGTGTGTTGGTCAAAGACAATTTTAGAGCACTGATCACACTTCTTAAAGCCACTGGTATCCATGGGGGAAAAAAGTACTCCTGCGAAGTCGAAGACTCTCCAGGCTGCCAGTGGGAAAAAAAAGGCACGAAGATGCCAGAAAAAAAAAAGAGAATGAAAACTAAGGAAAAAATAAACCTGAGTCCAATGCCGAGGCACCGGGGTCTGTAGGCAGGAAGAGTACCGGTGCGATAACGGAGGCTAGTGTGAAACTCGGAGAGAGAAAAATCAACTTTTTCTGGGGACAAGCCAGACAACGTCTGAAGTGCTCCGTGGAAAAAAGGAGACTGAGCAAGATGGGGGATGCTTCCGTGAGGGCTCCGTCGGTGCTGTCACCCTTATGTGAGGCTGACTTCCTGCTTGTTTCCAGAGAAATCACACACACTTGACAATCCTGGGCATAGTGCTGGCAGGATTGAATTTGAACATCGTTTCAACCCTTACCCAAATGGGTAAATTCAAATTACAAGTGCACATGAGACCAATGAGCAGTTGGTTAAATTTCAGTTCATGCCCAAGAATTCATTAAACTAGGTGCAGGATGTTTTAAAACAAATATTTTGGCAAACTCAGTCCAACAATACATAGACCTATGGACAAGAAACTCCAATGAATATAGCACTGTAGTTCTTCCATTTGGGATGAGAAGAGAACATTACGGAAGGAAAGTAGCTGCCGGCAGGCATCAGCTGGCCTCGCATCAACTGTTCAAATCTGGGAGCTGTAATCACGCACAACCCTTCTGTTCCTAAATGACATAAAAAGGAATTTTATGATTCTGTTAAGGAAAACAAGCCATCTCTGAATCACACCCTGCTACTGAAACAAAATTATTTCGGTATTCCCAGAGTATTTTAAGCTGTGGTTTAAGCATTGCCTATTTTTATGTTGTGTTATATTGTGTAAGAAAAACAATGTGTATTGCCTTAGGGTTTACAGTTTAATATTTGTCGGCAATTGATGGTGCACAACTGCTTTCCAGCTGCTTCTGCTCAATTTTGTCATCATTTCTTGCTTCTGTTGGGTCCAAGTACTGTGACCTTCTGCAGACACTGACTATACATGAAGAATTCAGATGGTCATCAGAGCTGTCAGCTACATATTTCTGCATCATAACGACAGATACTGTGCCACGTATTCTCGATACAAGCAGGTAACATCGGCTACGCTACTGAATTATGATTCTCTACATTCTGTGGTTTATGCTGAGGGAGAGGGGTCAGGTCTACAAGAACCAGGAGATATTCTCCTGCAAGCTGGAACAAACCAAACACAACTAGTTTATGTGTGTTGGGAACCAGAAGTGCACAGCGATACTGCATCCAGAATGTTTATATCATGGCATTACACATAGGTGCTGTGGTGTATAGCTCCAGTATGGATCTCTTATTTGGTTGCCAAAATCAGCAGTGCAAGAACTCATGGTATGTCTGGGCTTGTGAGCAATTCCATAGGTGGAAGTAGTACTGCAGTGACTGGGATGGGGTGGGTTAAAGAAGGAGCTTTTTCAATATGAAATAAAACAAGACCCTTCTGAAGAATTCCTTCCCTAATTTTCACCATGCATTATCACCTCCTTCATTCTCGGCCCATGTATGTTAAGATGACCAGGGTTATAGTTCTTTTTTAGTATGTTGTTGTTAAGTGCCGTCGAATCGGAGTCGACTCATGGCGACCCTCTGGATAGCTATTCTAAATTGTGTTCAGTCTTGAGTCAGGCGGCTCATTGTTGACAGACTGGTACCCGTAGCTGCTGTTATTGTATCGATCCATCTCATTGCTGGCCTTCCTCTTTTGCGTTGACCTTCTATCTTGCCAAGCATGATGTCTTTCTCTAATGATCTCTCTCTTCGCATGATGTGTCCAAAGTATGAAAGTCGAAGTCTTGTCATCTGAGCTTCTAAAGAAAGCTTAGGTTTGATCTCCTCTAGTACCGACTGGTTTGTTCTTCGGGCAGTCCATGGTATACACAGTATTTGCCGCCAGCACCATAATTCAAAGGCATCCATTTTCTTCCTGTCTATCTTTTTCACTGTCCAGCTTTCACATCCATATGATGTTATTGAAAATACCATGGCTTGAACAAGTCAAATCTTTGTATGGAGAGAGACATCTCTGCTCTTGAGAATCTTATCTAGGTCTTTCATAGCCATTCTGCCAAGAGCAATGCGTCGTCTGATTTCTTGACTGCTTGTTGCTTCTTTATTGATAGTTGATCCAAGTAGGTTAAAGTTGTTCACAATTTCAATTTCTTCTCCTTCAATGATGAACCTGTTGATTATGCCAGTTGTCATGATCTTTGTCTTCTTTACATTAAGGTGCAGGCCCATTTTGAGACTATGTTCTTTGATTGTGAGTAGCAAATGTTTCAGATCATCTTCACTTTCAGCCAGTAATGTGGTATTATCAGCATAGCGAAGGTTGTTGATGAGTCTTCCACCAATCTTCACACCTCTGTTGTCTTCATACAATCCTGCTTCTCTGATGATTTGTTATGCATATAAATTAAACAGGTAGGGGGAAAGTATGCAGCCTTGTCTTTTTTAGTATACCTATGCAATTTAATTTATGCCTCCTAAATCCATTCTCCTGGTTACCACAATTGAGGTGAAAAAGAAAAAAGACAGGGGGAAGATGGAGCATCCGTCTTGATGCTGGTACCCTTGCTGCCCTTTGTGACATGAAAGAACCCATCCACTCTACAATCATGATAAGCTCTTCAACACTGCAGATGAAAAAGGAACTGCTCACCAAGGATGATGGCTCAGTAGTTCATTAATGATCTGTCCTGTTTTCAACCATTGTGTATCTTTTCTTTTTCAAGGTTATTCATGAAAGGGTAATTTAAAATGTTATAAATAAATAAAAATTCCACAAGATTTCAGGAGCTCACTAAAGAATATCATGGACAAGGACCTTTAGGACTGTGCTTGGAAATTCAATGTGCTAAACCAGAGAAGATCTGTTTAATGAACTGATCTTTTTAATGTTTGTGCAGTGCAACCTCCTAGAGATTAATCCATCACCAGGGGACACTCCTGCATCATGCTCAATTTAAATCTTTGGTCAACAAAAATAAAATTCCCATTAATATTGCTACGCTATAGCAATTCACAAGTTAACCTTTCATTTGGATGGAAAACTACATTTCCATGTTGCCTGACTCTTGTGTCTACTTACGAGATGTTTCTCTAATTCAGCATATGAGAATATGCAAATTCCTTCCCTCCTCCCCCCACCAAAAATAGAACCCAAAGCATATAAAACAAGAAGTAAGGCCTTTTCCTTTAGAAGATAAGAAGCTACATGACATTGGGAATTATTAGGGGGCTCAGACTGACCTACCAGTTGAATCACTGTAGGTGTCTTGGTGAAGCAAACTAGTGCACAGATAAGTATATGACTCATTATTCACCTGTTATTACACAGTATTATCATGTTGCTGTTTATTCTTCCTCCCATTGACGTTATACAGCTGTTTTTCTGCACGTTTAGATTCTGATCACCCTTATCTGAGTATTCTAGTATTGATGTCTCATAACATTTCACGAAAATCTACAGGTGCCAGTCAAGGAATTTGGTTGCCTTTTATGTTTCAGGTAATAATTTAATTAATCCTTTGGGGAAAGGAAGAAACATCAGCTCTACAGTTATGTGTGTGAAGGATCAACACAAGAAGAGGGGAAAAGAGAAGTGGTAGGCAAGATGTCTTTTGCCTTCCACTGCTTACATGTGGTTACTCTAAAGAGGGCTTAACTCAGTGGTCCAAAGTCCTTTACCATGTCCATAAAAACAGTATAAATTTATCTTCTTTAACAAATACTCATTGCTACCTGTGGTGTATCACTGAACACAATAAAAGCAGGATCATGGCTTAAAAAGAGTCTGCAAAAAATTAATAAGGGGTATCAACATGAACATATATGGACAGCAAGAATGTCCTTTGCTTACAAAGGTCACAGGAGGAGTTTAAGTGCATTAGCTCTCAAGAGCTATGGAGTGATAGGCCTATGAGCCGTCATGGTGGGGGGTGGTCTATGAAAATAGGGAAAAGATTCCTATGTAATTGTAAATGAAAGCTCAGGGTACTGGTTCTGACTGAGCTTGAAGATTAAAAGAGAAAAGAGGAACTACCAAATCTATAAACAAATAGTAGGTGGCAGCAGATGTTAAGGTCAGACTAGGAAATTGCTTTCTAAAGCTGTGAGTGGTTGAGAAAAGACCCAGGAACTGGGTAGAAAAAGAAAATCTTCAGGTGACAGCTGTTTATCACATTCCACGGCTTCCCAAACCTGTTCTAGAGACTCCTCACAGTCAGTCAGGTTTTCAAAATATCCTCCATGAATAGACATGAGATAAATTAGCATGCACTGGAGGAACAAGCATATGCAAATTTATCTCCTGCATATTCAGGATGTAATTTCTGAAGGAATGGCCTGGAACACAGTTCTGCCACTCTTTTTAGACTCCAGAGCAGCAGGGGTGCTCTGCTTCAGCCCCTTCCTTCCAGGCAGCCTGCAGGGGAGGGGGTGACCCCAGAGCAGAGCATAGACATTCACTCTGCTCCCTAGTCCTGTTACTCCTAATTCTGGTCCATCCCACACCCATCTCGAGCTCTGCAGTGCCACTTCCTTTTTGTCTACAAGTTAAGCCCTGTATATACTCATTGTGGATATCCTGAAACGCCAACTAGCTGAAAGGCTCCCGAGAACAGGTCTGGCAGGCAGAAAAATAGTAATGCTATCATCCACTGTATCTTTACAGGGTAGCAACCTTCAGTCCCCATGGAAAAGAATCCATTCACATTTTCAGAATATTAATAATAAACATGCAGGAGGTATTTGCATATAACTGAGGCAGGATGCATGAAAATCGCTCTCTTGCATATTAATCAGAAATACAGAGATATCAAGGATGAACTATTCTGAAGAATGAGATTTTTCAAACTCTGTGTCCGGTATATTGATCTAGAAAGATTACACTGTACTGTTTTGTACTTGAAAGAAGCAATATAAAATGTTTACGTGAAAAGATATAGACAGAAGGCAGGCAGTATGAGGACAATTTTCAAAGGAATTCACCTGGGTGACTATGCATTTACCTGTGTAAATTCTCTAAGCTGAAAACTGCCCGAGTGTGACCACGAGTTTACAGCACATGCATGTTTTATCATCAGGCAAAAGAGACAGGGCAGGAGAAGTCAGAGGAGGAATGGAGACCTGACTGAAATCCCTGCTTGCGCTTTCTTAGCATGTCTGCGTTGGCAGTAACTAAGGCGAGAGAGAGAGACAGTCAGAGAGGGACCAAGGTGGAGAAGGAAAGACACAGACGGAGACACACAAATAGAGATGGGCATAGGCAGACAATCATAGACAAATCCACACATAAGCATGCACCAATATAAAGGGAGACACCGGCAGACAGGAACACAGAGGCACACAGATGGAAACAGAGGCAGGCAAACACAAATACAGATGGAGAGGGAAACCCCACACACAAGGATGGAGGAGGAGATAGACAAGCAAAATGTGGGAGACATGCTGGGCTCTTGTTCTTCTGCACAGCTCACCCTCCTCACTTTCTGTGTCTTCAATAAGCTTCTCAGCCCAGCTTCTTAATTCTCACCCTTCAAGGTTTATTGGCTCTAGGATACTGGAAGGTGTGCTCGGATTTCTTCCTACTGGTGAGGCCAACTTGCTTTTCTGCTCTTAGGCTTACCTCTTGGGATCAGTGCACCAGTACTGAGGCTCGCAGACTGAAAGGGGTCACGGTGTGAGTGCAAGAGTGCCTGCAACTGAATGGACACTCCTAATAAATGAGGCTTGGTTTTCTCTGGGGTCAGAACAATTGTTTACACTTCTGTCATGATGCTGCAAGAAAAGCATATTTACTCACCTGTAACAGGTGTTCCCCAGGGAAAGCAGGAATCAGTCCTCACATATGGGTGATGTCAGTGCAGGCAGAACACCTTTGGGAGATGCCACCACACATGCATTGTCCCCTTCCTGCCCAAGGATGCCATTTTGCTCAGTCAGATGACATAGTGAGAGCCAACAAAAAAAGATGGCAAAATGCAGCAACTCCAAAGGGAGGAGGAAGGATTGTGAGGACTAATTCCTGCTGTCCCTGGAGTACACTTGTTACAGGTGAGTAACTATGCTTTCTCCAGAAACAAGCAGGAAGTCAGTCCTCACATATGGGACTCCTTAGCTACAGGCTACCAGGAACCTGTAGAAAACACAGCCCAGCCATGAGCAGCTGCAAGAGAATCCAAAGAGAGACTTTAAGTACCCCAGAGTCCAGGGAGAACCATCACTCCAGTATCCTGAACACAGATGGGTCGGAGGGTAGGAGTTGCCTAGAACCCAAAGAGATTACATAGTATGGCCTAGCCGAAGGTGCTGACCCGTCGTAACTCCCTCTGGGCAGTAGTGAGCTGCAAAGGTTTGGACTGAGGACCAGGTGTTGGCCCGGCAGATGTCTGCCATAGGGACAGAGTGCAAGCTTGCAACAGAAATTGCCATAGCCCTGACGCTGTGAGCCATGACCCGGTGCTTCAATGAGAGCCCAGTCTGATCATGGGCGAAGGTGATGCAGTCCACCACCAAGATGGACAGGGTCCACTTCGTAACAGCCTCCCCCAGGCGACTGAGATCATAGGAAATGAAAACCTATGAGGCTTTGTGGTGGCCCTGGGTACGTTGCAGGTAGAAGGATAGGGCCCTCTTACAATCCAGAGTATAGAGAACGTCCGCTGCCTTGTCGGCGTGGGGCACACCACATCCTGATTAAGGTGAAACGCAGACACCACCTTCAGAAGGAATTTAGGGTGGGTGCGATGCATGATCCTGTTCTTGTAGAACCTGGTGTAGGGTGGCTCAGCCACCAAGGCCTGAAGCTTGCTGACTCTGCCCACAGAGGTAAGCACCACCAGGAAGACAACCTTCCGCAAGAGGTATCGCATATGGCAGGTTGTCAGAGGCTCAAATGGTGGCTTAGTGAACCATGTTAAGACCACACTGAGGTTCCATTCTGCTGGAGGCAGGCGGAAGGGAGGCAGAGAGCAGGAGGCCCTACATGAACCGAGTAATGAGGGGCAGAGCAGAGAGGGATTTAACCTCAATAGAATGGTGATGCACCAAAAGCACACTCAGGTGCACCCTGACAGAGTTGGACTTGAGTACAGCTTGTGAGAGATCAAACAAGTACTGCAACACCATGTGCACATGGCAAGAGAATGGGTCAATCCACTGCTCTACACGTCATATCGAGAATCTGCGCCACTTGAAGGAATAGACCCTTCTCGTGGAGTTATTATGAGAGGCCAGGACGACCTCCTCCACCTCCCTTGGGAGTTTGAAGGGGGCCAAGGCTACCCATTCAGCAGCCATGTTGTTAATGTCAGGGACCCTAGGTTGGGGTGGAGAAATGAGCCCTCCTCCTTAGTCAGTAACCTCGGGGCATTCCTCAGAGGGACCAGGGGCTCCATCAAGAGGCGGAGCAGCAAAGGGAACCAAGGCTGCCTGGGCCATCGCAGGGCCACTAGGATCAGAGAAGCCTTGTCCCGCAGGACCTTGAAGAGGATTTGAGCGATTGGTGGCATGGGAGGGAAGTCATACAGAAGGCAATCCGACCACAAGATGAGGAAGGCATCCGCCGCTACCATGGACGAATGCGGCTGGAGGCAGCAGAAGTGGGGCAGCTGAGCATTGGTCGGGCTGGCAAAGAGGTCCCAGCCTCAGAGTGCCCCACAGTCCGAAGAGCCACTGTGTCACTCTGGAATTTAGTTGCCATTCATGTAGCTGGAAGAGCCTGCTCAGCCTGTCTGCTAGGGCACTGACCTGGCCCAGAAGGTACACAGTTCTGAGGAGCATTCCTTGACTGATCGTGTACGAGCAGAGGGCTACTACCTCTTGGCAGCCTGGTTGTCCGTTTCAACCAGCACCAACTGGTGCTGCAGGCAGTGGTGGAAGGCCCTGATAGCCAGAATGGCCCTGAGCTCCAGCAGAATGATCTCTGCTAGGGACCAATTGCCCTGCGTGTGGAGTTCCTAGTAATGGGCACCCCAGCCTAGTAAGGAGGCGTCCATGGTAAAGACCCGCTGAGGGTTTAAGGGCTGAAAGAGCATGCCCTCCCTCAAGTGCAGTGTGGCATGCCAGCTTGTGGGTCACTAAAACTCTGTCCTGGAGCCGATCTGTGGCTTGTGTCCACTGGGAGTGGAGGCACCACTGGGCTGCCCGCATGTGAAAGCTGGCATTGGGAACAACATGGACTGTGGATGCTATGTGGCCCAGCAGGCAGAGCATGGACCGTGCCTTCACTGTGTGGCGGTGTTGCACTTTGGTGACCAGGGCCATGAGGCTTTGGCCTAAAGAGTGTCCAGTCAAACCCCTATGAACTCCAGGCCCCGTGTCAGAGTAAGGGGAGACTTGGGGTGGTTTATCATGAACGCCAGGTACTGTAGGACACTGATGGTGCGGGCCATGGCCTGTTGCACCTCGGTGACCGTGTCTCCCTTTATGAGCCAGTCATTCAGATATGGGAAGACGAAGGCCCCTTGGAGACAGAGATAGGCTGCCGCCACCACTGCTAGGCATTTGGTGAAGGTGCGGAGGCTAGACCAAAGGGTAGTACCCCCCACCATGAATCTTAGGTACTGCCTGTGGCTGAGATGGATGAGGTGTAAGCATCCTTTAGGTCCAAGGAGCATAGCCAGTCTCCCTGCTGGAAGAATGGCAGCAATATTCCAAGGGAGAGCATCTTGAACTTCTCCTGCACCAGGAACTTGTTCAAATTTCACAAGTCTAGGATAGGCCTTAGGCTCCCTGTTCATTTTGGGACTAGAAAGTATCAGGAGTAGAACCCCTTGCCCTTGAGATGATGGGGCACTGGTTCCATGGCTCTGTCTGTGAGAAGGCCTGTGAGTTCCTGCAGTAGCAGGGCATGGTGCAGGGGAGGCAGAGAGGCCTCTCCTGGGAAGAAAGGGGGAGGCATCTGGTCCAAGTGAAGGAGACAGCCTTCTGTGACCAAGTAGTCAGTGGTTGTATTGCCAAGTTTTACGCTTTTACTTTAACCCTATCACTCACTAGTTCACTGACTAGGCAAAAATATTCTGGCAAATACAGTATGAGTTAACTCTGTCACTCATTAGCTCACAGACTATGCATAGACACTGTAGTAAATGCAATATGAGTTTTATTAAATTAAGTCCTTTTGAAATAATGATATAGCATAAGCATTAACACTTTTACCGGATATTACAGCTGCTCATCACTCCAGGTGGGGGACTGTTTAGCAATCACTCTCAGGAGAAAAATCCGGAACGCTTGTCTCGTATATCAGTTGCAGTCCCATCTTTCCTTCTGAGAGTCCCCCTAAAGTACCTTAACCAGACTCATGCTGGCTGCATGCCATAGGTTAACACAAAATCAGACTCGTGCTGGCTGCATGCCATAGGTTAACACAGATTCAAACTTGTGCTGGCAGCATGCCATAGGTTAACATGTTGTATGCTCAAATCAGGATTGGCCAGGGCCAAATCTGTGCTGTGACCAGTCACTCATCTAGTTTTGTCCAGCCAAACCTGTTTGCCTGCTTAGAGAATTTTGACCTACAACATTCTTTGCTGGTCAGACATTAATGGGTTTAAAATTGTTTGCCTTAAGGACTCCTTGTCAAGGGAGACACCCCCATGGTTTTAGAAGCAGTTCAAGGCTTTACATTACAATTGATGAATTCTTATCCTGTCCTCACAGGCAGAATGGCTCATGAGTTCAATTTCTTATAATAAAGTACAATATCTTTGCTGATCCAAAAAAAAAATCCAAATAAATCTTTAATTAGTAATACATTCCACCCTTGGATCAACAAGGATATTGCACGTAAGCAATGGCTGAATCGCCTTTGTAATTCATTTAGAAATACAGTAATAACAACTTGGGCTAAAACATAGTGGATAGCATTAAGGCAAACGCTGGAGGGGACAAGCCTCAGTGTAATTTGGGTGATATTTTCCCATTCCCCCCCTCAGCATTACAACTGTCAAAGCCAAATGGCTTGTAGGTCTCAGCTATCTTTATCAGTTCCCCATGCAGTGGGGGATTCATTTCACCTGCACATTCAGAACTTTTTCCCACTGTACATCTGCCCCATAGACTCTAATAACTAAAATCTGGGGAACAGGTGACATAAGCAATTGGGCACATGATGTTCAGCAGAAAAAATCTGAGATACTAAAATTACAGTTACTTTCCAAGGAAACAATAACAATACATAAGAAAAAAAAAATCATTCACAAAAGTCCACAAAAGTCCAATAGTCCTTTTCCTATTTTCAGATAATTTGGCCTGCTTCTCCGCAGTTGAACCTCTCATTCTCGTAGGTGGACATCTTGGCCTTTCTTTCATTGCGACACATTGAAGTAGATAGGGACTTTCTCACACGTTTCTGCGGTGTGTGGTCCAGATCTCTCGGGATGGTCTGCTCCATCTGGACTCTGGCCAATTCCCTCCGCTAGACTCTCCGGCTTGCAGTTGGTGACATGGCTCCAGGCCTCATTCAGAAGAGCAGCGCCAATATTAAATGAAAAGACTAAAAATTCTAGATTAGACTTCACAATAAGACAAACTTAATTTCATCTATATTTACTAAGATCATATCCTACAGATAATAAATATTGCTTTTATAAACTTTCAGTGATCTATTAGTAACTATCTCGTATGGTGTCAATCTTATCTCGCAGTTTGATTAACTTCTTGTCTCTCTATCACTGGAAATTCATTTTGCTTGTAGGAAATATTCCATTTTGCCCTTGAATGACCTTTACATGTTTCAGATCAGACAAGCTGCACATACGTGTTCTGCAATTTTGACAAATTTTAGAATTATACCCAATTGTGTGAGAATTTGTCATCAAATCATCCCCCTTTGCCTCTGCATGCCTGGCCAGGACATACAGAGGAAAGGTGAGGCACAAAGCATCCGGAAGTACCACATGGCCAGTGTGGGTTTTCCAGAGCTCGTCAGGGTGCAAGGTGCACCTAGCCTGTCTCCAAATATCTATTTCTTCCAATTGTTGAGTATGACTTCCTGAATTGAAGCTTCTGGAGACGGCACAGTCAAATAAAGTGCTCATATTTTAAAATACATCACTTCAAATTGCCTTTATCAGTTTATTGTCTATCACAGTTTCTCCTTTAATATTCTACTTCATCCCTCCATAACACAACACTTTTTCATCACCTGTATCATTCCACCAACTACTTACATAGGTCCTTTTCCTGTTTCTTTTATACTACACTAATGTATCCTTATTTGGCAAGGCTGCTAAGAATATCAAACAATTGTTAATAACTTAAATTTAGATTCCTCAATGAGATAACAGTATGAGTAAACAGTGTCCCTTTCCCATCAACTTAATTGGTCCAGTGCTAAGTGGACATATACTCATTCTAAAATAGGAACAATTTGGGTAAAATCCTTACAATATAAAACTATCATTTTGCAGCATTCTATAACAGTGGTGATAGCAGGCCACCGATGGGCAAAATGTACTAAATGCCCCCCTGTTGATAGCTGCTCCCCCAGAGGTGGAGAGGTTATGCTCAGGGAGTTAAAAACCTGTTACCGGCTGGGCAGGGGCCGGGGCAGGGGCTTAGAGCCCTTAGGCTTGCGAGGGTCTTGGCCCACTCCCTTGCTCTGGTGACTCTGCTGTGGGGTCTGGGGAGCTTTGTATTTGGGGTAGCCCCAGTAAGATTGGCCCTTTTTCTGGAACGGGAGCCTCTTCCCTTGTGGTTTCTTCTTAGGGAGGGTGGAGGTCTTCCTGGAGAGCCGAGTCCTTGTGAGGTACTCTGTCTCAATCTCCGTTGCCTTCTCCCTCCATTGGCTTGCCAAATAAGTTTTCACTGAGGCAGTGGACATCGAGGAGCTCCTCCTGAACCCACTTCTCGAGGTCCGATGCCCAGAGCCAGACTTGGCGTCAAGCGCCGATACCAGCAGCAGCTACCCTCGCGTTTCACTCAAAGCCGTCGTAGGCAGCCCAAGATATGTACTTCGGGCACTCCCCGATGCACTTCGTGAGGATTTTGAACAGCTGGAGATGATCCTGTCTGAGGCCCGCTGAGAAACCTGTGAGTACGTTTGTCAAGTCCCAAAGGTACATGCTGATATAAAACTGGTAGGCTTGGATTCAGCAAGCCAACATCGAGCCCTGGTAGCATTTGTGGCCAAGAGTGCATAGAGGAGTACGTCTTCTGGCTCTTCTGTTGATGAATAGTTGACTCCACCACAATGGAGGTGTGTGGCAGTTACGACTTTCTGAAGATGGAGCCTCGCTAGACTCTGTACCTACATGCGAAAAAGGAGCCACCTGAGGATGGTGGGGATAGGAACTGTCATGGCCTCTTTGGGTGGGGCCTCATATTGGAGGATTTTGAGTTCCTTCTTACAAAGGTCTTCTTCCGACTCACTGTTGAAGGACAAAGCCTTCGACATATCCCGAATAAACTCGAGGAATGATGTGTCCCCTCAGGCATGGACAGGCGCCACAGTGTCAGGGGAGATGGGTCCGAAGGGAAGTCGCAATGCTTCCGCGTCTCCGGGGATGCCTCATCCTCGGACTCCCAGTTGGAGTAGTTGGTGGAGGACTCAGCGGCCAACCAGGCCTGGGGTGCAGCTCCCAGGTTGGGGGCCTGGTGGCCCATGGTGGCTACATGGACAGAGCCATGAGTGCTTGCTGGGGAGGATCTCACTCCTGAGGAGTGGGAGCGAGATCGAGACCCTCACCGAGGATCGACTCGAGGCTTCGGGCTCACGAGGATCAGCTCAGCAACTGGGGAGACCTTGATAACAATGTCCTTGTGGTCTCAGCAGATGAACCGGCGGGGCAGGGCATCGGTGCCTGCTACAAGGTGAGGAAGGCAGTGAAACTGTTCTCCAGCACCATCATCCTGGTTTCCCACTCAGGAGGTGCAGCGTTTGACGCAGACACCGGGGTCACAGGGTCTGGTGTCAGTGAGGAGAGGGAGTCCTCGATGAGACAGGCCTCGAGAGTCCAGATCCTGTCACTGGACACCTCCACATCAGTTTGGGGAACCTTTGATGGCCGCTCCCACTCCAACTCCTAAAGTTCTCTCCACGGGCTGCGGGACATGGTGCGGGACTTGCCCGGCATGTCTGAGTCCCAGGATGAGGTCCACGAGGATTTATTCTTTTTGTATTCCCACTCTAGGAAACCCTTGTCAGAGTGTCCGCGATCCTGGTTGGCTGCCATGGGGGCTTTGTAAGACTCTGAGGACCCATGCGGGGTCTTTGAGGCTACCAGGGATACCAGGGTAGAGTCTGATCTGTGGAAGATATTATCCTGATGATGCTGGATGGCCTTTATGGACATCTTTTTACAGAGGACGCAGGTCTTTGGGTCATGGTCGACCCCTAGACACTGGAGGCAGCAATCGTGTGTATCAGTGAGTGACATGTTTTTTGCGCACCAATCACACTTCTTGAACCCGCTGGCCATTGGGGGTAAAAGTACCCCAGTGAGATTGAAGACCCTCGAAGTGACCAGCGGATGGAAAAAGGCACAAATTGCGCTGGAGAAAAAATCCTAGAGACAGTTCCGAAACGCGATGCTGGGGCAAGCGAGCTCAGAGCGGGGAAAGGGACCGGTCACAACCAGAGAAAAAAAAAAGGTTTTTTTTATCACGAAAACAATCAACTTTTCCATGGAAATAAGACAGACATCTGTTGTGCTTCGCGGAAAAATGGAGAATGAGCAAGATGGCACCCTTGGGCAGGAAGGAGAGCATGCATGCATGGTGGCATCTCCCAAAGGCTTTCTTTGAAAGCTGGGGAGATGCTTTCACAAGGGCTCCTTCGGCGCAGACGTTACCCATATGCGAGGATTGACTTTGTGCTTGTCCCTGGAGAATGGATGAATCCCACAATCTCATACCCCTAGGACTCTAAACTAAATCTCCTGCTAGAGATCCGCAGCCACCATGTGCTTGCAACTCGTCACCTCCGCCCCATAAAAAAATAAACACTCCTCACACCACTCTTAGGGGCCTTTCTACTAAAGGTTAATGCGCATTAACAACCATTGCACCCATAGAAATAAAAGAGCTGTGGACACATAAGATATGCTAACCTCATTAACGCACACTAAAACCTTTAGCAAAAGCGCCCCTTAGTGTTACTAAGGAAGTGGCTGAAATGCAGCCTATTTGTTCTCATTATCATGTGCAGAGTATATCAGTCACATAAAATATTTTAAATCCCAATTAGCTCCCCGAACTACAGGAGTGAAAGGTTAAAGCCTTCGTCTAAGAACGCTTAATGGCACCTAACATTAAAAAGAAAGTACAGTCGAGGGATCCAAGACAATATGACCCATTTAAAAACAGCAGTTCAACCTCTTTCCACATCACTCGTTACATTCCCCCTACCTCACCCCAAGGCCTGAGGGAAACATCTTGGATAAAAAAAATTCCAGCCACCAACAGATATTTCAAGTACGTACAAAGCAGGCAGCAGGAGGCGATAATGCTTTGGCTGCACGAAAAGCTAAACACATCCTCCTAGTAGTTTCTTTAAATGCTTCAAGCGGCTCCACTGCAATCCCCCAGATGCACACTACAATAAACACTACTTAAGTGAGACTGGACATGTTCATGGATACTGATGTACCACTGATAATTTCAGATTTTTGCCCATGGTGCCAACGTGAAGATTTGTTCTATGTGCCTTCTTGGGGCCAAGAGGCAAATATAGAATCTCATGGCATTCTTTGACTGGACAAATTTAGCAGGGCTTGTGAATCTGGTCAGCCAAATTTGATCATTCTCCAGGGTGACAGGGACTTAGCCAGCTAGATCCCACTGAGAACCAGTTCCTTAGCTCCCTAAAGCTCAACTCACAGCACATAGGGACAAAGGCTCAAAAAAGGATGAACATGTAGTGCATTTTTTTTTTTACTATTTTTAAATGTATTACTTCCAAAAACATAATTGCCACATACTTCAACTATCATTTTGAAATCAGTCTTTCAGGTAAAGCACCGAAAACGAAGAAATCACACTCACCCCCCCCCCCCCCCGCAACAACTAGCTCAACACTACAAACAACTTCATCCCCAGCCAGAGGTCCATCTTCCACCTCCGACAGACACCCAGACCCCTGGATCTCCTTCAACAAAATTACTGAAAGCCCAATCGAAAACACCACTGCACTCATTCATCACACTCTGTCAACTACGGACCGTTTGTTCATTTCTGCCAGTGTCCTCCCTGACCATACTCATAGTGTCTCTCCCCCTATCCTGTCTGGATTATTGTAATGTTGTCCTAGCAGGTCTACCCCAGTATCAGCTTCATCGCTTACAGTTACTCCAAAATACGTTTGATCAACTCCTCACCCTCTCCTCACGTACAGATCACATAGCCTCCCCTCCTTATCCATTTACATTGGCTCGTTCTCAAATTCTGGTTCCCATGCAAGATCCTCATTACTGTACATAGAGTGATTCACATTGGCACCCCTCAATATCTAGCAGATCTCATTCATACGCACATCCCCCATACATCTTACGCTCCATTCACAATGACCGCCTTGCTCTTCCATCCCCTGCACGTGCACGCTTGGAGCAAACCCGTCACTCTGCATTCTTCTTCCTTGGACCAGCCCTCTGGAATTCACTGCCAGCCACACTCCACGCCAAGCATTCCTTTCAGTAATTTAAAACAATGATAAAGACTTATTTTTTTCAACCTAACCTATGACCTCCCCCTCACACCAGCCACCACCCTGACTTCCTGACCTATTTAGCTAATATACTTATCTACTATGCCAAACTCTTTTCTTTCCTGTGTGCCCTGTCTTCTCCATTTTCTTGTCTGATAATTTGGCGTTCCTTTCCGATTTCATTGCAGCCCATTTATTGTAAACCGCTGAGTGGTCAGTCAAGTGTGATAATAAAGAAAGATAAAGAACATAACTTCTCTAAACACAACAATCTCCCTACCCTGCATCTTGGATTAAAGCAACCAAAAAGGAACTCAGCGGAGTAATCACCAAATTCATGCAGTCGATACTTCGACAGCATGCCCTCATGCCTGAAAACCTTTTCCATACACCCAATATTAAAAACAACAACCCTGGAACCCTCTATCCCAGCATCATACAGACCCATCGCAAGCCTACCTTTTGCAGCAAAGATCATTGAGAAACCAATACAGCACCAACTTCAAGAGCATATCAACATACACAACCTACTAGATCCCCAGCAATATGGATTTTGCCTGCATCACAGAGTGGAAACATTACTAGGCACCTTGATAAATACACTAACTCAAGGAATGCAGCGAGCCAATCAAGGTTTTCTATTAATCTTCTTGGACATCTTGTCGGCCTATTACACCGTAAACCACCAAATACTACTGCAACGTTTCCGTGCCAATGGAATTCAAGGCACTGTACTCAAATGGTTCACATCCTATCTCACCAATAGACACCAACAGATAAAGATCAGAAACACCACTTCCACCCATACAAGCAAAAACATAAGGAGTCCCCAAGGATCCACTCTCTCTGCAATACTCTTCAACCTCTACCTACGACCACTCTGCACAATCATAAGATCACACAACCTAAACATTCATGTCTATACCGATGATATTCTGATAAATGGACCAATTAACCCAAACCAACCACTCCATCCGCCCACCAAGAATGCTTTACTGAAGTAACAAACTGGCTAAGTGACAACAACCTTCAAATTAACTATCACAAGACGGAGGCCCTCTACATAACGAGGGATACCACATTTGTGCCCCCCCCCACACAATAACATTGAACAACACTACAATTAAAACCAAGGCTGATGCCAGCACTTAACATTCAAAACCCACATAAACAAAATCACCTGAACAGTTTACTACAAAGCAAAGACTCTCCAGCGCCTCTGACCACTCTTTGAACCAGAACACTTCCATACTGTACTACAAGCCTCAATAATACCTCACCTGGACTACTGCAACTCCAACCTCCAAGGACTACCACAATCCACACTCCTACCACTCCAAACAGCTTGCCACTTGATAGCCAGAACCCTACAAACAG
Organism: Ichthyophis bannanicus; assembly: GCA_033557465.1. Taxonomy (NCBI): domain Eukaryota; kingdom Metazoa; phylum Chordata; class Amphibia; order Gymnophiona; family Ichthyophiidae; genus Ichthyophis; species Ichthyophis bannanicus. The sequence continues at coordinate 179,950,190 of CM066041.1, read as the reverse complement.
CAGCAAAGAAAGATCACATTACCCCAATACTCAAACAGCTCCACTGGCTCCCACTACAGAGCTGTATAACATAGAAAACAACCATGCTAACTCACAAAGCAATCCACTCGGACCCCCCCACACACCTCTGCATGCTTCTTCAGCTCTCCCAACCACACAGATCTAGACAGACACGGACAACCTTCATCATCCCCATATCAGAACTAAATCCAACCAGCAAGAATGTAAAAGAGCCTTCCAACTATACGCATCCTCCATATGGAAAGGGCTATCAGATGAGCTCAGGAACATCCCTGACCTAAAGACATTCAGAAAGAATTTAAAGACTCACCTGTTCACAGAACATTTCAGCCCAAGCGCATAATCCCCCTCAGAAGAACATAGCATGATGCCTACGACTACTGTTGTATATAGTCAGAAATGTATATAGCTAAGAGCCCTAATGGTTTATAATTGCATGTTCTATATAGTTTGATGCCACTGTTATAATGTATCTTGCATTTGTTCCATGCAAACCGCCTTGACCTGGTGAAAGGCGGTATATAAATATAGCTAAATAAATAAAACTGTGGGTTGAAAATGTTCCTTTAAGCCAGCATCTGCTAATGGAATAGTTTGTTTATTAGGCAAGAGTTTACTATGTTTCAGGGGATTCTAAGTGTTGGGAAACATGCTGTATTAGACCAACATAGATAAATCCAAAATGTTGGTGCCCATGAGCTTCCAAGTCCACATCCACAGAAGACAAACCCTCACCTCCACCCATCAATGCCTTACACAAGTGACCAATGGATGGGAATAGCTGGTAGGTTCCTACTTATAATTCAGCATTTGCAACATTTCTTATTCATCCAAGGCCCGGCAGGCTGTTGCCTGTTAATTAATGTTTTGGCAGCTCCCTCTTGATTCATGTTTCCATTTTAAAAAATCCTTTTATCCATCAGTCTAAAAGCAGCCCTGATGCAACCCACCTGTTGCACATAATGTTTGCCCACCTGCGGAAGGTCCTGACCCCTCTCTCTGCATGCCCAACATCACCGGCCACGTGCAATGGAAACCAATTTCAGTCCGAAAAATGCCCTATTCTGAATTGCAGAGATAGCAATGCTTCCAGTTTAGTAAATATTTGATGAGCTGCAATTACATCTGAAGCTGGCTGATAAATTTAATGCTAAATAAAACCCCGTGACCACCTAAATGATATAGAATTTCAATTGCAGTCTGCAAATAAGCCACAAGACACGTAGCAAGATTTACCATCTTGCTACTGCCCCGTGCAGCAACAACTATACAGTTTTTGTTAGAGTTAAAAGGTTTTCTCTCTTTTGTAGCAGGCAAATATAAAAGCCCTTGGCTGTCCTGGAGAGCGGGCACATTTGATTTGAATGGTTGACTGCTGATTTGGATAAAAGGGCTCTCACATATTAAAAACATTTCAAGACAACTTCTTCCTCACTCTGGAGCAAGTGACCACATGACTACATCAACACAAGCTGGTGTAGGTGAACAGTGATGTCAACGTAGCCTATGCTACAATGGGAAGTAGAGACATGTCAGTATCACTGGTATTCTGTGACCACAAGCACAAACTGGATGGGTCAGATAGTAGTAGGGTTTGCTTTTTAAGAATATGTACCAACTGGTGAGGCACGCATTCTCACCTGGAGGAATTGTACATTGTCTCCAATTCAGAGTCTAGCAGAGTTCCTCCTTCACAGTAGCAAGTACCACCTGTACTTTCTCAGAACTTGCCTGTGCTCTAACATTTATAGGCCTTATATTTAGGGCTGGCCCGACCATTAGGGAAAACCAGGTGGTTGCCCAGGGCAGCAGTTTTTGAAGGGTAACAAACAGCAGCAGCAGTCAAAGCAAAACAATAGATTCTGACAGCCCCTCAAACTCAAAACAGCCTTCAGCACATTCTTTACACGGTAGGGAGAATGGGCACATACATACAAAGCAAGCAAAGTTTTATATTTAAAAGCATGGAGAGGAATTTTAGAAAGGACATCCACGTGCATTCTGGGACGTTTAAACCAGAACATCTGAAGAAGAAAAAAAAAAAAAAGCAGGCACATCCAGGTGCAGACATGATTTCATAAAGGTAGATGTGCCCAATATGAATGTACGCAGGGGCATCTACATAGACGTCCCCAGAATAATATTTCAGACGCTGGATGTCTAGTAATAGTCTAATAGTTAGAGAAGTGGGTGAGGAACAAGGAAGCTAGGGTTAAAATACCATCACTGAAATTGTGCTGAGTACTGGGGGTGATGGAGTGCTTTCTTCTCTACACCCTCTGGATGTTTTTCAGCCAAAATGAGCCCTTTCAGATGCCCGTTCATGCCTGGAGCAGGTCTAAGCTTAGATGCGATGCCAGACGTCCAGGATATTTCTGAGGTTAGGTGGGGATCTCCAAGTTCCTGGTAACGCTCCAGCCACACATCCACCATTCAGACTTGGACATCCTCACGCTGGGGATGTCCATAAACCCTGCTTTTAAAATGGCTTTGGAGATGTCTCTGTGCTGTGAACGTATCTATGCCCATTTTTGAATGTCCAAAGCATGAATAGGGTTTCCAAAATGACTCCCATGATGTCCAAGTATGCCTTTTGACAGGATTGTTGTAGGAGGTGTAGTGCTGGGATGATACTGATTATTCAGTTTAATTATTAAAATTTCAGAGGAAGGAGACTAAGGCCGAAGATTTGCCTAGGACGCCAAATACTCTTGTACCAGCCCTGGCCTAATGATTTATGGGTATTTAGTATAGCACTTTCAGAACATACAGCAAAGTGACTTGCATAACATTATTGGAAAACAGAAAAGGAACTATAACATGGACAGAAAAGAGAGGAGAGACCACAGGTATCATACACCCGTCAATTTAATAACAACCCATCACTGGCCTTCAAAATCTATGTTGAATAATGGTCAGATTAAATAAATGTGTTTTCAGATCTGTCTTGAAATTTTTAAGACAGTTCAGTGCAAAAATGAAAGGGCAAAGCGTTCCAAAGATTGGGGGATGTGAAAAAGAAAGTTGAGAGCCTGGTACTCTCCAGTATGGCTTGAGGTAAAGGCAGAATATTCAGGCAGGAATCTAGCTGGGGTGCTCAAGAAGTTCAATGATGCTAAGCAAGATGGCGTATCAGTATGGAGGGCTTTGTATGTTAATATGAGAATTTTGAAGTGAATGTAGTAGAGAAAAAGAAGCCAGTGTTGCTGAACTAAGAGAGGAGTGACATGATAAATTTTCATACATGACAGAAAATCCTAACCGCTATATTTTGGATAGTCTGAAGATGCTTTAATTCTTACACGTATAAACTGGAATAGACAATATTACAGAAATTGATATGTGAAATAATGTAACTGAGTGCAAAAATCTATTGAGCTGAAAAATCGAAGAAAACTTGTAAGGCACAAAACTGATGTAATGCCAGGAAAGAGTTCTTAACAGAACTGAGCTGCTTTTCAGAGGCAGGTCTTATCTTGTCAGACAAATCTGATTGATTTCTTTGACTGGGTGACCAGGGAGTTGGACCGAGGGAGAGCCCTAGATGTGGTGTATTTAGATTTCACTAAAGCCTTTAATACCGTTCCTCACAGGTGACTTATAAACAAACTGAGCACCCTAGGGATGGACCATAAAGTTACTGCTTGGGTTAGAAATTGGTTGTGAGAGGTGACAAAGGGTACCGGTAAATGGAGCTCACTCTGAGGAGGAGATTGTTACTAGTGGTGTGCCTCAGGGATCTGTCTTTGGTCCGATTCTTTTTAACTTTTTGGACGTTATATTCCTGCAAAACAATATCACAAAGGACATGCACTATAAAAATCCAAGATCCACCCCGCTACCATGGACTGACCATTTTCTTTTAGAATGCATAATACCTACACCAACTGTCCAAAATACACATTATGAACACCAAACATTTCAAAGCAAATACAAACCTTATGAAAAGGAAGCCTTCCTGAACAATACCCTACCCCAACTAGATCAATTCCTCAACCAACCTGGATATTAACTGGACCCATCATTCAAGAACAATATCCTCCCTAACCCCTCCCCCAACATACAAACCAATAACTTCTACCACACTTGTCAAAATTCATGGTCAACTTTCCATTATATTGATAGAAAGCACCTCAAGAACATAATACCTATTATTAACACTACCAAATCCCCCAGTGACCCCTGCCCAGTTAGCTGACTCAAAGAATCAAAAGAGGAATTTACCCCAATCATCCTAGAGATGGTTAATCAATATCTACAACAAGGTTACATGCCATCAGTCTTATAACAAGCATCACTACAACCAATTCTAAAATCAGCATCTGCTGACAAACACTATCCTAGTTCATATAGACCCATCTCAAGCATGCCATTCCTAGCAAAAATTATAGAAAAAACAGTCTAGTTACAACTTCAAGATTATATTGAGCTAAACTCGCCCCTCGATAAACAACAGTATGGGTTTCATCCCCAACACAGTGTTGAGACCCTGATGCTATCTCTCTTAGACAAACTTATATTTATTTATTTAACATCTTTTATATACCGCGCTATTTGTTGTCAGTGCGGTTTACATATAACAAAGGTTGCACATTCAGAGGACAATTGTGTGCTTACATTATAACAGGAAACTTGAACTTGGAACAACAGGGTAAAAAACTGTAACTATGTACAAAAACATATATGTGGTTTGAACTCAGCCAGACAGGCATTCATACTAATTTTCATAGACATTGCATCTGCATTTGACAGTATTGACCACCAAACACTCATCAGAAGACTAAAACAGATAGGGGCTTGCAGGGAATGGTCATTCAATGGTTTGAGTCCTACCTGTCAAACTGCTCCCAACAGGTCCGGATTGGCCAGAAATCATCCACCATCTTCAAACAAAAACAGGGCATCTCTCAAGGATCCTCCTTATCCACCCAACTGTTTAATCTGTATATACAGCCAATATGCAACATCTTTAGAAAACATAACATACTGTATCATCTCTATACAGATGATATAATGACGTATCATCCTATAGACACTTCTAAAATCATATAGCTAAAGCTGTTGCCCCCATTACAGCTACTGCCTCTGTCCAGACAGAGGTCCCAATGACAGCTGAAGGACCGGTTCCATGTGCCTGCATGCTGAAGCTCTGAGAAAACAAGTGGAGGAACTCAGAGAGGAGGTGGCGAGGCTGAGGAGCATTCAAGACAGTGAGAAGTACATTGATGAGATGCTTCTTGAAACATCCAAGCTCTCTAGCAGAGGAGAAGATGGGTGCCAAAAGAATGATGAAGGTTGGACACAAGTCACCAGGGCCTACAGAATCACCAATCCAACTTCTCCAGCCCTTGAGTTGGAGAACCATTATGCAGCTGGAAGTGGAGGAGGTGAAAGCATCCCTGGAAAGGGAAGAACCAGAGCTCAAGTACCCCAAAGTTGCAGAATCAGTGACCACAAGGAAGCAAAGGGTAGTGGTGGTTGGTGCCTCTCTTCCGAGGGGTACTGAGGCATCCATCCGCCGACCAGACTTGATGTCCAGAGAGGTTTGCTGTCTGCCTGCTGCCAAAATCCAAGATGTTACAGAGAGTTTGCCGAGACTCATCAAGACCAATGACTATTACCCAATGTTGCTAATCCATGTCGGAATAAATGATACTGTCAGGTATCCCTCTGAGCGTATCAAAAGTGACTTCATGGCTCTGGGACAGAGGGTGAAGAAGTTAGGTGCACAGGTGGTGTTCTCTTCAATCCTCCCTGTTGAGAGTAAAGGCCAAGGCAGAAAGGCTCGCATCCTGGAGATGAATGCATGGCTGCATGGATGGTGTCATCGAGAGGGTTTTGGTTTTCTAGACCATGGGATGCTGTTCCAAGGGTTGCAGAGCAGAGATGGCATCCATCTGTCCAAGAAAGGTCAACGCGTCTTCAGTAGTAGACTGGCTAATCTACTGAAGAGGGCTTTAAACTAGACTCGTTGGGGATGGGTGAAGAAAGTCCCCAGGCAAGTGAAAGCCCCCAGGTAAGTAATACATTAAATACCTTTATGGAAATGGGTAACAGGAGTATCATATGGAAAGCAGTGTGTATAAATGCCCGTAGCATGGGAAATAAGATCCCTGATGTTGAAGCTTTGATGGGAGTAGCCGACTTGGATTTAGTGGCAGTTACAGAAACATGGTTCACAGAAAACCATGACTGGGATGTAACTATACCTGGCTATACTTTATTCAGAGAGGACAGAGTAGGAAGAAGGGGAGGAGGAGTGGCACTATATGTAAAAAATACTATTAAAGCTTTCGAATTACAGAGCTTAAAAGGGAGAGAGGTGGCATTGTGGGTTAAATTAGAAAGAGGGAAAGAGAAATCTATTTGCATTGGTGTGATATACAGACCTCCCTCACAAGAGGAAGAGGTGGACAGAGAATTAATTGAAGACATACGCAGCATTGCTAGGAAAGGGGAAGTGCTACTGATAGGGGATTTCAATATGCCAGATGTTGATTGGCACATTCCTGCTGTAGTATCATCTAGAAGTAAAGACATCCTGGATTCTCTACAAGGAGAACTATTCAAGCAATTGGTAACAGACCCCACACGTGAAGGGGCCATACTGGACTTAGTGCTTACCAATGGTGAAAGTATTTCTAATGTTATAGTGGGAGATCATTTTGCATCCAGTGATCACCAGATGGTGTGGTTCAGTATTAGGACTAGGGCTGTTAGAATCCATTCAAAAGTGAGGGTCTTAGACTTTAGGAAGACTAACTTTTCCAAGATGGGCCAATACCTCAGGAGTCGCTAGCGGGATGGGAACAGCTGGGGGATGTAGAAAAACAGTGGGCAAAACTGAAAGGGGATATTTTAAGGGCAACCAACCTTTTTGTTAAAATGGTAAATAAAGGTAAAAGGAAAAGTATACCGCTATGGCTTTCGAAAGAAGTAGCTGAAAAGTGAAGAAAAAGAGGGAAGCCTTCATGAAATACAAGAGAGCACAGAGAGAGGAAGACAGGCATCTCTATTTGGAAAAACTTAGAGAAGCTAGACAAGTAGTCAGGAAAGCAAAGATTCAAAAAGAGGAGGAAATAGCCAATGCAATAAAATGGGGAGATAAGACATATTTCAGATATGTTAGTGAGAAGAAGAAGGGCAAAAGTAGTATTGTCAGACTCAAGGGTGAAGGGGAGGAATATGTAGAAGCTGATGAGGATAAAGCGGAATCGCTTAACAAATATTTCTATTCTGTGTTCACAGATGAAGAACCAGAAGTAGGACCTCAGAAAACACCCACAAACAGGAACAGAAGCGAGGGACATCTTGAACAATTTTCAGAAGACTGTGTTTGTGAGAAACTAGCTCAACTTAAAGTAGACAAAGTGATGGGACCGGATGGGATACACCCTAGAATACTGAGGGAACTTGGGGATGTTCTAGCAGCTCCACTGACTGACCTTTTCAATGCCTCGTTGGAGTCGGGAGTGGTGCCAAAGGACTGGAGAGAGGCACATGTGCCTTTACACAAAAGCGGAAGTAAGGATGTGGTTGAAAACTACAGGCCGGTTAGTTTAACTTCAGTGGTGAGTAAATTATTGGAAATGCTGCTGAAAGAGAAAATAGTGAGGTTTCTGGAGTCCAGCAGATTACAGGATCCGAGACAGCATGGATTCACCAGAGGCAGGTCTTGTCAGACAAATTTGATTGATTTCTTTGACTGGGTAACCAGGGAGTTGGACCGAGTGAGAGCCCTATATGTGGTGATTTCAGTAAAGCCTTTGACACTGTTCCTCATAGGCGACTTATAAACAAACTGAGCATCCTAGGGATGGACCCTAAAGTTACTGCTTAGGTTAGAAATTGGTTGGGTGGGAGGCGACAAAGAGTACAGGTAAATGGAGCTCACTCTGAGTAGAAGGATGTTACCAGTGGTGTGCCCCAGGGATCTGTCCTTGGTCCGATTCTTTTTAACATCTTTGTTAATGATATAGCGGAAGGGCTGTCGGGTAAGGTTTGCCTTTTTTGCGATGATACCAAAATCTGCAATAAAGTAGACACCCAGGAAGGGGTAGATAACATGAGGAGGGATCTAGCTAAGCTTGAAGAATGGTCTAGAATTCGGCAGCTGCGATTTAATGTTAAAAAATGTAAGGTCATGCATTTGGACTGCAGCAATCCAAGGGAGCAATATAGTATAGGGGGTGAAGTACTTTTGTCCACTAAAGAAGAGAGGGACCTATGCGTGGTTGTGTCTGATTTTTATTTATTTTATTTATTTAACATTTTTTATATACCGCACTATTCATCATCAGTGCGGTTTACATTGAACAACAACATACCTGTCAGTACATGACTGATCTAGGTTTACAGATAACAGGGAAAATCAACTGGGTGTGAACTGGGGAATAACTATCTAAATAATTATACATAATTATATATACATTGAATAGGTTACAACAAGATTTGATATTTGATAAGAATACAGTGATGATCTTAAAGTAGCTAAACAGGTAGAAAAGGCGACGGCAAAAGCTAGAAGAATGCTTGGGTGCATAGGGAGAGAAATGGTCAGCAGAAGAAAGAGGTGATAGAGACTCTGTATAAGTCTTTGGTGTGACCTCATTTGGAGTATTGTGTGCAGTTCTGGAGACCGCAACATCAAAAGGATCTAAACAGGCTGGAGTCCATACAGAGGATGGCTACTAAAATGGTTAGTGGTCTTCATTATAAAGCATATGAGGACAGACTTAAGGATCTTAATATGCACACCTTAGAGGAAAGGTGGGATAGAGGTGATATGACTGAGATGTTTAAATACCTCCATGGCATAAATGCACAGGAGGAGAGCCTCTGTCAAAAGAAAGCAGGCTCTGCTACAAGGGGACATGGGATGAGGGTGAAAGGGGATAGATTCAGGCGTGATATGTGGAAATATTTCTTTATGGAAAGAGTGATGGATCCGTGGAATATTCTCCCAGTGGAGGTGATAGAGATGAGGACAGTATCTGAATTCAAAGAAGCATGGGACAAACACAGAGGATCTCTAAAGGAAAAAAAGAGGACTGTTGTAGTGGTTAATATGGAAGGACTTTTTTGCTTCTCTTTCTTCATTTACCAGGTGTATAGTTCACCAGAGCTACACCTTGCTCATTGTCTGTCTTTCAACACGGTGTTTAAGCTTTTCCTGCTTCCATATCTTTCCACCCCAATGTCTCCTGCTTGTCATTCTATTCCTATGAGCTCTCTTCTGCTGCATGAACTCATTTCATTTCTCTGGATCATTTGCCATTGCCTCCATCATTGCAGTTTGTTAATTTGTGTGGCTATATAAACTTCAGCAGCAAAACATGGATCTTGGATAATAATGATATTTGTTCGCCAACCTCTTGACCCAGAAGTGAAAGAATCTAAGACTACCAGTGCAGCCTCATAAGCCTTATTTTTAAAGGTTGTTTAAATGTCACTTGAATTGAGATTACAAATACCTGGGGCTTTTAATTGGATGATACATACATCAATTCATCCATTCTCTCACACCCTTCCTATTAAAGTATGGCTTTTAACGGCCATGGATACCAAATACCTGGCTCCAGAGGAGCTAACTCACAAAAAATATACAAGCACTGGGCTCCTAATTTGGAAGGGACAGAGGCAATGGAAAGAACACAGCAACTCTTGGAGATTTACCCTTAACTTGCTCCATTCATGCTTTTACACAGGAATGAACTTATTCAATAAACCTAAGGAAACGACATCCTGAATGGTATCATCAACAAGCATCAAGTGGGATCTCCCTTGCTGCTCAGCAACAGTGCTGCATATTGCCATGAGAACGGCCTCAGTTAGATTCCTGGGTCAAGGAGAGTGGGGGGATAATCTTCATCACTGCTCAGTGGTGACACCTAGTGGTTAGCTTTTGAGTCCATAATTGTAGGTTCTTGATGAAGCACTGGTGTGTGGTCCTTGATCAAATACTGTTGCTGCTGTGACTGGGCTCAGTGAGTAGGGAGTGGGGAGTGGGAAGATAAAATAGGAGAAGAATCCAAGATAGCTATGAATGAAGGTTCATGGTGCTATAGTCCAATGGAACTTCAAAGGAACTGGCCAGGTCAAAAATACCTGCATAGAACATTGAAGATAAACAGAAGCAAAGACAGATGGGAAGAATGCAGCTGAGAGAAAATCCAGTCAGGTCTCCAGGAAGAGGACTGTCTCAAAGTGTAAGGGCAAATGAAAGGTGGCCTCCTGTCCCACACTTAGCAAGAAGATCTCACTTACCTTTGGCGCAACTGTATTGAAGCAGCAAGAAAAGAAGCAGAGAGGGGAAACAGAGAAACACAGAAATATGATGGCAGATAAAGACCATATGGCCTATCTAGTCTGCACTTCAGACTGGATGGGCTGCATAAGTGAAATGGGAAAAAAAAGGTAACTAGAGTTAGAATGTTCAGTATGTCACATTCTGAAACAAAATGTGCTTAACCCATGAAGGAAAACTTTAGTGATACAATATTTCATCACACTGACAGATTAATATCATTCAATGCAGAAAAGCTGGCAGCTTAGAAGAAAGAACTTTTGCACAGTATGTTCATCATGTTAACTGGGTAAGAACATTGGCCAGGAGAGAAGCCTCATGAGCTCTTTTCTACTTGGGAGGCAAGGAGTTCTGGCATGTGATGTGGGCCGAGATACTGGAGACTCCAAGTCTTTTGTTCCAAATGCAATCAATTTTGTTTTCTCCAGGACACTCTCTAGAGAACCATTAAGCAGCAGTATACCGGCTCTTCGGCTCTCTGACAAGAACCTTATGTCAATGCATTCAATCAGTCTGGAGTCAGTCACAAAGGAATCCTGCAGGGAGTCAGATTTTTGATCAAATTATACCTAAGCTGCTACAGTTGAGAGAGATGTGGACACTGCAGAGATGCTAACCCAAAAGAGATGCGAAGAAAGAATGGATGGACGGTTTCATTACCTACTCAAATACTAGAGAGGAAGCTTTATCGAGGAAGAAAGTGAAAAAGTGGACATACCTGGTATTAATCAGATGTTGTCTCACTCTCAGTAATTCTAGTTCTACTACGATGCTTGAAACAGGAAAACCATGCACACGAGGTGTCCTACTCTATAGACAGCATCAGACACATAGCTGACTAATGTAAAGGATCTGAAAGATGGGGGAGAGACCCACAATAGAATTTGGAAAATTCACAAGCATGTCTGTCATAAGATGAAGATACAACACAGAAAAATCATGCACAACATTGCCTAGGATCAGTTTCAAAACACACACCAGGCCCCTCCAAATGCTCAACAGCTTGTAATGTTAATTGCATTTCTAGCTTTAATATGAACAATTCACAATTCTGAGTCTCAAACTTATCTCAACCTGAAAATATAACAAGTGCCATACTCTGTTAGACCAATGGCCCTGATTCATGTCTCTGATGGTCAGTCTGGAAGATCACCTCTCTCTCTTGGTTCATTCCCAGATACAGGAGATGCCAATTCCCATTCCCATTGTGCTAACAGACCATCTTCCAGAAACTTGTCTAAAGCTTTTTGAAACCCAGCTATGCTATTAACTTTGACCAAACCCTCCAGCAACAAATTCCACAGTTTAACTGTGTACTGATTCTGAAAATATTTTCTCCAATTCCTTTTTTTTTTTTAAATTGAGTATATAATTAGTATAACAACCAACCATGCGATACAGGACAATCCAAATAGAAAATTACATAACACTTTACAAAAGACTACGAGGAAAAATATATTGATAAAGCCCACATTACTGGGACCAAGTGTGATTATAGCAATGAAACAAATAAAAAGAAAGGAAAACCAAAGCTTAAAAACAAAAGCCAACAGTTAAGGAGGCATGTTTAATTACTCATCCACTTCTACCTGAACTAAGCCCTGTCTGTCTATAATAAATTGCTCCAAGTGGGCAATTTAAATGTGCTACCTGCTTGTTTCATGCAATGCTCCTAATCTTAGCACTATTTGAAGGGCAAAAAACTTTTCAACTCACTCCTGATTTTATAAAACTCTATCATATGTAACTTGTCTCCTTTCAAAACTAAAAAGCCCTGACCTGTTCAGCCTTTCTTCATAAAGCCATTCCATCCCCGTTATTTTGGTTGCCCTTCTCTTCCCTCTTCTAGTTCTGCTGTACCTTCTTTTGAGCACTGGAAACAATATTCAAAGTACAGCCGCGCTACAGATTTTACAGAGGTAGTAGGATATTCTCAGTCCTTTTACAAATAATTCCAAACATTCTATTTCCTTTGGAACTGCTGGGTGGATCTTGAATGGAGAAAATTAGGAATCACAATGTTAGCCACAGAATAAAACACAGTTCAAGATCTGGCATAACGAAGGTCTCCTCTAAGTCTTGCAGGCCATGTTGGCTCAGGTTACAAAGAAAAAATGAGCACCATAGGAAGTGTGGAAAGGGGAAACTTCTGCTAAAAGAAACAGCTAAATTTATTGATTTATTTATTTATTTAGCTGTATTTATATCCCGCTTTTCACCAGGTCAAAGCGGTCAATTGGGGGATACATTTAACACGAGGGGATATGAGACACATACACTAATACTTACAGGGAACATGGGCAATGGAGGGTTAAGTGGCTTGCCCAAGACCACAAGGAGTGCCTACAGGACTAGAAATCCCAGTCCCTCCGGCCTGAGATTGCTGTCCCCAGGTGGGACTTGAACCCCCAGCCTGAAGTACCTTGTCCGAACCACTAGACCACTCCTCCCTAAATAACCCCATACCCACTTTCCAAATCCACTTGCAACATACGAGGTGCGATCAAAAAGTATCAAAACTTGTTGTGTAGATATATTACAATACATCGCACTGCTATTAAGCATACAGCAACCTAGTTATGTGCTGAGCATGTGCAGAGTATAGTATGGCTGAAGCACACCTGTACTTTTTTAAATCACATGGTGTTTGGTATCGTGTAAAAGCAGTTATTCAGATTTACGACAAGTGAAAAAAACTGAACTGTGAATTTGCATTAAATTTTTAGTGCCATCAAGTCAGTGTTGACTCATAGCGACCCAGCTATCTCTGGGTTTTCTTGGCAATCTACTTACACTGGAAGTAGATTGCCAGCCTTTTCTTCCGAGGCAATGGAGGGTAAAGTGACTTGCCCAAAGTCACAAGGAGTGCCAGTGGGAATCGAACCCTTGATCTTCTCAGTACTAGGCAGTTGCTCTAACCACTAGGCTACTCCTCCACTCCAGAGACTTATGACAAGTTAAAGCAAGTGTATGGCGATGAATGCATGAGTTGTGCTCAGGTTTATGACGAGTACAAATGTTTCCAAGAGGGCTGCCAAAGCGATGACTGTGACAAACGTTTTGGAAAGCCATCCATGAGCAGGAATAAAGACAAAGTTGAAGCAGTGCGTGCCACAATACACTCAAATCGTCTATTGACTATCAGATTGCTTGCTGAGGACATGGACATTAGTTTTGGGTTGGCAATGTTGATTTGGGGATGAGACGTGTCTCTTCAAAATTCATCTTGAAACTCCTGTCCCCTGACTGAAAAGAAGAACGATTGTCTGCAGCCAGAGAGTTATTGGAATGCATTGAAAATGACTCAGATTTCATCAAAAAGATTATTACTGGTGATGAATCATGGGTTTATGGTTATAGAAACTTAGAAACAGAGAAAAATGATGCCAGAAAAAGACCACATGGCCTATCTAGTCTGTCCTTCCATATCAACAACTACAACAGTCCCCTTTTTTCTTTTAGAGATCCTCTGTGTTTGTCCCATGCTTTTTTGAATTCAGATACTGTCCTCATCTCTACCACTTCCACTGGGAGACTATTCCATGGATGCACCACTCTTTCCGTAAAGAAATATTTCCGCATATCACTCCTGAATCTATCCCCCTTCACCCTCATCCCATCCCATGTCCCCTCGTAGCAGAACTTGCTTTCAAATGAAAGAGGTTCTCCCCCTGTGCATTTATGCCATGGAGGTATTTATGACCCAGAAACTAAGGCTCAATCCTCACAATGGAAGACTCCAAACTCTCCCAAACCCAAGAAAGCCCTTCAAATGAGCTGCAATGTGAAGGTCATGCTCAGTTTTCTTTGATTACCAGGGTATTGTTCATCATGAGTATACTCCAAAGGGCCAAACCATCAATAAGGCATACTACATCAGACTTGTTTGAGAGATGCAGTTGGTCGTGACTCGTAAGAGGCCAGAGTTGCATATGAATAGTGAATGGTTGCTTCATCACAATAATGCCCCGGCTCACGCATCACATCTTGTCCAGAGGTTCTAGGCCAAACACCAAATCCAGCAAGTCAGTCAGCCTCTGTACTCACTTGACCTTGCACCCTGCGACGACTTCTTGTTTCCAAAACTGAAATTACCACTGAAAGGAAAGAGATTCGATGACTTGGAGACCATTAAGCAAAATTCGGCACAGCATTTCAAAATTGCTTCCAACAGTGGCAGGAACAATGGAGGAAGAGTGTTTTATCAGAAGAGGACTACTTTGAAGGAGACTGAGTACAATAACTGTCAGTGTTATTGTACAAGTCTCAATACGTTTTGATCGCACCTCATAGTCTGTTTTGAATATGCAGAATCCACTCTACTCCCCAAATGCATGATCCAGTGTTCCAAAATGGATACTGTAATATGAGTGGGACACCATGGCTACAGTCTGAGGATCCATTTCATGTGTTATTTTGTGTTTTACTGCACATTGCAAATATTTCCAAGCCTAAATCTTAAAAAACAAAACCCATAATACCATATAGCTAAATTTATTTATTTATTTATTTAATGCTTTTATATACCGCATGCTTTAAAATCAGTGCAGTTTACAGATAACATTTTGTACAGAATAGGAAGAGCCTGCTCTGTACCTACATCGAACGGATAGAACAACTTGAATTCAGAACAGGGTAACTATTTACAACATTTCAAGCCGCGTGAGAGGGGAATACTCTCCTCGCGGCTTGAAAAGCACGCCGCTGATAGAGCAGACTCGGATCTCCGGGCACAGGGGAAGGGGCCGCAGGACAGCTGATTTTGCTGCTTGAGCAGCAGAAGTCTTTTTTTTAAAATTTGACAATTGATTCTGCCGCTGCCACGGCGGCAACGGCAGAAGCCAGGGTTTTGGGTTTTTTGTGTTTCCCTCCTTCGCTGGCCGGTAATGAGCTATGGAGGGGCTGACTGAAATGGGGTAATGGGGGTTAGGACTGGAAGTGGGCTATTGGCAGGGGGGGGGGGGTTATGACTGGTAATGGGCTATGGTGGGGGCTAGGACTGGAAATGGGCAGATGGGGGTTAGGACTGTAAGTGGGCTATTGGCAGGGGGGGGGGTTATGACTGGTAATGGGCTATGGTGGGGGCTAGGACTGGAAATGGGCGGATGGGGGTTAGGACTGGAAGTGGGCTATTGGCAGGGGGGGGTTATGACTGGTAATGGGCTGGGGGGGTTATAACTGGTAATGTGCTATGGTGGGGGCTAGGACTGAAAATGGGGTGATGGGGGTTATGACTGGAGTTGGGCAGATTGGGGGGTTAGGACTGGTAATGGCCTATTAGGGGATGTACGACTGAAAATGGGGTGATGGGGGATACGACTGCAAGTGGGCTATGGGGGGACTAGGACTGGTAATGGGCTATGGGGGGTAAGACTGAAAATGGGGTGATGGGGGGGTAAGACTGGAAGTGCGCTATGGGGAGGTTAGGACTGGTAATGGGCTATGGGGGGTCTAGGACTGGTAATGGGCTGGGGGGGTTGCTAGGACTGGAAATGGGCTGAGTGGAAGGGGGGCTTGAACTGCAAATGGCTGATGGGGAGGGGGGCTTGGAATGGAAATGGGCTGTGAGGGGAGGGAGCTAGGATTGGAAATGGGCTGATGGGGGGCTAGGATTGGAAATGGGCTGATGGTGAGGCTAGGATAGGACTGGAAATGGACTGATGCAGGGACTAGAAAGGAGCAGATGCTGGGTGGGGCTGGAACTAGAAGGGAGCTGATGTTGGGGGAGGATTAGAATGGGATGGAGCTGGGAAAGTGAAATGGAGAGGGGAAAATATTTTGTCTGGAAGAGAAGACAAATCTACAATTGGCCAGGTATTGGGAGAGTAAGTGGGGATTGAGGATGGAGGGGTAAAATTTGAGTGGATGAAATAGGAATGAGGAAAGAGCAAAAGGAGAAAGATTAGTATGTTAAAGCAGATGTAGAGAGAGAGAATGTAAAAAAAATAGAATAGAGAAGAAAGGACAAATGGACATCAGACGATGGAGATAGCATAATACACGAAAAAACCAGAATTAGCTGTATCAATTGCAACTGAAAAAAAATTCACAAAAGGTAGAAAAATATCTCTTTATTTGAATTTATTAACTGGAATATGTCAGCTCTGGGAAATGTGCATCATTAATGTTTGCACTTTGTTTAGTACAAGAGGAAATTAATTTATAGTTTTATTTCTACAGTGTTGTTGTACATTCCAAGTTTGGCTTTTGGGGTTCCCAGTTTAATTATTGTCTTCCTATTTCTAAATCTTTTAGTCTTTCTTTATCCATACTCATTAAGAGGCATGTTTACTAAAAGTTAGTGTATGGTAACATTATGCAAATATTTATGCAAATGAGGCCCCTTATGCAAATGAGGCCCCACGTCTTATGCGGCCCCCGGGTTACTTTACAAGTCCTCATTTGGCCCTCAAAGCAATTTGAGTTTGAGACCCCTGATCTAAGCCATCTCAGAGAAATGTTAGATCAACATGTGCTTAAAAACTTCCAATGAGGGAAGACCTTCCACTTTCCTGGGGGCCTTATTCCAATGCTCAGCCTCCCTCATGCCTATAATGTTTGCCTGACTGCAATTTCAACTCATTAATTCCTGGTTCATTCTTTGGGAAGATGGAAATAGTTAATCATTGTGCTTATTTTAACACACCATCCATGCATCTGAACACTGCCGTCAGTCTTCTCTTGACCAGGGTAATTGAAGCCTTTTCCTTACTACATTCTCAAAGGTCATTATCTAACACTTTAATTAGTTTTAATGCTGTTCCATGGGCCTTCTGCAATTTCTTCAGATTTTGAAGTGAGAGGCCCAAAAACCGTACACAGTATATCAGTAATGGTCTTACCCATGCTAACTAGGGCAGGCAAACTATATATTGAGAGATTCATGACTTAAATAGGGTCTTTCTAATCATCTACTTCCCAAAATTTTCTGTTTTGTTCTATGGTCAGCAGCAACTATTTGAAGCTCATCCCATAAATTTAGGTAGATCTCTAGTCCCATGTGATACTTCTGTCAACACTGTAAAAACTCAAAGTGGAATCATTCAAAGAATTTGGATAAGCAAAAAAAAAAAAACCCTTCCAGCTCTGTACCAATTTCTGCTGTACAGGGTCTCAAGGTCAAGTACTTTGCGATAACTTTTTATGAAGACACTGACAGAATCAAGGGTAGTCCCAGATGCTGTGCTTGCCAAAAAGCATATGAGAATTTGCAAAAGAACTAAGAATACTTGTGGCGTATGGTGACTGCTGTAATGCTGCTGAGATCCTGCACTGCCTTCTGGCTTTCATTTGAAGCACCCATCAGACCAACTGCCTCTTTGGCCTTCTTTGACTGGTAAGGAGGAGACTGAAATATCTGCGCCCACTAACCAAATTACAGTCAGTCGTACAGGCTGTAGGGCTTGATTACTGCAATTTTATTTTTCTGGGCTGATCTGAGTCTTCTGTTAAAGCACTTTAGTGATTTCGGAATGCGGGGCAG
The DNA here is from genome assembly GCA_033557465.1 of Ichthyophis bannanicus. Taxonomy (NCBI): domain Eukaryota; kingdom Metazoa; phylum Chordata; class Amphibia; order Gymnophiona; family Ichthyophiidae; genus Ichthyophis; species Ichthyophis bannanicus. Next base: position 179,932,380 of record CM066041.1, on the reverse strand, counting down.
CATGTCTAGTTGTGGGCTCCCGCTATTCTGGACACATTATCCCCATTCTACAAGGCCTGCATCAGTTCCCAGTTTACGGCTTAAGCTTAAAATAATCACTTTGGTTTATTGCTCTGTTCATGATAGAGCGCAAGGGTCTAAACGATTACATGCCAGCACGCCGCTTGCTTTCCTCAAGGTGTGCAATGCTCATTTCACCTTTGGAACATAAGAACATAAGATATGCCATACTCTGTCAGACCAAGGTCATCAATCCCAGTATCCTGTTTCCAGCAGTGGCCAATCCAGGTCACAAGTACCTGGAAGGTTGCTAGAAAGACACAGGTTCCACAATGCTTGTCCCGCGGCAAGCAGTGGATTTCCCAGGTCCTCTTTAATAATGGTTTATGGTCCTTTCCTTCAGGAACTTGTCCAAATCTTTTTTAAACCCAGCTACACTAACAGTTTTTACATCTTTTGGTAATGAATTCCATTGTTTGATTACGCATTGAGTGAAAAAATATTTTTTCTTATTAGTCTTAAATGGGTTACATTGTAGCTGCATTGTGTGTCCCCCTAGACTCTCTACTTTTTGATGTTGCAAACAACCGATCTAAGTTTACCTGTTCCATTCCATTCATATCTGTCCTCAGGCATCTTTTTTCCAGGTTGAAGAGCCCTAACCTTTTTAGCCTCTCCTCATTTCCCGTTTACCATTTTTGTTGCTCTTTTTTGTACCTTTTCTAATTCCACTATATCCTTTTTAACATATGGCGACCGGAATTGCACACAATATTCAAGGTGCACCATGGAACAATACAATGAACTTAGGTCTTACCTGCTAATTGGCTTTCCTTGAATACCTCCAGTCCATTCCCAACCAGCAGGTTTTCACCCCTCACCAACAACATGGAGACTGAGCGTGTCAAAGTTGATGACACCACCAACTTAGGCAGCTGGCACTACCCACCAGCTTCAGTATTCTATTGACAAAGCAGACTCACAGGAGTAACAATTAAGAATAAACCTATAGGGCCTGATATTCAACTGGGCAGCACTAAGCACCCTCCCTGGCCCTCTTCAAATCCAGGTCAAAGACCCACCTCTTCACCGTTGCATTTAGATCCTAACTCCTTCCTCATCCCACCCCAACCCTCATCAATGTTTATGACCAAACTACAGACCAAATTGTACCACACCGTCCCTTAACTAATGTACTATTCTAACTAGATTGTAAGCTCCGATGAGCATGACTCTGACGGGCAGAGACTGTCTCTTGTATGTTGACTACCTCTTGTAGGTTAGCTGTGCAGTGCTGTATGCATGGCGCTCTAGAAATGCTAAATAGTAGTAGTAGTAGTAAGCACCATAGCTGCTTAGCCCTGCCTGATTTACTTCCGCGGCAACAGAAGTAATATCCGGGTTTGACTGTGCTACCCGGGAGCTGCCAAGGCTAACCGTGCATAGATATTGGAGGGTTTTCCTCACCTATCTTATAGGCACCAAGCGCTAACCAAGCAGCTTCCAATATCAGCGCTGCATGGTTGGGGATATTCGACGGTACTACTTGTGTATGTGCCATTGAATATCCGGTTAGCAGGCATTTAACACAGTTAACTGGCTGTTAACCGTGTAAATGCCTTTTGAATATCGTGCCCATAATGCATAACAAATTACTTAACTACTTAACCACTATTTCCCCAAACAGGCTGAAACAAAGGGCCCCAGAAGAACTAGAAATACCTTATCTATCACAGCTGCGACCTCAAATACTACGGCTGAACATCCCATCAATTTTGTGTAGATGTTCACTTCTCAAGTACCTTCGCTTTTGTGAAATGACTTCCCTAAACTGTTACAACAGCTGCACCAGAGCACAAATAGAGAAGGACCCTAACTCCCTCATAGGAGTACCGCAGCACCGATGGCAACCACTATCAACCTTGGAACCCCACGAGAAGATAAAATTCTTCAGGCCTGAGATCGCCACTGCGCATTACATCACATTAGATAGGGAGAGTCTGGGACTGGATTGGAGGTATTCAAGGAAAGCCAATTAGCAGGTAAGACCTAATTTCACCTTCCTTATCATACCTCCAGTCTAGCCCCAACCAACAGGATGTACCATAGCAGTACTAACCTCAGGAGGACCAGCGAGTCCGGCGGGAGTACTGAAGAACTGAAGCACACATTGCCCGCTGCCTTCACTTCTAGGCAATAATGATGTACAAAGGATATGCAAAGATGACCATGTAGCCATCCTGCAGATGTCTATTGAAGGAACGAGACTAGCCTCCACCCATGACGATGCCTGCGCCTGGGTCGAATGAGCCCACAGACCCAACGGCAAATTCCTGCACCTCAACAGGTAAGCCGACAAAATAGCGCCCTTCACCCACCAAGATATGGATGCTTTCGAAGCAGTCTATCCCTTACGCAGACCACCAAACAAGAAAACATCCGGTCCAACTTCCAAAATGACTTAGTCATCTTCAAATTTCTCATGAGCACCCGGCAGACACTGAGGAGCTGCGACTGTTCCCCTGCTGCCCCCATGCCTGAGAACGTTGGCAGAGTGACCAGCTGTTTGAGGTGGATGCCAAAACCACCTTAGCAGAAAAGAGGGAACAAGACGCAGCACCACTTTCTCCTTGGCAATGGAGAGAAACTGTTTGCAACATGAGAGTGCCTGCAACTCTGAAATTCGTCTGGCCCAGCAGACTGCTACCAAAAAGATAGTCTTCAACATGAGATCCTTCAGAGTGCAAGCCCCCAGCAGCTCAAAAGGCTCTGCTGCCAGCACGGACAGCACCAGATTGAGGTCCCACTGGGGAACCAGCAAGTGCACCGGTGGCTGAACCTGTTTCACCACTTGAAGAAAACAGACAACGACCGGATGATTCACCAGGGGCATGCCTTGGACCTATTGTGGTAACAGGCAAAAGCCCGCCACTTGCACATGGAGTGAACTGCAAGCTAGACCCTTTTCCAAGCCCACCTGCAGGAAAGCCAAGATATCTGGCACGGAAGATAACAATAGCCAGCAGCTATGCCCTGCACACCAGTCCTCGAAGACTCTCCAGACTCAAATGTACAACAGAGAGGTGGAACACTTCTTGGCATTCAACAAGATAGAGATCAAGGAGGACAAGTATCCCCAACTCCTCAACCTCACCCTCTCAATAGCCAAGCTGTAAGCGTGAATTCATCCAGCTGAGGCATCACCACCACCAGCTGAGTAAGTAGGTTGGCCCAGATTGGGAGACGCCACAGATGATCCACCGTCATCCATAGCAGATCTGCATACCACTGCCTCCGCGTCCAATCAGGAGCTACCAGAATGACCAGCCCATGATGTGCTTCAATATGAGAGCCCACAGGGGAAACACATAAAGGAGACCCTCTGTGGGCCACCACTGCACCAATGCATCAAAGTCCGCTGACATTGGTTCTCTTCTTCAGCTGTAAAACCTCGACGCCTTCACAGATTGGAATATCGCTATCAGATCCATAATGGGTTGGCCCCAGCGTTGCACCGGTTGAGCAAAGACTGTTGGATGAAGCATCCATTCTCCAGGGTCGAGATGAAAACAATCGAGGTAACTGGCTACTGCGTTTTCCATTCCATCAACGTGAGCCGCAGAGAGCACCTGCAAGTTGTCCTCTGCCCAGGCTATCAGCAAAGCCATCTTGTCCTCCAACTGGATGCTGCCAGTGCCCCTTTGTTGATTGATGTAGGCAACGTTTGTGGCATTGTCTGAAAACACTCACACTGCCTTTCCCTGCAGGTAATCTTGGAACCTCTGCAAGGCCAAGAACACAGCTCTCATCTCCAATTGGTTTATGGACCAGGCACTCTCCGTTGTTGACCAGTGATCCTGAACTATCTGAGTTTTGCAATGCGCTCCCCAGCCAGTGAGACTGTCATCAGTCATCAGTGGAACCCAAGCGGGAGTCTCCAGGGGCATTCCTGCCAAAAACCTCTGACTGTAGCCACCACTGCAATGACTGCCAAGTACCAACTGGCGCTGAGCCAACCATCTCCATAACAGTATCCTCGGCAAAAATTAGATTGATACTGCCATCGACCTTAACAGCTGATGGTAATGCCATGGTGTCAGTGCCCTCATCTTGAGGAATTGGTGGACCTGTCCTTGCAGAGTCCACATCCTATCCTTTGGCAAAAACACACGACCCATGTCCATGCAGAACCGGGCCCCTAAGTACACTATATCCTGCAACAGCTGGAGATGGCTCTTCATGAAATTGATGACCCAACCGAGCTCTTGCAGACGGGCGATGACTCTTTTCATGGCCCAATCACTTTCTTCCTTGGAGTTTGCATGTATAAGCCAGTCTTCTAGGTAGGGATGCACCAGGATTCTCTTCTGCCATAGAGCGGCCGCAACAACCACCATGACCTTGGTGAAGGTGTGGGGGGCAGTCTCAAGACCAAAGTGCAAAGCTTGGAACTGGAAGTGCTCCATGGGCACCGCAAACCGGAGAAACTGCTGATGCTCTGGCCGAATGTAAATGTGGAGATATAACTCCGTGAGATTGAGCAATGTCAGAAACTCTCCTTCGCGGATGGCCACAATGACTGACCACAGCAATTCTATATGAAATCGGGGCACCTGGAGGCAACAATTGACGTGCCTGAGATCCAAGATGGGCGGAAGGAGCCCCCCTTTTCGGGGACCACAAAGTAGATTTTTTTATTTATAATTTTTGTATACTGCCCTTTCCAGAAATCAAAGGTGGTTTACAGTGAACAAAACTTGCTGCATAGAACACAATGATAACAATAATTAGAAACAGCGTCAAAGTCAGAAGGTAGACTTTGAACATTGAATTTACATTAGGATTGTTCGTAACTCATTTACAGTTAACCTATTTACAGATAGCATATTTACAGAGAGAGCTTGCATTTGCAGCTAGAGCTTATATTCATGGCTAGTTAAAAGGAGTGCATGATTTTGCATTATGGGAAGAGGGGGCTCTGAGGTGATGTTATGTTGGCAATGTTTTACTCTGCCCCGAAGGGTCCCCAAAGCGTTCATGGAATAGAAATGTCTTAATTTCCTTCCAGAATGTTTGTAAGTCCTTGATGGATCTTAATTTTTCTGGAAGGGTAGGAGCAAAGTATGAAAATGCTCTATTACTTGTAGAGTGATTAGTCTTTCGAAAGTCGCTAGGGACTATTATGGTGTTCTGGGTGCAACCTCTTCAAACTCTATCGTTAGATGGTATGTTTAATGAGGAGGATAGGTAAAAGGAGGCTATATTCATGAGTAGTTTAACAATTATCATTAGATCTTTATATCTTATTCTACTTAGATGGAGTATTGACTCAAGCCGCACTGGTCTGGTGGTACCACCACGACGGCGTGTAACTCCTGGAATCACATCAAGGCACAGCCTTTACCTAGAAAGGCACTTTGCAGGGGGACTGGACGAAAGCTTCTTCCAGAGGATGAGCAAACTCCAGTGCATATCATTCTCGAACGATATCTAGCACTTACTGATCTTCCGTAAGCTGGGCCTAGGCAGAGAAGTCGTCCCTTAACCTCCCTCCTATGGAGACTACACCCACCAGGACCCCCCTCGCTTCATTGTGACTTCTTTGTTGCATTAGCAGACAAGGAATAAAATCCATGGTTGGTCCCTTGAAATCCATGAAAAAAATCAGGCCCCGAGAGGAAACCCCCTCCTTTGGTACGGCACAAACCGCACTGTACGGAACTAGCAAAAATCGCTAGATTGACCTCTCACGGGGGCTGAGGCCCTAGCCAGCCTAGGTCTATCCTCTGGAAGCCACCCACCCTTTGAATGCCCCAAATCCTTTATCAGTTTATCCAAGGCTTCCCCGAAGAAGAGCTTACCCTTGAACAGAAGCTTATTCAATCTGGTCTTGGAGGAGACATCCGCCGACTAATTTCACAGCCATAAATAGCACTGAATGGCCGCCACTGAAGCCATGCTTTTGGACAAACCTCTAATGAGATCATAAAAGGCATCCAATAAGTAGGCCATCCTCGTCTCCAATTTGGCGGCATCCGGCAGCGGAGAGTGTGACTCCCATGTTGACTCAAAGATACCATGTGCCCAGTGCAAACATGCGCGAGCCATACAGGCCTGCTTCAGCAAGGTCTCTAACTTTTGGTCCTGCACATCCTTGAGGGCTGAACTATCCTCCACCGGAATGGTGATCTTTTTAGTGACCACAGAAACTTCCGCATCCACCTTAGGTGAGTGGAAGAGCTCCCTCTCCTGGTATGGTAGAAGATACAGCCTCCCATTGCCCTTGTGCCCCTCAGGGCAGTCTCCAGAACATCCCATTCATCCTGTATCATCTGTTTGATCACTTGGTGAAGGGGAAACACTGTCTGTGGCTTCCAGACAGATGGAACAAAAGATCTTCCAGTGGGACATCTGTCGATATATTCGGGGCTCACAGGGAATGTGCGATGAAAACCTCCAGCTCCTCTCGGCAGAAAACCCGCACAATCCATGCCTCATTATGAAGAATCTCACCCTCTCCGAGTTCCACAGATTCCAGTCCCAAATCCATATCCATGTCCAAGTCCAAGTCCTTCACATCCTCTGAGTGAATGGACACAGTGTCATCCCAAAACCCATCGTCCATACACCAGCGGCTAAGCCCAGGTTCCTCCCCTTGCCTGCTGTTATTTTCAGGCAGACTCTGCTTTGTAGCTCTGTCCTTGACATCTGAAGTGCCATCCTCCCCATGCTGCTTCATGCAGAAAGCTTTATGCATCAGAAGGATGAACTCCGGGGAAAAAGCTCCCTGTAACTCATGTCTCACCTTTCCTCAGAGGTAGCAGCCTTGGAAGACCTACAATCTTTACCCTTCTCCTCAAAGAGAGGCAGCGTGGGATCATCCTCCCCCTCCAGGGCAGCCCTTGCACCCAGCCAACCCTGTGGGAGAAACCTGTTCACCATGAGGAAGAGAAAGGGCCTCGGAACCCCCCCCTCCCCGAGGCAGACCCCTTCCCTGCTCTCTTGGGCTTCTCTGGAAGCAGACTGTCCTCAGCAGACCTGGCTTCCATCTCACAGTCGCAACAAAACCCCACTGCAGAGATGGAGCTTCTACACAATCCATAGACCAAACAAGTGACTTTAGAGGGCATCCTGGCACCTGTCACGTGCACTGCACCCACAAAAAGATAGGCAATACCTGTACAGGTCACCTCCCCTTTTCAGCTCTTCCTTCGTGGATTTTGTTCCTTTGTTTCTTTTTTTTTTAATCAAAATTGCAAGAGACTGTAATAAAAACAACAAAACGCGAGGAAAGAGAGATCCCAGCATCCATACCTGCCCAGTCAAACACTCCATGGAGAAGAGCCGCAGTCCCTTCAAAATGGTGCTGTTTCCTGTGCTCGGCAGGACAGCCCCCCTCAGATACATGTGCTCTCTGATATCTGGCTGGCTAAAACAAGGCAAGGAGATGAAGCATGGGTGTGCTGCACACCTCAAATCGCCCCCGAGGAGGAAAGCAACCCTTGATTCACTGCTTCTTGTACCGGTTGCCAACTCTCCCATGCACACACTCAGCCCTTCAATGTCGGCGTCAGAGGCTGCGGGAGTTCTGAGTGGGGAGGGTATTGGGCCTTGCCGCAGAAAGTGGCGCCTCACCCGCAGATAGATTCGGGAGCCGCTGCCAAATTCAATCACTGGACCAGGAGAGCTGGTATTTCCATTTTTGTAGATTTGCCCTGACGGCTTACAAGCCTGCCAGTTAACATTTTTATTTTTTGCTTCAATCTGTCACCCCGATAATTTACTGAGCCACACAATAAGCTCTCAACCCCATCCAGCCAACAAAAACAACAAAACTATGTTCCTACAGTGAGTCCACAGTGAGGGATTCACCTCTCTCAAGACTGAGAATACTAAAGCTGCTGGGTGGTGCCAGCTGCCTAAGTAGGTGGTGTCATCAACTTTGACATGCTCAGTCTCCAAACTGCTGGTGAGGGGAGAAAACCTGCTGATCGGAACTGGACTGGAGATATGATAAGGAAAGAGTCATTATAATATCCTTGGTTTTTATTCTCCATTCCTTTCCTTATGATTCCTAATATTCTATTTACTGCTGCTGCTCACTGGGCAGAGGGTTCCAACATATTATCCACAATGATGCTTAAATCTTTTCGTGGGTGGTAGTTCCTAATGTGAATCCTTGCATTGTGTAAACCGTAGATTGGGGGTGTTTTTCCTAGGTGCATAATTTTGCACGTGTCCAAATTAAATTTCATCTGCCATTTGGACATCCAGCCTTCCAATCTATCAAGGTCCTCTTGCAATTTTTCACAATCCTCTTGTATTTTAACAACTTTGAATAATTTTGTGTCATCTGCAAATCTGATCACCTTGCTCGTTATTCCAATTTCCAGGTCATTTATGAATATGTTAAAAATCAGAGGGCCCAACCCAGATCCCTGGTACTCCATTGAGAAAACTGGCCATTTAGCCCTACCCTCTGCTTTCTATCTTTTAACCAGTTCCTGATCCACATTAGTACACTGCCTCCAATCCCATGACTTTTTAATTTGAGAGAGTCTTTCATGAGGGACCTTGTCAAAGGCTTTCTGAAAATCCAGATACACTATTATCAAGCAGCTCACCTTGCTCTAGCTGTTTATGCATACCTTCAAAACAATATAACAGATTAGTAGATAAGACTTACCATGATTAAATCCATGTTAGCTGTCTTCCATTAAATCATGACTATCTGTAGTTTCCCGGTTCACCCCTGGAACCCTTTTTAAAAATTGGTGTTACATTGGCCATTCATCCAGTCTTCAGGTACTACAAATGATTTTAATGATAGTTCACATATTACTAACAATATGTCTGTTATCTCATATTTCAGTTCTTTCAACACCCTCAGATGTATACCATCCAGTCCAGGTGATTTACTACTCTTCAGTTTATCAAATACTTGTAATACATCTTCTCAGTTTATCAATATTTCTTTCAATTCTTCTGATATACCATTTCAGGCATGGGTAAGCTTCCCTACATCTTCTTAGTAAAGACTGAACAAAGAATTCATTCAGTCTTTCCGCTATAGCCTTGTCCTCCATTAGCGCTCCTTTTACCCTTTTACCTTCGTTGAAATTAGTTTGCTTGGTGAAGATCCATTCTAGATCCTCTTTCTTTGTGGGTCCTAAGCTTTAAAACACTCTTCCCTGGAAAAATGTAAGCACATTTATGCCCAAGGATAATGCATCCCTGATAGGAGGGGTTGAGGTTTTGTTATAAACCAAATTTTCTATTAGTTTCTGTTTATTTATTTTTTTAATTTTTTTTTACATTTCTGTTGTATGTTTTAATTTTTATTTAATGTTCTGACCAGCTTGCCAAGGGAAAGTTTTCTTGAATTGATAAAATGTCTACCAAAGATATACATGCATGCATCTGAAGTCTGGTTGCAACATGCAGCAAAAGATTATTATACTTGAGTTCAGGATCAACCATATTTTCCATAAGTCATCTGAGGACTCAGAACACTCTTTGCCTTGCAAGACTTGATTATAACCATATCATGTATACAGAGCAATGTTTTACCACCTAGGTAATGAAGTTCATACATTATCCTCTCGTATGTAGCTGGAAACAGTAATTCTTACACTAATAACATATCACTAAAGATGCTAAACATAGAGGAATAGCTGTCAAGTGTAAGAGAAATGCTGACATCTGTATTTAATTGTCCTCCATTTATAGAGCAGAATTAAGCATCTTAATTTTAGCCTGCTTAATTGACAGTCCCCATTCACCATCCTAAAACCTGGTTTGTAAACATCTCCATTGATATACACTTGCAACATAAAACTTTAAAGAAAAGTACAGAGAAGCAGAGAGGAAGAAGCTGTTCAGTTTGTGTTATCAAGAGGACAGGTCACAAGTGATAGTGTTATGATCTTCGGTCACAGCAGGCTGGTATGACCTGGTCTGCAATTTCTGCAAAAGCAGAGGGTCTGAGCCAAACATAGTGGCATGTCTGTGAATCAGAAATGATTCATCCTTACGATCAAAGCACTGCTGAAAAGGCGGTAACGATCGATAATACCTTTATTAGACAGTGTCCTGAATAGACAAGTTCTTCAGGATTGCTCGGATGGTGGCATCAGCTGACCAACGAAAGAGCAGCTTTGGACATGGCTACAGGATTGCTGTAAACATTAACTTTGTGCACTGACTCAAGGCATTCAAACTAGCAATGATATATGTATATTTGCAAAGTACTATACAGAAGTTGTTGACAAAGTATTCAGCTTACATAGAGGACACAGCTTCGACTTTATCCACACACTGCTCCATTATTGCCAAGTCAATACACGATGCAGCATATAGGGTATTCAATGACTTAGGTCTTCTGTAATAAAATATGTCGCACTAATGAGAGGCATACATTGCCTCCAGGGAAAACCCAGCAATGACAGTCTCACTATCGATTGGCAGAAATCTGGACAACATTATGCTCTGTGCAATCCTAATACCTTCCTGCCTGCCCTCCAGCTAACAAGAGGCAAATCACAGAAGGATCAAAAAGCAAAGAGATAGAGCAACCACCATACAAAGAACAGTTCATTCTTGAAAGCAGATACCAACTTGTATACTCCTCCCTTGCTAGGCCTATGTGAATGGTGTTCTTAGTTTCAGTTCAGCCCACAGCAAACACATCTTAGAGTACAAATGCAACTGGCACCCTAGCTGTAAAGTTCAGAGACAGCAAGACTTGGGCAGGCAGGAAAAATGCCATTCTCCTTTAACAACAGAATCAAACCTTTGCCAGAAAGTCTTAAGCAGTTTGACAGGGGAAGTGTGCAGACAATCTTGTGTGGCTGCCGCCAGCCCTATACCTATCTTATCGACAAATGGAAGACCTGCTATTCTGGTAACGTTAAGAAAAAGAGAATGAAGAAAGGTACATAGCGTCTCATGTTACTGTGTAGGAGTGGAGGTGTAGCCTAATGGTTACAGCAGTGGGCTAGAACAAAGGTTCAAATCTCACCTCTGCGTTTTGTGATCTTGGGGAGGTCACTTAACCCTCCATTGCCTCCAGTATAAATTTACAGGTCAATGCAGAAAAACAGCGCTAGACGTGCACGGAAGATGACTTTAATGCAGCCCGACAATGCATATTTATTTTAACGCCGGATGCAGCAAAGATAGGGCATGCAAATGACCCCCGTATTAACTGTGCATATGCAAATGAGCTATCGCAGCATTAAACTGGGAAAGCAATCCAAACACATGCACACAAGAAGTCTGCGCTAATTTGACTTTCTCTCTGGGCTGTGGATGGCTAATTTGCATAGCAGCCCCAACAGTATTTTGATGGCATTGGGGGATGATCGCAGCATCAGGAAAAGCTCCCAATGCCATCAAAATACTGTCGGGAGCTGTGCTCCACAATAAAATGATCCCTGGTGGTCTACCTCATATGGCAGTCTGACATCACCTGGTCCAGACACCACCATTTTGCAAGATGGCCGACACAGAGTGGAGCGTGTAGGCAGCGCTCTCGCTTAAGGTGCATTTGGGGGCTGCTAGACCACCAGGTAGGGGCCTCTAGACCACCAGGTTTTGTTTTTTATTTAATGGTGGGGAGAGGCCACTAGACCAACAGGTTATTCTTTTATTTAGTGGGGGTGGGGGGGAAGAAAGATGCCACTAGACCACCAGGGATCATTTTATTGTGGGGCACAGCCCCTGACAGTATTTTGACAGCATCAGGGGCCTTTCCTGATGTCATCAAAATACTGTCGGTGATGGGATCGGGGCCGCTAAACCACCAGAGATAATTTTATTGTCGGGCACGGTCCCTGACAGTATTTTCATGACTTCGGGGACTTTTCCTGAGCCTGCTCATCTGAGGAGGAGATTATCTAGACATGGGGAAAGCACCTGGTGCCATCAAAATACTGTCAGGGGCATGCGTTAGAGGTTTACTTCTTCTCAGACCCTGAAGTAAAAATTTTATTGCCGTGGCTGGTTGCAAAATCCTCTACGCCTGTCTCTGCATCAGGCGTAGCTATGATTTGCATAACAGCTGCCTGATTATAATAGATTTAAATAATTGAAGTTCATTTAAATAAGCATGGCGTTAGCTGGTCGCTAGTTTTTCCGCCGTCTGTTTCCTGCTTTTACAGGATCATTAAAAGTGCTTAAACATGGCATTAGGGGCTTGTAAAGCCCACGCTAAGCTTTCTGCATTGGCCTGTTAGACTGTGAGCCCTCCGGGACAGGAAAATACATACAGTACCTGAATGTAACTTGCCTTGAACTTTTGAGAAAGGCATCAGCTAAATCCAAATCTTCCACCTAGGAGCCTCTCAGCTGTTACTGTGCTACAGATCCAGAGGCCTCCAACAGCCAGCTCTTCTCCCACACAGTTGTGCCATTGCTGGACTGAGGCCATTCCGGTTAATGGCTTGTTCTGCATAATGAGAATTTATTGCATAGGCGTAGTTTGGGGAGGGGAAATGAGGGGGCAGTAACCCCCTAATGCTGCAAGACTGTATGACTTCTTTACTCTTCCCCCACCCCCATAATAAGAAGAGAAACTACACTGATGGTTTATTGTTCATTGACCTTTAAATAAATGGTGTTCTACTGTATTAACATTTTTTCCTCTTTTACTAGAACCTTAGATAAGTTGCATTGTTTTAGGGTTGCAAAGGCTTGCAATTGAAGACTAGTCCAGTCCATGAAGAGAAACAGTTCATCATGAAAATGGGCCATGATCTTTGAAAGTAACTTGTGAAGCAGCAATTTGCACAAACCTTTCCATGTACACTCACTTGGCTAGTTGTTATTGTAGAGGTATAGCCTAATAGAGCTGAGGCTGAGAACCTACAGAGTCAGGATCAAATCCCACTCATGCTCCTTCTGATCTTGGGCATGTCGCTTAACCCTCCACTGACTCAGATATAAACTTACAGGCTGATGCAGAAAGACTAGCACGGCCTTTGTGCGCAGATAATGGAACTTATATGCACAAATTCCACCACGTCAACTGCAGAAAAGAGATTGACATGCATGCAAGCAGCAAGAAAAATATATTCACACACAAAATGCCAAGTATATTTAAATGATAAACAAATGATGTCCCTCCCCCTGATTTCCCATCCTCAGTATGCTCCCCCGCCCCCACAATCCAGAAGGAAGGGGATCACAGGGGTGTGGGGCCATGTGCGGAGACTCGGTGCGGAGGCTCTTTTGCATAAAGGGCCTCATTTGCATAAATATTTGCATAATGTTACCATACACTAACTTTTCGTAAATGTGCCTCTTAATGAGTGTATGGATAAAGAAAGACTAAACGATTTCTACATTACTATAATCCAGTGCCAACCGCCAGGCACATTAGGAACTACTAGAAACACTGCCCATTTAGAACCCATCAAACAAACAATACACCCAAATGGGATCAACACAACTATATCCCCTATAAAATACTTGATACCCACAAACAACCTTGTATAGTGCCGTGAATGTGACCTAAACAATATCAGATTTTTTGTCGGATCGCCCACCGATGAGTAGAAATTTTACTACTATCGTAGTGGGCCCTCCATTTTATTCAAAGTTAAAAAAATGGCCCATGACAGGTCATTAAATCAGGTGCACAGCACTAACAAGCCGTTGCTCCTGCACTACGAAAACTAAGCAGTGTCTCATAAGACGTTTCTCCAGATCAATAGGCAATGTCAATGTTCCTCAAACTTGAACCGTAAAGATGGAATACTCATCTGAAATCCCTCAAAGCAATGGCGCCACGGTTGCGATAACTCCGGTCCCAGGCAGAAATCTTCATTGACAAACAATCTTCCTCTCCGAAACTGTCATAATCCAAAGCATCAAGTCTTCTTTGACCAGTGAAGGAGTCGTATGATTCAAATCACAACACCAATCAGTGTTTCAAGCCGCGCAGCTTTGCAGCTCTTCCTCAGGCGAATGAATCATACCAGTATGCAGCCCTATTTAAAGGACATCTGAGTGACGTAGAAGCTACCCTCCAGAAACAGACCAAAAGAGACGATTCAAAGAGATGTTTAGAAATGAAGACTCCACCAATCGATTTCCGTATTCATACCAGCTGGAACAACAGAATCCAGCCGAAAAATCCACTGTTGTTCTTTAAAGTGGAGCTTCCTATGGCGATCCCCTCCCATTGGTAAGGGGGCAACAACATCCAGAACCCGCCAATGAAGGTCTGCAAACTGATGGTTGAACTGCTGACAATGTGGTACCATTGGAGCAAACGGTTGGCGAGCATTGATACGAGAGCGATGCTCTAGCAAACGCTTCCTGACCGGCCGTGTTGTTTTGCCGATATATTTCAAATTGCAAGGGCAAATCAACAGATAGATCACAAAAGCTGTGTAGCAATCTGAAAAACACCGCGATCGGTAACGTTTATTTGTAGTAGGATCTACCCATTCCTCGCCCTGCAAAGAGCTCATGCAAAAATCACAACGGCCACATGCAAAATGACCCTTATCTGGCACTGGAGTGGATCCCCCCTCCCGTGTTCGAACAACATATTCCCCTATTGTCTTTGATCGCTTATAAGCTACCATAAGAGGTTTATTATTTAGTGTTTTAATAAACCTCTTATGGTAGCTTATAAGCGATCAAAGACAATAGGGGAATATGTTGTTCGAACACGGGAGGGGGGATCCACTCCAGTGCCAGATAAGGGTCATTTTGCATGTGGCCGTTGTGATTTTTGCATGAGCTCTTTGCAGGGCGAGGAATGGGTAGATCCTACTACAAATAAACGTTACCGATCGCGGTGTTTTTCAGATTGCTACACAGCTTTTGTGATCTATCTGTTGATTTGCCCTTGCAATTTGAAATATGTCGGCAAAACAACACGGCCGGTCAGGAAGCGTTTGCTAGAGCATCGCTCTCGTATCAATGCTCGCCAACCGTTTGCTCCAATGGTACCACATTGTCAGCAGTTCAACCATCAGTTTGCAGACCTTCATTGGCGGGTTCTGGATGTTGTTGTCCCCTTACCAATGGGAGGGGATCGCCATAGGAAGCTCCACTTTAAAGAACAACAGTGGATTTTTCGGCTGGATTCTGTTGTTCCAGCTGGTATGAATACGGAAATCGATTGGTGGAGTCTTCATTTCTAAACATCTCTTTGAATCGTCTCTTTTGGTCTGTTTCTGGAGGGTAGCTTCTACGTCACTCAGATGTCCTTTAAATAGGGCTGCATACTGGTATGATTCATTCGCCTGAGGAAGAGCTGCAAAGCTGCGCGGCTTGAAACACTGATTGGTGTTGTGATTTGAATCATACGACTCCTTCACTGGTCAAAGAAGACTTGATGCTTTGGATTATGACAGTTTCGGAGAGGAAGATTGTTTGTCAATGAAGATTTCTGCCTTGGACCGGAGTTATCGCCACCGTGGCGCCATTGCTTTGAGGGATTTCAGATGAGTATTCCATCTTTACGGTTCAAGTTTGAGGAACATTGACATTGCCTATTGATCTGGAGAAACGTCTTATGAGACACTGTTTAGTTTTCGTAGTGCAGGAGCAACGGCTTGTTAGTGCTGTGCACCTGATTTAATGACCTGTCATGGGCCATTTTTTTAACTTTGAATAAAATGGAGGGCCCACTACGATAGTAGTAAAATTTCTACTCATCGGTGGGCGATCCGACAAAAAATCTGATATTGTTTAGGTCACATTCACGGCACTATACAAGGTTGTTTGTGGGTATCAAGTATTTTATAGGGCATTTAGAACCCATAGCAAACCCGCCGTATCATAACAGCACTACCAGGACTCACAAAGTACCATACTCTACCTATCAAAAGGCAACACTGAAAATATTAAACCAAAACATTTCAGAGAATAACAATACATGACCTACTCGGGAAAGAGAACAAGTGGCAATCTCAAATAGAAACTACATAAACAGAATACCTCAGCTCAGTTACACATGCAGAACATAGACCATCACCAAAGAACAAAAACGCAATGTGTGCCTTCGAGTCAGTCCTGACTCCTGGCGACCCAGAAGCTCCTGGGTTTTCTTGGCAGTGTCACCGTAAGTAGATTGCCAGGCCTTTCTTCCAAGGCAATGGAGGGTTAAGTGATTTGCCCAAGGCCACAAGGAGTGCTAATGGGAATTGAACCCTAGTTGCTTGGTTACCAAGCCAGTGTTCTAACCACTAGGCTACTCCTCCATTCCAAACAAAGAACAATGAATCACAATTTAGAAATAGGAAGACAGTAATTAAACTGGGAACCCCAAAAGCCAAATTTGGAATGTACAACACTGTAGAAATAAAACTATAAATTAATTTCCTCTTGCACTAAACAAAGCGCAGATGTTAATGATGCACATTTCCCAGAGCTGACATATTCCAGTTAATAAATTCATAATAAAGCAATATTTTTCTACCTTTTGTGCATTATTTTTTGTTGCAATTGCTCCAGCCACTTTCTTCTGGTTTCTTTGTGTCTTCTGCTAACTTTCCAATGTCTGCTGTCCATTTGTCCTTTCTTCTCTCTTCTAGTTTTTTTCCATTCTCTCTCTACATCTGCTTTAACATACTAATCTTTCTCCTTTCCTCATTCCTATTTCATCCACTCAAATTTTACTCCTCCATCCTCAATCCCCACTTATTCTCCTAATACCCGTCTAATTGTAGATTTTTCTTCCCTCCCACACAAAATATTTTTCCCCTCTCCATTTCACTCTCCCAGCCCCATCCCATTCTAATCCTCCCCCAACATCAGCTCCCTTCTAGTTCCAGCCCCATCCAACATCCGCTCCCTTCTAGTCCCCGCATCAGCCCATTTCCAGTCCTATCCTAGCCCCACCATCAGCCCATTTCCAGTCCTATCCTAGCCCCACCATCAGCCCATTTCCAGTTCTAGCTTCCCCATCCATTTCCAGTCCTATCCGAGTCTCTCCATCAGCTCATTTTCAATCCCAGCCCCCATCAGCCCATTTCTAGTCATTTCCTAGCCCCACCATCAGCCCATATCAAATCCTAGCTCCCCTCCACTCAGCCCATTTCCAATCCAAGCCCCCCCATGAGCCTACTTCCAGTTCTAGCCCCTCCATGAGTCCATTTCAATCCAAGCCCCCACCACAGCCCATTTCCAGTCTTAGCACCCCCAACAGCCCATTTCCAGTCCTATCCTAGCCCCTCCATCAGCCCATTTCCTGTCCTAGCACCCCCCACTCAGCCCATTTCCAGGCCTAGCTTCCTCCCTCACAGCCCATTTCCATTCCAAGCCCCCCCATGAGCCTACTTCCAGTTCTAGCCCCTCCATGAGTCCATTTCAATCCAAGCCCCCACCACAGCCCATTTCCAGTCTTAGCACCCCCAACAGCCCATTTCCAGTCCTATCCTAGCCCCTCCATCAGCCCATTTCCTGTCCTAGCACCCCCCACTCAGCCCATTTCCAGGCCTAGCTTCCTCCCTCACAGCCCATTTCCATTCCAAGCCCCCCTTCCCATCAGCTATCTGCAGTTCAAGCCCCCCTTCCACTCAGCTCATTTTCAGTCCTAGCCCCCCACAGCCCATTACCAATCCTAACCCCCCATCACCCCATTTGCAGTCCTAACCCCCCCATCAACCCATTTCCAGTCCTAGCCCCCCTCAGCCCATTTCCAGTCCTAGCCCCACCCCCACAGCCCATTACCAGTCCTAACCCCCCCATCAGCCCACCTCCAGTCCTAACCCCCCATCAGCCCATTTCCAATCCTAGCCCCCCCATAGCCCATTACCAGTCCTAGCCCCATCAGCCCACTTCCAGTCCTAACCCCCCATCAGCCCATTTCCATCTTAGCCCCCCATAGCCCATTACCAGTCCTAACCCCCTTCACCCCATTTTCAATCTTAGCCCCCCTCATAGCCCCATTACCAGTTCTAACCCCATCAGCCCATAGCCCATAGCCCATTACCAATCCTAACCCCTCTCCCCCATCAACCCAGGGAAAATTTAAAAAAAAAAAAACTGGCTGCTGCTGCCACTGCCGCCGTGGCCCTTGCTTTCAGAGCCGCGAAGAGAGTTTCTCTCTCACGGCTCTGTTAAGCCCGCCAGCACTGATGGGAAACAGGCATTTCCTGTTTCCCATCAGCCCCAGCGGGCTTAACAGAGCCGCGAGAGAGAAACTCTCTTTGCGGCTCTGAAAGCCAGCGCCGAGAGGACTGACTCAACGAGGGCTCTGCCGGGTAGGCGAGGGGGGCCGCAGGACACTTGATTTTGCTGCTGCCATGGCGGCAGTGGCAGCAGCAGCAGCCAGTTTTGTTTTGAATTTACTTGGGCTTTTAATTAAGAATGTTGTTTGCGCGGGGCCCTGTGCAAACAACATTTTGCTCAATGGACAGGCCGGCTCTGACAGGGAGCCACATGTTGCATCACCCCCTTCTAGGCTGCAATTGGCTATTGCAGTAAGGAGGAGGTCCACACTATGCTGACAGACTTCCAGGGGCAGTTGGTCGCACTGGGTAATATGCTCAACCGTCTCATTGAGGACACTGAGCATACTGTCCAGCACTTACCGCCTCCCCTCGGTGATCCTCTTCCTTCTTAATTTTTTTTCTTTCGCCATTGTTTTTTTTCATTCCATTTTTATTACCCCTCCCCACCCCCCCCCCACCCCCACTGTACATAGTTCCTTGATCTTTTGGGTACTAGGTTGTTGCTCTAATCACTAGGTTACTCCTCTACTCATCTGAAGTAACAGCCTAATACCCAAAAGATTACGGTTCAGTTCTCACTGGTACTCCTTGTGGCCTTGGGCAAGTCATTTTAACCTCCATCTACTTCTGGTCATATCCTGCCAAGAAAACACAGGGGCTGCTGGGTCGCCAGGAGTGAGCTTTAACTTGACAGCACTTAAAAAACAAAAACAAAAAAAATATGTACAGTGGGGGGGGGGGGGAGATAATAAAAATGGAGGGAAAAACCCCCACACAATTTATTTATTTATCTGAAACATTTTTATATCGCATTTCCAAAGATCAACACGGCTTACAGGTAAATTGATATATAATGAACTAGGGAACATTACAGGGGAACCAGTAGCGTTAGAACAATAGTTAACATTTCTTAAAACCATTAGTAAGGATATAGTAGTTACTCAATGGAGTGAAGGGAGGGATAGAGGGACCCGAATCTTCTGAAATGATGGTAATTTATAACAGGAGTTGAGGGTGTCCTGGGTATTCAGTATTTATGTGACACCCTCAAAGTGCATGCGGAACAGGTGCATTTTTAACAGTTTCCTGAAGTCCTTTATGTCTGCGGTAGTTCTCATTTTTACGGCATATTGCTGGAGCATATAAGGAGAATGCTCGTCTGGATTTAACGAAGTGTGCTTCTTCTCTGGCGATTGCAGGGGACTTTTCCTATTATGGTTTGCAGGTAGTCAGAGGATTGGTCACGAAGGATTTTAAATATTGTCATTATGATTTTGTATTTAACTCTGTCTAGTAGAGGTAGCTGGGAGTGGAGGAGTAGCCTAGTGGTTAGAACACTGCCTTGGTAACCAAGCAACCAGGGTTCAATTCCCACTAGCACTCCTTGTGGCCTTGGGCAAGTCACTTAACCCTCCATTGCCTTGGAAGAAAAGCCTGGCAATCTACTTCTGGTCACACTGCCAATAAAACCCAGGAGCTTCTCAGTCACCAGGAGTCAGCATAGACTCAAAAGCACACACTGCATTGCAGTAGAGGTAGCCAGTGAAGCTCTTTCGTGAGGGGTGTGATGTGGGACCTCCTTGATGTTTGAGTTAGGACTCTGGCCGCAGTGTGCTGAGCAAGCTGTAATGAGAACAGCTGTAGTTTTGGCAAGTCTTGGAGGATTACTTTGGCAAAAGAAAAACAATTCAGAGGGAAAAGGATCACTGAGTGGAGGACGGTAAGCACTGGGCAATATGCTCAGTGTCCTTGTTTTATCATCAGCCTTCGTCGGGGGTGTAGGGACCTTTTAACAGACATATTGTACAAAACAATCAGCAGTTCTCCGACTTATCCGTCATATAGCACTAGAAGGCGCACGCACCGCAAACCTTTCAGACTACGGAGCTCGGTTCTCGCCTTTGCGGCGGGACTTCCTAGTTCCCTTCTCGCTCGCGCTCTCTCGGCCTTTCTCTTTCTCCCTCCCTCCGCTGACGTCAGTGGGAATTTCCAGCCAGGAAGTGAGAGCGCGCGGCTAGAGGCTTCGTCCCGCGAGAGCGCGGAGAAGGAGGAGGGGGGGACGTGCGGCTGCGAGCAGGAGCCTCTTCCTCCCGCGGCGAGAGGAGCAGCCTCTGTAATATCTCCTATCCCCCTAACGCTACCTGTTGCCATTATTTACTGTTGCCAGTAGTTTATCTCATTTACAGCACCCATTGTTGCCTGTATTTACTGTTGTCAGTATCTACTCTCATGCTACTGTATTTACTGCTTCCATTACTTAATGCTGCCAATACCTTCTCTCACTTACTGTATCCATTGTTACCTATATTTACTGTTGCCAATATCTACTCTCATTTACTGTATACCGCACTACTGTAGCCAGTAACCTACCCTCACTTAAATGTGTTAATCCTCCCGAAGCACATTGGAAGCAACTACTTCTAATGCTTTTTATGCAATTATCTTACTGTATACCAGTAATTAGAATCCTTATGTACTATTACCACTATTGCTATTACCACCTGCATTCACAGTACTATTGCAAATAATCTTTCTTGAGTGCGAATACTGCATCACACTGCACTGTAACCAACATTTCCTACACTTATCCTTCTCATTACTAACACTCAAGAGAATGTACAAAATTCTGCTCTTATTCATGACCTTCCTTATCCTTGGTCTCCCTTACACATCAAATGCATTCAACCATGAGACATATCATATACCAATCCGACGCTCATACGGAAGGAGATGGTCCGAATTCCCCCACCACACTACAGCAAAAAATAACTTTACATCCCACTCCCATCTACTCAACATTCCTCTCCAAACCATCAAAGTATACAAGAA
The DNA here is from genome assembly GCA_033557465.1 of Ichthyophis bannanicus. Classification (NCBI taxonomy): domain Eukaryota; kingdom Metazoa; phylum Chordata; class Amphibia; order Gymnophiona; family Ichthyophiidae; genus Ichthyophis; species Ichthyophis bannanicus. Next base: position 179,911,357 of record CM066041.1, on the reverse strand, counting down.
GAGAAGCAACATCACCAATGCCTATTGAAATGTGCACTGATAAATGCCAGATCAGTACGATCTAAATGGCCCGCAGCCATTGACCTGATACCCCAATATAATCTCGACATCTTGATGATCACGGAGACATGGCTATCCGACTGTGACAACGTACTACTGAATCAGATGCTGCCACCAGGTTTTGTGATATATACATCTCACAGATCCAGTCAGAAAGGGGGTGGAACCCTCATCCTGGTCAAAGCTGATTTACACTTCAAGATGTGCAAATCCTCTAGCTCAACGTACCTTGACTCCCTCACTATAGCTAATGAGCTCTGCACAATCAACCTTTTCTATCGGGCACCCTCCCCCTCACCAGATGATCTTCCAACTATAATTGAGCAGGCATGTACCACGTCTACCCCACGCTCACCAAGTTGGCTAATCGGTGACTTCAATCTCCCATCTCTGCAAGACAGCCACTCAGCAGCATTCCTTGACGCCCTGGAGGACCTAGGTTACAAACAGCATGTCGATTCCCCCACCCACATTAAGGGTGGCAAACTAGACCTCATTTTCGCACCTCTCTCCAACGCCACAATACCCCTAACCCTTGCACTATCTGTAATACCAGTACCCTGGTCGGACCACAGTCTTCTCAGTTTCAACATACCCATTAATACATCCCACAAAAGCCAAAAGTCTTCTAATACATCTGGACCCCACACAACCCGCTTTAGACCACTCAACCAGAGCATAGTCCTAGAGAATCTTAGACCTCTCATGGCCAACACAACCATGGACTTAGATGATCTCATATCAAAATGGGATGAAAACCTGAGAGCTGCCTCCTGCCCATCACCCACCGAAAAGAGAATTCGAAAACGTGAACATTCTCCATGGTTCTCCACAGACCTTCGTACATCCCTCCACCATCTACGCAAACTTGAACGACAGTGGCGACGAACTCACTCCCCTGAGGCGCTGGTAGCATACAGCTCATACCTAACTACCCACCGAGCAAAGATATCACAGAGCAGGAAAACTTACCACACAGGCTTAATAAAACGCTCCATCAACAAACCACATGCATTGTTCAGCATAGTAAAGTCCATAACAGGTGAACCGGTCTCAGCACAACCCCCTATGCCTCAGCCGCAGGACTACGCAAACTACCTCCAATCAAAGATGATTAAAACCAACACAGACTTAAATGTCAATAACGCCTCCACTTCACCTAAAACATCCCATGCAATGCCACTACACAACTTCTCCACTGTATCAAATAGAGAGGTTGTGAACATTATTGCCTCAATCAACCCCAGTACAGCTCCTAACGACCCGTGTCCAGCCAGCTGGATCAAGGACATGCGACATGACCTCAGTCAAATACTGAGCAAAATACTGAACCAGTCTTTCTTAACAGGTTCATTCCCACAGAGTCTAAAACATACCTCCATCAAGCCCCTACTGAAGAATAATAGACTGGACCCATCCAAGGTTGATTCCTTCAGGCCTATCTCAAGCATCCCACAGCTTGCAAAATCATTGAGAAGGCCGCCCAACAACAAATCCAACATCATATTGACACTGAAGCACCACTAGATCCATCTCAACATGGCTTCAGGGAAGCACATGGAGTTGACACAGTCCTTACAACCCTATTCAATGTTCTGGTAACAGGAATAAATAAAATACAACAGGGCTTCGTCCTCATCTTCCTGGACATCTCCGCCGCTTTCGACTCTGTGAATCATGACATACTCCTACAACGTTTGAAAGATAAGGGGATTCAAGGCACAGCACTCGAGTGGTGCAAATCCTACCTATCTAACAGATGGCAACAGGTAAAAACGGGCCACGCATCCTCAGAACCTTTCCTGCAATCACAGGGAGTACCACAAGGATCGTCCTTATCGGCACTAATGTTTAACATCTACATGCAGCCGATATGTGACTTGATCAGATCCTTTAATGTACAATGTCTCGCTTACGCAGATGACATCCTCCTATATATGCCGTTCACAATTGAACATCCAGTATTCTCCCCAATAATCAACTGTTTTGAAGCTGTAGCCGAATGGTTGCTATCACAAAACCTTCGGATTAACCACAACAAAACTGACGTTCTTTTTGTCACAAGGAATCGTAAGTTCATACCTCCTCCATCACTACTCGTCAACAACATAGAGTTGAAATCAAAAGCTACCATCCGTTACCTCGGCATCACATTGGATCAGCACTTGGATATGACAACGCATGTCAAGAACATCACAAAAAATATATATTATAAGATCAAATCGCTACGTCACCTCCGCTCTCTACTTGATCCCACAGACTTCCGAACAACCTTCCAGGCATTAGTCCTCCCACACCTGGATTTTGCCAACATCATCCTCCACGGCCTCCCTCAATCAACTTTAAATCCACTCCGCCTAGCCATGAATACAGCCGCCAGAGTCCTCTCCGGCTCATCAAGATCTGAACATATAACACCCATCATGAAGGAACTGCATTGGCTACCATTACATGCCAGAATCCAGTATAAGTCTTTAGTCCTTACATTCAAGGCACTAAATAACTGCCCCCCTACGCCAATCAGCAAGCTTATCCACTGCACCCTGGAAAACAGAAAAAGGAGAACCACATCAATGAACACCTTAATTGTCCCAAAAATAATAACGAAGTGCACTAAGGCCACCTCCAACAGGGCCTTCTCCTTATTTGCACCTCTAAACTGGAATGCGCTACCTCACGAAATCCGTGCTATCAAAAACCTAACCCTATTCAGAAAAGCATTGAAATACCACTTGTTCACAAAATGCTACCCAGAAGTCAACCCATACATTAACAAAACTATTACCTCAATACAACCCGAAAAGGGCTAGTTGGCCAACCTTCTCTCTAGTCCTATTAGGAACCACATTGCAACATCCAAACGAGTTTTATATCACTGTATATACCATTAAGTTAATACCATTAAACAAGATATGCCATTAAGTTAATCTGTACATAGTTCCCCCGGTTGTCCTATTGTTGAAGTTCCCTGTTCAATGTAAAACTCAATGTTACTTGTATGCATTGTAGTATGTTCTTGTTCTATGTACACCGCACTGATTTTAATAGCGCGGTATAAAAGAATTGTTAAATAAATAAAAAATAAATAAATAAATATATGTGGATGATGTTCAATTTTTAGTTCTAATTGATTCTATTGATGATTGTTCTACCAAAATTACTCGCTGTATTCATGTCATTCATGGTTGGATGTTTCATAATAAACTGGCTCTTAATGTATCAAAAACTGAAATATTAACTCTGTCAAGAACTCCTCTGGATATGCTTTCTATTTCTGGTAATCAACATTAGTCACTGACACTTAAATCCGAGATTCGTGACTTAGCAATAATATTGGATTTCTCACTGCATTTGAGGTCACATGTACCAAAATCGGTAAAGGTAGCCTATTATAAGTTACATCTATTAAAACGTTTGAAACCATATCTTACTTCTGAAAATTTTCATACAGTTATCCAAATACTGGTGTTCTCTGCATTTGATTACTGTAATAGTCTTTTTTCTAGGTTTACCAGTAGGCACTCTTCGATTTTTAGTCTGCACAGAATTTTGCTGAACATCTTATTACTGGGAGTGGCCAATCTACCGATATTCGGCAGCAGTTGTATGTTTTGCATTGGTTACCAATAAAATACCGGATACAGTTTAAAGTTCTGATGATTGCTTTTAAATGCATTAATCAGATTGTTCCAATCAACTTGTCTTCCTTATTGACCATATACGTCCCTTTTTTTTTCCAAACAAAAGTAAATGTCTTCTCTGCATTAAACAGGGTTCTTAGCTTTCCTGGCTAGAGTAACTCTCCCTGTTTCCTTAATGCTTTGGGGTTTCAAGTTACAGGGTTTTCTTCCTCCAGAAGCTTTTATTCAGTTCTCTGACACCATGAACAGTCCATTAATGAATCTTCAGACATAGAAACAGGTTCAGAACAATCTACCTGCATTTCCTCTGGATCTCCTGCCAGTACGTCTGACTCTAAAGCTCCATGCAACGCTTCTGACTCAATGCACTCCAAAAGCTCCTGAACTTTTCTCCACTGAGGCTTTCCACTACAAGCAAGGTTTTCACCTGGAAGGTGAAGCTTCTTTTTCTGAATTAAATGCCACAGTGCCTCTAACTGTTTCAAGTCACTGTTAGCTGTATTTTTGTTCACCCACCTTCTGAGAGCTTGAACCCTTAGAGCTGGTTCACGAACTGTAGAAACTGCACTCGGCTGCTGGCCAGTAATTCTCCCAGCCACACCTCTGCTGGCTTCAGAACTACTTGTACTTTTCCTGCAAGCCTGACTTTCTCTTGGGGTGTTGCCTTCAACTCTGAAGTCCCCACGGAGGTCTCCACCGGTCTCCTCCCCGGTGAACTCTCTGGGTCTCTCTTGGGTGCTTTTCTCCCTAGCAGTCTCTGTGGTCAGCTCCAACTCCCCGGTCAATTCCCCGATCGAATCCCCGATCAAATTCCTGGTCGAACTCCCTGGTGAACTCCCTGGTGAACTCTCTGGTGAACTCTCTGGTGAACTCTCTGGTGAACTCCCCTTCCTTCCTGTTCCTCTGGGTTTATAAAGCTGTTCTTTTCCTATCGTGCACTGCCCCCTGCTCAGGTGTTTTTCATTAGTTTCCAAGCCTGCCGTTAGGTTAGCAGAGCTTGGGTGTGGCCTGCCTTCAGCCACTGCGTGTTTTTTCTCTTTTCCTGCACTCTGCAGGCTATGGATTCGCTGCCTGTCTCTTTCCTTAAAGGTAGATTTTTGATTTTCCTCTATTTCCATGGGCCCAGCCACACTCTCCTCATCACAGTATTTATGTCATTTATATTCCATACAAATTCCAATTATATTCAGGACAGGTCACAATCTATGCACAATGTCTAACACAACACAAATATTTTGCAAATCCCTCTAAAAAGGTCATGCAAATAAACAGGCTTTCAATATTAGAAGTCCATACTCGTGTATGTTGGGGGTGGGAGGGTAGCACGGAGAAGAGGAAACTTCATTATTTCACAAAAGGTAAAACCAAGGATGTTGTGGTAAGGTAGCTGTCAGAGACTGATGTGGGCAGGGGGAGTCAGAATGCTCATAAAAGGAACAGGAGGTGAAAAACCGACCTATTATTATGACCCCACGAGCAAGAGCAAGTAGCCACAGTCTGATGTCACAAAACAGAGAATGCTTAGATTAGACAATATATGAAAGTCTAATCAATCAGGGATTTCTTTAATGGAACAGGTGGATGTCACTCTGCAAGTCAGGGCATCCCGAAGTACCGACTGACAGAAAGCAGGACTGTGCAAGAGAATGGACACTACACAGAAAGCCCCGTCTGATGCACACCCTCTGAGTGAACACTAATCACCTCAGTTATACAGGACACTGGAAAGGACAGACTAGAGGACTGACTTCCAGATCTAGAAGCACCAGAAATTCACCCAAATTAAAACTAAATAAATAAACAAGAAATTAAAATCACTTAGGAAAATAAATAAATATGGATACATAAAAGCATCCACACACAACTGCATATATTAGACATACAGAATATGAATCTCAGGGTGTGTTTTCTCTTGCAATAATTACTATATATCAAGATTAGTCGGCACAGCTTTTCAGCCTCAGAAACTGTGCCTGCCGTCAATCTCACGCCATTAGGTAAAGCTCTCGTTCCCATGTTCAAGGTCTTGTTTATTTCCTGCTGCCTCATTAATTTGGAATCTGCACAGCAGCTGTGTTTAACTCCAAGGGAATGTCTCCAAAGAGCAGCAGTGGCAGTAGTCTAAGATGGGAAACAAACAGCCTTCTGCTGAGCAGCCGGACTCAGGGGTTAAACTCGAAGGACAGCGGCTGCTTTGCAATTCATGACTAAAAATGTTAATGCTGCAGTATTCATAACCTGATCATCCTAAAAATGTTCTGTGTTTGCAAGGCATGAAGCAATAAAAGACAGCAGTAGAGTCTCTCAAGAGCTTTTATTGGCGTGCAACAGAATTGTCACCGGGGAAAATGCCTCCTGGGCTTCAGGTTCTGTTTCCACTCTGCAGTATTTGAGAATGTTATAAAGAAATTTTTTTTAAAAGCTGGAAACAGGCACAAAAAGAAGTCACCATTTGGCCACCATAGCTTAAACATCCTGGCTCTGACAAACCTCTCCACAAAGACAATTATTCTGCCATCACCTTCTACCCTCTCCCACTGAGATGTGTAATTAAAGGGGGTCAGAATGTTGGTGGGGGGAGAGAAGGGGGAGCCGACCATCCCTTCTCAAAGCTACTCTGGCTTCTGCCTCAACAGGACCTTAGAGAGGCGATTATGATAGCAGCAGCACTACCCTGTGGGGTTGAGGAATGACATTGCTCCCACTAAGTGATTCTCTGCGATCTAACAGCGAGATCATGGATAGCTGCAGATGTTTATAAGGCATTAACTAATGCCTGTGATACACATGCAATAAGCAGATTAGTTCATTAGGGAATTTATTTTCCATTAGTCTGGTAAAAAATTTTGGAAGGTGGTTAGATATTTTTTTAAATGGTACAATAAAATACGGAGCATAACAGAAATCCTAATTAAATAGGACCAGTCATTGTATGTACTGGCGTTTCCCGGCCTTCATATTATGCCTTTCCATTTATGCTTTAGTTTATAGTTCTTTGCTTAAGATCTTTCTCCCATAAACTGTAGAGAGACGCTGAGCAGCAGATACTGGTTCCCAACAAGAAAAGGCAGAATCCACTAGAAAAGTGGCAAGGGCTCCAGAGTCCTGATCAGGACCAATGAACTTTTCCTTAGTAGGAAAACCATTCTTAAGCATGGCTTTTAGGCGTGGGGGAGGGGGGGAGAACTTGGACTTAAATATCTGCTAATCTGCAGATGAGATACTTCATTGAACGTAAAAATGCCCAATGTGGAAATGTTTGGAAAAAAAATGCTTAATATGGAGGCAATTTTTACAGAAAAGTCTGCTTAGCCAAAGGGGTTCCATCTCTACCATCCATCTGCCTGCCTGTTGCCTCTCATGCACAAAGAATATGACTCTCTCTTTACAAAGCCTGTCATAAGTTGCAAATTGCTTTAACACAGAGGAAAGAATAAGTTCAAAAGAAGCGCACAGATGGCAGAGCCCAGCTATTTCCGTCCATAAAGAGGAGGGGAATTAAATTGTGCATATCCACCACCAGAGAGGAGATCAAGGGCACCAGCAATGTACATACTAAAGCTCTGCAAGTTATTTAAGACATCTTTAAAAAAGGGGAAAGAACTGAATGCCCTCTTCTTTCTGCTATAGCCCACTACTACTGGAGATGTGTCCATGCATTTCATAAGCCACATGTTGCAAGGAGATAAAAACCTCAAGGCTAATTATTTCCAACACTGAGCTCTTGCTTTTCAAAAAACAAACAGTCGGAAAACAAATGTAGACAGGTGTATTTTATATAGTGCCTGCCACTGAAGCAGGACACCAGGGCTCAGTCGACCATAACAGGATGCTCAGACTTCCCTTGCCCAGTGTGGAATAGAAATGGGACAGCAAAGTCACATCTCTCTGTTACACTCCCTTCAGATACATGGGGAGAAACGTATTAGCAGAATGCAGCTCTCCCAAGATGCCAGGATCATTGGGATGCAAACTGGCCTGGCACCGGGTGCAAATTCTATTCTGAATAGATTAGCTACAGAGAAAAAAGTGGACAAAACAAATGTAGGAACGAATTAGGGATTAAGACATGTACAGAGGTGAGAAAAGCTCATGTTAGGGCTTACCCCTGATAAACAATTTGTCACACTTTGCTTTCCAGTACAGCTCTTACAGCATTTTAAAATGTTCTTAGTTCTATGATGAATCAAGCGCAACTGCAGTACCCAAACACATGGTAAACACATAGAAACACGATGGAAGATAAAGACTGTACAGTCTTCCATACAGTCCCTTTTTTCCAACCACTACAGTCCCTTTTTTCTCTTTCAGAGAGAGACATATTTATGAAACTGTTAAAGAATCCGTAAGTCTCCAGGCTTTTTTCATTGGCATTTGTCTGTTTTTTCACTTCTGAAGGTTTATGTTGTGGCTGCTGTTGTTTAAGGGCTGTCGAGTCAATGTTAACTCATGGCAACCCTGTGGATAGTTGTCCTAAACTGTGTTTGGACCTCTGCCATCTGTCTAATCATTAATAAAGTGGAATCCAAAGCTATCATTGTATGGATCCATCGCACTGCTGGCCTTTCTCTTTTGCACAGACCTTCAACCTTGCCAAGCATGATGTCTTTCTCTAATGATCTTTCTCTTTGCATGATGTGTCCAAAGTATGAAAGTTGAAGTCTTATCATTTGATCTTCTAAAGAAAGCTTAGGAGTGATCTCCTTTAGTATCGACCAATTTTTTCTTCAATCAGTCCATAGTATACACAGTATTCTTCACTCGCACCATAATTCAGACATCGATTTTCTTCCTGTCTTTCTTCTTAACTGTCCAACTTCTGCATCCTTATGACTATATTGAAAAAATGCCACAGCTTGGACAAGTTGCATCTTTCTATGCAGAGATACTTCAAGTATGCTGTGGTCACACCTCTCCTCAAGAAACCCTCACTTGATCCCACCTGTCCTTCTAATTATCAACCCATCTCTCTCCTTCCCTTCATTTCTAAACTACTTGAACGTGCAGTTCACCGCTACTGCCTCGACTTCCTCTCCTCTCATGCCCTCCTGGATCCCTTACAGTCTGACTTTTGTCCTTTACACTCTACTGAAACGGCTCTTGCCAAAGTCTCCAGTGACTTTTTCCTGGGAAAATCCAAGGGCCTTTACTCTGTTCTCATCCTTCTTGACCTCTCTTGCTGCTTTTGACACAGTTGACCACAACCTTCTCCTCGATACCCTGTCCTCGCTTGGTTTTAAGGGCTCTATACTATCCTGGTTCTCCTCCTATCTCTCCCATTGCTCTTTCAGTGTGTGTTCTGATGGCTCCTCCTCCTCTGCTACCCTGCTCCCAGTTGGTGTACCCCAAGGATCTGTCTTGGGTCTGCTCCTTTTCTCTCTCTATGCCCAGTCCCTTGGTGCGCTTATCTCTTCCCATGTCTTTCAGTACCATCTGTATGCTGATGACTCCCAGATCTACCTCTCTACGCCTGAAATCTCTCCGGCAATCCAGACCCGGATCTCTGCCTGCCTCTCTGACATTACTGCCTGGATGTCTTACCGCCACTTGAAATTGAACATGGCCAAGACTGAACTTCTTATCTTTCCCCCTAAAACCTCCCCTCCTCTTTCTCAGTCTCAGTGGATAACTCTGTACTCCTTCCTGTTTCCTCAGCCCGCAATCTGGGGGTCGTCTTTGACTCCTCTCTCTCTTTCTCCACACATATCCAACTGATAGCTAAGACCTGCCGTTTCTTCCTCTATAACATCAGCAAAATCCGCCGTTTCCTTTCTGAACTCACTACTAAAATGCTTATCCACTCCTTAATCACCTCCCGTCTTGACTACTGTAACCTACTCCTTGCTGGTCTCCCTCTGAATCATCTCTCCCCTTCAATCTGTTCAACACTTTGCTGCATGGCTAATCTTCCGCCAGCCTCATCATGCCCATATTACTCCTCTTCTCAAGTCACTTCACTGGCTCCCTATCCATTTCCGCATCCAGTTCAAACTTCTCCTCCTGACATATAAATGCATTCACTCTGCAGCTCCTCACTACCTTTCTTCTCTTATCTCTCCTTACAACCCCCCTCGGGAACACTGCTCTTCTAGCAAACTGCTTCTATCTGTGGCTTTCTCTTCTACTGCTAACTCCAGACTTCGCTCCTTTCACCTTGCTGCACCTTACGCCTGGATCAAACTACCTGTGTCTGTACGCCAGGCGCCTTCTCTAACCCTCTTCAAATCCAGGCTGAAAACTCACCTCTTTGCTGCTGCTTTTGGATCTTGACTCATCTGATCTTCTTTTTCTTTCCCCTTGTTTTATCCCTGCCTACACCTTTGTGTTTGCTTGACTAGATTGTAAGCTCTGATGAGCAGGGACTGTCTCTTACATGTCTGTGCAGCGCTGCATACGACTTGTAGCACTATACAAATGCTCAGTAGTAGTAGTAGTAGTAGATGATACTGTCTGTGAAACGGATTCGCTGCTTTTGATATCAAACTATCTCTACACTTGAAAATCCTGTCTAGATCATTTATAGCTGTTCTGCCAAGACCAATGCATCATTGAATTTCTTGACTGCTTGCTGGTTCTTTACTGATTATTGATCCATATTGATTATTGTCTATTATTTCTATTTCTTCTCACATCTGCAATAATGTCTCTTGTTCCTTGCCTTTCCTGAATTTTGCTTGCACTTCAGGCAAATTCTTGTTGTAGATATAGCTGTAGTCTTCACTGAGTGATCTTGAGTAGAATTTTCTGGTGTGTGGGATCAGAGCGATTGTACAATAATTTTCAAAGACAGTCAGTTGGATCACCTTTCTTCAGTACCAGTATAAACACAGATCTGTAAAAGCCACGGGTAACCAGAAAAGGTGAGCTGTGAGAAGCAGCAATGAAGTCAAGAAACAGCAAGACCCACGAGCAGCCCCTAGTGTCAAGCAAGGAACCAGTTCTCCGATAGCCTGAACACATCGAAGGGCAGGAGTTGCCTTACACCCCAAACAGATGACGGAGTACTGCCTGGCCAAAGGTGCTGTCCCAGCAGGACTTCCTCTCCAGGCAATAATGACCTGCGAAGGTATGTACTGAGGATCAGGTGGCGGCCCAGCAGATCTCCATGACCCTGAAGCTGTGATGCGGCACTCTAGCGAGAGACCAGCCTGCTCATAGGAGAATGTGCACCTTCCATAGCCAATTTGTACATGGGGGAGTTTGAAAAGAGGTGGATGGCTCAGTCTCCGTATGTGGCCAATATAATAGCGTGGCATAGGTACATTGATGATGTGTTTATGTTGTGGCAGGGGCCTGAGGCAACCTTGACTGCTTTTTTCGTGTGGGTAAATCAATGTGATCCTAACATTAAATTCACCTATGAGTATCACAAAGATAAAATAACATATTTAGATGTATTAATAACGAGAGGAGTAGGGAATTGGAAAGCATCGGTGTAACGGAAGGCTACAGACCGAAACACTTTTTTACATTTTAATAGTGCACATCCCCAGCAATTAAAAGCAAGTCTCCCATTTCCCCAATTTTTACGCTACCAACGTAATTGCTCAGATAAACATGAGTTTAAGGTTTTATCGAAGCAATTAGCTAATAACTTTAGGGAGAGGGGGTATCCTCAGAAGGTCGTCCATCATGCGTATACACGAGCACTTCATAATAACAGGGGATCTGCTGTTGGGATCCCGGCAGGATAAGAGTTTAAATGTGATTGCTCCTGATCAAATTAATTTGATCACAGTGTATTCCCCGATGAGTTGTGGGATATAAAAGGTGCTGAGGAAGTACAATAACATTTTACGTGTAGTACCTGGTTTGATGAACCAACAGCTACGATGAGTATGGCAGAGGAATAGGAATTTAAAAGAACAGCTAAGCCTGATTATTTTAAGACCTTTGACCCCTGAGAGATTGGCAGAGGATCCAAAGGGACATAAAAAATGTGGGACCTGTACCATTTGTGATATAACGATGGAGATAGTATGCTTTACTCATAGAGGGGTGGTTCATAAGTTACGACACAATACCACGTGTGAGTCATCTAATGTGGTTTATATAATAAAATGCCCTTGTGAACTACTTTATGTGGGAAAAACGACCTGTCTGTTTAGAGTTAGGATGGGGGAGCACAGAAGTAGATTAAAATGTAATAGGAAGGAGGCCCCTTTGGTGCAACATTGTATGTCTGAGGGACATATTTTTGAACAGCTACGATGCTGGTGTGTTGATCAAGTAAAGACGGGTGTGTCAGGCAAGTCGCAAGAGCAAATGTTGATCATTAGAAAACAAAAATGGATATTTAATTTAGATTCAGTAGCTCCTAAGGGGCTGAATGTGAATATAGAGTGGTCAGCTTGTCTGTGATTATGATTTGGTAGGAGGCTGGAGCTCTTGGTAAAGTGAGCCACAGCATATACCAAAAAGTCCGGATTTGATTATGGTGATCTGCGTAGAAAGAGTAGTTACTCACCTGTAACAGGTGTTCTCCAGGAGCAGCAGGAATCAGTCCTCACATATGGGTGACGTCGGCGCCGATGGAGCCCTCATGCGGAGCATTTCCCCAGCTTTCAAAGAAAGCCTTTGGGAATTGCAGCGCGCATGCGCGGTCCCCTTCCCGCCCAAGGGTGCCATCTTGCTCAGTCTGATGACATAGCTAAAAGACAGCAAAAAAATTAGCAAAATAAATCATATGACTGCAACTCCAAGGGGAGGAGGGAGGGTTGTGAGGACTGATTCCTGCTGCTCCTGGAGAACAACTGTTACAGGTGAGTAACTACTCTTTCTCCAGGACCAAGCAGGAAGTCAGTCCTCACATATGGGACTCCCCAGCTTAAGGCTACCGGAGACCCTAAGCGGAAAAAATGAGCTCCCTCTAGCTTGTCAGCACGTAAGGAAGGAATCTTCTCTGAGAACGCCCCCGACCGGTAGCCCAACACCAGGGCCGGAGGGTAGGAGTTGCCTAAACCCCAAAGAGATTATGGAGTACTGCCTGTCTGAAAGCACTGTCCCTGCGGGACTCCCTCTCAAGGCAGTAATGGGCCGCAAAAGTCTGGCTTGAAGGCCAAGTAGCAGCCCGGCAGATGTCTGCCAACGGAACAGAGCGGAGATGAGCCACTGACGCAGCCTTCGCCCTGACACGATGAGCTGTGACTCGACCCTCCAACGAGAGGCCGACTGCCCCATAAGCCCAGGCGATACAGTCAGCGACCCACATGGACAAAGTACGCTTGGAGACAGGTAGCCCCAACTTATTGGGGTCAAAAGAAACGAAGAGCTGAACAGCCCTCCAATGCTCCCGCGTACGGTCAAGGTAGAAGGACAACGCCCTCCTACAGTCCAGGGTATGCAAGACCATCTCAGCCCGGTTGGCATGCGGCATGGGAAAGAAGGTCGGAAGAACCACCTCCTGATTGAGGTGAAAAGGGGAGACAACCTTAGGAAGAAACTTAGGGTGAGTCCGTAAGACTACCCTATTCCTGTAGAACCTAGTGTAAGGGGGGATCAGACACTAGTGCCTGAAGTTCACTTACTCGCCTAGCAGAGGCAAGAGCTACCAGAAATAAGGTTTTCCAGGAGAGAAAACGGAGAGGGCAGGTAGCCATAGGTTCAAAGGGCGGACAAGTAATCCGCTGTAAGACCACATTCAGATCCCACTCAGGGGCTGGTGGATGCAAAGGAGGCTTAAGCAGAAGGAGGCCTCTGAGAAAACGAGCCACCAAAGGGTGGTTGGAAAGAGGCCTTCCGTCCACCGGCGAGTGGTGCGCTGAGAGAGCACTGAGGTGAACCCTGACAGAGTTGGACTTAAGGCCTAGATTGGAGAGGTAAAGCAAATATTGCAATACTACCGCTACCAAGCACGAGAAGGGATTCTCGCTGTGCTGAGCACACCATGCGGAGAATCTACGCCACTTAAGAGCGTAGGATTTCCTGGTGGATTGTTGCCTAGAGGCCAAGACCACATCTTCCACCTCTCGAGGCAGTAGTAGGGGAGCCAGAACTACCCTTTCAGCAGCCAGGCCATCAGATGAAGGGACTGGAGGTTGGGGTGCAAGAGAGTCCCCTGATCCTGAGACAGGAGATCGTGTTGAAACCCCAGAGGAAGAGGGGTGTCCACCGCTAGCTGCAGCAGAAGCGGGAACCACGGTTGTCTCGGCCACCTGGGGGCTATCAGGATCAATGAAGCCCCGTCCTTGAGGACTTTGAACAATGTCCTGGACACCAGTGGCGTGGGAGGAAACGCATACAGTAGGCCTGTGGACCACGAGATCAGAAACGCATCCGCTGCTACTCTGAGAGGATGCGGTTGTCTGGAGCAGAATCTCGGGAGTTGACGGTTCAGAGGACTGGCGAAAAGATCCATGGTGGGGAGGCCCCACCTGAGAAAGACCTGCTGAACCATCAACGGGTTCAACCTCCATTCGTGTGGTTGCAGGATCCTGCTCAGCCTGTCCGCCAGTTAATTTTCTTGACCTGGGAGGTAGACAGCCTTGAGGAGGATTCCGTGATTGACAGCCCAAGAGCACAGCCGTTGTGCCTCCTGACAGAGAAGGAAGGAGCCTGTGCCTCCTTGTTTGTTCACGTAGAACATGGCAACTTGATTGTCCGTTTAGACCAGTACAGACTGGTGAGAGGCGAGGTGGGAGAAGGCTCTCAGAGCTAGGCATATCGCCCGTAGCTCCAGGAAGTTTATCTATTGAGCAGCCTCCCAAGGGGTCCAGAGACCCTGAGTACATGTCCCTTGGCAATGTGCTCCCCAACCAAGAAGAGAAGCATCTGTCGTCAGCACTTGAGAATGCGGAGGGGATTGAAAAACCACTCCGAGTACCAGATTCGGAAGATGAAGCCACCATTGCAGAGAGGAGACTAGCAGGTCGGATATTTTTACTGAGTCCACTAGGCTCCCCGTGGCCTGATGCCACTGAGTGCGAAGGCTCCACTGAGCAGGCCGCATGTGCAGGCGGGCATTGGGGGTGACATGAACCCTGGAAGCCATATGGCCAAGTAGTCTCAGGAATTGCCTGGCAGAGACCAGGGAATTGCTGCGAAACTGCCTGGCCAGATCCATCAGCCTGTGGGCTCTGTCCATTGGCAGAAAAGCCTTCATCTTGCTCCTATGAATTCTAAGTTCTGGGACGTGAGCAAAGTGGACTTTGCGAAGTTTATGACAAACCCCAAGTGCTGAAGCAGAGCCACAGTGCGAAGGGTGGCTTGATTGGCCTCCTGGGAAGACTGGCCCCTTATGAGCCAGTTGTCCAGGTACGGAAACACAAAACGACCTTGAAGCCCAGGTATGCCGCCACCACTGCCAGGCACTTGGTGAACACCCTGGGAGCGGAGGACAGGCCAAAGGGTAGTACTCTGTACTGATAGTGGTTTCCTCCCACAACAAATCTGAGATATTGTCTGTGATCTGGATGAATAAGGATGTGAGTATAAGCATCCTTTAGATCTAAGGATCATAGCCAATCTCCCTGCTGGAGGTAGGGCAGCAGGATTCCAAGGGTAAGCATCTTGAACTTTTCCCTCTCCAGGAACTTGTTGAGGTTGCGCAAGTCTAGGATGGATCTGAGGCCTCCTGTTCTTTTTGGTACCAGAAAGTACCTGGAATAAAAGCCGTGACCTCTCAGGTGGTGGGGCACCGGTTCCACAGCCTGTTCCTTTAGTAGACTTGCTAATTCCTGAAGGAGTAGGTCCCTGTGCAGAGGGAGTCTTGGAGGCTCCCCTGGAAAATAGGAGGGAGGTACCTAGTGAAAATGGAGAAGATAGCCCTTTTGGACTATATGGAGCACCCAGGTATCTGATGTGATGGTTGACCACCTGTGGGCAAAGTGGGCCAGCCGGCCTCCTGTGCTGATGTGAGCCAGCTGAGGAGAAGAGGCTATGCTTTCTGAGTCAAAAACCCCCACCCTGCTGAGCAGGGGCCGGTGTTGGTGGCTTGGGGGCCTTCTGCCTACGGGGCCCATGACCCTGCCCCTTGGCCTGCTGACCCTGTTGGAGAGCTGCAGAGGCCTGATAATGAGGGTATTGTTTATAGGCAGATGACTTCCTCGGGTAAAAGGTCTTTTTTCCCGAGCCCTTCTTTTTCTGAGAAGGGGCAGAGGTTTTTCTGGACAGCCTAGTCCTGGTGAGAGTCTCTGTCTCGAACTCAGCAGCCTTTTCAGCCATGGGTTTGCCAAAAAGGTTCTCACCCCGGCAGGGGACATCGACCAACTTGTCCTGTACCCATGGCTCGAGGTCGGATGACTGTGGCCAAGCCTGTTGGCGGGCACCAATGCCGGCCCCGGCTACTCGGGCCGAAGCCTCGAAGCCATCGTAGCCTGCTCGAGAGATAAACTTCGAGCACTCCCGAATACCATGGACAAGACCTGGAACCTCTGCAAAGGTTCCTCGGAGAGACCAGCAGAGAACCCGGCAATCTCCTTTGCCAGGTCTCGGAGGTACATGCCCATGTAGAGCTGGTAAGTCTGGACACAGCAAGCAAGCATAGAGCCCTGGAAGCACTTCTTACCGAGGGCATCC
This sequence comes from Ichthyophis bannanicus, assembly GCA_033557465.1. NCBI lineage: Eukaryota > Metazoa > Chordata > Amphibia > Gymnophiona > Ichthyophiidae > Ichthyophis > Ichthyophis bannanicus. The sequence goes on along the minus strand of CM066041.1, from coordinate 179,895,140 downwards.
AGGTTCCGGGCCTCCCGGCCGGGAGGCACCAAGGAGTGCATCTTCTGACTTTTCAGTCGATGCATGGCCGATTCCACAACTATGGAGTGGTGCGGTAATTGCGCCTTTTGGAACCCGGGGCTCTTGCGGACTCGATAGATTGAATCGACCCGCTTGCTTAACACTGGCGTCGAGGCCGGGGTCTCCCACATGCGGAAGAGCAGCCGCTCCAGCATCGGAGGAACCGGAACAGTAAAGGCCTCCTTTGGGGGAGAGTCATACTGGAGTGCCTCGAGCTCCTCGGCTCGAGGCTCCTCCTCGAGATCCGTGGGGAAGGCCAAGGCCTTGGCCATATCCCGCACGAAATCCGAGAACCGGGTATCCTCCGGTGGGGATCGTCTCCGAGGTTCAGACTCCGGCGAGTCCGATGGGACACAGCGAGTCCGAAAAGTATCGGGTGACTCTTCGTCCTCCGTCTCCCAGCCCGACTCCTCGGAGGAGGAATCGAGCGGCTCCGGTCAAGCGGGCACCAATGCCCTCCGCCCCGACGCCGAGGGTACCGGCGTCGACGACCTCGGTCCCGAACGGGAGGCCGAGAGAGACCGTGGCCGAGGATCGACTCAAGCCCGCATGGACTCGAGGATCGGCTCGGCCTCCGGGGTCGACTTAGACATCGAGGTCCCGGTGGTCGGGGCAGATGCACTGGTGAGACCGGCGATCAATGCCCGCTGCTGTTCCATGAAGGCAGCGAAGCTGCGCTCCAAGGCCGTCAACCTGAGTCCGAGCTCAGGAGACTCAGCAGCCCCCGACTTGGGCCCCGACGTCGGTTCCCTTGGAGGAGAGTCCACGAGGACTACAGCACTTACGTGTCCAGGAGACTCCATCTCGACACGAGGATGCTTGGCAGGCCTCTCTGACTCCAAAGACCCGGGACGGCTATCGGGGCTATGCGACCTGGCCCTCGAGGAACCAGGAGCGTCCACTGACGCTGCCCTCGTGGTTTTCTTCTTCCTGCGATGTTCCCGCGAAGGAGACCCCTGCTCAGAGGAACCCCGACGCTGCTCGGGGCCGGAGTCCCAAGACGTTGAGGCCTCTGACGAGGTCCGTGCCCGTCCGGACGCGGAGTCAGAAAAGATCCGATCCTTTTGGTGCTGCCGACTCCTCAATGCCTTCGAGGACATTTTGCCACACGGGCCACAGATCATTGGGTCATGATTGGATCCGAGGCAGCGGAGGCAGGAGTCATGTGTGTCGGTAAGAGACATAAGTTTCTTACACCGATCACACTTTTTAAACCCGCTGGTAGCCATCGGGGGGAAAAAAGGGCCCCTGCGAGGTCAAAAGACCGGGCTGCCAGGGAAAAAAGAAAAAAGGCGCGAACGCTAGTCACAAAGGACAAAAACCGAAAAAGAGAAAGAGGACTCGATACGAGCGTATCGGTCCAAGGCGGGAAAAGGATCCGGCGTCGAACCAAAGAAAAAAGGGAAAAAATAGGGAAAATCAACTTTTTCCTCGGGGAAAAACGAACTACGTCCGTCGGGCTCCGCGGAAAAAAGAAGACTGAGCAAGATGGCACCCTTGGGCAGGAAGGAGACTGCGCATGCGCGCTGCAATTCCCAAAGGCTTTCTTTGAAAGATGGGGAAATGCTCCACACGAGGGCTCCGTCGGCGCCGACGTCACCCATATGTGAGGACTGACTTCCTGCTTGGTCCTGAAGAATATAGTTTCCACAGTCTGTGATGCTGACGTAATGGGTAGAGCTAGGGACTGTCAAATGGGAGTGAGAAGGTAGGACTTTAAATTGGTCATTGAGATCTGTAGTCCGCATGCGCGGTGTCTTCTACTCGGGTGGAGAGTGTGGAGCTGTCCCATACACTGGATGGCTTGGAGTCCTTGTTTTTGAATACGTGTGCAGCATCAAAAATTAGGTTAGTTGTGGATAGGCTGTAGTATGAAGGAATGCTGCATAGGAATGTTTAGTAATAAGGTAGTTGTTGGTGTGATTTTCTTTTACAATGACAGAATGAAGAGAAGATCCCCTGATTAACCAGATTTTAGTGAAACGCAAGGGCGCCTAATTAGTGGCGTTGGGATTTCAGAAAAGGAACGGTTGAAGAGAAGTTTTGGAAAGGATTTAAGAGACGTTAAGTGCTCCCTCTGCAGTTCCAATGTTTTATAAAAAAAATGTTAAACAAATATGTTAAAAATTTGAACAAAAAACAGCTAAAAAATGAATAATGATAAATAGTTTATAGTATGAAAATCAATTTTTAAACAACCACAGAAGGTCATTGATGTCAACAAGCACAATATTAGGACGTTTATTATGTCCAAATTATAGTGCAGTGAGTTGTCTGAGACCTCAGTACATTGGATTACATGTAACAATGAAGGAGAATACTAAACTTAAGAGATATTTTGAGTGAACTGCATAGCTATTGGATTACTGTGCTCATAGGAGAAGACAATGCAGGCCACCACCCAAATGGACAGAGTACGCTTGGAGACTGCTACTCCCCAGTCAAGATGAAAAGCTGCGAGGAGCGACGGTGGGCCTTGGTATGCTCTAGGTAGTAGGTTAGAGCCCGCTTACAGTCCAGAGTGTGGAGAGTGCCCTGTTCGCGTGAGGCCGCAGGAAGAAGGTGGGGAGCACCACCACTTGGTTGAGGTGGAACGGGGACACCACCTTGGGCAGAAACTTGGGGTGTGTGTGGAGCAGGACCCTGTTCTTGTGGAACCTTATATAAGGCGGATGAGCTACCAGAGCCTGGGGCTTACTAACCCTGCGAGCATGAGGAAGTGCATGAGGAAGACCACCTTCCAGGAGAGAGATCCTACTCCACCGCCGAGGGGCAGACGGGTGGCCATGAAAGCAGTAGGCCCCTCAGGAAGCGAGTCAAGAGGGGCTGACCCTCGATCATATGGTGGTGCACAGATAGTGCGCTAAGATGTACTCTAACAGAGTTGGACTTCAATCTCGCCTGAGACAGGTGAAGCAGGTACTGCAGCACCTGCTGGACAGTGTAAGAGCAGGACAAGGAAAAAGTCCACCTCTTATGTGTCCAAACAGCTTTTATTCAATTCTCCCCTTCACTGGCAGTGTTTCGGCTGTTCTGCCTTCTCAGGGGATAGCAAACCTCCAAGTGAACAAATGTAGCAACTAATTCATGGCAAACATTAAAAACTTAAAAAGTAATAATATTAAAACATGTAATAAAACTATAAGACATGTATTTAAAAGAATATGATAACTAAAATATGGACAGCACAAATAATCGAGGAGTGCATCTTCTGACTCTTCAGCCTATGCATGGCCAACTCCACCACAACACAGTTGTGAGGCAGTTGAGCTTTTTGGAAGCCAGGACTCCGGCGGACCCAGTACATCGAGTCCAACTGCCTGCTCACAATGGGCACCGAGGCTGGGGTCTCCCACATATAGAAGAGCAGCCATTCCAGGATGAGAGGAAGGGTATGAGGGAACGTCTCTGAAGACAAATGTTTGGAGACTCGTCATTCTTGGTCTCCCACTTTGACCCAAAGTCGGATGAGATCTCGAGGGTCCACCGGGCCTCAGGATTACGGCCCAGCACGGACAGCCCAAGGGCACCAGTGCACCTGCACTCTGAGCCAGGTGCACTGGGCAGGGAAGTCCTCAGCCCCGAGTGGGACCAGGACAGGTGCCGAGGGGTGTGTCAAGGCCAGTGGTGCTCAAGGATCGGCTCCACCTCCGGTGACTCCCTCAAAATGGAGGGGCCAGTGGTCAGGAGTGATGACCCAGAGGAACAGGCAACAGAGCTCGCTGTTGGGTCATGAAGGCAGACAAGCTGCATTCCAAGGCAGCCATCATGGCCTCGAGGCCAGAAGGCTCCGCAGTCACCAGCATAGGCAGAGAGGACCTCGGGCCCGGCGCCGGCACTGTCGAGAGGGAGTGTCCTCAATGAGAATGGCCTCGGAGGACTGAGACCGATCCCCAGATGCCGATGGCATCTTCTCCCACCAGGACAGCTTCAAGTGCCACTCTTGGCCTCACATTGAGTGTTCCAAGGCCGATGGCCATGGGCCTTGCCCACGGTCTCAGACTTGTCACCCAACAAGGCTACAGATGACATCCGGATCTTTGAGGGGTGTCCCTCCCTGAGTGAACCCTAGCTCAATGCCCCATGACCTCAAGGCTCCGAGGAAGCATAGTTGTCACATGAGGCTGAGGCCTCTGTGGCAGCCCTCGAGGGCACTGGTTCCATGGACAACTCTGGGATTGAGTCAGTCTTGTGGAAATTGACTTGTGCTGCTTCTTACAGCCTTGGAGGACTTTGAGCGTCATCTGCTGGCAGAGACCACAAGTTGAGGCATCATAATCTGCACTAAGGCAGCAAAGACAACAGTCCATGCGCAACATATTATGTGCACCGCGGTGACAAGACTTGAAGCCACTGACTGAGGTCATAGTGAGAAATACGGCCCCCCTGTGAGGTCAAACTCTGGCCCAGCCAGAAAGGGCACGAAAACTCACACACTAAAAAAAAAAAAACAGAAGGAAAAAAGGAACCAGAGGAAAACCGCAATGCCAGAGGCAAGCGGACTCGGGAGGTGAGGAGGACACCGGTACACAAATTGGAGAAGGAATTGATCTGAAAACCAAAGTAAATGCAAGAAAAAAAATCAACTTTTTCCAGAGGGAGCAGACATACGCCTGATGGGCTCTGTAGAAAAAAGGAGACTTAGGCAAGATGGCACCCTTAGGTGGGAAGGGGACCATGCATGTGTGATACATCTCCCAAAGGCTTTCTTTGAAAGCTGGGGAGAGGTTACCGCGCGGGCTCCATCAGCACAGATGTCACCCATATGTGAGGACTGACTTCCTACTTGTTCCCAGAGACTCTGTTAAATTCTGTGATCACCTCTTTTTCTCCTCTGCCTTTAGCTTCCTGTGTTTCTGAGCAATTTTCAGAGTATCTTTAGTCATCCACTTTAGCCATTTTTGATTTTGCACCTTTTCCAAACTTTTCATTTTCTTCAAGCACAACTGTGAGGTCATCCCATAGTTCCTCTGGTGTTCTGTCCTTGGCATCCAAAGCAGTGAATCGATTTCACAGACCATCTTTAAATTCCAGTAGTATATTTTTAAGATCATATTTTGCTACATTCATAAGTGGATTGCTCTTTTTCAGCTTTACCTTGAATTTTCATACTAGAAGTTGTGCCACAGTCAGCTCCAAGTTTTGTCTTTGTTGATGTTGAGTTTCCAAAATGCTATTTTTTTTACAATCCACTGGGTGAAGTCCATGTCCATAGCCACCGTTTGTGTTGTTGGAAGAAGGTTATCTGAAATGAATAAATTATTGGTCTTGCAGAATTCTATCAGGCTTTTTCCAGCTTAGTTTCTTTTACCAAGCCCATATTTTCCAACCACTTTGCCTTCTTCTTTATTCTCATCTTTTGCGTTACAGTTGCCCATGAGTCTGTATTTGTTTGAATGTTCTGTCGATTTCAGCTTGAACTGTTCATAGAACTGATCACCTTCTTCCTCTTCTGCAGCTGTTGTTGGTGCATATACCAAATAATAGTTGTGGTGATGGGCATTCCTCGTAGCCGAATAAAGATTAAGTGTTCACCGATGCATTGTATTTCATTACAGTTCTTGTGAGTTTTTCCTTAATTATAAATGCAACACTATTTCTTCTTTGTCTTTCATTTCTGGCGTAATATACCATGTGATCATCAGATTTAAAGTGCCTGATGCCAGTCCATTTCTGTTTGCTGACACTCAACCGATTGAGTTATGCATGTTCCATGAAGCTAACTAGCAATAGATTTAAAAAAAATCTTACTAAAATTTGTTTTAAGTCAGTGCATAATTTAAACTAGTAATTTAGCCAAGTTTAAAAATGGTTTGGATATGTTCTCTAAGAACAGGACCGTTAATCATTAATTAGCTAGACAGCCTTAGGTGTCTCCAATTTCCACATTTGGAAGTGGACTTTTCTATTTGCCATCTCATTGGTATTTCCAAGCAACCCAGGATGGGCATGATGGACAATTGGTCTGACTATATATTCTTATCTCTTGGTTTAAGAAGTGCAGATGGCTCCAGTCAGGACCACAGTACATGCTTGTGCTGGATATTATTTCCCTAACGGAGCCTACAAGAATGTTCACAGTCCCAAACCTCAGCTGTGCTGTTCACCTTAATACCAAAAGCAATTCTGGCTTCAATTACAGAATGGATCTTTGCTGCTTTATTGTTAGAATACAGAATTAGATCTTAAGTCTAGCTGAATCAGTTACAAATAAATCAACTGTCACACATGGCAAAGTTAAGCTAGCAAGGTTTAAAAGCGTCACATCCAAGGACCGATCAGTCAAACCATAGCTGCAAGGCAAGTAAAGCCCATCTTTCTGTCCATATCCATGTGAAGCCAGCGCTGAGCCAAGTCAGGACAATCGCTGGAGGACACAGTGCAGCTGGTGACTGACTATGACATCTTGAGGTTCTAATTCTTCAGCTCCTCATTATTTCTCTTCTCTTCTCTCCCCCTATAACCCTTCTTGGGAACTCTGCTCATTAGGCAAAGAGTAAATTAGACTTACCTGCTAATTGTTGTTCCTTGCGGAACTCTAGTCCAGTCCCGGAACCATAGAGTTGTGAACCTCCACCAGCAGCTTTGGAGACTGAACATCTTCATCTCTTTGATCATCCAGCTATATACAGCCCCAAGGACCACCCACACATCAGTACCTATTGACAAAGCATACTAAGCAGAGCAACAAATAAGTAGATATAACAACACAGTGGAAAAAAAGGATCCTGACCCTAAAGTTCCCACTACTAGCAAAAAATTTTTTTTTTCTTTTTCCAATTGCGTAACAACAACCTCCCGCCTACGGGAAGGCGGACCAGAACGGCCGTGGCGACCCTTGTGCAAAACGCATGCAACAAGAGACGCCACCGCTCACCCCCAAGATTTGACCCCGAAAGGAAACTAAGGCGTGCTGCAAGCAGAGGAGCTCTGACCGAAAGTATAGAGAACAAAAACCCTGGCAGACTCCTATAATGAATGTACCTTCTTGGCTGGCAGCGAGAACAGATAGACAGGGAGGGATCCGGGACTGGACTAGAGTTCCGCAAGGAACAACAATTAGCAGGTAAGTCTAATTTACTCTTCCTTAGCGTCCCTCTAGTCCAGTCCCGGAACCATAGAGGATGTAACAGAGCAGTAAATCTCTACGGGAGGGCCTCGCTAGTCCAGCCTGAAGCACCCGAGACCCAAACCGCGCATCCGACGCCGCCTGCACATCCAGACGATAATGCTTAGCAAAGGTGTGCAAGGACGACCACGTCGCCGCCCGACAAATATCCACCGCCGGTACCAAGCTAACTTCTGCCCAAGATGCCGCCTGCGCCCTAGTCGAGTGAGCCCGAAGCCCGGTAGGAACCATCCTGCCGTGTAAAAGGTATGCCGACAAAATCGCCTCTTTCAACCAGCGGGAAATGGAAGACTTAGACACCGCTTCCCCCTTGCGCGGACCGCCAAATGCGACAAATAGGCGATCGGACTTACGGAAGGCCGCCGTTTCCCTCAAATACCGACGAAGAGCTCGACGGACATCCAATGCGTGCAAGGAGTTATCCACGTGCTTGCCCCGTTCCTTGGCAAACACCGGGAGAGACACCACCTGATTCATGTGAAACGCCGAAACTACCTTAGGCAAAAACGCGGGAACTGGTCGCAATACCACCTTGTCGGCAGAGAAAGACAGATAGGGTTCCCTACACGAAAGAGCCTGCAACTCCGAGATCCTGCGAGCTGACGAGATCGCTACCAGAAACACCGTTTTCAACGTCAAGTCCTTCAACGAAGCTTGCGCCAAGGGTTCAAACGGCGAAGCCACCAGAGACCTCAACACCAAATTCAAGTCCCACGAGGGCACTAAAGCCCTGCACGGAGGACGCATAAGCAACACCGTTCGCAAGAAGCGCTTCACGTCCGCATGGGACCCCAATAACTGGCCCTGAACCTTGCCACGAAAACACGCAAGAGCTGCAAGTTGTACCCTCAATGAACTGGCCGCCAGGCCCTTGTCCACCCCTGCTTGCAAGGAGGAGAGGATCTGAGGAACGGAGGTCCGCAAAGGCCGCAACTCGCGAGCCGCACACCAGCTCTCAAAAATACGCCAGACCCGGACATACGCTAGCGACGTAGACCGACGCCGCGCCCGCAACAAGGTAGCAATGACCTCCGGAGAATAACCTTTGGCTCTCATTCGTGCCCTCTCAATAGCCATGTCGTAAGCGAGAATCGAGCCACCTGAGGCATCTGCAGCGGCCCCTGCCGAAGGAGATCTGGCCGAGGAGGAAGGAGCCACGGATCGGCCACACTCAACCGCACCAGATCCGCATACCAAGGCCGATGAGGCCAGTCCGGGGCAATCAGAACCACGGGACCCGGATGCCGCTCGATCCGCTGTACCAGGCGACCCAGCAGAGCCCACGGAGGAAAGACAGAGCAGCCCGTACCTTGGCCACCTTTGTGCCAATGCATCGAGGCCTTCCGACATGCATTCCCGACGCCTGCTGAAGAACCTTTCGACCTGCGCGGACTCGAAGGTCGCCATGAGGTCCATTATCGGCAGACCCCAACGACGGACCAGCAACGCAAATACCTCGGGATGTAGAGACCACTCTCCGGGGTCTACCCTGCGACGACTCAGAAAGTCCGCTTCCACATTGTGAACCCCCGCGATATGCTGGGCCGACAGACACTGAAGATGCCGCTCTGCCCAATCCAGAAGCAGATCCGCCTCCGCTTCCAACGCCGCGCTGCCTGTGCCTCCCTGGCGATTTATGTAGGCTACCGTGGAGGCATTGTCGGATAGCACCCTGACCGCCGCTCCCTGCAGCCAAGGCTGAAACGCTGTCAGAGCCAACCGCACGGCTCTCATTTCCAGTCGGTTGATGGACCACCGGCTCTCCCGCGAGGACCACTGGCCCTGAGCAATCTGGCCCTCGCAATGAGCCCCCCAGCCGCTCAAACTGGCATCCGTCATCAGCAGACACCAGACGGGAGACTCCAAGGGCACACCGTTCGCCAGAGAGCGCCGACGCAACCACCAGCGAAGGCTGCGCCGAACCTCCAAGGGGCAAACTAACTGACGAGCTAGCGAGTCGGACTGATGACACCATCTACGCAGCAGCGCTCGCTGCAGAGGCCGCATGTGTGCCCTTGCCCACGGAACTACCTCGATGGTCGACGCCATCGTGCCGAGAAGCTGCAGGTATTGCCAAGCCGAGGACGCCCGTCTCGCTAGAAACTGCTCCACCAGCCGCCTCAGGGCCCGCGCTCTGTGCTCTGGAAGGAAAACCTTCCCGTTGCCGGTCTCGAAACGCGCCCCCAAATACTCCAAGGTCTGCGAGGGAAGAAGGCTGCTCTTCGCCCAATTGACCACCCAACCTAACGACTGCAAAACCTGTACGACCCGCACCGTCGCCCGGAGACTCTCCTCCCTCGACTTCGCCCGGATCAACCAGTCGTCGAGATAGGGATGCACGAGGACACCCTCCTTCCGCAGGAACGCCGCTACCACCACCATGATCTTCGTGAAGACCCGTGGCACCGTTGCTAGGCCGAAGGGCATGGCTTGAAACTGAAAATGGCCCATCGGCAGCGCAAACCGCAGAAATCTTTGATGTTCCCGGCGAATGGGAATGTGCAAATAGGCCTCCGTAAGGTCTAGGGACGTTAGGAATTCCCCCTCGCGGACCGCCGCTATGACCGAGCGCAGCGTTTCCATGCGAAAATGCGACACCCGGAGGCACCGATTCACTCTTTTTAAATCCAGGATTGGTCGAAAGGTGCCCTCCTTTTTCAGCACGACGAAGTAGATGGAGTATCCACCGGACCCTAACTGCCCCCCGGCACGGGGGCGACCACCCGGAGCCGAAGCAGCCGGGAAAGTGTATCGGATACGACTCGTCGTTTCCAGGGAGCGCTGCACGGGAACATAACGAAGGAATCGAGCACCGGTCGATGTAGCTCGAGCGCATATCCTTCTCGTATCACTTCTAACACCCCCGATCGGATGTGATAGCGGCCCAGGCAGGGTAGAAATCCCGCAGTCTGCCCCCTACGGGAATCACCGCCACCGGAGCCGGCCTCGCTTCATTGCGACTTTTTGGGGACCTGCGCCTGGAAGGAGCCAAAACCTCTACCTGCCCCCCGAAATCCGTGGAAACTCTGTCCGCGCCCCAGATATCTGGAACGCTGGGACTGACCAAAGCGGGAGGCACGAAACCTCCGAAAGGACTACTGAGACCCCCAGAAGGTGAAGGTCGGCTTTCCCTGCTTGGGCTTATCCTCCGGAAGCCGACCCCCCTTAGAATCCCCGAGATCTTTTACCAACCTATCCAAGTCCTCTCCAAATAACTGCCTGCCCTTAAACGGCAGCTTACTAAGGCGAGCTTTAGAAGAGCCATCAGCCACCCAATTGCGTAACCAAAGAGAACGACGTGCCGCTACCACCGACGCCATGCCGTTAGCTAACCCCCTAATGAGGTCATAGTGGCTATCCGCCAAATAAGCGGTACCCGACTCCAATCTGGACGCCGCGGCCTCTTGTTCCGCCGACTGGGGCCCCTGGAACTGTTGAGACCAGCGGAGGCAGCCGCGCGCCACCCAGGCCCCGGCCACCGCCGCCTGCATTGACAGGGCAGCAACATCAAACGCCTGTCTCAACAAGCTATCAACTTTCCAATTCTGCGGGTCCTTCAACGCCGCAGCACCTTCCACCGGGATAGTAGTCCGTTTAGTAACCGCGGAAACTGCCGCGTCCACCTTCGGCGAACGAAAGAGCTCTCTATCAGCCTCCGACAGAGGATACAATTTAGGCAACAGTCTAGCCCCGCGCAAAGCGGACTCTGGACTGTTCCACTCCTCCTGGATCATAGCTTTAAAAACCCTATGGAGCGGAAAGACTCTGTGGGAAGTGCGCACCGCCTGCATCAAGGGATCCTCCAACTTGTCCTCCGCAGTGGCATCTTCCACGGGTATGTTCAATACCTTGAGGGTTTCGGCAATCAGTGCCAGAAGTTCCTCTTTACGAAATACACGCACTATTCTACTACTCTGCTCGTCGTCCAACAACTCACCGTCTTCTAAATCCTCCGCAGACTCCAGCTCGAGAGCCTCCCCCAGCCCCTCGTGGAACTCGTCCCCAGGAGGCGCAGAATCCGCAACACTCGGGGGCCGGCTCTTCTTTTGTGGACCAGTGTCTCCCTCCACTGAAAGTGGACGCTTTAGCCCACGGAGGGGCAGGACCGAGCCTCCCACCGCCGGCTGCAAGAGAGCCAGAGCCTCCTGCATGAGAGAGAAAAAGGCGGGTGGAACTCCCAGGGATCCCTCCTGGACGCCCCCCGCCAACAGGCGCTCCGGCACCGCAAAAATCCCCGGACCAAGGACCGTCTCTGCCTGCTCTGATGTCCCTTCTGTAGATACAGGTGGGAGATCTGCACTGGAGCCCTCCAGAGGAACCTCCATGCCAGCACCCACAGCAGAACAAGTGGCACAGACTCGGACTTCCAAATTACTACTTCTATGAATGCCACAGACCAGACACCGAGGACTAGGAGGCATGGCTATGCACACAGCCCTTTGCCAGCAAAGCAGGAACACCCTGCTGAAGCAAACAGAGCAGAAAAAAAAAAATCGCGATTTTAAAAGTGCTCAAAAACGCTCCAAATTGCAGGATTAGATAGAGCTGGAGTCAATTAGCTGATATCTGACCAAGAAATGCAAAAACGAAGCTCCTATCCCTAAAAAAAAACACGAAGAAAAACAACTTTGAAAAAAATCCAAAATGGCCGTCGGACCCGATCCCGCCAAAAAAAGGACCAGAAAAAATACCCAAAAGGTCTAAAACACTCCCCAGAGCTGATTCCAGGCCACCCCAAGGCCTCCACCACTGCCTTTAGAAAGAAAAAGCTTCAAATTCTACTCACCCACACACAGGAGTGGAGGGGGGGGGTCAAAACACTGAGAGTGCTGTCCAGCGTGCCTGTCACAAGCTCTGAGTAGCAGTTATCAGAGTCAATAACAGAGTAATAACTGCTCAGGGCAGCTCGGGGAACCCCTAAATCAGTCAGGGGACCCTCAGAGCCTACTGCTGTATTCAATTGCTGCCTGTAATTGTCTTCAACCTTCTCCTCACCCACCAAGGGGGTTCGGTAGAAAGGAGACCTGTGTCCTGTGCAGCTCCCCTGCTTGTTTGACCTATGGGGAGACTGACAGAGAGAGACAGAGAGAAAAAAACAGATTAGAGAAAGACAGAAGGGACACAGTCAAAGATTTCCTCCACAGCAGCAGCCCAGCACCTAAATCTAGAATATAATAAAACACTAAAGCTCTGCTTATTTGTTCCTAAGGAGCCCAGTTCTGGGCTCTGACTTCCAAGCTGCTTGGAGACTGAGATACTGATGTGTGGGCGGTCCTTGGGGCTGCATATAGCTGGATGATCAAAGAGATGAAGATGTTCAGTCTCCAAAGCTGCTGGTGGAGGTTCACAACTCTATGGTTCCGGGACTGGACTAGAGGGACGCTAAGGAATCACTCTTATCTGTGCCTTTCACCTCTACTGCCAACTCCAGACTCAGTTTGTTCTATCTTGTTGCACTGTATGCCTGGAACAAACTACCTGAGTCAGGACGTCAGACTCCATCGCTGATCCTATTCAAATTCAGGCTAAAAACCCACTTCTTCAAGCCTGCTTCAGTATTCTTACTCACTTTTTTTTAGTGCCATCAAGTCAGTGTTGACTCATAGCGACCCGGCTACCTCTGGGTTTTCTTGGCAATGTATCACTGGAAGTAGATTGCCAGCCTTTTCTTCCGAGGCAATGGAGGGTAAAGTGACTTGCCCAAGGTCACAAGGAGTGCCAGTGGGAATTGAACCCTTGATTTTCTGGGTATTAGGCAGTTGCTCTAACCACTAGGCTACTCCTCCACTCCACTTACTCCCTTATTCTCCTGTTTAACACTCATGCATCTTTAATCATTTTCCTCAAGGATTACCCCCCCAACACTTGTTTGTAATGTTTGTCTTGAATAGCTGTAAGCCAGTGGTTCTCAACCCAGTCCTCGGGTCACCCAGGCCAGTCAGGTTTTCAGAGTATCCACAATGAATATGATGAGATAGATCTGCATACAATGGAATCAGTACATGCAGATCTATCTCATGCATATTCATTGTGGATATCCTGAAAACCAGGCTGACCTGGGGATCCCAGAGGACTGAGTTGAGAACCACTGCTGTAAGCTCTTTGAGATGGGACTGTTTATATAAAGTGCTGTATATGCCTTGAAGCACTATATAAATGATAAAGAGGAGGAGGAGTAATAGTAAGGAGACTATAAGGCTCCATATCTAAGGAAGCCTTTGTAGTTAGATCTAGTTTTACCCCACTGCATGCAGGAAGAAGCTATCCTGCTTTTCTTAGCAAACTCAATATGAAAAAACAGAACTATATCTCCAGGCATGCCAGATTTTTTTACTTAAAGGTAAAAGCCAGGACTGGCTCAACTTGTTACTTTGAATATGGAGCCATATAGTCACCGTATCTATGGAGACTATCTTCTTAATAAGATCTAGAAATGCCCAGAGAATGCATTACTTACAAGGAGACAAAAGTATGCATCACCACATACCATCCTCAGAATATTCTAGATCATAATATCTTCACACCTTGACATTTATTTTTATTGATTTATTTTTAGTATTTAGCTCACACCTTTAAAAATGTAGTTCAAAGCGAGTTACATTCAGGTCCGTAGGTATTTCCCTGATCCCAAAGGGCTTACAATCTAGGTTTGTACCTGAGGCAATGGAGGGTTATGTTCTCCTCTTAAGCCATCTTAACTACTGTTCCCTTTTGAACAATATTAAGCTCGCTTCCATCAAACATCTTCAACTGATACAGAATACCGCTATGAGGATCCTTCATAATGCACACAGATTTGACCATGTTTCTCCACGCCTGATGGCCCAACATTAACTCCCTATTTTCTCCAGGCTCAGATTTAAACTACTTGTTCTCTTTACCAGGACTTTATGCTCCCAGACTGATAGTTCTGCTCTCCATTATCCGCCACAAGGAAGCACATTGCTCCGCCTTTTCATACTTACCATCCTCTCTAAGGAACACCTTTCCACACTACCTCAGAAATGAACCCTCCCCTGTAAAATTCAAGTCTGGTCTTAAAACCTTTTTTTGAGCAGACTATTGTGCCTTAACTTCAGCCTGGTTTGGCTCCGGATTGACCCTGACATTTGCACAGCGCCACCTTCCCTCTTCGCATGTTTCTATTATCTCCCATAATGTACAGCTTCCCTTACTGTGTCTTCTTTCTTGCTCTTCCCTAAACGTATCTCATTGTACAGGCCTTAGTCTTTTAGAGGGCATAACATGAAGCTGAAAGGGAGCAAATTGAAAGGCAATGTCAGGAAATACTTTTTCACTGAAACGGTGGTGGATGCTTGGAATGCCCTCCCGATGGAAGTGGTGGGGGCAAACACAGTGACAGAATTCAAAATGGCATGGGACAGACACAGTGGATCCCTTTACAGCAGCAGGATAAAATCAAACTAAACTTATCTAATTTTCCTACATACAGGGGTGTCCCACACTGAGCGGTGGGTTTACCCCCCCTAAAACAGACATGAGGAGGGGTGGCCTGCACGGAGCGGCAGGTGCACCTACTCTTGCCATCTTACTGGGCAGACTAGATGGACCATACAGGTCTTTATCTGCCGTTATTTACTATGTTACATCACCTAGGTGTTGTTTGAAAGATGGTATAGAAAATATATTGATAAATTAAACTGAACTAAACATTCGTATTTCTTTGTTCCATGGTAGCCTCATAAGCTTTCATTTCCAAAAAATGTACCTTGTTTTGCCTTTTTTTGTATAATTGTTCTGACATGCGTACTCAGTCACCAGTTTTAAAAGTACATCATGGTTTGGGACTATGAAAAATCTGGTAGGCTTTGTTAGGAAAATAATGCCCAGCACAACACAAGGTGCATCATAGTGGTGTTAAACAGGCTTCTTTTGTCAAGCAGCCGAGCAGTCCCATGAGAGTGAGAGTGGCTCAGAAGAGCTTTCAAATTCCCACATACCTATTTCTCCTTTGGGAAGAGGACTACAACTATTATGTTAACCCATTTCACTGGAGAATTTATTCATCTGCTTCTTCATATAACTGTAACAGCGTGAGAAAGCAGAAGTGCTTACTTCAAAGAGAAAACAGCATCTTATCACTTGTCTGCGTTCCCTGAATTACAGTATCAAAATGTTTTAGTAGCCCTGAAAATGACAGAAACAGAGAAACATAATGACAGAAAAAGACCACATGGCCTATATATTCCACCCTTTCATATCAACTACAATAGTCCCTTTTTTTCCTTTAGAGACCTTCTGTGTTTGTGCCATGCTTTCTTGAATTCAGATACTGTCCAACCCTCTACTACCTCCACTGGGAGACTATTCCATGCATCTACCACTCTTTCTGTAAAGAAATATTTCTGCATATTATGCCTAAGTCTATCTCCTTTTACCCTCATCCTATGACCCCTCATAGCGGAGCTTGCTTTCAATCAAAAGAGGCTCTGCATTTATGTCACAGAGGTATTTAAACATCTCTATTATATCTCCTCTATTCCGCCTTTCCTCTAACGTATTCATATTAAGATCGTCAAGTCTGTCCTCATATGCTTTATAATAAAGACCAATAACCATTTTAGTAGCCTCCTTTGCATGACTCCATCCTGTTTATATCCTTTTGAAGGTGTGGTCTCCAGAATTGCACAATACTCCAAATGATGTCGCACCAGAGACTTTTACAGAGGCACTATCACTTCCTTTTTCTGCTGGCCATTCCTCTCCCTATGCACCCAAGCATCTTTCTGGTTTTCACCATCGCCTTTTCTACCTGTTTAACCACTTTAAAATCATCCGAAACAATCACACACAGGTCCCGCTCTTCTTTCATGGACAGAAGTACTTCACCCCCTATACTGTACTGCTCCCTTGGATTTTTGAAGGCCAAATGCATGACCCTGCATTTTTTAGCATTAAATCTCAGCTGTCAAATTCTCGACCATTCTTCAAGCTTAGCTAGATCCCTCCTCATGTTATTTACTCCTTCTTGGATGTCTACTCTATTGCAGATTTTAGTATCATCCGCAAAGAGGCAAAACCTATCCGACAGCCCTTCCGCAATATCACTAACAAAGGTGTTAAAAAGAATCAGGGGGAACGGAGGGCAAGGACCACAGCCCACACCAAAAAATGTTGATTAACAAAAAACTTTATTGGCTCTCCAACATTTTTTGGTGTGGGCTGTGGTCCTTGCCCTCCACTCCCCCAATACATTTTTCTGCGGAAGGCACACTTCTTTCCTTTGTTGTTAAAAAGAATCAATCCAAGGACAGATGCCTGTGGCACACCACTGGTAAAGCATGGTTACTCATCTGTAACAGGTGATCTCCGGGAACAGCAGGAATTTAGTCCTCACATATGGGTATCATCAGTACCGACGGAGCCTGCACGGGAACGCTCCCCAGCGTCCAATTAGAAAGCTTTTGGGAGCATCCCACAGCACCTGCGTGCTGCCTTCCCGCCTTTCCCAACTGCCTCTCTCCAGTTGAGTTTTAAAGCTGAGACAAAGAGAGAGAGAGGGAAAGGGAAAGAGACAGATAGAGAGATACAACTCCTAGGGGAGGTGGGTGGGTTGTGAGGACTAAATTCCTGCTGTTCCCAGAGATCACCTGTTACAGGTGAATAACCATGCTACCTCTAGGAACAAATAGGAATGTAGTCATCACATATGGGGACTCCCTAGCTTTAGATGCCAGGGAGAGCCCCTAGAAGTTGTGCGTCCCAGAGAAGGGCTCCACTTCCCCTCATGGATCTCTGGCATCCTACCAGGGATGGTGGGTAGGAGTTGATTAGGTATGGAACAGGTGTTGGAGAACAGCCTGACCAAACAAGGCATCCCGGCAGGAGTCCCTGTCCAAGCAGTAATAGGCTGTGAAGGTATGAACCGAGGCCCAGGTGGCTGCTCGACAGATGTCGTCGATAGACACAGAGTGCAGATGAGCCACTGAAGCTGCCATGGCTCTCACATTGTGAGCTGTGACATGGCCCTCCAGAGGAAGATTCTTACTCTGATAGGCAAAGGAAATACACTGAGAAATCCAGTTAGATAAAGTTCTCTTGGAGACTGGAAGTCCAAATGAGAAGGATCAAAAGCAACAAAGAGTTGAGAGGACTTTCTATGCTGCTGTATTCTTTGTAAGTAAAAGGCGAAAACTCTTTTACAGTCCAAAGTATGAAGGTTCCTTTCTGTATTTGATGCATGAGGACTTGGAAAGAACACAGGTAGGTAGACCGCTTGGTTTAGATGAAAGGGCAAAATCACCTTTGGCATACAGCGTGGATGAGTCCTAAGGACTACCTTGTCATGATGGAACCTTGCATAAGGTAGATCAGCTACTAGTGCTTGCAACTCACTGATGCAGCGTGCTGATGTGATTGCAATGAGAAAGATAACCTTCCAAGAAAGGAATTTCAAGGAGGTAGTAGCTAAGGGTTCGAAAGGTGGCTTCATGAGCTGACCAAGAACCAAATTTAAGTCCCATGCCACAGGAGGTGGCTTAATGGGAGGCTTAGTTAGCAGAAGGCCTCTCATAAATCTTGCTATAAGAGGATGGGAGGAAATAGGTTGTCCATTTAGGGGTTTGAAGGAAGCTGCAATAGCACTCAAATGGACCCTCACTGAGTTAGTCTTAAAACCTGCATTGGATAAATGAAGGAGATACTCCAGTAATGATTCCAGAGGTATGGCAATAGGTTTAAGACCCTTCTGCGAACACCATATGGTAAACCTTTTCCACTTGAAAGCATAAAAGCGTCTTGTGGAAGGCTTCCTGGAAGCATAAAGGATATCCTTTATTTGCTGAGGGAGGTTAAGATCATGGCGATCTAGGCCTTCAGCAAACAAGCCCTCAGATGCAGAGACTGGGGATTGGGATGCCATAACATTCCGTCCTCCTGAGATAGGAGATCTGGAGCAGACCCTAACTCCAGGAAGGCAGTTTGAGAGAGATGTAGAAGCAGAGGGTACCACACTTGCCGTGGCCAATGTGGAGCTATGAGAATCATACGGCCTCTGTCTCTCTGAAGCTTGAACAGGGTTTTGGGAATTAGGGGAATGGGTGGAAAGGCATACAGGAAGTCTTGACCCCAGTAAAGGAGGAAAGCATCCCTGGCCTGAGCCCCCTGAGCCGGAATTCTGGAACAGAACCGGGGAAGTTTGGCATTCCACGGACTTGCAAAGAGGTCTATGTCTGGGGTTCCCCAAATTTGAAAAATCTTGGCCACCTGGTCTGCATGCAAAGACCACTCGTGTGGAAGCAGAACTCGACTGAGTCGGTCTGCCCAAGAATTTTGTATGCTTGGAAGATACACTGCCAGGAGATGAATCTGATGCTCTCTGGCGAGGGCCCATAGTCGCAAAGCTTTGTTGCAAAGCGACAGAGAGCCTGTTCCCCCCTGCTTGTTCACGTAGAACATGGCTACTTGATTGTCCGTATGAATGAGGACTGTCTTTGTAGCTGAGCAGGGTGTGGAACACTCCAACAGCAAGGATGATTGCTCTGAGCTCCAAGAGATTGATATGTAGTTGAGTCTCCTGTGTAGACCAGGTGCCTTGGGTGGAGAGGTCTTGCAGATTTTATTTTTATTTATTTAACAATCATTTATATCCCGCATCTTCCAGAGTTCAGATGCGGCTCACAATTGAAACAACAGTCAACAAAGCAAGGGCTTGTTTTACATGGAACAATTTTTGACAGTAAACAATGTAATAGTTAAATACATAACAGAACGGTGAATGGTTAAATACATAACAGAACAAGAACAATTTAAGAACTATGTACAGATACAGGTTTGTAAGTTCCTTAGATTTAAAACATGGTTATTTACAAGAGGGTGTAAATCTGTTAATTGTGGGGTTTAGCTTTACTCAGTTGGGTGTTATTTAGCCTTTTTCTGGGATGATTAGTGTATTATCAATGTTGTTGTAGTGCATGGCAAAGAGGTAGGTTTTCAGTTTTTTGCGGAATTCTATAATTTCTGTTGTGGATCTTAGGTCCTCTGGGGTGGAGTTCCAAATAAAGGGGGCCGCATGTGAGAAGGCTCTGTTATTAGTTAGTTTGGTTGCTTTTATAAAATCATTTGGGGTCCTTAATTTATTTGAGTGTCCTTTTCTGTGAGTGACATTTTGAGTTTCCTTGCTTATAAGATTGCTTAATGGGATTGGAGCCATGCCATTGAGAGCTTTAAATGTGGTTATTGTGGTCTTATATATTATCCTGCTTTGTATTGGGAGCCAGTGCAGGGTTGCTAATATTGGAGTAATATGTTGGAATGAGTGTGCTTTCATTACAATTCTAGCTGCTGCGTTCTGTGCTAGTTGTATTCTTTTAATGTTTTGTTTCGTTATACCTAAGAGAATTAGGTTGGAAAAATCAAAGTGTGGGGTTATGGTTGCCTGTATTATGTTAATGAAATCTTGTAAGTGGACTAAGGGGCGTAGTTGCTTGAGTATTTTGAGTTTGAAATAGATTTTCTTTATAGTGTTTCTAATGTGGGTGTTCATCGTTAGGTGTGTATCTAAAATGACTCCTAGGTATCTTATTTCGTTTTTTATTTTGATGTCATGGTTTTGTATTGTTATGTGGGTTGGAGGGACATATGAATGGTTTTTTGTTACAATTAATACCTCTGTTTTTGAATGGTTTATGTGGAGGTTTTTCGCTTTTAGCCAGGTTGCGATTTCGTTAAGACAATCTGTTAAGAGTTTTATCGGTACATCAGGGATGGTGAATGGAATGTATAACATGATATCATCTGCGTATAGATGATAGAGTACACCGAATTTTTTGAAAATGTCACAAACTGGTTTTATATATATGTTAAATAGGAGGGCTGATAGAGCTGAGCCTTGTGGGAGACCAATTTCTTGTTTATATGTGGTGGATGTCTGATTAGCTATTTTTACATTTTGCGTTCTATTATGTAAATATGAGGTGAACCATTTGTGTACCGTGGCATTTAGACCTATTTGTTTTAGGTTATTAAGCATTATAGTGTGATGTACACTATCAAATGCGGCTGATATGTCAATAAATAGGAGTATGAATGCTTTTTTGTGATTATCAATCCCTTTAAGGAGTGTATCAATTAAGACTGTTAAAAGTGATTCTACTCCATGCTGAGGTCTAAAACCATATTGGTGTTCATCAAGTGGGTAGTAAGAGTCTAGGTGTTCCTGTGTCTGGATCTGTACCACTTTTTCTATTATTTTAGCTAAGAAAGGGATACTTGAAATAGGTCGATACGATTTTGGGGATGTTTTGTCCGTAGTACCATTTTTGAGAATTGGGCGGATTTGTGCATGTTTGAGTTTAGGAGGGAGGTAACCTTGGAGTAATGAGAGGTTGACTATAGGGAGGATGAAAGAGATTAGTATTGGAAGTGTGCTTTTTATCCATGTTACAGGGCATGGATCAAGATAAGAGGTGGTAGTGTTGAGGTTGGAGATAATATTCTTTAGTGATTCTTTGGATGTGAGGTGAAAAACTGACCATTCATTTGCGAAATTTAAGGCTACGTTATGTTTGTCTATGGACATTATAGGTTGTGTGGATTTATTTTGATAGTAGTCAGCTAAAGTTTGTACTGATATGTCAGTAATTTCATTGTTATGTGTTTGAGGGTTATTAGTGAGATTTCTAACAATGGAGAATAGCTCTCGTGGTCTATTATAGGATTTTGATAAGATTGCAGCATAGTAAGTCTTTTTTGTGCTATCTATAGTGTCTTTGTATTTTGTAAGAATGGTATTATATATTTCCTTATGTATAGTTAGTTTGGTTTTGCGCCATTTGAGTTCTGATTTTCTTAGTTGTCTCTTCATTTGTTTTAGCGTGTTGTCGAACCATGGAGCTTTTTTGGAGTTAGAGGGTTTTTTGTTACTTCGGTCAGATTTAGCTGCATCAGTTATTGTGTCATGCCAATTTTTGATAGCTTCATCTAAGTCCGTTGGGGGAGACACAAGGTGGGGTATTATTGTATCTAGGAATTCAGTTTCGTTAAATCTTTTGAATTTTGTGGTGGAATCACTTCTTGAGTAATTTTTGGTGCTATTGGTATGGAATGTGAGTTTTGATTTAATGATGTAATGATCAGACCAAGGAATTTGTATGTATTCTATGGTATCTGGGTTGAATAGTTGGAAGATTGTGTTTGGGAGGAGTATAAGGTCTAGAGTGCTTCCTTTTGTGTGTGTTGTGTTGGTGATTATCTGGTGAAAATCCATGTCAGCTATAGTTTCTAGGAAAAGGTTGGCTTCTGATACTGGAAGTGAGGGGAGGTTGAAATCACCTAGCATGATTATTGGATCTTGATCGGTAGATGAGCCCAGAAATTCAATAAGTGGATCTAGGCTATCTGCTTTTTGGTCAGGGGGTCTGTATATTAGGCAGATTCTAAGATTGTTAATCTTTATGATGAGGGTATCTATGTTATTGGTTATATTATGTCTTATTGATTTGGCATTTAATATCTTTCTTGTCATGATAAGTACACCTCCTCCTTTTTTGTTGGGTCTGTGGGTAAAATTTATATCATAGTCATCAGTGTTAAGCTGGTTTAAGTAGACTGTATCCGTTTCAGATAACCACGTCTCAGTTACACATAAAATGTCAGGTTTTAGGTCTATTGTTAAATCATTAAATATGGGAAGTTTATTTTTCATTGAGCGTGCATTGATAAGTATACATGACAGTGAATTGTTGTTTTTGATGTTGTTTTCTTTTATTTGTTGTAAATCAGTTTGTTTTATTTGTATAAGTCGGTGGTAGTTTATTTTTGCCTGGTGGTATGGGTTTGTGTGGGCAATATGGTAGTTATTTCTGGGTGTTGTTCGTATTATGGGGATTGCCATATGATTTTTAGTAGATAAGGTAAGTGTTAGATCGATTAGGATTGTCAATAATATGAAGTTGTAGGTTATTTTTAGAATCATAGTTTTTGTGAGTGTCATGTTCGGTGTCAAGGTACTGCTTGGTGAGATTTATGTAGTGGATTGAGTTTCGTAGATCGATGTAATAATGTCCGATTCTATTACCGGTGATGGTAATTATTTGGTTAGGAAGATTATGGAGGAATAGATCAGGCAGTAGTTTTCTGTACTTACAAGCAATAAAGATTATGTAGGAGGTAATGGAGACAGTAATAGTCGGACAGTTGTGAATAAATCAGGCAATATAGTTATACATAAATGAGATTACTGGATACAGTAAAACAGACAATAGCTATAATGTTTGAGATTACTGGCTACAGTAAAACAGGCAATAGCTATAATGATTGAGATTACTGGCTACAGTAAAACAGGCAATAGCTATAATGAGTGAGATTACTGGCTACAGTAAAACAGACAATAGCTATAATGTTTGAGATTACTGGCTACAGTAAAACAGGCAATAGCTATAATGAGTGAGATTACTGGCTACAGTAAAACAGACAATAGCTATAATGTTTGAGATTACTGGCTACAGTAAAACAGGCAATAGCTATAATGATTGAGATTACTGGCTACAGTAGAACAAGTAATAGTTATTAGTGACAGTCAGGTAGGAAATACTTGCTGTGATCGAGACGCTGGTGGATCAGTTGAGGGTACGCGAGCTCGACCGTAGGGGAGCTCCAGCAGTACCGGAGGGTAAGAGATATAGTTGGGGTTTCGAATATGGTGTTTACGTGTCACCGATACCACTTTGGAGAGTCCCTTAAGCGCCTTTCGCTCTCTTTTTAAAGTGAGAGGCCAGTCCCGATTGGGTCAAGAAGCTCGGTGATGCGCTGGGTGGGTGGTTTTCGCTATCACCTTTTCCGGTGGGCTCTTCTGTGAGGCCGATTGCCTTACTCTGAAATCTATATATCAACTTGCTGTGATCGAGGAAATCTCCGTTGAAGTGGGGGCGAGCTCAATTTTGTAGGAACTCAAGCTGCTTGGATTCTTGGGAGTTTTGCAAACGGCGGTTTTCCTGTTAGCGTGAGCCTGCTTGTGAGATGGCTGTATGTTAGATGGCTGGTCGTTGGAAGTGCCTGCTGTTCAGGTTGTTGTCGTTTGGCGCGGGCCCGCAAGGCGCGGGCGCGCTTGCCGGCGGCGCCTTTTGAAGAGTAGCGTTGGTTCCTCCCACAGCCCGGATAGGGCTGGAGTGCAGAGCGGGAAACTGCTTGTTGCTCGACCCCGACTGGGGAGCCTCTGAGATGGCCGCAGATGGGAAGGGGCTGCTTCTCTGCCGGCGGCGCCTTTTCAAGAGTAGCGCTGGTTCCTCCCACAGCCCGGATAGGGCTGGAGTGCAGAGCGGGAAACTGCTTGTTGCTCGACCCCGACTGGGGAGCCTCTGAGATGGCCGCAGATGGGAAGGGGCTGCTTCTCTGCCGGCGCCTTTTGAAGAGTAGCGTTGGTTCCTCCCACAGCCCGGATAGGGCTGGAGTGCAGAGCGGGAAACTGCTTGTTGCTCGACCCCGACTGGGGAGCCTCTGAGATGGCCGCAGATGGGAAGGGGCTGCTTCTCTGCCGGCGGCGCCTTTTCAAGAGTAGCGCTGGTTCCTCCCACAGCCCGGATAGGGCTGGAGTGCAGAGCGGGAAACTGCTTGTTGCTCGACCCCGACTGGGGAGCCTCTGAGATGGCCGCAGATGGGAAGGGGCTGCTTCTCTGCCGGCGGCGCCTTTTGAAGAGTAGCGTTGGTTCCTCCCACAGCCCGGATAGGGCTGGAGTGCAGAGCGGGAAACTGCTTGTTGCTCGACCCCGACTGGGGAGCCTCTGAGATGGCCGCAGATGGGAAGGGGCTGCTTCTCTGCCGGCGGCGCCTTTTCAAGAGTAGCGCTGGTTCCTCCCACAGCCCGGATAGGGCTGGAGTGCAGAGCGGGAAACTGCTTGTTGCTCGACCCCGACTGGGGAGCCTCTGAGATGGCCGCAGATGGGAAGGGGCTGCTTCTCTGCCGGCGGCGCCTTTTCAAGAGTAGCGCTGGTTCCTCCCACAGCCCGGATAGGGCTGGAGTGCAGAGCGGGAAACTGCTTGTTGCTCGACCCCGACTGGGGAGCCTCTGAGATGGCCGCAGATGGGAAGGGGCTGCTTCTCTGCCGGCGGCGCCTTTTCAAGAGTAGCGCTGGTTCCTCCCACAGCCCGGATAGGGCTGGAGTGCAGAGCGGGAAACTGCTTGTTGCTCGACCCCGACTGGGGAGCCTCTGAGATGGCCGCAGATGGGAAGGGGCTGCTTCTCTGCCGGCGGCGCCTTTTCAAGAGTAGCGCTGGTTCCTCCCACAGCCCGGATAGGGCTGGAGTGCAGAGCGGGAAACTGCTTGTTGCTCGACCCCGACTGGGGAGCCTCTGAGATGGCCGCAGATGGGAAGGGGCTGCTTCTCTGCCGGCGGCGCCTTTTCAAGAGTAGCGCTGGTTCCTCCCACAGCCCGGATAGGGCTGGAGTGCAGAGCGGGAAACTGCTTGTTGCTCGACCCCGACTGGGGAGCCTCTGAGATGGCCGCAGATGGGAAGGGGCTGCTTCTCTGCCGGCGGCGCCTGTTCAAGAGTAGCGCTGGTTCCTCCCACAGCCCGGATAGGGCTGGAGTGCAGAGCGGGAAACTGCTTGTTGCTTGACCCCGACTGGGGAGCCTCTGAGATGGCCGCAGATGGGAAGGGGCTGCTTCTCTGCCGGCGGCGCCTTTTCAAGAGTAGCGCTGGTTCCTCCCACAGCCCGGATAGGGCTGGAGTGCAGAGCGGGAAACTGCTTGTTGCTCGACCCCGACTGGGGAGCCTCTGAGATGGCCGCAGATGGGAAGGGGCTGCTTCTCTGCCGGCGGCGCCTTTTCAAGAGTAGCGCTGGTTCCTCCCACAGCCCGGATAGGGCTGGAGTGCAGAGCGGGAAACTGCTTGTTGCTCGACCCCGACTGGGGAGCCTCTGAGATGGCCGCAGATGGGAAGGGGCTGCTTCTCTGCCGGCGGCGCCTTTTCAAGAGTAGCGCTGGTTCCTCCCACAGCCCGGATAGGGCTGGAGTGCAGAGCGGGAAACTGCTTGTTGCTCGACCCCGACTGGGGAGCCTCTGAGATGGCCGCAGATGGGAAGGGGCTGCTTCTCTGCCGGCGGCGCCTTTTCAAGAGTAGCGCTGGTTCCTCCCACAGCCCGGATAGGGCTGGAGTGCAGAGCGGGAAACTGCTTGTTGCTCGACCCCGACTGGGGAGCCTCTGAGATGGCCGCAGATGGGAAGGGTTATTAAGCATTATAGTTATGTTAAGCATTATATTATGAGCTCCCCAACCCATCGGAGAAGCATCTGTTATGAGAGTTGCCTGGGGTAAGGGTTGTTGAAAAGGGGACCCTAGCAACAGGTTTTTAGTGGACTTCCACCATTGGAGGGACAAAATAAGGCGACTTGTGTTTGCTATTTTGTCTGACAGGCATCCTGATGCCTGGGTCCATTGAGTGGATAAAGTCCACTGGGCTGCCCTCATATGGAGGCGAGCATAGGGAACCACATGCACAGTAGATGCCATGTGGCCTAGTAGTTGCAGCATTTCTTGGGCAGTGAGATGAGGCTTTAGCACTGCTTGAGAAGCTAACCGCACCATGCGAAGGCAACGGGCCTGGGGGAGATAGGCCCTTGCCTTTCTGGTATCCAGCAAGGCTCCTATGAACTCTAATGAGTGGGAGTTAGACTGGACTTTGGGATGTTTATCACCAGACCCAAATACTGGAGGATACGCATTGTGCAGGATAGAGAAGTCCTGGCCTCTGACTCTGTTGGGGCTCGAATAAGCCAGTCGTCTAAGTAGGGGAAGACGAATATCCCTAGAGTGCGGAGAAATGCTGCTACCACAGCCATGCATTTCGTGAACACCCTTGGTGCTGAGGCCAGGCCAAAAGGAAGCACCCTGTATTGGTAGTGCTTTCCCTAAAAAAGGAATCTTCTGTGAGTTGGGTGGATGAGAACATGGGTGTATGCATCCTTGAGATCTAGAGAACAAAGCCAATCCTGACTCTGAAGGTATGGCAGCAGAGTTCCGAGAGAAATCATCTTGAATTTCTCTTTGACAAGGAATTTGTTCAATTCTCTGAGGTCCAAGATAGCTCTGTATCCCCCTGTTTTCTTTGGGATAAGGAAATAAGGGGAGTAAAACCCTATACCCTGCTGATGGATGTGTACTTCTTCTATTGCCCCTTGGGTAAGAAGCATAGTGACCTCCTGACCTAACAGGTTGATGAGAGAGGTCGGAGAATTGAACTGCCTTATCATTTTGGGAGGGGGCATGCTGGAAAAATGAAGCTTATACCACTCTTTTATGATGGAGAGTGTCCAATGCTCTGCTGTTACCTGCCCCCACCTGAGGGCAAAGTGACACAACCTTCCTGGAATGGTGGAAGGCTCTGGTCCAACGAGAGCCAGGAAGGCTATGTTCTCTAGCTGAAAGTCAAAGGCCTTGTGGAGGCTGAGACTGCTGGGATGACTGAGGCTTAGCAGTCTTTGCTTTTCTTTGTTTGGGTGGTTGCTGACCTTTCCTGACCTGCAGAACGTCCCTGCTGAGAATAAGCAGGATAATATCTTTTCTTTTTAGAAAAGAATGGTTTCTTGAAAGATTTCTTTCTAGCAGGATCAGCTGTGGACTTGGATAGCCTATCCAAGGTGGAGTTGTCAGCATCAAATTCATTGGCCTTTTCTTGCCAATCTTTACCAAACAGGTTCTCACCAGTACAAGGGATATTTCCCAGTTTGCCTTGTACCCAGAGCTCCAGATCAGATGCCTGGAGCCAAGCAAATCTACGTGCACCTATGGCAATGGCAGAGGTTCTGCTTATGCACTCAAAACAGTCAAAAGCTGCACGGTTGACAAATTTAGAAACATCTTGGGCATGTTTGACCAATGTGAGAAAATCCTGCCTTCTATCCTCAGGAAGAAGAGGACTCAAAGCCTCTAAATCACCTGTGATTTCCCTTAGGAATATTCCCATGTATAGACTATAAGAACTGATCCTGGCAGAAAGCATGGAAGCCACGACGTCCAAAAGCATCCAAAGTTCTGCACTCACTTCCTGGAGGATTAGAGGCATGCCTCTTTGCACTCTTGATCCTTCTCATAGCTGATTCCACTACAATAGAGTGGTGAGGAAGCTATTGTTTTTGGAAACCAGGACAAGGAGGGACTCGATACAGAGTATCCAGTCTACGAGAATGAGGCGAGGTGGTAAGAGGTGTCTCCCACAATCTTAACATGAGAACATGCAAGATCTCATGGATGGGCAAGGTAGCTGCCTCCTTAGGAGTTTTGGGATATTGTAGAATTTCCAACTCCTTTTCTCTGGGCTCTTTTTCAGGGGCCACAGTAATGGACAGACCCCGAGCCACCTCCCTGATAAAATCCTGAAAGGAAATATCTTCTGGAGGAGACATCCTGCGCTTAGGGGAGGAGGGCTCCTCTGGGAGAAGCATTCCTGCACTGAGAGAACTATCAGAATCCTCAGATTCTTCTGAGGACTCGAAGTACCGCTTGCCCGGATGCTCTTGAAGAGCCCGATACCCATACCAACCGAAGTCGGCCCCGGGAGTAATTGGAACCGGAGTATTGGTACCGGAAGGCATCGGATGACTGGGTGCCGGCAATGCGGATACCGATGTCGATGCTATCGGTACCGGTGCCGGTACCGGTTGAAATGTCTGACGTGGTTCCAAGGGTGTCAAGTCTGACGTGGTTCCAAGGGTGTCAATGCCACAAGGAGAGCCGCCAGACTGCGCTCAATAGCCAGGACTCTCTGGTCTATCGACGCTGCCGATGCCTGGATGTCGGTACCGGAGAAGATCGCTGGTACACCAGAGCATGGCACCAGTAGTTCTGCCGAGGTTGAGGCCTCGAGAACGTCCTGGAGCCCCGATAATGCTTTGGAAGCCGAAGCCTCCCGCCGGGGCAATTTTGCCGGTGCAGAATCCTCAAGGGCAACGCCAGAGGCATCTCGATGCTTAGAACGAGATCTACCCTTTGAGGACCAGCTAGACTTGTGTTTAGTTACCTGAGATCCACGGGAGGAAGACAAAGCCCTGGAAGACGTCGATGCCACCGAAGCTGCATCAGAGGGAAACAGGGTACTGAGCTTGGCAGCTCGGTTCTGTCGACCTCTCTTGGACATCATGGCACAGGCCATACATTCCGAGATGGAATGGTCAGGACCTAAACATTTCAGACACCACTCATGGGTGTTGGTGACGGAGATGGTACTGCCACACTTGGTGCACTTTTTAAAACCCGAAGAGGATTTTTCCATTGTGGAAAAAATCTTGGGCCTAAGGCCCAAAATGGCGCATGCACCTGGAAAAAAAATGGGAAAAAAGTACTAAGAATTTTTTTTTTTTTAAAGAAAAGAAAGAAAGAAAAAAAGAAAAACCGGCGGTACCGGTAAAGCGTCAAGGAAAGCAGACGCACCCACAAAAAAGAAGGAAAATTTTCTGCGGTGACAGGAACACGACCTGCTGGCTCCGTGGAAAATGAAGAACTGGAGAGAGGCAGTTGGGAAAGGCGGGAAAGCAGCATGCAGGCGCTGTGGGATGCTCCCAAAAGCTTTCTAATTGGACGCTGGGGAGCGTTCCCGCGCAGGCTCCGTCGGTACCGATGATACCCATATGTGATGATTACATTCCTGCTTGTTCCTGGAGATCATCTTTCTCCTCAGAATGAGTTCCTTTTACCTGTATACGTTGTCGCCTCCCTCTCTACCAATTTCTAACCCAGTCACTTTAGGGTCCATCCCTATGATGCTCAATTTGTTCATAGGTCACCTGTGAGGAATGGTGTCAAAGATTTTACTGAAATCTAAGTACACCACATCTAGGGTTCTCCCTCTGTCCAACTCCCTGGTCACCCAGTCAAAAAAATCAATCAGATTTGTTCAACAAGACCTGACTCCGGTAAACCCATGCTGCCTCAGACCCTGCAATCCATTGGACTCCAGAAACCTCACTATTC
Organism: Ichthyophis bannanicus; assembly: GCA_033557465.1. Taxonomy (NCBI): domain Eukaryota; kingdom Metazoa; phylum Chordata; class Amphibia; order Gymnophiona; family Ichthyophiidae; genus Ichthyophis; species Ichthyophis bannanicus. The sequence goes on along the minus strand of CM066041.1, from coordinate 179,866,027 downwards.
TCTCTTTTAGCAACGTTTCCAATAATTTACTCACCACAGAGGTTAGACTAACTGACCTTTAGTTTTTAACCTCATCCTTACTTCTGCTTTTGTGTAAAGGGACCATATCTGTCTTTCTCCAGTCCTCTGGGACCACTCTAAAAGGCATTGAAAAGTTCAGTCAATGGAGCCGCTAGAACATCCACAAGTTCCTTCAATATTCTCAGATGTATCCCATCCGGTCCCATCGCTTTGTCTACTTTTAGTTTAGCTAGTTCCTCAAGAATGCAGTCTTCTGAAAACTGTTCAAGATCCTTATCATTTCTGTTCCTATTTGTGGGTGTTTTCTGAGGTCGTGCTCCTGGCCCTTCATCTGTGAACACAGAACAAGGAGGAAAGGCTGCATACACATTTGGAACCAATGTGTCATTCCGCTTTCTTTTTCCTTTCTTTTGCCTTATGGAATTCTCTATCTGCCTCACTACGTGCAGAGACCTCCTTTCTACAGTTCAAATCTCAGCTCAAAACACACCTGTTTCAGTTGGCTTATGACCTTCCCTCCCCTTCCCCTGAGCAGTCTCACCCTTAGCTCGTTCCTAGTCTAAGTTCTTCTCTTCTCCTCTCCGTCTGCCCATTGATCTCTTCTTCATTCTCTTTCTTTTCTGTCCTGTCCTATATATGATTGGCGTTCTTTTCCTTTTTCCTTATTTTTAATTTAGATTTTTGTAAACCACTCTGAAGCCTAGGGTGGGATATCAAATGACAATAAAGATAAAGACAAAGATCAGCTAGGGATGCTTTCACTACAGGGTCAGAAATTGGGGGAGGCCAAAGATGGTGATCAGCCTCTTTGAAACACTGCAGAAGGAAGATTACATGAAACCGCCAGCTTCTCCTTCAAGGGATGTGCCATGCCAACTGCACAGAGTGTGCAAAAAATGATAAGGAAAAGGATGGTATTTACGACTGCTGAAGGTCAAGACCATCACCAATCAGGCAGGATGAGCCGTGATAACTGGTGATCATTGAAGAGGACAGATGACTGAGGGATGATCATCAAGAATTGAGAGTAATGGAAGATAAATCCCTCACTTCCAGTCCTATTCATCTAATGGCTGACAATTTTTTCATCAAGGAACGATTGCAAATATCTTTTTATTCTAATTTTGGGTAACACCCAGTTCCTCAGTTCGTTATCTGCCATTGTCATATCCATCATCTGGAGAGTCTTCATTTGCCTAAACTATTTTCAGAAACATTCTGTATTGTGCCATGGTGCGACCACATCTTAAATAGTGTGTGTACTTCTGGTCATATCTAAAAAAAGGATATAGCAGAATTAGAAAAGGTACAGAGAACGATGAGCAAAATGACAAAAGAGATGGAAGAATACCCCTACAAGGAAAGGCTTAAAAGGTTAGGGTTATTCAGTTTGGAAAAGGCATAGCTAAGTGGAGATATGATAGAGGTCTATAAAAGAATGATTGGAGTGGAAAGTAAATGTAGATCAGTTGTTTACACCTTCAAAAAGCAGAAAGACTATGAGAAATGCAATGAGGCTATAATGTTGCACATTTAAGATTAATCAGAGAAAATATGTTTTCACTCAACACATAATCAAACTCTGGAATTTGTTGCCAGAGGATGTAGTAAAAGCTGTTAGTGTAGCTGAGTTTAAAAGAGTTTTGGACAAGTTCCTGGAGGAAAAGTCCATAAACCATTATTAAGGTGGACCGGGGGAATTTACTGCTTACCCCCGGGATAAGCAACATGGAATCTGTTTACATTTTGGGAACCTGACAGGTACTTGTAACCTGGATTGGCCACTGTTGGAAACAGATTAGGCTTGATGGACCTTTGGTCTGACCCTGTATGACACATCTTATGTTTTTATTAATGCTGGCTTGATTTCATTCCACGGTGGCTTTGATACTTGAACTCCATCCTTGCGTGTCCATCCTTTTACTGCAGCTGTCTATGTCTTCATTGTAACAAATTGGTCCCTAACAGGTCTATCAGGCAAAAGGCTTGCATTTCACCCACCTTCAGATTCCAAGGATAATGACTGTACTGTGTGAGGTTTTATTGTTCAAATTGCCCATTCATCTGTTGTTCAATTCTCGTTGGCTTCAGCGACAAAGGTCATTTCATCCATCACCTCTTTCCAGGCTCATTATGATGCTCTAATTGGCCTTAAATTCTAACAAAGAGGCAAGAGGTGATCCATAGTGTTTGAAGGGCAGTGAATATCATCCAAGGAGAGCTCATGGTTTTTCTTTCATCTTCCTTTCTGTAATCCGAAGCTCTGATCTATGCAAATATTTTGTCCTTTGTCACAAAAAATTAAAGGCAAAGAACGACGCTGTACTGTGAGAGAAGAGGAAATGAGAAGCTCAAGCAACAATAACATGTGATCTGTAAGAGGGTAATTTTCAAAGCTATTTCGACAGGTAAACTTATTTGCATAAAGAGTAGTTACTTACCTGTAACAGGTGTTCTCCAGGAGCAGCAGGAATCAGTCCTCACATATGGGTGTCATTGGCGCCGATGAAGCCCCAGCGGAGCATTTCCCCAGCTTTCTATGAAAGCCTTTGGGAATGCAGGCACGCATGCGCGGTTCCCTTCCCGCCTAAAGGTGCCATCTTACCTCAGTCAAATGACATAGCTAAGAACAGCACACAAAAATGAAAAATAAACTATGTACAACTGCAACTCCAAGGGGAGGAGAGAGGGTTGTGAGGACCGATTCCTGCTGCTCCTGGAGAACACCTGTTACAGGTGAGTAACTACTCTTTCTCCAGGACCAAGCAGGAAGTCAGTCCTCACATATGGGTGACTCCCCAGCTCTGGGCTACCGAGGAACCCAGGCTGAACAAGAGTACTCCCTCTAGTCTCAGCAGCAAAGAAAGGCATTTCAAGTACACAACCTCCACTGGTAGCCCAACAGAGGGCAGGAGGGCAGGAGTTGCCTAAACCTCAAAGAGATTCCGGAGTACTGCTTGGCCAAAAGCACTGTCCCTACGGGACTCCCTCTCCAGGCAGTAATGGGCCGCAAAAGTCTGACTTGAAGACCAAGTTGCAGCCCTGCAGATGTCTACCAAGGACACAGAGCGGAGATGAGCCACTGAGGCAGCCACTGCCCTGACTCGGTGGGCCATAACCCGACCCTGCAAAGGAACGTCAGCCGCCTTATAAACCCAGGTGATACAGTCAGCCACCCAGATGGACAAGGTACGCTTGGACACAGCCAACCCCAACTTATTGGGGTCAAAGGAGACGAAGAGCTGAGTAGCCCTTCTATGCCCCTGCGTACAGTCAAGGTAGAAGGATAAGGCCCTCCTACAGTGCAGGGTATGCAGGACTGCTTCAGCCTGGCTAGCATGAGGCCTAGGGAAGAATGTTGGAAGAACCACCTCCTGGTTGAAGTGGAAAGAGTAGACAACCTTAGGGAGGAACTTGGGATGAGTCCTAAGGACTACCCTGTTCCTGTAAATCCTAGTGTAAGGCCTATCACAGACTAGAGCCTGAAGCTCACTTACTCGCCTAGCCGAGGTAAGGGCTATCAGGAAGAGTGTCTTCCAGGAGAGGAAGCGGAGTGGACAAGTAGCCATCGGCTCAAAAGGTGGGCGAGTCAGTTGCTGCAAGACCACATTCAGCTCCCACTCAGGGGCAGGAGGACGGATGGAAGGCTTGAGCAAAAGCAACCCCTTAAGAAAGCAGGACACCAAGGGGTGACCAGATAGAGAATGTCCCTCCACCAGAGAGTGGTGAGCTGCTAGAGCTGAGATGTGGACCCGAACAGAATTGGATTTAAGGCCTTGATTTGACAAGTGCAGTAAGTACTGAAGGACTACTGGCACAGTACAGGAGAAAGGATCAACTGTACGTAGCTGACACCACACTGAAAACCTTTTCCATTTGAGAGCATAGGTTTTCCTAGTGGACTGTTTCCTAGAGGCTAGGACAACTTCCTCAACTTCCTGAGGTAGGCCCCAGGGAGCAAAGACTACCCTTGCAGCTTCCAGGCCATCAAATTGAGAGCTTTGAGATTGGGGTGCAGAAGGGAACCCTGTTCCTGTGAGAGAAGGTTGGGTTGCAACCCCAGAGGTAGTGGAGGTTCCACCGCCAGTTGAAGTAGAAGAGGAAACCAAGGCTGTCTCGGCCACCTGGGAGCCACCAGCAGGACCGAGGCCTTCTCCTGAAGAATCTTGAATAGAGTTCGGGCCACTAATGGCGTGGGAGGAAATGCATACAGGAGGCCCTGAGACCAGGATATCAGAAAAGCATCCGCTGCTATCCGCAGAGGATGCGGTTGCCTGGAGCATAACTTTGGCAGTTGCTTGTTCATGGGGCTGGCAAAGAGATCTATCAAAGGGAGACCCCATGTCAGGAAGATCTTCTGAACTACTGAAGGATGCAGCTGCCACTCGTGGGGCTGCAGTATTCTGCTTAATCTGTCTGCCAGGTAGTTGTCCTGGCCTGGAAGGTACACAGTTCTGAGGAGCATGTTGTGCTTGAGGGCAAAGGAACAAAGGTCCTGAGCCTCCCGACAAAGGATCCGGGACCCAGTTCCGCCCTGTTTGTTCACATAAAACATGGCAACTTGGTTGTCTGTCTGAATCAGGACAGACTGGTGAGCCAGGGTAGGAGTGAAAGCTTTGAGTGCTAATCGAATAGCTCTGAGTTCGAGGAGATTGATCTGCTGTGCAGCTTCCCAGGGAGACCACAGGCCCTGGGTGCACTTGCCCAGACAATGAGCCCCCCAGCCTTGCAGGGAGGCGTCTGTGGTCACCACTACTGTGTACCCTGGAATCTGAAAAGGCACCCCCCTCAGAAGATTGGGTGGGTGAAGCCACCAGGAGAGGGAGTGCAGAAATGGTCTGGACACCCTTATCCTGTCTCTGAGGCTGCCTGGGCCTGTGACCACTGAGCCCGAAGGCACCACTGTGCAGGCCTCATATGGAGCCTGGCATTGGGGGTCACATGTACTGTCGAAGCCATGTGGCCTAGAAGCCTCAGGCAGAGCCTGGCGGAGACCAGGGACCTGCTGAGAAACTGATTTGCCAAGGCCATCAACCTTTGGGACCTGTCTACTGGCAAGAAAGCCTTTGCCAGCAGAGAGTCCAGCCTTGCCCCTATGAACTCCAAGTTTTGGGAGGGGAGCAAAGTGGACTTTGCGAAGTTTATGACAAACCCCAGGCTTTGTAGAAGAGCAATAGTCCTGAGGGTGGCTTGTTTGGGCTCCTGGCACGTCTGACCCCTGATGAGCCAGTCGTCCAGATAGGGGAAGACAAAGATTCCCTGATTTCTCAGGTAGGCCGCCACCACTGCTAGGCACTCTGTAAAGACTCTGGGGGCGGAGGTGAGGCCGAAAGGCAGCACCCTGTACTGATAATGGTTTCCTCCCACAATGAACCTGAGGTACTTTCTGTGGTCTGGATGAATGAGGATGTGAGTGTACGCATCCTTTAGATCTAAGGAGCATAGCCAATCTCCCTGCTGGAGGTAGGGCAGAAGTGTTCCAAGAGTAAGCATCTTGAACTTCTCTTTCACTAGAAACTTGTTGAGGTTCCTGGGGTCCAGAATGGGTCGAAGGCCACCGGTTCTTTTGGGCACCAGGAAATACCTGGAGTAGAAACCGTGACCTTGCAAATGGGGAGGCACAGGCTCCACTGCCCTGTACACCAACACACCATGAAGCTCTTGTAGAAGAAGGTCTGTGTGCAGGGGAGGCCTTGGAGGCTCCCCTGGAAAATATGGTGGAGGCAGTTGGTGAAAATGGAGGGCATAGCCCTTGTGGACTATCTCCAGCACCCAACTGTCCCCGGTGATAAGGGGCCACTTGTGGGCAAAGAGGGCGAGGTGACCTCCTGTGCAGGATTGGGAGAGCAGTGGAGGAGAGGCTACGCTCAAAAAGTCAAAAACTCCCACCCTGCAGAGTGATAGCAGGGGCCTGAGGCTTGGGGGTCCTCTGCCTACGGGGCCCATTACCCTGGCCCTTGGCTTGCTGACCCTGGGGGGAAGCTTGGGCAGCCTGATATTGTGGGTACTGTTTGTAGGCAGTGCCCTTCCTCTGGTAAAAGGGCTTTTTACCCGAGCCCTTCTTTTTATGAGAAGGGGCAGAGGTCTTCCTTGACAGCCTTGTCCATGTGAGGTGCTCAGTTTCAAGCTGAGTGGCCTTCTCGGTCATGGGCTTGCCAAAAAGGTTTTCACCTCGGCAAGGGACATCGACCAACTGGTCCTGAACCCATGGCTCGAGGTCCGATGACTGTAGCCATGCCTGGCGTCGAGCCGCGATGCCGGCTGCCGCAACTCGGGCCGAAGCCTCGAAGCCATCGTAGGCGGCGCGGGACATGAACTTCGAGCAGTCCCGAATCCCCGAGGACAAGGACTTAAATCTCTGCAAGGGTTCCCCGGAGAGATCAGCAGAGAACCCGGCCAATTCCTTGGCCAGATCCCGCAAGTACATGCCCATGTACAGCTTGTAGGACTGGACAGGGCAAGCAAGCATCGAGCCCTGGAAGCACTTTCTACCGACGCCATTGAGGTTCCGGGCCTCCCTGCCAGGAGGCACCGCGGAGTGCATCTTCTGGCTCTTCAGACGATGCATGGCCGATTCCACAACCATAGAATGGTGTGGTAGCTGTGCCTTTTGAAAACCAGGGCTCTTCCAGAGTCGAGAGATCGAATCGACTCGCTTGCTGAGAACCGGCGCCGAGGCCGGTGCCTCCCACATATGGAAGAGGAGCCATTCCAGCATCGGAGGAACCGGAACAGTAAAGGCCTCCTTCGGAGGAGAGTCATACTGTAGGGCCTCGAGCTCTTCAGCTCGAGGATCCTCTAGCCAAGGCAGCGGCCATATCCCGGACGAACTCCTAGAACCGAGTATCCTCCGGGGGGGACCTACTCCGGGGCTCAGACTGCGGTGAGTCCGAAGGGACGCACCGAGTCTTGAAGGTATCAGGAGATTCCTCGTCCTCCGTCTCCCAAGCTGACTCGTCCGAGGAGGAGTCAGGGTCTGACCCCGCGGGGCCCTGGAGCACCCGCCCCGACGCCGGAGGCACCGGCGTCGACGCCCTCGGTCCCGAACGGGCGGTCGAGGGAGACCGCGACCGAGGTCGACTCCGAGCCACGATGGACTCGAGTATTGGCTCGGTCTCCAGGGTCGACTTCGAAGTCGATGTCCCGGTGGTCGGGGCAGATGCGCCAGACAGGCTGGCCATCAGTGCCCGCTGCTGCTCCATGAAGGTAAACAATCTGCTCTCCAAGGCTGTCATCCTGAAACTCAGCTCGGGAGACGAGCAGCCACCGACTCGAGCCCCAGGGGCGCCGGGCCCGACATCGGCTCTCTGGGAGGAGTCCTCGAGGACTATGGGACTTACGTGTCCAGCAAACTCCGGCTCCACGCGAAGAACATTTGCAGGCTTCTTGTGTTCCACGGGCCCAGGGCGACGGTCGGGGGTCTTAGACCTGGCCCTCGAGGAGTCAGGGACCTCCTCCAACGACGCCCTCGCGAGCCGCTTCTTCCTCTTGCATTCCTGGTCGGGGGACCCCCTTTCCAAGGAGCTTCGACGGCGCTCGGGATCGGAATCCCGAGATGTCGAGGCCTCAGACGAGGTCCGGGCCCGGCTGGAGGCTGAGTCCGAGAAAAGCCTTTCTTTTTGCTGCTGGCGACTTCGGAGTGCCTTGGAAGACATCTTTCCACATGGCCCGCACGACTTAGGGTCGTGGTCGGGGCCGAGGCACCGAAGGCAGCAGTCGTGTGTGTCGGTGAGAGACATCAGTTTCTTGCACCGATCACACTTTTTAAAGCCGCTGGAAGCCATCGGGGAAAAAAAGAGTCCCTGCGAGGTCAAAAGACCGGCCTTCCAGGGAAAAATGGAAAAAAGGGCACGAATGCCAGCCACGAAGGGCACAAACCGAAAAAGAAGAATCGGGCTCGATACCGGTGTACCAAACCTGGCGGGAGGGGAACCGGCGTCGAGCCGGGAGAAAAAAATAGCGAAAATCGCCAAAAAAAATCTAATTTTAACCGGGAGAACAGGACACACGTCCGGTGGGCTTCACGGAAAAAAAGAGACTGAGGTAAGATGGCACCTTTAGGCGGGAAGGGAACCGCGCATGCGTGCCTGCATTCCCAAAGGCTTTCATAGAAAGCTGAGGAAATGCTCCGCTGGGGCTTCAACGGCACCGATGACACCCATATGTGAGGACTGACTTCCTGCTTGGTCCTGGAGAATGCCTCTAAGCACATCAGTTTATCTGCATTTTGAAGAGGCATTCTGGGATCAAGGTTGGGAAGGGTTTTGCACTTCTGCACATACTTTTTCCAGAGTTAAACTAGGTACTATATCTACTATATCTAAACTTGTTAAGAAACCAAAGTTATCCTGTACAAAAGTTGTCCCCTGTTCTATGTAAAATGTTATCTTGTACAAACGTTGTTTCTTGTTCTATGTAAACTGTTGTTGGGTTCCCTGTAAACCGGCCCTGATGTCTGGAAGGGGCAGTATAGAAAAATGTACCAAATAAATACTTCTGAAAATCCAGCAGAGTCCACATAGTGAAACATGCTCCCTTTTTATGATTGAAATTTTTTATTAATCAACCTTTTATACAGTAGTTTATATCTTGTACACAGAAATAATAGTAATTAAAAGAATATTAAACACTCATTATCTTCTCATTTCTACAATCGTAATATACCTTGGTCTACTTCTCATTATGTTTTACAATGATATTCAACTAAGTGTACTTATTTCAACACATTTCAAAACATTTGCTTAACAGTTTTCCAAATGTGTATCTCTTATATTGATTACTGTAATTTTTATTAAACTCTGAAACACCACTTTGTTTTTATTCTTGTGTATTTTCTAGCTCCGTTTTCACCCTTTTAACTCTTACCTTCACCTCTCCCCTCCTGTTTTTCCCCTTCCCTTTCCAGGTCTCATAGTCCCTTCTAACCTTCTCATACTGAAGTATCTCCTTAACTCACTGTCCCCTTATTGTGCTGCATTCATTGTATATAATGCATCATATATTCTGTTAAAGCTTCTATACTTTATTGTTGATGGGCCATTAATATGCACATCCTGTGAATATACTCTAAACATTGCAGGATTACGGTGAGCTCTGGTGCTTTTTTATCCTTCCACCTGTTAGCAATTTCCATTCGCACCCCCAACACCATCATCCGCAGCAGATACCCCCGATCCATCTTTGTTCCTCCTTCTCATTAATTGGTCCTCTTTCTCCTGTCCATCCCATTGTATCCCTCAGTATTTCTGGCACCCAGGACTAGAGCTCCCGTAGAGCTGGGCAGGACCACCACATGTGTATGTAGTCGCCTTTATTCCCACATCTCTGCCAGCACTCCCCCTGTCCTTGTTTACTTATTTTACTAATCCATACTGCTATATGGTACATATGGTACATCATTATATATGAATGTTCTTGTATAATGGCTGATACGGAGGGAACCCTTATGGCCAAAAAAATGGTTTCCCATTGTTCCTGATCCCATTCTCCTCCTAAGTCCTGCTCCCATGCCTCTCGGAACTTAGCTTTCACCTCCCTTTTCAATAGACTTTTGTATATCAATGATATCATCCCTCTGCTCTGGGGCCCTGTTCTATATAACTTTTCAAATGGGCGTTCCTCCACTCCCAGTTCTATTTTACCCCGCTGTCCTCCTAGAAAATGTGCAACTTGGAAGTATCCATACCAATCTCTATCATCTAGAGCAAAGGTACTCAAATCCAGTCCTGGAGGGCCGCAAACCAGTCAGGTTTTCGGGATATCCCTAATGAATATACATGCTATATATTTGCATGCACTGCCTCCATTGTATTTGAATCTATCTCATGCATATTCATTAGGGATATCCCGAAAACCTGACTGTTTGCGGCCCTCCAGGACTAGATTTGAGTACCTCTGATCTAGGGCATATTCCTGTTTGAACTCCATAAAGGGGCGCAAGGATCCCTGTGTAGTGAGCATTTGTCCAATATACACCAGCATCTGAGCTTCCCATCTGTGAAAATGCGATAACCATCCCTCTCCCCAAACCCCTCACAGGTTAGAATATGTTGAAGACGTATCCCTCCACAGGAGCCTACCAAGATCTCCCGTGATTTCCACCACTCCTGTATAGTTAAAGCAACATAGGGATTAGACAGGGTTTCTCTTTTACTTGTCCCTCCTTTATGCCAAAGCAAATCTGTTAAGGGACGCTCCTCCACCCTTGCTTGTCCTAGGTGTACCTATTGTGGTCCTTGCTCCAGCACCCGCCACCCTATAATAGCTCAAAGTTGTACTGCCTTATAGTATCTTGGCATATCAGGGACTGTTAGGCCTCCTTCATCTTTCCCTCTAAGACCGCCCTTTGCACCCTTAGAGGGTGATGCCTCCAAATGAATGAGAAAATTATTTTCTGTAGAAGAGCCATCAGTCTGTCAGAAATCTCCACCAGAATGGTATTAAACAAGCAAAGTACAGGGCAGGGTTCTGGAGCATAAAAGGCTCCAGAGTCCTGCCCTGTTGAGGCATTCCTAACAGGGGCTCTACAGGTCAAACAACGGTAAGGATTTGAGGGTTTATTTGTATTAAATTGCTAGCTCTCTGACTGGGAACTCTTAAAAGGGTTTTTGTATATTTTTAAAGCAAAGTTACTTTCTTTTTTTACGGAAAGAGTAGTGGATCCGTGGAATAGTCTCCCAGTGGAGGTGGTAGAGACGAGGACAGTAACTGAATTCAAAAAAGCATGGGACAAACACAGAGGATCTCTAAAGGTAAAAAAGGGACTGTTGTAGTTGTTGATATGGAAGGACAGACTAGATAGAAATATGACAACAGAAAAAGACCACATGGCGTATGTTTCTATGTTTCTTAGCAGTACATTCATTTTAACTAGACTCCTGTATGCGCCCAAACCAAGAGAAATAAGGTTTATCCCAAAGTGTTAAATCATTCATAACTTTTTTAATCACGGGTTCAAAATTGAGTCTTTGCAGATCCTGCCACTTGCTGCTAATCTGCACCCCCAGATATTTGATATGTTCTTTTGCCCAGTGGAATGGATACATCCACCTTAACTATTGCTCTACTTGGGAATACATATTTAGTTTCAAAATTTCTGTTTTGTCCACGTTCATCATATAACCTGATGCCAAGGCTGTATTACCTGAAGCAGACTGGGTAAGGACCAGCGAGGATCTTTCAAGGTAAAATCAGATCGTCTGCAAACGATAATATTTTATATTCTTGGGGACCCACCCTTATGCCTCGAACTCCCGTACACTGTCTGATTCTCTCAGCTATGGGTTCTATTACTAGAGCAAACAGTAGAGGGGATAGTGGACATCCCAGCTGTGTACTCCTCTCTAATTGAAATTCTTCTAAATATGCTCTGTTTACTGCTGGGGGGTTTGCATAAAGGGCCTTCAGCCTTCACCAGAATTTCTCCCCTGTTCCCATTTTCTTTAATACCGCAAACATGAATGCTCACTCAACCCGATCAAATGCTTTTTCAGCGTGAAACTGCATCAACATCGAATCCTCACCTTGTTGTTGGTCTATCTAAACTAGGTTGAGTATTTTGCAAACATTATCACTTGCTTTCCTTCCCAGTGTAAAGCCTGCCTGGTCATCCCGTACCAGCTGAGGCAGAAACCTTTGCAGCCTATGTGCTATTATTTTTGCTAACAGCTTGGCATCAATAATAATAAGTGAAATAGGTCTATATGAGCCACATTTCCTTTTGTCCTTACCTGGCTTAGGGATCACAGTTATACCCTCTCCCCCCCCCCCCCATTGATTTTAGGGGGGGGGAGCAGATATAACTGTGATCCCGTTGAAAAGCTCCATAAGTAGTGCTGATATTTCCCGGAAAACTTCCTGTAAAATTTAGCCGTCAACCCATCTAAACTTGGGGTCTTCCCTTCCTTTAGGGTCTTTATGGCTTGTAAGACTTCTGTTTCTTCTATTTCCCTGTCCAGCCATTGGCGTGCTTCCTTTTTCAATACTGGAAGTTCCATCCATGTCACATACTGATCTATATTTGACTCTGCAGAAGGGTGTTCTGTTTGATACAGCTGCCTACAGAATTCACAGAAACGTTTTTGTATGGGCTCTGTCTTATATAGAAACATAGAAAACATAGAAAAATGATGACAGAAAAAGACCACATGGCCTATCTAGTCTATCCTTCCATATCAACAGTTACAACAGCCCCCTTTTTTCCTTTAGAGATCCTCTGTGTTTGTCCCATGCTTTTTTGAATTCAGTTACTGTCCTCATCTCTACCACCTCCACTGGGAGACTATTCCACGGATCCACCACTTTTTCCGTAAAGAAATATTTCCGCATATCACTCCTGAATCTATTGCCTTTCACTCTCATCCCATGTCTCATCCTACTTGCTTATCCTAGTATCTGGGTTCTTATTGCCCTCATATGCAGTTTGCGTGCTAAGTAAGCTCCATGCCCATTCTTTAGCCCTTAGCCTATTCAGCTCCCCCCTAATAATCTCAATCTGTTGTCTCAGCCATTGCCCCCCTTAATTCTTATGCTCTTCCACCAGGGATTCCAACTGCTTTACTGGCTGATCCTCGCTTTGCACCTTTTGTCTTTTCTTTTGGGAGGCCATGGAGGCTAAGTGCCCCATTGGTACTGCTTTCAATCCATCCCCGACTCCAGAGAGTGCTACTTCACCCTTTTTATTGAGAAGCAAGTACTCTTTAATCACTCTGCCTGCTTTTTCTATAACCTGCGGATCTTCTAGCAAGGATTCCTTTAAACTCCAGAACTGTAATCCTGCCTTATTTCTGAACACCTGTATCACTATTCCCACCGGCGCATGATCTGAACAGGCTATCTGACCTATCTCTACATTTCGTACTCCTTCCACAATTTTCCCATCGACCCACACCATATCGAGTCGACTATAGATATCATGTGGGAGGGAATAAAATGTATACTCTCTTTGGGACCCTTGCAGGTATCTCTATGTGTCCATTACATCCAGTTTGTCGATCAACTTTTTAAACTGTACTCCTCCTCTTTGTGGCCTGTCCCCCTTACTTGTTGTGTCAAGTTTAGGGTCCATTATGATATTAAAATCCCCACCAATTATAATGGAATCCCTTAGGCTGCCCTTTATCTGTGCATAAAATTGTTGAAAAAATGCTCCTTGTATGTTGTGGGCGTATACACAGCCCAAGATCAATAGCCATCCTATTATCCCTCGCCACAAAATAAACCATCCTTGAGGGTTGTGGACCACTTCCTTTTCTTCTAGCATCAACCTTTTTGAAAACAATATTCCCACCCCAGCTCTTTTGGGTTGCTCCCTGTGGGCAGCTAGTACTACTTGCTTGTATTTTTCCTGGATGAGCCATTTTTCTTGTGATCTCTTCAAATGTGTTTCCTGTATCAGAATATCAGCCTTCAATTCAGTACCTTCTTTTAATAGGGCTCTCCTCTTTTCTCCAGTATTGAGCCCTTTAACATTTATAGTCACAATGTTTATCCTCCCTGTTGTGTTTAGTGTCTTATTTGGCATTTTAAAGCCTTCAGATATATTCCCCCTGAATTTATTTATTTATTTAACTGGTTTTATATACTGCCTTTCAATGCGTCAAGGTGGTTTACATCGAACAATAATTAGTTTACATCGAACAAAGCGAACAAATCATATTTAGAACCCCAAAAGACGAACATTGAATCATTATGTCAACATGAACCATAGATGAACTATATACATTAGTATGCCTTTGAGTCAGTCCTGACTCCTGGCGACCCAGAAGCTCCTGGGTTTTCTTGGCAGTGTCACCGGAAGTAGATTGCCAGGCCTTTCTTCCGAGGCAATGGAGGGTTAAGTGGCTTGCCCAAGGCCACAAGGAGTGCTAGTGGGAATTGAACCCTGGTTGCTTGGCTACCAAGCCAGTGTTCTAACCACTAGGCTACTCCTCCACTATACATTAGTATATGGAACAATATAAACATGGGATGCGTAGCAAACTTGGGGCTTAGCAGGTGAGTAGGCTGGGGGGGGGCAGAAGAAGAGAAGGGGTATGGGGAGGCTTGTGAGTAGGCTGGGGGGAGGAGATGAGACTAGGGTATGGGGAAAGAGTAGGTTAGAAGGGAGAGCAGGGTTAGAGAGGAGGGCAGGGTTGGAAGGGGGCAGGGTAAAGGAGATAGTGCAGTTGCTGAAAAGTCGCTTGGAAGACATAGTTAGTCATGAGCCAAGGAAAAGTGGACGACGTGCTCGGTAGGCATGGTTAGTCTGGAGCCATGAAGAAGTGCTCGTGGAACAAGTGAGTTTTTGTTTTCTTTCAGAAGTCTTTGAGATCCTTTAGTGCGCGAATGCCATTTGGTAGGGAGTTCCGGAGTCTCAGGGCGAACAGGGTGAAGGCTCTACTTGAGGTTTGAATATTGTATTTCCAGTTGTCTGTAGGGATAGCAAGAGTGGTTTATGTGCAGGTCCCTTCTGGGTCGATTGTCTGCAGGCCTTTTTATAAGGGTTTCTACATAAACTGGTGAGAGATGGTGGAGCACCTTGAAGACAGTGACCAATGCTTTGTATTTAACATGGGCTCTTATAGGAAGCCAATGTAGGTTCCTGAGTATTGGGGTAATATGCTCTCATTTGAGGGTGCCAGTTAGCAATCTTGTGGCTGTATTGATGGCCATCTGCAGTGGGTGGATTGATGAGGCTGGTAGACCATGGAGAAGAATGTTACAAAAGTCGAGGTGAGGTAGAGTCAAGGCTTGGAAAACTGTCCGAAAGTGGGTTTATTCAAGGAGTGGTCTGAGAGCTTTTACTGTTCTCATTTTGTGGTAGAAGAGACTTACAGCAGTAAGTTATGTGTTGAGTTAGTGTAAGACCCTAGGGTCCAGGGTGACGCTAAGGTATCTTACATTAGACTTAGTGTGGATCTTTTGTCCGCCCACAACTACATACGGTGGAGGTGTGAAGAAGTGATCCTTGGTAACATGTAGTAACTCTGTCTTCTGTTAGTTCAAGTTAAGGTTGTGTGCTCTAAGCCATTGTGAGACAGCACTGAAGCAGTCTATCAGAGAGGTGGAGATAGGGATATAGAACATTATGTCATCCACATATAGGTAATACAGGACATTGTAGGAGCAGATGATATTGCAGATGGGTTGAATGAATAGGTTAAACAGAAGCACAGATAATGTGGACCCTTGTGGTACCCCTTGGGTTATGTCAGAAGGAGCTGCGGCTGTCCCATTTATGCATACTTGTTGTTGTCTCGAAGTTAGATATGAGGAGAACCATCTGAGGATAGTGTTGCATAGGCCAATCGCTTGAAGTTGGAGTAATAATGCGGCACTGAGTCAAAGGCTACTTTTACGTCAAGGAAACTGAGGGTAAATCCTTGATTAGGCTTCCCTGTCCCCAGCATAAGATTGTCCATGAGTATGGAGATAAGATATTCAACACCATGGTTGGTTCTAAATCCGTGCTGTTGTTGATCAAGGGGGGCATGTGTGTCGATGTGGTCCTGGAGATGGATCTGGACTGCTTTCTCGATTATCTTGACTAGGAAGGATAAGCTAGAAATGGGCCTGTATGAGCTCGATATTTCCGGATCCAGTCTTGGGTTTTTGAGGAGTAGGCGTATGGATGCCTGCTTGAGACGCTTTGGTAGGTATCCTTGGGAGAGGGCACAGTTTATGGTGTTTAGACTTAATGGGACTAGCTCTAGGCAGGTTGATTTGATCCATCCTAGTGGGCATGGATCGAGCTGGGAAGTTATTGCATTGAGACTTGTTATGATGCATTTGAGCTGATCTTACAATATGGAGCTGAGGTGAGGAGAAGGATTCTTGCTTGTTGGTGGGAGTGTAGTGGGCACTGGATCCTTAGTTAGTGAGGTAGTGGCCTGGAAATGTTTCTGAATGCTTGAGATGTGGGGGATTCAGGGTTGGTTCCTGTTGCAGGGTTACTTAGCGTTGTATTTACTATGCTGAGTTCCCTTGGATGGTTAATGGATTTGAATATTAGCTTAGTGAGATATTCCCTTCTGGTCCTGTTGATGGTACCTTGGTATTCTTGCAGCATGCACATATATGCTTCATGGTCAGCTGGAGATTTGGAGTGTCTTTCGGCCTTCCGGAACCTCCACTTTAAGTGTCTTAGATATGCTGTGTACTATGCAGCCCGTCGGCAGTTTAATGGTTCTAGGAGAGTGAGGAGCTGAGGCAGCCTGAGATAAGGAGTCATGCCAGTTCTCCACTAGTGTGTCCAGATCAATGCAGGTCATGTTTAATTTGGGAAGGATAACGTTAAGGAATACTTCCTTGTTCCAGCACTTGAATCGCCTCGATGGGGGTGGGGTGTTGGGTGGTTGTGCTTGGTCTTGGGTTGTAGGTATAGAGAAATTGAGAATTATGTGGTCTGACCAGGGGATTCTATGCATGGTTGTTGGGGGAAGCTTGTGGGGCTGTGTGTGTTGCTTGTTGGTGAAGATGAGGTCCAGCATCCGTCCTTTTTCATGCATGGGTCTCTCAAAAATTTGGTGGTAGTCAAGAGCATCACTCGCCTCTATGAAGGCATCTTCTGTTCCACATTGTGCTGATGGAAGATTACAATCACCGAGGAGAATAGCATGTTTGTTGAGGGTGGCTATATCGCAGGCTGACTGAAGTATGGTGGGGAGTTGATCACTTGTAGGAGTGGATGATCTGTATGTTAGGCAGATGGTCAGGAGTTTGTTAGAAACAATAAGTAGATCCAAGTCATGTGCTGTGTTTGCAGTATGCTGGCGGAATTGAAGATGGTGTTTGGCTAGGATCAGGACTCCCCCTCCTTTGCGGTCAGCTCTATGAGAGCGGAATAATTTACAGTCTGGTGGTAGTAGTTGGTTCATTAGTACAGAATCTGTATTTGATAGCCATGTCTCGGCGATACATATGAGGTCTAAGTCGTTATCGTAGAAGTGGTCAGATAAAATTGGAATCTTATTTCTCACTAAATGAGCGTTGATAAGCATACTTCAAGTAGGTAGGTGTGGTAGGTTATCTGTTAGGTTGTGAGGTAGAGAGGTCTGTTGGTTTGATCCAAATTTGAGATTCTGTGTGTTTCGGCCTTAGGTATTGTGGAGCGATTGTAATTACATGGAGGTGCTATGTCGAATGATCGTTATGGAATGTTCATTGTACGTCAGAGTTACTGAGCAGTAGACAAGCAGTAACAGAAGTAGGAGAAGGATTACGCTTGAGGTCGCAAACATCATTGTCTGTAGTACTGGCCCTTTGGCTGTGCACTGATCTCAGATCTTTTCCCTGAAATCCCATTGAGAACCTTCTCAAGCTATTGGGTACTGTTGATTATACGTCTAGGTGTTGGAGAGTAGCAGTCAGTGGCCTTGAGTAAGGAGTAGGGGAGGAGTAGCCCAGTGGTTGGGGCAAGGTACTTCAGGCTGGAAGGTCAGGGGTTCAAATCCCACTAGAGGACAGCAACCTTGGGCCGGAAGGACTGGGGTTTCTAGTCCCACAGATGCTCCTTGTGGTCTTGGGCAAGCCACTTAACCCTCCATTGCCCATGTTCCCTGTATTAGTGTATATGTCTCATATCCCCGCATGTTAAATGTATCACCCAATTGTGTTGTGACCACTTTGATTGAAGGATAAGGCGGTATACAAAACTGTCTAAATAAATAAAATAAATAAATAAGTGTAGGTATCAGTCTTTGCCTTGGATTCTGGGTTAGGATCACAAAAGAACTGCTATTTAGGTTAAGTATGTGTGCCTACAGATGAAGTGTATTTATGACTGCAACATTCCAGGCAGAACAGAAGCAGAGTAAATGCATAGGATATCTCTGTGCATCATAGTAGGTGCACAGTAGTGACAAAGTAATTATAGGCTACTGGGACTTCTAGTCAGGGCCTATATTGCCTTTATGCCGCATATCTGGTCAAATATCAGTGTGCCACTCATGGACTATCACTACATAATGAAAACTATTACACCTATCACTCTCAGTACAACAGCTTAAACATAGGCAGACGATCAATCTTTTAAGTTAGGAATGCAATAAAAGATTATTCTATAAGCGGCACCGTTTAACTTACAGGATGGCAAGAGTTTTTGCTTAGGTTGGTTGGTACGGTACAATTAACTGGTCCCTGCCTAAGGGCTACACCAAAGGGTCCTCTGGTGAGGCCCTCAGGCATGGACCCACAAAGCACGGGCACAGCTGGAAGCACTGCTGGATTTCAAATCTTTGCTCCTGCACCCAATAGGCCTGATTGGCCTTCCGGAGATGATCGTGGAGGGGCTCTCCCTCCTGCTCACCTCCCCAACGCTGATTAGGCTGATGGAGGATGGCTGGTGACTTCCCGTGCCTGGAGGTGCTGTTGGGTTTCAAGTCCTTGGCTCCTGCACCCAATAGACCCGAATGGCCTTGCGGAGGTGATAGGGGAAGGGCTCACCTCCCTGATGATGATCGGGCTGATTTGAGACCTGGATACCATTTCCCCTATTCCCCCCTCCCCTCCCCCATCATTTAATCATGTTCTCCCTCCCCCCCCCCCTCCCTATCCCCTGCCTCCGGAGCCCTCCTCACTCCTCCTCCTCCTCTGGTTCCTTGGTGACTCCATCCCGCTTCCCGCCCCCCACCACCCATCTTCACCCCTCCTTCATCCTCCACATCCCCTTTTCTTTTTTCAATACTACTTCGCTCTAATTTGTTTTGCATCATTACTCACATAACATCTTGCATATCAAACCCTCTCCTCCCAACATCCACATACCTCCTTTACTACCTTCTCCCCATCACAATTCTCTCATCCAGTTGGCCTTTATATTAAACAGAGTCCTCAAAGTTCCAAATGCATTCAGGTATCCAGCAATTTCTGCACCATTCCACGTTTGCTCTTTTTTCTTCTTTTTTCTTCTTTTTACCTCCCTTTTGCCACGCACTGGTCTTCTTAGTCACCTCTTCCCATGGCTCACTGATAGGTAGAATCGCTGTTATGCCCACTTCCTGTATTGCAGTTGCTAATTGTGGAAGCGTGGTCACCCTCCTTGTCACTTCGTTACTGGTAAACATCAGTCCCATCGGCTACAGCCAGCGATAGCGCAGGTTTTCCTCGCACAAACGTGCAGTGAACCCCTGCCATGCTTTCTGGCGTTGTAATGTGGCCAATGCTAAGTCTGCATATATTGCCACCTTGTGTCCCTTCCAGGGAGTCTTCCCGACTGCTCTCGTCTTGGCCACTATCTTTTCTTTTTTTGCAAAATCGTGCACACATATGTCGTCGTCTCTCGGCTGCTCACTTCAGGGACCCAGCGCCCTGTGCAACCGATCCAATTTTATATCATTCACTCCTCCACCCTCCTCTGTCCCTTGTAGAATCGCTATACAGATTTCTTGCGCTACAGCCATACAGTCTTTATATTCCTCCTCCTCTGGGACTCCTTTAATGCACAGGTTATTTCATCGGGGCCTATTTTCTAGGTCCTCTACTTTCAACTCTAGTATTGTTTTCCCCACCTCCAGATCTTTCAGGGATTCTTTAATGGCTCCCATTGCGCTCTGCAGGTCTTCTATGTGGCCCTCCGTTTCCTATACTGTCCTCACGACTTTGGTCAGGTCTGAACGCATTTCATACAGCACTCCCTCCATTTCTATTCTGATACTACTATTTCAGCTCTTAACTCTCTAAACCAGGATCACAGTGCAGCTTTAGTTATCTGCACCATCGCACTTGTACCTCGCCCGGGCACCTCCATCATCACCGCTTCCTCATCTTGATTTTCTCTGCCCATCTCCGCAGCCATCTTGTCCACCTCTTTATGTTCAGGCTTAGAACCCACATATGAAAATTCTTTCAAATCAGCGATTCTCTTCCTGGTAGAGGCCATCAAGCGTTGCTTGAGTGAAATGCTTCTCCTCCACTTTGTTTATTTATTTATTTATTTATTTAACAATGATTTATATACCGCATCTTCCATAGTTCAGTTGCGGTTCACAATAAACAACAGTTAACAAATCGGAGTTTGTTTTACATAAAACATCATATGACTAAATAACAATAAGATAAACAACTAGTGTTAATACAGAACAGTATTAACAGTATTAAGTGACACTTTGGGTCACTTTGTGCCACTCTGGGGTTCTCTTTAGGCACTTTTTGTGGGGTTGAATGGCAGAGCTGCTGCTCAGTCG
This sequence comes from Ichthyophis bannanicus, assembly GCA_033557465.1. NCBI lineage: Eukaryota > Metazoa > Chordata > Amphibia > Gymnophiona > Ichthyophiidae > Ichthyophis > Ichthyophis bannanicus. Next base: position 179,845,844 of record CM066041.1, on the reverse strand, counting down.
TCCAGGTGATTGGGTGACGTCACCGGAAGTCAAACATGCTCTCTTTAACTTGTATTATTGCATGAAATGCACCATAACAAGAATTTAATTTTGGCAAGGACTCTCTTTTGCTCTTTAATAAAATAAAATAAAATAAAAAAGTTAATAACCTTTCATGGTGAGTATGTGATCTTGACTAGTTTACAACACTCTGTCCTCATCCAAGGGTCTATATTTTGTTATTGTGTGACTAATATTCAACTGCTTAAAAACACTTCTTTTATTCATTTCTAGTTATTCTTTTCTGGGGGGTTTTATAGCAGAAGCACATGATTCTCCAGTATCCATTTCTGATACTCGAGTGTCCCTGAACCACCTCATATTTGAAAGCAGAAGTACTAGTAAACATGTTTTATTTTATAGTTATAAAGAAACATTGCTCTTTTATTCATGCTTGCTTAGACTGCCCACAAGATGTGATAGAAGTGAAGTTGAGTGTGATTTTCCATTCTCTATAGAGATTGTATATAGCAATTGGGTGGCGTGCACTTAGCTGTCAGAACTGATATGCAGTGGCCAAAAAAGCTATTGCCTCCAGTTTGCCAAAGCGGGAGACAGGGTGCATTTTTCTATTTTAGCATGGAGCTCAGAACAATCTAGCCAAAGCACCAAGAGGTGAAAATGGTTGAAGGCACCAAGTGAAAAAACAGTCGACTGTGAAAAATCAATATGAAAAATGAAGACAAGTCTTCATCTACCGAACACTTTCTGTAGAAAGAGTGATAAAAACAAGGATAATCATGTCGCCCAAGAGAAACTCTCATAATCTGGGACATCTTAAATCATGGCCTGGTAAACGAACAGGTTATCTTATCAGAGTAAAGGATACATTGCATATCTGCATTCATACTAGACCTACCACTTTGGCCTGGCTTGCTGAAGCTGATTTTATTCATCCCTTTTTTTATTTTCATAAGAAAAACAGCGACCACAAGGCCATTTGTGCATATAGTCATAAGGACTGAATCCGTTTTTCCCCAAAATTTCAGCAATTGATAACCACATTCATTAGCTACATGTCCATCCTGCTCTACTTCTTAGCGACTGTTTTACTATTTGCATATTTGCAACAGTGCAAGACTAGGGTTGAGGAGGAGGTTGTCCAAATTATATTTTGAGGGGGGGGGGGAAACATGGCAATGCTGCACTTAAAGTTGTAATGCAAAATAATTTCTAAGGGCTCGATATTCAAAAGTTATCCGGACAGTTATTTGGAAAGTGGCTCTTCAAGATGAAAGCCACTAAGTCAGATATTCAGTGGCAGCGTCTGCTACTGTCGTTACAAACTGCCGCAGCACTATCTGGGTAGTGCCAGGGCTGGGGAAAAGACACAACTTATCCGGATACTGGCCATTTTCAGAGCCACTTTCCAGATAACTGTCTGGATAACTTAGGATGGTGAAAAGCTGTCCAAAATGCTATCTAGCTTGCTTATCCAGATAACGACTGGAAATTGTTCCTATTCAGATAATATCAGCACTTGGATATTCAGCGGCACTCGTTATCCAGATAGTGCCACTGAACATCTGGCTTTTCTTTGCCAGTGGCAGCCAGTGTTTAAAAAAAAAATCCACTAACCACCTGAAGCTGAATGTTGCCCCGTTAGATGTTAATGGAGGTTGAGTGCAAACGCATAGCAGCAAGCATTTCAGCAAACCACATCACAAACTGGAGAGGTTTGAAAGCGAACTGCTGCAACTCTGATCTTTAACTTAGCAAATAAATTCTGTTTATCAGCTAAATTGGCAACCAAACATGATTTCCAATGAAGAAAAATAATTTTCTCAACACATGTTCAGAGTCTCCTATTAAATTCAGCTGCTATCCCAGAATTTTCTGCTGGTGAATATTACAAAATCCATGCAGTAGTCCAATAGTTTAAGGCTCACTATCTCTTTAGAAAGACCTCCTGCCCTATAGTGCACTCAGTGGAAGACTTCATCCTCCAGGCTATAACAGATTGAATTCACATATTTATTAAAACCAGTCAGTTAAAAGAGCTCAATGGATTTGCTTTAAATGAAAAATGAAATTAATTTTTCTCATGATGATATATATAAAAATTTCGCTTTTACACTGTGTTACAGCCAAATAGTTGCTCATACCATTCCTTCATCTCTGAATCCCCGACGATGGTAGTCCATTTTACAGGTTCCTATGATACACAAATTCCATCCCCTCACTCCCCCCTCCCCGGCCAGTAAGAAGATACTTCAGCTTGTCGGTACCACTAGCAGCTGTGATATTTCACACAAATTCTGGTGCTATCTCACAGAACACAACCTCACTTCCTCTGCCCAAGTGGTAGATAGAACGATAATGTTTTCCTTCTTTTATGTTCCATTTAATTACTTTAGATTTTGCATTTATCATCTTAAATCATCACAGTGTTTGCAGTCTGGCAACACAACTATTTTTCTATTAAAGCTATGAAGCATTTGTTATTTCCAATTATCTCTATATGAGTAAAGGACCACAGAACAGACAACGGTGCCAAATAACATTTTCAGTAGTTTGTCTTTTGCTGGCAGGTCCTTCCAGGGCTGAAAACTACAAAGTATAAGGCTTAAATCTCTTAACTTATTCCAGTAAAAGCCCTCCTTAAATGCAGGGCATAAGTCAAGAGCTAAGGGTAGAAGATGGGGGATGCTTAAGTTAATGCCCTGCCGCTGACTTCATTGTTCTGAAACTGACCAAACCAAGAGTATTAAAACCTCTTCCCCCCCCTCCCAAAAACAATTCTTCAAAGTAAAATGAATTCTATCACATGTCCAAGTGGTGCCTCATTGAAGTGCAGGAGAGTAAAGAGAGGGAGCAGGTTGCAATCTAACAAGTCAGAGATGAAAAGCATCAAATGTGCCAAAACCTAGGGATGAACAGGCTTGTACTACATATTTTTAAAGTAATGATGGCAGCTTGCAAAGTTTGCAAATGCACAGGCTGTCACTGACTGCATATAATGTGTTCCCTTTTCAGAGGCAATTAAAGGATATGCAAAACCAAAATGCTACAACAGACTGAAGGAAATGAGATTACTATTATTCGATACTAATTAGCACAACTCTTTAATTGTGCTGCCAAGGAAGAAGCAGAGGATTTGTGCTGCCTCCTAAAAATCCCTCTCTCAGGGCGTGCCAAGTAGTCAGAGTTTTATGGATATTTCCACATAAAACAAAGCAGGGGCTGAGCTCCAAACCAAAATGAATAAATGACATTTTTCTGGAATTGTGAAAAACAACCATTTTTTAAAATCAGAAATAAAAGAAGAAGAATGTAATATGGAAACTGATGTAAGCAAGTGCAGCGATTTATTAAAATACGCTCTGAGTATTTCAAATAACCTTCACTATGTAGAGTGAGGTTTCCAGAAACATGCCCAGGAACAGTCATATGCTCCCCAGACCCATAAATTCCTAAGCCTGTAGCTTTGCAGTATGACAGATCGCTCCCTGATGCTAAATAGATCACTCTGTTGTTTTACCAGCTATCCTGACGTCTTCTTGTCAGTACAGCAGTGTTCTCACTGAGGGCAGAAGCAATATATTCTGCTCGCACAACTCTTTCACATAAGATTAATAAAAAATAAAAAAAATAGAGAACCTATTGCTGTATACAGAATAGAAAAAGGACAGGTGCTTTAAACAGCTGCCTTATGGTAACATTACAAGGTGAGACCTTGATGGCTATGCCTCCTCCATGAAAGAGCTGCCAAGAATGATCAGTTTGTCTATCCACTGAAAGCCAATGAGTGGGAGACACAAGTGGACAGAGTGGAAGATAGATGACTTGAGGAACCATGGGCAGCGTTCATACATAGGCACAAAGGGCCCGATATTGAGTTGCGACAGCTATGCGTCTCTAAGACGCATAGCTGTCGCCGCCGAACTTTAACCCCAGATATTCAATCCGGTGTCAAATCAGGCCACCAGCATTAAATATCCGGGTTGCCGCACAAGCTAACCGTGCAACGGCGATACTGAATCGCTGCCCGGTTAGCTTCAGAGGCAAAAGTTATGATAGCTTTTGCTGCCTTTCACTGCTGAGGGATAACTGGGCAGCAGCTGAATATCGCCAATACATGGTTATCTCTAGGTACCGCCCCCAGAATGCCCCTGACACACGCCGATGCTAAGCGGTTAGCATCGGGGCATATAGAGGGAAACTCAGTGGCACTAACCTGTTAGTGCTGCTGAATATCTCACTTAGGGGCATTTACACGGTTTACAACTCTGCAAACCATTTAAAAAATGCCTTGCAATATTGGGCCTATAGATTATAAAATACATTAATTTATGCGTGCATATGTGTAAAGTATGACGAACAAGAAAAGCGTAGTTACTCACCTATAACAAGTGTTCTCCAGGGACAGCAGGAATCAGTCCTCACTTATGGGTGATGTCGGCACCAACGGAGCCCGTGCGGAGCAATTCCCCAGCTTTCAAAGAAAGCCTTTGGGATTGCTACCACGCATGCGTGGTCCTCTTCCCACCCAAGGGTGCCATCTTGCTTAGTCGGGTCCCTTAGCTTGAGCCCTACCAAGCAGATGGCAAGGGAAGGACAAAAATCCAACAACTCATCAGGGGATGTGGGAGGGTAGTGAGGACTGATTCCTGCTGTCCCTGGAGAACACCTATTACAGGTGAGTAACTACGCTTTCCTCAGGAACAAGCAGGAAGTCAGTCCTCACTTATGGGACTTCCTAGCTACAGACTACCGAACCTGTAACCAAAAAACACCCCTGCAAGGGCCGCAAGCAGAAGCCGAAGCCCGAACGAACCAGAGCCCTTGGGTCCTCAGTAGCCGTGAAGAAGGGTCAGAGGGCAGGAGTTGCTTACACCTCGAAAAGATTACGGAGTACAGCCTGGCCGAAGGCGCTGTCCTGGCGGGACTCCCTCTCCAGGCACTCAGCTTTTTTCTTCCTTGGTCCCCTGTTGTGGAATGCACTGCCTCCATTTCTCCGGTTGGAATCTTCTTATCCCCAGTTCAAAGCTTTACTCAAAACCCATCTGTTCCAACAATCTTTTGATCTTCCTCCTGATCCACCTCCCTGAAGCTGCCGTAGGTTGCCTGTTCCATCCCAACCATGTCTTGTCCTGTCTTCCCTCTGTCTGTTTTCCCCCTGTTTTGTCTTTGTTTGTTCAATTGAAGTCTTTGGTTTAAGTGTATAGTCTTTCAATTTTCTGTCCTGTCCTTTTTTCTTTCTTTCCTGTCATCTCATGGTGTTCCTTTTCTATAGTTTGCAGTGTTGACCTTTTGATTTCATTGTAAACCGCTTTAATGTCTTGGCGAAAGCGGTCTATCAAGTGTGGAAATAAAGATAAAAGATAAAAGATAGTGGACGGCGAAGGTGTTTGTGGAAGACCAGGTTGCCGCCCGACAGCGCAGCGAGGCCGCTTTGGCTCAGACCCGATGTGCGGTGACTTGACAATCCAAAGGGACGCCTGCCTTCACATGGGCAAAAGCGATGCAGTCCGCCACCCAAACTGAGAGGGTGCGCTTGGTGACTGTTTGCCCCGGTCTACTGGGATCGTAGGTCACGAAGAGCCTGTCAGACTTGCGATGAGTTTGGATATGCTGCAAATAAAAGGTGAAGGCCCATTTGCAGTCAAAGGTGTGGAGAGCTGTCGATGCCTGGTCGGCATGGGGCCTCGGGAAGCAAGTCAGCAGCACTATCTCTTCATTGAGATGGAAGTCCGAAACGACTTTAGGCAGGAATTTAGGGTGGGTACGGAGGACCACCCTGTTCCGATGAAACCTGGTGTAAGGGGTGCCAGCCATGTGAGCCTGGAGCTCACTGACTCAGTGGGCCGAGGTCAGCGCCACCAGGAAGGCCACCTTCCAGGATAGGTGCCGGAGCGAACACGTCACCATTGGCTCGAAGGGTGGATGGGTGAGCTGCATGAGTACTACATTTAAGTCCCATTCTGCCGGAGGAGGACGGATGGGCAGCTTGGATAGCAGAAGACCCCGCATGAAGCGGGAGATTAACGGCTGCCCAAGAGGGGTTTTCCCTCGATAGGGAGATGATTAGCCGAGATGGCGCTCAAATGAACCCAGACAGAGTTTGACTTCAGCCCTTCCCTTGAGAGGTGGAGGAGGTACTGCAGGACCCACTGAATAGGGCACGAGAAGGGGTTGATCTGGTGTTCCGAGCACCAGATGGAGAAGCATTTCCACTTAAAGGCGTAAGCCCGCTTAGTGGAGGTTCTTCCTCGAGGCGAGGAGGATTTCCTCGACCTCCTCCGGAAGGGCCAGAAAGGCTAAGGAGACCCGTTCAGCTGCCAGGCCATGAGGGATAGGGAGGTTAGGCTTGGGTGCAGCACCCGACCCTCCTCCTGCGTTAGCAGACCCCTAGCAGAGCCCAAGGAAACTGGAGGCTCTGTCGACAGCCAGAGCAGGAGCGGGAAACCAAGGCTGCCGAGGGGGCCACGAGAATCAATGATGCCCTGTCCCGTTGAGCCTTGAACACAGAGTCCTCACAATGAGGGGGAAAGGAGGGAATGCATAGAGAAGACTGGAGGACCAGTCCAGGAGAAATGCATTGGGGCCCTCCCTGCTCGGATGCAGCACCAGGCCGCAAAAGTGGGGAAGCTGCGTGTTCTGGAGGCTGGCGAAGACGTCTATCGCCGGAGTGCCCCAGCGGAGAAACAGCCAGCCTGCTATGCTGGGATCCAGCAGCTATTCGTGGGGGCAAAGGAGTCTGCTGAGTCTTTCCGCCAGGCCATTCTTCTGACCTGGGAGGTACGTCGCCCTGAGGGACATCCTCCATCAGGCAGCGAAAGAACAGATAAGGACCACTTCCCGGCAGAGGGAACGCAATCCTGTCCCGTCCCCCCCATTGATGTAGAACATCACTACACGGTTGTCGGTCTGTACTAGAACCGACTTCTCGCTGAGATGGTCCTCGAAGGCCCTCAGAGCCCACCGAATGGCACGGAGTTCGAGCAGGTTTATCTGCTGCTGAGAGTCCTCGGGCAATCATTGCCCCTGCGTGCAGAGAGGTCCACAATGGGCTCCCCACCCTAACAGGGAAACGTCTGTTGTCAGCACAGCATCGTTCCGTAAGGCCTGAAAGGACAATATTTTATTTATTTATTTAACACTCATTTTTATACCGCATCTTCCAGAGATCAGTTGCGGTGTACAAATAACAACAATTAACAAATCGAAGTTTGTTTTACATAGAACATCTTAAATATACATAGAACATCTTGAAGTATCATAAATTAAACAAACTTAAATCTAGGAAAATTAAAACAGTGATTTTAAACTGGAACTGTGTTAAAACAATTAACTAACAGAATGTGGTGTCTACGTACATAATATAGTACATAACCGATACAACTATATACATGAGGGAGGTATTAAGGCATAAGAGATTGGATAGTCTTTTCGTTTACGCTAAGTGACAATCCTCACAGGAGGTTGTGGGGGTTTTGCCACCAAATCATGGACAAGCGGAGGTCAGGGAGAACCCTGGCGGAGTCCCTGAAGTGTCTGAGGGATTGGCTCCATTGGGCACTGAGACACCACTGAGCCGTCCGCATGTGCAGGCAGGTGCGAGGAATCACATGTACGGTTGAGGCCATGTGGCCCAGGAGATGTAGCATGGACCGAGCAGTGACCTGGTGAGCGCTTTGGACGCAAGCCGCCAGAGCTCGGAGGTGGGTGGAGCGATCCACTGGCAAGAAGGCGATCGCCTGCTGAGTATCAAGGTGCCCCCCCGATGAACTCGAAAGCCTGCACCAGTTCGAGGTGAGACTTCGGGTAGTTGATCAAGAACCCCAAGCTCTCCAACAGGAGGTCTGTGCGTGACATCGCTCACTGAGCCTCCTCGGCTGAGGAGGCCATAACGAGCCAGTCATCAAGGTAGGGAAAGACTGGCACACCCTGACGCCAAAGGTAAGCGGCGACCACAATGAGGCACTTTGTGAAGACCCGTGGGGCGGACGCAAGGCCGAAGGGGAGCACCCTGTACTGGAAGTGCTCTCCCTGCACCCTGAAATGCAGATACTGCCTGTGTTGGGGGTGGATTAAGATGTGGGCATAAGCATCCATCAGATCCAAGGAGCATAGCCAGTCACCCTGGCGAAGGAAGGGCAGCAGCATGCCAAGAGATAACATCTTGAATTTCTCCCGCACCAGGAACTTGTTTAGCCTGCGGAGGTCGAGGATGGGCTGCAGGCCCCCCCCCCCCCCGTCTTCTTTGGGACAAGGAAGTACCAAGAATAGAAGCCCCGACCTTGAAGGTGGAGAGGGACCTTCTCGACTGCCTGTTGGGCGAGAAGAGAGTGCAATTACCGCTGCAGCAGAAGCTGGTGTGCGGGGAGTCGAGGAGGCTCCACCGGAGAGAAAGGAGGTGGAAGCCTGTCAAAATTAAGGCGATAGCCATCCCAGACGACTCGGAGAATCCAAGTATCTGAGGTGATGAGAGCCCACGATGGGGCGAAGTGGGACAGGCGTCCCCTCCACTAGTTACTGCATCGCCGGAAGGTGAGGGGCTATGCCGATGGCATCAAAACCCCTGAGTGGGTTGCAGAGGAGCCGGCATTTGGGTCTTCGGTCCCTTAGGCTTACGATGACCCTGGCCAGACTTTCTCTGCGCCGGAGTGGCCGGCGTGGGGGTGGCCGGATATGGTGGATAGCCTCGATACTGGAGACCCTTTCTAGGGAAGAAGGGCTTCTTGGTTGGCTGCTTCTTCTGAGGCAGGGTAGACGTTTTGCGGGAGAGACGGGTTCTGGTGACGAACTCCGTCTCAATTTCCTCAGCCTTCTCCTCCATCAGCTTGCCAAACAGCTGCTTGCCGAGGCAGGGCACATCCTGGAGCTTCTCCTGCACCCATTGCTCCAAATCCAAGGATTGGAGCCATGCCTGGTGGGTGATGAATATTTGAAATTAAATTAAAATAAACCTCTAAACCCTTCTTCAAGAGAGTAGTAATGAAGCGGGGTGGAAGCAAACCCCAGTAAAAGAGTCATCATCTCTTGCCTAGAGGTCCCATTGATTAATTATACAGAGAAATGTAATTATACCTGATAACTTCCTTTCCTTAAAACCTTCTAGACCAGTTCAGATGAGTGGTTTATGGTTTATTAAACTTTCTATATCATCCTTCAAACAGGATACCAGAGCAGCCACAAACACTGCTCCTGATTCCAGCCTGGAAGCATCAGGGCTGTCCAGCATTATTCAACCCAGCGGAAAAAGTGCCTTGGCTATGAGGCCTGCCCAAAGGACTGTTTGGAACCAAGGCCATGAAGACCTTCTTTAAGAGGTTTTCTATTCTCCTATTGTGAATCTCTAAGTGCAGTGCCTCCTTCCACCAGAATAGTGCACACACGTTTTCCTCACCATGCTCAAAGACTTCTATTCGAGGCAGCCCAAAGAATTGGTCCAGCTTGCCCTGAAGAAAAGAATATAACTGAGTCAGGGACTTTGGCGCCATGAGGGCCAATTCTGAATTCTCCCACTGAGAAACCAGAAACTGCTTCAAGGGCTCCAGTAAAGCACAGTTACTTACCTGTAACAGGTGATCTCTGGGAACAGCAGGAATAAGTCTTCACATATGGGTACGTCGGTACCGACAGAGTCTGCGCGGGAACGCTTCCCAGTTTCCAATCAGAAAGCCTTTGGAAGCATCCCAACATGCCTGTGTGCTGCCTTCCTGCCTTCCCAACTGCCTCTCCTCAGTTAAGTTTGAAGCTGAGACAAAGAGAGAGAGAGAGAGCAAGGAAGGGAAAGATAGAGATAGAGAAAAAGCAACTCCTAGGCAATGTTCCCTCTAATTTTCTGTAGGCTGTGTGCGTATAAAATATCAGCTGTGCAGCTTTTGAAGGAAGGTTACATTTTTGTGCGCCACATAATGACACTCGGAGTTATATACTTTAAAATTTGACTACACGTCAGAATACAGTATATGTACACCACATTGATTGCACTAGAAAATATTGTAGAACTTGTGAAAACCATAAATACACAACACCTTTTAAATTTTAAGACGTCTGTGTTGTTTTCTAATCAGAATCAGAACCATAATTTTTGTGCGCTCTGTTGTAAAGTATGTGCGCTCACTCGGTGAGGTGTGTGCGCGCGCACATGCGCACAGCTTAGAGGGAACAGTGCTCCTAGGGGAGGTGGGTGGGTTGTGAAGACTTATTCCTGCTGTTCCCAGAGATCACCTGTTACAGGTAAGTAACTGTGCTATCTCCAGGAACAAGCAGGAATGAGTCTTCACATATGGGTACTCCCAAGCTCAGATGCCCAGAGGGAGTCCTAGCATGTTGCAAGTCTAGAACGAGCCATGCTATTCCTCAGGACCTCAGGCATCCTGGGGATGGAGGACAGGAGTTGAATACAGAAAAGGAGCTGTGGACCAGCTGGCTAGAACAGGGCTTCAAAAGGGGAAGACCCTGTACAGAGGGCATTTAGCAGTATAATATTGTAATCTGGGCCTCCCTTGTTGGCATTGCACAAGTCCACTGAACTACAAATGGATCTGTTAGAAGAGCCAGTGAATGTGCTCAAGGGATACCTCACTGAGAAGTAGAGGTAATAAAGTAGAACAAAAACAAGCGGAGGTCAGAACCCTTCAGGGTGAGAAAGAGTCCCAGGGGAAAAACTGGAGTAGTATAAGAGATAGAGCTTCAGCGGAGACGCAGAAGGTACTATGAAGGAACGCTTAAGCTGTTTTGGTCCAAGAACAGTATAAACCCTGGACCAAGAGAAAAAATGAGTCTGACCCAACTGGACTGGCGTTGGAATCAGTCCATGTAGGGAAGAAAGGGTATTGGGACCCTTGTATCTGTTGAGAAAGGAAGGACAGACTCAGGAGCGCTAAGCTTTAGAGTAACTGAAGCTCCGCAATGTCTTTCCTAAATGGGGTCAATTAGGAAAGAAAAAAGGTACATGGAGAGCTTCAGGAGTACCTAACCTTAAAAGGTTATGGTAAGGAAAAAGTCTGTTAATTACCACAGGAAGTGGTTATAAGTGTAGCCCCCTAAGTATGCTGGCACAGCAGTGATAGGGGTAGTGCCCATCTGTCAGGATCATATAGGAATGTAAGGATATCTGAACCTAACAGACAGATAGATACGTAGATAGATACAGATCTATCTAAAAATATATCTCACTATATCTATAAATATAGGGAGGAGTAGCCTAGTGGTTGGGACAAGGTACTTCAGGCCGGAAGGTCGGCGGTTCAAATCCCACTAGAGGACAGCAACCTTGGGCCGGAAGGACTGGGGTTTCTAGTCCCACAGATGCTCCTTGTGGTCTTGGGCAAGCCACTTAACCCTCCATTGCCCATGTTCCCTGTAAGTATTAGTGTATGTGTCTCAAAATCCCCATGTGTTAAATGGATCTCCCACTTGTGTTGTGACCGCTTTGATTGAAGGATAAGGCGGTATATAAATACCATTAAATAAATAAATAAATAAAATATATTTATTTATCTATTTATTTATTTAAATATATACCGCTATAGGGTATATATGTATATAACTATAAAGAGATATGTATGGGCAGAAGACACACAGATAGATATAGATAAGTATATATGTATCTATATATATCTATATACACCTATATGAATATGTAGGCATATAGACACATGTCTCCAGGTATGTGGATGGAGAGATGTCCGTAGAACCTCCTCCCCCCTGGGGATATAGGGAGAGAGGAAGATTCATCTGACAGCAAGAAGGTTGATACCTGCTTGAATAGAAACAGAGAGACACCTCTGTTCCTGGTTATGACTGGCAGAGTCAGAGGAAAGGTCTCCCTGACAAGAAGAAGTCTGAATTCTTTGCAGAATTTGAGCTCTTGAATAACCAGGATGGCCTACGTGAAAATTGCAGAGGATAACTTCAGTCTGCAGACAGGAAGTCCAGATCTCTCCAGAATTGCAGTATGGAGAATGGATAGAGGACGCCTCTGGAGGAAGATACCCTAGAGATCCGCCTATGAGGGCAAGATGGGTATTAGGCGTCCTCTAGCTGTCATTGAAGAAATTTATCTCTGACGAGAAGACCCAAGGCGATATGGGCCAAGCCAGGGAATTGGCCCTCCTTTAGGTTTTCACGTAAGGAAAGGCCTGAGGCTTATGCCTCAAAAGAGATTTAAGATGAGATGGTAAGGGAATACCTGCCAGACATGGAACATGACTGGGGGAACCCCTCCTAACCATCTGGGGTTATCTGCTAGGCAAGATATGAATGCTCTCTAGCAAGGGCCCATAGTGCAAAGCTACTCTGTAGAGATGCAGAGAGCATGCCGCAGGCTGGTTAGAAGAAAAAACTGGCTGTGGAAAGCCAGCAAGTAACCAGCTATTCTGCCAATGACAAGGGGGCGAAGAATAGAAGTTAACCAACCCGACTGTGATAATAGGGTTTCCCAAACGAGGTTGATAACCTGTTTGGGACTTAGCCCTGAGGCTAGGAGGAATGCTAGTGGAGGGGAAGCCCTGGTTTTGTGGTGAACAAAACCAGTGGCTTAACCACTAGGAATTGCTGTATCTGCAGCAACTACCAGGGCAGCGTGGAAGATTTCCTTTCCCTCTTCCTTGTTTAGATTGGGAAAAAGAAACAACAGACATGGTAGGACTTCCTATTGTCTGATGAGCTGCCCTAAGGTAACAAGGGGGGAGAGAACTCCAGAAGGGAGAATCCCTCGGTAGAACAGGTAGAGGGACCATAGGGGCTTACCAGTGTAAAAGAGCCACTCTTACAAACCAAATGTTGTAGTAAGAGGGAGGTAAGACAGAGTTGAAGGAGACTGACTATGGTCTCCGACAGGTGAGATGATACATGCCAGTACAGGGAAACAACTGTCTATTGATAGCTGTTACCTCTCTTTCCTCGAAGAGGAAGAGGAAAATCTGTTAAGTATGGGCATGATCATCATAAAGACTCTTAGAGTTAAAGAAAAGATGTCTCATGAAGAGAGATCTAGGTAGGTTAGGATAAATTTAGTGCAGATACTGCAAGTGAAAAGAAGCAGACTGCCACCCTAACCACCAAGAGGGACAATGATCTATTTGAAACCCTGTGACTGCTGGGTTTGTTGACCCTGTTGAGGTTGTGGAGTCTTCAGACCAGGGCGATGTTTCCCCTGTTTGGGAACATCTGTATGATGGGCAGATGATGGATAAAACCTTCTTCCCCTAGGGGAAGAAAGCTTGGTAGGACATTTCCTACCTACTGGGAAAGAAGAAGGCGTAGCACAGCCTCTGGAAACAGGAAAGTCAGTGGTTAACTGAGCAACCTGGAGTAAAGACTCCTTGTTGAAGAGATTTTCTCCAGTGCAAGGAGTATTTCCCAGTCTTTCTTGTGCCCATTTGTCCAAGTCTGAAGCTTGGAGCCAAGCTTTACGTCATGCCCCTATAGCTATAGCAGACGTTCTGCTAACAGACTCAAAGGAGTCTAGGGAAGCACGAGTAAGAAACCTAGAGATATTTTGAGCATGACTAACCAGTGAGGAATAGTCTGCACTCTTGGGCTCTTGAAGAAAAGGAGTCAAAAGATGTAACTTCTTTGTGAGCTCCTCAAGAGATAAACCCATATAAAAAATATATGAAAGAATTCTTGCTGAAAGCATGGATGCCTGGAAGGCTTGGCGCCCAAAAGCATCTAAAGTCTTAGACTCACGACCTGGCGGATAAGAAGAGTGCTTTTTAGTACTCTTCACCCGCCTCATTGCTGATTCTACAACAATGGAATGATGAGGAAGTTGAGTCTTTTGAAATCCTGGAGAGGGGGGCACCTGATATAGAAGATCAGTTGCTCTGGAAGGTGGGGGTACCTTTAAAGGAGCTTCCCACATTCGTAGAAGGAGATCCTGCAAGGACTGATGCAGAGGAAGCATGATGTTCTCCTTTGCTCTCCCAGGAATATACAGGGATCCTGTATTGCCTTGTGTAGGATCCTGTCCAGGAATAGAAATGGCAAGTGATTTTGCCATAGCCAGGAGGAAAGCCTGAAAAGAAGGATCCCCGGAGGGAGCTTCCCTTGGATAGGCTAAATCTGATGAAGAACTAGCGTTGGCACCGAGGGATCTATCCAAGTTTATAGGAATAGAAGATCCTGAATGGTGCAGTATGGGATCCTTAGAGGATGGTCGCCGGTACTGCAGAAGGTCAGGACCAGCGACAGTCGGTAGCACATCGTCTATGCTAGGGATCGATTGCAAACTCGGTATCGAGGGAAGCGAGCCTGATGGGAGAAGCATGGAAGGCACCGACAGGAATGGTACTGTGGATAGCGGTACCGACTTCGGTACCGTATCCGATACCGGTGTACCAGTCCGTGGCAACTCTAACGGCATCGAAGACACCACGAGTGCCGGATCCAAATTATCGGAACCGAGCCTTCGGTACCATCTGGTGTCGGTACCAAGGCGAGTCGGTACCCAGTCCTCCAGACTGGAGATCGATTCCAGACTCGGCATCGAAGGAAGCGAGTCTATCGATGCACATCTGGAGGGTACCGACGTCGGTACTAGTATCGGTACCGGGGACGATACTGATACTGGAAGGTCGGTCTGCAGCGTATCCAACGGCCCCTTAGGTACCGAGGACGCCAGACGACGATCCTTGGTGAGGAATGTTTCATCCAACACCATTGCCGATGCTGGGGTATCGGTACCGCTCGAAGCGGATGCCACCACCGGGCATGGCTCAGGTATGTTCTGTGAGGGGTGAACCTCAGGAACAACCTGAAACCCCACACGGGCTTTGGAGGCCGAAGACTCCCACCGGAGTTTTGAATCCAGTGGATTCTCGAGGGCAAGGCCGGAGGCATCTCTATGCTGTGCATGAGATTTGCCACTCGAGGACTAGCTAGTCTTAACAGACTGTTTTTGGGTTACCTGATCCTGTGTAGAAGAAGATATGGTCGGTGCCCTGAAGTTGTACAGGGACCGCGTGTCGAGGGGAACTCGATGTTGAAAACTTCTTCCCACAATACTATTGCAGGAGGGACACTCCGGAGGAAAATGGTCAGGACCCAAACAGGTTAGACACCAATTGTGAGTGTCCAAAATAAAGTTTGTACCGCCACAGTTTGTACATTTCTTGGGGATAGTGGTTGGCGGTTCCATGAAGGAAAGTGGAGAGGCCTAGCAGGCCTGAAAAACCGTGAGACACTAGGAAAAAAATATTCCTTAAAAAGGAAAAATTTTTATAAGAAAAGAAAAAAGAAGCACCGGCGGTACCGGTGGCGTCGGGAAAGGCAGCCGCGACCACAAGAAAACTAAAAAATAAAAGATGAATTTTCTGCGGTGACAGGAGGACGTCCTGCCGGCTCCGCGGAAAAACGAAAACTGAGGAGAGGCAGTTGGGAAGGCGGGAAGGCAGCACGCAGGCGTGTTGGGATGCTTCCAAAGGCTTTCTGATTGGACGCTGGGAAGCGTTCCCGCGCAGACTCCGTCGGTACCGACGTACCCATATGTGAAGACTCATTCCTGCTTGTTCCTGGAGATTGGGAAGAACCCCAATGGACATCTGATGCCTTCAAGGATAGGGTCTCCCTGAGATGGTGGGGTGGATGCAGGCTCCTTAGTCTTAAGGTTACCATGGAATCCTGGATCAGCCCTGGGAGATCTTTCCAGTGAAAAAGGTGGATCCAAATGAATCTTTGCTTTCCATGAGGATATTTTCCCTTCCTCCTCAGATACACCTCCAGATGCAAAGGGATTATCTTCTGCATCCAAGCAAACTTCGATAAGGGGATAAGGCTGGGCTGCCAGAGGAGCACCTAGGCGAATAGATGAGATGGGGACACTCAGCCCCCTAAGTGGATATGGTAAAGCTACTCAAGGACCCAGAGTCCCCCTTGGGGGAAGTTAGGGCCTTGGAACCCTGCAAAGGAGACAGCCATGCAGCTAAAAATGCCTGAAAGCAGCCCAGGAGCTGTTTCAAAGGCTGCTGCTCACCACTAGTCAACAGGTTGATCTATGGCCCAAGGGGCCTATGAAATCCTCTTGCCTGAACCTAGGGCCTCCTCTGCCCAGTACGAGGCATCCGCAAGGACCACCCGTCCCGCAGATGAAGTAGAGGTATGAGAAGAGGAGGCGGTGGCCCAACAGTGTGATGGGGATTTAAGGGCCCAGAATCTTTTGACATCATTGGGACCCTGGTGAGGAGCCTAGGGCCCGATGCCTCCACAGAGCTGATCCTGTGCACACATGGCACAGCAGTGAGCATGTGGCGTGCTTGCTCAGCTCCAAATGGCTTTTTAGACAAAAAATGCAACAATAACAAAAAAATCCACAAAAACAGCCTATCGGGGGAAAAAACGTACTAGCTATGAAATAAAGCCCATCAAAGCAAAGAACTGCAGTTGCAATGAAGGGGGAATCCCAGTCAGGAGACCCCACGCCTGAAAGGCTGGTCGGGGAAACCTGATCTCGGCTTCCCCAAATGCCTATACAGGCTCAGGAGGCCCCACTGCCAAAAGAAGCCTAATCATTGTTTTTAAAGCTGCTTTATGCAACAGACAAGGATCCAAATAAAGTCCAATGGAAGTCAATGGGCACAATTTAAAGAAAAAGGAAAAAATTAAGGGAAAATTAGGGGAAAATCTAGCAAGCAGATAAAGGACAGCAAGAGGGAAGGGGAGCCTTGGTCCAACTTACTGGTCTCCCCTCAGGGCTCTGGTGGGTCAACCTGCTCTTCATCGGCCCATCTAGTGCTAGTAACTTGTGGGAGACCTAGCTGAATCTTGCGCAGCTATCAGCTCAAGAAATCAAGGGCACATCCTTGCTCTGCGCACTGTTGGGCTCTTTAGGACTCAGTCCTCAGGCCATTTCACCACATTGTGGTCAGAAGAGTAAGGCCTATCTGCACTGATGCACCAGTCCATTTGTAGATTTTTTTGGACTCTCGGGCCACTCCCTAACCATGTCCTGACATGCATCCTTGCAATTTCGACATAGTATGGGCACCATGTGTAAATTCAGCCCTTTCTAAAATTAACATTTCCACATGGATGCCATTTCCATGTCTAAATACAAACAGCACTTTAATGTAACTTCCTTAACCGCCTAGCTGCTACTTGCTATAGGCAGTATATCAAGTAAATAAAACTATATACATTACTATGTAAATGCCTGATTTTACACGTGGAAATTGAGAATAAAGCTTCCAAAATAACTCCTTAATGCTCTCCATTAGCTGCAGATCTGATATGGAAAGATCTGGGGTATTTTGCTTGCAGGACGTTGCCCATTATAAGTGAGGGATAATCGGATAACTAGACTGGTCAATTTGAGTCTTAAATGCATACAAATGCATAACATGTTATATATTACTGGATCGAGCCTTCAGAGATCCTTGCCTGTCCTAAATGCTTTCTCCTCTAAGCCAACAATGTGGCAATTATTTTTTCAATTACTGTGGCCACTGTGGTTTATACTGGGTAAGTCTCCATAATATCATGAGAATGCATAATACACAAATGAGGGTCACGAAGAATGATGGGGTTTCACAGCCTATAAAAACCTCAAAATTAAAGCAGCTCAAACACCTAGAATAGGTTTCTGAAGCCTACAAGAAACATCTGGATGTGAAAAAACAGTCATCATAAACTCTTAAATTCCACCGGTTTTTGACTCTTTCAAGCTCCCTCGGCTACACTTTCCTGTTGAATATCGACTCGCTATCTACAGTCGGTCCCACTGCATTTCAGTTTGTTATACAGCAGTGAACGCATTTTGTTGCCAAGCAAAAATGCTGCCTTAATACTCTACAAGAGCTATACTGCTCCCCGTTTCCTCAGCTCACTGTCTTAAAGTAATCTTTGCCTCCTCTCTCTCTCTCCCCGCACACATCCAACAGATAGGTAAAAGCTGTTTCTTTCTCTATAACATCAGCAGAATTTGCCCTGAGCACACACTACTAAAACCTTTATCCACTCTCTATTCACTTCCCATCTAGACTACTGCAACTTGTTCCCCACTGGTCTACCGCAGAGTAATCTCTCCCGCTTTCCATCCATTCAAAACTCAGCTGCATGGCTAATGGCCAATGTTGCCATGCTGATGTAACCCCCTCTTCTCAATTCACTTCCCTGGCTGCCTATTTGTTTCCGCGTCCGGTTCAAACTTCTCCTACTGACCTATACTGTACATACAATAATACTGCGGCTCCTCACTACCTTTCTTCTCTTACATCTCCCTATATTCCTCGTTGGGAACTCTACCCTTCTGGCAAGTCCCTTTTATCTGTGCCCTTCTCTGCCACTGCCAAATCCAGATCATTCATTCCACTTCGCTGCTCCATATGCCTGGAACAAACTATCTCAGTCAGTACATCAGGCTCCATCTCTGGCCCTACTCAAATACAGGCTAAAAACCCACCTCTTCAAGGCTGTTTTTGGATCCTGATCCCCTTCTCCGCTCACTACCAATGTGTATCTTTATCATGTCCCCAGATTTACCCTACTCCCTCATTTGTGGTGTTGTCTGTCTTGATCAGATTGCAAGCTCTATAGAGCAGGGACTGTGTCTCACCATCTATAAGTACAGCTCTGTATATGTCTCATAGCAGTATACAAATGATAAGTAGTAGTAGTAGAACCCCTCACCCTCTGTTCAAAACTATAGCTGACAGGACCCCCGTCAGCTGTAACTTCATTAACACTAGAAGCCCCAAAAGGAATTTTACCTAGAAACCCCAAAGTGTGTCAATTGGTGCATTATCACGACGACTGCGTTTAGCATGAAATGCAGATGTGAATTAATGTGAAGTTACTTATTTGTTAAATACGTGCAGTATGTGACGTCACTAAATGACGCCATCGTGTGTTTATTCTTTGTAATGTCGGAGTAAAACTGTAAACAGTGATTGAGATGCGCCACCTAGTGAGAACATGAATTTATACCTAGAAGCCCCAAAAGTGCGTCAATTGACGCATCCAAGATGCACATATTTGAACATCTTGACCTTGCTAACAAAGTCATGGAACATGACTGACATGGTTCTAGCAGTGGCGCTGGTATACAACTTCGAAGATCATTTGCGTCAATTGACGCACTTTGGGGCTTCTAGTGTTAATGACATAATAAATTCATTTTTTTACTGCCTTGCACTGGTGAATCCAGAGAATTAAAATTAAGAATGTGGCATATGCAGATGTTAAGGATCCTTTTTTCTATAATTAAATATTGTGTAAATTAATTCCAAACCAAATGGATACAGAAGTCCAAATATACAGAAGTCCAAGTTAGAACAGCCATCAGCCCCTACATCATCTCAAAATAATGAAAACAATCAAAAGTCATCAAAATACTCTTTCCCAGCAAAATTCAATTTATTAGAAAGCTTCCAGTCACAACATCTTCAAAAATAAAAGAAACAGTTCAATGTCTGAAGAATAATGTGTGCAAATGAAACTCTTTAACAGAAAACATCTTCATGTTGCCATGGCAATATTTAGTCTTTCATTTTTCATTTGTACTAAATGAGAAGGCTCATTTTATAGTAGAAATATAATGCCCCAAATAAAGGGCTGTTAAAGGGGACAGAGGGGACTGTTTTGGTGGGAATTTTGTATTTCTCTTTCCAACTGTTGATAGAAGGGGTGTTTCCAGTGTCCAATTAAAATACCAGACAATGGTCCTCGAGTTATTTACCTCTTTCCACAGGGTTCTCCCTGCATAACTAAGAGGCCATTTTCAGGTGCCATAGAATCCTGGGCAAAGATTCTTCCAAACGGAGAGGAAGAACACCTGCACTTAGATCAAAGAGGATTAGTAACTCAGCTGCTCAAAGCGCATGCAAAAAATGCTGATCCCTACAAAGGTGACGTTTTACTTACCAGATAAAGTGTAGTTACTCGCTTGTAGCAGGTGTTCTCAGGGAACAGCAGGAATCAGTAATCATATACGGGTAACGTTGGCACAGATGGAATCCACACGATGAACACTCCCCCAGCTTTCACAGAAAGCTTTTGGGAGATAGACTACGCATGTGTGGTCACCTCCCCACCCAAGTGTACCATCTTACCTCAGTATGATGATATAGCTAAAAAAAACTCAAAAAAAAGAAAACAACTCCACGGGAAGGAAGAAGGGTTGTGAGGACTGATTTTGCTGTTCCTGGAGAACACCTGCTACAGATGAGTTACTATGCCTTCTCTGGGAACAAGCAGGAAGTAAGTCCTCACATATGGGACTTCCAAGCTACAGGCTACCAAAAAAACTTGTAAAGGCCATGGGCAACAGAAAAATCGAACCGTGAAAGACAGCGAAGAGGGCTGAGTGGCCACAAGACCCCAGGGACGACCACAGCTTCGACCAGGGAATCAATTCTCTGGTAGCCTGAACACACAGAAGGGACAGAGGGTAGGAGTTGCATTATTCCCCAAACAGATAATGGAATATAAGGTGCTATCATGCTGGGAATCCTCCTCCAGGCAGTAATGAGCTGTGAAGGTGAACAGAGGACCAGGTAGTGTCCCGGCAGATCTCCAGCAGGGAGAGAGCGCACAGGATCGCCATGGAGGCTGCCATAGCCTGCACATTATGGGCCAAACATGGCGCTCAAGAGAGAGACCAGCCTGCTCATAGACAAAGAAGATGTAGTCCGCCAGCTAGATAGACAGGGTGCGTTTACAGACCGCAACGCCAAACCAGTGGAATCCTTGCAGGGCCCTAGCCAGACATCCTCCACTTCCCTAGGCAAATGGAACTGTGCCAAAGCTATCCTCTCAGCAGCCAGGCCTTCAGGGTGAGGGCTCTGAGGTTGGGGTGCGGGAGAGTGCCATCCTCCTGCAAGATCAAGTCCAGAGCACACTCCAGGGGAACCAGGGGCACTTGGGAAAGAAGGAGAAGCAGAAGACATCAGGCTGCTGTGACCACTTTGAAGCTATGAGAATTAAGGTGGTCCAATCAAACTGAACCTTGAGAAGGGTCTTGGAGATCAGGGGGTGGGAGGGTATGCATAGAGGAGGCCCTCCATCCACGAGAAGAGGAACACATTGGCCGCCACTCAGGATGGGGCTGGCATCCTGGAGCAGAAGCTCACAACTGGGCGTTGCTGGGGCTGGCAAAAAGATCCATTGAAGGAGAGCCCCACATCCGAAAGATGCGGCTGGCCACCCACAGGTCCAGCCGCCATTCGTGGGACTGAAGGACCCTGCTGAGCCAGTCTGCCAGTTGATTGTCCTTACTGGGGAGATATACTGCCCAAAGGGACATACCGATCTTGCTCGCGAAGGTGCAGAGGCAGACTGCATCCCAGAACAGGAGATACGACCCCGTACCCCTTTGTCTGTTGACATCAAACATTACCACTTGGTTGTTTGTCTGGACCAGAACAACCTTGGTTGTTTGTCTGGACCAGTTGTCAGAACACTTGTAGGGCATTCGCTAATACTCGGAGCTCGAGAAAGTTAATTTGATGGAGACTCTCCTCCATTGACCAGATGCCCTGGGTCCACAGGCCATCACAATGGGCCCCCAGCCCAATTTGGAGGCTTCTGTGGTGAGGATCCTGAAGCATCAGAGCCTGAAAAAGCATCCCCGTCATGGGGTACAGCGGCTGCTGCCACCAGTTTAGGGACTCAAAGAGAGGAGCAGTCATACGGATTATGTCCTCCAGGTACCCTGACACTTGAGTCCACTGACTGCAAAGAGTCCACTGAGCCTGATGCATGCAAAGGCAAGCGTCAGGCGTGATGTGCACCACTGAGGCCATGTGCCCCAGTAGGTGCAACAGGAGGCGGGCTGATCCCGTTGAGCAACCTTGCACATCCTTGGCAAGGAATGCAAGGTGTCGAGTCCTGTCCAGAGAGAGGGACCCTGGCCAAGACTGCATCCAGAAGGGCCCCTATGAACTGCAGACACTGCATTGGCTGCAGATGAGACTTAAGGTACTTGATGACGAATCACAAGTGCTCAAGAACAAGAATGGTGCAACATTCCATCTGACAGACTTTGTCTGCAGAGCCGCCTTTGAGGAATCAGTTGTCCAGGTAGACAAACACCCCTTGCAGCCGGAGGCAGGCAGCGACCACTGCCAGACATTTTGTGAACACTTTTGGGGCGAAAGCCAGTCCAAAGGGCAGGACCCTATACCAGTATTGACACCTGCCAATGACAAAGAAGAGGTACTGCTGGTGGCGAGGATGGATCAGGATCTGGATATGAGAATCTTTGAGATCCAAGGAACACAGACAATCTCCCCCGCTGAAGGTAAGACAGTAAGGTTGCAAGGGAGCATTTTGAACTTCTCCTTCACCAAGAACCAATTGAGATCCCACAGATCTAGGATGGGCCGAAATCCACCCATCTTTTTGGGAACCAGGAAGAAGCAGGAGTAGAACCTCTCACCCTTTAGAGGTGGCAGGATGGGCTCCACTGCTTCGGCTGTGAGGAGGCCCACAAGCTCTTGTTGCAGAAGGGATCAGTGAAGAGTTCTCTGGGGAAGAACGGAGGGGGCGTCTGCTTGAAGTGGTGGAGGTAACCTTCCCTCACCACCCAGAGGGCCCAGGCGTCAGTGGTTATGGTGGTCCACCAGTTGGCAAAGAATGTCAAATGTCCCCCTGTGTGCTGTGACACTCGATCCTCCAAGGGAAGAGAGGCCATGCACATGGAGTCAAAAGGCCCCCCCCCCCAGGCTGAGGCTGTGGCAGGGGCTGGGGTTTGGGGGCCTTAGGCTTACATCTGCCATGTCCCTGATCCTTGGCCTGCTGACCCTGTAGGGGAGCTGGGTAGATAAGATACTGGGGGTAAATTCCATATACCTTCCTTTTCTTCAAGAAGGACTTTTTCCCTGAAGCCTTCCATCGGGAAGGGTCAGTAGTGTTCTGGGAAAGCCTGGTTCTGGTTATATACTCTGACTCCAACTCTGTGGCCTTGTCTGTCATGGGCTTGCCAAAACAGTTTTCTCCTTGGCACAGGACATTGACCAATTTGTCGTAAACCCATTGCTCCAGATCTGAGGACTGTAGCCATGCCAGGCAGTAGGGGAACTAATGCCCACCTTAGCCACTCTAGCCATGGACTTCAAGCCATCATAGGCCGCTCGAGTGACATATTTGGAGAACTCCTTGACCATCAATAACAGAGTCCGGAATCGCTGAAGAGGTTTCTCAGACAATCCAGCTGACAGCCTGATAAGCTCTTTTGCCAGGTCCCTCAGGTACATGCCCATGTATGGCTGGTAAGCCCAGATACGGGCCACGAGCATCAAGCCCTGGTAACACTTCTTACCAAAGCCATCCATGGTGCGAGCCTCCTGCCAGGGGGCACCGCAGAGTGCGTCTTTTGGCTCTTGATCCTGTGCATGGCCGACTCCATCAGCATGGAATAGTGTGGTAGCTGTGTCTTCTGGAACCCAGGGCCCTTGCACATTTGACAAGTCCACAGAAAAACACACGTATTATCTCACTAAAACCAAGTAACACAAGGAGGAGAGAAGTAAAAACAATCCTTTATTCAAAGCCACAACACAGCCATGTTTTGACTGAGCCTTCATCAGGCAGGTCCTCAAAGAGAACAAATATGAGAACAATTAAAAATATAAAGTATAAACATGAAATGAAATATTAAAAATATATGTTTACATATTAAGAGTTAATTATAACCATGTACCAAAATAAAAACTGAAAAATAAAACAAGTTGAATCATATAACATAGATTGAAAGGATAAATAAGATAAAACTAGTCATGCACTAATAAATAAATAATCATAAAGTAATGAGTAATTAATATCAATATATTGGATGGACATCTAAACACATACCATACAGCCAAGAATGGGGAGTGATGGACTAAGATTGGTGGCCCATGGCATCCAGCTGTAAATCGGTGAAAACATGGCTGCTAGGGGAGGGGAGGAGAGCCACAGAGAAAGCACAGTTACTTATCTGTAACAGGTGATCTCTGGGAACAGCAGGAATAAGTCTTCACATATGGGTATCGTCGGTACAGACGGAGCCTGCGCGGGAACGCTCCCCAGCGTCCAGTAAGAAAGCTTTTGGGAGCATCCCACAGCGCCTGCGCGCTGCCTTCCCGCCTTTCCCAACCGCCTCTCTCCAGTTCGAGTTTTAAAGCTGAGACAAAGAGACAGAGAGGAAAGGAAAGATAGACAGAGAGATACAACTCCTAGGTGAGGTGGGTGGGTTGTAAAGACTTATTCCTGCTGTTCCCAGAGATCACCTGTTACACGTAAGTAACTGTGCTATCTCCAGGAACAAGCAGGAATGAGTCTTCACATGTGGGGGCTCCCTAGCTGCAGATGCCAGGGAGAGAGCCCATGGTTGTGTGCCCTTGCAGAGGGCTCCACTTCCCCCCATGGATCTCTGGCATCCGACCAGGGTAGGTGGGTAGGAGTTGATTAGGAATGGAACAGGTGTTTGAGGACAGCCTGACCAAACGAGGCATCCCGGCGGGAGTCCTTGTCCAAACAGTAATGGGCTGTGAAGGTATGAACCGAGGCCCAGGTGGCCGCTCAACAGATTTGGTCGATGGACACAGAGTTTAGATGAGCCATTGAGGCTGCCATGGCTCTCACACTGTGAGCTGTGACATGGCCCTCCAGAGAAATGTTCCTACTCTGGTAGGCGAAAGAAATACACTGAGCAATCCAGTTGGACAGTGTTCTCTTAGAGACTGGAAGTCCTATATGAGAAGGATCAAAAGCAACAAAGAGTTGAGAAGACTTTCTATGTTGCTGTGTTCTTTGTAAGTAGAAAGCGAGAGCTCTCTTACAATCCAAGGTATGAAGATTCCTCTCTGCATTTGATGCATGAGGTCCTGGAAAAAAGACAGGTAAATATACCTCCTGGTTCAGATGAAAAGGCGAGACCACTTTAGGCATAAAGTGTGGATTGGTCCTGAGGACTACCTTATCATGATGGAACCTTGTATAAGGTGAATTAGCCACCAAAGCTTGCAACTCACTGATGCGGCGTGCTGAGGTGACTGCAATGAGAAAAACAACTTTCCAAGAAAGAAGTTTCAAGGAGGTGGTGGCTAAAGGTTCAAAGGGTGGCTTCATAAGCTGGCCAAGAAGCAGGTATAAGTCCCATGCCACTGGAGGTGGTCTAATGGGAGGTTTAGTTAAAAGAAGGCCTCTCATGAATCTTGCTATAAGAGGGTGAGAGGAAATAGGTTGTCCATTGAGAGGCTTGAGGGACGCTGCAATAGCACTCAAAAGAACTCTTACTGAATTTGTTTTCAGGCCTGCATGGGATAGATGCAGGAGATACTCTAGTAGAGAATTCAGAGGTATTGCAAGAGGGTTTAGACCCTTCTCTGAACACCAAATGGTAAATCTTTTCCATTTGAAAGCATAGGAACGCCTAGTAGAAGGCTTTCTAGAGGCATAAATACCATCTCTGACTTGCTGAGAGAGATGAAAATCTTGAAGGTCTAGGCCCTCAGCAACCAAGCCCTGAGATGGAGCGGCTGGGGGTTTGGGTGCCACAATGTTCCCCCTTCCTGAGACAGAAGGTCTGGTGCAGAGCCCAAGTCCAGGGAAGGAGCGTGGCCAATGTGGAGCTATGAGGATCATGGTCCCTCGATCTCTCTGAAGCTTGAATAGTGTTTTGGGAATTAGGGGAATTGGTGGAAAGGCATAAAGGAAGTCTTGACCCCAGTGAAGGAGGAAGGCATCCTTGGCCTGAACTCCCTGACACGGAATTCTGGAACAGAACCGGGGAAGTCTGGCATTCCACGGACTTGCAAAGAGGTCTATGTCCGGGGTTCCCCAAATTCGAAAATTCCTGGCTACCTGGTCCATGTGGAGGGACCACTCGTGTGGGAGCAGAACTCGACTGAGTCTGTCCGCCCAAGAGTTTTGAATGCCTGGAAGATATACTGCCAGAAGATGGATGTGATGCTCTATGGCGAAGGCCCACAGTCGCAAAGCTTCGTTGCAAAGCGACAGAGAGCCAGTCCCGCCCTGCTTGTTTACATAGAACATGGCTACTTGGTTTTCCGTATGGATGAGGACTGTCCTGTAGCTGAGCAGGGAATGGAATACTCTGAGAGCTAAGAATATTGCTCTGAGTTCCAAGAGATTGATATGCAGAGAAGTCTCCTGTGGAGACCAGATTTCCTGGGTGGAGAGATCCTGCAGATGAGCTCCCCAACCCATTGGAGAAGCATCTGTTGTCAGAGTTGCTTGGGGTAGCGACTGCTGAAAAGGGGACCCCAGCAACAGATTTGGAGGGGACTTCCACCACTGGAGAGACCAAAATAGGCGACTGGAGTTTGCTATGTTGTCTGACAGGCAACCTGATGCCTGAGTCCATTGGGTGGACAAAGTCCATTGAGCTGCCCTCATGTGAAGGCGAGCATATGGAACCACATGCACGGTGGATGCCATGTGACCTAATAGTTGTAACATCTCTCGAGCAGTTAAATGGGACTTTAATTGTATCTGGGAGGCTAACTGCACCAAGCATAGACAACGGGCCTGAGGAAGATAGGCCCTTGCAGTTGTGGTATCCAGCAAGGTCCCTATAAACTCCAGGGACTGAGTAGGGGTGAGATGGGATTTTGGGATGTTTATTACCAGTCCCAAATACTGAAGGATACTCATTGTGCAGGTTAGACAAATCTGGGCCTCTGACTCTGATGGAGCTCGAATGAGCCAGTCGTCCAGATATGGGAAAACGAATATTCCTAGAGTGGGCAGAAATGCAGCTACTACTGCCATGCATTTTGTGAACACCCTTGGTGCAGAGGCCAGACCAAAAGGAAGCACCCTGTGTTGATAGTGCTTTCCTTGAAAAAGGAACCGAAGGAACCTTCTGTGTGTTGGATGGATGAGGACATGGGTGTACGCATCCTTGAGATCTAGAGAACAAAGCCAATCCTGACTCTGAAGGTATGGCAGCAGAGTACTGAGAGAAATCATCTTGAATTTCTCTTTGAATAGAAACTTGTTCAATTTTCTGAGATCTAAAATGGGTCTGTAGCCCCCTGTTTTCTTTGGAATAAGAAAATAAGGGGAGTAGAACCCTGAGCCCTGTTGAAGGAGCACTTCTTCTATTGCCCCTTGGGCAAGAAGGGTAGCAATCTCCTGACCCAGAAGGTTGAGGAGAGATGTTGGAGAATTGAACTGTATCACCATGGTTTGGGGAGGAAGGTTTAAGAAATGAAGCTTGTACCCTTCCTTTATAATGGAGAGGGTCCATTGCTCTGCTGTGATTTGCTCCCATCTGGGAGCAAAGTAAGCTAACCTTCCTGGAATGGTGAAGGGCTCTGGTTCTTCCAGAGCCAGAAAGGCTAAGTTCTCTAGTTGCAAGTCAAAGGCCTTGAGGAGGCTGAGGCTGCTGGGCCGTGGGAGGCCTGGCAGCCTTTGACTTGGCCTGTTTAGGTGGTTGCTCACGCTTTGCAGCAAAACGACCTGCAGAAGATGCCTGCTGACCATAAGCAGGATAGTATCTTCCCTTTTTAGAAAAAGGTGTCTTTTTGAACAATCTTTTCTTAGCAGGAGCAGAGGTAGACTTTGAAAGTCGATCCAAAGCAGAGTTCTCAGCATCCATCTGAGTGGCCTTTGCTTTCCAATCCCTGCCAAAAAGGTTTTCACCTGTACAAGGAAGATTTCCCAATTAATCTTGGACCCAGAGTTCCAAATCAGATGCTTGTAACCAAGCAATTCTGCGTGCACCTATGGCAATAGCCGAGGCTCTACTTACACACTCAAAAGAGTCAAAGGCTGCACGGTTGGAAAATTTGGAAACATCTTGGGCATGTTTAAGCCAAGTGAGAAATTCCTGCCTTTTATCTTCTGAAATAAAAGGGGCTAAAGTCTGCAGATGATCTGTGACTTCTTTTAGAAACATCCCCATATAGAGACTATAGGAGTTGATTCTGGCAGCAAGCATATTAGTTTGGAAAACCCTTCTGCCAAAAGCATCAAGGGTTCTGCATTCACGTCCTGGAGGATTAGATGAGTGTCTCTTTGCACTCTTTATTTTCCTCATGGCAGACTCTACCACAATAGAGTGGTGAGGAAGCTGAGACTTTTGAAAGCCAGGACAAGGAGGGACACGGTACATGGTGTCTAACCTACGAGAATGAGGAGAGGTAGTAAGAGGAGTCTCCCACATGCTCAACATGAGATCATAGAGAATCTCATGAATAGGTAAGGTGGCTGCTTCTTTAGGAGCCTTAGGGTATTGCAAAATATCTAATTGCTTGGCTCTAGGCTCTGACTCAGGGGCCACTGTAATGGAGAGGCCCCTAGCCACTTCCCTAATGAAGTCTTGAAAAGACAAGTCTTCTGGAGGAGAAATTCTTCATTTTGGAGAATCAGACTCCTGAGGAAGAAGTACCGGTGCCTCGACAGAAGCCTCCGACTCATCAGAGTCTTCGGA
The DNA here is from genome assembly GCA_033557465.1 of Ichthyophis bannanicus. Taxonomy (NCBI): domain Eukaryota; kingdom Metazoa; phylum Chordata; class Amphibia; order Gymnophiona; family Ichthyophiidae; genus Ichthyophis; species Ichthyophis bannanicus. The sequence continues at coordinate 179,817,472 of CM066041.1, read as the reverse complement.
GGAATCGAAGTATCGCCTGTCTGGATGCTCCTGTAAAGCCCGATATGTGTACCGAGTGGGATCGACATCGGGAGTAAGCGGTACCGGTTCGGTACCGATGGGCATCATAGGACAGGGTACCGTTGCAGTCGACACCGAAGCCGATGTCGATGCAATCGGTACCGGCACCGGAAACAATGTCGGTACCGGCAACAGAGATTGTAGCGGTACCGAAGGCGTCAAAGCCTGCATAAACGCCGTTAGGGTGCGCTGCATGGACAGAATCTTCTGATCCATCGACGTCACCAGAGTCTGGATGTCGGTACCGGTGGAGGCCACCGGTACCCCAGAACACGGCAACAGGTGATCGGTCGAGGCCGAGCAATCGATGTCAACCTGTGACCCCATAGATAATGCTTTGGAAGCCGGAACTACCCGCCGGGGTAAATTTTGCCGGAGCGGATTCCTCGAGGACAAGCCCAGAGGCATCTCGATGCTTAGGAGGGAGATTTGCCCTTCGAGGACCGGCTAGATTTATGTTTGGTTACCTGAGATCCATGGGAGGAAGAAGCAGCCCTGGAAGACGTCGATGCCACCGAGGCTGCATCAGAGGGAAACAGGGTACTGAGCTTGGCTGCTCGGTTCTGCCGACCTCTTTTAGACATCATGGTACAGGACACACAATCCGTGATGGAATGGTCAGGACCCAAACATTTTAGACACCAATCATGGGTGTCGGTGACAGAAATAGTACCGCCACACTTCGTGCACTTTTTAAACCCGGAAGCGGGCTTCTCCATGAGGAGAAAAATGTTCAGGCCTAAGGCCCAAACCGCAAATGCACAGTTGAAGAAAGGAAAGTTTTTTGGGGGTTTTTTTGTATAAGAAAGAAAAGAAAAGACCGGCGGTACCAGTCTGACGTCGAAGAAGGCAGACGCGACACAGAAAAATAAAGAAAAAATAAAGAATTCTTCTGCGGTGATAGGAACACGACCTGCTGGCTCCGCGGAAAAGAAGAACTGGAGAGAGGCGGTTGGGAAAGGCGGGAAGGCAGCGCGCAGATGCTGTGGGATGCTCCCAAAAGCTTTCTTACTGGATGCTGGGGAGTGTTCCCGCGCAGGCTCCGTCGGTACCGACGATACCCATATGTGAAGACTCATTCCTGCTTGTTCCTGGAGATCTTACTATTGAACTGTAGGGCAGTAAATGCATAGGCAATAATATAATAAGGCATATTTTCTATAAATATAAAAATAAAGGAATATAAAAAGAGAGTCATATAAAATTATAAAAAAATAAATACACTGTGTCTGAAATGCACTTGCGGTAACTCTGTTATAGAGTTAAAAGCCAAAAAGGGAGACACATTAAAAAAGTAGGTAGGGGCCACCGCTGATCATGCTATAGAATGTTTCTGATGGAAAAGTGAAAATACAGTTACATGAGAATATTTTTGAAAACGTTTATATAAAAAATGCCAATATGTGAGATACAACCTATTAAAAACTAAAAAAGGGGTTCATATACAATAGTGAATAGTTAGGGCAATATTACATAGGACACATTATATCCATAAAGTGATGTTTTGTTTTTATATTTTTTATGTTTATGTTTATTAAGATTTTCTTAACCGCCCTTCACGTTAGCAGCAAAGCGGTGTACAACATAAAAACAAAGTAAAAGTGGAAATAGAAATGGAACACCATAAAATTATAGAACAGTTAAAACTTATTCCACACAAAAAAATATACAGGGTGGCCCAAAAAAAGTGAGAACATCTCAAATTAAAAGCTTAGTTTACTTATTTACCTTTTTTAGCTATATAACGTCTTTATTTTGAAAATTTCCGGTCGCCATATTTTTTTTTTTAATTTGTCAATCATTTACATCTGTCTTCCCCTCCTCCCCATATCTCCGTCCAGCCGCCGCCTGCTCTTGCCCTGCTGCTAGCGCCACCATGGAGAAAACAGAGGGTGGCATCAGCAGGCAAGAGCAGGCAGCGGCTGGATGGAGGTATGGGGAGGAGAGGGGCACGCACCCAATGTGCAAGTCGCACAGGGCGCGATTCTGGCTCGGTTCAGCCCTGGCAGGGAAAACCAGAATGCAGGGCATGAATGACCAGAAAGCATAGTTACTCACCGGTAACAGATGTTCTCCAGGGACAGCAGGAATCATCCATCCCATATGTGAGGACTGACTTCCTGCTTGTTTCTGGAGAATAAGCAATTTATATTGGAGTCGGAAATGTACAGTGATGATGAATGAGTTGTGTGACGTGATCAGATCTTGAGGCGTGTGCTAGTATACCGATGACAGTATTTTGAATGAGTTGAATAAGGTGAAGTTGATACTGAGGGAGGACAAGATAAATGATATTACATTAAAGAGTAGTTACTCACCTGTAACAGGTGATCTCCGGGAACAGCAGGAATTTAGTCTTCACATATGGGTATCGTCGGTACCGACGGAGCCTGCGTAGGAACGCTCCCCAGCGTCCAATAGGAACGCTCCCCAGCGTCCAATAGGAACGCTTTTGGGAGCATCCCTCAGCACATGTGCGCTGCCTTCCCACCTTTCCAACTGTCCCTCTTCAGTTAAGTTTGTAGCTAAGTGAAAGGATAGAGGGAGAGAGGAAAGAGACAGAGAGATAGAGAGACAACTCCTAGGGGAGGTGGGTGGGTTGTGAAGACAAAAATCCTGCTGTTCCCGGAGATCACCTGTTACAGGTGAGTAACTACGCTATATCCAGGAACAAGCAGGAATGTAGTCTTCACATATGGGGACTCCCTAGCTGAAGATGCCAGGGAGATGAACCCAAGAAGCTGCTACCTATAGTGAGGTGGGTCATGCTTCCTCCCATGGATCTCTGGCATCCTACCAGGGTTGGTGGGTAGGAGTTGTATTAAGTTTGAAAGAGATTTTGAAGAACAGCCTGGCCAAAGAAGGCATCCCGATGGGAGGCTTTATCTAGGCAGTAGTGGGCTCTAAAAGTATGTACCGAAACCCAGGTGGCTGCTCGACAAATGTCATCAATAGACACAGAGTGGAGGTTAGCCATGGAGGATGACACGGCTCTCACATTATGAGCTGTGACATGGCCTTGAAGAGAAAGACTCTTACTCTCATAAGCAAAGGATATGCAATGTGCAATCCATTTGGATAAAGTCCTCTTGGAGACTGGGAGTCCCAAATGACTAGCATCAAAAGCAATAAAAAGTTGAGAAGACTTTCTATGTTGCTGTGTTCTTTGTAGATAAAAAGCTAAGGCTCTTTTACAGTCCAAAGTGCGAAGGTTCTTCTCTGCATTAGAGGCATGAGGCCTCGGAAAGAATACAGGAAGATAAATCGATTGATTTAAATGAAAAGGCAAAACCACCTTTGGCATAAAGTGTGGATGAGTTCTGAGGACAACCTTATCATGGTGAAACCTAGTGTAAGGAGGATCAGCCACTAACGCTTGCAATTCACTAATGCGACATGCAGAGGTGATTGCAATTAGGAAGATGACCTTCCAGGACAAAACCTTCAGGGTAGTAGTGGCTAAAGGTTCAAAGGGAGGTTTCATGAGCTGCCCAAGAACTATATTTAAATCCCATGCCACTGGTGGTGGTTTGATAAGAGGTTTTGTTAATAGAAGACCTCTCATAAATCTGGATATGAACGGAAGAGAAGATGAGAGGAAATTGGTTGTCCGTTTAGAGGCTTATAGGAAGCTGTAATTGCGCTAAGATGGACTCTTACTGAATTGGTCTTTAGACCAGAATTTGATAAATGAAGCAGATACTCTAGTATTGCTTCCAAAGGTATCACCAGGGGGTTTAACTCCTTCTGGGAACACCATATAGTGAAACGTTTCCACTTGAGGGCGTAAGATCGTCTTGTGAAAGGTTTTCTAGAAGCTTGAAGGATATCCTTTACCTGTTGGGAAAGGTTGAGATCCTGAAGATTTAAGCTTTCAGCAACCAGGCCGTGAGATGCAGGGACTGGGGATTCGGGTGCCATAGGGTCCCGCTCTCTTGGGAAAGGAGATCTGGAGCACACCCTAACTCCAGAGGCGCAGCTTGAGAGAGATGTAGAAGTAGGGGATACCACGTTTGGCGTGGCCACCGTGGCGCTATGAGGATCATACGACCTCTGTCTCTCTGAAGCTTGAAGAGTGTTTTGGGAATGAGGGGAATAGGTGGGAAGGCATAGAGGAAGTCCTGATCCCAGTGAAGGTTAGGAAGGCATCCCTTGCCTGGCAATTGTGAGCCGGAATCCTGGAACAGAACCGGGGAAGTTTGGCATTCAGTGGACTTGCAAAGAGGTCTATGTCTGGAGTCCCTCAGATGTGAAATATCTGTCACCTGATCTAGGTGGAGAGACCATTCGCGAGGCAGCAGTACTCGGCTGAGTTTGTCTGCCCAAAGGTTTTGAATGCCTGGAAGATATACCCCGAGAAGGTGGATTTGATGTTCTCTGGCGAGGTCCCAAAGTCGTAAAGCTTCGTTGCATAACGACAGAGAGCTTGTTCCACCCTGCTTGTTCACATAGAGCATAGGTGTCAAACTCTGGCCCGCGGGCCAAATTTGGCCCGTAGTGTAATTATATTTGGCCCGCGAGCTATACCAAATGACTACTAGAGCTAGCCCGCCGGTATTATACAGCGCATTCATTCATCGCTAATACTACAAATCCCATAATGCCTTGCTGTTGTTTTGGTGCGTCAATCAGGACAGGTCCCAGAAACGCCCTCTCCTGTGTGACAGAAGTCATAGCGATCTCAAGCTACAACTGTCACTGTGGAACCCCTTCCCAAAAATGGCAAAAAGAAAGGCAGACAACAGGAACTTTCTGGACAGGTGGGAGACAGAATATTTGTTTACATATATAAAAGACAGACCTGTTTGTCTGATTTGTGGAGTCAACGTGGCTATAACTAAGGAGTATAACATTCGACGACACTATGAAACAAAACACCATGACAAGTACAAGGACCTGGACATGACTCAAAGGAGCCAGAAAGTGGAGGAGATGAAAAGAAGTTTGGTTTCACAACAGAATATGTTCAAAAAAGCCACATCACAAAGTGAGGCTGCTGTAAAGGCTAGTTATATTGTGGCAGCAGAGATCGCAAAATCAGCCCGGCCCTTTAATGAGGGAGAGTTTGTGAAAAAGTGCATGTTGAAAGTTTGTGACATCGTGTGCCCAGAGAAAAAGCAAGCCTTTTCAAACGTGAGCCTGAGCAGAAACACAGTAGCTGATCGCACATGTGATCTTGCCACCAATCTGTATGACCAGCTTTTGGAAAAGGGAAAAGATTTCGTTGCATTCTCCCTTGCTGTGGATGAGAGCAGCGACGCATCTGATACTGCTCAGCTGTCAGTCTTCATCCGTGGAGTGGACTCAAATATGTGTGTTACGGAGGAGCTATTGGGATTCAAATCAATGCATGGCACAACCACAGGAAAGGAAATTTTTGAGGAGGTTTCCAAATGCGTAACTGAAATAAAGCTGCCGTGGGATAAACTCGTGGGATTAACGACAGATGGTGCGCCAGCGATGTGTGGTAAAACAAGTGGACTGGTGGGCAGGGTCCGGGAGAAGATGCAGGAAGAGAACTGTGCAGGTGAACTAACTGTTTATCACTGCATCATACATCAGGAATCATTGTGTGGCAAAGCCCTAAAGATGGAACATGTTATGACCACAGTAACACAAGTAGTTAACTTTATAAGAGCCAAAGGTCTGAATCACCGCCAGTTTAAGTCTTTTCTGGAGGAGTGTGGTTCGGAATACGCAGACGTGCCGTATCACACAGAGGCGAGATGGTTAAGCCGAGGAAAAGTACTGAATAGATGTTTTCAGCTGCATGAGGAAATATGTCAGTTTCTGGAAAGCAAAGGGAAGGACACAGCAGAGCTTCGGGAGAAAAAGTTTCTGTGTGAGCTGGCCTTTCTGTGTGACATCTCGAGCCATCTCGATGCGCTAAACCTGCAGCTTCAGGGGCGGGGGCGCATCATCACAGACATGTACGCTGCAGTGAGGACTTTTAAAACTAAACTGTGCCTGTGGGAGAATCAGATGCTGCAAGGAAACCTTGGCCATTTTCCCTGCTGCCAAACCATGAAAACGCAGTTCTTTACCAACTTGTTCCCATGCGCACAGTTTGCTGAAAAACTCAGTGTACTCGGCGCTGAGTTTAGCCGGCGATTTGCCGACTTTGATGTCCAGAAATGTAGGTTTGAACTGCTCAGTAATCCCTTTGCAGTTAATGTGGAAAATGCACCAACCAACCTCCAAATGGAGCTAATTGAACTCCAGTGTAATGACACGCTGAAGTCAAAGTATGATGCTGTGGGCGCCGCCCAGTTTCCACAGTTCATCCCTGACACAATGCCTCAGCTCCGCACCCAAGCTGCTCAGATGCTCTCCATGTTCGGCAGCACTTATCTATGTGAGCAACTTTTCTCCTCGATGAAGATGACCAAAACATCTCACAGGAGACGTCTGACTGATGAACACCTTCGCTCGATACTGAGGATTTCCTCAGCTCAAAGCCTGAGCCCAGACATTGATGAACTATCATCCAAGAAGAGATGCCAGGTATCTGGCTTGGGCACATCAGATTAGATCAGTGTGCAGCAAACTGAGCAATAATTAACGTTTTCTTTATGCACTTTTTCTTGCTACTCCAAGACATGGGCTTGAATGGTTGATTAATTTTATTATTGTTATTTTATTTTAAAAATTATTATTTATTATTATTTAAATCTTATTTAATAAATGAATGTCATTGATGTTTTTTTATTTGAAATTGGTTTTTGCATATCTGAACTATTAAGTTATAAATTGTATAGTAATAAGTGTTGCTTCATATTCAATGTTAAAGCAAATCTTGTTTGGGTCCATATTAAAAGGTTCATTTGTTCAATGCTGGCCCGCGACTTTGTTCAAGTTTTACATTTTGGCCCACTGTGTATTTGAGTTTGACACCCCTGACATAGAGCATGGCTACTTGATTGTCCGTTTGGACTAGGACTGTCTTGTAGCTGAGCTGGGCATGGAATACTCGAAGAGCTAAATAGATTGCTCTTAATTCTAGGAGGTTTATGTGAAGACAAGCCTCCTGTGGAGTCCAGGTGCCCTGGGTAGAGAGATGATGCAGGTGTGCTCCCCAACCCACCTGTGATGCATCTGTTGTTAGGGTGGCCTGGAATAGGGGTTGTTGGAAAGGAGACCCCACTAAAAGATTCTCCAGTGATTGCCACCATTGAGGGGACAAGATCAGTCGATGAGAGTTTGATATCTTGTCTGACAGATGTCCTGTGGCATGTGTCCACTGTGTGGATAGGGTCCACTGGGCTGCTCACATGTGGAGGCGAGCATAGGGAACTACATGAACTGTGGATGCCATGTGTCCCAGTAACTGTAGCAGTTCTCGAGCAGTTAGGGAGGATTTTCCCGCTGCTTGAGAAGCTAGTTGCACTATGTGAAGACACCGGGCCTGTGGAAGGAAAGCCCTTGATTGTCTGGTATCTAAACAGGCTCCTATGAACTCCAGAGACTGGGAAGGAACAAGTTGGGATTTTGGGAAGTTTATTACCAATCCCAAGTACTGGAGGATTCACATTGTGCGAGAAAGTGCAGAGCTGGCTTCTGCACCCATGGGAGCTCGAATTAGCCAGTCATCCAAGTAAGGGAAGACGAATATCCCTAGGGTTCACAGGAATGCAGCTAATACTGCCATGCATTTAGTGAAAACTCTTGGTGTGGAAGCCAGACCAAAGGGAAGAACCCTGTACTGGAAGTGTTTTCCCTTGAAAAGGAATCGTAAGAAATTCCTGTGATCTGGATGGATCAGAATGTGAGTATATGCATCCTTTAAGTCTAGAGAGCAAAGCCAATCCTGACTTTGAAGGTATGGCAGAAGAGTTCTCAGAGAAATCATTCTGAACTTCTCTCGGAACAGGTATTTGCTCAATTCTCTGAGGTCTAGAATGGGTCTGTGTCCCCCTGTTTTCTTTGGAATAAGAAAATAGGGGGAGTAGAACCCTGTACCCTGCTGGAGAATGGGTACTTCCTCTATTGCCCCTTGGCAAGAAGTGTTGAGACCTCGTGATCCAGCAGATTGTCTGCAGAGGTCTGGGAATTGAACTGTCTTAGGATTGTAGGAGGGGGCATGCTATGAAAATGAAGCTTGTACCCCTCTCCTACAATGGACAGAGTCCAATTTTCTGCTGTTATTTGGTGCCATCTGTTGGCAAAATGACACAGCCTGCCTGGAATATTTAGGGGTTCTGGACCCCTCAGAGGCAGGAAGGCTAAGCTCTCTAGGAAGGAGTCAAAGCCCTTGAGGGGGCTGAACCTGCGGAGCTGGTTGAGCTCTCGGGCCTTTTGACTTCTTCTGCTGTTTGAATTGCTGTTGTTGTCCCCTTTGGGCAACTTGACTGGGAGCTTGGCTTTGCTGGGTATAGGATGGATAAAACTTCCTCTTTTTGCTGAAAGAGGGTTTTTTATAGGGTTTCTTTTTTGCTGGAGTGGCTGTAGATTTTGACAATCTATCTAAGGTGATATTGTCAGCATCTGTCTCATTAGCCTTTTCCTGCCAATTCCTGCCAAAGAGGTTTTCTCCTGTGCAAGGGATGTTGCCTAATTTATCCTGTACCCAAATCTCCAAGTCTGATGCCTGAAGCCAGGCAATCCATCATGCACCAATGGTAATAGCAGAGGTTCTGCTGATGCATTCAAAGCAGTCAAAGGCTGCATGATTCACAAACTTGGAGACATCTTGAGCATGCCTGGCAAGCGTAAGGAAGTCTTGCCGTCTGTCATCTGGGAGAAGTGGGCTCATAAGCTCCAAATCTCCTGTGACCTCTGAGGAACATTCCCATATATAAAATATATGAGCTGATCCTAGCTGAAAGCATGGAAGCCTGAAAGGTTTGACGTCCAAAAGCATCAAGAGTCCTGCATTCACGACCTGGAGGATTGGATGCATGTCTCTTTGCACTTTTCATCCTACGCATGACTGACGCCACTACCACTGAATGGTGCGGCAGCTGAGTCTTTTGAAATCCAGGACATGGTGGAACTCGATACATGTTATCAAGCCTCCTAGAATGAGGAGATGTGGTCAAAGGTGTCTCACACATTCTGAGCATCAAAATCATGAGAAAATTGTAGGAGAAGGCGGTATAGAAATACTGTTAAATAAAATAAATAAATGAAAAATTTCATGAATGGGCAGAGTGGCTGCCTCCTTTGGAGCCTTAGGATATTGGAGAATTTCCAATTTCTTTGCTCTAGGTTCCTTTTCAGGAGCTACCGTGATTGAAAGGCCTTTGGCAACATCACAAATAAAATCCTGAAATGACATGTCCTCCAGAGGCGACATTCTGCGTTGGGGAGAAGAAGAAGAATCTTCCGGGAGAGTCATTATCAGAGTCATCGGAATCGGAGGATTCGAAGTATCTCTGATCACAATGTTCATGTAAGGCACGGTCCCGGTATTGATCGAAGTCGGTACCGAGTTGATCCGGTACCGATCCTTCAATGCCAGGCAAAGACGGCATGGGAAGAATTCCCACCGGGGCTCGGTACCGTCGGTGCTGGTACCGGTATTTGTGCCAGTACCATCATCAGTACTGGTGTCGGTACCGGTGCCGGTGCCCATTGAGCCATCATTGTCAACGGCACCGCAGCTGTAAGGAGAGCTGCAATACTGCGTTCGATAGCGAGGAATCTCTGGTCTATCGACGCTGCCGATGCTTGGGTATCGGTACCGGTGAAGGCGGCCGGGGCCCCTGAGCATGGCACCAGTAGTTCTGTTGAGGCCAAGGCCTCAGGAACATCCTGGAACCCCGTTGATACTTTGGAGGCTGAAGCCTCCCGCCGGTGCTGTTTTGCCGGTGTGGTTCCCTCAAGGGCAATGCCAATGGCCTCTCGATGCTTTGCAGGAGAACTACCCTTTGAGGACCGGCTTTTATGTTTAGTTACCTGAGATCCATGGAAGGAAGAAGAGGCTCTTGAAGACGTTGATGCAGTGGACCTGGCATCCGAAGAAAAGAGGGTACCAAGCTTTGCAGCCCGGTTCTGTCTTCCTCTTTTAGTCATTCCCATACAAGAGAGACACTCAGATGGAGAATGGTCAGAGCCTAAACATTTAAGACACTAGTCATGGCTGTCAGTGACAGAAATGGTACCGCCACACTTAGTGCATTTTTTTTTTTAAACCACTAGCTGGTTTTTCCATCTTTAAGGAAAAATGGGGCCTACTGCCAAAAATGGGGCCTAGCACAAAAAAAGAAAAGTTTCTGAAGAGAAACAATTCAGAATTATTATTTTTCTTTTTAGAAGAAAAGAAAAGAACCGGCGGTACCGGTAGGCGTCATGCGGAGGCAAACGCGACCACAAGAAAACAAGATTAAAGAAGAAATTTTCTGCGGTGACAGAGTATGTGTCCTGTCGACTCCGCGGAAAACGAAGAACTGAAGAGGGATAGTTGGAAAGGCAGGAAGGCAGCGTGCATGTGCTGAGGGATGCTCCCAAAAGTGTTCCTATTGGACACTGGGGAGCGTTCCCGCACAGGCTCCGTCGGTACCGACGATACCCATATGTGAAGACTACATTCCTGCTTGTTCCTGGAGATCATCTATGTACTTCTCTGTCTTCCTTATGTCCTCCAAGTCTGCTACTCTACTCTGAGAGCAAAGAGCTCCTTGCACCTAGTACACACATAAGACCCCTCACCAACTGGGAGACAATCATACATGTGACACTCAATGCAAAAGACAGGAAATCCCCCATCTTGCTGCTGGACTGCTGTCTACATTTTAGTTTAGGTTATGTTTAGATATTTAAGTTCTTTACTTACTAAGAGTTGCTGGGGATACTTTTACTAATACATCTAGACATTTAATGTACTTTGTTCACCTGAAGCTTAATTAATCTCAGGTCCTTAATGTATGCCTGATGAGGATAAACAGTTGCACCTGAGAGTGAATATGGCACCTCCTTTTCTTTAAGAGGTTTAAGCACCTTCAAAACGACAAACAGGATGGAGTTAGTGCAGAAGGTGGCTACTAAAATGGTTAGTGGTCTTCGCATAAAACATATGAGAAAAGACTTAAAAATCTTAATATGTATACGTTAGAGGAAAGGTGAGATAGAGGAGATATGATAGAGATGTTTAAATACCTCCATGGCACAAATGCACAAGGGAAGAGCCTCTTTCGATTGAAAGCAAGCTCTGCAGCAAGGGGACATAGGATGAGAGTGAAAGGGGACAGACTCAGGAGTAATATAAAGAAATATTTCTTTACGGAAAGTGTGGTTGATATGTGGAATAGTCTCCCAGTGGAGGTAATACAGCATTTGATATGGAAGGGCAGACTAGATAGGCCATGTGGTCTTTTTCTGCCATCATGTTTCTCTGTTCCTGCACTCTCAGCACTGTAGGCGAGGAGTGGGGAGAATCCCACTCCAATCGGATCATGTCCTCGGTCACCTCCGGGAACAAGAACACAGTAGTGGATTTTCCACACCCCTTGCAGAGGTGGATGCACCTGGAGCATCTGCCAAGCTCAAAGTGGATGAGACCCTGGCAATCAATGCTGCCAGTTCTTCCTTCCAGACCAGATGGATAACACTGGCCTCTTCACAATCCTCTGTAGGTGAGAGTACTTCTACATCCACATCAGAGCCCAGAACCAAAGCATCTCAATTCAAGGCACAGTCCAAATCTCAGACAGATCCCAGCTGATCCCCACCTTCAGGGGGTACCCTTCGCCAGAGACATTTAGCCAAAGACAACCAAAACAAGGCTTTCACTCTCATCCTGCCCCTCATGAGTCTGTGTTTGGGGGAACCCTGCAAACAGGAAATGAATTCTGGGGAGGACAATCCAGATTCCAGAAGCTCTCCTCGTGAAAATTACTCTCCTACACCAGGGGACATAGCTGTCATTGATTCCCTAGAGGGCAGGGAACGGCCCACAGCACAGTTGTCGGAAGCTCTGCCCGGCTGGTCATCCTTACCCACAGCACCATCTGCCACCTCCTGACCTAAGGCAGGCAAGTCCAGACTATCCCCGGCTATGAGAGGGGGAGCAAGCCCTCCAGGGATGACTCAAAAGCTGACATGCAAGAAGAGCAGAGTCCAGGAGCCAGAGAGGAGGCACTTTGCTTGCCACAGGCCAAACGTTTCCTTGAAGAAGTATCACAACAGCGCACACTAATGCTGCGGCAGCCCAGCTGGCATGCATTAAAAGCGCTTACACAGGCACTTGGACAGGAATGTGCGTTGGAGCTATTTGGGCAGAATACATGCCAGGACCACGCAACTACTAGGCGCACAATAGTAAAAATGCTATTATTGTGTGCAGAAAACCCCCCACACCATGCCAACAATTGCCAGGGGTCCAACTCTAATGGCGCCCCAGATGGATGGAACTAGAGGAGCCCCAAACAAGGACAAAGATGAGGTCAAGTCTTGGTATTTACCCCCTGAGAGCCCCAGGCAGAAATCCATGCCGGGCTCAGCTCTACTCCCCTGAAACTGTTTCTCTGCCTTTGCAGGCACTGTGTTTAAGATGGCTGGCAGATTTCTCCTACAGCCTTCTGCAATCTTCAGGAGAGACCAGGGGGGATAGAGGATGAGGGGTTTTGAGGTTATGAGAGGCTGCTGAACTCTTCCAGTCCTTCCAATTTTCTGGCTGCTCAATAGGCTCTTATCATAATATGAATGCAGAGCTGAACCAATTTTCCCTCCTCCTATGGCTACCAAAAAGACCGCAGTCTAGTGTAGCTTCCCTTGTTGCACTCAAGTGAGAGAGTTACCCTCAAGGCGGTCATTCACGAGTGCTAAAATCAATCTTTTCCTCTCAATTATTCAGATTTTCTTCAGCGTGGAGAAAATCCATCCACCATCAGCTGGAGACAAATACTGAAAAGATAGGAATAATGTCATTGAAACCTGGGCTTTTCATTGGTTCTTTGTCTCCACCAATCGGCTGTAGGGGAATACACTCACTTGTCTAGACTAGTCTAGCAGGACAATATGGAAAGCAAGTTTACTGTCACAAAACAGGTCAATCAACTTAGGAACAGAAGGGAAAAAAGTAAAAACAGTCCTCTGATGTTTCAAGAGACCAAGGAGGAAAATTTATAACAGTCGGTTTCTAAATGTCGTTGAGCAATATATTACAGAGATTACAGTTCCCCAAGATCTTCCAGGTCTCTTTTCCACTTAAAGATGATTACAGAGATCTGCTGTTCCCATTCAGATTTTTTCAAGCAATATCCAATGGTGCAGCACTCTGAAGGAGTTTCCTTATCCCCTAGACTGGGACAGCTGCCCTCCTGAAACTACTAATGTTGGTTATTCTCACTGAAATACCACCAGTATTTCTGTAGCATCAAGAAGAACATGGAGGAGAGGAGCAGCCTAGTGGTTAGTGCTGAGAAACAGGGAATCCAGTGTTCAAATCCAACTGACAGTCCTTATAACCTGGGGCAGGTCACTTAACACTCCACAGCTAGATATTCCTGAACTCCTCCACCAGCTCAGTGATCACCCTCCAACCATCCTCCACTGCACTGACCTTTCCTAACTAGGTCCCACTCGGCGCTGGCCTATTTTAAAATTGGAAGAGATAAAACTCAGATCCTTGACCTCAACTGAAATTCCATTATTTTGGAACATGGCTAGAATCAAGAATGAGCCAGACAGGAAAAGAAAGTATAGTGGAGCCTTAAGTGAAAGGGGGGAGGGTAAGTACAGTAGGAAGGAGGGGATCAATTGGCATGGAAGGATTAATGAGTAGATGAGTAGGTAGGTGGGGGATCAGGGGAGCTCAGACTTGGGGGTCTTCTTTGTCTTAAGGGTCCCAAACAAAGTCTCCTGGGATCAGAGGTCCTAGATCTGGGGTTCACAGATGTGGTGGTCTCAAACTCGGGTTATCCCAAGTGCAAAGGTTCCAGTACCATTAGCTCACATTTCCGAAGCAAGTGTTACTCTTCGGTACTGTGTCAGTATGGTTTTGGAATATGAGCTTTCTGAACCATATGCCCAAGAATACTTGTCCAGAAATACGAGTTAACATTATTCCATCTCTGATCAAGGAGTCAAATTTTCATTGTTAAAAAAATAATGCTAAGCACACTGGACTTCAACGCACATATATTTGGATAATAACTAATCTCTTCGCATAAATGGGACTTGCATGAAGATGCGCTAATGTTATGGCAGACTTTCACTCCTCTTTTAGCATACCTTTTCTCTGGGCTCAAAATCCTTAATAAATCATGAGTAAAATATGATGTGCCATGTTATATCAGCCGCAACACTGACTAAAAACAGATTAATAAAGGAAGAGAAACTTGCTTTGAGGCTTCTAAAGAAGGCAAGATATCAAATCAAGATCACAGAATGGATCCCAAATTCTGCACCCAATGTGGCTGCTGTCTTCTGAACACATCTGCCTTTGCCCTCTCTCTTAAAACTAAAAGCATTTCATAGAGTATGAATATTATATTAAATGTCTGTATTATTACACAGAGGGGAATTTTAGAACATCCATCCAAGTGCAGTATGGGACATCTAAGCCAGAACGTCTGAAAAAAATGCAGGCATGTCCAGGTGCGGACGTGATTTCACAAACCTGGACATGTCCAATATTGATGTCTGCAGGAGCGTCTATCTAGACATCCCCAGAATTGTATTAGAAAACCTGGATGTCTAGGATTGCCTAATGATTAGAGTAGTTCATTAGGAACAGGGCAGCCAAGGTTCAAACCGTGCTGCTGTTGTCAACATTGTGCTGAGTATTGGAGATGATGAAATGCATTCTTCTCTACACCTTCTGGATGTTTTTCAGCTAAAACGAGCACTTTCAGATGATTGTTCATCACTGTTCATGCCTCAGAACAGGTCTAAAGTTAGACATGACACTGGACGCCCATGACATTTCTGTGATCAGGCAGGGATGTCCTAGTTCCTGGGAATACCCTAATCACACCTCCAAATTCCTGAGAATGCTCCAGCCACAATTCCTTCATGCCCCCTATCAGATTCAGATATCCTCAAGCTGGAGATAACTCTGTGCTTTGGATGTCTTTGTGCCCATTTTCAGATGTCCATAGCACACGAATGAGGCTTCTAAAGTAACCCCCATAGTGTTAACTGTACTTGGATTATCAGAGATCCAAATTAGCCTGCCTGCTGTGTCAGCAGGAGGTCAGCTACTTCCCCTCCTCTCCCTCTTCACTCCCAACTCCCCCCCCCCCATGATCTCTGCTACCCTTTCTTCCTTTTCTATGATCTCTGTGGAGGAAACCACTCACCTTCTTACCTCATCTCACTACCTGCTCCTCTGATCCTATTCCCAACCATCTCCTTAGATCCATCTCCTCCACTGTAGTCCCTTCCATACCTCATATTCTCAATCTATTACTTTCCACTGCAACTTTCCCTGCAGCCTTCAAGCATGCTGTGGTCACTCTTCTCCTCAAGAAACCCTCACTAGCCCCTTCCTGTCCTTCTCACTATCGACCCATCTCCCCCCTTCCCTTAGTTTCTAAACTACTTGAATGTGAGGTTCACCACCATTGCCTTGACTTTCTCTCCTCTCAAATCCTTCTGGATCCTCTACAATCTGGCTTTCATTTTTTACATTCTACTGAAACAGTTCATGCCAAAGTCTCCAGTGACCTGTTCCTGGCAAAATCCAAGGACCTTTACTCGATCGTCATCCTTCTCACTGATTCACTGTTTTATGTAACATGTTGCATTAACTGTAATCTGCCCCTGATCTCTGGAAGGGGTGGTATAGAAGGAAGGAAGGAAGGAAGAAAGGAAAGAAAGAAAGAACAAAAGAAAGAAAGAAAAGAAAATACAATACAATAAAAATACCTTGTCCTCGTTTAGGTTTTAAGGGCTCTGTACTATCTTGGTTCTCTTCTTATCTTTCCCATCGCTCTTTCAGTGTTTGTCCTAGTGGATCCTCCTCTACTGCTATCCGGCTCTCAGTTGGTGGTGGTGGTGTTAAATGCCATTGAGTCTATGTCGACTCATGGTGACCCTCTGGACAGTAGTTCTAAACTGGGTTCGGACTTCAGTTAGGTGGCTCATTGTTGACAGATTGGCACCCATAGCTGCTGTTATCATATCGATCCATCTCATTACCGGCCTTCCTCTTTTGTGTTGACCTTCTACCTTGCCAAGCATGATGTCTTTCTCTAAAGATCTCTCTCTTCGCATGATATGTCCAAAGTATGAAAGTCGAAGTCATCTGAGCTTCTAAAAAAAGCTTAGATTTGATCTCCTCTAGTACTGACTGGTTTGTTCTTCGGGCAGTCCATGGTATACACAGTATTCGTTGCCAGCACCTTAATTCAAAGGCATCAATTTTCTTCCTGTCTATCTTTTTACTATCCAACTTTCACATCCATATAATGTCATTGAAAATACCATGGCTTGAACAAGTCAACTCTTTGTATGGAGAGAGACATCTCTGCTCTTGAGAATCTTGTCTAGGACCTTCATAGCCATTCTGCCAAGAGCATGAGTCGTCTGATTTCCTGACTGCTTGTTGCTTCTTTATTGATAGTTGATCCAAGTAGGTTAAAGTTGTCCACTATTTCAATTTCTTCTCCATCAACAATGAACTTTTGCCAGTTGTCAGGATCTTTGTCTTCTTTACATTAAGGTGCAGTCCCATTTTAAGACTATGTTCCTTGATCTTGAGAAGCAAATGTTTCATATCGTCTTCACATGCAGCCAGTAATGTGGTATCATCAGCATAGTGAAGGTTGTTAGAGTCTCCCACCAATCTTCATACCTCTGTTGTCTTCGTATAGTCCTGTTTCTCTGATGATTTGTACTGCATATAAATTAAAGAGGTAGGGGGAAAGTATGCAGATTTGTCATACACCTTTGCTGATTTTAAACCATTCTATTTTTCCATGATCCATTTGAACTGTTGCTTCTTGATCAATGTAAAGATTGTGCAAGAGAACTATCAGATGTTCTGGTATACCCATGCTTCTTAATGTGGTCCAGAGTTTCTCATGGTTTACAGAGTCAAAAGCCTTGCTGTAGTCAATAAAACACATATAAATATCCTTTTGGTATTCTTTAGCCTTTTCAAGCATCCATCTCACTTACACAATGATGTATCTCATTCCTTGCCCTTTCCTGAACCCTGCTTGCACTTCAGGTAGTTCTTGTTCCAGGTATGGTTGTAGTCTCTGCTGAAAAATCTTGAGTAGAATCTTGCTGGCATGTGGGTTCAGGGCAATTGTGCGATAATTTCCACAGTCAGTTGGATCACCTTTCTTTAGTATTGGTATAAACACAGATCTTTTCCAGTCAGTTGGCCATGAGGTTGTCTTCCATATTTCCGGCAGATCCTTATAAGTATGGTAACAGCTGCATCAGATTGCTGTAATAATTCTAAGGGAATGTCATCAATGCCTGTTGCTTTGTTATTTGATAAGGCTTTCAATGCTGCTTTAACTTCTTTCATCAATAGTTCCAGATCATAAGGTACAGGTTGAAACGGCTGTTGGTCCACTTGATCTTTATCATATAATAACTCCGTATATTTTTTTCACCTTTTCTTGTTCTTCTCAGCAATATTCAATATGGATTCTTGAGTATCTTGTAACATTCCTATTCGGGTCTGGAATATTTTCTTTAACTCTCATAACTTTAGGAAAGCTGATGTTGTTCTTCCTCTAATAGTTTCTGCTTCTATTGCCTTGCATGTGTCGTTGTAGTACTTCTCCTTGCCTTGTCTAGCTGCACATTAGAAATCTCTGTTGAGTTCTGCAATTGCCTCGCTTTCTCCTCTGGCTTTAGCTTCTCTGCATTTCTGGGCAATTTTCAGAGTTTCTTCAGTCATCCATTTTGGCCGTTTTTGCTTTTTCACTTTTTGTAACGATTTCTCACTTTCTTCCAACACAACCTTCTTGAAGTCATCCCATAACTCTTCTGGAACTCTGTCATTTGTATATAAAGCAGCAAATCAATTTTGCAGGCAGTCTTTATATTCTGGCAAATCGCTTCTATCCATGCCCTTCTCTTCTATTGCTAGCTCCAGACTTCTCTCATTTCACCTTGCTGCTCCTTATGCCTGGAGCAAACTACTTGAGTCTGTACGTCAGGTGCCTTCTGTGACCCTTTTCAAATCCAGGTCGAAAACTCACCTCTTTGCTGCCGCTTTCGAATCTTGACTCAGCTGGTCTCCTTTGTGTTTCCTTACCATTCCCCCTGGCTGTACCCTATGTCTACTGCTACTGAGTTGTCTGTCTTGACTAGATTATAAGCTCTGATGAGCAGGGACCATCTTTTACATGTGTCTGTGCAGTGCTGCGTACGTCTTGTAGTGCTATACAAAATGTTCAGTAGTAGTCAGTAGTAGTAGTAGTGGCAAAGATGAGATTAGAACCCAGGAGTTCTGACCCACAGCTCCTCTTCTGAAGTGGAAGAAAGCATAAAGCGTGTAGGATAGTTTGTCAGGGTCAAGCTTAGGGCCTCTTTTACTAACATATGTTAACCAGTTAACAGCCATTAATGTGATTTAACCTACATTAAGTAATGCTGGCCCCAACATTCTCAATGGGGCTTATCTACTATGTGCCGAATTCAAATTAATATGCATCAACGTAAGTTGTTAATGCACGTTAATAAATGAGGCTCTCAGCTGTTCAAAAGTCAGAAAGAGATAAGGCCATTCTGTCTTTCCAATGGAAATTTTGCATTAGAACCCAAGAACTTTGGCCAGTTCTGTGTGGTCACTGAAATTGAAGATAAGGAATTCAAGGCACAAAGCCTTCTAACCAGTTCAGCAATAAATAAACCAAAAGCTCAGAGAGTCCTGGCCTTATCTGCAACAGGACCTCCCATTTAGTACACCACTGGCAGAGACTTGCGGAGTTGTGCGTGTGTGGTTTTTTTCTAATTAAGTATGATATAAATTGGACAGCATCCATTGAAGGGGCTATACAATAAATCTCACTTTCTCACTCCAGACAGACATGACTTCTTTTTACATATGCTGAGAAAAACAGCTTTCTGGTTGACTCTCAAAATCTCGGTGCCAAAAATATTTAGCTGGTGCAGAAGGAATATGCCGTTACTAGGGAAAAAGTGTCTTCCACTTACAATGCAAGGCCATTATTAGGTGGTGACCTCAACCGCATGGAAAACTCCCTTTCTCGCAAGCTGACTCCACTAATGGAAGAGGTTCAAGAGGCTTGGATGTCGTGTACATCTTTTCATTTCATGCACCGAAAAAACATTCTCTTTGATATCTAAAGCCTTGAATCTAAACATTCTGAATAAACTGAACTGAGTGAGGGTCGCTGCAAGCGAGCGATGGAAAATGCATCTTCACTGAATTTTAACATAGCTCAACAAGCAACTGCATAAAAAATCTTTCAATATTCACTTTAACAATCTTATTTAGTCTTAATCTTAACTCAATTATACAATGTATTACAAGAGTATTTTGCAATAAGAGATGCTTTATATCTCCCAATGTGCAGTGATATAATCAGGACCGAAAGAGTTTTGTAAAAGCTGACCTTAGTCAGGTGGCTGCAGTGCTATTTTCCATAACAGACACAGTGGAGGGTTTCTCAACAAACCAAACTTCCTTCCTGGCCCCTCTGGCTTCTTAGCTGCTGAAGCTGTGTGGGGCAAAACGTTGCCATGGCCCTGGTGAGCCACTTCACTCCACTGCCTATGCATAAGGTCCAGGCTCACAACACCCATCCATTCTTACAATCAAGTAGAAATGCCGAAAGACAAAACACCATCCAGGATTTAGGAGAGCTAATGGGGTTTACAGGATTTTGACTATTCTTGTATCGTTCCAAGGCATATAGTGAGGCAGAAGATCAACAAGATGCAATCAGAGACCAAGAAAATGTGCCACCAACCTTATTTAAAAAAAAACATATTTTCAAGCGCACCTTGATACATTGCTTGCATATGGGGTACCCTATGAGATCTAGCCCAACCGCCAGAACAGCGGGGTGAGAACCAGGGAAGCCAGGATTTTCAAATCCCACTGCCACTCCTTGTTTATCTTGGGCAAGTCACTTAACCCTCTACTGCCTCAGGTACAAACTTTTAAATATGGATCAGATATTCAGCAGCAATATCTGGATAGTGGCCGTCGCTGAATATCCAGTTTGTGTGCCACTATCTGGGATAAGAGTTGACCTTGTCCAGATAACAGCAATTTGCAGCTGACACTTACCTGGTTAGCACCTTAGGCTTGTTTACAGGCAGCCTAAGCTAGCTGGCAAATGCTGGTTGAAAATCACCACTACCCCTAAAACACAGGCACTTATCACACTATCCTCACTCCTCCCATCACAGCACAAACTGAATTTGTACTACTACATCTCTCTCTCAGTGCCCTTATTCGGATAGCCCCCAAGGGCTATTTGGATAAGGGCTTTGAATATTAGGCCCTTAGACTGTAATCCTTCTAGAGACAGGAAAATACCTATTGTACTTGAATGTAGCTCACATTGAGTTGCTGCTGAAAAAGACATGAGCTAAATCCAAAACCCTTCCCCCGTCCTTTCCCTTCCCTCCAGAAGGAAGCTCTCTTTAGCACAAATTCAGATATTAAGAAGAGTATGAGCAGTGAATCTGAGAGACTGAGATCACACTCAACACATGAGAGAAGTTCATTCTTGTCATGGTTACGTGCAAAACAAATTTCACAGGTAAATAAATATACTTTAACCTCAAAAAACAAATTAGAAGCCTATAGAGCAGTGGTTCTCAACCTTTTTTGTACCGTGACCCCTTTTACCATTGGTCAACTTGTGGTGACCCCCAATGATAAAATCAAATGTGTTTCTCTTCCTTTACCTTAACGCATTGTCGCTGTAATCATTTGTTGAATTATTACTATACTATAGGCCTTTGCAATATGTTTTTATTTATAAAATTTACTTATTTAAACCACAATAATTAATCACAAGTAACAATATTTGATTTCAAAATTATGATGATTTTGTAGTCAAATCACTAATATGAAATAAAATTATTTTTTCTACCTTTGTTGTCTGACCAATTTATTCTCTGATCATCCTGGTCCCGATCTGAGGCTTCTGCTTTCCTGTCTTCTCTTAGCTCTCTTTCTGTGGTCTATGGTCCATCTGCCATTTCTTATCTCTTCTTTTGTTTTCTTCACTTCTTTCCATCAGCCTATTTCCAGTCCCAGTAACCCTCCCCAGTATCAGCCCCTTTCCAGTCCTCACTTTCAGTACCTTCCAATGTCAACTTGCATTCCCATGACTGCCACTGGTGTCCATTCCCTTCCAGTCCCCCTCCTTCCCCACTGACCAGTCCCTTTTAGTACAAATACCATGGCAGTCCCTCTCAGATCCACTCCTTTCCAGTTCCATTCTCCCATCCCCTCGTATCAGACCATTTGTAGCCTTAGCCCCCAGTTTTCTTCCAGGGCCAGCAGCTCTATCCTCCCCTCCCCCCAATCAGCCCATTCCCAGTGGAAGCCCCCCAATCAGCTCGCTTCCAGTGCTCCCTCAACACCATTACCAGTGCTAGCCTCCCCTAATCAGCCCAATACCAGTCCTACCCCCCCCCCCCGCATCAGCTCATTACCAGTCCTAGCCTCCCCTAATCAGCTCATTTCCAGTGCTAGTCCCTCCTCAACCCCATTTCCAGTGCTAGTCCCTCCTCAACCCCATTACCAGTGCTAGGCTTCCCTAATCAGCCCATTACCAGTCCTACCCCCCCCCCATCAGCCCATTACCAGTCCTAGCCTCCTCTAATCAGCCCATTTCCAGTCCTAACCTCCCCGATCAGCTCATTTCCAATGCTAGCCCCCCATCAGTCCATTAGCAGTCCTACCCCCCTATCAGCACATTACCAGTCCCAACCCCCCTTGATTAGTCCATTCCCAGTCCTAGCCTTCCCTAATCAACCTATTACCAGTCCTAGCCCCCCCCATCTGCCCATTATAATCCTAACCCACACTGTCTCTCCCCTCTGTCCAGCATTTATCGCCCGTCTGTCCAGTATGTCCCCCTGTCTCTTCCCTTTGTCCATGTCAGCCCCCCTCCCTTCATGTCAGCCCCCCTCTGTACATGTCAGCCCCTCCCTCCCTCCATGTCAGCTCCCCCTATGTCCATGTCAGCCCCCTCCCTCCCTCCATCCATCCATCAATGTCAGCCCTCCCCTACCTCCCTCCCCCTCCCTCCATGTCAGCCCCCCTCTCTCCATGTCAGCCCCCTCTCTCCATGTCAGCCCCCTCCCTCCCTCCTTCCCTCCCTCCCTCCATGTCAGCCCCCCTGTCAATGTCAGCCCCCCCTCCCTCCATCCATCCATCCATAAACAACTTCCTTTGGAGGCGGGACAATGCTGCACGGAGCCCCTCGAGAGACTGGATGGCTCCGCAATGGTTTCGCAGGCACAGCTGCAGTTCCCTAAGAGGCAGGGAGCCACGGCTGCATTAGAAAGGAAGCAGTGAGTTTGCTGATGCCGAGAAGCGGACTCGGTGGCGGCAGCAACTTGTGAGTCTTTCTTTTTTTCTTTTTTTTTTTTTAATAATCTTTATTATGAAAATAAAGTAAGATTACAATTCAAGTCCACATCAAGAGGACAATCACCTGAACAAACCAGAAAAATTACAAAGCAACAGGATCCAATCACTATCTAGCCCAATTTATACATGGAAAGGAAAGAGTAGTTACTCACCTTTAACAGGTGTTCTCCAGGAGCAGCAGGAATCAGTCCTTTACATATGGGTGACGTCGGCGCCGACGGAGCCCTCGCGGAGCAATTTCCCCAGCTTTCAAAGAAAGCCTTTGGGAATTGAAGCGCGCATGCGCGGTCCCCTTCCCGCCCAAGGGTGCCATCTTGCTCAGTCTGATGACATAGCTAAAAGACAGCAAAAAATTAGCAAAAACAAAATGATATGACTGCAACTCCAAGGGGAGGAGGGAGGGTTGTGAGGACTGATTCCTGCTGCTCCTGGAGAACACCTGTTACAGGTGAGTAACTACTCTTTCTCCAGGACCAAGCAGGAAGTCAGTCCTCACATATGGGACTCCCAAGCTTAAGGCTACCGGAGACCTCAAGCACAAAAATGAGCTCCCTCTAGCTCAGCAGCACAGAAGGAAGGAATCTTCTCTGAAAACGCCCCCGACCGGTAGCCCAACACCAGGGCCGGAGGGTAGGAGTTGCCTAAACCTCAAAGAGATCATGGAGGACTGCCTGACCGAAAGCACTGTCCCTGCGGGACTCCCTCTCCAGGCAGTAATGGGCCGCAAAAGTCTGGCTTGAAGACCAAGTAGCGGCCCGGCAGATGTCTGCCAACGGAACAGAGCGGAGATGAGCCACTGACGCAGCCTTCGCCCTAACACGATGAGCCGTGACTCGACCCTCCAATGAGAGGCCGGCTGCCCCATAAGCCCAGGCGATACAGTCAGCTACCCAAATGGACAAAGTACGCATGGAGACAGGTAGCCCCAATTTATTGGGGTCAAAAGAAACGAAGAGCTGAACAGCCCTCCGATGCTCTCGCGTACGGTCAAGATAGAAGGACAAGGCCCTCCTACAGTCCAGGGTATGCAGGACCATCTCAGCCCGACTAGCGTGCGGCCTGGGAAAGAAGGTCAGAAGAACCACCTCCTGGTTGAGATGAAAAGGAGAAACCACCTTTGGAAGAAACTTAGGGTGAGTCCGTAAGACTACCCTATTCCTGTAGAACCTAGTGTAAGGAGGAAAAGACACTAGGGCCTGCAGTTCACTAACGCGCCTAGCAGAGGTAAGGGCTACCAAGAACAAGGTTTTCCAGGATAGAAAACGAAGAGGGCAGGTAGCCATAGGTTCAAAGGGCGGACAGGTAATCCGCTGCAAGACCACATTCAGATCCCATTCAGGGGCTGGTGGGCGCAAAGGAGGCTTAAGGAGAAGGAGGCCTCGGAGAAAACGAGCCACCAAAGGGTGGTTGGAAAGAGGCCTGCCATCCACCGGTGCGTGATGTGCAGAGAGAGCACTGAGGTGGACTCTGACAGAGTTGGACTTAAGGCCCAGATTAGAGAGGTAAAGCAAGTATTGCAAGACCACTGCTACCAAGCAGGAGAAGGGATTCTCAGACTGCTGAGCACACCAAACGGAGAACCGACGCCACTTAAGAGCGTAGGACTTCCGGGTGGAAGGCCTCCTCGAGGCCAAGACAACCTCTTCCACCTCCCGAGGCAGCTGGAGGGGAGCAAGGACTACCCTTTCAGAAGCCAGGCCATCAGATGAAGGGACCGGAGGTTGGGGTGTAGGAGAGACCAGTGATCCTGTGTCAGGAGATCGGGCTGAAATCCCAGAGGAAGAGGAGTGTCCACCGCCAGCTGCATTAGAAGTGGGAACCAAGGTTGCCTTGGCCACCGGGGAGCCACTAGGATCAGCGAGGCTTTGTCCCTGAGAACCTTGAAGAGTGTCCGAGACACCAACGGCATGGGAGGAAAGGCATACAATAGGCCTGTGGACCATGGAATCAGAAAAGCATCCGCCGCTACTCTGAGAGGGTGCGGTTGTCGAGAGCAGAATCTGGGAAGTTGCCGGTTTAGAGGACTGGCAAACAGATCCATGGTAGGGAGTCCCCACCTGAGAAAGATCCGCTGAACCACTAATGGATCCAATCTCCACTCGTGTGGTTGGAGGATCCTGCTTAGCTTGTCTGCCAGGTAATTTTCCTGACCTGGGAGATAGACCGCTTTGAGGAGGATGCCGTGGTGGATTGCCCAAGAGCACAGTCTTCGTGCCTCCTGGCAGAAAAGTAAAGAGCTTGTGCCTCCTTGTTTGTTCACGTAGAACATTGCAACTTGATTGTCCATCTGGACCAGCACAGACTGGTGAGAAGTGAGGTGGGAGAAGGCTCTCAGAGCTAGGCGGATGGCTCTGAGCTCCAGGAAGTTTATCTGCTGCGCAGACTCCCAAGGAGTCCAGAGGCCTTGAGTATATGTCCCTTGGCAATGTACTCCCCAACCCAGAAGAGAAGCATCGGTTGTTAGTATCTGAGAAGGCAGAGGAGATTGAAAATCCACTCCCATTAGCAGGTTTGGCAGATGAAGCCACCACCGCAGAGAAGAGACCAGCAGGTCGGAGACCTGTACTGAGTCTGTCAGGCTCCCCGTGGCCTGATGCCATTGAGTTCGAAGGCACCACTGAGCAGGTCGCATGTTCAGGCGGGCATTGGAGGTCACATGGACCGTGGAAGCCATATGGCCGAGCAGTCTCAGAAATTGCCTGGCAGAGACCAGGGAATTGCTGTGAAAGTGGCCGGCGAGATCCATGAGCCTGTTTGCTCTGTCTAGAGGCAGGAAGGCCCGCGCTTGAAGTGTGATTAACCGTGCGCCGATGAATTCGAGATCTTGAGAGGGGAGCAAAGTGGACTTTGCGAAATTTATGACAAAGCCCAAGTGCTGGAGCAGAGACACAGTGCGATGAGTGGCCTGAGTAGCCTCTTGGGAAGACTGGGCCCTGATGAGCCAGTCGTCCAGGTATGGAAACACAAAAAGGCCTTGAAGCCTGAGATAGGCCGCCACCACTGCTAGGCATTTGGTGAACACCCAGGGGGCGGAGGATAGGCCAAAGGGCAGGACTCTGTACTGGTAATGATTTCCTCCCACAACAAATCGGAGATATTGTCTGTGGTCTGGATGAATAAGGATGTGAGTATAGGCATCCTTGAGATCTAAGGAGCATAGCCAGTCTCCCTGCTGGAGGTATGGCAGCAGGATTCCAAGGGTAAGCATCTTGAACTTTTCCCTCGCCAGGAACTTGTTGAGGTTTCGCAAGTCCAGGATGGGTCTGAGGCCTCCTGTTCTTTTTGGTATCAGAAAGTACCTGGAATAAAAGCCGTGACCTCTCAGGTGGTGGGGCACCGGTTCCACAGCCTGTTCCTGAAGAAGACCTGCTAACTCCTGAAGGAGTAAGTCCCTGTGCAGAGGGAGTCTTGGAGGCTCCCCTGGAAAGTAGGAGGGAGGTACCTGGTGAAAGTGTAGAAGATAGCCTTTCTGAACTATATGAAGCACCCAGGTATCTGAGGTGATGGCTGACCACCTGTGGGCAAAGTGGACCAGCCGGCCTCCTGTGCTGAGAGAAACCAGCTGAGGGGAAGAGGCTATGCTGATGGAGTCAAAAAAACCCACCCTGCTGAGCAGGGGCCGGTGTTGTGGGCTTGGGGGCCTGCTGCCTACGGGACCCATTACCCCGTCCCTTGGCCTGCTGACCCTTTTGGGGAGCTGCTGAGGCCTGATACTGAGGGTAGTATTTATAGGCAGCTGCCTTCCTCGGGTAAAAGGACTTTTTCCCCGAGCCCTTCTTCTTCTGAGAAGGGGCAGAGGCTTTTCTGGACAGCCTAGTTCTGGTCAGAGTCTCGGTCTCGATTTGTGCAGCCTTTTCAGCCATGGGTTTGCCAAAGAGGTTTTCACCTCTGCAGGGGACATCGACCAACTTGTCCAGGTCCCATGGCTCGAGGTCGGATGACTGAAGTCAAGCCTGTCGGCGGGCACCGATGCCGGCCCCGGCTACTCGAGCTGATGCTTCGAAGCCATCGTAGGCTGCTCGAGAGATAAACTTCGAGCACTCTCGAATACCAGAGGACAAGGCTTGGAACCTCTGTAAAGGTTCCTCAGAGAGACCAGCAGAGAACCCGGCAATTTCTTTTGCCAGATCTTGGAGATACATGCCCATATAGAGCTGGTAGGTCTGGACTCGACAAGCAAGCATAGAGCCCTGGAAGCACTTGCTACTGAGGGCATCCAGGCTTCGGGCCTCCCAACCGGGAGGCACCAAGGAGTGCATCTTCTGACTCTTGAGTCGATGCATGGCCGATTCCACCACCATGGAATGGTGCGGAAGTTGTGCCTTTTGGAACCCGGGGCTCTTGCGGACTCGATAAATGGAATCGACCTGCTTGCTTAACACCGGCACCGACGCCGGGCTCTCCCACATGCGGAAGAGAAGTCGCTCCAGCATCGGAGGAACCGGTACAGTAAAGGCCTCCTTCGGGGGGGAGTCATACTGGAGGGCATCGAGCTCTTCGGCTCGAGGCTCCTCCTCGGGATCCGCGGAGAACGCCAAGGCCTTGGCCATATCCCGAATGAAGTCCGAGAACCAGGTGTCCGGGGGGGACCGTCTCCGAGGTTCGGACTCGGGCGAGTCCGATGGGACACACCAAGTCCGAAAAGTACCAGGTGACTCTTCGTCCTCCGTTTCCCAGTCGGACTCCTCGGAAGAGGAATCGAGCGGCTCTGGTCGGGCGGGCACCGATGCCCTCCGCCCCGACGCCGAGGGTGTCGGCGTCGACGACCTCGGTCCCGAACGGGAGGCCGAGGGAGACCGCAACCGAGGATCGACTCGAGCTCGCATGGACTCGAGGATCGGCTCGGTCTCCGGGGTCGACTTGGACGTCGACGTCCCGGTGGCCAGGGCAGACACATTGGCGAGGCCAGCGATCAATGCCCGCTGCTGGTCCATGAAGGCAGCCAAACTGCTCTCCAAGGCCGTCAACCTGAGTCCAAGCTCAGGAGACCCAGCAGCCCCCGACTCGGGCCCCGACGGCGGCTCCTTCGGAGGCGAGTCCACGAGGACTACAGTACTCACGTGTCCAGGCGACTCCATTTCGAGACGAGGATGTTTCGAAGGCCTCTCCGACTCCGAGGACCCGGGACGGCTATCGGGGCTATGCGACCTGGCCCTCGAGGAACCAGGAGCGTCCACCGACGCCGCCCTCGCAGGGTTTTTTTTCCGATGATGTTCCCGGGTAGGAGACCCCCGCTCAGAGGAACTCCGACGATGCTCAGGACCGGAGTCCCGGGACGTCGAAGCCTCTGACGAGGTCCGGGCCCGGCCGGACGCGGAGTCAGAGAAGATTCGTTCCCTTTGATGCTGCCGACTCCTCAACGCTTTTGAGGACATCTTGCTACACGGACCACAGATCATCAGGTCATGATCGGGTCCGAGGCAGCGGAGGCAGCAGTCGTGTGTGTCGGTAAGAGACATAAGTTTCTTACAGCGATCACACATCTTAAACCCGCTGGCAGCCATCGAGGGAAAAAGGGCCCCTGCGAGGTCAAAAGACAGGGCTGCCATTGAAAAATGAAAAATGGCGCGACTGCTTGTCACGAAGGACAAAAAAACCGAAAAATAAAGAAACGGACCCGATACCGGCGTAGCGGGTCCGGGCGGGAAAAATATCCGGCGTCGAACCGAGAAAGAATAAAAAATAAGAAAGAAAATCAACTTTTTCAGCGGCAATCACAAATAGCGTCTGTAGGGCTCTGCGGAAAAAAGAAGACTGAGCAAGATGGCACCCTTGGGCGGGAAGGGGACCGCGCATGCGCGCTGCAATTCCCAAAGGCTTTCTTTGAAAGCTGGGGAAATTGCTCCGCGAGGGCTCCGTCGGCGCCGACGTCACCCATATGTGAGGACTGACTTCCTGCTTGGTCCTGGAGAAAAAGAAAATACAATTCAAGAACGCCTCAAATTGCCCAACATCGAGAAAAACATATTTAATACCCTCCAATACCAAAATACATTTACAAGGATACATTAAGAAAAAGGAAGCTCCAATGGCCAAAGTCCAGTTTTTCAAAGCCAAAAACGCTTTTCTATGATTCTGAGTAGCCCTTCTCACATCAGGAAATATTTGAATAGAATCTCCACAAAACACTTGATCCTTTTTCAGAAAATACAAACGTAAAATCAAATTCTTATCCTGAAGTGATAAGAACGAAACTATTAAAGTAGCTCGTTGAGGGATCATATCTGTAGAAGATTCCAAAAACTGGGAAACATCTAAGGACTCGGCAATATTGGGGTTCCCTTTCCTTTCAAACCTTTCAAACTCTGGAGAGGAGGTCATACCAGAGGAAACAGAAGGAACATAATATAATGAAGAAAATTTAATGGAATCCACATCTTCAATTAGCAAAACCTCCTTGAAATATTTCTGTAACAATACCACAGGAGCAAGGCAATTGGTACGAGGAAAATTTTAAAAAAGCAAATTTTTAGAACGATTAACATTTTCAAGAGATTCTAACTGATGATGAACAGCACTATCTTTACTAGATGAAGAAACAGCAGCCTCCAATACTGAAAACCGCCCCTCCAATTTATTAAGAAATTTATTATTTTTAACATGCAATAATAAATGTTCAGAAACTTTTTGTACCACCTCTGTGGAAAACTGCTCAACTTGGGAGAAGGAAGCACGAAAAGAACCCTCCATAGGCGCTACCAACTCCCAAACATCCCGCAATGATACCTCAGCGGGAACAGACACATCCGTTAAGCCAGAGGAAAATACCACCGGAGATGGTAACTTAACTTTCTGTTCCCCCGATGTCAACGGTAACGAGGCCACTATTCTGCTGTTATCTGATGCCATCTGTTGACAAAGTGGCATAACCTGCCGGGAATATTGGGGGGTTGAGGACCCCTCAGAGGCAGGAAGGCAAAGCTCTCTAGGAAGGAGTCAAAGCCCTTGAGGGGGCTGAACCTGGAGAGCTGGTTGGGCTCTCGGGCCTTTTGGTTTCTTCTGTTGTCTAGTTTGTCCCTTTAGGGCAACCTGACCTGGAGTCTGAGTCTGGTGGGTATAGGAAGGATAAAACTTCCTCTTTTTGCTAAAAGAGGGTTTCTTAAAAGGCTTGCTTTTGGCTGGAGTGGCTGTAGACTTTGACAATCTATCTAATGTAGAATTGTCAGCATCTAACTCGTTAGCCTTCTCCTGCCAGTTCTTGCCGAAGAGATTCTCTCCCGTGCAAGGAATGTTGCCTAACTTGTCCTGTACCCAAGTCTCCAAGTCTGATGCCTGTAGCCAGGCAATCCATCGTGCGCCAATGGCAATAGCAGAGGTTCTGCTGATGCATTTGAAGCAGTCAAAGGCTGCACAATTGACAAACGTGGAGACATCCTGAGCATGCTTAACCAGAGTAAGAAAATCTTGTCTCTTATCATCTGGGAGACATGGGCTCATAAGTTCCAAGTCTCCTGTGATTTCTTTGTGGAACATTCCCATATATAGGATATATGAGCTGATCCTAGCTGAAAACATGGAACCTTGAAATGTTCTGCGTCCAAAAGCATCCAGAGTCCTGCATTCACGACCTGGAGGATTGGATGCATGTCTTTTTGCACGTTTCATTCTACGCATGGCTGACTCCACTGCCATTGAGTGGTGTGGCAGCTGAGTTTTCTGAAATCCAGGACATGGTGGGACTCGATACATAGTATCAAGTCTCCTAGAGTGAGGAGAAGTAGTCAGAGGTGTCTCCCACATTCTGAGCATCAAGCTATGCAGAATTTCATGGATAGGCAGAGTAGCTGCCTCCTTAGGAGCTTTAGGATACTGGAGGATTTCCAATTCCTTTGCTCTGGGTTCCTCTTCAGGAGCTACTGTGATTGAACGACCTTTAGCCATATCACGGATGAAATCCTGAAATGACATGTCCTCTGGAGGTGACATTCTGCGTTGGGGAGAAGAGGGATCTTCTAGGAGAAACCCTCTAGTGCCAGCAGAATTGTCAGAGTCTTCGGAATCGGAGGAATTGAAGTATTCCTGACCCCGATGCTCCTGCAAAGCATGATCCCGGTACCAAGTCGGTACAGAGGTGACCCAGTACCACTTTATCCACACCAGCCAGAGGTGGAATGGGAAGAGTTACCATCAGGGCCGGTACCGGTGCCCTTGGGACCACCGGTACCACAGCTGAGACAAGAGCTGCGATACTGCATTCGATAGCAAGAAACCTCTGGTCTATCGACGCTGCCGATGCCTGGCTGTCGGTACCAGTAAGAACGGACGGAACCCCTGAGCATGGCACAGGTAGTTCTTACGAGGTTGAGGCCTCGAGAACATCCTGAAGCCCCATCGATGCTTTGGAAGCCGAAGCCTCCCGCCGGGGCTGTTTTGCCAGTGTGATTCCCTCAAGGGCAATGCCAATGGCCTCTCGATGCTTAGCAGGAGAGCTACCCTTTGAGGACCGGCTTTTGTGTTTAGTTACCTGAGATCCATGGGAGGAAGAAGAGGCCCCTTGACGAAGTTGATGCAATGGATCTGGCATCTGAAGAAAAGAGGGTACAGAGCTTTGCAGCCCGGTTCTGTCTTCCTCTTTTGGTCAACCCCATGCAGGAGAGACATTCAGTTGGAGAATGTTCAGGTCCTAAACATTTTAGACACCAATCATGGGTGTCAGTGACAGAAATGGTACCGCCACACGTATTACATTTTTTAAATCCACTAGTTGGCTTTTCCATGATTTTGGAAAAATGGGGCCTAATGCCCAAAATGGCGTCTAGCACCACAACAGGAAAGTTTCTGAAAAAAAACAGTCTAAGTCTAAGGGGTTTTTTGTTTTTTTTTTAGGAAAAGAAAAGAAAAGAACCAGCGGTACCGGTATGCGTCGTGCGGTAGGCAAACGCGACCACAATAAAGAATTTTAAAGACGGAATTTTCTGCGGTGACAGGGAATAGGTCCTGTTGGCTCCGCGGAAAATGAAGAACTGAAGAGGGATAGTTTTGGAAAGGCGGGAAGGCAGCGCGCATGTGCTGAGGGATGCTCCCAAAAGCGTTCCTATTGGATGCTGGGGAGCGTTCCCGCACAGGCTCCGTCGGTACCGACGATACGCATATGTGAGGACTACATTCCTGCTTGTTCCTGGAGTTAAGTTTTGCCATTAATATCTATAGTGGCACCATTTCAGAAAACCATTCATAAAATTGGCACCAATTAAGCAGCAAAGCTGATAAAGCACAGTTACTTACCTGTAACAGGTGATCTCATGGAACAGCAGGAATAAGTCTTCACATATGGGTACGTCGGTACCGACGGAGCCTGCGCGGGAACGCTCCCCAGCGTCCAATCAGAAAGCTTTTGGGAGCATCCCACAGCACCTGCGTGCTGCCTTCCCGCCTTTCCAACTGTCTCTCTTCAGTTGAGTTTTATAGCTGAGACAAAGAGGGAGAGAGAGAGGAAAGGAGAGAGAGAAAGAGAGAACTCCTAGGGGAGGTGAGTGGGTTGTGAAGACTTATTTCTGCTGTTCCCAGAGATCACCTGTTACAGGTAAGTAACTGTGCTATCTCCAGGAACAAGCAGGAATGAGTCTTCACATATGGGGACTCCCCAGCTTTAGATGCCAGGGAGAGAGCCCATAAGTTGTGTGTCCCTGGAACAGGGCTGCACTTCCCCACCTGGATCTCTGGCATCCCATGAGGGATGGTGGGTAGGAGTTGATTAAGTATGGAACAGGTGTTTGAGAACAGCCTGACCAAACAAGGCATCCCAGCAGGAGTCCTTGTCCAAGCAGTAATGGGCTGTGAAGGTATGAACCGAGGCCCAAGTGGCTGCTCGACAGATATCATCGATAGATACAGAGTTCAGATGAGCCACTGAGGTTGCCATGGCTCTCAAATTGTGAGCTGTGACATGGCCCTCCAGAGAAAGGTTCTTGCTCTGATAAGCGAAAGAAATACAATCTAGTTAGAAAGTGTTCTCTTGGAGACTGGTAGTCCCAAATGCGAAGGATCAAAGGCAACAAAGAGTTGGGAAGACTTTCTATGTTGCTGTGTCCTTTGTAAGTAAAAGGCCAAAGCTCTTTTACAGTCCAGGATATGAAGGTTCCTCTCTGCACTTGATGCATGAGGTCCTGGAAAAAAGACAGGTAGGTAGACCTCCTGGTTGAGGTGAAAAGGCGAGACCACATTAGGCATAAAGTGTGGATTAGTCCTAAGGACCACCTTGTCATGATGGAACCTCGTATAAGGTGGATTAGCTACTAGTGCTTGCAATTCACTGATGCGGCGTGCAGATGTGATAGCAATGAGAAAGAAAGGTATTTCAAGGAGGTGGTAGCTAAAGGTTCGAAAGGCGGCTTCATAAGCTGACCAAGAACCAAATTTAAGTCCCATGCCACCGGGGGTGGTCTAATGGGAGGCTTTGTTAAAAAGAGGCCTCTCATGAATCTTGCTACAAGAGGATGAGAGGAAATAGGTTGTCCATTTAGAGGCTTAAGGGAAGCTGCAATAGCACTCAAATGGACTCTTACTGAATTTGTCTTAAGGCCTGCATTAGACAGATGAAGGAGATACTCCAGCAAGGATTCCATAGGTATGGCACGGGGGTTAAGTCCCTTCTCAGAACACCAGATGGTAAACCTCCTCCACTTGAAAGCGTACGAACGTCTAGTGGAAGGTTTTCGGGAAGCATAAAGAACATCTTTCACTTGTTGAGAAAGATGAAGATCCTGGAGATCTAGGCCTTCAGCAACCAAGCCCTGAGATGCAGAGACTGGGGATTGGGATGCCATAACATTCTGTCCTCCTGAGAGAGGAGGTCTGGAGCAGACCCTAACTTTAGGGAGGGAGCTTGAGAGAGATGTAAAAGCAGAGGGTACCATACTTACCTTGGCAAATGTGGAGCTATGAGAATCATGTGGCCTCTGTCTCTCTGAAGCTTGAACAGGGTTTTGGGAATCAGGGGAATGGGTGGAAAGGCATACAGGAAGTCTTGACCCCAGTGAAGGAGGAAAGCTTCCCTTGCCTGAGCCCCCTGAGCCGGAGTTCTGGAACAGAACCGGGGAAGTTTGGCATTCCACGGACTTGCAAAGAGGTCTATGTCCGGGGTTCCCCAAATTCGAAAAATCATGGATACCTGGTCCATATGTAGGGACCACTCGTGTGGAAACAGAACTCGACTGAGTCTGTCTGCCCAAGAGTTTTGAACCCCTGGAAGATAAACTGCCAGGAGATGAATGTGATGCTCTCTGGCGAGGGCCCACAGTCGCAAAGCTTCGTTGAAAAGCGACAGAGAGCCAGTTCCTCCCTGCTTGTTTACATAGAACATGGCTACCTGATTGTCCGTGTGGATAAGGACTGTCTTGTGGCTGAGCAGGGTGTGGAAAACTCGCAGAGCAAGGAAGATTGCTCTGAGTTCCAAGAGACTGATATGTAGACAAGTCTCTTGTGGGGTCCAGATGCCCTGGGTGGAGAGGTCTTGTAGATGAGCTCCCCACCCCATTGGAGAAGCATCTCTTGTAAGAGTTGCCTGGGGCAGAGGCTGTTGAAAAGGAGACCCCAGCAACAGGTTTTGAGGGGACTTCCACCACTGGAGGGACAAAATGAGGTGACTTGTGTTTGCTATTTTGTCTGATAGGCAGCCTGATGCCTGGGTCCATTGGGTGGATAAGGTCCACTGAGCTGCCCTCATGTGAAGGCGAGCATATGGTACCACATGTACAGTGGATGCCATGTGGCCTAGCAACTGTAACATCTCTCGAGCAGTTAGCCGGGGCTTTAACTCTGCTTGAGAAGCTAACTGCACCAAGCAAAGGCAACGGGCCTGGGGAAGATAGGCCCTTGCCCTTGTGGTATCCAGCAACGCCCCTATAAACTCCAGGGCCTGAGTAGGGATCAGATTGGATTTTGGGATGTTTATTACCAGCCCTAAATACTGAAGGATACGCATTGTGCAGGTTAGAGAAGTCTTGGCCTCTGATTGAGTGGGAGCTCGAATGAGCCAGTCGTCCAGGTAAGGGAAGACGAATATTCCCAGGGTGCGCAGAAAAGCAGCTACTACTGCCATGCATTTCGTGAACACCCTTGGTGCAGAGGCCAGACCAAAAGGGAGCACTATGTATTGATAGTGCTTCTCCTGAAAAAGGAACCGAACCTTCTGTGGGTTGGATGGATGAGAACATGTGTGTACGCATCCTTGAGATCTAGAGAACAAAGCCAATCCTGACTCTGAAGGTATGGCAGCAGAGTTCCTAGAGAAACCATCTTGAATTTTTCCTTGACTAGGAATCTGTTCAATTCTCTGAGATCTAAGATGGGTCTGAAGCCCCCTGTTTTCTTTGGAATAAGAAAATAGGGGGAGTAGAACCCTGTGCCCTGTTGTTGAAGAGGCACTTCCGGTGGGCAAGAAGAGTGGCAACCTCCTGTTCCGACAGGTTGAGGTGGGAGGTTGGAGAATTGAACTGGTGCACTCTAGTGAGAGGGGGCAAGCTTGAGAAATGAAGTTTGTACCCCTCTCTTATGATGGAGAGTGTCCAATGCTCTGCTGTAATTTGCTCCCACCTGGCAGCAAAGTGACATAACCTTCCTGGAATGGTGGAGGGCTCTGGTCCTTCTAGAGCCAGGAAGGCTAAGTTCTCTAGCAGAAAGTCAAAGGCCCTGAGGGCAATGTTCCCTCTAATTTTCTGTAGGCTGTGTGCGCATAAAATATCAGCTGTGCAGCTTTTGAAGGAAGGTTAAATTTTTGTGCGCTACATGACGACACTCGGAGTTATATACTTTAAAATTTGACTACACGTCAGAATATAGTATGTACACCACATTGATTGCACTAGAAAATATTGTAGAACTTGTGAAAACCGTAAATACACAACAACTTTTAAATTTTAAGGCGTCTGTGTTGTTTTCTATCAGAATCAGAACTGTAATTTTTGTGCGCTCTGCTGTAAAGTATGTGCGCTCACTCGGCGAGGTGTGTGCGCGCGCACACGCGCACAGCTTAGAGGGAACAGTGCCTGAGGGGGCTGAGGCTGATGGGCTGGAGCAGGCCTCGCAGCCTTTGCTTTACTCTGTTTGGAGGATTGCTGATGTTTGGAAGCTGCAGAAAATGCCCGCTGCCCGTAAGCAGGATAGAATCTTCCCTTTTTAGAAAAAGGTGTTTTCTTGAACAACCTTTTCTTAGCAGGAGCAGCTGTGGATTTGGATAGTCTATCCAAAGCAGAATTTTCAGCATCCATCTGATTGGTCTTTGCTTGCCAATCCTTACCAAACAGGTTCTCACCTGTACAAGGGATATTACCCAATTCATCTTGAACCCATGTCTCCAGATCCGATGCTTGAAGCCAAGCAATCCTACGTGCACCTATGGCAATAGATGAGGCTCTGCTCACACATTCAAAGGAGTCGAAAGCTGCACGGTTGGAGAATTTGGAGATATCCTGGGCATGTTTGAGCCCAGTGAGAAATTCTTGCCTTTGTCATCAGATATAAAAGGACTTAAAGTCTGCAAATGGTCAGTGACTTCTTTTAAGAACATGCCCATGTAGAGACTATAAGAATTAATTCTCGCAGCAAGCATGGAAGCTTGGAAGACTCTTCTTCCAAAAGTATCCAGGGTTCTATTCACGTCATGGAGGATTAGAGGCATGTCTTTTAGCACTCTTAATCTTTCTCATTGCAGACTCAACCACAATAGAGTGGTGAGGAAGTTGAGTTTTATGGAAACCAGGACAAGGAGGGACACGATACATGGTGTCCAACCTGCGAGAATAAGGAGAGGTGGTTAGAGGTGCTTCCCACATCCTTAACATGAGATCATACAGAATCTCATGAATAGGTAAGGTAGCTGCCTCCTTAGGAGTTTTAGGATATTGCAAAATATCTAACTCCTTGGCTCTAGGTTCTGACTCTGGGGCCACTGTAATAGAGAGGCCCCGAGCCACCTCTCTGATAAAGTTTTGAAAAGACAAGTCCTCTGGAGGAGACATCCTTCGTTTAGGAGAGGACTCCTCCTGTGGAAGAAGCATCACTGCATCGACAAGACTCCTCAGAATCCTCAGAGTCGTCAGAGGAATCGAAGTATCGTCTGTCTGGATGCTCTTGCAACGCCCGATACCCGTACCGACTGGGATCGGTATTGGGAATCACCGGTACCTGGGTATCGGTACCGGAGGGCTTCAGAGGACAAAGTACCGGCATAGCGGACACCGATGCCGATGTTGATGTTGATGCCACCGGTACCGGGATCGGTACCAATGGCGATGCTAGTGCCGGTACTGGCGGAGTAGTCTGTTGCGGTACCACGGGCGTCGATGCCACAAGGAAAGCCGCCAGACTGCGTTCCATGGACAGAATTCTCTGATCCATCGACGACGCCAATGCCTGGAAGTCGGTACCGGTGGAAGCCACCGGTACCCCAGAGCATGGTCTCCAAGAGATCTGTCAAGGCCATGCCATCGAGATCATCTTGGAACCCCGATGATGATGCTTTAGAGGCCGAAGCCTCCCGCCGGGGTAATTTTGCCGGTGCAGAATCCTCGAGGGCAAGGCCAGAGGCATCTCAATGCTTAGAAGGAGATCTACCCTTCGAGGACCGGCTGGATTTATGTTTAGTTACCTGAGATCCATGTGAGGAAGAAGAATCCCTGGAAGACGTCGATGCCACCGAAGCCGCATCAGAGGGAAACAGGGTACTGAGCTTGGCAGCTTGGTTCTGACGACCCCTCTTAGACATCATGGAACAGGACACACAATCTGTTATGGAATGGTCAGGACCTAAACATTTTAGACACCAGTCATGGGTGTCGGTGATGGAGATAGTACCGCCACATTTTGTGCACTTCTTAAAACCTGAGGCAGGCTTTTCCATAGTTAAGGAAAAAGGTTCTGGGCCTAAGGCCCAAAACTGAAGTGCACCTGAAGTGGAAAAAAGGTCTTTTTTTTTTTTAAAAGAAGAAAAGAACAAGGACCGGCGGTACCGGTACAGCATCGAAGAAGGCAGACGCGACAGAAAAAAATAAAGAAAAAAATAAGGAAATTCTTCTGCGGTGACAGGAACACGACCTGCTGGCTCCGCGGAAAAAGAACAACTGAGGAGAGACAGTTGGAAAGGCAGGAAGGCAGCACGCAGGTGCTGTGGGATGCTCCCAAAAGCTTTCTGATTGGACGCTGGGGAGCGTTCCCGCGCAGGCTCCGTCAGTACCGACATACCCATATGTGAAGACTCATTCCTGCTTGTTCCTGGAGATAGGGTTTTTTTCCTCTTAAGAGGCAAACATTTTAAAAAATGGGAATAATGGCATTAACCCCTTCAATCCTTCATGTAAGGTCCTGGCTGAAACAAGCACTTTTTAAAAAGTTGCACTTGCTTCTGAGGAGGAGCAAAAGTCAACAGGGGATCTTCTGAATAGACATGCTTTTCCCATTATAAAATGGGAAATACACATATTTTTCAACCTGCTCAAAACCATTTCCGTAACATGCTCCCTTCAATTCTGGGTCTTGGGCATCTATACATATAAATAGCAGTATTCTGAAATTGCTATTTACATAGCGCAGCCAACCTACCCACGTAAATGGCACTCTTGGGAAAGGGGAAATATCTCACTTGCTGTCTCTCTTGACTTATTGTTGGCCTTCAATCTTGTCAACCACTCTTTTCTTCTCTCACGTCTCCACTCTGCTGGGTTTCACGACACAGTCCTCCAGTGGCTCTGCTCTTTTCTTAGTGGTTGTGCTTATGTTTCTTTCCGGGATTCTGTATCTACTTCACTGCCTTTACCCTGTTCTGTGCTAGCCCCTCTTCTCGTCAATGACTTTCTAGCCCCTCTTGCCACTGACATCCAGCAGCAGGGTGTGTCCACATACTGTGATGCTGATGACATCCTGCTGCTCATCCACATGCACCCTGTTTCACCTGATCTCACCACTATTAACAACTGCCTCCCCACCATGGCTACTTGGCTTCACGCTAACTGTTTAGTGTTGAACCCTTCCAAGACTTCTGCTTTATGGTTCTTCACCGGCTCCCTCACTTTCCCCTGTCATTGGTGACTCACCCATTCCTTTGGTTCCCTCCTTCAGGTACCTCAGTGTTTTTCTGGACTCATCTGTCTCTTTTCGCAATCACATTAGCATGGTGGTGAAATGTTCTTTCTATACCCTTCTTCAGATCCGCACCCTCCACTCATTTCTTCCAGATGCCTCCTTCCTTACTCTGTAGTGCTTACTCTGGTTATATTGCACCTGGATTACGCCAATATTATTTATGCTAGTTTACCTCAGTATCAAATGAAACTATTTCAGTCTGTACAGAACACTGCCACTAAATATGATCATGTCACCCCCCCATCGGATACAAGTTCCTCACCCTCACTCCCAGGACCCTTCACTCTGGAAGCTCAGCTTAACTATCATCCCTCCTTATACCGCACACCTCGACCTGGGTGCTTCACTCTCCCCACTTCCTCACAAGTCACCTGGATTTGACACGTCATGCTGCCTTTTATTTCCTGGGTCCATATGTCTGGAACTCCCTTCTTCCGGACATCCATATTTAAGGCTGCACTTAAAACACATCTCTTTAAATTAGCATTCAACCTTCCTCCAAAGGGACCATGGGCTGCTACAGCTCTTTGATTGGCTCTTACTGGATACCTCTTTTTCTTGTACTTCCCTTCTCTTTTACTGTCCCTTTACTATTATTAAATAGAGTTCTTTCCTACCTAATTTATTTTTATTTTATGCATTGTAAACCGCTCTGCTGCCTCGAAGGGAAGTATAGAAAGTTTTAAATAAACCTTAAATGCTTCTAAAATGATTATTCTGTTAACAAAAAACAATTTAAGTAGCACATATTCAATTAAACCTCCCAGGCTATTTTGTACAATAATTAAACAGCAGCCCTCAGTGCAATGGATGCTGACTGACGAGGAAAGCTCTTTAGCGCTAACCCAAAGGGGCTCTAAATGTCACTGAATATCCAACCTGGAAGGTGGCATCGATAATGTAAGCTCAAATGCATTCAGATTTTCCTGGGGGGGGGGGAAGAGGGGTTACTTAGCTGTTAAGACATGATGGGTTGAAACAGATGATTTTTAAAAGCTGTGAAAACGTAATATCTCTGTCAGTAAATCAGAGACAAATTTCAGGGGGCACAAACTGACATGGGTGGGAACAACACAGCTAACGGAGCAGTCAAGTGAAAAGCTTTTAGTAAAATATATTAAAAGTTATGTTATTTGTTTTTTCAAATTCCATTTTCTAGCACGTGATACTCCCTTTGGTTCAAGGGTTCAAGAAACGAAATAACCTTTGTTCTCACTAAATTACTTTTGATCAAAGACAACTTGAATGGAGACCATCACTTAACTCATACCCTGCGTCACAATCAAAACAAATGAAACCTACCTGAACTTCTTTTTCTTCATTCTCCTTTATTCTAGTAATGTAATTGATCCAGTTATCTCAGTCAATCACTCCTTCCATACATCCAAATATATTTCTAGCAAAAATCAATTGAATTAGAAACACAAAAAATGATGGCAAATAAAGGTCATACAGTCAATCCAATCTGACCACCTATATCAATTACTAAGCTCTACAGTCCCTTCCATCACCTTTGGAGATAATCTGTGCATGTCTCATGCTTTCTTAAATTCAGATACAGTCCTTGTTTTCACTATCACCACCTCCACTGTAAGACTGTTCCATGCATCCATCACCCTTTCCAAAAAAGTGTAGTTACTCACCTGTAACAGGTCTTTTCCGAGAAGAGCAGGAATCAGTCCTCACATATGGATGCCGATGGAGCCCGCGCAGAGCATTTCCCCAGCTTTCAAAGAAAGCCTTTGGGAATGCTACCACGCATGTGTGGTCCTTTCCTGCCCAAAGATGCTATCTTGCTCAGTCAGTGACATAGCTAAGATGGCAGTAAAAAATTAAGCAAAGTAGGGAAGGCAACTCCTAAGGGAGGAGGAAGGGTTGTGAGCATTGTTTCCTGCTGTTCCCGGAGAACAACTGTTACAGGTGAGTAACAAGCTTTATCCAGGAACAAGCAGGAAGTCAGTCCTCACATATAGGACTCCCTAGTTCCAGGCTGCCGAGGACCGAACCACGACAGCGCCAACAGCGGCCAATTGGGTAGCCATAAGATGCAGATGGTGAGTCCTCGCTGAGAAACTCTGTAAGACCATAACATTCAGCGGCACTATCACTCCAGTAGCCTGAATACAGAAGGGTCGGAGGGCAGGAGTTTCCTGCACCCTGAAGATATTACGGAGTACTGCCTAACCAAAGGCACTGTCCCTCTGGGACTCATTTTCCAGGCAGTAGTGAGCTGCAAACATGTGAACTGAAGCCCATGTAGCGGCTCTGCAGATCTCTGTCACTAGCTCAGAGTGGAGGTTGGCTACCGACGTGGCCATCGCCCTCATGCGATGTGCTGTGATCCAGTTTTCCAGGGACAGACCTGCTCGCTCATAGACAAGGGCATTACAGTCTGCCACCCAAGTGGATAAGGTATGCTTAGTCACGGAAAGCCCCAGTCTGCTGGGGTCATAGGGCACGAAAAGCTGAGGTGCTTTACAGTAGCCCTGGGTCCTCTGTAAACAGAAGGACAGGACTCATTTGCAGTCCAGTGTATGGAGTAGGAGCTCCTCTTTGCCGGCACAAGACTGTGGAAAGAAGGTGGGCAGTGCAACCTCTTGGTTGAGGTGGAACATGGATACCACCTTTGGGAGGAACTTGGGGTGAGTGCGGAGCACTACCTTGTTCTTGAAGAACCTGGTGTACGGAGGACCCACCACCAAGGCTTGTAGTGAGCACTTGCGAGCTGAGGTTAAGGCCACTAAGAAGGCCACCTTCCAGGACAGGTACCACAAGCGGTGGTCTGGTAAGCTGGGAGAGCATAATGTTCGGGTCCCACTTGACCACTGGGGGGCCGGAGAGGGGGTTTCGACAGTAGAAGGCCCCACAGAAATTGTGAGACTAGGAGCTGGCTTGAGAGAGGTTTGCCCTCATTTGGGTGGTGGTGAGCAGCTACAGCACTCTAACGCACCGTGATGGAGTTAGATGTCAGCCCGGCATGGGACAGGTGCAACAGGTACTGGAGTACCAGCTGTATGAGGCAGGAGAAGGAATTCTCCTTCCTGTCCGCACACCAGAGAGCAAACCTGCGCCACATAAAGGCATAGGCCCTTCTGGTAGGGGCTTTCTAGAGGCCAGCAGGATCTCTTCAACCTCTGCTAGCAGGTTCAGAGGGGCCAGAGTTATTCTCTCAGCAGCCAGGCCATTAGCAACAATGACCCCACATTGGGGTGCAAGAGAGCACCCTCTTTCTGGGTCAGAAGGCTGGGCTCAACCTAGGGGGACTGGATGTTCTGCTGACAGCAAGAGCAGCAGAGGGAACCAGGGTTGCCTGGGCCACCTGGGGGCAATCAGTATCACCGATGCCCTCTCGCTCTGGATTTTGAACAGAGGAGTCAGTAGAAATGCATAGAGGAATCCTTCTGACCATGAGATCAAGAAGGCGTCTGCCGCCATCCTCTCCAGGTGTGGCCGATGGGAGCAGAGGTGAGCTAGCTGCATGTTGGCTGGAGAGGCAAACAGGTCTACCTCAGGCCAGCCCCAGAGGTGGAAGAGCCACTCTGCCACTGTGGGGTCGAGACACCACTTATGCGGACGCAAGACTCTGCTGAGTCTGTCTGCCAGGCAGTTGTCCTGGCCCGGGAAGAATATTGCCTGCAGGAGCATGCCATTGCGTGTTTCGAAGGAGAGGAGGGCTACCACATCCTGGCAGAGGGAGAATGAACCCGTGCCACCCTGCTTGTTTATGTACAATATCGCGACCTGGTTGTCCATCTGGATCAGCAGAGGTCTGTCTGGGAAGTGACTGCAGAATGCTCGTAGGGCTAGGAATACTGCTCAGAGCTCCAGGAGGTTGATCTGTAACAGGGATTCCTCCTGGGACCAGCAGCCCTGCGTGCGGTGAGCTTCATGAGCTCCCCACCCTCAGAGGGAGGCACCCATGGTCAGGGTCCTCTGCGGTGAGGGCGATCGGAAGGGCATTCTGGCCTGGAGGTGGCACAAGTCCTGTCACCAGTAGAAGGACCTCGCCAACTGGTGAGTGATCCTGACCCTGTCCCGGAGCCTGCCCATGGTCTGGGTCCACTGAGAACACAGGAATCAGTAGGTTGTCTGCATGTGTAAGCGGGCTAGGGGTGTGACATGGACCATGGAGGTCATGTGACCCAGCAGGTGGAGAAGGAGGGGGGCCAGCACAGTTTTGCAGTGTTGGACCTCCCCTGCTGTCTGAGGCATTCTGTTCTGTCCTGTCCTGAGGGAGGAAGGCCCTGGCCCGCACCATATCCAGCTGAGCACCTATGAATTCCAGGTTTTGGGCTGGAGAGAAATGTGATTTGGGGCAATCGATGACAAACCCCAGGTGCTAGAGGAGTAGAATGGTACGCTCTGCAGACTGGCTGGTATCTGTAGTTGTACCACCTCTGATGAGCCAGTCACTCAAGTAGGGAAAGACGAACAAGTAGGCACAAATATGAAGACTCTTGGCAAGGAGGGCAGACCAAAGGGAAGTACCCTGTACTGGTAGTGGTTCCCTCCGACCACGAATCTGAGAAATTGACTGTGAGAAGGGTGGATCAGGATGTGAGTGTACTGCGATACTTCCGCTTGGGCCCAAGAGCTTACAAGCAGGAAACAGTCTTATGTTGTCCACTTTGAATAAAGCTTCCCTTGTTGTCACAAGAGGTATTCTGGGACTTGTAGTTAGTTTATTCCTTAAGGACAAATTGTAGTTGTGAGTCAGTGGTTCAAGGCAGCAAGAAAATTTATTTTGTGGGGATTTCCAGGGCATTTAAGCTCAAAACACAAACAAGGCAAAAAGGATGCTTCTTCAACATAAAGGATAAATCAGGTAACAGAGAATGACATCACAAAAGCCTCTTTTCACTGTTCAGCTGTTCTTATTCCCACAAGCTTACACCGAGGACTGCCTCGTGTGGTCATTCAACAGAAATACAGATAAACTTGCAACAGCTGTGATTTTCTTTTCTCAAAGCAAACTTCTTCTAAGCACTGCTTCTTAGCTTCAGAAGGCAATTAAGCTTAGTAAAACACAGTATTAGCTTTCCTTAATTCTAAGCAGATACTGCACTTATTCTCTATATTGTTTCACAGTCTCTCAGCTCAGTTCAATAATGCAGGCTCTTCTTTTAAACACAATGAGCAGTCCATTGGTACAGGTTCACACTCAGAGCTTGGCAAACAGGAATCTATTTGCATTCCTTCTATGGCATCAGGATATACGGTATCTCTATCAAAGTTACAAACTCTCCCAGACTTTCTCTCCTTTAGAAATTCCTGGAACTGATTCTACAGCAATTCAGCTTGTAAAGGCACAGTTGTATTAGGGGAGTGAACTTTTCCCTCAGCAAACAACTCTCAGTGCTTCTAGCTTTGAAGACTCAGCTGTTCTGCTTTTATCAGGGCTATGACTTTTTCCATACGTAAAACTTTCCACCTACCTCTTAGCAGTAGACAGTGAGGGATCTGCTTCCTGGACCTTAGCAATAGCAAACTGTTTCTCTGTTGATTTCTCAGCTCTGAAACTGCTGGCTTTACCTTGGGAATGGTTCCTCAGACAAGCGCTGATTTCTTTCTTCCTGGGATCTTCCACGCTCTGAAATTCAGCCTCCTTATATCCTTCTCCAGGCCCTCTTAGGTAGCTGCTTTCCTGGGAGTTTTCTTCTTTCTTTCTCCTCCAGCTATGCTCAGCCTTGCTCTCTCTGTTGTCCTTTGCCTTCCTCCTTCCGCTCTGCTCGTGGTTTTAAGAACCGTTGGCTGCTAGGCACTCCCTGTTCTCTGCACCTGTGTGACCAATCATCAGGCAAGCTTGTCTCCACCCCTGAGCTAGGGCGTGGCCTGACCTTAGCAGGGAGCTGGGTTTTTTCCTGATCTGGCTTGCAAGTCTTATGCACAAGTGAACTGTCATTCATTTCAAAGGGGAAACTAGGATTTTCTTCCACTTCCGTGTCTTCCTGGGAGCTTTCATCACTACAGTACTCATCATTTGGGTCTAAGGAGCACAGCCAGTCTCCCTGGTGAAGGTAGGGCAGCAGTGTTCCAAGCGAGAGCATCTTGAACTTCTTTCTCAAACAAATTTTGTTCAAGTTTCAAAGGTCCAGAATGGGTCTGAGGCCCCCAGTTCTTTTGGGAACAAGGAAATATCTGGAGTAAAAGCCCTTTCCCCAAAGGTATTGGGGT
The DNA here is from genome assembly GCA_033557465.1 of Ichthyophis bannanicus. Taxonomy (NCBI): domain Eukaryota; kingdom Metazoa; phylum Chordata; class Amphibia; order Gymnophiona; family Ichthyophiidae; genus Ichthyophis; species Ichthyophis bannanicus. The sequence goes on along the minus strand of CM066041.1, from coordinate 179,772,669 downwards.
ACAGGCTCTACTGCCTTGTCCCCGAGTAGACCTACTAGCACTGACAGCAAGAGGATCTGGTGAAGGAGAGGTTGCACTGGCTGTGCTGGAAAGTACCCCGGTGAGGTCTGCTGGAAGCAGAGGTGGCAACCTTCTTTACCACCTGGAGCAACCATTGTTCGGAAGTGACCTCGGCCCACTTGTGGACAAAGAGTGCCAGGCAGCCCATGTGGGCTGGTGAGGGTCTCCTGGGGGGAGGGAGGCCCTGCCCTGGGAGTCAAAAGCTCCCTGCAGGCTGATCCAGGGCCGGGGTCTGTGGCTTTGGGGCTTTTGGCTTCCTGGGCCCATATCCCTGGCCTTTAGGCTGGGGTCCCTGCTGCTGTTGGCCTGAGAAGGCTTGAAAGTGGTGACTCTGGTGAAAAGGCCCCTTTTTCATTGAGAAAATTGGCCATTTCCCCATTGATTTCTTTTGAGGGAGGGCATAAGTTTTCTTTGAGAGCCTCTGCTGGGTCACCACCTCAGCCTCTATCTCGGCCGAATTATCAGCCATAGGTTTTCCAAAAATGTTCTCTCTGGTGCAGGGGATGTCCAGCAGCTTTTTCTGGACCCATTGCTTTTTCTGGACCCATTGCTTGAGGTCCGAGGTCTGTAGCCAGGCTTGGTGCCGAGCACTGATGCCCATAGTCGCAGCTCAGGCTACAAACTCGAAACCATCATAGGCGGCCAGGACAAGAACTTGGAAAAGTCCCAGATGGCGGCAACCAGGGTCTGGAACTGTTTAAGGGGTTCCCAGGCAAGCCCTGCCGAGAACCAGGTGAGTTCCTGGATGAGGTCCTTTAGATACATGCCTATATAGAGCTCATGGGTCTGTATCCGGAAGCTCAGCATGGATACCTGGAAGCACTTGCACCCCAGGGCGTCGAGGGCTCTGGCCTCTCTGCCCAGAGGGACAGAAGATCAATTCTTCTGGCTCTTCAGCTTTTGCATAGAGGATTCCACCACCACAGAGTTATGTGGGAGCTGGGATTTCTGGAAGACCGGGCTCTTCTTGACACGATAGATGGCATCAAGGCATTGGCTGACCACCAGTACAGAGGCCAGGATTTCCCACATCCACAAGAGAAGCTACTTGAGGATGGGTTGCACCGGCACAGACATTACCTCCTTTGGCAGGGACTCATACTGGAGGATCTCCAGTTCTTCGGTGCGTAGATCCTCCTCCGACTCGTCCAGGACAGAAAAGGCCTGGGCCATGTCCCGGATTAAGTCATGGAAGGCCATGTCCTTGGGTGGGGAATGGCATTTGGGCTCCGGGGGAGGCAGCTCCAAAGGGACATGTCAGTGCTGGGAGGTCTTGGGCGAAGCCTCGACATCGGTCTCCTAGTCGGAGTTGGAGGGTGTCAAGGAGTCTGAGGTGTGGGCTGTCTGTGTCTCAAGACACGCCCCAAGGAACAGAGATCTCCCAGTGGGTCTTGGGTCAGACTCCCGGAAACTAGCTGAGGAGGACCAGATCCCTGAGGATCGGGACCAGGACCTCGATCGGTGCAGAGGACTCGCCCAAGGCCAGTGGTGATTTGAGCCTGGCGCGACACCTGGAGACGCCGCCACAGTCGGGGGCCCGAACATCAGATGATGCGGACAAACCTGACATCATTGCCTGCTGCATGGCCAGGATGACAGAGATATTCTGCTCCAGGGCCGCCATTCTGGCCTTGATGACAGAAGGCTCTGCAGCTTTTGGCGCAGGCACTGAGGGTCTCAGGCCTGGTGCAGGCACTCTCGCAAGTGCATAGCAACGAGGACCATGGCCTCGGAAAGCCTTACACTGTTGCTGCCAGCCGAGGACTCCCGCTTAGAGACCTTAGGAGGGCACTGCTTGGAGTCGCCAGAGTCCCACCACGGGACTTTGCCAGGTTTCACGGGTGGAACCTCGACTGGCTTTGAGGATTTTTTTCTTTTTCTTGGCAGGGTCTTGATGGAGCAGCCACCGCCACGGGACTCTGAAGACACCCAGGCCTCACGGAAGTTGCTCAGCTTGGGGCTCAGCATTGGGGAAGTCGGGGCTGAGCCAGACCATGGGAACATCTTCTCCTGCAACTCAGACCTTTTCTTGGTGGTTTCTCAGAGTCATGGCCTGACACAGGTCGCAGTGGTACTGTCGTGGTCCAGACCAAGGCAGTGCAAGCAGCAGTCGTGGGGTGTCTGTAACAGACATGATTTGACTACAGCAGTTGCATTGTTTGAACCCACCGGGAGACATGGTGGGAGACATCCGGCCGGGGTTCGCAACCCCCAGGCAAAATAGGGTGCGAACACTGGTCAAGGCAAGTCTCGAAGAAAAAGAAGGGGAAAAGCCGAGGATGACGTCGGGTACGGCATCGGCTCAAGGCAGGAAGAGGAACCAGTAAGCAAACTGGATTTTTAAAAAAAAAGTTTTAGGATAATTTTTAGAGGATTTTTCCAGGGAAACAGGACAAGCATCCATTTTGCTCTGCGGAAGAAAGGAGGCTGAGCAAGATGGCACCCTTGGGTGGGAAGGGGACCATGAATGCATGGTAGCATTCCCAAATGCTTTCTTTGAAAGCTGGGGAAATGCTCCACATGGGCTTTTTCGGTGCCATTGTCACCCATATTGGAGGGCTGACTTCCTGCTTGTTCCTGGAGAAGAAATATTTCCTTAGATTACTCCTAAATCTATTCCCGTTCACCTCCTCCCTTACCCCATTTTTCCAGAGCTTCCTTTCAATTGCCAGAGGGTCTTCATCATGTGCATTTATATCCAGGAAGTATTAAAATGTCTCATACCTCCCCCCCCTCTCTCCCACCTTATTCCAAAGTATACATACCGAGATCTTTAAGTTTATCCCCATATCCTTTATGAAGAAGACCACTGACCATATTTTGTGGCCACCCTCTAGAAAAACTCCATTAGTTTCCTCAATAAATTGTATGGACAAATATGGTAAAAATCAGAGTCCTCTAGAATTAACCTGGTGATTTTATGGAAGTTAACGTCATGCCAATACCATCCTTTTTGTTCTCTTTTCATTAAAATCAGGAATTGTGGAGAACGGCCAGACGGCACTGCCGTGTGCTAGTGTGCAGGATCTAGATTGGATCCCAGAGCTCTGCTCATGCTCCTCAGGCTGGCCTGTGAAAGCAAGTGGAATCCCAGCCACTGCTAAACAGTAACAACTACTATCCAAACTAAGTGCAAAGGGAGAGTCCCCCTACCAAGACCTATTGCTTTGATGGCTGGACTAAATGGGAAAGAGCTTAAAAATAGGGTGCATGACTCTCCAAGGACCTGTGAATGAAGGGTCATGCTCTGGGAGCTCTGACAGTGATCAAATCTGTCTGAGCTGAAACCTTAAAGGGGCAGGGAAGAGTGAAGAAATGGTGAGGCTGGCATAGTGGCTGAGGGGTGATCCTGAACACCATCATGCAGAGCACCTGGATTCCATTCCAAGATCTGTTCCCTTGACCAGCGAGAACTGGGGATGCTGAAAAGGCAGTGTTCACAGCTCCTTATGGTAAAGGAGTCTCCACCTTCACACAATGCCAGCATGTAGCACCTGGACATTGGGTGCATGCTCACAAATTTGTGAGCCCCAGCCAAGGACTGCTACTTCAATGGCTGAACTGAGTTGAGGGGGAGGGGTGGTAGGGAAAAGAAGAAAATCCCCAGGTATCCATAAACAAAGGCTCAAGATATCTGTCTGAGCATAGCTGCTTCTGAATGAACTCATGGTCCAAAAAAAAGCGGAGGGAACTGCTAAACAGAAAAATGGCCACAGGGCTGTGTGTCAAGGAGTGTGGAAATGATTTAAACAGCAAATTATGATGGGCGGAAAGTTCAGTCTCACAATCAATATCTACATTTGCAGCCATTTCCTTTAGGAAAAAATCTATACAGAGAACTAATGTGAAAGGCATAGATCACCATCCTGTGCCATATACCATGCTATTAAAAAGTTGATACAAATATTCTTATTTTGTGAGAAATGAATTCAAAATCAATGTGCAGTGTCAAACCTGATGGGGAAAAAAAAACGCACATACCTGTTGCCTTAACACAGACCATAGTTCAGAAATTGTGAATCAGAGCCAGGCTCCAAACAGCCTATCTGCAGCAACAACTTCAGAAGGACAGAATAAAACAGATGGCAGTTCACCCGTCTGTTCCTCACCTGCTGGCTAAGCGTATACCCTTCTTTAATAAAATGGTCAGGCAGGCCCATCAGTAGTGACCTTAAAGGATACTACAAACCCACTAACAGTTTCTTTGTCAGTCTTCCCCTGCTTGTAATTTACATGTCATTGCAAATGCAAGCCAAGACCCAAAAAAGACACAAAATGCCAATAAAGAAATTCTACTAAACATTTACTTCCCGTTTTGCCTTTGGAAGAGAGGTGATCCAAACTATACATTTATCTCCTCAAAAATATTATTATTCCATTTTATTGCAAAATTATGAAATATCTTGGCATTTCAAGCTCTCCCCCTTTCCAAATTGAAGGAAAAAATATCCATGAAACTTAAGGCAAAATATAAAGAGCTGAGGTAGAAATAGATAGTGCAACCACAGCCCCTGTAGGTCCTCTGAAAAAAGAGGACAGCATTACAGCATATCTTGCATGCACACAAAGTCCAAAGTATTTGTTTATCTATATTTTGTGTAGTCTCCATCCCCCACCAAATTACACTGGTTCTAACCAGCGTCAAAGCACTAACCGGAAGATCAATACTGTGTCCAGAAGGCACGTTACCTTGCAATCCTGAATGTACCCTCATGGCTCTGCATGTCAGATGCTGTCAGGGACTTCCTGACAAATTTGGATTTTTTGGTCTTTTTTTTGTTACTTGGAAGGTACATTCCTTCCTATGGTCAGTACACTCTCTATGGAATTTTGCCTGTGTGTTGCTGCAGACTGAGGCATCTCAGAGTTTGATTTTAATTCTCTACTAATATCTTTAGAAGAAAAAGAAAAGATTCACAGCTGTCCCAACAGTGATGCATAGCAAAGCACAAATTCTCCCTGCAGTCCACTTCTGACAGAAAGCACATTAGATGCCCAGTACTGTACATAAGATATTTTAAAATTAGACAGACAGATGAAGGCTGTGAGAGAAAGAACCACACTAGTGGAGAGGCATCCAGCCAATATCCTGAAGAAAAGAAAAAAAGAGGTGGGAACGGGGCACTCAGTGTGTCAAGTCTTATGGGGAGAGCTGAAGACAGTGACCAGTTCATCATGTTGGCCAACAGATAATCCAGCGGTGCTGGAGGTGGGGACATAAGGTGACGTGAGCAGAAATAAAGGTCGGTCTTCAAGTATCAAGGAAGAGTAGGGAATGAATACTTCCAGATGCAGAGCTAGCCAAATACCCAGTGTGCCAAGCAAGAGAGTCATAGGACAAGGTTTGCTCTGCAGTTCTGACAGCCTATAGAACTGAGCAAGCTTGAAGGAAAGAAATAAAGCAATCTGATAACAAGCTGTGATGTGCGAAACTTTCTTTAGCAGAAGCTGCTTAACAAAATGATCCAGAAGTGGGGCCTGCAACTGAGAGGACAAAACACAGGAGCAAAGTGGAAAGCTAGTTTTACCCTCTTGAAAGCACTGAGTAAAGTATTCCATAGGCCAAAATGAGGGTTATGAAGAATAAAAAGAAAAGAAGCTGTTGAAAGTCAATGAAGCATATTGATAATGATCAGCAGAAAATGGTTATGTGGGCAAAGAGAATCTCCGCTCCCTCCCGCACCACCCACACTGTCAAGGAACACTAAATTCTGCTGCAAAATCACCATTTCGCTCAGCTCTCCTACTTCACCGCCATCATGGCACACATGCGACAGCACCACTCAATCCTTCAGCTATTTCCAAATTATTTTCCTCTGCAAAGTCACTTCTCTTTCATGGGTGAGCTGCTAACGGAACATCCCCACTGCTAGTCAGCGAAGACCTACTGTATTAAAGGCACATTCTATTATTCTATAAGCTCCAGACCAGAAGTGACCACAGGTAGCTTCGTGAATTTGGAAAGAGTTTTCTGAAACTCCTTTACATGCTGCCAACAGAGAACTTCCAGTCTGCAGCTGAAGGTGCTGCAAGACCTGAATGCCAAATGCATTTAGCCAACCATCCTGGAATAGCACAATACATTTTAGTTTCTTGGCTTTCCTCCTTCTCACAACCAACAAAAGAAAAGAACTTTTCAGCAGTAAGCTAAACTGCCCAAGCTGATGTTCTATCTAATTATTTTAATAATCTGCATCAGCCACAGCAGTAATTAATCAGAACACAGCTTCGGATGCAATGTCAGTGCTGTTTTCATATTACAAATGCACATTTCTCATGGCTGCCAATCCTGCGGCCAGTGGGAGCTGAAGGTACCAGCGCTGATACATTAACATGACAGCAGAAAGACAAGTCCCTCTCCAACCAAATTCATGATCAGTTCTGCAGAGGACCCTCCATTGATGTGTAAGCTCATGGTTTAATGAGCAGCATGGGACTAAAACCATCTCACCCTAAATCATTCCTGTCAGCACTGTACAGACCACTTCTATGTAATACACACATGATGGGTCCTCTTTGTAAAAGAAGCCTGTTTAAGCAGAAAGAGGTTAACAGACTTGCCTAAGATCAAAGAGCCCAGAGCTCCTAACCACTCAACATTACTACCAAACCCAAAAGTAAGGCTGGCCCAAAAATTAGGCGAGACTATATAATCACCTAGGGCAACAGCTACTGAACGACAGCAAAGAGCAGCAGGAGTTAAAGCAAAAATAGATCCCGACAGCCCCACAAACTCAAAGAGCCATCAGCACATTCTTCCACCTACAGGAAGAGTGGGCACGCACACATACAAAGCGAAGTTTACTATTTAAAAGTAGGATGTCCAGTGATGCATTCTTACAGGATTGTTGTTGGAAGGGTGGTGTTGCGATGATCTCAGTGGGGAGGGGAGGAGGTGTAAGGTTGAAGGTTTGCCTGGGTCACCCAAGAATCTTGCAGAAGGCAGTTAGGCAGAGATGCTGCACTTACAGGAAACAAACTAGACCATTGCTGAAATACAGCAGGAAGTGTGAAGGGAAGAGTGGCCTTCAACATTTGACAAGAAAGGAAAAAAAGAATGCTGGGTTACCATACAGATCCTTTTAATAGGAAGTTGAGAGGGTGGGTGTCACATGATGGGGTGAGCTGGAGAAGTCTCGTTTTCTTGGCTCCAGGGCTTCCCGCCTGGAAAAGCTTTAATTCAATACTTATTTCCCCCGATTATTTGCCCTATTGCATCGCCAATTGGAAGGCTGAGTGGAGTTCCTTTCTGCCCTGGCAGCTTGGCTTTTTACCATCCTGATGGCCACTAAACCTGCTCACAAACAGAAGAGCTGCATACCAGACGCCAAAATGGCAAACCTGGCCCTGTCCAGCCCACGTGCTGAGTAACTGTCTGACCTTGTGGAGGAAGTTACCACTGCCATTGTTACTGCACTGGAGAAGCGTCTGCGGGGTCTATCTGAGCAACTTTCGTAGACTGCTCAAGCAGCGCATGACTTTGGTGCCCAGATTGATCAGGTGGAGCAGTAGATATCTGACATGGAGGAAACACAAAAGTCCCATGCTCAAACTCTAAAGCGATTAGAGGACCTGCTGTACCAGCATGGATAAAAACTAGACGACTTAGAGAACCGGGACAGATGGAAAAATCTCCATTTTGTGGGGATTGAGGAGTCCATGGCAGATTCTGAGCTGCGGGGCTTCACTGAGACCTGGCTTCCATTGAACATAAGCCTGGGTGCCCAGGGCAGGAAAATCCTCATAGAAAGAGCACTGAGATTGGGCCCCCAATGTGAAGGTTCCAATTGCCCAAGAATGGTCATCGCCCGGTTCCATAATTATGCACAGAAGGAAGCTGTGCTTCGGGTAGCCAGAAATCAACGGAATATGCCACATGGAACTAAGGTACTCTTGATTTTTCAAGATTACTCAATGCTCATCAGCATGCATTGGCGGGAGTTTTCCTGAAGTCTGCAGCAAGCTGGTTTCTAAGGGGCTCCGGTTCTCTTTGCTTTATCCCGCATGACTGAGAATCAACTATCAGAGGAAGCAACGCTACATTTCCACCCCAGCGGAGACTCTCTCTTTTGTAGAGAGCTTGCCATTGTGGTTACCTCCCTGGTACCTCATCTGTTGAAGCTTTGGCTGATGCCCAACTCTGCAGCATTGTTGGGCCTCCCACTGATGTACTTTGTCTGCTGGTCAGCGACTTACTGTTGGATCCAGACTTACCCTGCCTGGCGTACTAGTGGCCCCGTCGATGGATGTATGCCTCCATGCTACTAGCATCAGGGATTGCATAGCACTCTGCTCAACGGGGAAGATGGCCTCCGCCATACATCTCTGGCTATGGCAGGTCTGAGGGACCGCAGACATTGAGGCAGTTTGCTCTGCATACAGTCGTGGACTTATGGACTCCCACTTTTGACTTTAGTCTGTGCCTTCTTGTTACTTTCAACCCTGCTTTGCATTGAGACCTTTCGTCCTCTTGTTTAAAGCTGCTCTCCAGGTCATTCATTCCTTTGTTTTGTCAAAATTCTGCAGTTGTTTTCACACCTTTCCTCATCCCGCCACTGTTTTTCAACTTCTTATTTTTTCCTGAGTCCTTCTTTCCCATTTTGTTTTGTTTTGTCCCCTTTTACTCTGCATCTCCACCATTTCTTTTGGGTCCCTTTTAGTTTGTTCTCTTCGGTTTCTTTCTCCTATTTGCCCTTGATTGTTTATCTGTTTTGTTTTGTTTTTTTTCTTCCCAGCGAGGTCCTTTATTTACCTTATTTATTTCCCATATGTGGGTAGTGAAGGACTGCGGACATAGAGATACGTGTGTTGGATGTGTGCAAGTGTGATGGTTGTTGCATTGGTGAGCGGGGGAAGATCTAGCAGGGTACGCACCTCTGGGTAGTCCACTGTGTGAAGGAATCTGTCTGTAGGGTACGTTTGGAAAGGGGGTGGAGGGGGGTTGTGACCGGGTCTCCTCAGATGCACCTTCTTCATGGGATAGGCTTGGCCCGGTCCTTGCTTGCTTGCTTGCTGAAATATAAGAGTGGGCTTCTGTGCGTAAAGGCTATGTTATTTTTCTTTCTATTGCTGTACTTGATGGGTATCTCAGCTATGGAGGGTGTGGTGAGATATTTTGGTTTGTATGTATGGTATGGTTGTTGTATGTTTATGGGGGTGGGTGTTTACAATTTTGGGAGTGAAGCTGGATGGCAGGGGGCTGTTTGCTGTTCAGATTGTAGTTGGGAGGGGGATGGGATGGGCTACGGGGAAGGATGGTAGCTCTAGGTGGGGCCCCAGTGTAGGACAGACCCTCATGGTGGGCTCCTTCATGGAGTGCTGGAAGTGTCGGGTTGGGTGTTCTGGGGGGGAAGGGGAAGGGGAAGGGGGAGAGGGGGAAGAGGTTGGGGTGGGATATGGACTGGTGTGCTCTTAGTCTTTTTTGGGTTGGGTTGGGTTGGGGGGGGTGTCTTCTTTCTGCGAGCGATGAACTTTTGACAGTGAGGGGCTGACTCTTATTTGCCCTTGTCTTCTGGGCACTAGCTTCTGGTAGGCTGCTGGTACTATGTGGTGGGGTCCCTGGGCTGGGGTGTCCTCAAAGTTGGTGTGTCTGTTGATTCTACTTTTGGAACCGTGCTGGGTATATGACAATAGATAAGGATATTCGTATCTTGTCCTGGAATGTCTGTGGTTTGGGAAGTCCGGTTAAGCAACATAAGTTCTATGGGCCTTGCGCGACAAGCCTGCTTATTTTGCTTTTTACAGGAAACTCATCAAACAGCCACTGAGCATGCTAAGTTCTAGTGCTGATAGGTCGGGGAAGTCTTTGGTGCCTCGTCAGAGGGGAAGAACGCAAGCGTTGCTATACTAGTTCATAAGCAAGCTGTGTTTCTTCAGGAAAAGGTCTTCATGGATCCCGGGGGATGCTATGTTTTTGTGATTGGCACGCTTAGGGGCCAGGTGGTGGCCCTGGGGAATATCTATGCATCTAATGTTTACGATTCTTTCTTTTACACCCAACTGGAACAATGCCTGGTGGATATTGGACCTTTACCGTTATTTTTGGGAGGCCATTTTAATTGTGTCCTCGATGAGTCTCTGGACTGGCCGACACCGGGAGGTGAGGGAAGATCACAGGTCCCGCTGGTTGCTGGGCCTGTGTAACGGTTATGACTTGATGAACATCTGGAGGATTCTCCATCCCAAAGAAAGGGACTATACCCATATTTCTAGAGTGCATGACACGGGTTCTCGTATTGATTTTTTTCTGACTACTTCTGCTGTCTTTGATCAAGTGATATGAATAGAGATTGGTCCTGTCATTATATCTGATCTTGCTATGATCTGGTTGGGTGTGTAGTTGGGGACTACTTGCTCTCGGGCCTTGTGGCATTATCTGCTATCATGGGTATCCGACGCCCAGTTCAGCCGTTTCCTGCAGGACAAGTGGGCGGAGTATGAGCAAACTAATGGCTCCCATTGGAATAATCCTGCCCTGTTCTGCAAAAGTGGTCTTGTGAGGTCATATTCTTGAGTACGTTATTAGCCGCCATAAAGCATTACACAAGCATCTTTTGCTTCTGGAAAAAGATCAATGTGTTCCGAAAGGCAATACGTTGCCCGGCCCACTGCCATGCACTAGTTCGCCATGCAGGTGGTGCAGATAGAGATTAACTTGCTTTTACATGAGAGGGTCTGTAAATCTATTCTATACTATCACTATTGATTACATCGGTTCGGGAATAAGATGGGGCGGCTCCTCTTCAGGCTGATTCGAGCAGTAGGAGGCCAGTGGGTGCTCTGCGAAACTGGTGATCAGATCCAAACTGGTAAATCCAAGATTGAGGACATCTTCTAGAGCTTCTATCAGTGCCTTTATCAGGCAGGTCTGGTTGATACTGAGGGGGCAACAGCTGCCCAGTTTGACTCTGGAGCAACAGGGCACTTTGAGTGCACCACTTACAGTTCTGGAGGTGGTGCATACTATTATGGGCTTCCGCTCGTGTTGGGCCCCAGCCCCAGCCCCAGATGGGTACAGGGGAGATTACTACAAGATAACGGCCCCTAAGATTGCTGGTCCCTTAGTTGCTTATTACACCCACTTAGTGAAGTTGCAGAGTTTTTCGTATGAATCCAATCAGGCAGTTATTACGGTACTCCCAAAGCCGGGACAGGATCCCCTCCTTCCAGGCTCGTAGAGCTCGATTTCTCTTGTGAAAGTTGATATTAAATTACTTGCGACGATCATGGTGGAGCAGTGGTCCCTCTTTATACCCCAATTGGTCTATAAATCCCAGATTGGATTCATGCAGGGGCACTATACAATTAAGAATATGCGTCAGATTCTCATGTCTATTCAATGTCATACAGAGTGGCTTTTCCTCCCATCCAGTCAGCTTTGATGTGGAGAAGACTTTTGACAGGGTCAACTTGGATTTCATGCAATGGTTCTGGGAGCTATGGGGATCTCCGGATTCTTTTCTGATGTGATGCGCTTCCTTTATTCTGACCCCTGAGGAAGAGTCTTGGTCAATGGTGCCTTAACTGTGGACTTCTCCCTATGCTGTGGAATATGACAGGATGTCCACTTTCCCCATTTCTTTTTGTTCTCACCCATGAGCCTCTTTTGGTGGGTTCTCACCTTCTATTGATGGGTGCTCGAATTGGGGGAGAAGAATTCTGCGTGGCTGCTTTTATGGATGACATTCTGGTCTATGCTGCTTTCTCTTCTTTTGGGGGAGTTTTCTGCATTTGGGGTCATGTTGGGGCTTAAAATCAATTTGGATAAATCTGAGGCCCTGACTTTGCAGCCGGAGGGGCAGGATAGTTGGATAGGCTTCTTCCAGCTTAAATGGGCTGACCGAGCTTTTAAATATTTGGGCATTCAGCTTCCCACAGATTTGTCCCAGCTGCAGAGATTTAATGTCGACATTCTCCTCTGGCTGTAGACTCGCGTGGCCAAATGGTGTGATCTTCCACTCTCCCTTGGAGGCCGCTTTGTGCTTTATAAAATATCCTTTTCCCTAAGTGGCACTATGTTTTTCAGGTCCTCTCAATTTTGCTACGATGGAGGGATCTCTGTGCCATCGAGCAATCCCAATTCCTTCTTCTGGCATGGCAAACAGCCTCGTGTGCACTTGTGTGTCCTCCAGTGACCCTGTGATCAAGGGGGAATGGGTGTGCCTGACCTGGGTAAGTATAATGTCGCCTGTTTACTGTGGAACCTTCGGATCTGGGTATGGGGCACTTCAAATTATACTCTCCTGGATACAGAGCGAGCAGTGGCGACCCCTTGTCCCTTCCTTTTCTTTTTCATGCCTGCGCTGCAGCACTGTCCGGCCCCTTGTGGTCACATGTTGTATTTTGCCCTACGTGACAGATGTGGCACCTGGTCTGTCATAGGCATCACTGGAATAGTAAAATCACCCCCTTTCTTTCCTGCTATGGGAATAGAGACTTTTGCCCTTGAATGGAGGGGGCGGCTTATTGGCAATGGGAGGACTGTGGTATTGAGGTTGAGCAGGTTGTAGCAGAGGATGGCTTGACTCTCACCTTTTCCGAACTGCAAAGTCAGTTTGGGCTCTCTGCGTAGGATGTGTTCATATATATCATCAGGTTCAGAGTTATTTCTGTAATCTCTGTACGGGACCTGTTGCATTCCGGTGCTGAGAGCAGAGCTCGCATTTCGGCTCTACAGTGGGAAATATTTGCATTGGAGAGTGTTACAGCAGAGAAGCACCTGGCGGCATTGTGGGGATCAGAGCTTGGCATTCATCTTGAGGGTTCTGATCTCTCAAAGGAGTTTTGACTGGTGCCTGCCATCTGCTGTGTCACTTATCATGATCTCCAGTACAGAATTCATTGGTTGCATTACGCTCCTCACCACACTTACAAGGCTGATTGTGGTTCGTCCCCGGGCTGTCCCCAATGTACATGTCCTCAGGCTACATTGGGACACATGCTGTGGGAGTGTGAGGTGATAACTCACTTTTGGGGGTGGGTACATGGATACCTGAGCACAGTCCTGGAGCCCCAGGTTCTCTTCCTACCTCAGGTGGCTATTCTAGGTTTGTTTAACGAGCTAGAGGGATGTGATGGTCCTCAATGCTGTTAGGTGGGGGGTGCCTTGCTGGTGGCGAGGAAACCTCTACTATGTTGCTGGCTCTCTGCTACTAGCCTGTTGTAATGGGTATGGCAAAATGAACTGCATGGTCTTTTAGTCTTGGAACATGTGGGAGCACACAATGGGGGGCGCTTGAAGGTGCAGTTCCTGAAGGACTGGAGTCCTTATATTCAGTCTCTTTCCTCACGAGCTAGACGTTGACTTTTTAATGTCCTTTAGAACAGTGGCTGTTAGTAGCGGCTGCAAGTTCCAGAATCATTAGGAGGCATCATGCTCGGACTCCAAGGGGAAGAGGGATGGGGAGATATGGAGGGGTGTTTTGGGGGATGGCAAGGCTGATGTGATGATGCGCAGGTGGGTTTGTTCAGTGTGTAGAATGGATTGGGGAGTGGGCTTGGGACATCTTGCTTACTTTGGTTGCTCTGTTTGTGGTGGGAGGGGAGGAAGGGTATGGATATTGTAAAATTAGAAAACTGATCTCTTTGGATGTTGCTTTTGTACGACCTGTGTATTCATGTTGTTCAGATGATTCTTGTGGATCTTCTGTACTTATGCTTCTCTCTTTGTTACCTGCTGGTTTGATATAGCGTAGTTACTCACCTGTAACAGGTGTTCTCCAGGAGCAGCAGGAATCAGTCCTCACTTATGGGTGACGTCAGCGCCGACGGAGCCCTCGCGGAGCAATTTTCCCCAGCTTTCAAAGAAAGCCTTTGGGAATTGCAGCGCGCATGCGCGGTCGTCTTCCCGCCCGAGGGTGCCATCTTAGCCAGTCAGATGACATAGCTAAAAAAGACAGCATAAAAATTTGCAAAAAGAACATAAGCAGACGATTGCAACTCCAAGGGGAGGAGGGAGGGTAGTGAGGACTGATTCCTGCTGCTCCTGGAGAACACCTGTTACAGGTGAGTAACTACGCTTTCTCCAGGACCAAGCAGGAAGTCAGTCCTCACTTATGGGACTCCCAAGCTCAAGGCTACCGGAGACCCTAAGCACAAAAATGAGCTCCCTCTAGCTCAGCAGCACAGAAGGATAGAATCTTCGCTGAAATATCACCCACCGGTAGCCCACATCCGGGATGGAGGGTAGGAGTTGCTCAGACCTCAAAGAGATTACGGAGGACTGCCTGTCCGAAAGCACTGTCCCTACGGGACTCCCTCTCGAGACAGTAATGGACCGCAAAAGTCTGGCTCGAAGACCAAGTAGCGGCCCGGCAGATGTCTGCCAGCGGAACAGAGCGGAGGTAAGCCACTGACGTGGCCTTTGCCCGAACACAATGAGCCGTGACTCGACTCTCTAAGGAGAGTCCGGCTGCCCCATAAGCCCAAGAGATACAGTCCGCAACCCAGATGGACAGAGTACGCTTGGAGACCGGGAGCCCCAATCTATTGGGGTCAAAAGACACAAAAAGCTGAGCAGCTTTACGGTGCTCCCGCGTACGGTCAAGGTAGAAGTTCAGAGCCCTTCTACAGTCCAGGGTATGGAGGACCGTCTCAGCTCGGCTGGAGTGTGGTCTGGGAAAGAAGGTTGGAAGTACCACCTCCTGATTGATGTGAAAAGGGGAGACCACTTTAGGCAGAAATTTCGGATGAGTCCGTAGGACCACCCTATTCTTGTAGAACCTAGTGTAAGGGGGATCAGACACGAGGGCCTGCAATTCACTTACGCGTCTAGCGGAAGTGAGGGCTATCAAGAACAGTGTTTTCCAAGACAGAAAACGGAGAGAACAGGTAGCCATAGGTTCAAAAGGCGGACAGGTGATCCGCTGCAAAACCACATTCAGGTCCCAGTCAGGCGCTGGCGGGCGCAGAGGTGGTTTAAGTAGAAGGAGACCTCGGAGAAACCTCGCTACGAGAGGGTCGCTGGAGAGAGGTCTACCGTCCACCGGCACATGATGTGCCGAAAGAGCACTGAGGTGAACTTTGACGGAGTTGGACTTAAGTCCCAGATTAGAGAGGTGCAGCAAGTACTGCAAGATCACCGACACCGGGCAGGAGAAGGGATCCTGAGACTGTTGGGTACACCAGACTGCAAAGCGACGCCATTTGAGGGCGTAGCATTTGCGGGTAGAAGGCCGTCGCGAAGCCAAGACGACCTCCTCCACCTCCGCCGGCAGGAGAAGGGGAGCAAGGACTACCCTCTCAGCAGCCAGGCCATGAGGTTGAGAGACCTGAGGTTGGGGTGCAGGAGGGACCCCTGATCCTGAGTGAGGAGATCCGGTTGTACCCCCAGAGGGACTGGATCCTCCACCGCCAGTTGCAGCAGGAGCGGAAACCACGGCTGCCTGGGCCAGCGAGGGGCCACCAGGATCATGAAGGCTTTGTCTCGGAGAACCTTGAAAAGAGTCCGAGAGACTAGCGGGATGGGAGGGAAAGCATACAGAAGGCTCCCCGTCCATGAGATCAGAAAGGCGTCCGCCGCAACCCGAAGGGGGTGTGGCTGACGAGAGCAGAAGCGAGGAAGTTGCCGGTTGTGAGGACTGGCAAAGAGATCTACCGTGGGGAGACCCCACTTGAGGAAGAGCTTCTGAACTACCAAGGGATCCAGACGCCACTCGTGCGGCTGGAGGACCCTGCTGAGTTTGTCTGCAAGGCAATTTTCTTGGCCCGGAAGATAAACCGCCTTGAGGAGAATGCCGTGACTGACGGCCCAAGAGCAGAGCTTCTGAGCCTCCCGGCAGAGGAGGAAGGAGCCCGTGCCCCCCTGTTTGTTCACGTAGAACATGGCAACTTGATTGTCCGTCTGGACAAGGACGGATTGGTGGGAAGTCAGGTGGGAGAAGGCCTTGAGAGCTAGGCGGATCGCCCTGAGCTCCAGGAAGTTGATCTGCTGAGCAGACTCCCACGTGGTCCAGAGGCCCTGAGTACGTGCCTCTTGGCAATGTGCTCCCCAGCCCAGGAGGGATGCATCGGTGGTCAGCACCCGGGTCGGCTGAGGTGACTGGAAAGGCATTCCGAATATCAGGTTCGGCTGCCGGAGCCACCACCGGAGAGACGAGACCAGCGGCTCGGAGACGCGCACTAGGTCTGCTAGGCCGCCTGTGGCTTGTCGCCACTGCTGGCGGAGACACCATTGAGCAGGCCGCATATTCAGGCGGGCATTGGGGGTCACATGGACGGTGGAAGCCATATGGCCGAGCAGTCTCAGGAAGCGCCTGGCGGAGACCAGGGGCTGGCTGCGAAAGCGGTCGGCTAGGTCCATGAGCCGTTGAGCCCTGTCGAGCGGTAGGTACGCTCGTGCCTGAGGAGTGCGCAGCCTTGCGCCGATGAACTCGAGATCCTGTGAGGGGAGCAAAGTGGACTTTGCGAAGTTTATAACAAAGCCCAAGTGCTGCAGCAGAGTCACCGTGCGGCACGTGGCGTTGGTGACCTCCTGAGCGGACGCTGCTCTGATGAGCCAGTCGTCGAGGTACGGAAAGACATAGAGGCCGTGAAGCCGGAGATGGGCCGCTACGACCGCGAGACATTTTGTGAAGACTCGCGGTGCGGAGGATAGGCCAAAGGGCAGTACTCTGTACTGGTAATGATTTCCTGCCACCACAAACCTTAGGTATTGGCGGTGGCTTGGGTGGATGAGGATGTGCGTGTAGGCATCCTTTAGATCCAAGGAGCATAGCCAATCTCCCTGCTGGAGGTAGGGCAGAAGGATTCCAAGGGTAAGCATTTTGAACTTCTCCCGCACAAGGAACTTGTTGAGGTTGCGCAAGTCCAGGATGGGTCTGAGGCCCCCTGTTCTCTTTGGTATCAGAAAATACCTTGAATAAAAGCCTTGACCTCTCAGGTGGTGTGGCACCGGTTCCACCGCCTGTTCCTGCAGAAGACCTGCTAACTCCTGAAGGAGCAACTCCCTGTGCAGAGGGGGGCGCGGAGGTTCTCCCGGAAAATAGGAGGGAGGGACCTGATGGAAGTGGAGAAGGTAGCCTTCTCGCACGACCTGAAGTACCCAGGCATCTGCGGTGATGCTGGACCACCTGTGGGCGAAGTGAACCAGCCGGCCTCCGGTGCTAGGAGGAACCAGCGGGGGGGGGGAGGCTATGCTGAGCGAGTCAAAAGCCCCCACCCTGCTGAGCAGGGGCTGGTGGTGCCGGCTTGGGAGCTGGCTGCCTCCGGGACCCGTTAGCCCGTCCCTTGGCCTGCTGGCCCTGTTGGGGAGCTGCAGGGGCCTGATAATGGGGGTATTGTTTGTAGGCAGCAGCCTTCCTCGGGTAAAAGGACTTTTCCCCGAGCCCTTCTTTTTCTGGGAAGGGGCGGAGGTCTTCCTAGAAAGCCTGGTCCGGGTGAGAGTCTCAGTCTCAATTTGTGCAGCCTTTTCCGCCATGGGCTTGCCAAAGAGGTTTTCGCCTCGGCAGGGGACATCGACCAACTTGTCCTGTACCCAGGGCTCAAGGTCTGACGACTGAAGCCAAGCCTGTCGGCGGGCACCGATGCCGGCTGCGGCTACTCGAGCCGAGGCCTCAAAGCCATCATAGGCTGCTCGGGACATGAACTTTGAGCATTCCCGAATGCCCGTGGACAAGGCTAGGAACCTCCGCAAGGGCTCCTCGGAGAGACCAGCGGAGAATCCGGCTAGCTCTTTAGCCAGATCCCGGAGATACATGCCCATGTAGAGCTGGTAAGTCTGGACACGACATGCGAGCATAGAGCCCTGGAAGCACTTCTTGCCAAGGCCATCCAGGTTACGGGCCTCCCTTCCAGGAGGCACCGAGGAGTGCATCTTCTGGCTCTTAAGACGATGCATGGCCGATTCCACTACCATGGAATGGTGTGGCAGCTGTGCCTTCTGAAAGCCAGGGCTCTTGCGGACCCGATAGATAGAATCGACCCGCTTGCTCAGGACCGGCGAGGAGGCCGGACTCTCCCACATGCGGAAGAGTAGTCGTTCCAGCATAGGAGGAACCGGCACAGTAAAGTGTTCCCTCGCGGGAGAGTCATACTGGAGGGCGTCGAGCTCTTCGGCTCGAGGCTCCTCCTCGGGATCCGCAGGGAAGGCCAAAGCCTTGACCATATCCCTAACGAAGTCCGAGAACCGGGCATCCTCCGGGGGGGACTGTTTCCGAGGCTCGGACCCCGGTGAGTCCGATGGGACACACCGAGTCCGGAAAGAATCAGGTGACTCTTCCTCCTCAGACTCCCAGACCGACTCCGACGAGGACTCGGTGGGGTCGGCCCGGGCAGGGTGCGGCGCCAGCCGCCCCGACGTCGAGGGAGTCGGCGTCGGCGACCTCGGTCCCGAACGGGAGGCCGAGGGTGACCTCGACCGAGGATCGACTCGAGTTCTCATCGACTCGAGGATCGGCTCGGTCTCCGGGGTCGACTTGGACGTCGACGTCCCGGCGGTCGGGGCAGCGGCGCCAGCGAGGCCAGCGAGCAGTGCCCGCTGCTGGTCCATGAAGGCAGACAGTCTGCTCTCCAAGGCCGTCAACCTGAGTCCGAGCTCAGGTGACCCAGCAGCCCCCGACTCGGGCCCCGACGGTGTCGGGCCCGACGTCGGCTGTCGCGGAGGCGAGTCCAGAAGGACCACAGGACTTACCCGGGCAGGCATCTCCGACTCCAGGCGAGGTCGCTTCGGGATGTGTTCCTTCTCCAAGGACCCGGGGCGGCTGTCGGGGCTATGCGACCTGGCCCTCGCGGAACCAGGAGCGTCCACCGACGCCGCCCTCGCGGGTTGTTCCTTCCGACGATGGTCCCCGGAGGGAGAACCCCGGTCGGAGGAGCTCCGGCGACGGTCCGAGCTGGAGCCTTTCGACGCGGAGGCCTCCGACGAGGTCCGGGTACGGCTGGGGTCAGCGAAGATTCTCTCACGCTGATGCCGCCGACTCCTCAACGCCTTTGAGGACAGTTTGCTGCAGGGCCCACAGATCAGTTCCTCATGATCCGGGCCCAGACAGCGGAGGCAAAAGTCGTGTGTGTCGGTTAGTGACATATTTCGGTCACACCGACCACACCGCTTAAACCCACTGGCAGCCATCGGGGGAAAAAGGGCCCCTGCGAGGTCAAAGGACCGGGCTGCCAGGGAAACCGAAAACGAAAGCTGACTAAGTCAGAAAAACCGAAAAAAGTAAGCGGACTCGAGACCGGCGTCGCGAGTCCGGGCGGGAAAACGATCGGCGTCGAACCGAAAGAAAAAAAAGGATAAAACAAAGAAGAAAATCAACTTTTTCGCGGGGACAAGACGGGGACGTCTGTAGGGCTCCGCGGAAAAAAGAAGACTGGCTAAGATGGCACCCTCGGGCGGGAAGACGACCGCGCATGCGCGCTGCAATTCCCAAAGGCTTTCTTTGAAAGCTGGGGAAAATTGCTCCGCGAGGGCTCCGTCGGCGCCGACGTCACCCATAAGTGAGGACTGACTTCCTGCTTGGTCCTGGAGAATTGGTTGTACATGGCTTTTGTTTGCTTGCCATTATCAATAAAAATGATTTAAACTAACAAATCAATCAGTTCCGGTCTTTAACGCATTATGGAGTTAATTTTCAGAATAGTCTGATAAATGCACAGTTCACAAGTACTTTTCACCCACGAAATCTGCATTTATTCTCAAAGCTAAGATGAGTATGTATTTTCAGTTTACAAAGTGCCTAAGGAAAAAAAGCCTCGCACAGATTTATACTTGCTAATTTCTGCGGCACTTTTCTGGAGGAAAAAAATTTTTCATCCTTTTGAAAATTGTAAACTATGTGGTTATTTCCAAACCTCCAGAAAAACCTCCTCCCTACTGCAGGTAAAAGCCCATGTGCTCACTGTTATCTGCATACAGAACGGGTGGTTTTCTAAAAGCCCATTTCCTCTAGTAAGGCGCCATTATGCTCAGAAATGACTTTTAGAGCAATTGTTCAGCTTTGAATGCCCTGCTCTTTGCCACTGCCCCAGAAGCTACCACCCTAGTCGACTGCCTGGTTTGTCTAATGGTTGGACCAACCCTGCGTCTCACATATGGAGGCACTTCTGATGCAACCTCTCCTCAGTACAAGAGGCATTGTTGCTGCAGCCTCTTCTTACATGGGACACATACCTATAGCCCTCCCTTGAGAATCAGACATGGACAGGACGTTTCCTAATTTACTTGGAAAATTGAGTCCCCTCCTAAAGTCTCCATTATGGAGTAATTACTTTCAGATAAAACATCTAATCTGTAAAGCAGTTCTCCCAGAGAAACAACTGGCCTGCAATCTGTTTGTCCAAGTTACTTGCCTTGAAGTGACAAAGCACCTAAATAAAAGTGAGGGAGAGTTGCACCCTTAGCAGGAAAATCCCAAGGGCAATGGAAAGAGTAGACAAGCCAGAGAGCCTTAACATTTTCACAAGAAGACAGACTATACTAAATGCATTCCCAAGATGAGCCCGCCTGTTATACTAGCAATGCAATTCTCGAGGCCTCACTGCACTAAAGCACGCAGATCATTGGACACGATAATGATGTGCAATGGTTTTTTAATGCTGTCTTCTTCTGGAAATATGGAAGCAATCTCCAAGTGTGAAAGACAAAAGGAATAAAATCAATGAAGAATAAAACCCTCTATTGATTTTTTTTCATTTGGTTCCAGAATGAAAAAGTCATCAGCAACTTTAAGCACCCTCCTTCCTTAAAACCATTTCCACACTTTCTTTCATATGCAAAGACCTATTGCACTTATCCATGCCAGGCATCTACACCTTTCATCCTGCATCAGCTTTTCAACAAGACCTTGGATGACTGATCGCCTGAGGGATTTGTATAAGAAGATGAGCACTAGGGTCTTCTCTGCACTTGGTTCTCTGCCTCTGATCGCCTCTTGGAATGATTCAGAGTGCCTTCCTTCCATCCCCTCTCCCCCTCCCCCTCTCTAGGAGTCTAGTACCTCCCACATCTAGGCCAAAACATATAATTTTAGGTTTACATTCAACTTTCTCCTATTGACGTATTTAACCCTTTGGCTGTTTAGTTCAACAATAGCTGAACAAGTTCAGATTACGTTCAAATTACCCAGCAAGACTTCTGCTACCAGGCAATGATAAGAAAGCCCATCTATAATGGGGATTATGCACAGACTGTCATGTTAGCGATAACATGACAACACACAATACAGAGCCATTTTGCAGGAGGTGGCATGGTACAGGATTCATAATTTAACACACGATTCTACCCTAAATGTTTTTATACTCAGCATAAAATCCCTGGATTGACTCAAGTTGATAAGGAATGGGAATTGTATTTATAGCCTGTGATGTCACCAGGCATGAGTATGCATAATAGCCCCTCACAGTTCAGGCAATTACATTACAGCTGACAATCTTTGTCATTCCTATTATTAAAGTATATTGCTCACAGCCTTCTCAATAAGGCTAGGGAACTGAACACTTGCTCTATAGCCCTGGACTCTCCCATCAACCTGGTTTTCAGGATATCCCGAATATATATGCATCAGAAGATCTGCCTCTATAGTGTGCAAATCTCTCATTTGCATATTCCCTTTTGGTCAGGTGATCATCCTGACCAGAATGAGGACCACTACTTTGCAATGCTAATATTAAGCAGTCTGCAGCATATGCCTCTACAGCCTGGCCAAGGAAATACCCTTCTATGAAGCTCATTGGGTTGAATGGTAACAATGCACAATATAGGTGAGTAAGGCCCAATTGCCAAAAATTACAGGAGTGTAACAAAACAAGGATTCATACAAATAACCTCAAAGGGTGACCTCTTCCCAACTGGGGCTTCACTTTCCAATTAAGTGTCTAATTAGTGATGATAAACTGAATCTGAAGAGCTGTGGAAATGGTTTTGAGAAGAACACAAAGAACCAAGGAGAGAGTATGAGAACAATGTGGGCCATTTTTGGAGGGAACTGAACTGACAGAAAGGGCATACTACTTAAATTAACCCATAAAGAAAGGAATATGGGTTCTGAATCTGAGAAACCTTTTGGCTTGGTATATGACAGGATGCTTGCCTGCAGGAATTCCGGTTCTACCTATCCGGATGGAAAGTTCAGCGTCTGTGGACTGTGAGTGAAGTCGCTCACTTTCATCCTTTTCCTTCAAAGGTTTGATGTTCTGGTGCAAAGTAAAGGTTGCAAGAGGGTCCTTCCCGACACCCTGAAAAAGAAGACAAGAAGAGAACACATTTGGAAATGCTCCTTTTTGCTAAAGCCTGAATGTTTTAAACAAAGGACTAGCTGTGAAAATTACAGAAACCTGTTACTATCTAAGCCTTCCCTGCAATGCATAGGATGAAACCTTCAGTCAACATGCAAAGGTGAATTAGACGGGTCATTATACCCATGAATGGCGGTTAAAAATTGATTTGGATCCTTCTGTCTCAAATCTACCACAGATACAGAAGTCATCAGTTATGCAGTACACCGATACAAAATTCCTGTCTCCTAGAAACCAGAGCTCTGCGACTGCTTACTTAAGATGTTTTTTCCCCTTTAGCAAAGCAATGTGCCTTTGTCCAGGGAAGCACAATTGCCCACACATAACAGGTCAGGTTGGGTTCTCCTAGGACAAGCAGGATGTGTCAGCCACACCTGGTGACGTCATCCGACGGCGCCGAGACGGAAGTGCTCTCTAGCTCAGAGACTTCTGAGCATGTGTGAGGTGGTCCCACCTCCCCGGTCCACCCCTAGCCCACCAGTTTCAATTCTTCCGCCTTAGCCTCAAGACGGATTCTACCAGTTCTCCTCCCCTCCGTGACAGTGCACGCAACCCACCAGCAAACCACCATTGCACCTGGAAGCTGCCCTCTCGGAACCTCTACAGCAACTCATCAGGACACGGACGATCGAGCGGGTTCCCTCCAACGAATTAAACACTGGGTTTTACTCCCGGTACTTCCTTATCTCCAAGAAGTCCGGGGGCCTTCGCCCCATTCTGGATCTCCGCAAGCTGAACAACTTCCTCGTGAAGAAGTTTCGAATGTACTCCCTGAACTCCATCCTGCCCCTCATCAGAGCGGGGGACTGGATGGCTACCTTGGACCTACAGGACGCGTACTCTCACATCCCCATCCACTCCTCTCACAGGAAATTCCTGAGGTTCATAGCAATGGATTGCCACTACCAGTATCGGGTGCTTCCCTTCGGACTCTCCCCTGCTCCCAGGGTCTTCACGAAGTGCGTAGCCGTGGTCACGGCCACTGTTCCCTCTAAGCTGTGCGCGTGTGCGCGCGCACACACCTCGCCGAGTGAGCGCACATACTTTACAACAGAGCGCACAAAAATTACAGTTCTGATTCTGATAGAAAACAACAAAGACGTCTTAAAATTTAAAAGTTGTTGTGTATTTATGGTTTTCACAAGTTCTACAATATTTTCTAGTGCAATCAATGTGGTGTACATACTGTATTCTGACATGTAGTCAAATTTTAAAGTATATAACTCCGAGTGTCGTTATGTGGCGCACAAAAATTTAACCTTCCTTCAAAAGCTGCACAGCTGATATTTTATGCGCACACAGCCTACAGAAAATTAGAGGGAACATTGGTCACGGCACACCTCCGCAGACAAGGGCTCGCCATCTTTCCCTACCTGGACGACTGGCTGATATCTGCACCCTCCGCTCCAGAACTTACAGCAGCAGTTCAAAAGACGACGGCGCTGCTGACCAAGCTGGGATTCTTACTCAACAAGGACAAGTCGCGATTAGAACCCACACAGCGCACGGAGTTCATCGGGGCGATAATCGACACCACCACATCCAAGGCCTTCCTCCCCGAGAGCCAGCAGAACACTATCACCCACATGGCCAGAAAGATAGCTGCCGCGAAACACACCAAGGCCCACGACATCCTACGCCTTCTGGGTCACATGGCAGCGACTACCGCAGTCCTGCTCTTTGCCAGATTGCACATGCGCACTCTCCAGTGGCACCTGCGCTCACACTGGAAGCAACTGTCCCAACCACTCACCACCCTCATCCCTTTCTCAGCAAGGGTAAGCCAGAGCCTTCGCTGGTGGACGGTCTCTGCCAATCTCACCGTGGGCAAGAGCTTACAGCCCTGCGGCTACCAGCTTGTCTTGACCACGAACGCCTCCAACACAGGATGGGGAGCCCACCTGCTACAACTCAGCACACAAGGAGCTTGGTCCAGAAGAGAACAACCCCTCCACATCAATGTTCTCGAGCTCCGGGCGGTCAAGTATGCGCTTCAGACCTTCATGCCCCACCTTGCAGGGAAAGCAGTCTTGATCCAGACCGACAACCAGGTGGCTATGTTCTACCTCAACAAGCAAGGGGGCACGGCCTCTCGTCCTCTCTGCAGGGAAGCTCTCGAGATATGGTCTCTTGCCCTGGCCCACAACTGCCTGCTGCAAGCAACTTACCTTCCCGGAGAGCAGAACACACTAGCGGACAAGCTGAGCAGACAACTCCAACCGCACGAGTGGACACTTCACAAGGACGTGGCGCAGTCCATCTTCCGACGTTGGGGGAGTCCAAGGATCGACCTCTTTGCCACCGAAGCCAATTCCAGATGCCCCCTATTCTGCTCGAAACGCCCCTCTCCCCGGAGAGTGGCCTCCGATGCTTTCGCAGTACCGTGGGGGGAGTGGGAACTGGCCTACGCCTTCCCCCCAACCCCCCTCCAGCGCATCATCAACGACAAGGCGCACATCATCCTGATTGCGCCCCACTGGCCACGGCAGATGTGGTTCTCCCTGCTACTGCAGCTCTCACAGGAGCCTCCCATCCGGTTACCGCTGCGACCGGACCTGCTCACACAGAACGACGGCAAGACCTGGCACCCCAATCTCCAGACCCTTGCTTTGACAGCCTGGAGGCTGAAAGGGTAGGCCTCCGCGACCTACACCTGCCCGCTGAGGTGCAGCGTATAGTGCTGGCATCCAGGAGACCGTCCACTCGAAAGTCATACAGCCTCAAGTGGAAACGTTTCAGTATCTGGTGTGCAGGGCAAGGCATTCCGCCCGCCTCCTGCCCCGTTCCCTTGGTGCTACACTACCTCTCCACTCTCTTCAGCCTGGGCTTAAAACCCCAGTCCATCGGACTTCCGGTGATGCGGTGAGAGCGTGAAGACGTGTGCTGATCGCTCTCCGACCACCCCCTGCCTAAACCGGCATATTTGAACCGTATTTCGGCCCGAAGAAGCTGGCAAGTACCTACCGCAAGGGCGAGCAAGCCAGGTAACTGCTCACGGCGCATAGAGAGTCCAGAGGGGATGGCTGCGGCACTCCGAACCGGAAAGAAAGAGCGCGACAGGGGGCCTGCCACGAGCAAGATGGCGGATGGAGGGGGGCACCTAGCTCACCGACCTCCCCGGCGAGAGTGGAAGAAATTTCGGCGGCCGTAGCTGAGGCTTTATCGGCACAGTTCACCACTCTCCGTGAAAAGCTGGACACTGTGCAGAGCTCAGTGGATGCCTTTGGCAAGCGCTTGCAAGAGGCGGAGGAGCGGGTGGGCCACGTGGAGGACACCTTGCTTGAGTTGAACCGGACGGTGGCAGGCCTTGAGTCCCAGCTGCTCTCCCATGCGACAAAAATAGATGACCTCGAGAACCGCTCTCGGAGAAACAATCTGAGAGTGATGGGAGTCCCTGAAGCGGTGTTAGATAAGGACTTGAGAAAGTACCTGGAAGAACTTTTCAGATCCCTGCTAGGAGTCACAGAGGTCGGCGAGAGTATAGAGATTGAGAGGGTGCATCGAGTGGGGAGTAAAAACGCCCATGATGCTCGCCCGCGCTTGGTCCTGGCAAAGCTACTCCGTTATCCGCAAAAAGAAGCTATCCTGCGGGCTGCCAGGACACAGGGCACCCTACAAAAAGACAATGCATGGCTCCGGATAGCGCAGGACTATTCTGTTGCTCTGAGCCAGCGCCGGCGCGCCTATGCACCTACCTGCCAAAAACTGGTCAATGCACAGGTCAAATTCACTGTTCAATACCCGGCTCGTCTCCACGTGTTCTACAAGGGACAACGCAAGACCTTTGAGACAGCTGAAGAGGTGGCACGGTTTGTGGAGGCTTCGATCCCGGGCGGGACATCGCGCTGAACTGCTCTAAGTGACTGTCTGTTCCTTTTTTGTGAGATGTGATATTAGTGTCTGCAGTTTCCGACGGTTTGCCTGTTTATATCTTAATAGTGGCCCGTGGTCCACACACGGCTTTTTAGTATTAGCAATACTTGGCCCGATGAGGGAACGGGCGGGAGGTCCCCCCGTGGTTTGGGATCACAGCCTCTCGCTCTTAAAGGCCCCGGCAAGCCCAGATCTCAGGGGGGGACCTGAACGGGTTCACCACTTTGGAGCCCAGCAGTTGGGAGTCACCGGCTGGGGGCGGAGGTTGGTTGGCGGCCAGGGGTACCCCTACGGGCTCCAGGATATTTCCCGGGAGGAGAGGGAGAGGTCCGCGAGACACTGGCTGCTACCTTTGCCTTGCCACCCCGGAGGGCCTCCATGCGGATCAGAGAGGGCCGGAGATTGGGTCCTGAGGCCTGCCCCCCGGCTTGGAGCCTCTCCGGGGTATGGGGGAGGGGTTCCTTCCCTAGCTCAACCTGTATTGTAGGCCTCCCCTAGAGTGACGAGGGGAGTGCCCTTCCATATCTCCCTACCAATTTAAAGTGGGGGCCTAGGGGCTACGGCCTCCTTTGAGCTCAGAGGGCCTTCACGGCGGTACTGTACACATAGGCACACCCTCTTTCAACATTGTTGGTATTTGTTTATTGCACTCTTAATTTCCTGTAAGCTGTGACTGCTGCACGGGGCTCTGTATGTATTTTTCATACTGTGGGTATAATGTCTGCTACGTGCTGCTGTATGGTGGGCTCAGTATAATTAGGAATTGGGGGGAGGGGGATTCGAACAATGGGTGGCCAAGGGGAGTTCATGTTGACAGGGGAGGTATGACTAGTGGTCTGGGGTAGAGTAGGGGCTTATATCTAAGACCGAAGATCGGCAGGGAGCCCGTGAAGAGCGGGCTCGGTACCAATAACGGGCGCAGTACTGTTGCAGGGGGGGGGGTGGTGGGGCATGTCACCGAAGGTCCCTTCAAAAGAGGTGAGGTGGGAATAGATGGGGGAGAGATTACGATATGGGGAGGGGGGAAGGAGGAGGGGAGGGAGGAGGGGAGAGGGGGGAGGGGAAGATAAGGGGGTGGGGGGAGAGGGGGGAGGGGACGAGAGAGGGGTGGGGGGAGAGAGGGATAAGTCACAATTTATTCGAACTTCCAGGAGAATTCAAGAGGAGATGATAGGAGAGGGGAGGGGGTTCCAGGCTGGGAGGACCCCGTCCCCATGGAAGGGTGGAAACGGTCATTTGTGTCCTGACACTGCCCTGTCGCTCTGAAAGTCATCACGTGGAACGTGTGTGGTTTGGGTAACCCCATAAAGAGATATAAAATTTTGCAAGCACTGGCCAGGCTTAAATGCGATATAGCCTTTCTACAAGAGACCCACCAGACGGCAGAAGAGCATGGGAAGTTGTGCAGGGGCTGGGTGGGACAGGTCTGGGGAGCACCTGCCCTCGGAAAGAAGGGAGGGATGGCCATTTTGATTAATAAAAAGATCCGTTGCACAGTAGATACTGAGGTTCGTGATGTGGCGGGGCGTTATTTGCTGTTGCAGAGTAAACTAGAAGGGAAGCCGGTAATTTTAGGGACGGTGTACGGCCCAAACACTCCAGATCCAGGTTTTAAGCCCGGCTGGCTTCCAAAGTCGAGCAACTGCCCGACATCCCGCTCATTTTGGGAGGTGATGTCAATGGAGTTTTGGATTTCCAATTGGATACCTGTGGAGGGGGGGATGCACGGGCGCGGGAGAAAGTCACACAACTGTTAAATAGTTTCACGAATAGACTGGGACTTGTCGACACTTGGAGGGTTTTTCACCCCCTAGAGAAGGACTTCACACACCAGTCTCGAGCCCATGGCACAACCTCTCGTATAGATTACATGTTTATGTCCGCTGGGAGTCTTGTGAACGTGGATGAGGCGCAGATCGGGCCTTTTGAAATCTCAGACCATGCACCGGTGTGGTTGGCTCTCCATTGGGGGGGAGGGATGGATAAGACGCGGATCTGGCGCTTCCCGCCGGAATTATACGGCGATGCCCAATTTCACAAATTCTTAGAGCAGCGCTGGAGGGAATTTGAGGAGGACCACCGGTGTCACCAGGGGGACCCTGAACTGGTATGGGAGACGGCCAAAGTTGTGTTAAGAGGCGATATTATTGGTTTTGCGGCCCGTAAACGTAGATTACATATGGATAGGATTCTCCGTTTCGAGAAACGGGTGTCATGGTTGCGGAGGCGCCTGGCAGAGGCCCCGACAGAGGGGCTCCGGAAGGAGCTGTGGGAGGCTAGGGTAGACCTTAATGAATTGCTACATCAACGGGCTAAGAAGTCCCTGCTCTATTATCGATATCGGCTGCAAAGTTATGGGGATAAGCCCGGGCGATTACTAGCACGGTGCCTGAAAGGGGCACGGGGACTGCGTACGGTGGCAGCCTTGCGAGATGAACGCGGGGTACTGCAGAGTCATACTACCAACATTGTTCAGGCCTTTCGGAAGTTCTTTCAAACCCTGTACGCTGCGGAGGGTGGCTCTCCCGCGACGATCCCAGCTTATCTCCGGCGGTTAAACCTGCCCTCGCTCACCGAAGAGCAGAGTAGTCAGTTGGGGCGACCAATTACCCCGGAGGAAGTATGGTCTGTTATTGCCCAGGCTAGCTGTTTTAAATCACCGGGGCCGGATGGCTTGGGCGCCGAGTTTTATAAACTGCTTAAGGACCTTATCTGCCCAACCTTGGTGGAGGTATTGTTCATTGTATACCCGAGTTATTTTAAATGTTTATTGTAAGCACAAATCACTAAACTGAGATGTGTAGTTTCAATGTTTATTGTAAACCGCACTGATCTTAAATAGCGCGGTATAAAAGAAAATGTAATAAAATAAAAATAATAAATTCACGCGCCGAGTAGCGCAGGGAGGCTTTAGGTGGGGCAAGAATCATGCACATATTACCCTGCTTCCCAAACCAGGCAAAGATCCAGTGCTGCCGACGTCTTACCGGCCTATCTCTTTATTGGACTTTGACGTAAAAATTTTTGCTAAGATTCTGGCTGATAGGCTAGCAGAACATCTCCCGTACTTGATCCATGAATCCCAGGTGGGGTTTGTAAAAGGTCGGTATATTGTTCGAAACATGCGCAAAATAGTTGCATCCTTGGAGTGGGTCCATGATCGGCGCCTGCCCTCCCTCTTAGTAAGCTTCGACGCCGAGAAGGCTTTTGACAGAGTCAACTGGACCTATCTCAAAGAACTGCTTCCTTGGTATGGGTTGGGTGCCCCATTCTGTGCCATGATTGACTCCTTGTATCATTCCCCGACGGCGGGGATACTTTGTAATGGGCTACTCTCGGAGGCCTTCCCCTTGGAAAGGGGTACGTGGCAGGGATGTCCCCTGTCTCCCCTACTGTTTGTGTTATCACTGGATCCTTTGATTAGAGCGACGGAGATGTCACTGACGATACAGGGGATACGTATGGGCTCCCAGACTTTTAAAGTATCGGCCTTCGCAGACGACATACTGGTGCACCTCTCGACACCTGCGGATTCCCTGCCTTGTTTACTACAGGAATTTTGAGATTTTGGCTTGTTTTCGGGTCTGCGGATTAATAGTGATAAATCGGAGGCCCTTGATGTGTTGGGGACGCTGCAGCGGGGGTGGGTCGGCGAGTTCCCCCTTAAATGGGCACACCGACATTTTGCATATTTGGGCATTAAGCTGACCAGCCATCCGCGGGAACTGTACCACTGTAACTTTGAGGAGATGCTCTCCCGTACGCGATCCCAGTTACAGGCTTGGAGGCCACTGCCGCTCTCGTTGGCGGGGAGAGTTGCGGCCATTAAGATGGTGATACTTCCCCGGCTGTTGTACTGGCTGCAAACTCTGCCTGTGTGGTTGTTACGGGGCGATTTGCGGAGACTGGAGGCTAACATCCGGACCTTTTTGTGGTGCGGAGCGCGCGCCCGAATACCCTTGACACGATTGACAGGGAAATGGCGCGACAGGGGGATGGGATTTCCCGACCTGGGGGTGTATGCCTTGGCATGCCAGGCCCGTCACTTAGGGGACTGGTTGGGAGGGACAGCGGTGTACACCCCACGACTTTTGAAGAGGAGTATATGGCGCCGCTTTCTCTGCTGGGGGCTCTGCATACGGAGCGACGCTACCTCCCGACGCGCCTAGCATCGAGCGTGTTACTTGGGTCGGCCCAGAGAACATGGCGATACCTTAATAGCCGCTGGGGGACAGTCTGGACGGTGTCCAGTTGGGTGCCGCTGCAAGGGAACGTTCACTTTACCCCGGGATCGAACGTGCATGGTTTTCGCGACTGGTGGCGGAGGGGTATTCGAAATATTGGGCATCTGGTGGATGAGGCGGGGAAGTGTAAGCCTTTTCAGTCTCTTTGCCGAGAATATGATCTGCCTCCACAGTCTACTTTTACATACCTTCAGGTTTCCCACTACATTGCTGCCCTGCCGAGGGCGGCTTTAGGAATAGAGCGCTCGGCGCAAATGCTGGCTTTTTTTGCCTTGGGAGAGGCTGCATCTCAGTCTATTGCGGGCTATCGGGCCCGGCTGATGGTTCTTCAAATGCCAGTTGACTATCGCGGAGTGGAGGCGGCGTGGGGTGCGGAGATGGGTCGAGAGGTCCCTCCAAATACCGTTTTGGTTGCTCTCCGGCGGATTGCAGGCATGGTGGACGGGGCAAGGTGGCGAGAGATACAATTTAAATGCCTCATTTGGGCTTATTTCTCACCTAGGCGGGCCCTGCGCAGCCACCTGACATTTGATGGTCGGTGTCCGCGATGCCAGGCTCCCTTAGCCGACCTGTGGCATATGTGGTGGGCCTGCCCACATATTCAACCCTACTGGGCCAGAATCGCCAGATATATTACTGGATTACTGCAGCAGCGAGTGCGGTGGACGGGGGCTTTTGTGGTTTTGGATAGAATGGACCCCCCCTTTCCGCCCCGACGCACAGACCGATTGCTTATGCGAAAGGCCTGTCTGGTGGGTAAAGGTCCCATTTTACGACTGTGGCGTGACCAGCACCCCCCGACATTTGGGGAGTGGCGCAATAACTTTCACCAGCTAATGCTTGCAGAACGGTGGCGGGCGCGGGGCAGTGTCAGGCGCTGGGCCTCTTTTCTGCTGGTGTGGGACCCGTATATCGGAGTGCGGGGGGCCCGGTTGAGGAATGAGATTTTGCAAGTGGGTCGGTGCCGGGGGGGAGGAGGGTGGGGGAGAACCATAGATGCGAAGGGGAGCGATGGTAGGTGGAGGGAATGGGCTGGAATGATCCTGGAATAATGTGTGACTAGGGCGGGGGGGGGTGGTGGAGGGAGGGGGTGGGGGGTGGGTGGGGGTGGGGGCATACTATGAAAACTGTATTCATCCCCTGTCATTGTTCCTCCGGGTGGGGATGAGAGTCCACCCCCCCCCCCCCGGAGATTGATTGTATTGGCCTTGTTATATTTGTGTGGTGATGTTTAAAATAAAGTTTATAAAAAAAAAAAAACCCCAGTCCATCAAGATACACCTCGCAGCCATTGCGTCTCTGCATCAGCTGCACAGCGACTCACCCAAAGGCTCCATGGCCTCCCTTCCCATCGTTACCCGCTTCATGAGAGGCCTCAGAAACCTGCAGCCCCCTGTTCAGAAACCGGTCCCCTCCTGGGACCTCAACATTGTCCTCCAGCAACTGACGCAAGAGCCCTTCGAGCCCCTGCTCTCCGCAGCAGAAAAATTTCTATCCTGGAAGACCCTCTTCCTCATCGCCATCACATCCGCTAGGAGGGTGAGTGAGCTACAGGCACTAGTGGCTCACCCCCCGTACACCAAGATTTACCACAACAGGGCATCCCTTCAGACACACCCTAAGTTTGTCCCCAAGGTCGCCTCTGCCTTCCACGTCAACCAATCGGTGGAGCTGCCCTCCTTCTTCCCGGGGCCCCACGGGTCCCCTGAAGAGCAACGCCTCCATTCTCTGGATTGCGTCCGAGCCCTGCGCATCTACATCGACAGGACAGCCCCCATTCGTCAAGGGACCCAACTCTTTGTGTCCTTCGATCCCCAACAGACCGGGGAGACCCGTCACCAAGCGCACGCTCTCCCACTGGAACTCTGATTGTGTCACCTACTGCCTACAGAGGGCCGGCGAGTAGCCGGCGAACAAAGCAAGCGCCCACCAACTCCGCGCGCTAGCCACCTCCCTCGCCAACGCACAGGAGGTCCCAGTAAGCGAGATCTGCAAAGCCGCAACCTGGTCCTCGCACCTCACCTTCCAGAAGCACTACTGCCTAGACCTGAAGGCAGAAGCGGACAGCTCCTTTGGCCGAGCAATCCTATCTGCGGCAGCAGGGCCCGCCTGCCCTAACGCCGCGGATACCACCTGATATGGCTATTTGCACAACGCTTTGCACAGCTGATGTTTACATCGCACTGTGGCCTTACATCCTGTTTGTTGTATTTGCACAATGCTAATTGCACAGTTGTTTTGAATGCACGGTTGATATTTGATTTGCACTGTTGGTTAATTGCACTTGACGTTCTACCTCAATGCATGTTGCACAATTGAAAGGGTTCTCCCTTACTTATCTTCTGTTTACACTTATTGTTATTTGCACAATAAATAACGGAGGTTCACCTCATTGACTCTTGCTGTGTCCTCCTTGCCTCACGGCCTGTCTCATGGCCCCCCTCAGCCTCAGCGCTGATCAACAGCTAGGGAGACACCAGGTGTGGCTGACACATCCTGCTTGTCCTAGGAGAAAACAGAGTTACTTACCTGTAACAGAGTTCTCCGCGGACAGCAGGATAGGTCAGCCACACATTCCCGCCCACCTCCCCTCTGAGGGTGGCCTGCGCGGTCCGCACCCTAGCCTAAGGGCGCAGCTAATCACTAACTGGTGGGCTAGGGGCGGACCGGGGAGGTGGGGCCACCTCACACATGCTCAGAAGTCTCTGAGCTAGAGAGCACTTCTGTCTCGGCGCCGTCGGATGACGTCACCAGGTGTGGCTGACCTATCCTGCTGTCCACGGAGAACTCCGTTACAGGTAAGTAACTCTGTTTTGCTGCACCAAGACTAAGCAAACAAAAGAGAAATAGAAAAGTCCAAATCCCACCTCTCCACCACTTACTCACTAAGACTGGGAGGGCAGGTCCCTTGGGCACTGCTGAAAGACTATAAGTGGTGCTATAAGCTAGAGCATTTTGGGAAGCACTGTTGCAGACATACTGGTTCTCCAGGAGTCTGAACTACATCAAATGGGGGCAAGGGTGCCAGTAAAATACTACTGATTTTTACAGCCCTACTGGATATACACAGCCCTGTAGAGAAGTGATAAATACACGGGGTACAGTATGCCCTTTCCCAAAAGAGCTTATAATCTAAGTGGAAACTGAGGCAGTGGGAGATAAAGTATATTGCCCATGGTCACAAAGAGATCTCTCAGTAGAAGTGACATCTGAACCCTGGCTTCCCTAGTTCTCAGCCCAGTGTTTTAACCATTAGGCCCCTTCCACTCCTCAGTCACGGGTACTTTGCAGGATGAGACACTTATCAGATTAGACATTGGAAGGAACCTATATGGTCTTGAAAGCTCAGATAGACCACTATCATTCCAACCTGAAAAAATCCTATAATTCTATGCAAATTCTAGGCCCACATCTCCCCTAAACATTCTCTTAAATTAAGATTAAAAAGCATCCCTCCCTACCTTGCTGTCTCAGCAAATCCTCCATGGACAAGTGTGGTATTGTCATAAATGAAAAATAAATTAACTATTAGGACACTCAATAAAATACAGGAAGGTTCCGTAAAAAAGGAAGACGTTGGAAAGAAGGAGACAGAGGAAACATGAGAAAAGGAAATCTTATGAAATGAAAGAGGATTCACAGATATTGCTACTACTTGACCTCTCTATTATCTCCTACTCTCCCTTGCTATGGTTTCTTCCCTTTTATGTATTTTGTTTTTATATTTGTTTGATTCTATGATAGTTTGTATTTTTATAATTTAGTCATTTTATTTAATATTTATTTTCTTTACAATTTTTATTGTACTGCACCTTGCTGTGATCATTGAACAGTGGTTAATCAAATAACCATAAGCATACTGAATGAGTGATAAATTTAAATGCCCAGTACAGTTATCAAAAGACATGGGAAGCACCCAAACCACTGACAGAATTATCATGCCTGTAAGTGACAGAAAGAGAAAAGGGTGTTACTTACCTGTAACGGAGGTTCTCCATGGACAGCGGAATGTCAGTCACACCTGGTGACGTCATCTGATGGCACCGTGCAGAGTGCTCTCCTATAGCTCAGACATGTGCCCTGTAGCCCCTACCAGGTTCAGTTAGTCCCAAGCCAAGCCTCCCCGCTGGTAGGGGGTGGGGGGATTGTTGCGTCTGAGCACTGTCGGTGTGTGAGCAACACCAGCTTCATCTGTAGGGGAGAAGGGTGGGAATGTGTGGCTGACTTATCCTGCTGGCCACAGAGAACCTCCGTTACACATAAGTAACCCCCTTTTCTCCATGGACTAGCAGGTTGCATCAGCCACACCTGGTGACTCCCTAGCAATAGCCGGAGGCCCACTGTGCTGTGGACAGATAGAGCCAAAATTTCAGCAGCAGGTTTTATTTTAGGGCAACCAGCCTGGGATATCTTCAAGTAATTCCAACAATAAGTCATGAAAAGTATGTGTGAACTACATCAGGAACATTAACAGTCTCACCGTGAACAATAGCAACAATGTGAACAAACACTAGCCCCAGTGGTGTCAACAGGGCCTGTGCTTCAACAGGAGTATGTCAGTAGCAAGTCGCACCACAATAACAAGGCATCCTAGCAGTAACTGTCAAATCCCAGCTGTCCAGGCCAATCTATGTGCGGTAACGGTCAAGTTCTGCCAAGCATTATGCCTGGTTGAGATCAGGCGCAGTCTGGGTCTCTTGCCCTGCGCCAATGCTTGCACTTAGGATGGTGCAGCCAAAGGAGCTGTGGACTAGGGCAACCTGGTCTAGGCAGTAATGTTTCTGGAAGGTCTGTGCGGACGCCCATGTTGCAGCCCTGCAGATGTGCTGAATAGGCATTGCATTGAGATTAGCCAGAGTGGCCGCCATGACACGTAGCTGATGTGCACTAGCCAAAGGAGGGGAGGTCAGCTCCCACCTGGGAGTAGCAAAAGGTGATGCATATGGAGATCCATTGGGAGAGTGTCCTCCTTGTGAGTGGGCGGCCTTGTTTGATTGGGTTGAAAGAGACAAAGAGCTGAGGCCCTTTGCAGATTCCCTCAGATCTCTGCAGGTATGCATGCACAGCCCGCACACAGTCCAGGATGTGTAGTCGGTGCTCCTCCTCAGAGGAGTGTGGTTCTGGGTAGAAGATGGGGAGCTCGATGGTTGATATAGAATGGCGATGCCACTTTGGGCAGGAACTTGGAGTGTGTGAGTAATGTGGCACAATCTCAGAGGAGGATAGTGTAGGATGGGTGCGCCACCAGAGCCTGGAGTTCGTTGATCTGTCTTGCCGACATGATGGCGATGAGAAACAGA
This sequence comes from Ichthyophis bannanicus, assembly GCA_033557465.1. Lineage (NCBI taxonomy): Eukaryota > Metazoa > Chordata > Amphibia > Gymnophiona > Ichthyophiidae > Ichthyophis > Ichthyophis bannanicus. The sequence goes on along the minus strand of CM066041.1, from coordinate 179,736,962 downwards.
TTTTTCCATGTGAGGTAATTAAGGGGCATGTCTTCCAGGGGTTCGAAGGGTCCTTTCGTGATTTGATGTAGGACGGGTCCTTGGTTTCTGGACTGCAGGTCGCAGATTGGCAAGACCTTTCATAGATCTTGCAACAAGCAGGTGCACCGAGAGAGGGAGGTTTTCGACGGGGTCATGGAAAGCTGCAATTGCCGAGAGGTGCACTTTGATGGAGGAGGCCTGTAGCCCCATCTGGGCAAGGACAGTGAGGTACTGAAGGATGTGCTGGAATGGGAAGGATAGGGGATCCATGCCAGCTCATGCACACCAGTTATGTAAATGTTTCCACTTCATGCCATATGAGCAACGTGTGGAATCTCTCCTGGCCGCGATGATGAAGCATTGTACCTCTGTCATCAGGCTCAGAGTAGACAGTCTTGACCTTCAATTTCCAGGCAGTCAGTGTAAGGGTGTCCAGGTTGGGGTGGAGAGTCCTCCCCTCATCCTGGGTGATGAGATCCATCCTCGAGGGCAGGCGGACTGGAAGTTCCTTGGTCAGGTGAAGGAGGAAGGGGGAACTACCCCTGCCTCTGCCAGTTGGGGGTGACAAGGAGGATAGTCACCCGGTTGCTGATGGTTTTCTGTACCACTATGGAGATGAGCGAAGTGGGGGGTATGCATAGAGGATATTGAACTCTCCCCAGTGGAGGTTGAATGCATCTGTCGGTGAGTCATGGGTGGTTGGCAGTCTCATGCAGAAGGATCAGCATTTGGTGTTGGATGGCTGGACGAAGAGGTCCAACTTGGGACGGCCCCAGAGCAGGAACAGGGATTCCACCACCTCCTCATTGAGGGACCATTCGTGTGGTTCCAATTGGCAGCTGAGTTTTTCCACCAGGTAGTTGTCCTCACTGGGGAGAAGTCGCAAGAAGGTGGCAGTCGTTGCTGAGCACTATGCCCCAATGTTCAAAGGGCCTCTCTGCAGAAGGGCAGGGACCCCTGGTTGTCAGTTTGGATCAGCATTGTCTTGTGGAGGAGCTGCTTCGAAAAAGCCTGGAGGGCATATCTGATCGCCCGGAGCTCCAAATTGTTGATGTGGAGGTGCTTCTTGGTGTCTTACCATGTACTGTGATGAGGAGAGCCCTGCTGAACCGATGGAAATAGGAAAAGATAGTGAATATACCTTTAAGGAAAGAGACATTCCTGAAATTCACAGGTTCCAGACTGCAGTCAAAGAAAGAAAGCACGGAGTTGATAGAGCCAGTTTGCCACACCCAAGCTCTGCTGACGTAAGTGCAAGCTTAGGGAGTAATGGCAAACACCTGTGCAGAGACAGAGAAAGGCTAGCTAAGAAGCAGCTTTATAAACCCTGCTCAGAAGGGCAGAAGGGGGTTCAGGATCAGGTTGCGGTTCAAACTGTTTGTGTTCCAGTTCCAGTCCAGAATCATGGGCGAGTTCAGCGTGTTTCAGCTATTCCAGGAGTTCAGAGAGAGGAATTCAGAGGAGGAAACATCAGGGGAAGGAGAAGGACGTGGAAGGAGCCTGAGAGCCAAGAAACCACGTGTGCTTTGCTTAGAGAAAGAAAGCAGGGAAGTCTTCTACCTCGGGTCTCAGACCGAAGGTTTCAAGCTGCTCAAAGGTGGGTGAACAAGGCTATAGCTAGAAGTAACCAAAACCCAGCCTGGAGCAAGGAACCGTGGCTGAACAGCGGAGAGGAACCAAGGCAACTGAACCAGGGAGAGATATCCCATACTAGAGGTACAGACATTCCTTACCGGGGAAAACAGTGCTGGAGGGAGGTCCAGGGATTTCCCCAGAACATTCACCGAGGAGCAGATTGTAGGAGTTCAGAGCCAGACGTATATGCTTTAGAACAAGAAGATATGCAAGTGGACTGTGCGGAGCAAAACTCCATATCAGGTGAATTGCCAATGGATTGTACATTATGCCAGAAAGAAGCTATGAAAGTCTGTTGATAAGAAATGCTTGATAAAGAAAGGTCTTGAGAAGCAGGGTGAATGAACCTAGTTTTGTTTTGCTAAGAAATACCTAATAACTCAAGAGAACATTGCCAGCTTCTACATTTTTTGTGTTTAAAGAAGCAGAAGGTAAATGAGGACATTTAACTTTGCTTAAACAGAGAAGCTGTATTTGTTTTGCTGATTACCTTATGAAAACAACAGCACAGGTTTTAAAAGCTTATGAAGCTTCCTCAGTTCCAGCTTATGTATAATTTCTGAAGTATTGCTTGGAAAAGCATATCCTGATGTTGTGTGTTTGAACCTTAGTGCTTTTTGGGGAAAAATAAATTTTTGTCTTTGCCTTTAACCCTTGGCTTACACGACTATCCTTGAACGAGGAAAAACTACAAGTCCCAGAATGCCTCACTGTGGACAAGAATAGTGTTTAATTCCTTTATTAGAGGACTAAAATTGGCAGCCCTATGCCTCTAGGCCAGGGGTTCTCAACCCTGTCCTCGGGACCCCACTAGCCAGTCGGGTTTTCAGGCTATCCACAATGAATATGAATGAGATATATATGCATTAGAAATAGCCTGCCAAACTGACTGGTTTGTGGCCCTCCAGTGCTGGATTTGGGGACCCCTGCCGTACACCTCTGTCAAGTACGATTGTGAGTGGGCAAGGTACAGATGTCCTCGACATCAAAAGGGTAGATAGAATGTGTCACATCCCTCCTAGTTTCTCACCACCACCAAAAGGTTGTCTAATAGACAATATTTTGGTGGTGGTGAGAGGCGAGGAGGTATGTGACATTCCATCTAATCTTTTTGATGTCTTGGACATCTGTACCTTGCCCACTCACAATCTTAAATGACAGAGGTGTAAGGCCGGGGTCCCCAAATCCAGCATTGGAGGGCCACAAGCCAGTCAGTTTGGCAGGCTATTTCTAATGCATATATATCTCATTCATATTCATTGTGGATAGCCTGAAAACCCGACTGGCTAGTGGGGTCCCGAGGACAGGGTTGAGAACCACTGCTCTAGGCCCTCAGCCGGGGCTGGGGTCACGACAGTACCCTGGGTGTGGAGATGGTGGAGGTGGGCTCCCCAGCCAAGATTGGAGGCATCTGTGGTGAGGATTAGGTCATGTTGCGGTACCCGGAAGAATTTGTCCTGGGTGAGGTTCTCCTTGCACAGCCACCAGTCGAGGGAGTTCTTGTCCTTCTGGTTGACGGGGATCCGGTAGGTCATGGGCTGGGTCTGCTGGTTCCAGTGCTGTCTTAGGTGCCACTGCACATCACGCATTAGGAGCCAGGCATGGGGGATGACTTGAGTCATGGCAGCCATATGGCCCAAGAGGCATAGCAAGGTCCAAGCCGAGTCGCTACTGAATGTGGATACTGATCATGCCAGGGCCATGATGGTGTCTACCCTCTATTCCGGGAGGACAGCCTTCACTATTGGTGTGCATAGGGAAGCCTCAATGGATTCCAGGATCTTTGTCGATAGATGGAACTTCCCGTAGTTGACCAGAAACCCATGGCAGTTAGTAGGGAGACTATGGCCTGGGTTGCTTTCTGTGTCAGGGTCTTGGAGGGGGCTGTTATGAGCCAGTCATCCAGGTAGGGGAAGACACAGACCCCAGATCTCCAGAGGTGGGTCACAGCCACCGGCATACATTTAGTGAAGACCTCAGAGCCGGGGAGAGCCCAAAGGGAAAGACTTTGTAATGGAAGTGTTGGTTCAGGACGCAGAAGAAAAGGAATACCGCGCCGGGTTGATGGGGATGTGCACATAGGTATCCTGCAGGTCCAGCGAGGCTAGCCAATGGTGGGCTGCAGTAGTGGAAGGATGGATCCCAATGAGTTCATCTTGAAGCGCTCCTTGTGGATGAATTTGTTGAGGTTTCTCAGGTCAAGGATAGGGCGCATGCCCCCAGACCTCTTTGGAATGAGAAAATACTTGGAGTAGAATCCATGCCCTATCTGCACTGGTGGTACTCGTTCGATAGCACTCACTGTTAGAAGGGCCTGGATCTCCTCCAATAAGACAAGGAGGAGTAGGGCCGGTGTGTGAGAGGCAGGGTGTGCTCGCTGCTGTGGTGTGGAGGAGAAGCACATCCTGTATCTGGAGTCTATAATTTGCAGAACCCATTTGTCAGTGATGATGTTCGTCCAAGCTTTCTTGAAGGAGAGCCAGCCGCCGAATGGCAGGGTCCTACAGGGGGTAACGTCAAAAGGAAGAGTTGTTTTTCCCCGATGGTGTGTTGGTTTGTTTCTGCTGCCTGTGGTCCTTCTGGTGAGGTTTCTGGTAGGATTGGTAGTGCTTTTGTTTGGGTTGTTGCAGCTGCCACTTGCGATATGACTGGTAGATTTGGATGAAAAGTAGGGTTTATGGTGGTATGAGCCTTGCGGTTTGTGATTGCTTGAATTCCTGTCTAGGCTGTCTGACGCCAGGGTTTGAAGGGTGGTGTAGCAATCCTTCATATCGTTTACAGTTTCTTTGACTTTTTTGCCAAACAGATAGTCTCCCATGCAGGGGGCACCTGACAGTCGCTTGTGAGTGTCCTGACATGCATAGCCAATGCCAGCACTGTGAGGCAATGGCTGTGGCGACTGTCCTGGCCACTGAGTCACCCAGGTCCGTTAGGAGGGGCTGGACTGTGGTCTTAGCATTGTTGTCGAAGGTCTCGGCAGCACTTTTGAGGGTGTCCAGTATCGAGTTCAGATACAGCTCCTGTTGGAATTGATGTGATGCTATTTTGGCACTCAGCATCGTGGCTTGATATGTCTTTTTCCCTACGTCACCAGGAGCTTGTGATCTTTGCCCAGAGGGGCATTGGAGTGTGGAGAGGAGGCCTTTGGCTGTTTCAGAGTGGATTCCACCACAATGGACAGGTACTGCGGCTGAGTTTTGTCGAAGTTCAGAGTACTTGGTATTTTGCCTCCAGTCGGTATGATGCAGCGGGTCCGGAGGCCGGTGTCTGCCAGATCCGAGTGAGATTGTTCATGAGTAGTTTGTGTACAGGAATGGAGACAATGGATCTGGGTGCTTTGAGATATTTGAGCAATCCCATTTCTTCATTCCTGGGGTACGGTGTGTCTGCAGGGGACAGGGAAAGAAAGGCGCTTAGTGATTTTTTGGAGGAATTTAGGGTATGTCAGGTCCTCTGGCGGTGACGCCAGAAGGAGTGGCGGCGTGGCTGGGGTGTGGGATGATTGTTCCCCTTCCTCTGAGGTCTTGCGGTAGCTGTTTGAGGATGTACTGCCGGCTGCTTCTTCTCTTTTGCTGCCTGTGAAGGGTTCCGGGGAGAAGCCTTTGGGAATCGGAGACCTCAGCAGTGAGGGCGTCCTGGGTAGTGGTGCTAGTGCGAGTGAGGGTGAGGAGCTAGTCCATGATTGCAGGATTCGTTTGATGCTATGTCGTTTCCTGCACATGCTCCTTTTCTGTATTAGAAGACGGGACAGCAGTTGTGGTATAGCTGCCTGCTGCCCTTGGGTTGGAGTGCTGCTGCGCAAGTAGCTGCTACTCTCAGAGCTGCTGCATCTTCTCCGGCAGGAGGGGGGGCTCTTGGGAGTGGGGTCTGAAGTTCCTGGATGAAGTGTGGCTGCGGTGTCCTCGGTGCCTCCCAACATAACTGTAGCAGCTCTCTGAACTGGAGCTGCTTTCCCTCTGCCAGCACGGTCTCTTGTGTGCGGGGTTTTTGTTGGCACGGTGGCAGAGGCTTCCCCCCAATGGCATGAGGAGGAGGGCTGTACTCTTCATCGCGGAGAGAAGGCCTTCCCCTATCGGCGTGGCAATGGCTGACTGCACTATGATGCTGTCCGATCATGCCAGCGGGGGGAGATTTCCAACGGCGTAACTCTCCCTGACGTGTTGGATTCTCTGATGGAGGGTGCAGGGGAAGCCGTAGGGGAAGGCAGAGGCACATGTGGGGTTTCTGAAGCTGCTGATTCCCGCTGCACAAGTTCCGAAGGGGTCGGTCTGCGGAGAGGGGCCTCCAGGGCAAATTTGAGAGCCACGGGGGGGGGGGCCTTTAGAGGGAATACTGGTGGTGGTCATATTGCCAGCAGCCACGCTGCTCCTTGCCTCCTTACCCTGGGGGTGTTCCTGGTGTCTGCCCTTCTTCCCTTCTGGAAGCTTGGAGGAAGAGGCAAAGCTATCCCAAGGTTTCTCCAAAGCCTTTAGAAAGTCTTGCAGTGTATGGCTATGGAAGCGTCTGGCCTAGGAGACATGTGGGCACAGTGGAGGCAGTCCTCCATGTGGTGGGCTTCCCCCAGGCAGCGCAGGCATTGATCGTGAGTTTCTTCTGAGTTCCTCTTCCTGGCACACACTGGACACTTCTTAAAGCCAGATTTTAAGGATATCCTTTTCTTTTCTTTATGTTTGCGTTGGATGTTGGAAAGCTGGTGTTCCGTCCTGTAGGCTGGGTAGAAGAATGAAAACTGAACGCAGAGGGGGCAGGCTACAGGGCACCTGCTCAGGCGGCTATGCTTTCTGAGCTATAGGAAGGCGCTCAGTCCATGGCACCGTCAGATGACATCACCAAGTGTGGCTGATGCATCCTGCTAGTCCATGGAGAAGACAGTGTTAAACAGAGAGCGATCTGGAGCATCAGAGCACAAGGCGCTACAGTCAGGTATCCACATAAAAAACATTAATAGCATGACTTGGGCTTTTTCAATTCTTATTCCTTTTGTTTGTCTACAGCTCTTAACACAAATAACTCAACACTACTTATTACCCCTGGACCCATGAGACGACAGCGCTTAGTACCACTAGAGGAATAACAGGAATGCAGGACAGGTGATTTTATCTAATAATGTTCTGAACGATCAAAGACAGTAATGAGAAATTCTTAATTAAGAATGGGAGCAGACAAAAAGGCCAACAATCAGTACATCATTTACTTTTTCTCATTTGCATAATTTATTCTGACCTGAGCTATGCATACTAATTGCATATTTGTGATCCATTTCTAATGGAGCATAAAGGAAGCTTTTGATCTCCCATTAACCCAGTGACAGGGTACTGCATGGAAGAGAAGGCAGCCCTTTACGAAAGACAAATTGGTGGGGGGGGGGGGTATTATTATTATTATTATCTGTTGCACTCTGGTATTTCTCAGTCTCAATCTCTCACATATTGTCCAGAAGAAGAATCACACCACCACGACTGCGACATCCAAACAATTCTAAGAGATCCAGCTTTTATGAGCAGAGAAGGGGACTGAGAAGAATGCATATTGGCCAGAGAATGTCCAGCTTTTATGAGCAGAGAAGGGGACTGAGAAGAATGCATATTGGCCAGAGAATGGTTATCTCCACCAGGTGCCAAACACAAATCACTTTGCAAAAGCCACAATACCTATGGAAAAGTCAACTGTCTGGCCTGCCAGTCAATGACACCACTGATGGGATTTTCAGGCAGGAAGACTGACAAGCCATAGCTGAACTGAACCCTTGGATGTTGAGGAACATACCCAGGACCGGTGCAAGTGTACTGGGAGTACAAGGTGAACCTTCAGCCTTCCCCCCCTCCCTGCCCCCCAGAATTTTATGATTCATTTCAAAAAACATGATCATCCCAGCACCACCCCTCCCATAACAATCCTGTAAAATTACATAACTGAATATCATAATTTTAAAATTCGGATTTATATGTATGTGTGTCCAACATGTAAATGAACGTGCTGATAACTCAGAATTTGTGCGGCTGTCAGGATCTATTGTTTTGCTTTGATTGCTGCCTGCCCTTTGATACCCCTCAGTATCTGCAGCCCCAGTTGGTGGCCTAATCTTGCCTAATGGTTCAGCCAAATACTGAGGGGATATGGGCTTGTATCCACTGGGAGAAAAGGGGGAAATGATACAGACATTGAAATTCCTCAAGGCTGCAAATGGTGAACAAACTATAACAATTTTCCATTGCAAGTTAATTCTAGAAAAGGTCATGATATGAGACTCGAAGGGGGGAGATTCAGGAGTGACTATAAAAAAAAGCCATTTCTTCATAGAAGGGTGGCAGCAGCATGAAGCATGGTAATGGACTGCAGTAAGACCTGGGATCAGCACAGGCCTCCGCAGCTGTGAAGAACAAAACAGATCAGTTGTAATCTATGGCACAGTGCATGAAAGCAACATGCGCAGATTAGATGGGCTTTAGGCCCTTATTTGCCATCATGTTCTACCTTTCTGTGCTATTTAGAGCCACAATCACCTGAATTTCTAAATCATCTTCTAGACTTCAAAGTCAACCTGCTACTACAATGTTAAGCTTATGTCCCTCAGGGAAAGCTTTACTTTCTTGATAGCTTAACGTGGTGAAGATAAGGCCTTATATAAAGCACAGATACTTACCTGTAACAGGTGATCTCTGGGAACAGGAGGAATAAGTCTTCACATATGGGTATCGTCGGTACTGACGGAGCCTGCGCGGAAACGCTCCCCAGCATCCAATCAGAAAGCTTTTGGAAGCATCCCAACACACCTGCGTACTGCCTTCCCGCCTTTCCCAACTGTCTCTCCTCAGTTAGGTTTCAAAGCTGAGACAAAGAGAGAGAGAGAGAGGGAAAGGAAAGATAGATAGAGAGATACAACTCCCACGGGAGGTGGGTGGGTTGTGAAGACTTATTCCTGCTGTTCCCAGAGATCACCTGTTACAGGTAAGTAACTGTGCTATCTCCAGGAACAAGCAGGAATGAGTCTTCACATATGGGGACTCCCTAGCGTTAGATGCCAGGGAGAGACCCCAGAAGTTGTGTGTCCCTGGGACAGGGCTCCACTTCCCCCCATGGATCTCTAGCATCCCATCAGGGATGGTGGGTAGGAGTTGATTACGTATGGAACAGGTGTTTGAGAACAGCTTCACCAAACAAGGCATCCCGGCGGGAGTCCCTGTCCAAGCAGTAATGGGCTGTGAAGGTATGAACCGAGGCCCAAGTGGCTACTCGACAGATGTCATCAATAGACACAGAGTTCAGATGAGCCATTGAGGCTGCCATGGCCCTCACATTGTGAGCTGTGACATGGCCCTCCAAAGAAAGGTTCTTACTCTGATAAGCGAAAGAAATACACTGGGCAATCCAGTTGGATAGTGTTCTCTTGGAGACTGGTAGTCCCAAATGAGAAGGATCAAAGGCAACAAAGAGCTGAGAGGACTTTCTATGTTGCTGTGTCCTTTGTAAATAAAAAGCCAGAGCTCTTTTACAGTCCAGGGTATGAAGATTCCTCTCTGCACTTGATGCATGAGGCCCTGGAAAAAAGACAGGTAGGTAGACCTCCTGGTTGAGGTGAAAGGGCGAGACCACCTTAGGCATAAAGTGTGGATGAGTCCTAAGGACTACCTTGTCATGATGGAACCTTGTATAAGGTGGATTAGCTACGAGTGCTTGCAATTCACTAATACGACGTGTTGATGTGATTGCAATGAGAAAGATAACTTTCCAAGAAAGGTATTTAAAGGAAGTGGTAGTCAAAGGTTCAAAAGGCGACTTCATAAGCTGACCAAGAACCAGGTTCAAGTCCCATGCCACCGGAGGTGGTCTAATGGGAGGCTTTGTTAAAAGGAGGCCTCTCATGAACCTTGCTACAAGAGGATGAGAGGAAATAGGTTGTCCATTTAGAGGCTTAAGGGAAGCTGCAATAGCACTCAAATGGACCCTTACTGAATTTGTTTTAAGGCCTGCATTAGACAGATGGAGGAGATACTCCAGCAAAGATTCCAGGGGTATGGCAAGGGGGTTAAGACCCTTCTCAGAGCACCAGATGGTAAACCTCTTCCACTTGAAAGCATAAGAACGTCTAATGGAAGGTTTTCTGGAAGCATAAAGAACATCTTTCACCTGTTGAGAAAGATGAAGATCTTGGAGATCTAGGCCTTCAGCAACCAAGCCCTGAGATGCAGAGACTGGGGATTGGGATGCCATAACTTTCCGTCCTCTTGAGATAGGAGATCTGGAGCAGACCCCTAACTTTAGGGAGAGAGCTTGAGAGAGATGTAGAAGCAGAGGGTACCACACTTGCCGTGGCCAATGTGGAGCTATGAGAATCATGTGGCCTCTGTCTCTCTGAAGCTTGAACAGGGTTTTGGGAATTAGGGGAATGGGTGGAAAGGCATACAGGAAGTCTTGACCCCAGTGAAGGAGGAAAGAATCCCTTGCCTGAGCTCCCTGAGCTGGAGTTCTGGAACAGAACCGGGGAAGTTTGGCATTCCACGGACTTGCAAAGAGGTCTATGTCCGGGGTTCCCCAAACCTGAAAAATCCTGGCCACCTGGTCCACATGTAGGGACCACTCGTGTGGAAGCAGAACTCGACTGAGCCTCTCTGCCCAAGAGTTTTGAACGCCTGGAAGATAAACTGCCAGAAGATGAATCTGATGCTCTCTGGCGAGGGCCCACAGTCGCAAAGCTTCGTTGCAAAGCAACAGAGAGCCAGTTCCGCCCTGCTTGTTCAAATAGAACATGACTACCTAATTGTCCGTGTGGATAAGGACTGTCTTGCAGCTGAGCAGGGTGTGGAACACCCGCAGAGCAAGGAAGATTGCTCTGAGTTCCAAGAGATTGATATGTAGTGTGATGAAGAAGCCCCAATTTCCACTGTTAAAATACAAAACATGCAGCATGTCAGTGCAAAAACTGACAGGAGAACAGACCAGGTGGATAGCTGTTGTCAGTGGCAACGACAACAAAGGCAGCCACGAGGTCTGGAGAAACGTGTAGTAAGAAGAAACGCCCTAATTCCCAATAGCACACACCTGGTAGGGAAGAGTATGCACAGCCCTTATAAGGATAGTGCAGGGAACACAAGGGGGAAGCATTACAAGGACGACACCTCCAAAGAGTTGCCAGGAGGAGAGGAATTGTCAGAGAGCTCAGATTTGGAACAAACCCTGAGAGGGAGAAACCTGGGACAAGGTGAGCACTGTAGGAAGAGAAGACAGCCTGTCTTACCTACAGCAGCTACCAGAGAGGAACCAGGAAGAGTCTCTCACTTCAGTATAGGAAGTGACTCAGAGTCTGAACCAGGAAGCGTTCAACCTCAGAGATACCCAGAATCCACTAGGAGGAAGCAGCTTGCTAGAGCCGAGGCCAGCTGGGCAGCTCCTGCTGATTGCAGAGACACGGCAGCATGGAACCTACGTCCTAACCAGAGGAACTGCAAGCCAGTAGCTAAAAAGTATGTAACAAGAAGCTGGGACTTGGGGAATGAATGTGAGCCATTGAAAGTTAAAAGGAATAAAAGTGTTTGTAGAGTGAATGCAGAGCAACCTTATACAGGAAGCCAGAGGTGGGGGCAGGGCAGCTACTCCCAACCTAACTACCTGAATAGAGAGCATTCACCGCCGTCAGAAAAGCTTAGAGACTGGCCAGAAGACGTGTATATGTCAGAAGAGGAGCTGGCAGTAAGCTTTAAACCCCAAAAGCAGCCTTACAAGCTAAAGTCTGTTAGCAAGAGGGGACAGAGAATTCCTCTATCCCAAACAGAAGATAGCAACAGAGAAACTTACCGTGAGGGCTTGCCAAGGGGAAATGTCCAAACATATTTTAACCAAGAGGGTTTGGAACGTGAGGAGGAACCCATGTTAGTGGACTCTCTCAGTGAATCCTCATCTATATCTGACCTAATGGACTGTACATTAGTCTCATCGGAAAGAATATCTCTGCGCTAGACAGAGCCAAAGCATGTATGCTACAGTTTAAGTTCCTACCTTGAAGCAAGAAGTTATTGCTGTATGTCCTTTTGTGTTTTTGCCAAAAGATTGGAATACTTTTGTTTCTGCTTGTGTTCTGTTCACTTGTTCATTAATCCACCCCGGGAGGGGAATAAATCCATATTTTGCTTTACCATTCGAGTTTGCACAACTATTTCTTCACCATCAGCAGCACACTGCCCCCTGGTGGTGACATAAAGTGGCGTAGTTCTTCGGATTTTTCAAGTGGATGAAAAGCACAGCACCGAAGACACACATAGGATTTACCTTGCTGAAGGAGGAAAAGTTTGCCGCCGGAGAAAAAAGAAAGAAAAAGCCGGAGCAGATTTTTTTTTCAAAATTCCTGACCTGGAGTGCAGCAAGCCTACAGCTTTCTCAACGCACGATCCTTCACCGTGCTGAGGTAAAGGTAGGAGGGCACGGGTGATTTGGATCTGAGAAAGGGGGAGCTGTGGTGTTAGGAGCAGCAAGAGGAATAGCTGGAAAAAAAAAAAAAAAGTTACCTATAGTGGAAACACTTTGTTTGGTGCCGCACTTGGTGGGCTTGTCTTTTGTTTCTTCACAGGTGCGTAGAGATGGATCCCCAGCAAATGAAAGACTGGATGGAGGTCCAGTGGAAAGCACAAGGAGAACTGGCCCGGCAAAGCCAAGAGAGAATGATCCATGCAATGAATGAGCAGCAGCAGCCGCTACTAGAGTTGCTGGAGACTCTGATAAAGAAAACTGCTACCGCAGCCGAGGTTGAGTCTGCAGGACCGAGGGCGGTAGGACTACATGAATACAATGCTCTGTCATTGGGACAATTAAAGTCATACAATAGTTTTGATGACTTCGCTGAAGCGTTCGAGCGAATAGCAGCAGCGGCTAAATGGCCGACTGATCAGTGGGCATTAAGATTCGCCATGACTTTGTCTGGCGAGGCGCTCGCCGCATACAAAACAATGCCCGTTGATCTGTCTTCCAGTTACCCCGACGTGAAGATAGCTATTAGAGATAGGCTGGGTTTAACGCCCATGCACTACAGAAGGCTCTTTAGAGAGGCCAAACTCCTGGATAAGGAAACGCCTAAAGCCTTGTTACAACGACTAAAAGGTCTAGCGACCAAATGGCTCGTTCCAGAAAGGGCGACAGTCGAGTCTTTATTTGATACCGTCCTCCTGGAACAGTATTTGGAAGCCATTCCACAAGAGATAAAGGCATTTATATTGCTACAAAAATGCAATTCTACGAATGACGCAGCCATCCTTACGGAGAACTATTTTGAGGCTGAATTAGCCAGTACCTCCGGAGGCGGTATTTTAAAAATGGCTGGCATTGATAGAATGCATGGTGTGAGAAAGTCTTTTAAAAGCAATGCATATGGTGATACTGCATGTAATGTTAAGATGTCTGGTAACACTAGGATGAAAATGATTCAAATGAAATGTTTTAACTGTGGCCAGCCTGGACATGGGTACAAAAAGTGTACTGAACGTAGTGCTCTAGTAGTGGGAGGACAGAACCCCCTAGAGAAGGGCATTCAGGTAGAGGTCCAGATTGAAGGGGTAAAAGCTTTGGCGCTCTTGGATTCTGGAGCTAGCCAAAGCATGGTTTCTCGTGAATTGTGGGAAACCATTACCGCCCGTAACCCTTTTTCACAAAAGCAAGCGAGGGACAAAATTAAAGTAAGATGTGTGCATGGTACGTCTGTATTTTACCCACGGTATGGAGTGTCTGTGATAGGGATGAATGCTCGGGAGAAGATACAGATGGCTGTAATTCCTCATCTCCCGTATGAGCTTGTTTTAGGCCGTGATTGGCCACCGTTCAACCGAGGTCTTAAAGAGAGCCTAGGTAAGAAAACTACTTTAGTTTCCACTAGATCCCAGGCCAAAGCCTCAGAGATAGGGGTAGGTTCCGCTGAGGAGGAAGAAACTCCAGATGCAGAGGAAGGCCAGGGAGAGGAGCTAGTAGATATACTCCCCACACATGACGATCTAATAAACCTTCCTTCTAAGGAAAGAAAGGGAAGGGCAGAGAGACGTAGGGAGCAAAGAAATAGGTCCCAAGGGAGGGCAGAGCTGGTAGCAGGGGAAGATTTGCCCTGGGTCCCTGCTGAGTTAGTCCAGAAGTTCCCTTCCTTCCCAAAGGAGCAGAGGGCAGATCCGTCCCTAAAAAGAGCTTTTGAATTTGCTCAGGAGGGTAGAGCCATCTTGCCTAGATTTTTCCTAGAGGGTGAGCTGTTATACCGGGAAAGTACGGACCCGTATACAGGGGCCATCCGCAAGCAGGTAGTGGTGCCCGCAACCTTTAAGACAATAGTAATGCGATTGGCACACGACCACCCTGTGGGTAGCCACAAGGGCATACAAGGCACAATAGACCAAATACTGGCCCGCTTTTACTGGCCGGGCGTCTTTAAGGAGACCACCCGCTACTGCCAGTCTTGTCCCGCGTGCCAGAAGGTCACTGCCATAAAGCCGAAACCGGCGCCAATGATTAGTACACCCATTATTGCCACGCCAGTCCGACGCCTGGCTATGGACATCGTAGGACCCTTAGTTAGGACGCCAAGGGGCTTCCAATATCTATTGGTAATTGTAGACGTTGCCACTAGGTTTCCGTGGGCCATTCCGCTACGGAATATTTCTGCTAGGTCGATGTCCTTAGAAATAATAAAATTATTTTGCGAAATAGGTTTCCCACAAGAGGTCCTAACGGACCAAGGAAGCAACTTTACCTCAAAGTACTTGGCCTTAGTGTGGGATGCCTTTGGGATAAGGCACGTCCGGACCTCCGCCTATCACCCACAGTCGAACGGACTGGTGGAAAGGCTAAACCAGTCAATTAAACAGATGTTGCGACGCGGACTGGAGGGACAGATGGGGGAGTGGGATAATTTACTTCCCTTTGTATTGTACGCTTGCCGAGAGCGTAGACAGGCATCATTAGGGGCATCGCCCTATGAGCTATTATTTGGCCGAGCTCCAAGGGGGATCTTGGATATCCTGAGAGAGCAATGGAGCGAGCCGGAGGCAGAGGAAGTGGGGGTTCCCCAGTTTCTCAGGGATCTTAGGAACCGCCTAGAAAGGACTTCCCGGGTTTCCATGGAAAATTTACAGGCGAGCCAAAGCCGGCAAAAACGGTATTATGACCGGAGGTCCAAAGAACGGCAATTAAGCATAGGAGACAAGGTATTGGTCCTAGTACCCGCTGTAGGTCCCAAATTTGAATCTAGGTGGAAGGGACCCTGCAAAGTGGTGGCTAGAGTAGGCCCAGTCTCCTATAAAGTTGAGCACGAAGGGGGGCGTCAACAGATATACCATTTGAATTTATTAAAACCCTGGCAGGAACGATCGGCGTCAGTACAGCTGGTCAAAAGAGAGAGGCGAAGGGTTAGTCACCTTAGGCTTACGTGCTGTCAGACGGAAACGTCAGCAACACGTAAGGTTTTAAGGGGGGGGATATGTGATGAAGAAGCCCCAATTTCCACTGTTAAAATACAAAACATGCAGCATGTCAGTGCAAAAACTGACAGGAGAACAGACCAGGTGGATAGCTGTTGTCAGTGGCAACGACAACAAAGGCAGCCACGAGGTCTGGAGAAACGTGTAGTAAGAAGAAACGCCCTAATTCCCAATAGCACACACCTGGTAGGGAAGAGTATGCACAGCCCTTATAAGGATAGTGCAGGGAACACAAGGGGGAAGCATTACAAGGACGACACCTCCAAAGAGTTGCCAGGAGGAGAGGAATTGTCAGAGAGCTCAGATTTGGAACAAACCCTGAGAGGGAGAAACCTGGGACAAGGTGAGCACTGTAGGAAGAGAAGACAGCCTGTCTTACCTACAGCAGCTACCAGAGAGGAACCAGGAAGAGTCTCTCACTTCAGTATAGGAAGTGACTCAGAGTCTGAACCAGGAAGCGTTCAACCTCAGAGATACCCAGAATCCACTAGGAGGAAGCAGCTTGCTAGAGCCGAGGCCAGCTGGGCAGCTCCTGCTGATTGCAGAGACACGGCAGCATGGAACCTACGTCCTAACCAGAGGAACTGCAAGCCAGTAGCTAAAAAGTATGTAACAAGAAGCTGGGACTTGGGGAATGAATGTGAGCCATTGAAAGTTAAAAGGAATAAAAGTGTTTGTAGAGTGAATGCAGAGCAACCTTATACAGGAAGCCAGAGGTGGGGGCAGGGCAGCTACTCCCAACCTAACTACCTGAATAGAGCATTCACCGCCGTCAGAAAAGCTTAGAGACTGGCCAGAAGACGTGTATATGTCAGAAGAGGAGCTGGCAGTAAGCTTTAAAACCCCAAAAGCAGCCTTACAAGCTAAAGTCTGTTAGCAAGAGGGGACAGAGAATTCCTCTATCCCAAACAGAAGATAGCAACAGAGAAACTTACCGTGAGGGCTTGCCAAGGGGAAATGTCCAAACATATTTCAACCAAGAGGGTTTGGAACGTGAGGAGGAACCCATGTTAGTGGACTCTCTCAGTGAATCCTCATCTATATCTGACCTAATGGACTGTACATTAGTCTCATCGGAAAGAATATCTCTGCGCTAGACAGAGCCAAAGCATGTATGCTACAGTTTAAGTTCCTACCTTGAAGCAAGAAGTTATTGCTGTATGTCCTTTTGTGTTTTTTGCCAAAAGATTGGAATACTTTTGTTTCTGCTTGTGTTCTGTTCACTTGTTCATTAATCCACCCCGGGAGGGGAATAAATCCATATTTTGCTTTACCATTCGAGTTTGCACAACTATTTCTTCACCATCAGCAGCACACTGCCCCCTGGTGGTGACAGTAGACAACTCTCCTGTGGGGACCAGATGCCCTGGGTGGAGAGGTCTTGTAGATGAGCTCCCCACCCCATTGGAGAAGCATCTGTTGTGAGAGTTGCTTGGGGTAGAGACTGCTGAAAGGGGGAACCCAGCAACAGGTTTTGAGGGGACTTCCACCACTGGAGGGACAAAATGAGGCGACTTGTATTTGCTATTTTGTCTAACAGGCAGTCTAATGCCTGGGTCCATTAGGTGGATAATGTCCACTGAGCTACTCTCATGTGAAGGTGAGCATATGGTAACACATGCACGGTGGATGCCATGTGGCCTAGTAACTAACATCTCTCAAGCAATTAGGTGAGGCTTCAACTCTGCTTGAGAAGCTAACTGCACCAAGCGAAGGCAACGGGCCTGGGGGAGATAGGCCCTTGCCTTTGTGGTATCCAGCAACGCCCCTATAAACTCCAGGGACTGAGTAGGGGTTAAATTGGATTTTGGGATGTTTATTATCAGCCCTAAATACTGAAGGATATTCATTGTGCAGGCTAGAGAACTCTTGGCCTCTGAGTGAGAGCTCGAATGAGCCAGTCGTCCAAATAAGGGAAGACGAATATTCCCAGAGTGCGCAGAAATGCAGCTACCACTGTCATGCATTTTGTGAACACCCTTGGTGCAGAAGCCAGACCAAAAGGGAGCACTCTGTATTGATAGTGCTTCTCTTGAAAAAGGAACCGAAGGAACCTTCCATGAGTTGGATGGATGAGAACATGGGTGTACGCATCCTTGAGATCTAGAGAACAAAGCCAATCCTGACTCTGAAGGTATGGCAGCAGAGTTCCCAGAGAAATCATTTTGAATTTTTCCTTCACTAGGAATCTGTTCAATTCTCTGAGATCTAAGATGGGTCTGTAGCCCCCTGTTTTCTTTGGAATAAGAAAATAGGGGGAGTAGAAACCTGTGCCCTGTTGTTGAAGAGGCACTTCCTCTATTGCCCCCTGGGTGAGAAGGGTGGCAACCTCCTGTCCCAGCAGGTTGAGGAGGGATGTTGGAGAATTGAACTGCTGCACTCTTGTGTGAGGGGGCAAGCTTGAAAAATGAAGCTTGTACCCCTCTCTTATGATGAAGAGTGTCCAATGCTCTGGGACCAAAATGACATAACCTTCCTGGGAGCAAAATGACATAACCTTCCTGGAATGGTGGAGGGCTATGGTCCTTCCAGAGCCAGGAAGGCTAAAGTTCTCTAGCGGAAAGTCAAAGGCCCTGAGGGGGCTGAGGTTCCTGGGTCGGTGGAGGCCTAGCAGCCTTTGCTTTGCTCTGTTTGGATGATTGCTGACGTTTGTTAGGGAACTGAGCTGCAGAAGATGCCCGCTGACCATAAGCAGGATAGAATCTTCCCTTTTTAGAAAGAGGTGTTTTCTTGAACAACCTTTTCTTAGCAGGAGCAGCTGTGGATTTGGATAGTCTATCCAAGGCAGAATTTTCAGCATCCATCTGATTGGCTTTTGCTTGCCAATCTTTACCAAACAGGTTTTCACCTGTACAAGGGATATTTCCCAATTCATCTTGAACCCAGATCTCCAAATCAGATGCTTGAAGCCAAGCAATTCTAGTGCACCTATGGCAATAGCTGAGGCTCTGCTTACACATTCAAAGGAGTCGAAAGCTGCACGGTTGGAGAATTTGGAGATATCTTGGACATGTTTGAGCCAAGTGAGAAAGTCCTGTCTTTTATCTTCAGAAATGAAAGGACTTAAAGTCTGCAAATGATCAGTGACTTCTTTTAAGAACATTCCCATGTAAAGACTATAGGAATTAATTATCGCAGCAAGCATGGAAGCTTGGAAGACTCTTCTTCCAAAAGCATCCAGGGTTCTACATTCACGTCCTGGAGGATTAGAGGCATGTCTTTTGGCACTTCTAATCTTTCTCATAGCAGACTCAACCACAATAGAGTGGTGAGGAAGCTGAGTTTTATGGAAACCAGGACAGGGAGGGACATGATACATGGTATCCAATCTGCGAGAATGAGGGGAGGTGGTCAGAGGTGCTTCCCACATCCTCAACATGAGATCATACAAAATCTCATGAACAGGCAAGGTAGCTGCCTCCTTAGGAGCTTTAGGATATTGTAAAATATCTAACTCCTTGGCTCTGGGTTCTGTCTCAGGGGCCACCGTGATGGAAAGGCCCCAAGCCACCTCCCTGATGAAGTCTTGAAAAGACAAGTCCTCCCTGATGAAGTCTTGAAAAGACAAGTCCTTCGTTTAGGAGAGGACTCCTCCTGTGGAAGAAGCATCACTGCATCGACCGACTCTTCAGAATCCTCAGAGTCCTCAGAGGAATCGAAGTATCGTCTGTCCAGATGCTCTTGCAAAGCCCGATACCCGTACCGATTGGGATCGGTATCGGGAATAACCGGTACCGGGGTATCGGTACCGGAGGGCTTCAGAGGACAGAGTACCGGCATAGCGGACACCTATGCCAATGTCGATGCTACCGGGATCGGTACCGATGGCGATGCTAGAGACGGTACCGGTGGGGTAGTCTGTTGCGGTACCACGGGCGTCGATGCCACAAGGAAAGCCGCCAGACTGCGTTCTATGGACAGAATCCTCTGATCCATCGACACCGCCAATGCTTGGAAGTTGGTACCAGTGGAAGCCACCGTTACTCCAGAGCATGGCACCAGGAGATATGTCGAGGCCACGCCATCGAGATCATCCTGGAACCCCGATGATGATGCTTTAGAGGCCGAAGCCTCCCGCCGGGGTAATTTTGCCGGTGCAGAATCCTCGAGGGCAATGCCAGAGGCATCTCGATGCTTAGAAGGAGATCTACCCTTCGAGGACCGGCTG
Source organism: Ichthyophis bannanicus (assembly GCA_033557465.1). Lineage (NCBI taxonomy): Eukaryota > Metazoa > Chordata > Amphibia > Gymnophiona > Ichthyophiidae > Ichthyophis > Ichthyophis bannanicus. The sequence goes on along the minus strand of CM066041.1, from coordinate 179,717,696 downwards.
GATTTATGTTTAGTTACCTGAGATCCATGTGAGGAAGCAGCAGCCCTGGAAGACGTCAATGCCACTGAAGCCGCATCAGAAGGAAACAGGGTACTGAGCTTGGCAGCTCGGTTCTGCTGACCTCTTTTAGACATCATAGAACAGGACATACAATCTGTGATGGAATGGTCAGGACCTAAACATTTTAGACACCAGTCATGGGTGTCGGTGACGGAGTTGTACCGCCACATTTTGTGCACTTCTTAAATCCTGAGGCAGGCTTTTCCATGTTAAGGAAAAAAAAGTTTTGGGCCTAAGGCCCAAAACGCAAGTGCACCTGAAGAAAAAAGAAACGGAAAAATTTTTTTTTTTAATTTTTTTTTTTTTACAAGAAGAAAAGAAAAAGACCGGCGGTACCGGTGGAGCATCGAAGAAGGCAGACGCGACACAAAAAAAATAAAGAAATTCTTCTGCGGTGACAGGAACACGACCTGCTGGCTCCGCGGAAAAGAAGAACTGAGGAGAGACAGTTGGGAAAGGCGGGAAGGCAGCACGCAGGCGCTGTGGGATGCTCCCAAAAGCTTTCTGATTGGACGCTGGGGAGCATTCCCGCGCAGGCTCCGTCGGTACCGACGATACCCATATGTGAAGACTCATTCCTGCTTGTTCCTGGAGATACTAAAAATAGAAACAAAGTTTGGCTCGGTAGCTTGATTGCAGATTTGTGCAGTGCTGTGTGCCTTCACTACCAGTTCAGGCCAGGGGGTAAAGGAGAGCCCCAGTCATTGATCTATTGCAACATCTGGTGGCAACATCATTCCAAATATGCCACTAGAACAAGGCCCCTGCTGCAATGACTGGGCTAGATGTGTTGAGAGTGGGATACAAAATAGAAAAAAAAAACATGGATAATTGGGAATGAAGGCTGATAGCACCAGAGCTCAACAAAAGGTAGTTCCAGTTAAAATGAAAGTCCAAAGAATCAGTATAGAACTGCCAGGCCATGGAAAAAAGTTCCATACCCTGGTAAAAATATGAGGGCTGGTATTTAAAATTTTGGGCAAGTTATTTTACCCCCAATGCTTCGGAAGAAAAGGCCTGGCTATCTACTTCTGGTCATACCTTGCCAAGAAAATCCAGGGGCTGCTGGGTCACCAGGAATCAGCACTGATTTGATGGCACTTAAAAAAAAAATGCAGTTAGCATATCTGCTAACTGCATTAATCGCGGTGAACAGGATATTCAGCGGCACTAACACAGTTAGCAATACTAAATATCTGGAATGCTGCCGCTAGGTGCTTCAGAGCTAGCCGGCTAACATCGGGGCGTTCTGGAGCGGCACCGGGGATAGCCAGGCAGTGGCGATATTCAGCTGCTGCCCAGTTATCTCTAAGCATTTAAAGTTAGGGAAGTAAAGGCTGTCCTAACTTTTGCTACAAAAACTAACCAGGCAGTGGCTGAATCGCTTCTGTGCTATCCGGCTGACCCGAATATATCCAGGCTCAGGTTCAGTGGCAGCAGCTAGCTGCCGCTGCTGAATATTGGGCCTATGCATTTTAAAATACAACTTTTAACAAACACGAAAGGAATTTTATTCTGCATTGAAATAAAAAAGTTAAGATGATTTTAAAACAGACGGCTGGATAAAAGACAGTGTGACAGTGCAAAGGACTTCCAGCAAGGAACATGAGGATTTCAGCATTATAGTATTAGTTATACAATTCAAGGCCAGACATCTGAAATAAAATTACCCATTAGCTCCTTCCTCCCTGCACAAAGAGAGGAAGAAAATTAAAAGCCTGGAGCACTGCAGAAATGTATCAGGACTATACAAACTGATAAATGAAGAGAAAATTAAATCTATTCATGCAGAGCTCAATGCACCCAGATTGGGAACTTAAGACAAGTTTCAGCTGAAAGTTATTCGTCAACATCAGCAAATAGAAATAATCACATTCTAGGTTTAAAAAGCGCTTTTATCACTAGCCCCAGCATTCTCTTCACAGAGAGCTTTCAACAAGACTGATGCTCTATTCTCCACTAGACCCCTTCCTAGAGTAACTAAGGGGGCATAAGAAAGTGTGCAAAAATGGGCCATTTGAGTTAGGGCTGAAAGCACCTTAAGCCATATGCCAGGATCTATACAAGCTTCTTCACACTATGGCAGGATGAAGCAGTGGTGTCTCTATAGCAAATCAGCCAGCCGCTTTTCTTGTTCAATGTTAAGGACAAAGGTAATGGCACTTATAGCACTATAGATATTTACTCACTGGGAAGAACAGAGATCAAAAACTTAATCCACAAAGGTCACCAAAACATAACTTGCTTCTTTCATTGCAACCTTTCATCTCCAGCTACAGTTATCCGATTAGTGGACTGAAAATGGTCACCAATCAGATAAGAGCTGGGACTGCCCTCGCCCCACCCATGAACAACCTTGGCGCTATCCGAACAGCACCAGGGTGGTTAGAGGGGTTACTGAGTGGCGCTATCCTGACAGTGCTGAATATCTCTCCCAACAGGATTTATCCGCTTAGCAGGTCCTACTTCTCGCATAAACCCTTTTGAATATGTGCAGAGCATAACTTCACCCACACGCCACTCTAACTCCACCCGTGTAGTGGAAACGTATGTACCTTCTTGACACCATACATACTTTTATGCATGTAACCCCCAGAGTAATCATATTAAAGCCCTTTTACATGCAAAAATCCTTTAGAAATGTATGCCAAACTGATGGCATCATGTGGTCAGAGAAGCTGGGGCAAGGGATCTCTGGCCACACACAACTCAAGCCCATGGCCCAAATTTAATTTCAAGCACTTTTTGCATCGAGTGATGCTGCCCAGGGCTGACACTAGTATGAACAATTATAACACTCTGTTGGCAATATATGTCACTTGGAGACCACACTCAGTATGGTGATCATAATGAAAGTACACAACACACATGGTACATGTGACTCTCACACATCCTGCCCCTCCCCCCTTTCTCTTCTACCGTACACCACATTACCAGATACTGGTTTTACTACCCCAACACCAGTTTTAACCAAAAATACTCCTCAGATAGTCTAAAAGATATTCTGCATATTAGAAAAAAAAATTTAAATCACTCACCTATTAACAAAACTAGCTCTGCTTGATTTGCATATATTCAAGTTCTTCTTCTGTTAAATTGATTGGTGATAGTGACATCAGTGACAATGGCCCTATCCTGACCTGCTACCGAGTCTCAGAAGGACTAACGCAAGCCAAAAAAGCAACACAATGCTAATACTAGCAGAAGAGACTCCAGGCCTGTCAAAAACTGGCACAACTAGAACAAGCTGTTTGGGAATAAATAAAATAATACCAACAAAATATTTTCTGGCAGTTGACTCAGCATTGTGTGATCCTGTTACCAGATATTTTAGCACACTTCTAGCAAAGGAGAATGGATCCCAGCCCGTGCTGGTACCTGAGCTGAATCGGCCCAAACACTAGACATCTTTAATGACTATGAGAGCAATTTTGAGAATAATTATGAGGCATTCCTAACAGGGGCTATACATTTCAAGCAAAGGTAAGAGTTTGTGGCTTTTTTTTAAATTACTAGCTCTCTGCCTGGGAGCTCTTAAAAGGGTTTTGGTACATTTTTAAAACAAAGTTACATTCTTTTTGGTGCTTTAGTTTAAAAGGGAAAATATTTTCTTTAGTGGGGTAGGTGTAAAACTCTGTTTTAGTATCTTTCTTCAGCTCTTTGAAGCTACTGACGCCTCATCAGGTATTAGTTCCCTCCCTACCCTCCCTACCCCAATTCCCAACACCCCTAGTGAGCAGCCTTGCTTTATAGGGCACCTCCCCAATTAACTACACACAGGGATTTGGAACAGCACATTTTGAACACACTTAAAGAGATTTAACTGCTTTTTCTCTGAAAGGACAGCTGAGAAACCGGCTGGTACTTTGCTAGGTCTCTCTCTCTTTTGCTTTAACAGATACTTAAGCTCCACCAACTGAACAATGGCTGGGAAAAATCATATCACTAAAGCTGTTGCCCCCGTTACAGCTTCTGCCTCTGTCCAGACAGAGGTCCCAATGCCAGTTGACGGACCATTTCCATTTGCAAGATGCCTGATTGCTGAAGCTCTCAGGAAACAAGTGGAGGAACTCAGAGAGGAGGTGGCGAACACTGTTCCCTCTAAGCTGTGCGCGTGTGCGTGCGCACACACCTCGCCGAGTGAGCGCACATACTTAACAACAGAGCGCACAAAAATTACGGTTCTGATTCTGATAGAAAACAACACAGACGTTCTTAAAATTGAAAAGTTGTGGTGTATTTATGGTTTTCACAAGTTCTACAATATTTTCTAGTGCAATCAATGTGGTGTACATACTGTATTCTGACGTGTAGTCTAATTTTAAAGTATATAAGTCCGAGTGTCGTTATGTGGTGCACAAAAATGTAACCTTCCTTCAAAAGTTGCACAGCTGATATTTTATGTGCACACAGCCTACAGAAAATTAGAGGGAACATTGGTGGCGAAGCTGAGGAGCATTCAAGACAATGAGAAGTACACTGATGACATGCTTCTTGCAACATCCAAGCTCTCCAGCAGAGGAGAAGATGGGTGCCTACAGAAAGACGAAGGTTGGACACAAGTCACCAGGGTTTGCAAAATCATCAATCCAACTTCTCCAGCCCTTGAACTGAAGAATCATTATGCAGCCCTGGAAGTGGAGGAGGTGAAAGTATCCCTGGAAAGGGAAGATCCAGAGCTCAAGCACCCCAAAGTTGCAGAATCAGTGACCAGAAGGAAGCAAAGAGTAGTGGTGATAGGTGACGCTCTTCTGAGGGGTACTGAGGCGTCCATCTGCTGACCAGATGTGATGTCCAGAGAGGTATGCTGTCTGCCAGGTGCCAAAATTTGAGATGTTACAGAGAGTTTGCCGAGGCTCATCAAGCCCACTAACCATTACTCAATGTTGCTAATCCATATCGGCACAAATGATACTGCTTGGAATCCCTCTGAGCGTATCAAAAGTGACTTCATGGCTCTGAGATAGAGGATGAAGCAGATAGGGGCGCAGGTGGTGTTCTCTTCAATCCTCCCTCTTGAGGGTAAAGGCCATGGCAGATAAGCTCGCATCCTGGAAATGAATGCATGGCTGTGTGGATGGGGTCATTGAGAGCGTTTTGGTTTCCTGGACCATGGGATGCTGTTCCAAGGGTTGCATCCTTCTCTCCAAGAAGGAGAGATTCATCTCTTCAAGAAAGGTTGGCGTGTCTTCAGTAGCAGACTGGCTAATCTACTGAAGAGGGCTTTAAACTAGATTCATTAGGGATGGGTGAAGAAAGCCCCCAGGTAAGTGAAACATTAAATACCTTTATGGAAATGGGTAAAAGGGGCAACATATGGAAAGCGGTGTGTACAAATGCCCATAGCATGGGAAATAAGATCCCAGATGATGGAACTTTAATGGGAGAGGCTGACTTGGATTTTAGTGGCAGTTACAGAAACATGGTTCACAGAAAACCATGACTGGGATGTAACTATACCTTATTCAGAAAGGACAGGGTAGGAAGAAGGGGAGGAGGAGTGGCACTATATGTAAAAAATAATATTAAAGCTTTGGAACTACAGAGCTTAAAAGGGAGAGAGGAGGCACTGTGGGTTAAACTAGAAAGAGGGAAAGAGAAATGTATTTGCATTGGCGTGATATACAGACCTCCCTCACAGGAGAAAGAGGTGGACAGAGAGTTAATTGAAAACATATGCAGCATTGCTAGGAAAGGGGAAGTGCTACTGATAGGGGATTTCAATATGCCAGATGTTGACTGGCACATTCCTGCTGCAGTATCAACTAGAAGTAAGGAGATCCTGAATTCTCTACAGGGAGAACTATTCCGACAACTGGTAACAGAACCCACATGTGAAGAGGCCATACTGGACTTGGTGCTTATCAATGGTGAAAGTCACAACCTAATGGGAGACAGCCAACATGGCTTTAGACAAGGAAGATCTTGTCTTACTAATCTGTTATGTTTTTTTGAAGGAGTGAACAAACAGGTGGACAAAGGTGAGTCGGTTGATATTGTGTATCTGGACTTTCAGAAAGCCTTTGACAAGGTCCCTCATCAGAGACTTTTGGCAAAACTAAAGAGTCATGGGATAGCAGGCAGTGTACTATTGTGGATCAGGAACTGGTTAAAAGATAGAAAGCAGAGGGTAGGGCTAAATGGCCAATTTTCCCAATGCAGAAAGGTGAATAGTGGTGTACCCCAGGGATCTGTGCTGGGTCCACTGCTTCTTGACATATTCATAAATGACCTGGAAAGTGGAATAACGAGTGAGGTTATCAAATTTGCAGATGACACAAAACTATTTAAAGTTGTTAAAATCCAAGAGGATTGTGAAAAATTGCAAGAGGATCTTGATAAATTGGAAGACTGGGCATCAAAATGGCAGATGAAATTTAATGTGGACAAGTGCAAGGTTATGCACCTAGGGAAGAACAACCCAAACTATGGTTACACGATGCAAGGTTCCACATTAGGAACCACCACCCAGGAAAAAGATTTAGGCGTCATTGTGGATACCATGTTAAAACCCTCGGCCCAGTGTGCAGCGGCGGCCAAGAGAGCAAATAGAATGCTAGGTATGATAAGGAAAGGAATGGAAAATAAAACAAAAGATATTATAATGCCTCTATATCGTTCCATGGTGAGACCGCACCTTGAATATTGTGTGCAATTCTGGTCGCCGTATCTTAAAAAGGATATAGCGATTTTAGAAAAGGTACAGAGAAGAGCCACCAAAATGGTAAAGGGGATGGAAGGATACTCCTATGAAGAGAGGCAAAAAAGGTTAGGGCTCTTTAACCTGGAAAAGAGACGGCTGAGGGGAAATATGATAGAAGCCTATAAATTAATGAACGGAGTGGAACGGGTAAACGTAGATCGATTGTTTACCTTATCAGAATACAGAAAGACTAGGGGACATGCAATGAAGCTACAGGGTAAACTATTTAAGACTAATAAAAGAAAATATTTTTTCACTCAATGTGTAATCAAACTCTGGAATTTGTTACCGGAGGATGTAGTAAAGGCTGTTAGTGTAGCTGGGTTTAAAAAAGGTTTGGACAAGTTCCTGGAGGAAAGGTCCATAAACCATTATTAAGAAGTGACCGAAGATATCAATGCTTGATCCAGTACAAGCATTGTGGAACGTGTGTCTCTTGGGGAAACTGCTAGGTACATATGACCTAGATTGGCCACTGTTGGAAACAGAATACTGGGCTTGATGGACCTTGGTCTGACCCAGTATGGCATATCTTATGTTCTTATGTGTTTCTGATGTTATAGTGGGAAATCATTTTGCATCCAGTGATCACCAGATGGTGCGGTTCAGTATTAGAACTACGGCTGTTAGAATCCATTCAAAAGCAAGGGTCTTGGACTTTAGGAAAACTAACTTTGCCAAGATGGGCCAATACCTCAGGGAGTCATTAGCGGGATGGGTGCAGCTGGAGAATGTAGAAAAACAGTGGGCAAAACTGAAAGGGGTTATTTTAAGGGCAACCAACTTTTTTGTTAAAATGGCAAATAAAGGTAAAGGGTAAAAGGAAAAGGAGACCGTTATGGTTTTTGAAAGAAGTAGCTGAAAAGGTGAAGAAAAAGAGGGAGGCCTTCATGAAATACAAGAGATCACAGAGAGAGGAAGACAGGCATCTATATTTGGAAAAACAGAGAAGCTAACAAAGTAGTCAGGAAAGCAAAGATTCAAAAAGAGGAGGAAATAGCCAATGCAGTTAAATTGGGGGATAAGACATTTTTCAGATGTGTTAGTGAGAAGAGGAAGGGCAAAAGTGGTATTGTCAGACTCAAGGGTGAAGGGGAGGAATATATAGAAGCAGATGAGGATAAAGCGGAATTGCTTAACAAATATTTCTGTTCTGTGTTCACAGATGAAAAACCAGGAGCAGGACCTCAGAAAACACCCACAAACAGGAACAGAAGTGAGGAGCATCTTGAACAATTTTCAGAAGACTGTGTTTGTGAGAAATTAGCTAAACTTAAAGTAGATAAAGCGATGGGACCGGTTGGATACACCCTAAAATACTGAGAAAACTTGGGGACGTTCTAGCAGCTCCACTGACTAATTTTTTCAGTGCCTTGTTGGAATCGGGAATGGTGCCAAAGGACTGGAAAGAGGCACATGTGGTTCCTTTACACAAAAGCAGAAGTAAGGATGCGGTTGAAAACTACAGGCCTATTAGTTTAATTTCAGTGGTGAGTAAATTGGAAACGCTGCTGAAAGAGAAAATAGTAAAGTTTCTGGAATCCAGCGGATTACAGGATCCGAGGCAGCATGGATTCACCAGAGACAGGTCTTGTCAGACAAATATGATTTATTTCTCCGACTAGGTGACAAGGGAGTTGGACCGAGGGAGAGCCCTAGATGTGGTGTGTTTAGATTTCAATAAAGCCTTTGACACCGTTCCTCAAAGGCGACATAAACAAACTGAGCACTCTGGGGATTGACCCTAAAGTTACTCCTTGGGTTAGAAATTGGTTGAGTGGGAGTTGACAAAGGGTAGAGGTAGATGGAGCTCACTCTGAGGAGAAGGAGGTTACCAGTGGTGTGCCCCAGGGATCTGTCCTTGGTCCGATTCTTTTTAACATCTTTGTTAGTAATAAAGCGGAAGAGCTGTTGGGTAAGGTTTGCCTCTTTGCGGATAATACCAAAATCTGCAATAGGGACTTCCGGTTTAGCCACAGCGGAGGTGAGACACGTGTAAGAGTGCTCTCCGGCCCGCACGGACAAAAAAACGGGAATAGATCAGTCCCTCCCGGTCAACACAAAGGAAGTATAATGCCCAAGGTGGTGAAGGTTAAACCAGGCTCAACTATAAAGGAGTTATACGTGACAAAGGCTAGAGGAGAGAAAAAACCGGTGGGAAGTGTGCATGCTCAGCCAGCCCCGGTGTCTCCGAGCAGCTCAGAGTCGTCACGAGAGGAAGAGGGAGGGGACAAGACTCAGGCGGACCTGGCAGCGATACTGAAGGAGATTCGGGAGTCTAAGGAGGAGATTGTAGAGAGAGTATGTAATCGTCTGGAGGAAAAATTTGCTGCTATGGGGCAGAGACTGGAGGAAGTGGAGAGCAGGGTGAGTCAGACAGAGGACACCCAGGCTTCTACCCAGTGCATGGTGAGCTCCCTGCAACAACAAATTAGGTGGCTGCACGCTAAAACTGAGGACATGGAGAATAGGGACCGGCGGTCCAACCTCAGAATTTTCGGGGTACCTGAGGGGGCAGAAGGAGAAGACACTATCAGCTTTGTTAAAGAAATGTTGGCGGCCTGCTTCCTGAATCCCCCGTCGATGCCGCAGTTTGAGATAGAAAGGGCTCACAGAGAGCTGAGGCCCAAGCCCGAGAAGTCAGCAAATCCACGTGCTCTCATAATGAAACCTCTTCGGTTCCAGGATAGAGAACACGTGATTGAAGCAGCCAGGAGGTCAAAACGTGTGCAGTACAGAGACTGGAAAGTGTATGTTTTCCCGGATTTGGCTTCAGAAACAGTGAAGAGAAGGAAGGACCTGCTGAAACTGAAGGACTATCTGGCGAAAAAGGGATACAGATCGCGATTTGGTATCCGGCTAGGATTACAATGATGGTGAATGGAGCGAGAAAGTTCTTCAACTCGAGAGAGATGCTGGAGAAATTCTTAGACACAGAAGGGGATGGCAATGGAGAGATCCCCAATGGAGTTACCAGCAGAGTTCCGGAGGAAGGGATTGAAGGCGCGCTGAAGGCCCCCGGAGAGTGAATGGACATTATTTGGACTAACAAGTAACTGATGGAGGGTGAGGGATGGGAGTGCCAGGGGAAGAGGAGCCCTATGGGGGGTATTAGGGGGAGGAGGGAAGCCAGCATCTGGGGAGATGTAATAGGAGGGAGAGGGGAGGTAATAGAGAAGATCGGTAACAGGCTCAATGAAGAGACCTGAAGTGGAGGGATCTGTATAGTGGGGGAAGTGCCCGTGCATCTCCATGTGAGGGTTGGGATCCGGGTACGGAACGGATGGGAGAAGGGGGCTGCGTAGGGCGGTGCAAGACTGTGGGGGGGATAAGAGGGAGGGGAGGGGGGAAGTACAAATGGGTAGAGGTGTGCGGGTGGAGGGCGAAGAAAAGGGGTGGTGAAGGGCTAATGGAAGTCAGAAATCAACAAAATTGTGAAGAGAGGGAAAAGAAGGAGCATGTTATTTGGAAATGTTTGTTAAGGTTTGAAAATGATTTATCTGTGCTTGTGCTGCCAAAGATCCAGCGGGTGGGGGAAGGGAGAGGTAAATGGAAGAAAAAAGAGCGATGTCTATAACGGGGGGATATAAGATTGCATCCTTTAATGTAAGGGGGATTAATATTTATTTATTTATTTACATTCTCTTATATACCGCGCTATTCTGCATCAGTGCGGTTTACATTGAACAAACTGAAATTACATTGAACAGGGCATTATAACTTGGAGCTAACTATTTTACAGGGAACATGGGCTATGGAGGGTTAAGTGGCTTGCCCAAGACCACAAGGAGCACCTGTGGGACTAGAAACCCCAGTCCTTCCGGCCAAAGGTTGCTGTCCTCTAGTGGGCCCTATTCATAGCCCGATTAAGCGGAAAAGGATTCTCTCACAGCTGAATAAGAATAAGGTGGATGTTGCTATGCTACAAGAGACACATTTGGAACAGGAGAAATTAAAAGCCCAGGGTTTTGAGCAGGTGTTTGGAGCAATGTACAATTCCAAAAAGAGAGGGGTGGTGATCCTTGTGCATAAGAGGGTGAAGCTTGTCCCCTACAAGTCGGGAGGGGATGCAATGGGGAGAGTTGTGTGGGTGGTGGGGAGGGTGGACCAGAGGGAGGTGTCGCTGCTGAACTTATACGCTCCTAATGGGCAGAAGGGAGCCTTTTTTGTGAGGGCTCTGCAGGACTTTGAGGAGAAGGCAAAGGGGGAGTGGATCATCGGGGGAAATATGAACTGTGTGGTGGGACCTAAGGATAGGTCCAATTACCAGAGGGAAAAGCATTGGCGGGAGGGGAAAGAACTACGAAAATGTATGGAGACTTTTGATTGGTTGATATTTTGAGATGGGAGAACCCTGGAGGGCAGGGGTACACGTGTTACACGCCCAGACAGGGCCAGAAAGGACAATTGGAAGTGCTGGTAAATATAAATCTTCATCCTATTCTGTTGTCAGACCATGGGATGATCACAGGAGAATGTTGGCCGAAAGGGAGAGAGGAGGGAGGGAGAAGGGGGGCATGGCAGGGAAATAAAGCCTTGATCCAGTCGGAGGAGGGGAAGGTTAAGATTAGGAAGGCATGGAAGGAATACCTGGCTTGGAATGATAATGGGGAGGTATCGGATGCCACGGTATGTGATAGTGGGAAGGCTTATATGAGAGGGATAATGATACAACTAAGGAGCCAAAAGAAAAAGGAGAGAGAGGAAATGAGGCGGAAGCTGATGAAAGAACTGGAAGAGGCGCAGGGAGAACATAGTCGTACGGGTACTAAGACCTCTCAACAATTGGTAACCCGTATTAGAGCAAAAATCAATGCCTTAGTTATGGAGGAGGTGGAGAAGTTGATGAGGGTATCCCAAGAGGAATTTTATGGAGGGAGGGAATAAGGCAGGTAAGCTGCTGGCGCGGCGGATAAAAAAAAGGAGAGAAAGTAGGATTGTGACGGAAATACTAAGGGGGGGGAAAGAAAGTGGTTGAAAACCAAGGCATATGTAAGGAATTTCAGCAATTTTAAGAGTTACTGTATACAGGACAAGAAGGGATTAACCGGGAGAAGATAGGGAAACAACACTAGGCCTAACCGGAGTTTAACAATGATACTTCACAAAAATGAAAAACAACTCCACACTTTAACCAAATGTAGCATTAGTAACTCTGCACTATAAAGGCTTTTTGTGCCGTGACAACGGGGAGCACAGACCTCAGAATAATCCTCAGATGTTCATCGAATACATCGAAGCCAAGAAACCTGGCTTCAGTAATCTAACATGAGGAAATTTACATCAACGGTCTGCAGCCAACCCCTCCATCCGTCAAACAGCACCAAAGAGCCTTAAATCACAAAACACTGATGGGAATTCAAACTAGAAGTCGCTTTAACAGATATCCATTCTCATAAAGTAATCACAAGCAAATATAATAAAGCAACCTATCATAGGGCCCTCAACATTTAACATTTAACATCTCCACATTCAAACATGTTACAAACCAGGAGAAGGCTCCTATATAACAGAATAACCCATCAGCATAAAATAGCAGTCTTCAGCTCAATCTTCCAAGATGGTCATGGCAGTATCAACCCCGATGCCACAATCAGACGTCCTTCTTAGCGTTTCACAGACGCTGCCTCAGGGGGGTATACCGACCGGCGTCTTCTCCACGGACGCACTATTCAGCTCAGATGACGCTCAACTCAACTGACAACCTTGATTGAAGAAGGAGAAGACGCCGGTCGGTATACCCCCCTGAGGCAGCGTCTGCGAAACGTTAAGAAGGACGTCTGATTGTGGCGTCGGGGTTGATACTGCCATGACCATCTTGGAAGATTGAGCTGAAGACTGCTATTTTATGCTGATGGGTTATTCTGTTATATAGGAGCCTTCTCCTGGTTTGGAACATGTTTGAATGTGGAGATGTTAAATGTTAAATGTTGAGGGCCCTATGATAGGTTGCTTTATTATATTTGCTTGTGATTACTTTATGAGAATGGATATCTGTTAAAGTGACTTCTAGTTTGAATTCCCATCAGTGTTTTGTGATTTAAGGCTCTTTGGTGCTGTTTGACGGATGGAGGGGTTGGCTGCAGACCGTTGATGTAAATTTCCTCATGTTAGATTACTGAAGCCAGGTTTCTTGGCTTCGATGTATTCGATGAACATCTGAGGATTATTCTGAGGTCTGTGCTCCCCGTTGTCACGGCACAAAAAGCCTTTATAGTGCAGAGTTACTAATGCTACATTTGGTTAAAGTGTGGAGTTGTTTTTCATTTTTGGGAGAAGATAGGGGACTACTTAGATGGGATCAAAATCCCGAGGGTAGGGGAGGAAACGGCATGGTGGCTAGGGTGGCCTAATGAGGCAGAGGAGATATTGAGGGAAATTAAGAGGCTCCCGAAGGGTAAAGCAGCAGGGAAGGATGGATTCCAAGCAGAGTACTACCACATGATGCGAGAGGAGGTTGCTCCGTGCCTGGCCAGGCTTTTTACTGGTTTCATGCGGGGGGGGGGGGGATGCCGGAATTCGATGGCGCAGGCCAATATTGTAGTACTCCCTAAGGAAGGAAGACCCCCGGATAGGTGTGAAAACTATAGGCCAATAGCGTTGATTAACTGCGACACAAAACTATATGCGAAAATCTTGGCGAGCAGGCTGGAGGGGATTTTGCCAGATTTAATTTACCCTGACCAAACAGGATTCATTAAGGGAAGGGTAATAAAAGATAATGTCAGGAGGGCGGTGGGGCTTCTCCATTATGCCAGAGTGGAACAGATACCCACGGTATGTGTAGCACTCGATGCTGAAAAGGCTTTTGACAGGGTGGAGTGGGAGTTTTTGTTTGCAGTAATGGATAGAATGGGATTAGGAGAAGGATATCTACAGGGGGTGAGGGCACTATATAGACATCCGGTAGAACGGATGCTGGTGAATGGCCAGTGTTCAGAGTGGTTTGATCTACAAAGGGGAATGAGACAGGGATGTCCCTTGTCGCCTCTGCTATTTGCGATAGTGATTGAGGCATTAGCAATACGAATAAGGGCACAAGGTGAAATTAGTCTTACCTGCTAATTGTTGTTCCTGGAGTGGAACCAGCCTAGTCCCGGAACCTCTGGGTTGTCCATCTTATCCAGCAGCTTGGAGACTGAGAAATTCCTCTTTTTTTGTGACATCACCAGTATATCTCCTCGGCGTCCGCCCCCTGTCACCAGTGACCTATTGACAAAGCAGACTCCCCGGAGAAACAAGTAAGCATATCAAAACAATGAAACTTATCTATGCCTAAAGAAGAATAACCCCGGAGAAAACCCCCAGGCAACTCCGAGACTGTAAAACCTGTAGAGGCCATCCCTTCTTCCCCAGAAAGTACAGAAAGGAAGAAAAGGGAACCCCCCAAAACAACGAACAATTATATCGCTTCCCTCGATCCGCGACCCCTACGGCAACCTGTCTGCCGAGAGGTCATGCACTGATTTTTTTTTTTTTTTACTTAAGCATTCTCATGCACCGAAAGGAGACATGACTCACCTGTTACGATATCCATACTTCAGGCTACCGCTAGCCCCATACTGGGAGGGATACGGGACTAGGCTGGTTCCACTCCAGGAACAACAATTAGCAGGTAAGACTAATTTCACCTTCCTGATCGTGTCCCCAGCCTAGTCCCGGAACCTCTGGGTCAGTACCAGAGCAGTGAAAACACCTATACACGGGAGGGACCTGGCAGAACAGCCTGAAGTACTGCAGATCCAAAAGAGGACTCCTCTGTCCTTTGCACATCCAGCCAATAGTGCCTCGCAAAAGAGTGCAACGTCGTCCACGTCGCAGCCTTACAGATCTCTTCCGGAGAAATCGACCGGAATTCCGCCCAGGAAGCAGCCTGAGCTCTGGTGGAATGGGCCCTCAACCCTTCCGGGACCCTCTTACCGCACAACACATAGGCCGATGAGATAGCTTCTTTGATCCAGCACGCAATTGACGCCTTCGACGCCGCTTCTCCGCGGCGCGGCCCCGCAAGCAGAACAAAAAGCCGATCCGATTTCCGAAACGACTCCGTCCGGCGTAAATACTTTTTCAAAGCTCGCCGAACATCCAACAGATAGAGCCTCCGGGACGCTTCCCCCTTGTCCTCGGAAAACACTGGTAGAGAGATTTCCTGGTTCACATGGAAGGCCGAGACCACCTTAGGTAGAAAAGCCGGAACGGTCCTCAAAACCACCTTAGTTGGAAAGAAGGAAAGATAAGGCTCCCTGCAGGAAAGGGCCTGCAGCTCAGACACTCGCCTTGCCGAACAAATCGCCACTAAGAAGACCACCTTCAGTGTAAGGTCCTTAAGCGTCGCACGAGCCAGCGGCTCAAAGGGAGGCATCCGCAATGCATCCAAGACTAAGGGAAGATGCCACTTAGGGAATATCTGCCAAGAGGGCGGCCGAAGAAGAGACACCGCTCTGAGAAAACGCTTCACATCTCGTTGACACCCCAACGACTGACCTGCTATCCGACCCCTATAACAGGCCAAAGTCGCCACCTGAACTCTTAACGACGCCGCCGCGAGACCTTTGTCGAAGCCATCCTGCAGAAAATCCAAGACCTGGGAAACAGAAGCCTTCAAAGCCGCGCACTTCCGTGCCCCACACCATGCTTCAAAAATTCGCCACACACGCACGTACGCTAAAGACGTGGACTGCCTCCTGGACCCCAAAAGCGTGGTTATAACCGCCGACGAGTAACCCCTGGCCCTCAAGCGAGCCCGCTCAAGAGTCAAGCCGTAAGCGAGAATCGGTCCACGTGCGGCATTACCAGAGGACCCTGTGTCAGAAGATCCGGCCTGCAGGGGAGCCGCCAGGGTTTCGCTACCAGCAGACGTACTAGGTCCCTGTACCAGGGGCGCCGCAGCCAGTCTGGCGCTATGAGAATCACGCATCCGCGGAACCTCTCTATGCGCTGCAGTACCCTCCCTATCAGCACCCAGGAAGGAAAGACATACAACAGCTGCCCCGTTGGCCAGGCCTGCATCAGAGCATCGAGGCCCTCCGACATCCTCTCCCGTCTTCTGCTGAAGAAGCGGTTGGCTTTCGCGGAGGCGAAGGTCGCCATAAGATCCATGACCGGACAGCCCCACCTGCGAACCACCATGTCGAACACCTCGGGATACAGGACCCATTCGCCCGGGTCCACCTCCACCCTGCTGAGGAAGTCGGCCTGTATATTGTCTACCCCGGCCACATGCGCCGCCAACAGATCCGAGAGGTGTGCTTCCGCCCAAACGCACAGGGATTCGGCTTCGGCCTCTAGCGCCACATTGCTGGTGCCGCCCTGCTTGTTGATGTAGGCCACCGCCGTCGCATTGTCGGACAACACCCGGATCGCATTCCCTTCGAGGAGCGATCCCAACTCCTGCAAGGCCAGGACCACTGCTCGGAGCTCCAAGTGGTTGATGGGCCAGGTCTGCTCCTGCAGATTCCAACGTCCCTGCACAAACGTGCCCTGGCAGTGAGCTCCCCAGCCCAGCAAGCTGGCATCTGTCATCACCGCCAACCAGTCCGGAGCCTCCAGCGACTTCCCCCGCTCCAGCGACTCGGGGAGTAACCACCAGCGCAGAGCACCTCTTGCGTCCTCCGGGCAAACAAGTCATCGGGACAAAGAGTCCCGCTGAGGCGACCAGCGCCGGAGCAACGCTCTTTGCAGAGGCCGCATGTGCGCTCTTGCCCACGGCACTGTCTCGATCGCAGCCACCATGGTTCCCAGCAACTGAAGGTACCGCCACGCGGAGGGAGCCTTGAGCTCCAAAAAATTTCTTACGAGTCTGCGAAGACTCTGAGTTCTTTGTCCCATCAGAAACACTCTCCCTGCCTGAGTGTCGAAACGTGCTCCCAGGTACTCGAGGCTCTGAGAAGGGCGCAAGTGGCTCTTTGTCAAATTGACAATCCACCCGAGGCTTTCCAGGAACGCTATCACACGGGCCGTAACCCTCTCGCTCTCATCCCTGGATTTCGCCCGAATTAGCCAATCGTCCAAGTAAGGATGTACCAGTATCCCTTCCTTGCGCAGGGCCGCCGCAACTACCACCATCACCTTGGTGAATACTCTCGGCGCTGTCGCTAAGCCGAACGGAAGAGCTTGGAACTGAAAATGACCGAACGGAACCGCGAATCTCAGAAACTTGTGGTGTTCTGCCCTTACCGGGATATGCAGATACGCCTCTGACAGGTCTAGGGACGAGAGAAACTCGCCCTTCTGCACCGCCACGATGACGGAACGCAGTGTTTCCATGTGGAAATGCGACACCTTCAGACGACGGTTGACGCCTTTGAGATCGAGAATCGGCCGAATCCCGCCGTCCTTTTTCGGGACAACAAAGTAAATAGAGTACCGACCGCAACCGTGTTGGTCTCTGGGAACTGGAACAATTGCTCGGAGGTCCAGGAGCCTTTGAACCATCTTCCGTAGCGCCGCACACTTTGCGACGGACTTGCCGGGAGACAGAACAAAGGAGTCCCGCACCGGGCTCAAGAACTCCAGAGCGTAGCCCTCTCGAATTATCTCCAGAACCCATTGATCGGTTGTAATGTGGGCCCAGGCAGGATAGAACTCCCGTAGCCGCCCCCCTACCGGTAGCGGAGGCGCCTGGGCCCCCCTCATTTCATTGGGGCTTTTTGAAACTAGTGGAGATGGCGGAGGAGGGACCAAAGCCCCTGCCCGCCCCCCTGAAGCCTCGAAACGCCTGTGCTCGGTACGAAAGCCGCCCTCGCGACCCGGACCCGAAACGCTGGGAACGAAATCGTCGAAAATCCCGAGACTGCCCGCGCCCCCCTGGCGCGCCCCGGGATGGCTTAGGTTTATCCTCGGGCAGCCTGCCACCCTTGGTCTCCCCGAGGTCCTTCACAAGCTTCTCCAAATCCTCTCCAAAGAGTAAGCGACCCTTAAAGGGGAGCTTACTCAGCCTAGCCTTAGAGGAACTATCCGCCGCCCAATTGCGGAGCCACAGGTATCTCCGTGCAGCGACCGCCGAGGCCATACTCTTAGAAAGACCTCGCATAAGGTCATAGTGAATATCTGACAGGTAGGCTGCCCCTGACTCCAAGCGGGCAGCTTCCCCTGCCAGCGGACTCGGCTGATCCTGCTGCACCTGCTGCGCCCAGCGAAGACAGGCCCTAGCGACCCACGCTCCACAAACGGCAGCTTGAAGCGAAATAGCATTGATGTCGAAGACCTGCCGCAGTAGAACATCCAGCTTCCGGTCCTGAACATCCTTGAGGGCCGCGCTGCCCTCAACAGGAATCGTCGTCTTTTTGGTCACCGCCGAAACAGCAGCGTCCACCTTCGGCGATTTGAAGACCTCCTTATCCTTATCCAATAACGGGTACAGACGACCCATTATCCTAGCACCCTTCAAGGGCGCTTCCGGGAGGTTCCATTCCTCCTGAATCATCTCTTGGAAAACCCTGTGAACAGGAAACGCCGTTTGGGTCTTACGGAACACCTGTAAGAGGGGATCTTCCATAGGCTCATCCACGGCAGCCCCCGGCACGGGCATGTTGAGTGCTTTTAGCGTCTCCGCAATGAGAGCAGGGAGCTCTTCCCTCCGGAAGACTCTAACCACTCTAGCCTGTTCCTCTCTCTCTGAGATCTCCCCCTCTTCAAGCTCTTCCTCCAAGAGCACACTGCGCTCCTCCTCATCCGAAAGAGGCACTTCCGAAACTTCCGAAGGGTCCTGTAAGGTACCCTCCAGGCGAGGCCTCTTATCTCCACACAGAGCAGCCACCGAAGGGGAGGGTGCCCGGCGTTTCCTAGCCCCACTGCTCTCGGGAGACAGACGCTGTTGAGCAGGACCGCCCAACACCGCCTGCTGCAGAAGAGCCACAAACTGCGGAGAAAAAATGGCTGAGAGGTCCGCAGGGAGCGCCGCTTGTGCAGAGGGAGAGAGCCCCACTGAGAAGGGTCCTGGAGCAGGGTCCTCCTGAACTAACTCAGGGGCAGTAGAAAGAGCGGGTTCGTACGCACACTCAGTAGCGCACGACAGAACCCCTGACTCTAGTCGCGAGCCTTCCGCCTCCCCCGCGCAGGCTTTGCAAACCCCTGCGCTGGAGAACTTTTTAGAACCGCATACCACACACTGCGGTTTGGAGGGCATTGCAACGTCCCCAGGAACTCTAAGGGAACGCAGAGTAGGCCCACTAGATCCCTCCGAGAAAAATTATCAGACCAGGCAAAGCAAGGCAGCAAAAAAGATCAGGAGGGCACACGTAGTCTTGTTTTTTTTTTGTTGTTTTTTTTAACTCAGCGGGAAGGGATAGCAAGAAGCAAAAATGGAGCCAGGAACTGCTCGGGGCGTACGCGGCCGCCACGCGACTAGGCCACCACACTGCCGGGCCGCCCGTCAATAGCGCGCCAAAATTGCCCCGTGACTGAAAACAGGCCGCGCGTCTCCAACGCTTACCTCTGTCGTCGAAAAGCGCTGCCCGCTATCCTCCAGTGTCCGGTACAGCCGCAGACCAGGAGAGCAGAAGCGGCTCCGGTAACGGTCTACCCGCCGGCTTAAAAGGCAGGAGCAGAACCGTCGTGGCGTAGGTATGCCCAGGCGCGCTAGCAGGCAAAGCGTCTGCGTGGCGCCGGCAGCCTCTGTAGAAGCAACGGAGCGCTGAAGCCTGTCCCTGCTATCCAAAGACTGCTACTGCCTGACAGAAGGGCCACGGAGGCAGGTAATTGCAGGACCTAACCCAGCCGGAGAACACAGCGGGGGGGGGGGGAAGGAGCGGGAGCGAGGAACAAACACAAGAGCAAGAAATAGAGGGAGAGGATCCGGCCTGCTTTAATCTGACAGTCTTCAGAGGCTTAAAGGAACAGGACACTGACCAGCCAACACTATCACCCCAAAAATAAAAACTACACTAATCCTGGTGATACTTAATCGTTTCTCAAACGAGCCCGGACCCCCCGGGCTCCCATCTATCCAGCTGCTTGGAGACTGAGGTAACTGGTGACAGGGGGCGGACGCCGAGGAGATATACTGGTGATGTCACAGAAAAAGAGGAGTTTCTCAGTCTCCAAGCTGCTGGATAAGATGGACAACCCAGAGGTTCCGGGACTAGGCTGGGGACACGATCAGGAACAGAAAATTAGATCGGTTAATATAGGGCATAGTGAGCATAAGATACTGTTGTATGCCGATGACACACTGATATTTATGACTAAGCCGGAGGATTCACTTCCGGGTTAATAGAAGAGTTCGAAAAGTTCTCAGCAGTGTCAGGATTTAAGGTGAATATGACGAAAACGGAAGCCATGGTATTGGGGGGGTTAAAGAGGGAGGAGATTGAGAATTTCCCTTTCAAGTGGGCCTCAGGGAGTATCAAGTACTTGGGGGTCCGAATCTCGGAAGACCCTGGGAGACTATATGAGCTCAACTACAAGCCATTAGTGGGCCAAGTTAGTGTACAGGTGGAGGGTTGGAAGTCATTGCAAATGAGCTGGATGAGCCGGATAGAGGTAATCAAGATGAGCGTGGTCCTGAAATTTTTGTTTTTGTTCTCACAGCTGCCCATTAGGATCCCAGGGAGCACCATTAGAAAATGGGAGGCAAAACTGCGAAGATTTGTGTGGGGTGGGAAAAGAGCAAAGATCAAATTGAGCAAGCTCTTGTTGTCTAAAGCCCAGGGAGGGGTTCGGTTCCCCTCCTTAAGGTGGTACTATCAGGCATGTGTTATAAGGGCACAGAGAGATCATTACCGCAGAGGGAAAGATGCGGCGTGGGTGGAACTGGAAATAATAATAATGGGGTCCCCGTCCCTATCTCACTGGTTGGGGGAAGGGGGAAACAAGAGGACAGGGATGCAGAGGAAGGAGCACCCCTTAATTGCGGCTATGTTGGGGATTAGCAAACAGGGGAAAGAAAAGGGATGGTTTCCAAGCCCACTGTCGTCATGGTCCAGGGTGAGGGACTACTTCCCTTTCAAAAGCATGGATTGGCTCCAGAGGGGCAGGCAACTGGGGGAAGGGCGACTAGAAATGTTTGCGGACTTTGTAGACAAAGGGGTGGTCTGTGCACATAGTGAGCTGGAGAGAAGAGTCCAGGGGAAATTCCCTTTTTATCAATATTTCCAAATTAGGCATTTTATTAACACGGAGAATAAAAGGTTAATAAACCGGCCCAGTACTCCAATGGAATTAGCATTATACCAAGGCAATAAGGAAAGGGGTATTATATCAAAGGTGTATAAGGTTATGCTGAGCGAAGAGGAAGATAGAGATAAGCAGGCCCATAGGGATAAGTGGCATAAGTGGCTGGGAGAGGAGCTGGACGATAATAGGTGGAGGAAGATCCACGAAGCTATATATAAAGTCACAGCGGTGACCTCCTGGAGACAGACGCAACTACAAATTGTCCATGGGGCATATGTTACCCCGGGCCAGTTGTCTCTTGCAACAATCAGCGGGGTGGAGGAGTAGGGAACTTTTTCCACATGTGGTGGGGGTGTCAGGTACTCCAGCGGTATTGGAGGGTGGTGCAGGAGGGCGTAAAAGGAGGATGGGGGGGGCAAGGGGCAGGCTCGTCACCTCGGGGGTCTGAGGGACTTTTTACTGGGGGGTGGGGAACAGGAGGGAGCGGGAAAATGGGAAAAGGTGCTAGAAGAGAAGCTTAAATTGGCAGCGAGAGTAGCGATTGCCTGGAAGTGGAAGTCGGGGGGGGGGCCTACAGAGGAGGACTAGTACTCAGTTATTAGAATATATTTTATTGAACAGCATCTTTTCCAGCTTAGCCCAATGGAAGTGAAGTATCCAGGCTCATATAGACACTGGAGGTTCTGGAATAACGCCCTTCTCTTCTCTGTCAACTGCATTGGTTGCCCATTAAAAGGTCACACTCAATTCACAGTCCTTGTTCCTGTTACTACCTACAAACCCAATTCATTATCTTCATCCCTCAAACCCTGGTCAGTCTTAGCACCCATACTGCTGTCTCTTCACACCAGACTTTTCCCAGAACCCCTATCCCCCCTCCTCCTCCCCCCCCCCCCCGCCACAAGCGCTAAGAACATCTTTTGATAGTTTCTTTAATCCATTCAACCACCCATAATTTTAAAGCATGATTCAACTACTACCTCTAGTTATTTCCAAAACTCAATTTGTTCTATCTTTTGTTCCTTATTTCTCTCCACCTCTCAATATTTTGCTGTGTGCAATACTGGCTGCATAGATATGACATATTTATATTTAAATTCACACAACAAACATGCTAGTGACAAGTCAGCAAATTTGTTTTAAAACTCCAAATCACACATGCCTTCCAATAATTTTCCTGAGACTTGTAAGCTGCTTCAGAGCTGAACTGAATGCTTTAAAAAAGAATAGCTTTCTTGATAGACCTAAACTGGCAACGAATCCTTCAATATGCAAGACCTAGGAGCTATCTATCTATTCATACCCAAAAGCAGTCTGAGGAACCACATGGCTCAGATCAAAGACCACTAATAGCTGATAAACCTCCAGAAGCCTAGTTTTAAAGTTTTCTATTTCCAGGCTCCTAACGGTTTTGTTTCGCATAAAAGTTAAGCTCATCATTCAATCTGTCAGCTCGAAGGATTCAAGATTTTCGAGATTGTTTGGCTTGCCGCAGGATGCTTCTTGAGAAAATGCATAAGCCTCTCCTCTCATCAATTTAAAATTTAGTGGCTTTAATATTGCAGCAACTAACAATACTCACGCAGCTGCCAAGACATGAACAGCTGCATTTTTTTGCACCTCATTTCGAAAGCAGCAGGTAGCAACAAACAAAAATAAAAAGTCATTAATAACTCCATTTTCTCCGATTTCATTTCCATTTGGAGCATTTGAAATCACTGAAAGCACTTCTTGCTTAGTCACTCCCAAGTTACGAATCTATGCAAAATAGGGAAGATAGATGGGAGCGCTAACAGGTTTGAGTGCTTCATGAAGTTCCCCTGACGAAACCTGTACAAGGGTGAAACGCACGAAGTGGCGCGTCTGTCAGCGTCGGGACAATGCAAGCCCAATTCTCCTGAAAGTTAAGCACTTTAATAATTAATAATTTTTGAACAATTTTTGATTTGCACTCTTCCGAAACAAGGTCGCTGATGTGAATAAGGATATAAGTCCACTAGACGATTAGTTGAGTCTATTGGCTTCCTACTAGAGCTGAGACCTTTGATTGTTAGAAAGTACATCTTAAACAGTAAATACTGATTTTGAAGAGTGTATAATTATGCTTAAATATTTGCACGTCACTATTTAGTTACAATTCAAGCTTTCAAGTTGCAATGTGGAGGTTTTTTCAGTTTTAATAAGATATATGGGGACAAGCTTAAAGATCTCAAAACGTTTACTACTGAGGAAAGGCAGGAGAGAGAAGATGATAGAGAAATTTAAATACCTCTGTGGCATAAATGCACTGGAGGAGAGCCTCTTTCAATTGAAAGAAAGCTCTGAAACAAGGGGGCATAGGATGAACATGAAAGGAGATAGACTCAGGAGTAATATGTGGAAATATTTCTTTATGAAAAGAGTGGTAGATGTATGGAACAGTCTTCCAGTGGAGGTAGTAGAGACCAGGACAGTATCTGAATTCAAGAAAGCATGGGACCAACACAGAATATCTCTAAAGGAAAATGAGGGGCTATAGTAGTTAGTATGGAAGGACAGACTGGATAGACCATATGGTCTTTTTCTGCTGTCATGTTTCTCTGAATAACCAGCAGGAAGGAGGAGGTATTAGTGCCCCTATACAGGTCATTAATGAGGACTCACTTGGAATATTGTACTCAATTTTGGACACCATACCTGGCATAGGATATAAAAAGACTGGAAACAGTTCAAAGGAAGGTGACCAAAATGATATGGGGTGTGTGCCAGAAGGCATATAAGAAAACACTTGACGATCTAAATATATATACTCTAGAGGAGAGGAGGGATGGTAAGGATAGGATAACAGATGTTTAAATACGTAAAGGGTGTTAATGAACAAACCTTTTTCAAAGCTGGGGAAGCTGTAGAACTAGAGGAGATGAAATGAAGCTACAAGGAGGTAAACTTAAAAGCAACATCAGGAAATACTTTTTCATGGAAAAGGTGGTGGATGCCTGGAATGCCCTCCCAAAT
The DNA here is from genome assembly GCA_033557465.1 of Ichthyophis bannanicus. Lineage (NCBI taxonomy): Eukaryota > Metazoa > Chordata > Amphibia > Gymnophiona > Ichthyophiidae > Ichthyophis > Ichthyophis bannanicus. The sequence continues at coordinate 179,693,824 of CM066041.1, read as the reverse complement.
GAGATGGCGGGAGCGAAAACAGTGACAGAATTCAAAAAGGCACAGGACAGAAACAGAGGATCACTACATAGCAAGAGGATGGAATCAAAGTAAACATATATAAACATATATAAACGATAATCCTGTACCTTAGAATATACCTGCTCATGCTAATCCCAGCTTACGCCCTAAATGCAAACTGGTACCAATCTCTCCCACACCTATGCACACCAATCTACCTCCTCTACACCATACAAACGCCACATCCGCCCCTACTCGCACCCTACCACATCACCAGTAATATATTAACACACACACTCCAGCAGAAGGCCTCCACTAACAGTCATACAAGAACGCAGAGGCACCGCAAGTCTAAAACAACTTTGCAACATACAGTCAACCCAACACTGATTCAAACCACTCACAACCAGGCTTCACAGACACTGCAAGAGATCTGTAATATCTCCCTCATCAATGCTCGATCGATCAGGAATAAGACCCACATAATCCACGACATCATCACAGATGAGAAACCTGACATCCTATGTATAACAGAAACCTGGATCACTGACACCGATGCAGCAATATTAAACCAGATAAGCAGACCTGGCTACAACCTGTATAACTGCCCCCGCTCACACAAGAAAGGTGGAGGAGTCCTCATAATAGCTAAAACCAACCTGCAACTATCAAGCACGTACCTGAACTCAAACACAGACATCGACCTGCTCAAGGTGGAAAATACAGCCTTATCCATCTGCCTGATATACAGATCCCCTTCGCCAAATCATGAGACACTTGCCTCAGCGTTAGAGAACATATCCTCAACGCAACCAAAAAAATTCCAAATCATCCTAGGAGACCTAAATCTAGCATCAACTACAGCCACGCATGCAAATACCTTCCTAGAAGCCATGACCCAACTAGGGTATCAACAACTAGTAAATGAGCCCACACATGAGAAGGGGCATATACTGGACATGGTCTTCACCCACACGAGGGAACAGTGCAACGATGGGAAAAACATGATAGAGATCAACCCGTTACCATGGTCAGACCACCACCAAATCAATATAAGAATAAGAATACCTACCTTACCTAAAGACGCAAAAGCACAGAGAGTAATACAACAACAAAGAAGATTTAAGAAACTGAACTTGGAATGTCTTATAAATACCATTAAGTCCCACATAGACCTGGAGAAAACAGACCTTGATGAACTAACAAGCAGTTGGGACACTGGAATTCAGACTACAGCAAACCCGAAGTGAAACAATTCACCAAACCCGTCCAAACACCAATCAGAACCCTGGTACACCATAACACTGACCAGAATGAAGAGAGAACTTAGAAAACTTGAAAAGAGATGGAGACGTACCAAATCCAGCGAACACAGAACTGAGTACCTCAACCTCCTCCCAAGATACAAAGATGAGGTAAACACTGCAAAGAGGACGCACCACACCATCATTTTAAATAAAGCCATCAACAAACCGCGTGAGTTATTCGCAATAGTAAAATCTCTAACTAAAACAGCCTTGCCAGAACATCAGGGTAGATCCATCCATCCCCAAACACTGGCAAATCACTACGCAAGCAAGCTGACTACCACAGCGACCACTCTCTGTGTAGATGCATCATACCAGAGAACAGATGTTGAGCAAGAACAGACATGGAGCATTTTCCACAATATAAATGAACAACAAACTATCAGCATAATAACTAGCATAAACACCACCACCTCCCAACTGGACCCCTGCCCAACTGCGTGGATCAAAGCAGCAAAAAAGGAAATCGTCCAACAAGTGTCTCACATTGTGAACCAATCACTTAGTCAAGGAATCATGCCTGCCCAACTAAAAAAATCTATAATCAGGCCAATCCTAAAGAACAATTCACTCAACAAAGAGGACCCAACTTCATACCGTCCCATCTCCAGCATATCGTTCCTGGCAAAAATCATTGAGAAAGCAGTGCTCATACAACTTCAGGAACACCTTGATGACCGTGAAATCCTGGACAAACAGCAATACGGTTTCAGACGAAATCATGGGGTCGAAACGCTATTAATAGCACTGATGAACAACCTCCTCAAAGGCCTTGAAGACAGAAAGAAAATGTTTATACTCATTTTCATTGACATCTCTGCCGCCTTTGATACTGTCCATCATGGGATCCTCCTTAACAAACTGGAAGCAATAGGAATTTTGGGAACCCCCCTCAAATGGTTCTCCTCGTACATAGCGAACAGAAGGCCACAAGTCCAATTCAATGGCGAAAAGGCTGAAGCTTTCTCTCAAACTCAAGGCATACCCCAGGGATCGGCTCTCTCGGCACTACTTTTCAACATTTACATGCAGCCCCTCTGTGACATTTTCAAAAGGCATAACATTGACTATCATATTTACGCAGATGATATTATGCTTTACACACAATTGGATACCACAGACCCTAAATATGCTCAACTCGAAACCTGCCTGGACGAGATGTTAAGATGGCTACAACAAAATAACATGACAATCAACCATAAGAAAACTGAAGTAATGTATATATCCAGTAAACCAAATTTTGAGCCTCCTCCTACAATCACCCTGTGTAACAACACGTACAACACAAAGAAGGAGATCAAATACCTGGGAGTCACACTCAACTGTAACCTAAAAATGGAAACACAACTGCGTAAAACAAACAAGGCCATCTTCCATAAACTTAGAGTGATACAACCTCTGAGGAATATAACACAGGTACACTAAAAAAATTTTTTTTTAAACTGCCTCTAATGTTTCGATTGATTTTTACGTTTTTTGGTGCGCTGAATCCAAATCTGGTAACCAATTTGCTCCATCACGTACAGATTTTTTGCTACATTGGGTTAGCAGTTTGAGGTGAACGTTTCAGATTGAGTGCGATCGAGATAAAAGTTTCTTGGATGAATTCTTTATACTAATTGTTTAGTAGTTATTCAAATAAGAATAAAGAAAATTGTAACAAGGCAGCACATAAGAATAGAGTAATGTCAACAAAGCACACTGTGATGGTAGCAAAATTGTCTGCACTTAAAACAGCCACATACATGTGCACAAACATTGAGCATATAAGAGCGAGGTTAGACACAAAGCAAAGCAAAGAAATGTGCAAAAAATGTTGTACAGGTATGTATGTAAGAATAGAAAACGCAAACCGCACCATTGCAATACATGAAGACAAACACCCGATGGTGTGAAAATAAAATTCTAATAAATGAGATCCGACACTGTGGTAATAACTAGCAAATTTTTATTTCAAAGTTTAGTAAAAACACGATATTTGTCAACACAGTTTAGATTTTAAAGTCATTCTTGGGTCAATCAATCTCCTGGTGGGCCCGTTTCTTCTTCCCCCGAATGCTTCTCTTGGTGCGCTGCTTGGCGTATTTTTCATCTGGGGTTTCCCGCAGCAGCAACCAGCAGAAATCAGCCATCATAGTGGTGTTCCATCTTCCTTGGTACCTTCTCTCTGCGTCCTTGATGTCCTGGTGAAACCTTTCACCTTGTTCTTCACTGTACACCCCCAGGTTTTCGGGAAAGTAGTTCACATGGGAGTGCAAGAAATGGACTTTCAGGCTCATGTTACAGCCTTGTTCTTTGAAGGCATTGAGCATCCTGGCAACAATATCCTTATAGTTCTCATCCCGCCTGTTCCCCAAGAATTTGAGAACAACATCCTTGAAGGAATCCCAGGCTTCTTTTTCCTTCTCAGACATCGTTTCAGCGAATGCTCCATCTGAAATGAGTTTCCTTATATCAGGGCCAACAAACACTCCTTCCTTTAGCTTTGCTTCAGAAAGTCGGGGGAACTTTGAGCAAAGGTACCGAAAGCACTCACCATCTTTTGGAAGGGACTTGATGAATTGCTTAATGAGACCCAACTTAATGTGGAGAGGTGGTAATAGAATTTTATCACGAGGTACCAAGCTCTCATGAAGAACATTTTTCTCACCGGGTCTCAAATACTCCCGAATTGGCCAGTCTTTTTTCCCCCAGTGTAGGTCGCGGGCCCGGCTATCCCACAAGCAAAGGAAGCAGGGATATTTGGTGAAACCGGATTGCTGCCCTAATAGCATGGATAGAATTTTAAAGTCTCCACAAATCATCCACTTATGCTCATCATAACGAATCTTCTGAAGAATCAGGGCCAAATTCTCGTATTTTTCTTGGAGAATAACAGAGTGAGCAATAGGAACTGAAGCGAATGTGTTGCCATTATGAAGAAGAACACCTTTTATGCTGTCTTTTGACGAATCAATGAACAGCCGCCATTCAGCAGGATCATACTTGAGTTTAAACTTTTCCATCACTCCGTATATATCGTTGCAAAATACCAAATCTTTCTCTTTGCTGAAATACTTCAAATATTGTGTCATGCGGTTGCGGTACCAATAAAAAGTTGTTCCTGGTGACAATAGATTTTTCTGTTTAAGCCGAGAACCTAGCAGTTGGGCAGCATCTTTTGGGAGTCCTAAATCCCGGACTAAATCATTCAATTCAGCTTGAGAGAAAAGTTCAGGTTTCGGATCTGGTTCAGTTTCAAACTTGGAAGTACTGGACTCATCGGGAAAAGCCATCTGATGAGTCTCATCATGATCAGAACCGTCCACACAAATATGATCCAAAGATTTTGGTGGTTCAGGCACAGGTACTTCGTTGCTATGAGGCATAGGCCTAATTGCTGAGGGAAGGTTGGGGTAACTTATTACGTTCTTATTTTTTAAGTTGTATCCCTTCACAATGCAAGAGCAAAAATAGCAGTCACTGCTGTAGTCTTTGTTCACGCCACATCATAGGTATTCCGAAACGAAATGCTTGTTTTTTACCTTTCATCCATAAGCGTAGATCTTCCTCACATGTCTTGCACACTTTGTGAGGAGCCCACGGTTTGTCTTGATCGCCTAACTTCAAACCGAAATAGGCGAAATATACTTTTTTAATAAATGCAGAAATGTTCCTCTGCCGCTTTTTCACGGTATATTACCCACAAATAAAACAAAAACTGTCCGGAGAGTTGACGCAACCTCTGGCTCTGTGAGCCATCACAAATACACAGCACTGCAAACTACAACTGTAGTGAACCACTTCGGAATAAAGCTGGATTACGACAGAGCAAACAAAAGGTAATAATGAACTTGCAAGAAACTGAAATTTGACAGGAACGTTCATGTCGCAACCACCGTGTTTGAGCGAGCGAACGAGGCGAGGCGAACAGGAAAGAACATGCGCCAGGGCGAGTACTGGATTTAGCCCCCCGCCTCCCAATTGTCCTGTTAATGTATAAAATGAATACAAAACACTCTAAAATATCATGAGGGAGTGTTTCTAGTTAGTTAACCATTACAACCTCTATTTTGGGCCAAGAAAATAAACTGCAGTAGGCTAAAAAGAAATTATGTGAACATTCCTTATATGGGTAAGAAATCTAATTTTGCAAGAAAACGTGACGTGATGGAACATTTTGGCTATTTTTCCTGGATTCAGCACCCCAAAATCTATAGGAATCAGTTGCAAAACTGGAGGCAGTTTTTTGGTAGTGTACCTGTGTAATCGATCCCTATGATTTTCGGTCTGTTGCACAAGCACTCATTATGCCACACCTGGACTACTGTAACGCCATCTTACAAGGTCTGCCTAAAAAAATCGCTAAATATCCTTCAAATGGCCCAAAATGTGACGGCCAGGATCATCATGAGAACAAGCATGGCAGAGCACATTACACCGGTTTTGATTGAACTACATTGGCTTCCCATTGCAGCCAGGATACAATACAAAACATTGGTAACCACGTTCAAACTGATAAATAACATAGCCCCTTCATTCCTCTCCACACTTATCAGGACGCAACCAGCAAACAGGGAAAGGAGAACTTCCAACGCAGGCACACTACAAGTCCCATCCAGCATCAGATCTGTGAGAGCAAGTACTAGTCGCAGGGCATTCTCATTCTCTGCACCAACTATCTGGAATCAACTCCCATTCGAGCTGAGATCAATCAAGGACATTACTGCTTTCCGGAAGGAACTAAAAACTCATCTATTCAAAAGTCACTACAATCAGATGTGACTCTCAGTACGATAGAGATGAAGTGAAACAATCAATTAATCATGCTCTGTTGAACTGCTATATGTATAAATATGTATAAATGTAAAAATGTAAATATGTGTAGTCAAATCTCTAAGACTCTAATCTTGTGTGCTGTGCCTCACCCCCAGAACTATGTATATATTAGCCCCATTTCTCGGTCTTGATTGACAACCCCCAAAGATGTAATCAAACCGCTGCTGATCGCTGGAAGTAGCGGTATATAAGTGAGTGCTAAATAAAATAAATAAATAAATAAACTTCATAAACAGAGCGGGGCAACCCGCCTGCAGTGGCAGGTACAACCTTAAGCAAAGGCATAGAGGGGGAGTAATTTCCAAAGGCCAGCAGTTGCAATGTTACAGCTCTAGCCACCTTGCTGGGTAGATTACATGGACCATACTGGTCTTTATCTGCCATCATTTACTATGTTACTATAAATGGTCAGCAGGAAAAAGAAGGTGATATTGCCTCTGTATATAACTCCGCTAAAACCAAATTTGGAGCCGGTATGCAATTTTGGAGACTCTACTTTGAAAAGGATATGAAAAGGATGGATTCAGTCCAGAGGGCATCTACTAAAATGGTCAGGAGTCTGTGTCATAGGCATATAGGAACAGTCTTAAAGATCTCAATATGTATACTTTGGAAAAAAGACAGAAGAGGAGAAATCCAGTAGAGACATTTAAAAACCTCCATAGCAAAGAACGAGGGGGAATAGGATGAAGATGAATGGGGATAGATTCTGAAGTAATCTAAGAAATCCAATCTGCCCATGCATACCATATACTAAGCTCAACAATCATTTTATTATTATTTATTTATTTATTTAACTCTTATTTATATACCGCATCTTCCAGCGATCAGTTGCGGTGTACAATTAACAACAGTTAACAATGCAGAGCTTGTTTTACATGGAACAGAATAACTTTTTACATAGAACATCTTAACATGCACACATAGGTTTAAAAACTAAGCAGAATAATTCAACTAACACAGATTGTGTAACAATTTAAACAAAGTACTGACTCTACCGCATAGGCAGATCATATCAGTTGCAACTATATACAAGTAGGGTATCAATGCATAGGAGTGGAGTGTTTCCCTTAGAGATCTTCTGTGCTTATCTCATGATTTCTTGAATTCAAACAGAGTTCTCATCTCTATCAACTCCACTGGGAGTTCATTCCATGCATCCACCATCCTTTCTGTAAAGAAATATTTCCTTACATCACTCCCATGTCTACTCCTTTCCATCTTCATCTATACCCCCTCATTCCAGGTCTTCCTTTCAACTGAAAGAAGCCTACTACCTTTGCATATCTGCCAGGGGGTTCTTAAGTATCTCTATTATATCCCCCACCTTTCCAGTCTAAATTATATAGATAGATAGATCTTTAAGTTTATCCCCACATGCTTTATGTCAGAGAACATAAGAACATAAGATATGCCATACTGGGTCAGACCAAGGTCCATCAAGCCCAGTATCCTGTTTCCAACAGTGGCCAATCTAGTCATACGTACCTAGCAGTATCCCCAAAAGACACAGGTTCCACAATGCTTGTATTGGGTTAAGCATTGATATCCTGGGTCCCTTTTTAATAATGGTTTATGGACCTTTCCTCCAGGAACTTGTCCAAACCTTTTTTAAACCCAGCTACACTAACAGCTCTTACTACATCCTCCGGTAACAAATTCCAGTTTGATTACACGTTGAATGAAAAAATATTTTCTCTTATTTGTCTTAGATAGTTTACCCTGTAGCTTCATTACATGTCCCCTAGTCTTTCTATATTCTGATAGCGTAAACAATTGATCTACGTTTACCCGTTCCACTCCGTTCATTAATTTATAGACCTCTATCATATCTCCCCTCAGCTGTCTCTTTTCCAGGTTGAAGAGCCCTAACCTTTGTAGCCTCTCTTCATAGAAGTAGCCTTCCATCCCCTTTACCATTTTGGTGGCTCTTCTCTGTACCTTGTCTAATAACGCTATATCCTTTTTAAGATACGTCGACCAGAATTGCACACAATATTCAAGGTGCGGTCGTACCATGGAACGATACAGAGGCATTATAATATCCTTTGTTTTATTTTCCATTCCTTTCCTTATGATACCTAGCATTCTATTTGCTTTCTTGGCCGCCGCTGCACACTGGGCGGAGGGTTCCTCTTCATGCATAGAAATACTTCAGTGTATCACTCCCTTGTAAGGTTGCCAACTGGCTCCAGATGCGCCGGACAGGCTTGATCCAGTCCTGGGTCTACCCCATTGCATGCAGGGACATGTATTCTGATGTCTCCATTGCACTCTATAAGAAAAGCAAGACTACAAGTTCCTGCACGCAATGGGGTAAACCCAGGACTGGATAAAATCTGTCAGACACATCTGGAGCCAGTTGGCAGCTCTACTCCCTTGGGTTTTTGCAGCCCAAATGCATGACCTTGAATTTTTTTTAACAATAAATCTTAGCTACCAAACTCTAGATGATTTTCAAGCCTTGCTAGATCCCTCTTCATGTTAGTAACATAGTAACATAGTACATGACGGCAGATAAAGACTAATATGATCCATCTAGTCTGCAAAAAGACAGACTTTTCTATTCAGTCCTTCAGCAATATCACTCACAAATACATTGAACAGTACCAGCCCCAGGACTAAACCCTGGGGCACACTGTTAATCACCTTTCTTTCATTCGAGTGAGTTCCGTTTACCATCACCTTCTGTCATCTGTCAGTCAACCAATTTCTGATCCAGCTTATTACCTTGGGACCCATCCTCAAGCTATTGAGTTTATTAATAAGCCTCCTATGAGGAATAGTATCAAAGGCTTTGCTGAAATCTAGGTAGATCAAATCCATCGCATGCACTTGATCTAATTCTCTTATTAACCAATCAAACAACTCAATCAGATTTGTTTGGCAAGATCGTCTTTTAGTAAAACTATGTTGCCTTGAATCATGCAATCTGTTGGTTTCGAGAAAGTCCATTATTTGCTCTTTAAGGAGCGCCTCCATTACTTTTCCCACCACTGAGGTAAGGCTTACTGGATTGTAGTTTGTCACCTCTTCCCTATTACCACTTTTGTGAAGAGGTACCACATCAGCCCTTCTCCAGTCCTGTGGAACTTCTCCCGTGTCCAAGGATCTATTAAAAACATCCTTTAATGGTCCTGCAAGAACCTCTCTGAGCTCTTTCAGTATCCTGGGATGTATGCCATCCGGTCCCATGGCCTTGTCCACCTTCAATTTTGCAAGCTGTTCTGACACAACATCTTCTGTTAATGGTGTGGCATCTACTCCATTCCCATTTGTATATTTATCAATCACAGGTGGTCCTTTTCTAGGATTTTCTTTAGTAAAAACAGAGCAGAAGTATTTTTTTTAGCATGTTCACTTTTTCAATACCACTTTCCACAAATCCGTTCTCATCACTTTTGAGTCCTGCAATTCCACCTCTGACTTTCCTCATCTCCCGAATATATCTGAAAAAAAGTTGTCGCCACACTTCACATCTTTTACCATCTTTTCTTCTGCCTTTGATTTTGCTATCCTTATTTCTCTTTTGGTCTCTTTTAGTTTTATCCTATATTCTTTTCTGTGTTCCTCTGTTTGCAAACTTCTGAATTTTGTGAAAGCTGTATTTTTTGGCTTTATTTGTGCAGCCACTTCTTTGGAGCACCAAATAGGTTTCCTTTTCCTCTTGTTTTTATTTATTTTCCTTACATATGTATCTGTTGCCCCTTTTATTACCTTCTTTAGTTTAGCCCATTGCAATTTCACTTCCCTCATCTCCCACCCTGCCAACTCCTCCGTTAGCTACTTAGTCATTTTACTGGTCAGAGTTTCTGAAGTCTACGACTTTGAGTTTGCTGTGATCGGACTCCGCCTTGGCTTTAATCTCAAACCACACTGTGTGATGCTCACTGTTGCTCACATGGGCACCCTCCCGAATATTTGACACGCTATCTCCTTTGGTGAGTACTAAATCCAACATCGAGCCTTCCCTGGTCAGTTCCATCACCATTTGTCTAAGTAATGCATCTTGGAAGGCATCCACAATTTTTTTTACATCTTTCCAGATTTGCAGAAGGAATTCTCCAGTCCACATCAGGTAAATTAAAGTCACCCAATAGGATCACTTCCCCTTCATGGCTATCTTTGCAATATCCATAATCAATTTGTTATCTATTTCTTTGATTTGAGTTGGAGGCCAGTATGGATAACAGTGCCATCTCCTCTTTCCAACACAATCCATATTCCTTCTTCTTTACCCCACGTCTCTTGCATTTCAGCATCTTTTTTTTTTATTTATGAATTTTAGTCAAATACAATAACCAAATATAATACAAAGACAATCTCATAATTCAATTATAAGCAAAAATATATATAAAAGAAACAAAAGGCAGCGATAAAGTCCACATCATGAGAATACGGTTGCAATACTAGAAAAGAATATAACAAATCAAGCAGAAAACAAGGCAATAAGCCCATAAAATTGGAGGCAATTTATTTATTTATTTATTTATTTATTTAACAATTTTTATATACCGCACTATTTGTTATCAGTGCGGTTTACATTTAACAAAGTTTTCAGATCAGAGAAGACTGATTGAAATTACATTATAACAAGGAATAAAACGTGGAGAACATGGGAAACTATTTACATATTGACATGTATCAGGATGATTGAGGAATACATGAAACTATATACATAAAGATAAGGCATAATAGTTGATGCTTGATCTGAAAGTACGTACATTCAAACATTACCCTCCCCAACTAAACTCTGTCTCTCAAACAATTTTTTTTTCCAAATGAGTAATATCAACAAAAACATAAGCTCCATCATAATTGATGATGCATTACAAGGGAATCGTAGAAAAAAGGTGGCACCCAAAGCTAGAACCTGAGGCTTTAAAGATAAAAATTGCCTCCGACGTAGTTGGGTGCCACGAGACACACTGGGAAAAACATTAACTGTCTGTCCACAAAACTTGGCAGATTTTGCCTTAAAGAAAGCCTTTAGAATACGCTGCTTAATCAGAACTGATGGAAAAGTGACCAGCAAAGTGGAACGTAAACTGATAATATCTAGAGAATCCTCCAAAAAGGCGGTTAAAATTAGACATAGAAGGAATTACCTCATCCAGCCTGCCCTCAGCAGAGTTAATCTTTTTAGAGCCTGAGGGAATATAGTAAATTTGTGAAACATCAATAAGATCAGGTATGGCTAAAATCTCTTTCAAATATTTGTCCAACAGGTAACTTCAGCATCTGGGAGTAGAAGCGGAAGCTCAGAAGAGGATCCAAGAGCTATAAACTGGACTGGAGCAGGCAGATTAACCAAAACTTTAAATTTCCTTTCCGACTCTGAGGTCTCAGATAACCCAGAGACAGGGCAAGGAGGAGGAGATCTCCCACCAGAGCTCAAGGAAGCTCCCTTGGGAGAGGACTGCGCCAACGGGGAGGAGCAAAATGCTTATCCAGGGGGCCGACCGGTTTTGAAACTCCGGTATCAGCACCCTGGGGTCTGCTATACACTTTAGCCTTCCTTTTGCCCATAATACAGAAGAAAATAATACTGTCAAATAATCAAACTAATCAAACAGAGAAAATTAAGTAGTTATAGAGCAAACCTTAACATTAATAGCCCACAACCTCCCTAGTAGTATAGCTGCTAAGACGCCGCTGTGATGCCAAAGGGGCGCCAAAGGAGAGGGTCCTGCCCCTTTAGACACGCCCCTTCAGAAAACACCCCACGGTCGCGGAGACAAGAATCCAACAAACTTACAGCCAAGAAGACCCCACCAGGAGCAGGCTACCCTGGGCGTGCCTGCCCGATGTAGTTAAGGGAGCAGCAGCTTCGGCAACACACAGTGCAGTCCCGGCAGTCTCTTGGGCAGATGGACAGGGCCCAGCACACCTCTTCACACGCCGCAGCCAAATTCCCTTTCAGCATCTTTAATATTGCTTTTGATATATAGGGCTACTCCTCCTCCTTTTCTACCCTCTTTTCTCTTCTAAATAGATTATAGCCAGCTATGGCTATATCCCCATTCATGCAACTCATTAAACCATGTTTCTGTAATGGCCACAATTGTCTAAGTCCATTGCCACCATTAGGGCTTCCAGATCAGGAACTTTGTTGGTTAGGCTTCAAGCATTTGTGCTCATTGCTTTTCAGCATTTGTTAACTGGTTTGCCTGTATTTTGCATGGATTTTGTTTTACATGCCTCTTCCCACTTGCCACTGATGTGTGGTTTAAAAGTGTGGCTGTTTCCACTGTTATTATGTTTTAGCTGGGAGTGACGTCCTGAACTTATTGTTCTCCATTTGTCACCCCCTTTCCCTAGTTTAAATGCCTGTCCATATATTGACTGAATTTTTCATTTAGGATCCTCTTCCCTGTGACAGAGAGATGTAGTCCATCAGCACAGTATAGTCTCTTGTTGGTCCATCTGTTTCCCCAGTCGCCTATATATCCAAATCCTTGTTTGCATCAGGTTTGGAGCCATGTATGCAATGCAGCCTTTCTGCCCCCTTACCAAGAACAGGTAGAACGTCTGAACATCTGAATGCTACAGTGTTAACAATGGGCTTGAGTTTCTCTCCCAAAGTTTGGAAGTCCCTTTGAACTGCAGACGCACTGTTTCTAGCCAGATCATTTGTACTCAAGTGGATAACAATGTTAATTTTGGAGTGCTCACTTTCTGCACTAACTATACCAACAATTTGGTTTGTATTCCAGCTGGCTGAAGAGCCTGGGAGGCATTTGACTATTTTCTCTCCTTTGAACTGTGTTCTCAAGTTGGTGCCTCTGAAGATGGAATCTCCAAGTAGTAGTAGTTTCCTGTTTTGTGATTTTTTTCTTCATATTTGGTGCATTAACAGTAAGTTGGGCATTGTCTCTCTCATGTAAGGGCACTGCAGTTTCCAGGGATTGGGCAGCATCATTATCCAAAGCAGAGAAGTCATTATGCAAGGATATCTCTTGATGTATAGGGTGTCTCCCTGTTACAGGTTTCAACCTACTAGAGCCCACTGTGATCCATTTGTTCCTGGGCTGTTTGATTCTTTGTGGAAGCGGTGGTAGATTTTGTACAGTTTGTACCCTTGAGAAGGTGTGTTTAATCGCAGCTAATTCTTCCCTTAGTAGAGCCAGTTCTTCATGCATAGCAGCTAACTTGAGGCATATAGGGCAAGCTCTTAGGTACCAAATGATTCTTCTGAGAATGAAAGCACCACACTTATTGCACTGAATACACGACATGCTGAATAAGACTGTTATAAAGTGGTCTTGTAAAATCTGAAAGCTTAGCTTTGTGTAGTCCTCGGTGCTGTGATGAGCAGAACTGGATCAGTCAACTTGGTCAAGATACAGAGTTGATTCAATTAACCACACCCTGTGAAAAAGGCTTGTAAAGCATAGTTACTCACCTGTAACAGGTGATCTCCGGGAACAGCAGGAAAGCGTAGTTACTCACCTGTAACAGGTGTTCTCCAGGAGCAGCAGGAATCAGTCCTCACTTATGGGTGACGTCGGCGCCGACGGAGCCCTCGCGGAGCAATTTTCCCCCGCTTTCAAAGAAAGCCTTTGGGAATTGCAGCGCGCATGCGCGGTCGTCTTCCCGCCCGAGGGTGCCATCTTAGCCAGTCAGATGACATAGCTAAAAAAGACAGCATAAAAATTTGCAAAAAAGAACATAAGCAGACGATTGCAACTCCAAGGGGAGGAGGGAGGGTAGTGAGGACTGATTCCTGCTGCTCCTGGAGAACACCTGTTACAGGTGAGTAACTACGCTTTCTCCAGGACCAAGCAGGAAGTCAGTCCTCACTTATGGGACTCCCAAGCTCAAGGCTACCGGAGACCCTAAGCACAAAAATGAGCTCCCTCTAGCTCAGCAGCACAGAAGGATAGAATCTTCGCTGAATTATCACCCACCGGTAGCCCACATCCGGGATGGAGGGTAGGAGTTGCTCAGACCTCAAAGAGATTACGGAGGACTGCCTGTCCGAAAGCACTGTCCCTACGGGACTCCCTCTCGAGACAGTAATGGACCGCAAAAGTCTGGCTCGAAGACCAAGTAGCGGCCCGGCAGATGTCTGCCAGCGGGACAGAGCGGAGGTAAGCCACTGACGTGGCCTTTGCCCGAACGCAATGAGCCGTGACTCGACTTTCTAAGGAGAGTCCGGCTGCCCCATAAGCCCAAGAGATACAGTCCGCAACCCAGATGGACAGAGTACGCTTGGAGACCGGGAGCCCCAATTTATTGGGGTCAAAAGACACAAAAAGCTGAGCAGCTTTACGGTGCTCCCGCGTACGGTCAAGGTAGAAGTTCAATGCCCTTCTACAGTCCAGGGTATGGAGGACCGTTTCAGCTCGGCTGGAGTGCGGTCTGGGAAAGAAGGTTGGAAGTACCACCTCCTGATTGATGTGAAAAGGGGAGACCACTTTAGGCAGAAATTTTGGGTGAGTCCGTAGGACTACCCTATTTTTGTAGAACCTAGTGTAAGGGGGATCAGACACGAGGGCCTGCAATTCACTTACGCGCCTAGCGGAAGTGAGGGCTATCAAGAACAGTGTTTTCCAAGACAGAAAACGGAGAGAACAGGTAGCCATAGGTTCAAAAGGCGGACAGGTGATCCGCTGCAAAACCACATTCAGGTCCCAGTCAGGCGCTGGCGGGCGCAGAGGTGGTTTAAGTAGAAGGAGACCTCGGAGAAACCTCGCTACGAGAGGGTCATTGGAGAGAGGTCTGCCGTCCACTGGCACATGATGTGCTGAAAGAGCACTGAGGTGAACTTTGACGGAGTTGGACTTAAGTCCCAGATTAGAGAGGTGCAGCAAGTACTGCAAGATCACCGACACCGGGCAGGAGAAGGGATCCTGAGACTGTTGGGCACACCAGACTGCAAAGCGACGCCATTTAAGGGCGTAGCATTTGCGGGTAGAAGGCCGTCGCGAAGCTAAGACGACCTCCTCCACCTCCGCCGGCAGGAGAAGGGGAGCAAGGACTACCCTCTCAGCAGCCAGGCCATGAGGTTGAGAGACCTGAGGTTGGGGTGCAGAAGGGACCCCTGATCCTGAGTGAGGAGATCCGGTTGTACCCCCAGAGGGATTGGATCCTCCACCGCCAGTTGCAGCAGGAGCGGAAACCACGGCTGCCTGGGCCAGCGAGGGGCCACCAGGATCATGAAGGCTTTGTCTCGGAGAACCTTGAAAAGAGTCCGAGAGACCAGCGGGATGGGAGGGAAAGCGTACAGAAGGCTCCCCGACCACGAGATCAGAAAGGCGTCCGCCGCCACCCGAAGGGGGTGTGGCTGACGAGAGCAGAAGCGAGGAAGCTGCCGGTTGTGAGGACTGGCAAAGAGATCCACCGTGGGGAGACCCCACTTGAGGAAGAGCTCCTGAACTACCAAGGGATCCAGACGCCACTCGTGCGGCTGGAGGACCCTGCTGAGTTTGTCTGCAAGGCAATTTTCTTGGCCCGGGAGATAAACTGCCTTGAGGAGAATGCCGTGACTGACGGCCCAAGAGCAGAGCTTCTGTGCCTCCCGGCAGAGGAGGAAGGAGCCCGTGCCCCCCTGCTTGTTCACGTAGAACATGGCAACTTGATTGTCCGTCTGGACAAGGACGGACTGTTGGGAAGTCAGGTGGGAGAAGGCCTTGAGAGCTAGGCGGATCGCCCTGAGCTCCAGGAAGTTGATCTGCTGAGCAGACTCCCACGTGGTCCAGAGGCCCTGAGTACGTGCCTCTTGGCAATGTGCTCCCCAGCCCAGGAGGGATGCATCGGTGGTCAGCACCCGGGTCGGCTGAGGTGACTGGAAAGGCATTCCGAATATCAGGTTCGGCTGCCGGAGCCACCACCGGAGAGACGAGAGCAGCGGCTCGGAGACGCGCACTAGGTCTGCCAGGCCGCCTGTGGCTTGTCGCCACTGCTGGCGGAGACACCATTGAGCAGACCGCATATTTAGGCGGGCATTGGGGGTCACATGGACGGTGGAAGCCATATGGCCGAGCAGTCTCAGGAAGCGCCTGGCGGAGACCAGGGGCTGGCTGCGAAAGCGGCCGGCTAGGTCCATGAGCCGTTGAGCCCTGTCGAGCGGTAGGTACGCTCGTGCCCGAGGAGTGTGCAGCCTTGCGCCGATGAACTCGAGATCCTGTGAGGGGAGCAAAGTGGACTTTGCGAAGTTTATAACAAAGCCCAAGTGCTGCAGCAGAGTCACCGTGCGGCACGTGGCGTTGGTGACCTCCTGAGCGGACGCTGCTCTGATGAGCCAGTCGTCGAGGTACGGAAAGACATAGAGGCCGTGAAGCCGGAGATGGGCCGCCACGACCGCGAGACATTTTGTGAAGACTCGCGGTGCGGAGGATAGGCCAAAGGGCAGTACTCTGTACTGGTAATGATTTCCTGCCACCACAAACCTTAGGTATTGGCGGTGGCTTGGGTGGATGAGGATGTGCGTGTAGGCATCCTTTAGATCCAAGGAGCATAGCCAATCTCCCTGCTGGAGGTAGGGCAGAAGGATTCCAAGGGTAAGCATTTTGAACTTCTCCCGCACAAGGAACTTGTTGAGGTTGCGCAAGTCCAGGATGGGTCTGAGGCCCCCTGTTCTCTTTGGTATCAGAAAATACCTTGAATAAAAGCCTTGACCTCTCAGGTGGTGGGGCACCGGTTCCACCGCCTGTTCCTGCAGAAGACCTGCTAACTCCTGAAGGAGCAACTCCCTGTGCAGAGGGGGGCGCGAAGGTTCTCCCGGAAAATAGGAGGGAGGGACCTGATGGAAGTGGAGAAGGTAGCCTTCTCGCACGACCTGAAGTACCCAGGCATCTGCGGTGATGCTGGACCACCTGTGGCCGAAGTGAACCAGCCGGCCTCCGGTGCTGGGAGGAACCAGCGGGGGGGGAGAGGCTATGCTGAGCGAGTCAAAAACCCCCACCCTGCTGAGCAGGGGCTGGTGGTGCAGGCTTGGGGGCTTGCTGCCTACGGGACCCATTACCCCGTCCCTTGGCCTGCTGGCCCTGTTGGGGAGCTGCAGGGGCCTGATAATGGGGGTACTGTTTGTAGGCAGCCCCCTTCCTCGGGTAAAAGGACTTTTTTCCCGAGCCCTTCTTTTTCTGGGAAGGGGCGGAGGTCTTCCTAGAAAGCCTGGTCCTGGTGAGAGTCTCAGTCTCAATTTGTGCAGCCTTTTCCGCCATGGGCTTGCCAAAGAGGTTTTCGCCTCGGCAGGGGACATCGACCAACTTGTCCTGTACCCAGGGCTCAAGATCCGACGACTGAAGCCAAGCCTGTCGGCGGGCACCGATGCCGGCTGCGGCCACTCTAGCCGAGGCCTCAAAGCCATCATAGGCTGCTCGGGACATGAACTTTGAGCATTCCCGAATGCCCGTGGACAAGGCTAGGAACCTCCGCAAGGGCTCCTCGGAGAGACCAGCGGAGAATCCGGCTAGCTCTTTAGCCAGATCCCGGAGATACATGCCCATGTAGAGCTGGTAAGTCTGGACACGACATGCGAGCATAGAGCCCTGGAAGCACTTCTTGCCAAGGCCATCCAGGTTACGGGCCTCCCTTCCAGGAGGCACCGAGGAGTGCATCTTCTGGCTCTTAAGACGATGCATGGCCGATTCCACTACCATGGAATGGTGTGGCAGCTGTGCCTTCTGAAAGCCAGGGCTCTTGCGGACCCGATAGATAGAATCGACCCGCTTGCTCAGGACCGGCGAGGAGGCCGGACTCTCCCACATGCGGAAGAGTAGTCGTTCCAGCATAGGAGGAACCGGCACAGTAAAGTGCTCCCTCGCGGGAGAGTCATACTGGAGGGCGTCGAGCTCTTCGGCTCGAGGCTCCTCCTCGGGATCCGCAGGGAAGGCCAAAGCCTTGGCCATATCCCTAACGAAGTCCGAGAACCGGGCATCCTCCGGGGGGGACTGCTTCCGAGGCTCGGACCCCGGTGAGTCCGATGGGACACACCGAGTCCGGAAAGAATCAGGTGACTCTTCCTCCTCAGACTCCCAGACCGACTCCGACGAGGACTCGGTGGGGTCGGCCCGGGCAGGATGCGGCGCCAGCCGCCCCGACGTCGAGGGAGTCGGCGTCGGCGACCTCGGTCCCGAACGGGAGGCCGAGGGTGACCTCGACCGAGGATTGACTCGAGTTCTCATTGACTCGAGGATCGGCTCGGTCTCCGGGGTCGACTTGGACGTCGACGTCCCAGCGGTCGGGGCAGCGGCGCCAGCGAGGCCAGCGAGCAGTGCCCGCTGCTGGTCCATGAAGGCAGACAGTCTGCTCTCCAAGGCCGTCAACCTGAGTCCGAGCTCAGGTGACCCAGCAGCCCCCGACTCGGGCCCCGACAGCGTCGGGCCCGACGTCGGCTGTCGCGGAGGCGAGTCCAGAAGGACTACAGGACTTACCCGGGCAGGCATCTCCGACTCCAGGCGAGGTCGCTTCGGGAGATGTTCCTTCTCCAAGGACCCGGGGCGGCTGTCGGGGCTATGCGACCTGGCCCTCGCGGAGCCAGGAGCGACCACCGACGCCGCCCTCGCGGGTTTTTTCCTTCCGACGATGGTCCCCGGAGGGAGAACCCCGGTCGGAGGAGCTCCGGCGACGGTCCGAGCTGGAGCCCTTTGACACGGAGGCCTCCGACGAGGTCCGGGTACGGCTGGGGTCAGCGAAGATTCTCTCGCGCTGATGCCGCCGACTTCTCAACGCCTTCGAGGACAGTTTTGCTGCAGGGCCCACAGATCAGTTCCTCATGATCCGGGCCCAAGCAGCGGAGGCAAAAGTCGTGTGTGTCGGTTAGTGACATATTTCGGTCACACCGACCACACCGCTTAAAGCCACTGGCAGCCATCGGGGGAAAAAGGGCCCCTGCGAGGTCAAAGGACCGGGCTGCCAGGGAAAACGAAAATGAAAGCTGACTAAGTCAGAAAAACCGAAAAAACGCTAGAGGACTCGAGACCGGCGTCGCGAGTCCGGGCGGGAAAACGATCGGCGTCGAACCGAAAGAAAAAAGTATAAAATAAAGAGGAAAATCAACTTTTTCGCGGGGACAAGACGGGGACGTCTGCAGGGCTCCGCGGAAAAAAGAAGACTGGCTAAGATGGCACCCTCGGGCGGGAAGACGACCGCGCATGCGCGCTGCAATTCCCAAAGGCTTTCTTTGAAAGCTGGGGAAAATTGCTCCGCGAGGGCTCCGTCGGCGCCGACGTCACCCATAAGTGAGGACTGACTTCCTGCTTGGTCCTGGAGAATTTAGTCTTCAGATATGGGTATCGTCGGTACCGACGGAGCCTGCGCGGGAACGCTCCCCAACGTCCAATTAGAAAGCTTTTGGGAGCATCCCACAGCGCCTGCATGCTGCCTTCCCGCCTTTCCCAACTGCCTCTCTCCAGTTGAGTTTTAAAGCTGAGACAAAGAGAGAGAGAGGAAAGGAAAGATAGACAGAGAGATACAACTCCTAGGGGAGGTGGGTGGGTTGTGAAGACTAAATTCCTGCTGTTCCCGGAGATAGCACAGTTACTTACCTTGTTACCCTGCACCCACTCCCTAACCTTGAGGGTTAAGGAGGGATGGGCCTTTTGTAGTTGTGGGGGCCAAATGATAGTCGGGAACAAGAATATTTATTTTGTAAGGATTTATTTACCCCGCTCCTTGGTGGAATGGAACAGGCGTGAGGATTACCAAAACAGGAACAAAGGAAAATTCCAGGCTTTGCAATACTGTGCTTAAATTATTCTTCACACTGGAGTGCACATTACATCATGTGTCCTTTTACTTTGTATTCACAAATAACCAAGTGAGAAACAATAATGCTCATGTGTTGTAACCAGATTATATTTTAGCTTATTTTCCTAGTGCTTCATAAGCTCTTCATTCAGGTACATAAACACTACTCATTTTCATAAGCTTTGCATCCAGGTATTTGAACAGCATACCATTCAGGATAAGGTAGAAAATATGACCATTCAAGCTTTGCTTTAGTCAGCCTTGTCAATCAGCCCAATTGAGCAGTCCATTGGCTGATTAATTTCAATCATGGGCAACGGAGCAGGTAATGGTATTCCTGTCTCAGGACTATTTCCTGCTTGGACTGAGTTTTGTTCAGCAACAGCTCTTTCATCTAAGAACTGTTTAAACTCACTGAGAAGAAGTTCAGCCTGCCTTCTAGCTGGGCTAGACTGAGGATATTCTCCTTGCTTGGGTAAGTGATTATTTACTTCTGGAAAGCAAGTAATGCCGTCTCTGTTTAAACAATCAATGCCTGCAGTGGAGTTACCCCTCCCTCACTTATCTCTGTTTGCAAGTGTTGGGTTAACAAGTTCCTCTGCACGAGATCTGCTTTTAAAGAGTGATTCAAAGGTAGGACCTCCTGAATTATCTTGGCTTAATTCTCTTCTGAACAGTTCAGCTGAATTCTTTATGTCAGCCTGCTTGCTAAAAGCTTGAGCTGTTTGGTGAGAAAAGCTGGGTTTGTCTAAAGAGACTTCAGGCTGTAGCCAACGGCTCTCACACTGCCTGAAACTGTCCTGAGCTTTAAAGTCTGCATTCACTCTTTCTGGCTTCTCATAAAACTTGTCATATGAATTAAATACAGTAGGTACCTTAAAATGAGGCTTGTCTGAGAATGCCTTGCCACGGTGCCTTTCTCTCCAAGGGTCAACTGTGTCTTCCAGAAACCTAGGCTTTAATCCTGGGTCTCTCAGTGCTTCTAACCTCTGTTGCTCCCAGAAGGTTCTTTCAGGCACTGAGTATCCCTGGTACCTACTTCCTGGTTCTGAATCCCTTTTCCTTGTATTACGGCTGGGCAGTGTTTCTCTTGCTAGGTCAAAGGATTCTGCATCCAAGAGAGCTTCTTGCTTTTCCAGCGTCCTTTGCCTTCTCACTCGTGGGCTCAATCCACTTTCACTCCTCATTCCATTCGTCCTACTCCTCATCAACATCCTACTACTGTCTTCCTTCTCTCTGCTTAACAAGGTGCCCCTGCTCTGGGGAGCCCGCCTCCTACTAGGGCGTGCCCAATCAGCAGCTCTGCTTCTCTCCTCCCCTGAGGTGAACTGTGTTAGCTGATTAGCTCCCTGCAGCTTGTGCTGAGAAGGGAAAACCTTGCATTCTCCTGCAATACCTGAACCAACCAGCGGGTCAGTATCAGTTTCTATGGCTTCCAGCCCTGCCACTGCGTCACAACCTGTAACAGGTGATCTCTGGGAACAGCAGGAATAAGTCTTCACATATGGGTATCGTCGGTACCGACGGAGCCTGCGCGGAAACGCTCCCCAGCGTCCAGAAAGAAAGCTTTTGGGAGCATCTCACAGCACCTGCGCGCTGCCTTCCCGCCTTTCCCAACCGCCTCTCTCCAGTTCGAGTTTTAAGCTGAGACAAAGAGAGAGAGAGGAAAGGAAAGATAGATAGAGAGATACAACTCCTAGGGGAGGTGGGTGGGTTGTGAAGACTTATTCCTGCTGTTCCCAGAGATCACCTGTTACAGGTAAGTAACTGTGCTATCTCCAGGAACAAGCAGGAATGAGTCTTCACATATGGGGACTCCCCAGCTAGAGATGCCAGGGAGATCTCCAAGGTTGTGAGTCCCTGAGAAGGGCTCTACCTGCCCCCATGGATGTCGGGCATCCAACCAGGGATGGGGGGTAGGAGTTGATTAGGTATGGAACAGGTGTTTGAGAACAGCCTGACCAAACAAGGCATCCCGGCGGGAGTCCTTGTCCAAGCAGTAATGGGCTGTAAAGGTATGAACCGAGGCCCAGGTGGCCGCTCGACAGATTTGGTCGATGGACACAGAGTTCAGACGAGCCATAGAGGCTGCCATGGCCCTCACATTGTGAGCTGTGACATGGCCTTCCAGAGAAAGGTTCTTACTCTGGTAGGCGAAAGAAATACACTGAGCAATCCAATTGGACAGAGTTCTCTTAAAGACTGGAAGTCCCAAATGAGAGGGATCAAAAGCAACAAAGAGTTGAGAGGACTTTCTATGTTGCTGTGTCCTTTGTAAGTAAAAAGCGAGCGCTCTCTTACAATCCAGGGTATGGAGATTCCTCTCTGCATTTGATGCATGAGGTCCTGGAAAAAAGACAGGTAAATACACCTCCTGGTTCAGATGAAAAGGTGAGACCACTGTAGGCATAAAGTGTGGATTAGTCCTGAGGACTACCTTGTCATGATGGAACCTTGTATAAGGAGGATTAGCCACCAAGCTTGCAGCTCACTGATGCAGCGAGCTGAGGTGACTGCAATGAGAAAAGTAACCTTCCAGGAAAGAAATTTCAAGGAGGTAGTGGCTAAGGGTTCAAAGGGTGGCTTCATTAGCTGGCCAAGAACCAAATTCAAGTCCCATGCCACTGGAGGTGGTCTAATGGGAGGTTTAGTTAAAAGAAGGCCTCTCATGAATCTTGCAATAAGAGGATGAGAGGAAATAGGCTGTCCATTGAGAGGCTTAAGGGATGCTGCAATAGCACTCAAATTGACTCTTACTGAATTTGTTTTAAGGCCTGCATGGGATAAATGCAGCAAATACTCTAGTAAAGAATTCAGAGGTATTGCAAGGGGGTTAAGACCCTTCTGTGCACACCAAATGGTAAACCTTTTCCATTTAAAAGCATAGGAACGTCTAGTTGAAGGCTTTCTGGAAGCATGAAGGATATCCTTCACCTGCTGAGAAAGATGCAAATCTTGAAGGTCTAGGCCTTCAGCAACCAGGCTCTGAGATGAAGAGACTGGGGATTTGGGTGCCACAAAGTTCCCTCCTTCTGGGACAGGAGGTCTGGAGCAGATCCCAAGTCCAAGGAGGGAGCTTGAGAGAGATGCAGAAGTAGAGGGTACCACACCTGGCGTGGCCAATGTGGTGCTATGAGGATCATAGACCCCTTGTCTCTCTGAAGTTTGAACAGTGTCTTGGGAATTAGGGGAATGGGTGGAAAGGCATAGAGGAAGTCTTGCCCCCAATGAAAGAGGAAGGCATCCCTGGCCTGAACTCCCTGACACGAAATCCTGGAACAGAACCGGGGAAGTTTGGCATTCAACGGACTTGCAAAGAGGTCTATGTCCGGGGTTCCCCAAATTCGGAAGATCCTGGCTATCTGGTCCCCATGGAGGGACCATTCGTGAGGAAGCAGAACTCGACTGAGTCTGTCTGCCCAAGAGTTCTGAACCCCTGGAAGATACACTGCCATGAGATCAATTTGATGCTCTCTGGCGAAGGCCCACAATCTCAAAGCTTCGTTGCAAAGCGACAGAGAGCCAGTCCCGCCCTGCTTGTTCAGGTAGAACATGGCTACTTGGTTGTCCATGTGGATGAGGACTGTCTTGTAGCTGAGCAGGATGTGGAAGACTCTGAGAGCTAGAAGAATTGCTCTGAGCTCCAAGAGGTTGATATGTAGAGATGTCTCTTGTGGAGACCAGATGCCCTGGGTGGAGAGATCTTGTAGATGAGTTCCCCAATCCCTTGGAGAGGCAACTGTTGTAAGGATTGCTTGGGGTAGCGACTGTTGAAAGGGGGACCCCAGCAACAGATTTTGAGTGGACCTCCACCACTGGAGAGACCAGAAGAGGCGACTGGAGGTTGCTATTTTGTCTGACAGGCACCCTGATGCCTGGGTCCATTGGGTGGATAGAGTCCACTGAGCTGCCCTCATGTGAAGGCGAGCGTAAGGAACCACATGCACGGTGGATGCCATGTGGCCTAACAGTTGTAACATTTGTCGAGCAGTTAAATGGGACTTTAACTGAATTTGTGAGGCTAACTGCACCAAGTGTAGGCAACGGGCCTGGGGAAGATAGGCCCTTGCAGTTGTGGTATCCATCAAGGCCCCTATGAACTCTAATGACTGAGTAGGGGTGAGATGGGATTTTGGGATGTTTATTACAAGTCCCAGATACTGAAGAACACGCCTTGTGCAGGGTAGGGAAGTCTGGGCCTCTGACTGGGACGGAGCTCGGATGAGCCAGTCGTCCAGATATGGGAATACAAATATTCCTAGAGTGCGTAGAAATGCAGCTACTACTGCCATGCATTTTGTGAACACTCTTGGAGCAGAGGCCAGACCGAAAGGAAGCACTCTGTATTGGTAGTGCTTTCCTTGATAAAGGAACCGAAGGAACCTTCTGTGTGTTGGATGGATAAGGATATGGGTGTACGCATCCTTGAGATCTAGAGAACAAAGCCAATCCTGACTCTGAAGGTATGGAAGGAGAGCATCGAGAGAAATCATCTTGAATTTCTCCTTGTATAGAAACTTGTTCAATTCTCTGAGATCTAATATGGGTCTGTAGCCCCCTGTTTTCTTTGGGATAAGAAAATAGGGGGAGTAGAACCCTGAGCCTTGTTGAAGAAGGGGTACTTCTTCTATTGCCCTTTGGGCAAGAAGGGTAGCAAACTCCTGACCCAGAAGGTCGAGGAGAGATTTTGGAGAATTGAACTGTCTCACCATGGTGTGAGGAGGAAGGTTTAAGAAATGAAGCTTGTACCCCTCCCTTATGATGGAGAGGGTCCATTGCTCTGCCGTGACTTGTTCCCATCTGGGAGCAAAGTGGGCTAACCTTCCTGGAATGGTGAGAGGCTCTGGTTCTTCTAGAGCCAGAAAGGCTAAGTTCTCTAGATGTAAGTCAAAGGCCCTGAGGAGGCTGAGGCTGTTGGGCCGTAGCAGTCCTTGCAGCCTTAGGCTTGGCTTGTTTAGGTTGTTGCTGACGCTTTGCAGCAAAACGACCTGCAGAAGATGTCTGCTGACCATAAACAGGATAATATTTCCCCTTTTTGGGAAAGAAAGCCTTTTTGAATAACCTTTTTCTAACAGGAGCAGAAGTAGACTTTGAAAGTCTATCTAAGGCAGAATTCTCAGCATCCATCTGAGTGGCCTTTGCTTGCCAATCCTTGCCAAAAAGGTTTTCACCTGTACAAGGAAGATTTCCTAATCCATCCTGGACCCAGGGTTCCAAATCAGAAGCTTGTAACCAAGCAACTCTGCGTGCACCTATGGCAATAGCCGAGGCTCTGCTGGCACACTCAAAAGAGTCAAAGGCTGCACGGTTGGAAAATTTGGAAACATCCTGGGCATGTTTAAGCCAGGTGAGAAACTCTTCCCTTTTATCTTCTGAGATAAAAGGAGATAAAGTTTGCAGATGATCTGTAACTTCTAAAGGTAAAAAGTGGACTGTTGTAGTTATTGTTATGGAAGGACAGACTAGATGGGCCTTGTGGTCTTTTTCTGTCATCATGTTTCTATGTTTCCTTTAGAAACATCCCCGTATAGAGACTATAGGAGTTGATTCTGGCAGCAAGCATATTGGCCTGGAAAATTCTCCGGCAAAAAGCATCCAAGGTTCTGCATTCTCTTCCTGGAGGATTAGATGAGTGTCTTTTTGCACTCTTTATCTTCTTCATAGCAGACTCTACCACAATAGAGTGGTGAGGAAGCTGAGTCTTATGAAAGCCAGGACAAGGAGGAACACGGTACATGGTGTCCAACCTACGAGAATGAGGGGAGATAGTGAGAGGTGTCTCCCATATGCCCAACATGTGATCATAAAGGATCTCATGAATTGGTAAAGTAGCTGCCTCTTTAGGAGCCTTAGGATATTGTAAAATATCCAATTTTTTGGCTCTAGGCTCTGATTCAGGGGCCACTGAAATGGAGAGGCCCCTGGCCACTTCCCTAATGAAGTCTTGAAAAGACAAGTCTTCTGGAGGAGACAATCTTCTTTTTCGAGAAGAGGGCTCCTGAGGAAGGAGTACCGATGCTTCGACAGAAGCCTCTGATTCATCAGAGTCTTCAGAGGAATCGAAGTATCGCCTGTCTGGATGCTCCTGCAGAGCCCGATACGTGTACCGAGTGGTATCGACATCGGGAGTGATCGGTACCGATTCGGTACCGATGGGCATCACAGAACAGGGTACCGCTGCAGTCGACACCGAAGCCGATGTCGATGCAATTGGTACCGGCGCCGGAACCGATATCGGTGCCGGCGCCAGTACCGACAACGGAGTTTGTTGCGGTACCGGAGGCGTCGCAGCTTGTATGAATGCCGTAATGGCACGTTGCATGGTCAGAATATTCTGATCCATCGACGCAACCAATGTCTGGATGTCGGTACCAGTGGAAACCACCGGTACCCCAGAACATGGCAACAGGTGATCGGTCGAGGCCGAGCCATCGATGTCAACCTGTAACCCCATAGATGAAGCTTTGGAAACCGGAGCTTCCTGCCGGGGTAATTTTGCCGGTGCGGGATCCTCGAGAGCAAGCCCGGAGGCATCTCGATACTTAGAGGGAGATCTACCCTTCGAGGACCGGCTGGACTTATGTTTGGTTACCTGAGATCCATGGGAGGAAGAAGAAGCCCTGGAAGATGTCGATGCCACCGAAGCTGCATCAGAGGGAAACAGGGTACTGAGCTTGGCCGCTCGATTCTGTCGACCTCTTTTAGACATCATGGAACAGGACTCACAATCGGTGATGGAGTGGTCAGGACCCAAATATTTTAGACACCACTCATGGGTGTCAGTGATAGAAATAGTACCGCTGCACTTCGTGCACTTTTTAAACCCGGAAGCGGGCTTTTCCATGAGGAACATTTTTCTAGGCCTAAGGCCCAAAAGGAAAAAATGCACAGAAGTGGGAAACGGTATTTTTATTTTTTTTTAAAGAAGAAAGAAGAAAAGACCGGCGGTACCGGTCCGACGTTGAAGAAGGCAGACGCGCAACCAAAGAAATAAAGAAATATAAAGAACTTCTTCAGCGGTGACAGGAACACGACCTGCTGGCTCCGCGGAAAAGAACTGGAGAGAGGCGGTTGGGAAAGGCGGGAAGGCAGCGCGCAGGCGCTGTGGGATGCTCCCAAAAGCTTTCTTTCTGGACGCTGGGGAGCGTTCCCGTGCAGGCTCCGTCGGTACCGACGATACCCATATGTGAAGACTCATTCCTACTTGTTCCTGGAAATCACTTGTTACAGGTGAGTAACTATGCTATCTCCAGGAACAAGCAGGAATGTAGTCTTCACATATGGGGACTCCCTAGCTTTAGATGCCAGGGAGAAACCCCAGAAGTTGTGTGTCCATGAGAAAGGGCTCCACTTCCCCCCATGGATCTCTGGCATCCAATCAGGGATGGTGGGTAGGAGTTGATTAGGTATGGAACAGGTGTTGGAGAACAGCCTGACCAAACAAGGCAACCCGGCGGGAGTCCTTGTCCAAGCAGTAATGGGCTGTGAAGGTATGAACGGAGGCCCAGGTGGCTGCTCGACAGATGTCGTCGATAGACACAGAGTGTAGATGAGACATTGAAGCTGCCATGGCTCTCACATTGTGAGCTGTGACATGGCCCTCCAGAGGAAGATTCTTACTCTGATAGGCAAAGGAAATACACTGAGCAATCCAGTTTGACAGTGTTCTCTTGGAGACTGGAAGTCCCAAATGAGAAGGATCAAAAGCAACAAAGAGTTGAGAGGACTTTCTATGTTGCTGTGTTCTTTGTAAGTAAAAGGCTAGAGCTCTTTTACAGTCCAAAGTATGAAGATTCCTTTCTGCATTTGATGCATGAGGCCTTGGAAAGAACACAGGTAGGTAGACCACTTGGTTTATATGAAAAGGCGAGACCACCTTTGGCATAAAGTGTGGATCAGTCCTAAGGACTACCTTGTCATGATGGAACCTTGTACAAGGTGGATCAGCCACTAGTGCTTGCAACTCAGTGATGCGACGTGCTGATGTGATTGCAATGAGAAAGATAACCTTCCAAGAAAGGAATTTCAATGAGGTAGTAGCTAAGGGTTTGAAAGGTGACTTCATGAGCTGACCAAGAACCAAGTTTAAGTCCCATGCCACAGGTGGTGGCCTAATGGGAGGCTTAGTTAGCAGAAGGCCTCTCATAAATCTTGCTATAAGAGGATGGGAGGAAATAGGTTGTCCATTTAGAAGCTTGAAAGAAGCTGCAATAGCACTCAAATGGACTCTCACTGAGTTAGTCTTAAGTCCTGCATTGGTACCACAAGGGGGTTAAGACCCTTCTGCGAACACCATATGGTAAACCTTTTTCACTTGAAAGCATAAGAGCGTCTTGTGGAAGGCTTCCTGGAAGCATAAAGGATATCCTTTACTTGCTGAGGGAGGTTAAAAGAAAAGGAAAAAAGAAAGAAGAACCGGCGGTACCGGTAAAGCGTCGAGGAAGGTAGATGCGACCACAAAAAAGAAGGGAATAATGAAAAGTTTTCTGCGGTGACAGGAAAAACGAACTGCTGGCTCCGCGGAAAACGAAGAACTGGAGAGAGGCAGTTGGGAAAGGCGGGAAGGCAGCACACAGGCGCTGTGGGATGCTCCCAAAAGCTTTCTAATTGGACGCTGGGGAGCGTTCCCGCGCAGGCTCCGTCGGTACCGATGATATCCATATGTGAAGACTACATTCCTGCTTGTTCCTGGAGATCAGAACAATGGCTGCTGAAAAGTTCTAACTGAAGTCTTACTTCTCTGAATGAGCCCCAGTATGCAAAGGCCCCTGTAACCTTAAAATGTATAGCCTTGCTACAAAATTTAGCAGGAGACTAGGTCTCTGCAAATCTATCCACAACTTCCAGAGTGTCCACTCTATTGCAGATTTAGGCATCGTCTGCAAAGAGGCAAACCTTACTCGACAATCCTTCTACAATATCTCTCACAAAAAAGTTTAGAAAAACAAGGCCAAGAACCAATCTCTGTGGCACATCATAAATAATGTCCTGGGAATGTCAGAATGAATTCCATTTACCATTACTCTTTGTCAGCTCCCACTTAACCAGCTTCTAACCCAGCCAGTCACTTTAGGACCCATCCCAAGGGTGCTCAGTTTATTCATAAGTCATTTATGCAGAACGTGTCAAAGGCTTTGCTGAATATAAATACACCACATCTAGTACTCTCTCCTTTAGTCCCACTCTCTTGTCTCCCAATCAAAGAAATTAATCAGATGTGTCTGATAAGACCTACTTCTAGTAAAACCAATTCAGCCTCATATCCTGCAATCCACCGGATTCCAGAAACTGCACTACCCTATGTTTTAGCAGAGTTTCCATTTACTCACCACAGAGGTCAGACTAACCAGCCTGTCTAGTGTTTACAGCAGTAGACTGGTGATCAAGAAACCAGGGTTCAATTTCCACTGGCACTCCTTGTGGCCTTGGACAAGTCATTTTACCCTC
Organism: Ichthyophis bannanicus; assembly: GCA_033557465.1. NCBI lineage: Eukaryota > Metazoa > Chordata > Amphibia > Gymnophiona > Ichthyophiidae > Ichthyophis > Ichthyophis bannanicus. The sequence continues at coordinate 179,664,557 of CM066041.1, read as the reverse complement.
CATTGCCTCAGAAGAAATGAATGGCAGTCTACTTCCAGTCACACCTTGCCAAGAAAGCCCAGAGGTTGCTGGGTCATCAGCAGTCAGCATTGACTCAACAGCACACATTGCAGCTCCAGACTTCAGCCTGGCTTCCACTTTTGAGTAAAGTGACCACATGTGCTCTTCGCCACTCCTCTGGGACTACTTCTGACTCTAAAGAAGCTGCCCGAACTTCCTTAGTTCCTTCAATATCCTTAGATGTAGGGCCTTCCCATCCACTAGGTACACTAGGTGGTTACCTAGGGTGGTAGGCCCTGATGGGCGGCATCATTACCCCTCCCCCCCCCCCAATGAAGCGGCAGTTCAGCACCGCAGTGGTCTTTAAATGAGGATTGAGGCACCAACTGGCCCGCCATGCTGCCCCCCTGGCATCCATCTTCTCACCTGTGGGAAGGAGAGGCAGCACAGCGATCTGCTATGTCAGGTCTTAAAGTGCATGCACTGGCATGTTCATGACCAGCCATTCCTGTCCCCTCTAACAGGAAGTAACATTGGAGGGGGGCAGGAGTGTCAGGCCATGAGTACGCCAGCGCAGGCACTTTAGGACCCAATGCAGCAGATCGCTGTGCTGCCCCTCCTCCCTTAGGCGAAAGGATGGCTGCTGGGGGGGCGGGCAGCATGGTGGGATGGTTAGAGTTGCAATCCTTGGGATGGGGAGGGTGAGTGGCATGGAGGGTCTGCCTAGGATGGCAGAATCCCTCGGGCTGGCCCTGCTTAGATGTATCCCATCTTGCTCCGCTTAGATGTATCCCATCTGGCCCCCATTGCCTTTTCTACTTTTAGTTTAGTTAGCTCCTCATGAACACAGTCTTCTGAAAATTATTCATGATATATCCCACTTCCATTCCTATTTATGTCAATTTTCTACTCCGAGAACTTCATCTGTAAACACAGATCAGAAATATTTGTTAAGCAATTACACTTGATCCTCATTAACTTCTTCATATTCCTCCCCTTATCATTCTCTGATAAAACACCACTTTTATATTTCCTCTTATCATTAACATATCTAATAAAAAAGTTTATCCCCTCATTTTACTATATTGGCTGTTTTTTCTTCCATTTACATCTTTGTTTTCCTGACTGCTTTCCCAGTTTCCTATACAGGAAGAGTGTGCCTCATACCCCTTGCTCTGCTGGGAATCACAACTTTCGGTGTTTGAATAATTTGGAAAGACACGCATGAATAACAGAAGTTCTGCTACCCACAGAAGAGTGTGACAGGACCTATTCTAGTGGCATTTCATATCAGGAGGAAAAGGGAGAATCATGGATTGAAGGAGAAGAATGTTCAACCCTGTTCATTCTAAGGAGAGGAGCAGAGTCAGATCCTAACAATGGGATTCCAAAAGTCTGGCAGAATTACTTGGAATAGCCTGAAGGGTGATCAGAGGCAAGGGAGACTCCTGTATGTTTGTGATCTGTTCATGTGACTGTTTGAACTTATTTTATGGATCACCAGAAGGAAATACTTCAAATTATTTGTTGACTGTATGTTGACTATATAGCTTAATGTTGACCATAGTTTATGGTCAACATATTTCGCATGGACAATGCAATACAAAGTTCTAGAATTCATTACCAGAGGACGTAGTAAAATCTCTTAGTGTAGTTGGGTTTAAAAGAGGTTTAGACAAGATCCTGGAGGAAAAGTCCATAACCTTTATTAAAGAGGGCCAGGGAAATCCACTGCTTACCCTTGGAATAAGCAGCATGGAATCTGTGTATCTTTTTGGGAATCTAACAGGTTCTTGTGACCTAGATGGGCTGCTGTTGGAACCAGGACACTGGACTTGATGTCCCCTTGGTCTGACCCAATATGACATATCTTAAGTTTTTATGTTGTTTTTCCAGACCTAGGGCCTGATTCTGGGATGTGGGTTGCGGGGCTAAAGGCATTCGGCCTGATTCCCCCTCCAGCTCTCCCTGTATGTCCTGTGCATCAGGACGGGGAGAGTCGGCGGGGGGGTGGAGCGGGGGCAAGCCAGCCTGGCAGGACGTATAGGGACAATTCAGGTCACTGCCCTGCACATCCTGCCGGGTCCGTGGGGACGCACTGCTTATTCCATCTCAAAGGTGAAATAAGCACTGAAAACCTGACGATCAGGCCCAGGGATTCCCTTGTGGCCAGGACCAGGTGCAGGGGGATCCCCGCTGCCCGATCCAGGCCATGGCAGGCCGGCCTTGGGTCGAGCGGTGGTGAAAAGGGAGGCTGAGAACGCCGGAGTCGGGGGTGCCTGTGGGGAGGATATCCCTGCAAGCAGGAGGGGCAAACTGGGCCGTCCTCGGGCCCAATTCTGGCTACTGCTGGAACCTTTTGTTCCCATGGTCCAGAATATTGTCCAAATGGGCCCGTCTTGTTTGGGGCCATCCAGATGGCCTGGACATGCACCTATTTGAATTGGGCTCCTGAAGTGGTCTGAAATCAACAGCTCAGGAAAAGGGAGCCTGCTGGACTCTATCTATCTGGGTATTAGACATTTCTATTTTTTTTAAGGCTACTGTTTTCCACTGATGCCATCACTCAAGTCACATTGTGATCAGTTGGCAATGATACAATTTGTTTGAGGGGGGATGGGAAGTAATTAATTCTCAAAGCATCTTTCTGTAGCCTGTTCATGGGGTCTCTAAAGCCCACACACCAGATCATCAGATGCATCCTGGCATAGAACAAGCTGTAATCAGCGAGAGCGCCCAATCGTGTTTCATACAGTTGTGGTCAACATTATTAGCACCCTTGCAGTTCAACCCCTTAATGTCCAATATTTCCTAGAAAAATGTGGCCAGTGAAATGAATTGGGACTATATATGCACACATAGTTGAAACATAAAAGAATCAAATAAAACAAGGCCATTAAAAAAGTAAATAGTAGGAATTAGTATAAAAACTGGGACATTGCCGGGACATGATTATTCAAATGAAAAAGAACTGTTAGTCCAAACCACAAAATAATCCCATCCAGTGAAGCTTAGACTATGCTAAATGCCCATGAAAATTGTGAATTACTTATAAAGATTTTTCAAATATTTTTTTGTTGGAACATTTGTCATGAATGGATGAAATCCTTTCTTAAAACAAACTTTCCTTTTTATTCTCAAAATAGGTGAGCACGATCACCAAAATTGTGTGTAAACATCACAAGAGCATAACACATTAGTAAAACCAAAAACTTAACTTGTGAAATGACAATCGCTTCGCCAATGTAGGAACCAATCTGGAGAAAAGCACAGGAAATCCCAAAAGTTGAAAGCGAATACAGAAAAATCTTTATAATTAATTCACAATTCTCATGGGCATTTAGCATAGTCTAACCTTCATTGGAAGGGATTATTTTGTGGTTTGGACTAACAGTTCTTTTTCATTTATATGTTTAGTTACTGTTTTTTACAATAGTGTCTGACGTCACTACTCCTGAGACTGGAGCTACTACCACTGGTAATACTTTTACATTTTCTGAGGATGAAATTAAGCAATTGATTTATTTATTTATTTAGCTGTACTTCTATACCGTCTTTCACTGGGTCTATTTTTTATTTTAACGGTTCCCTCTCTTTTTGATTCTAACAGTTCTTTACAAGCTCTCTTTAGTGGAATTTAAGAATTTGAATAAAAAAATCAATCCGGATTCAGTTACATGCAGCAACTATTACCCAATATTTAAAGCAAAAGATGATCCCTCGAGGTCCTAGGATGACAAAACCACTTAGAATGTGGACAAAGCTTTCTATGACAAATGGAATGATAACTTAAATAAGTGTAGTTTGGACCTTACTGCTCTTCTAATTGAACGATTAGCGATCAAAGGGGACAGTGTCAAAAAACAGCTCCAGGTTATCGAACAAAAACTGAAACATGACTTATCTGAACAGACTTTTAAATCAAATTTTGATAAACTCTCTCAGCAGTTAACACAGCTTCGTGAATCTTTGAAGAGTTCAAAAATAAAAAAAAATTCTTATGATACTTACAATTATGAGCATGATCAAGTTTATACATGGAATCAAAAACCAGATTCAGACATGATTCGCAGCAAAAAAACATGTATCGTTTGATACTTCTTCTGAAGATAATGATAGTGACTCTTCCATAAAATCTTATCACCAATCACAGGTTTCGTGTGCCGCACAGGATTTTCAGTTACTCTCGAAGGTTTTTCACCAAGGACAATAGTGAGGCCGTCAACCCCGCCAACATCTTCAAGAGGACATCCGGAGGGGGCCAACCACTCGGTCTTATATGAAACAACAGCCGTTAACCTGACAGGGACACCACTCATTCAGATCCAAGAAAGGATATTGAATTTGGATCTGTCTTTTGTTCCCACAACTGGTTATAATTCTTTCAAGATGTGACAAGCATTATATAGATTTTTTAGGAAATCACAAGTAATTCCTTTTTTTGCAAATTCTTCCACCTCAACTACTGATGATTCAGTTATTAGTAATCCATCTAAATGGATTCCTCCAGGTGCTCTGATCCTGCCATTTTAATTTATCAGCGTTTGATTTGGGCAGATTTAGAAGCCTATGAAAGATCTACCAACAATATTCAAACCTAACATCTGCTGAATTCAGAGCATTACGTGATCTGAGTGTCAAGACAGATTACCATAAGTAATGCAGACAAAGGCGGAGTGGTGGTTGTCCAAAATACATCCGATTATCACCACAATCTTTTGACACATCTAAGTGACACCAAATATTATTGGCTTCTGCCCTCCGATCCCACACCTGCTTTGAGTATTGAGAATCAGGAACTGATTCTAAGAGCTCGATCAGCGGACTGGATTACTAACAGAGTGTGATTTTCTTATTTTAAAAAAAAAAAACCACCCTCGCATCCCTGTTATACATACAGTCAGTCCCTAAGATACATTATCTATATCCTCTCCTCCTGGGCATCCCATAGTCTCTTGCAGGGACTCAGTTCTTGAACACTTATTGAAATTTTGCAATTGTTTTTTACAAAAAACAACAGTTCATATTAGGTCCTATCTCCATGATTCTACTCATTGTATTTCATTATTAGATGCAGTCTCTTTGTAGTCCCAATCGTCAACATTGGTGACTATGGATGTGGTATTATTGTACACCAACATCAACCAGACTGAAGCTCTGAAAGTGATCGCTGAACATCCGGTGGCTCTCCCTTCTAGGGTACCAAAAACATTTTTTTGAGCTATTAAATTTAGTTTTGAGTAAAATTTATTTTCTTTATGATTCTGGTTTTTATTTACAGACTTTTGGTATAGCCACGGAAGCTACAGTAGCCACGTTATACATGGCTCATTTTGAGGAGTCTTATATTTATGATTCTTTTTTGTTTTCATACATCTCCTTCTGGATACGGGTTCTTTATGATATTTTCTTTTTATAGAATGATCTTCTTTCTACTTTACAACAATTTTTACAATGGGTCAACATTATTAAATCTAATGTTAAATTTACAGCAAAACATCATAATTCACATACTATATTTTTGGATTTGTTGGATTTACAAAGTCAAAGATAAATTTTGCACCATTCTTTACCGTAAGCCTGTTCAGCATAATAATCTATTGCGATATCATAGCTACCATCCGGGCCTCTTGAGACGTTGCCTACCATTTGGTCAATTCCTCCATCTACGATGGATTTGTACGACACTTTCAGAATTTAAAAAACTTGCTGGTGATTTATTTCAACATCTCCTGGACAGAGTATATCCTTTTGATATCATTCAATGTGCCTACAAATGAGACAGGTACTCTCACCACAAGTGGCTGTTACCAGAAGCCAACACTCCTGCAACAATTTGCTCAAATGACACTAAAATTTGTATTGTAGATGTGCTTCCTTATATAGTTAACTCTTCTCAGGTGACCTTTCTCCTAAAAAAAACACTGGCATATATTGGCACTACATGAATGTTTTCGGTCAAACTTGGTCATTGCTTAGAGCCATGGCCGTAATATAAGATTTTCATGCAGAAACTGAATCTGACCATATTGTTTTCTGCCATGATCATTAGAATTTAGGTCACCTCCCCTGTACTCAATGTGATTTTTGTACCACCACTTTGAGTGGCGACAGATGGACTGAAGATACAACTGGAGTGACATACTTCTCTCAATGGCACACTACCTTTTGACAACTCATGTCATCTATCTTTTATTTTGCACCTGCTCTTTTAAGTATGTAGTAGAATGATCAGATCTATTAAATCTCATCTCCCCACCGTCTTCTGCGCTCAATCCATAACCACCGTCTGGCTCTCCCCTCTGCCACTCAGGCTCATCTTGAACATACCCGCTTATTCTGCCTTCTTTTTCCTGGGCCCCTCCCTTTGGAATTCCCTTCCATTCACCCTCCGCTCTGAACCTTCCTTTGTCAGGTTCAAGGCCGCCTTAAAAATACACCTTTTTCACCTAGCCTTCAATCTGCCTAATACCCCATCATGATGGTGATACTCCTACTCTTCTCTTCTCTCCTCTCCCTGCCTTTCTGTCCTGTTCTCCCTATGCCTTAGCCCTCCTCTTTTTCCCTCTACTGTCCTATCTGATAATGATGTTCTTTTCCTTGTCTAAGCAGTTGTTTGTATTGTTCACCGCTTTTATACTCCAGCCTAAGCAGTCTATCAAAAATATGCATAAAGACGAAGATAAAATGTTTTATGGACAGACGAAACCAAACAAGCTCTTTGGCAATGCAGATCAGTGATACATTTAAAGGTGAAGAAATTAAGCTTATAAAGGAAAAAAAACACCCTTCCTACAGTTAAATATGGTGGAAGTTCCAAAATGTTGTGGGGCTGTTTTCTTGCCTCAGGAACTGCAGGCCTGAAATGTATTAAAGGAATCATGAAGTCAGAGGATACCAAGGTATTTTGGAGCAAAATGTGCGACCTAGTGTCAGAAAGCTAGGTCTGGGTTGAGGTTCATGGGCCCTCTAGCAGGACAATGACCCAAAACATACATCCAAAAGAACAAAAGAATGGTTAAAAGGGGAAAAAAATGGACTGTTTTAAACTGGCCAGCAGAGTCCTGATCTCAATCCATTTGAGAACCTTTGGCAGATTTCAGCTCTTTCCATTGGTAAAAGGAATCCTGAAAATATTCATGAGCTGGAACAAATTGCAGCTGGAGTGAGAGAAACTACCAGCAGACAGATGTACGAAACTTATAGATGGCTACAAGAAACGTTTGAAGGCTGTCATCATTGCCAAAGATCGTGCAATCAAATATTAGTGAAAGGTGTCATTAATCCTGTCCAGGTCATATTTTGTTGCTTTTCTCAGAAATTACTGTGTCTAAGTTGCACAGACATCTTTTTTTTGTTGTTGTATACCTTTGAACTTACTATTTAAATGGTATGATGACACAGAGTTGGAATATTTCCAATTATTTCTCAAGATATTGTACACAAAATACCTAAAATGCAAGGTGCCAATAATGTTGTCCACAACTGCAAATGAGGTTTCCTCCCAGAATCCAGGTGGCGAGCCTGATGACTCGTGTCCTTACTCTGCTGTCATAGGCTCAGTGAAAGAAAAGGAAAGGTGGTACACGGGTGGTGTCCTAGAATACAGCCATGACATCATCAACATCTGTGACAAAACTATGCTTTTATGAGTTCCATCTTCATGTGCGAACACCCTTCTCTGTGATTCGTATTCATGTATTCTGCTTAATGAATAAGCACAGACAAGATGCCCCCTCCAGCACACATAAAAACAAAGGGAGAAGACAAAGAACATCAGAATTCATCAATTATACAAAATTCAAGGCAAGAATTCATTTTAGAACAGTAATGAGGGACCGCAGTGTTCTCAATAGCAGCAAAATTAATCTTTTCAACCAAATTATCTGACAAAACCAAGACTGCCAGAGGACCCCCAAATTCATTCAGCTGCCAGTTGGCAGACAAGCCCTTTTTAATTACCAAGGTATTTTTAACTTCCTTCTATGGAGTGTTAGGAATAGAAAGCTCCCTAATTAATTCTGTGACCTTTTAAAGAGTCATTTCATGTAGTCTCAACAATCCATGATCAACGCCTCTAACAGGTGCAGCAGTGCCAGGGATGCGTTCTGTACAGGGAAAGAGGGAAACCGTTTCAGTGCTTTGACAATAAGTAAAGCCCAAAGATCAAGTGAAAGACAATAAAGAGAGAATTCATTTATCAACTAAAGGCCTGGGAAGATACAGCGCCCCGGGAGCTCAGTGTCTGGTCCTGTCTGCAGATACACTTGACAAATTGCATGCAGCAAGAAAACTCTAAAGCTTTAAAAAAAACAAAGGCAAAGTAAGCATGCTGAAGTGACTTCCAAAATTTAGATTATGAAAAAATTATCAGCAATTATCTTATTTTTATTCCCTATGCTAGGGTTACACTGACCCTTTGTTTCAGCAGAGGGCAAGCAGAGAACAAGCAGCATTAAGGAACACTGAGTAACAAACTACATATAGCACCAAAAACATGCCAGCTGCCCCAGCCCTCCCACCGCCTCTGTCAGACTATGGAGAGGTGGCTTTTCTGTATCTCTACATTTATCCAATAGCAACCATGGCAGTGGTAGCAGGAAAAAAAGAAACAATTACTGGAGAATTCCGTTGGGAGAGTAAAACAAAAGAAATAGTAGAGTGTGTTCTTTCCATTCAGTTTCCTAATTAATTTGCCTGAAAATAAACAAGGGCCTGATAGTCAAAGGATTTATTTCTCCCAACTTTGAGAGCCCTGCTCCCTACCTAAACTGGCCTTTGAAAATTTACTAGAGCTGTGCCTACATTAATATTGAAAATGTCATTAGACTCCTAAATTTAGGAGCATAAAAAGTAAGTGGCAACAAGGGTTGCTTTAGGGTGGGGGAAAAATTAGGAGTTTAGCACTGATTTATAAAATCTTTTAAGCTCTTAAATTGAGATGAATTTTCAGCTGAAACCTCAGCCTACAAAGTTTTGCTGAAAATAGAGCACAAATTTAGTAGCCTAATTTAAGAACTGAACCTTTTTTTTTTTTTTAAATATTGGGTCCCAAAGTTTTGCAAATCACTCCTGCCTAGGTCATCTGTAGACAAGGACAGCTGTCACTTGTCACAAAAGCATATGGAAGCATTGCACAGGCTTATGAAAAGCAAGACTTCCCTAATCTGTCCTGGGGACCCAACAGCCTCAGTGACTATGGAAACTCAGCACATGCAAAGAAAGAGCCATCAAACTACTTTTAGAACAAACTTATCTAAAAGATCTGCTGTGTGGTTAAAGCCTGTTGTTTCAACATGTATTTGATTGATTTATATGTTAATTGAGATTCTTTATTGCTTTAACGGTTATAAGGTTTTATCGTAAACCACTCAAAGGATTCAGCCAGAAGCGATATAACAAGTCTGAAAATAAAATAAAATAAAAACTGGGAATATCCTGAAAACACAACTGGCTGTGGGGTCCCCAGGATGGGGTTGGGAAACCCCTGGTGTAATGTCTTAGGTGTAACTCGAGAAAGGAGCCGTCTGTCAAACTGTAGGTATTGCCATTTCAAACAGGATAAGATTAAAAGAAGCAGCAACAGAACCAAAACAGAAAGCTAGGAACTTCAACGGTTATAAATATGAGTGTCCTCCTTATGTAACAAGCCACCATGCAGCACCTAAGCAAAGGCATTTGGTCCGGCATCCCATGCCTGCGTCTGGTATTCCAGGTCCAGCTATCCAGCTTAATGCACACATCTGAATGGGTATACTCATTATAATATGAAATCGTTACTGCCGCACACACACTAATTGCCTAGTGGATTAAATTACATAAGTAAAGAAAGCTTTGAAATTATTTTGGAAAGCTATTTATTTTAAAAGGTCAAAGGGACGCCACAGCTAGCTACCGCTTAAAAGAGGTCACCCGATGAGAAAAGCTGAATTGCGAGCAATGGGGAGCAGCAATTTGCGGTAATCGTTACTTGTGGCTATCTTATTAAAGTATTTGGCAGTGGGAATCTAACGGAAGACACAGTGGGAAATGGCCTTTCAGCAGGTGGCAAGGAATCAATTTGGCTTGTTTCTTTCTTTCTTTTTATTTAAAGTCTTGAGCCACATTAGAAGTAGTGTGACCAGATGTCCACATTTTAGAAGGTCAGCTAAGCTATCAATGGACATTAGAGGAACCCAAGCACAGGCTTTTGACCACAACACTTCCCCTAACCTCATTACTATGGAAAGATGCAGATCCTCAGAAGTGAAGGATGACGGGACTAATTGAAGTCTATGCACGTGTCCACTGGTGGAGTGCTCTTCGTGCGCTGTCACATGCTAGCACAGTAAAATGAAACTATCTTCCTCACCCTGTTATCCGCAGAAGACTTTGGATCAGCTGGAGGTGAGGCAAGAGAACAGATCAGACACCACAAAGAGGAGGTGGTAGGATAGAAGATGCGAAGACAGCGAGAGCCTCTTCTTCTCCTGCCACCCAAGTGAGGTTGGCCATTCGAACTGTGTTGGACAACGTAGCTATGTGTCAGGCACTATGCAGTGAAGCCCTAAGTTTAGCTGAAATGGCATAAGCAGTCAGACACAAGATCAAGTGTTTCTTTTCTCCTTCTGCCAATGAGTGGGAAGAATAGTTTGGCTGTGGACAAAGTGGAAAGACAGAGGAAGTGAGAAGGGAGTAGAAAAGGGAAGAAACTGTGCACAACACGATGAAATATTTCAACTGCCAAATCCAGTCATTTTTGAGAATATTCGTGCAAGTAAACAGTTAGAGCCCCCGATACCTGTAGATCACAGATACATTGTACCCACAGGCCTGCAATCACATTTCCAAAGGGAAACCCTGCGGGGATCTTCCTTTAAAAATCCAGCCAACCGTGCTGACAGAAGGTTTAACATACCCATGGAAAGTCCACAAAGGATTTTCAAAATGAAGGCCCCGTGAGAGCTGTCTCTTCCCTAACTTCTCTCCGCCTTTTCCCTGCCTTGTTTATGACAAGGGTACTCTTAACCACACTGGGGGTGGGGAGGCAGAAAACAATTTTCAGCAGGGCTGTTTACCCTCTGGAAAAGCTGTGAAGAAGCGCAAACATAAGAACATAAGAACATAAGATATGCCATTCTGGGTCAGACCAAGGTCCATCAAGCCCAGTATCCTGTTTCCAACAGTGGCCAATCTAGGTCATATGTACCTAGCAGTTTCTCCAAAAGACACAGGTTCCACAATGCTTGTACTGGGTCAAGCATTGATATCCTGGGTCCCTTCTTAATAATGGTTTATGGACCTTTCCTCCAGGAACTTGTCCAAACCTTCTTTAAACCCAGCTACACTAACAGCCTTTACTACATCCTCCGGTAACAAATTCCAGAGTTTGATTACACGTTGAGTGAAAAAATATTTTCTTTTATTAGTCTTAAATAGTTTACCCTGTAGCTTCATTGCATGTCCCCTAGTCTTTCTATATTCTGATAATGTAAACAATCGATCTACGTTTACCCGTTCCACTCCGTTCATTAATTTATAGACTTTTATCATATCTCCTCTCAGCCGTCTCTTTTCCAGGTTAAAGAGCCCTAACCTTTTTAGCCTTTCTTCATAAGAGTATCCTTCCATCCTCTATCATTTTGGTGGCTCTTCTCTGAACCTTTTCTAAAATCGCTACATCCTTTTTAAGATACGGCGACCAGAATTGCACACAATATTCAAGGTATGGTGTCACCATGGAACGATATAGAGGCATTATAATATCTTTTGTTTTATTTTCCATTCCTTTCCTTATGATACCTAGAATTCTATTTGCTCTCTTGGCCGCCACTGCACACTGGGCCGAGGGTTTTAACATGGTATCCACAATGCCGCCTAAATCTTTTTCCTGGGTGGTGGTTCCTAATGTGGAACATTGCATCGTGTAACCATAGTTTGGGTTACTCTTCCCTAGGTGCATAACTTTGCACTTGTCCACATTAAATTTTATCTGCCATTTTGATGCCCAGTCTTCCAATTTATCAAGATCCTCTTGCAATTTTCCACAATCCTCTTGGGTTTTAACAACTTTAAATAGTTTTGTGTCATCTGCAAATTTGATAAACTCACTCCTTATTCCACTTTCCAGGTCATTTATGAATATGTCAAAAAGCAGCGAACCCAGCACAGATCCCTGGGGTACACCACTATTCACCTCAGCCGCGCAATTGGCAAGTCGGCCTCGGGTTTTGTCCCACCCTCACCCCATCCCTTGTCACCCCCCCAAAGTCACCACATTTCACCAAGCGTTTTCTTTCAACAACACAATTTTGTTTATTCATTAACAATGGACATTAACAGAATAAAACTGTTGGCCACAGCATGCACATAACAATCAGCAAAACACTGTACACAATTGCTTTCCGGCCCCACCTGCCTTTCTGCCCCCTCGAGAGACACAGTCAATATCCCACAGTCCCTGTAAGTGGCTGGAGGAAAATTCGCCGTAAAAGCTTTTTCCTCAGTCCTTAGTCCTCTCCATATCCTTTAGGAGAAAAGATGTTGCGCCCGCCGTTCAAGCTGACTTAGCAACCCTTTTTCCTTGCTTTACCCCCCTGCCCACCGTCAAAGCGAGGCAGGGGCCATCTGAGCGGTGTTCTTGTTGCCTTGTCAATCTCTCTGGGGGAGGTCCATGTTTCTCTCCTGCAGCTCTCCCCCTTTACTCAAAACTTGGGCTGTGTTCTCTCTCATCGGGGCCGTTTTTTTTGCCAACCCCGCCAGCAGCAACTCCTTGCTTGCTGTCGGGGCCCCACTTTTAGCACGCCGCTGTGGCCAACACCAGCTTCTGCCATAATCGTTCAACCGTGTCTTGTACGGCACACAATCCAGGACAACGTTCCTCGATGAGGTCATGACTGATGCTGCAGCCTCCTACTGCCTCCATGAAGCGGGCCATCCACTTGTTCACTTTTAATCTCGTCCTTTCCAATGCCTTATGTGAATTTTCACCCTTCCATACTTGGCACGGTATGATGTGAGACCATGCCAGCAAAGTCCCGGGAAAGGTGTTTGCCAGGGTCAGCATGTCGCTTTGCATTTTTTTTGTAAGCTCGACGCTGCGAGTAGACGCAAGGTCGTTACCCCCTAAATGGATTGCTATCATCGCCGGGTTCCCTGTCAACCTTTTCCTTTGTATCAGGGATGGCAGTAGCTGGTCCCACACCATACCACGTCGCCCCAGCCATACCACAGAAACCTTCGCGCTTGGTAGCCCCAAATTAAGCCCCTGTGGTCTGTACCAAGTCCGCCTTTGCGCCCAGTGAACAAATGAATGGCCGCATATCCAAGCTTCATGAGGCCAGAGGTGGCGACTTACACCTGCATTGGATCAGAATCAGAAAAGGTATGATTATTTGCAGAATTAATAACAATCGTCACAGGACATTGATTAGCCATGACATTGGTACAAACCGTGATTCCCCAGGAAAGCCAAACAACAAAATTGTCAATCTCAAAAATTATTATTTTTTTTTTTTGTGTAAACCCATCCGGTCTTCATTCCGCTGGGCGTATGTACAGTTTGTATCTATCCAAGCGCCATCTGCCTATCTTCATGATCTGTTCTTTTGACATCCCAATGTTGGCTGCCATTGAAGCAGCTCCGATGCGAAAGGAGTGTGAGCCGTAAAAGCTCGCATCCCGTCCTGCTCGTTCTATAACCAGCTTGAGTACCTTGGTAAATTGAAAACATGATAGGGGGGCACCGTTCGCATGCACGAACCATTGATTTCCTGTGTCTGCTCGTAACTGTTGATATGCTATGGCATTTTTAACAGGGCACGAGGGGTCATTGGGCAATGCCGACAACATCACTCGCGCGCCTTTACCCACTGTGTCGGTTTTGAATTTTCGCAAGAGTAGCACTACAGCCCCTCCGTGTATGTCTACATCCCGCTTTTCCATACTGTCATAGGCTGATCTGCGCCTCGAGGATGAGGATGCCACTAGCTTCCCTATCCGAAATGCTCCGTAGAACGCCCATGAAAAGGCACATCGAAACAGTCTAGTCTCGTACTCATTGTAACATACTTGGCTAGTTGTTACCATCAGTTGTTGTAGCATCTGATGAGTGATCGGGCGTCGTTGGTCTACTTTCCGGGGCTGCCCTATGGACCAACCTCTCATTACCCTCTTGATGACGAAATCCGACTGCGGACTCCTCTCCCCTACGGCCTTTGCAAAAAATGCTACTGCTGCTAAACGGGCTTGCACTGCCGCTTTGGTGTACCCATTGCCTTTGCAATGCAAAATCCATCTCAGTATTGTCCCTACCTTAAGTCTGTCTTTGTGTTGTATTCTGGCATTTCTGCAAAATTCCTGGTACTGTTCCCATGCTGCGACGTATTTTCGCCTTGTATGCTCTGCCAAGGAGCCCAACAGGAGCTCCCATACGTCGGTGGACCATACTCCCAGACATGGCTGGGCACGGTTGTCTTGATTGTGTCTGCCTCGGGGGCCAGTTGGTGAAAGAGCTTTGATCTTACAACGAGAAAGAGCATCAGCAATATTATTTGCACCCGCAGTGCGCTCCGTTCAAATGGTTATGTTGTGTACCAAGCATAGTAACACAATTTTTCTTAACAGTGCCACCACCCTCATCATCTTTGCTCGCATACTGTTCACTGCCCACACCACCGCTAGGTTATCGCTATGGAAAGTGATAGCTCTGTTGGCGAGCTTAGGTGCCCAGATACATAAGGCTACCATTAGCGGGAAGAGTTCCAAGAACGTGATGTCCTTGGTGGTTCCTTCTACCTGCCATTCCCTGGGCCATGTCTCTGAACACCAAGCCCCTCTACAGTAAATGCCAAAACTGATTCCTCCCGAGGCATCGGTGAAGAATTCTAGGTCTGCATTAGATACTGGGAGCGCTTGCCAGAAGGCATCCATTGAATGTGTGCAGGAATTGCAACCAGACCTGAAGGTCATCCTGTATTTCCCTGGTGACGCGGATGCAATGGTGTTTTTTCTGGATTCCTCTCATTGCCCATGCCATGTGGCGGCAAAAAGCCCGCCCCATTGGTAGCACCCTGCATGCAAAACATAGTAGGCCAAGCATTGCCTGAAATTACTGCAATGTAGCTTTTCGTTGACTGCGAAGTTGTTGAATCTCTTTTTTTAGCTTCAACACCTTATCCTCTGGCAAACGTGACCTGTGTGCAGGCACATCTAGCTGTATGCCTAGGAATGTGATGATCCCTTTCGGGCCCTCTGTCTTTTCTTTCGCTAATGGTATTCCAAACGACTGTGTCACCTGTTCAAAGATATCCAATATCCTTTTGCAGTCATCATAGTCTTTTCCTATGAATATGAAATCGTCCAGGTAGTGCACCACAGTGTTGGGGCCCACCAAGTCTTCAACCACCCAGTGTAAGAATGAACTAAATTGTTCGAAATATGCGCATGATACTGCACATCCCATGGGCAAGCATTTATCATAAAAGAAGTCCCCATGGAACATAAAGCCCAATAATGGGAAGGACTCTGGATGCACCGGTAAGAGTCGGAAAGCGGATTCAATATCCGCTTTTGCCAACTGTGCCTGCTGCCCTCTACTGCGTATGAGCATAACTGCCTGATCGATGGTTGCATATTTAACGGAGCATAAGGTCGGATCAATATAATCATTAACTGACTTCCCTTCTGGGTATGATAGATTGTGAATTAACCGGAATTGTCCCGGTTCTTTTTTTGGTATCACGCCCAATGGAGAGAGTACCATGTTCTCAAATGGCGGTGACTTGAAAGGCCCCGCTACTCTTCCCAGACCTATGTCCTTTGCTATCTTGTTGTGTGCTACTGCATAATGTTTACGGACCGATGGGGGGTTGTTTTTGCCGTGTGTTTGTGAATTCGTTGATATTAGGGATGGGATGCGGAAACCGTGAGAGAAGCCGTTTTCAATATGAATAGCTATATCCCGCTTTGGGTAGGCTCTCAGCCACGGACGCATACGCTCAAGTCTGATGGGTGTTGGGGCCAATTCCCTCATTTGGGCGTTGCTACACCGTTCTGAAAGGCTTGGCCTCCCCTTGATGCTCTGCATGTGAACGCGGGGTGTCTACTTCCACATACTGAACAGGAATGTTTGAATTTACAAGGCTGCCATGAACAACTCCCTGCGTTGTACTGGCGGCATGCACGTCGCCCAGCCGACTGATTGGCTTGCCGCCATTGCGCGTTCTGAAAAGGCTGCTGCCATTGCATGCCCTGAAAAGGCTGTTATAGCCCATCTTGACACCATGGCCTATTGGGGGCCATTTCCTCCGTCCACAGGTCCAATATCCTGTGATGCCATGCTAATGTGGGATCTTCCGCCATGCTTCTCCTGAACATCACATCATAGTTCAGCCAGCCCATCCCCCGTATTGTTTATGTGCTCGGGTAATCGTGTCTAGGTACCTGGTCAGATAGGGCCCAGATTCGGGTTCTCTCTCCATCACCACACTCATAAAGATGTGGAATGCTGTCACCCAATTATTAATGGATTTAGGAATTTTGTGCTTCCTGTTCCTCTCACCTCTTTTAGCATTATCTTTTCCACTATTTGAGTCCTCATCCTGATACCTAAGCAGAAGAGAGAATAGGTCTATATATTCTCGTCTCCAAATCCGCTTTTTTATCTTTTTAGGCACTGAACTGGCCAATGAACTCACGCCGCAGCATGGATCGTGATTGTTATCGCGCCACTCAACCTGCGTTCTTTGGGCCGCCCCCGCTGACATGCTCTCTCGGTCTTCCCCCCTCTGACTCTGACTCTGCCCTGACCATGCCTGCCTTAAAGGATTTAATTGTTTTGTTTTTTTATGTCTTAAATTTTTTTACTGCATTCTGAATGACATCAGCCAATGTTAGGTTCCCATCACTATCAGAGAAGGAGTCCTCCGATGATGAGGTTAACAGCTCTGGCGCCCCCCTCGCTTCTTAAGCCTGGCATGCCCAGTCTTTGTTAGACTGAAGTCAGGCCGTGTTGTGTAACCTGCTCACGCACCATCTATAACAGCTCGTCCAACTCCTGCTTTTGTGTGGGGCCCGTGTTCTCCTGTTGCTGTGGCGCCCTACTCCTATTGCTGCGCCTGGGCTTTAGTGTTGCTGTGCTGCCTGTTAGTGCCGTGCTGGCCGCATTCGCTCTCCTTTTGTTTGAACCATTCTCTGCACGTGCCCTTGCTGTTGGCGCTTTCTTCGCTGTAGCTCTGCCGCCTGACTGCTGGGCGCCGCGCGTCCTGGCGGCCCTTTGGATTTCCTTTCTTGGCATCTCTAGCCTAGGATAAAATCACGTTTGTCTCTTTTGCTGGCCGATTAACCAGATGAAGGCCGGTTGTAAGCCCGCGGTCCTCGATGTCCGTGTCCTGTCCTTCTCCTCTAGGAAGGGGGGGGAGCGGCAAAAGAGGCCGAGCCAGCGCCGAACACGCTGTTTTATCCATTGCTTCCCAGCCCGCCTTCACTGTCCCCCACCCTCCCCGCCCCCCCAGTCCCTCGGCCCGCCAATGGGCGCCTGTGCCCAGCCGCGGTAATTCGCGACCGGGTCTTTCTCCATTGGGAAAATTGGCCATTTAGCCCTACCCTATGCTTTCTATCTTTTAACCAGTTCCTGATCCACAATAGTACACTGCCTCCTATCCCATGACTCTTTAGTTTTGCCAAAAGTCTCTGATGAGGGACCTTGTCAAAGGCTTTCTGAAAGTCCAGATACGCTATATCAACCGACTCACCTTTGTCCACCTGTTTATTCACTCCTTCAAAAAAACATAACAGATTAGTAAGACAAGATCTTCCTTGTCTAAAGCCATGTTGGCTGTCTCCCATTAGGCCATGACTATCTACATGCTGAGTAATTTTATTCTTTATGATGGTTTCTACCATTTTTCCCAGTACTGACGTCAGGCTCACCGGTCTGTAGTTTCCCAGATCACCCCTGGAACCCTTTTTAAAAATTGGCGTTACATTGGCGATCCTCCAATCTTCAGGTATTACAGATGATTTTAATGATAGTTCACAGATTACTAATAGCAGGTCTGCAATCTCATATTTCAGTTCTTTCAACACCCTTGGATGTATACCATCTGGCCCAGGTGATTTGCTACTCTTCAGTTTATCTAATAGATGTAATACATCTTCCCGATGTATCGATATTTCCTTCAATTCTTCCACACCTTTAAATACCACTTCAGTCATGGGTAACATCCCTACATCTTCCTCAGTAAAGACCGAAGCAAAGAATTCATTCAGTCTCTCCGCTATCGCCTTGTTGCCTCTTAGTGCCCCTTTAACCCCTCTATCATCTAATGGACCAACTGACTCTCTCACAGGTTTTTGCTACGAATGTACTTGAAAAAGTCTTTATTTCGCGTTTTTGCTTCCGCAGCAAGCTTCTTCTCAAATTCTCCCTTTGCCTGCCTTATCAATGCCTTGCATTTGACTTGCCAGTGCTTGTGCTGTTTCCAGGTTTCGTTGTTTGGCTCTTTTTTCCATTTCCTGAAAGATGCTTTTTTGGCAACAACAGCCTCTCTGACCTCAGCTTTAAACCATGCTGGCAGTTTTTTTGACTTCCTTCCAACTCCAGCGAGGGGGAGAGCTCCGCCCACAGCCTAGGTTTTGTGATCTTCCCCGATAGGGAGCCCCAAAGCTCCACAATACCTCCTGCTTGGAGAAGTGTCGGAAATTCTCTTTGTAGGTTCTGCACGTAGTGTCTTGCCTGTAAGTAGTAATAAAACTCCTTTGGGCCTATCTGATATTTCCTCTGCAACCTTTGAAAGGACTCTAATTCTGGGGAGTTGTCCATCTTAATGTGCCCCACAAATTCCAACCCTCTCATGGACCACCTTCCCGCTACACTCTCCCCCATACCTGGAGGAAAGTCTTTATTCCCTGCTAGCGGAAGGCAATCGGTCCCCCTCCAGCTAAGCCGTCTATATTGACAAATTGCCCTCCACGCCTGTCTTAGGGACCTCAAGTAGACCGATTTCGACCACGCCTCTGGAAATCTACTAGTTGGTTGATGTAATAGAAACGCCCTGTGCAATTCCCCAGACATATCCTCCACAAGCTCCACTGGAAGGGTCTCTGTTAAGCCCAATAACAAGTCTCTCAGTGGTCTCGCCAGACTCGCCAAATTGTAAGCACGCAAGGAGGGGAGACCCGCCCCGCCCTCTTCCCTCTGACCCATGAGAACTGAAAAAGCAATGCGCGGTCGCCTCCCTCTCCACAGAAATTTACCAATGTGGCTCTGCAAGACTGCCAGGTCTTTCCTGGCAATCCACAAAGGCAAATGCTGGAGCAGATAAACCCATCGGGGGAACTCTATCATCTTAAAAAGAGCTATCCGACCCTAAGTGAAATAGGGAGCTCCCGCCACCTCGCCAACCGTGCAATTGTCTTCTCCATCTGCGGTTTAATGTTTACATTATAGAGCTGCCTCATTGATCCCGGTATCTGAATCCCCAGGTATCGAATTTGATCCGCCGCCCATACTAGCGGGAAAGCCCCTGGCCACTTCGGTCTAACCCAACCCCCAACATCCAATGCCATCGATTTAGCTTTGTTGATTTTCAGACCGGAGAACATACCGAACAACTCTATTTGCCACAACGCCGCATCCAGGGACTGGGTGGGATCCTGGAGACAAAGGAGCATATCATCGGCGAAGGCGCTTAAATTTATGCCACCTTTTTTCCACTCTATACCCTTCACTTCCTCCATATGAATAAGTGACAACCGTAACGGTTCGAGCTGAAGTACGAACAGAAGTGAGGATAGGGGGCAGCCCTGCCTAGTCCCTCCTCTCAATGAAAATGACTGCGAGCAGTGCCCTTCCACCAAGATCTGTGCCAACGGGTCCGTATATAATGACCGAATCCATTGTAGATAAACACCCCGAAATCCAAATCTATGCATTACTTCGAACATGTAGGCCCATGACACCCGATCAAATGCCTTTTCGGTATCCAGGCTTACTAACATTAGAGGCTTACCCTTCAATAAACAAGTTTCCATGGCCAACAGGACTTTACTTATATTCAAGAAGGCTTCCCGCCCTTTCACGAAACCTGCCTGATGTGCCCCCACTAACCTTGGGAGAATGCTTTGTAAGTGATTAGCAAGAACTGAGGCCAACACCTTCATGTCATAATTAATTAAAGATATCGGCCTGTAGGAAGCCGGATCTTCCAGATCCTTCCCCAGCTTAGGTAATACCGCTATGGTTGCGGTCTGCATATCTCTGGGAAATTGCCCCAGATGCGCTACTTCATCATACAAGGCAGCCAGGGTGGGCGTCACTCTCGCTTCCAATATTTTGCAAAATTCTACCCCAAATCCATTCGGCCCTGGTGCCTTATGTGGGGGCTCCTGCTCTAATAACCATCTGAATTTCCCGCCCTTCAATAGGTTTATTAAGCTCCGCATTCTCCGCCTCGGTCAGCGTCGGGATCCCTACCGCATCTAAAAATTCCCGTTCCTTCCTTCTATCTTCGGCATCTGGAGTATAGAGCTTCTCATAAAATTTCCTAAAGACCTCTGCGATGTCCCGCGGTTCATTGCGCCTCACTCCTTTCATGTCCTTAATTGTCGCCCCCACTTTCTGACTCCCCCTCTCTTTAACTAGCCGCGGTAAAAGCCTTCCCAACTTATCCCCATACCTGAAGAACTGATGCCGATAGTATTGCATAAAATGTACTGCTCTATCGTGGAGCAGTGCATTAAGCTGGGCCTGGACTCATGAATATTCTATTGACTTTGGAACCGCCTTTTTTAATTCCTGCAGCTCCTGCGTTAACTGCAGAATTGCACTATCCATCCGCTTCCTTTCCTTTGCCACATATGCAATAATTTGGCCTCTGAGTACTGCTTTCCCAGCCTCCCAAAAGATGGCCCTAGTGCTCGCCTGAGACTCATTAAAACTGACATACTCTTCCCAGCACTGTATCTCTGAAACTCGTCTTTCTTCCACAGATGTCTTGGGAACATCCACCTCCTCTCTGGCAAACCCTTTCCCTTCCATCCCATTCTTACCATTGCATGATCGGACACTATAATTGGATCAATTACAATATCTATGACTCTTCCCAAGCTATTTTTGGAGACTAGAATATAATCTATTCGCGACCAGGTCTGATGTGCCCGTGACAGATGTGTTTAGTCCCGCTCTTCCCCATGCAATACTCTCCACGCATCCACGACATCCCCCAGTTCACATAGGTAGCTAATACCCTTACTTTTCCCAGCTCCCCTACCCCGCTTCCCAAACTTATCCATTATCGGATCGTGGGGACAATTAAAGTCTCCCGCTAAGATGAGAGGCAAATTAGGCTCCTGTAAGATCCTCCTTAGAATCTCCCTAAAAAATCCATGCTCATAGCAGTTTGGTGCGTAAACATTACCTAACAACAAGTCTTCTCCTCCTAGTTTGACCCGCAGAAAAAAATAGCGCCCTTGGGGGTCAGCCTCCTCAGATAATTCCTCCAGCGGAACCCCTTTTTTTATTAAAATCGCTACCCCCTTTTTCCATGTTCCTGAGAAGGCGCCGCACACTTGCCCCACCCAGTCCCGCTTCAATTTTGCATGCTCGAGTTGACTGAGATGGGTTTCCTGCAAAAAGGCAACCTGGGCACCCCTCCGCTTCAACGCCTGTAAGATCTTAGTACGTTTAATGGGGGTGCTTACTCCCCCCACATTCCACGAGATCATACAAACATCATTAGCCACAGCTACATTGTCCTTTGGCCCTCTTCACTATTCTCATTACTTTAGCCCACCCGGAGCCGCCCAGCCTCAGCCCCAAACACATATGATACAGACCTCTCCTGCTCAGCTCCCTCTGCTTTCCTTCACAAATACCCCCTCCCTGACATAGGAAATACCTTCTAAACCCTCCCCCACCCCCCCTGCCCCATACCCCACCCTCCTCACCCTCCCATCCCCTTCCCTCCCCCCTTCTCCCCACCTGTCCTTCCCCCCCCAACACCCCAATAAAAACTTCATCTTCCACCACTCAGCCTAACTCCGCCGAGGTCTAGTCCAAAACAACGCTGCAGGGCTGCCTCGATTCATCTGTCCTGCTTATGTCCACTTCTTTCACACCTCAATTCGGATCCCTCTTAGCCTCCACTATTCCAATTCTTTGCGAGGATCGCAGTCCACAAGTCTCTCTTAACACATAGCCAAAAACACCAAGGTCAAGCTTGCTGAGTCTCAAAACACTAAGATGCTAGCTCATAATCCACAATGCCAGTCCACTGCTGCCCCTCGCCCAACCCTTCGCTGTTATGTTCACCTCCCGCTGTTAGGGCTGCTCAACTTGTAAGTGCATCCGAGGACTCCTTTTCCAAGCCCGCAATAAATTTTTTAGCTTCTGCCAGAGTATCGAAAACATAATTACAACCTTGGCTGGAGACCTCAGCACCGCCGGATAGGCTAAGGTGAACCGCATCTGCCTTCGGAACAACGTGGCACAAAGCGGGGCAAACTCTTTTCTCTTCGCCGCAACCACCGCAGAATAATCCTGAAAAAGCAGAAGTCGCTGATTCTCCAATTTCAACTTGCTCTTCTGCCGATAGGCCTGAAGCAACTGCGTTTTGTGCTGAAAGTTGAGTATACGTGCAATCACTACTCTTGGCCTCTGTCTAGTCTCAGCCCGAGTTCCCAGGTGGTGCGCGCGCTCCACTTGTATCTGGCCCACCAAAGATTCCAGGCCCAACTCCTTAGGGAGCCATGTTTCAATCAAGGCTGGCAACTGGCGGTCTGTGGTGGACTCGAGGATACCCACTATCCGCACATTATTTCTCCGGGATCGGTTTTCGAGACCGTCAACCTTTTCTAGTAGTGCCTGAATTCTTTCTTGCTGCGCTGCCGACTCCCTTGACCGGTGACCCTCCTCATCCTCCACTGCCGCCACGCGATGCTCCAGCTCATCCACCTGCCTGCCTACCTCCGTTAAAGAATCTCCAACCTCCTCCAACTTTTTCAAGATTAAGTCAAACTTAGGGTCCAGCATCTTTACTACTTCCTTGGCCACTTCTTCCGTTGAAGACCCAGGCTGAGCTGCCGCGGAAGTCAGGGCTCCGGCCTTGCTTCCTTTGTCGCAGTCTTTCCTGGCTGGCAGGGGCATTCTGCTACACTGATCTTCCCCAGATTTTGTCCCCTTCGGTTCTCCTCCATTTCCTCTCTTCCCTCGATTATCTTGGGGGTACTTTGCAGAAAAATATTAATCTTTTCTAAGTTTACTGCATGAGGCAGCCCCGGAGCGAGCAGAGGCACGTCCTCACTCGCTCATGCGCCACGTGGACTCTCCTCTTCTGTGTTTTAAATTTAAACTTAAACTGCTGCTACTAGGCCCTGACTGATTTAACAAAAAATAATGGGTTCACAGATTAATTAGCTTTAATACAAACCCGGATACCAAATGTTTCAAAGACAGAAGGTGAAAGGCTGAATTTTACTAGTTTAGCATGCAAAGTAGTTGTCTATTCGGTAAAGTAGAAGCACCCGTAAGGCACAAAACCTCTATTGCCACTATACAACGGGGAGACTCAGCAGTCTGGAAGCATTATGGGCTGATATTAAGCCTGCAATGGTCAACATCTATTTTTTTAATGCCTACCACAATGGATAAAACTATCTGGCTAGTCAAAACCAGTATCCAGAGAGAGGCTGGGGCTGAGGATGAGTATCTGGATAGTGTGAGAAGTGGCCAGCACTACCCAGAGAGTGGCATCTTTCAGATGCTATCCGCATAGCTTAATCAGATAACTCATGTCTCCACTCCAGTTCTATGTGGATAGGGCAAAAGTGGTCGGCAAAGATTCAGTGGCACCAACTAGCTCTGAGTCATATCTAGACATGTCTGGATAGCAGGTGCTGTTACCCTTTATTGGACCCTTAGGGATTGATTCCCTCACTTCGTTTGCAACTTGCCATGCTGCGAAGGCTTGTGTGCATCAGTGATGCTGAGGGCTAAGCTATCAGTAGCTTAACTACTGGCAGGTTCTCCCAAAATGGACAGGTCTCAGCTGGGGTGCCAGACCAAGACAAACCACCCATCTGGGCTGCAGCAGAATGGGATGGTGTTGGCGACAAAGGATCACATTTCTGTGACAACGGCAACAACACTAGAATTAAACTGCACAGAAGAAAGGCCTGGCAATCTACTTCCATATCTTGCCACGAAAAATGAGTCACAACAAAACAAATTGCACTATAGTGCAGAAAGATGAGATCCCCAGGTCAGAAGGCACTCAAATGGCTACTGGGGAGTGTATTGCCTTGCCAGGATATTAAATTCAAGAGCAAACAGCCACACGTGCATGGTATTTCATAAGCTATTTAATATGACAATTAGCGAGACAATATAACAATAAGTTAGTGATATTACAAGGACAACACAACAGTTGATATGACAACAGAACAATGCATCACCAAACTCTGACATCATCGTTGCCCCTTTATCATCAGTTGGGAGAGCCACAGCGAAGGCTGGAGAAAAGTCTGGGATTCCTCATGCGCTGGCACGTGCTGGCCAGGTGGACATCAGCTCTCTGCCTGCCTAGATTTTTCTAGCTTTTTTTATAGACTGTAACAAATGTGTCACACATGGAATGCATGATTCCTCACATATGGGATGGTTCAAAAGTTCAATATTCCTTGCTGATTCAAAGAAGTCTTTAATTTGTAATACAGGGAGGAACTGAAGACTTTTCAGAGTAAAGTCAGCATGTATGATGTGGTTGATCAAAGCCCTCGGGACATCGGACTGCTTATGTAGCTGCGCATGAAATGAGAATCAGAAGCTGCAAAGATGTCTTACAGATTGGGACATAGAACGTACGAAGCATGAACCAAGGGAAGTTGAAGGTGGTCAAGAAAGAAATGGAACATGTACAACTCGATCTGTTGGGTGTCAGTGAACTGAAATAGACTGGCATCGGGCACTTTGCATCTGATGATCACATGGGTCTACTATGCTGGAAATGAAAGATAAAGAAGAAATGGTGATACATTTATAATTAAGAATAAACTTGCAAGAACTGTAATGAAATATGATGAAATCAGTGAATGCTTAATTTCTATTCGTCTATGAGGAATGCCCATCAATACAACTATAATTCAAATATATGCACCAACAGCTGCAAAGAAGGATGAAGTTGATGAGTTCTGTGAACAGGTGCAAGCTGAAATTGACAGAACATCATGGGTAACTGGAATGCAAAAGTTGGCAACAAAGAAGGCGGCAAAATGACTGGAAAATATGGATATGGCAACAGAAATGAAACTGGAGAAAGACTGATAGAATTCTGCAAGATCAACAATCTATTCATCTTAAACACCTTCTTCCAGCAACACAAGCGGCGACGGTACACATGGACTTCACCCAATGAATTATACAAAAATCAAACTGACGACATCTGTGGAAGTCAACAATGGAAAAGCGCTATAACATCAACAAAGTCAAAACCTGTAACTGACTGTGGTACAGATCACCAATTACTAGTATGCAAACTCAAGCTAAAGTTGAAAGACAGCAAGCCACTCGTGAATGTAGCAAAATATGACCTTGAGAATATACCACCAGGATTTAAAGACTGCCTGCAAAATTGATTTGCTGCTTTAGATACAAATGACAGAGCTCCAGACGAGTTATGGGATGACATCAAAAAGGTTGTGTTGGAAGAAAGTGAGAATCTCTACAAAAGGCGAAAAAGCCAAAATGGCCAAAATGGATGACAGAAGAAATTCAGAAAATTGCCCAGAAAAACAGAGAAGCCAAAGCCAGAGGAGAAAGAGAGGCAATCACAAAATCCCCCAGAGATTTCCAACATGCAGCAAGGCAAGGAGAAGTACTACAATAATGCAAGCATGGAAACAGAAGCAGAAACTATTAGAGGAAGAACAACATCAGCTTTCCTAAAGCTATGAGAGAGTTAAAGAAAAAAATTCCAGCCTCAAATTGGAATGTTACAAGATGCTCAAGGATCCATGTTGAATGATGCTAGGAAGATCAAGAAAAGGTGGAAAGAATATACAGAATCATTAAATGATAAAGATCAAGTGGACCAAAAGCCGTTTCAACCTGTACCTTATGATCTGGAACCAGTGGTGATTAAAGAAGTCAAAGCAACATTGAAAGTCTTATCAAAGAACAAAGCACCAGGCATTGATGGCATTCCCACTGATGTATTACAGCAATCTGATGCATCTGTTACCATACTTGCAAGGCTAGGCCAGGAAATTTGGAAGACATCATCATGGCCAACTGAATAGAAAAGATCTGTGTTTATACCAATACTAAAGAAAGGTGATCCAACTGATTGTGGAAGTTATCGCACAATCATTTTGATCCCACATGCCAGCAAGATTCTACTCAAGATCATTCAGTAGAGACTACAACCATACCTGGAACAAGAACTGCCTAAAGTGCAAGCAGGGTTCAGGAAAAGGTGAGGAATGACAGACATAATCGCAGAAGTGAGATGGATCCTTGAAAAGACTAAAGAACACCAAAAGGATATCTATATGTGTTTTATTCACTATGGCAAGGCTTTTGACTGTGTAAAGCATGAAAAACTCTGGGCCACATTAAGAAGCATGAGTATACCAGAACACCTGATTGTTCTTTTGCACAATCTGTACATTGATCAAGAAGCAACAGTTTGAACGGAACAAGGAGAAACAGAATGGTTTAAAATCAGCAAAGGTGTATGACAAAGCTGCATACTTACCCCCTACCTCTTTAATATATATGCAGAACAAATCATTAGACAAGCAGGACTGTATGAAGACAAAAGAGATGTGAAGATTGGTGGAAGACTCATCAACAACCTTCGCTGTGCTGATGATATCACATTACTGGCTGAAAGCGAAGATGATCTGAAACATTTGCTTCTCAAGATCAAGGAACATAATCTTAAAATGGGACTGCACCTTAATGTAAAGAATACAAAGATCCTGACAACTGGCAAAATCAATAAGTTCATCGTTAATGGAGAAAAATCAAAACAATGGACAAACAATGGACAATGGGATGGGAGGAGTGGCCTAGTGGTTAGGACAAAGTACTTCAGGCCGGGGGTTCAAGTCCCACCTGGGGACAGCAATCTCAGGCCGGAGGGACTGGGATTTCTAGTCCTATAGGCACCCCTTGTGGTCTTGGGCAAGCCACTTAACCCTCCATTGCCCATGTTCCCTGTAAGTATTAGCGTATGTGTGTCATATCCCCTCGTGTTAAATGTATCTCCCAATTGACCGCTTTGACCCGGTGAAAAGCGGGATATAAATACAGCTAAATAAATAAATAAATAAATAAATAAACTTTAACCTACTTGGATCAACTATCAATAAAGAAACAAAAACAGTCAAGAAATCAGATGACACATTGCTCTTGGCAGAATGGCTATGAAGGAACTAGATAAGATCCTCAAAAGTAGAGATGTCTCTCTTCATACAAAGATTTGACTCGTTCAAGCCATGATATTTTCAATAATGTCACATGGATGCGAAAGTTGGACAGTGAAAAAGATAGACAGGAAGAAAATCAATGCCTTTGAATTATGGTGCTGGCGATGAATACTGTGTACACCATGGAATGCCCGAAGAATAAACCAGTCAGTACTAGAGGAGATCAAACCTAAGCTTTCTTCAGAAGCTCAGATGACAAGACTTCAACTTTGATATTTTGGACACATCATGCAAAGAGAGAGATCATTAGAGAAAGACATCATGCTTGGCAAAATAGAAGGTCAACGCAAAAGAGGAAGACCAGCAATGAGATGGATCGATACAATAACATCAGCTATGGGTGCCATTCTGTCAACAATGAGCCACCTGACTGAAGACTGAACACAGTTTAGGACAACTATCCAGAGGGTCGCTATGAGTCGACGCTGACCCTACTGCACTTAGCAACAACAGGGGTTGATATTAAATGGTGGTGACTAGCCCGAGTAAAGCAGCTGGATGTCGCTGTTTTAAATTAGATCCGGATATTCAATGCCGCGGTCATATCTGGTCAACCCAAATAGCATTTTAACTGAAGTTAGAGCAGCCTCTTATGTGCATAATGTTAGTTAGTTTACGTTACCTGGAACATCCCAATGCTATGTGGTCAGCAAGAAGGAGCAGCAAAAAATCTCTCACCCACCAGGATAAATGTGGTTAGCAAGTCCGTTAACTGCATTAATCCTTCTGAATATGCCCTTCCTAAGTTTATAACAAACACAGATGATGTACATTGGTTCAACACACTGTGAGGACATTAGACACCATGTTATACTAGCACAGCCAGTCACTGTCGGTAACTCAGGGGCCAAACTCTCAGTTTAAAGGAAAACAAACAGGTTTTATTTAACCTGAATTAATTTAGGCAGCACAGTGCATATATGCCTTGGGCAGGGTCACAAGTTACAATTCCTCCTCAGAAGGCTACAAGGACAATCTGCCATTACCCAGCAAGCCCCAAGAGAACTTGGGAAGGAAACTTTACTTTTTAAAACACAGATCTTTTCACATCCTAAACTGCTCTGCTGTATCCTCATTTGGAAGGAAATCAAACCTATTTACTTGCACCAAAACAGAACCGCACAAGAGAAATTTTGGTTTTCCAAATTTCTGCCCTTTAAGGGGTAAATCCTGCAGGGTGCCTGCAAGCCACATTTCCTAAGGGAACCTGCAGTAGGGCTTATCAGCTGACTGGCACCACAGGAACATCAATACCTATCAGCGTTGAGCTAAACATGCATTACGTACAGAGTCCATACAATAAATCAAGTGAGGGAGGCTTTAAAAAGGAAATTCTCCACACTGCCTGCTAGTTCTACCTTCCCCTACCCCCTTGTGAGTAAAAGTACTGATGCTGTTTATTTTTACCAAGGGAGGAGAGCAGATTTTCAGCCCCGACTTTACTTACGGCCTGATACTGAAGCGCCACAGTTAGTGGTACTGAAAAAAATTCACCATCTAGATTGTGAGTGACGCTGAAAATCTGGATAGAGCAGCCAGCGGCTGTGTTATCCAGATAGCAGGGATATCGAGTCTGCCATCCAGATAGGAATGTGGACAATTTAGGACAACATTTTTTCCATCCTAAGCTATTCAGATATTTGGATAGCAGGCTGACTATTATCACTATCTGTATAACCTCTGCCCACCCTTCACGGCTCTGGCACTCTCTGCAGTACTGAAACACTCTGGAAGGATATTTAACGGCACTATCCATACAACGCCGCTGAGTTCAAATACCCGAACATCTGCTGTTATTTGAACAGCTGCTTCTGAATATTGGGCCATTTGTTACCCGGGTAAAATCTTTTGAAAAAAATGATGCTTTAAATGTAAGGCCAGCCTGTTACAGATCTGGAGAGGTATTTTATAAAAGTAAGTCTGGGGTTTTCAGCCGACACAAGCCCTCTCATAAAAAGCAATTTCAAATCACATAGTTTGTGAAACGCTATCAACAGTAAACTGGAAATAGATTCTAGTATAGATCTGGAGCCAAGGATGGCTTCATGGTAAAAAACAGACAGAAAAAAATAATGTTCCAATCCAGCAAAAATGTTTCCTTACACGCACACCAATCATGCTAGCTGAACTTCCATTTCTTCCCTTCAAAGCCTTTTCAGGGGTTTATTAGCCCTGAAGCACATAGTGGTTGGGACAGGGTACCACAGGCCAGAAGGTCAGTGGTTCAAATCCCACTAGAGAACAGCAACCTTGGGCTGGAAGGACTGGGGTTTCTAGTCCCACAGGTGCTCCTTGTGATCTTGGGCAAGCCACTTAACCCTCCATTGCCCATGTTCCCTGTAAGTATTAGTGTATGTGTCTCATATCCCCCTCGTGTTAAATGTATCCCCCAATTGTGTTGTGACCACTTTGATTGAAGGATAAGGTGGTATACAAAACTGTCTAAATAAATAAATAAATAAAATAAATAAATAAGGAGAAAGCCAGCAGTGAGCAGGGCAGATGGGAAGAGGAAAGGATACTCATGGCAGGGTGTACGATGAACCACAGCAGCAAGAGCTGTCAGATGTTTGCTTTCATCTGCTGCAATTTCAGAAAACTTCAAATTTCAGCATTTGTGGGATAAACTGGTGAGGGGGGGATCTTAAACGTTTGAGCAAAACTGACCTAAACAGAAATATAAATACCAGATTGCCAAGTCAAGCATATATCACAAGTTACAAGAAAATATAACCAGTCTATCTACTCAAGCCAAAATTTTTTAGCCTGTCTTCGCCCCATCCCAAACTCATCCCCCTATGCAGAGTATTAAGCCATTCAGATATTTGGCCCAATACTATTTGCATACAGTGTGAAAAGCTACATATAGAGAAATCATACCCTCTTTGGCTGCCAGTGAACGTGCAACTTCTTTTGAATATTGGCATGGGACCAGAATGCCTGGAAATGAATGCTAAATTGATCTGCCCCATGGGCTCATTTCTACTTAAGGGGCAACCATCTTATCTCTATGAATTGAGTGGCCCAGTCAATATCTATCTCACATGAACCCTAGATGGGCTGAACAATAATTTGCAGTCAAGTTCCTCAACTTGCCTTCTTATGAAAAGTTCTGCAATGTCAGGACTAGATTTACCAACGTGCCCTCCTGCATTAGTGGGCGCTAACCTGCATTACTGCACAGTTATCTATATCCTGCATAATCTCAGCAGATTGCATTATTTACCATGGGCGCATTCCGAGAAAAGGTGTTATGGAACATTTATTTCATGCACACTGTCATTTTACCTGGGAAACACTTCCTATATGATAAACACTTGTGTCACGGCAATGTGTCTATATTTAGTTATGGGTTACATGACCCTTAAACCACCCTCCCTGCAAGACCCAATACAAAAGGTTAAATTCCTACGAGTCAATACCGCTCTGCTTCAGAATACCATGACACAGAATTTCATTCATTTCTCTGCAAAGTTTTTGCCAAGTTTACTAGACAGAGAAACCAGAGCATCAACCAATGAGACACTCCAGTGACCAGGGGAATGACTCCGCTTACCATACTAATTATTTAAACATTTTCAGCTGGACCACAAACATCATCAGAATCCAGAAACAGAAAAAAACTGAAATTTTCTCGGCCATAGAGAGGGCATGCAAGCTGAACCCCAAGGGTCTCATTATAACAAACCGCACCACCTTGGAATCTGCAGGCAGAACACGGGGATAATTTCTGCTCTTCGAGTGTGCATTTTTATAAGGCCATGCTAAAGATTAATATAACCATCAATTCAGGTCTGTAGTGCTCTGCAGTGAAGCCACACCTTGTATGCCTCAGTCAGTCTGTGACAAGTCAGAAGTAATGATGGGGAGTGCTGTTCCCCAAAATGAGACCCATGTGTCATGAGCAAGATGCTTTGCTAATCAGCAAAATTCTTTCCCCTATTTTTGGTAAAGTTATGTAGTATCCTAGAATCTTCCACAATGCATAAGAACAGAGCTGCAACCAGATATTTTAGCACCCGGGGCAGGTAAGAACATTTGCACCCTTGTTCCCACTCTGACCCTCTCATCTCTTTATCTTTATTTGTCATTTGCTATACCACACCACACAAAAGTATCAGGGCAGTTTACAATAAAAAAACATTGCTGCAGAAGCAAAAGAAGGAAAAGAACACAAATTAAATAACAGAACAGGAAAGACAAGCACTCACAGAGGGGAAGAGAGTAGAAGGAGGGGAGGGAGCAGAGTGGAAGTGGAGGTGGAACATGGACTAACATTCAGGTAGAGCAGGGGTCTCAAACTCAAATTGCTTTGAGGGCCAAATGAGGACTTGTAAAGTAACCCGGGGGCCGCATAAGACGCGGGGGCCTCATTTGCATAAGGGGCCTCATTTGCATAAATATTTGCGTAATGTTACCATACACTAACTTTTAGTAAACATGCCTCTTTAACGAGTATGGATAAAGAAAGACTAAAAGATTTAGAAACAGGAAGACAATAATTAAACTGGGAACCCCAAAAGCCAAACTTGGAATGTACAACAACACTGTAGAAATAAAACTATAAATTAATTTCCTCTTGTACTAAACAAAGCGCAAACATTAATGATGCACATTTCCCAGAGCTGACATATTCCAGTTAATAAATTCAAAATAAAGAGAGATTTTTCTACCTTTTGTGCATTTTTTTTCAGTTGCAATTGTTCCAGCCACTTTCTTCTGGTTTCTTCATGTCTTCTGCTAACTCTCCATCGTCTGCTGTCCATTTGCCCTTTCTTCTCTCCTAGTTTTTTTCCATTCTCTCTCTACATCTGCTTTAACATACTAATCTTTCTCCTTTTTCTCTTTCCTCATTCCTATTTCATCCACTCCAATTTTACCCCTCCATCCTCAATCCCCACTTACTCTCCCAATACCTGGCCAATTGTAGATTTGTCTTCTCTCCTAGACAAAATATTTTTCCCCTCTCCATTTCACTTTCCCAGCTCCATCCCATTCTAATCCTCCCCCAACATCAGCTCCCTTCTAGTTCCAGCCCCACCCAGCATCCGCTCCCTTCTAGTCCCTGCATCAGTCCATTTCCAGTCCTATCATAGCCTCACCATCAGCCCATTTCCGATCCTAGCCCCCCATCAGCCCATTTCCGATCCTAGCTCCCTCCCCTCACAGCCCATTTCCATTCCAAGCCCCCCTCCCCATCAGCCATTTGCAGTTCAAGCCCCCCTTCCACTCAGCCCATTTCCAGTCCTAGCAACCCCCCACCCCATTTTCAGTCTTAACCCCCCCCATAGCCCATTACCAGTCCTAACCTCCCCATAGCGCACTTCCAGTTTTACCCCCATCACCCCATTTTCAGTCTTACCTCCCCTCATAGGCCATTACCAGTCCTAACCCCCCAAGAAACCCACCTCCAGTCCTAACCCCCAATCAGCCCACCTCCAGGCCTAACCCCCATCTGCCCATTGCCAGTCCTAGCCACCACCATAGCCATTACCAGTCATAACCCCCCCTGCCAATAGCCCACTTCCAGCCCTAACCCCCATTACCCCATTTCAGTCAGCCCCTCCATAGCTCATTACCAGTCCGAACTCCCCCCTCAGCCCACCTCCCGTCCTTCCTAACCCCCACCTGCCCATTTCCAGTCCTAGCCCCCACCATAGCCCATTGCCAGTCATAACCCCACCAATAGCCCATTTCCAGTCATAACCCCCCTGCCAATAGCCCATTTCCAGTCCTACACCCCCCCCCCCCGCCAATAGCCCATTTTCCAGTCCTACACCCCCCTGCCAATAGCCCATTTCCAGTCATAACCCCCCTGTCAATAGCCCATTTCCAGTCCTACACCCCCCCCTGCCAAGTGCCAATTTCCTGTCCTACACCCCCCCGCCATTTGCCCGCTTCCATTCATTAACCCCCCCCCCCTGCCAATAGCCCATTTCCAGTCCTACCCCCCCTGCCAATAGCCCATTTCCAGTCCTACAGCCCCCCCCTGCCAATAGCCCATTTCCAGTCCTACCCCCCGGTAAATAAAAAAAACACCTGGCTTCTGCTGCTGCAGCAGAAAATCAGCTGTCCCGCGGCCCCTTCCTCTCTGCCCGGAGATCCCTCATTGTGCTTCATCAGCGGCGTGCTTTTTAAGCCGCGAAGAGAGTATTTCCCTCTCGCGCGGCTTAATCCTATTCACTTTTCAAGCCTCGCGAGAGGGGAATACTCTCTTCGCGGCTTGAAAAGCACACGCTGATGGAGCACAATGAGGGATCTCCGGACAGAGAGGAAGGGACCGCAGCACAGCTGATTTTGCTGCTTGAGCAGCAGAAGCCAGGTTTAAAAAAAAAAAAATTGACAGTCGATTCTGCCGCTGCCACGGCAGCAACGGCAGAGGCAGAAGCAGAAGCAAGGCTTTTTTCTTTCCCTCCGTCGCGGGCCGCACAATGTTCTCTCGCGGGCCGCATGTTTGAGACCCCTGAGGTAGAGGGAGGTCAAAAGCTTGGTGGAACAGAAGCAAACTTGCCCCAAAGAATGAAAGGACCTACAGATTAGGGAGGAGAGGTGCTTGTGAAAAGACATGGAGAAATCTAATGTGACACCTAGATAGTGAAGAGAAAGGACCAGTGGAATAGGGATGCCCGAGAGTGAAGGAGCAAGCGTGGGAGGGGAATCACTGAGGGAGAATCAGATGGTAGTTGTCTCGATGTGGTTAAGGTGAAGAAAATTAAAGGAGAGCCAAGAGCTAATCTGAGTAAGGCAGGGATCAAGTCGGGGGTGGTTGGGTTGGTCGGCATAGTAGTAAGCTGAGACAGAGTGTTGTTGTATGTGGAGTACCAGGGGAGCCATGAAGATGTTAAAGAGAAGGGGAACACCACAGGGGAGAGGAGTGTCAAGAGAAGAAGCAGCACCCGAGAGATCCTGGATGAAAGGAAAGAGTGAAATCAATTAAGAATAGGTCCGCAAATACCAGCATCATGAAGGCGAGAACAAAGAGTCCCTCCACCCCTTCCATTCTGGTCTTTTTCTGCTTGCTCCTTTCTGAACCTCCCCCCATCCCCAATCCTAGAAGGAGAGCTGCAGGTTTCCTGGCTTGTCATCTGCATTTCAGCTATTGTTCCGCCCCAAAGGGCTGCTTCTCTTGCCCACCCCCATTTACAGCCCTATTTGATGTTTCTTATAAAGCATCATTTCAACACAAGGTATAAGGAAGTCAATTCTCAGATCTGGAAGAACAGACAGACGTGCACAAAATTCACCCTAACCCACCTCTATAAGTTACAGTCTGGAAAGGGTCTGCAATCACTTGAACCCTCCACGATTTATTTTTCTCTGAGTATATAGAAAGAACATGTTATTCTTCATAGCCAAAAGGCAAGTTTTACTCTTCTTTACAATCAGAAACTTGAAGTGCAGCCCAGAGCTTAGAGATCTTGATGAATCAGGAGGCATCAGACATATGAACTGACTCTCTGCATGTTTCTAGGAAAACCTTTTAAGCTCCCTTCACCTCCATTTCCCCCATGTCACCAACTAAATAACACAATATCTCATCTTCCCTGACCCCCTCTGGAAAACACTCAAGAACGACAGACCTACACACATCCGCTGAAAGACTGCACACAACTCCTTGAAACCTTGTGTCTTAAAGCCTATTTGAAACCTACTAGAACGAAAGATGCAGCACAAAACCTAAATCAGTAGCTGGAGTTTTATGGAGTTTTAATATTATATAATATATTTAATATTATGGAGTTTTAATATTGCACCAAATGTTTTAAACTCAAATATTGGCTCTACTGAATCAGTTGTCAAAGGAACCGGATATCACTTGAGGGTTATAAATTACTGGGCAATACACCTTAAAGTTACAAGCAGCATTTCTGACTACAACTGAATATCCCACATCTTTCAAATATTAAGTAACTAGGGCTTGGATGCCTGAAGGTATCAGCAATGGGATACACAGTCCTCTTCAGCTTCACGAATGTCAAGGCCATGGGGCGGGGATTTATCTGTCATAATCTGCTCCAGTTATTGAATCTTAGCTCCTCATCATCTCTCCTCTAGCTGCTTCCAGTCCCGTATCTCCTGCAATACTGCATGTCTAGAGCTACACGGACACTTCGCTCTTGCTACATGAGACCACAGAAAAAGAAGCGGCTGTGAAATGAGAGTTCTACAGCTCTCTCCATGCCCAAATAATAGAGGAGAAATATTTGCTAGTTAGGAATCTGTCAGTATTTCTATTGTAAACATGATTTTCAAGGCTATTATCAATTGGGTTTAATATGTTGACAGTGCAAGTTTCCAGCCGATGCTCCTAAGCTTTCATTTGCTATTTTTCAAAGTTGTAAAGGTGCATATCACTAAAATTATTTTCCCAGATAGAGAGCATCAAAGAAAGCACAGTTACTTACCTGTAACAGGTGATCTCTGGGAACAGCAGGAATAAGTCTTCACATATGGGTATGTCGGTACCGACGGAGCCTGCGCGGGAATGCTCCCCAGCGTCCAGAAAGAAAGCTTTTGGGAGCATCCCACACGCATGCGCGCTGCCTTCCCGCCTAAACACTTCCCTCTCATCAGTTGGGTTTGTAGCTGAGACCGAAGGAGGGAAGTAGACAAATTAGAAAGAGAGAGAGAGAACAACTCCTCGGGGAGGTGGGTGGGTTGTGAAGACTTATTCCTGCTGTTTCCAGAGATCACCTGTTATAGGTAAGTAACTGTGCTATCTCCAGGAACAAGCAGGAATGAGTCTTCACATATGGGGACTCCCAAGCTGAGATGCCTGGGAGAGGCCCAGCATGTGACAAAAACTAATGGATGGGTCATGCTTCCCCCAAGGACCTCAGGCATCCAAGGGATGGAGGGCAGGAGTTGAGCTAACAGTATAAAAGGGTGTGCTGTGGAACAGCTAGACTAAACAAGGAATCGGGGAAGGTGTCCTTGTGTAGAAATAACTGTTAGTAAGGAAAAAGGAAGTCCCAATTCTTGAAAAAAGATGTTATCCAAGGATTGCAAAAAACTACACATATGGGAAAGTTAATATGGGTCTGTTGTAAAGAACCATCACATTGTCCTCATATGGAATTCCCTTACCGTGAGAAGTAAAGGGAAAATAAGTTTTGCAATGTAGAAAGAAATAAGAAATATTAATGTCTAGAGATAACCCCAGGGAAAAACTGGGGAATTTATAAGAAGTTGGGACCTTGGAGAGAAGTTTAAACTTCTCTATAGTCCAAAATGTAAAACATTTCTGTCCCTAGAGCAGGATGGTGCCTTGGGAAAGAAAAGGAAAGACAAATCTGACTGGTCTGGAAGGAAAGGTCAAGATACCTTTATAGAAAAAGGGGGTGGGTTCGTAGAACCCCTTCATCCAGACGAGAAAATTGTATTGGGCTGTTTAGCCCCCAATTTCTGAAGATCAATAACAATATTTCAGGGTCAGATTGTATGCTTGTGTAACAACAAGAAGGGTTAAGACCTTATTGGAGATAGTTAGTGAGGATCACTTATTAGTCAAGGTATAAGAAACATAAGCAAGGTTACATGGAAACCAGTAAGATGCTTCTTACCCGTGACAAGAGGTCTAGGTCATAAAACGACTAGTCCTCAGATAATTAGGTCTTGAGACGTATCCGAAGGAGTGCAGAGGAGATCCTTAATCCTAAGATAGAGGATTCCTTTTATCACTTCAGGATAGAAGCTGGAAGAAAAAAACGCAATGTAAGGGGATACCATGTCTGTCTCTCTATGAGGGCAGTATGAGTATCATGCGTTCTTTGCTTCTCAAGACTTCAATGAGGTATTGGAAGTAGAAAAAATTGCAGTAGATAAGGATCAACTGCAATGATTAGGAATGCATCCCTGTTGTAGGAGTTTCCTTGAGGATAAGGAACAACTTATGGAGTGGTGCTGTTCCTTAAACTTGAAGTCGTCCAGGCCCTGGTTCCTTCTCCTTGAAAGAATTTTAAGGAAAAAGGAAAATTAGGAACAAACAGCCATGTGGGGCATGACTGGGTAGAGACTGCCAGTCAAAGGTTCTTTAACCACCTGGAAGTTACCTACCAGGGGTGGACTACGACACTCTCTGACAAAGACCCATAGTTGTAGAGCTTCATTGCATAGTTGCAGAGAGCATGTTATAGGTTGCTTAGATGAGACCTGGCTGCTGGGTAGCTAGTGTGCAACCGAATCAATTCTGTTGAAACAGAATTGAGGATGGCAAAAAATGGTAGAGAGGCTTTTTGCCCTGCAATGATTAATTGAACAGGAAGTATTTGAGGGGTCAGCTCTAACAAACGCAAGTGGCGTAGAATAGGTGGAAACCCATGTGAGCTATCTGTTTAAAGAAGCTCATTTAACCCACTTGGTGGGTTATTCATATTTCCAGTATGGATGGTTTTAGAAGCCTTCTGAGCTGACCTTGCCCAAATGTATAGACTAAATCTGGTAGGGGCTTTCAGAATGCTGAATTGCATCCTGTAAAAAACCCAGTGCAGAAGGACCCAAAAAGGAAAAAACTCTGTATTGGAAAGATTTACTGGAGTAGGAACTCCTATAGCTTCAGTAAGAAGCTCTCCAGTTGAATAATATTCAGGTTGGAGACTAGATGTCCCAACTAAAAGATAGAAGTAATACAGAGTTAAAAAGCTTACAATTTAGTAAGTCTTTATGGATAGGGTCCTCTGCAGTTAAGGTCGTACAGGTAAGTGTCAAAAAAGGGTGAAAGGTACCACTCAGCCTGTTAAATTTTTGATTGACCTTCCCTCCTGTTTTTGTTTTTGTTTTTAAATAGGGAAGTAGAAACTTATTACCTGTAGGCCTGAGATATCTCAAGAGCTCTTGGAGCTAGTAGAATGAAGTTCTCTTGAACAAGAGATTCATGTCTAGAGTTAATGTTGTCTCAGCATGGATGAGAATCAAGCCAGACGCCTCTTTTGATAAAAGGTAGGTGTATGGGTCCTGAACCTCATACAGGAAGAAAAGAAATCAGAAACCCTGTAATTACTGGGTTTGCTGAGTCCGTTGAGGTTTCTGTTTCGTTAGCCTGGTTTGATGGTGCCCCTGTTGGGGAACATCTGCCTGAGGGGAAGAAGATGGATAAAACTTTTTCCCCCTAGAGGAATAAAGATTTTTAGAAGATCCCTCATTAGCTGGGGCAGAGGAAAGTTTTGACAATCCTCTTAAAGTAGGCTTTTTAGTGGTTAATTGCCTAGCTTGAAATAGACAATCCTTGTTGAAGAGATGTTCTCCAGTACAAGGGCTATTTCCCAGCTTTTCTTGAACCAATTTATCCAAGTCTGAGGCTTGGAGCCAGGCTAAATGTCGTGCCCCTATGGCTATAGCAGAAGATCTGCTAATAGATTCAAAAGAATCCATGGAAGCATGACAAAGAATGTAGAAATATTATGAGCATGATTGACTAGTGATAAATAGTCAGCTCTTTTATGTTCCTGAAGGAAAGGGTTGAAAAGTTTTAAATCTTTGGCAACCTCTTTCAGAGAGAATCCCATATAGAAAATATATGAAATGATTCTTGCTGAAAGCATAGATGCTTGGAAGCATCGACGCCCAAAAGCATCTAAGGTTCTAGACTCACGATCTGGCGGATAAGAGGAGTGCTTTTTTGCACTCTTAACACGCCTCATTGCTGATTCTACTACTATAGAATGATGAGGGAGTTGAGTCTTTTGAAAACCTGGGGAAGGTGGGACTTTATAGACAGTGTCCACTCTTTTGGAATGTGCAAATGCAAATGCAATGTGTGCCTTTGAGTCAGTCCTGACTCCTGGCGACCCAGAAGCTGAGGATACCGTTAAGCGAGTTTCCCACATTCTTAATAACAGATCCTGTAAGGTCTGATGTAGAGGAAGCATGATTGCCTCCTCTGGAAACCAGGGGGATTGCAGAATTTCTGAATCCCTTGGTATAGAGTCCTTCCCA
The DNA here is from genome assembly GCA_033557465.1 of Ichthyophis bannanicus. Taxonomy (NCBI): domain Eukaryota; kingdom Metazoa; phylum Chordata; class Amphibia; order Gymnophiona; family Ichthyophiidae; genus Ichthyophis; species Ichthyophis bannanicus. The sequence goes on along the minus strand of CM066041.1, from coordinate 179,625,155 downwards.
GGTATAGATATGGCAAGTATTCTTGCCATATCAAGCAGAAAAGCTTGAAAAGAGATTCCCTCTAAGGGAAATTCTCTGAAATGATGAGTACAAACTGCAACTGTTGAAAATTCAGTTGCAGTACCAATGGATGCATCTCTGACATCGGGCTTAGAAGACCGGGGAGGATGAAGCATCGGATTCTCTTTATAGAGGTGTGATCGGTACTTCTCAATGTCGGTACCGAATCTTCCAGGCTAGATAGCGATTCTAGACTCGGCATCGAGGGAAGCGAGCCTGTTGAAAAAGGTACCGAAAACATCGATGCCGGTACCGATGTCGATACCGGCATCTGCAACGATGCCCAATTCGGCACTGGGAGCAATGCCGATGTCGGTACGCATACCGACACCGACACCGGTGCTAGCATCGAAGCTGATACCGGTACCGGCATCTGTGCAAATATCGGTGATCGAAGAACAGTCTGCGGCGACTCTGTTGGTGAGAGATGTGCCAGACTGCGTTCCATGGCGAGGAGTTTTTCATCCACCATAGCCGATGCCGAGGTATTGGTACCGGTCGACGTGGTCCGAACCATCGAGCATGGCACAGGTGCATCCACAGAGGTAAAAACCTCGGGAACAACCTGAAATCCTGATAATGCTTTGGAGCCCGAAGACTCCCACCAGGATTGAGCCATAGTGTCCTCGAGGGCAAGGCCAGAGCCATCTCGATGCTTAGAAAGAGATCTACCTCTCGAGGACTGGCTAGTCTTAACAGACTGTTGTTTGGTTACCTGACTGTGGAAGGAAGAAGAGATTCTGCCTGGTGACATCATGGTTGATGTTGATCCGGTACTGAGTTGTGCTCCGTTCTGAAGACCTCTTCTGGTTAAACTCCTACAAGAGAAACACTCTTTAGGACAATGGTCAGAACCTAAACAAGTTAGACACCAAAAATGAGTGTCTTAGTTGTACCACCACAGTTTAGACATTTCTTAAGAATAGTGGCCGGCTTTTCCATAATGGAAAGGATAGAGGCCTAGTGGCCAGAAAAAAGTCAGTCAGTAAATAAGAAAAAATTTCTCAGAAAAAAGAAGAAATTTTTTTAAGAAAAGAAAGAAAAGCACCGGCAGTATCGGTGGACGTCGAGGAGCATTCTGCACAGGATCAGAGAATAACACAGGCAGACTGTATTTTCAAGCTTGGGGGTAATATTTTCCATGGCTGCTCTACCTGCAGAAACAGCAGGGAAATCCGCAGGTACTTTGTAACCGTGGACAACTTTCAAAGAGAATGCATGAGTGGATATTAGGTAATGTTTGTGATTTGTATCACTGAGAAAGCAGGCAGGAAACAGAAGAGGATCCACCTGTGGGAAAGATGCGACTGCTGGTACAGTCATATGTATAAAAAAAGACACATAAAATTTGCATCTCCACCCGACTGCCATTCCCTACTCTTTTCTTCCACTCTGATATACTAATGTCAGAGTAAGTCTGGACAGTCAAGCTATATTTTAGTACTAGTAGAGCTGGACCTGAAATTTCGGACCCTGAGGTTTATATAGGAAGCTGAACATTAGAGATGACATGACAGCTTTACTGAAGAATGCAATAGCAGCTCAGTGTTTAGAGAAGTTGACTGCAAACCAGGGCATCCAGAATTCAAATCCCATTTCTCCCACCAACACTCTTTGTGACCTTGGGCAAGTCACTGTACTTGAGGCAGCGAAGAATGTGAACTTGGACTATGAGCTCACCTGGGCGGGGAAATAACTCAGCTCTCATATTTAGAAAAGACAAGTAATAACTCTAAAAGATCCAAAAATAAAGATTTGCTTTTATTTCTTTATTTAAAGAGTCATATGCTGCAAATCAACATTTTCTAAGTGATATACCAGAAAACATAATAAATATCTATAACATAAAAACATTACAATCAAAAACAGAAAATATCAATTATACTAAAATGTGACAAAACAAAATAAACTATGACCTTTAACAAATCATAATAAAACAAAAAAAAGGAAATCTCCCTCTATTGGACTACATATATTTTTTGACCAATGTCCTGGAGCTGAAACCCCATTCCTTGGGTTACAACTTACTTCTGTGCACTCAAGTGGACTAACGTGACAATCACTATTTTATTTGCAACAGCTTTAGAAAATGATGGGGGACCACTAGTGCCAGAGATGTCTCACCAGGAAGACTGTGGCCATCAGAAGGACACCATCAAACCTCTCCTGTAAAAGGTCATTATTAATATGCAAAGCAAGAGAGAAACCACAGAATGAACAAGCTGAGGGGCAATCCACGTGCCAGACACCACAGAACTGATCCAAGAACAAGAGTTCATCAAGAAGAGAGCGTAGGTGCTTTCCTTTGTATACAGTTTAGATTTTAATGCTAGGAAGGCCAGACCCAATAATAATGAAAACTCAATTACAGCAGAACACTTCCACTTGGCATTGAGATGTGGAAGGCAAGCCAATGTCGAGTAACGGGCATTCAGCAAGACGTCAGGCAGATCGACAAATTCTCTGCAAACAATTTTCCAGCACAAGGTGTACAGTTCACATCTCTGAGAACTCACTGAAGCAGAATGGACCCTCCCCTTCCCCCCACTCCCATTAAATGTGTTTGTTTGATCAAGGCAGAGACAGAAAAGAATCCAGAGGCTTCAGTAGTAATCACCATCATTAAGGATTATGGAAAAACCTTGGGATTTCAGAATATTGTTTAGCATATGACTATCTTAAATATTTGGTTTAATAGTTTTTAAGAGTTGAAGGCACTGTTTTCAATAAACTGCCCTGCAGAAATTTACAGTGGTGCTTTCCTTCACTGCCTCATATCGCCTTTGCCACTCTACCCACCAATAACAACTTGGCCCATGAGCATTAGGGTTTGCGCCTAGTTTTCTAGCTAAATTTTAAATACATGCCAAACATGCTTCCAGTAAAGTTGTCAGAGGCAGCTGTAGTTGGTGCACGATTTTCAGGCCATGCTGCTAGCAGATATCCACTTGTTGCACAATTGAACTTCAGATTAAAGTGTTCCATCAATCGTTCCTTAATTGGATGGTAGTCTAGCTAAATAATATGAGACAAGGGCTGGCATTAATATCCTTCCTAAACCTGGGTTCGATCCCCAGCTTCGGTCTTCTCCTCCTCAGAGTGGCTACAGAAGCAGAATTCATAGCCCCTGATAGAGAAGACGACTCAGTCGTTACATAATAATTACCCCCAGTGGTCACCTTTAGGGCCCATGATTGCAGAGTTTTCCTGGCTAACATGCCACTGCAATGACTGGGCTAAGTGAGTGGGAAGGAGATGAAAACAGCAGGAAAAATGCCTGGATCTGAATGAGCTGGAATTCCAAAGGAGTAGGATGAAATGGCAGGGGCCCCCCCTCCCTTCCCCTCCACTCCCCTCCCCCACCAAAAAATCCTGCCTCTTCCCACTCCCACCTTTATAAACTTACTTAATAAACTGGGCTAACGCTTAGTGTGTGCTCTTTGCTACTAGTTCTCATGTTATTCAATGGGATACTACCTTTTAGCCCAGCTTAGTAAACATGCCCCTATGTCAAGCCAAACAGCCCCCTACACAGTGCACTGTGAGCAGGTGCTTAGGTTTCAGTCCTATTGCCCAGCATCCTCGGTTACCCTCATTTTCACTACAAAGCAAATGCTAAATACTTAATCAACTTTAAAACCACATTGTTGTGCTTTCAGATTGATATGGGGGATAATTTTTTTTTAACCACACACATACACAAAAAGCATGTAAGTGCTTTACCTTGGGCACATTTTGGGCAATTTCCCAAATGAAAGTATGTGCAGGCTCTGTTTTGAAAACTGCCCTACAGAATTTGTGCGCTTATTTTCTGAAGTATGAATGTAAATGTGCTTCCAGGAACTCCTCCAATCAGTCCGGGTCAGCTTCCAAACAAACAGGCTGTATACACAGTTTTATACAAGCCTACTTGTGCACACAATGGGGGTGGAACGAGAGCCACGCTAACGAATGGGGTCATGCACGGCATGTCTATATGCTGTTAACATGGCTCCAGCACCACCCCCATTGTAAGCCGATTGCTGCGATTAGCACAGGTGCAGTTACCACCACCCACTCAGAATGAGAGAAAAGCATGAATGCTCTTGCACAAATTGTCACCTGCTTGGAAGGCGTGCACGTGTGTGTTTTCTCTCTGCATGGGTGTACATTACAATTCTGCTCCAACTCCACCCACTCTCTACCCCTAGGAACATTAGTATGTGCCTTATTTCAGCAGGTATACTAACTTGTACATATTCGGATGTAAACTTTTATAAAGGTAAACTATGCTTTCACATTTGGAAAAAGCTTTTTCAGCTTGGCCCCTTTATGCTCACCCCCTTTGGGAGAATAGCAGGCAAGCCAATGTCATGGCCTACTAAATTTAAGTAAAAATCAACTTCTAAATCCTCAGTGAATATCCAAACGAGAAGGCAGCAAAGATCAGTCGGCATAACCCGATCTAGAAGCATCATCATTCCACCCCCATACAATTGTCTGTACTGAGCTCATATCACTCAGGGTATTTTGTATTTCTTTAAAAGCCTGAAAAGGATTCTGGAATTAAAACAAAATGGGAAACCTGTCAGAAAGCCGCCTCTCACTCTCCAGCCCAAGGGGCCCACAATTATACCACCCCCTCCTCCTTACACACGAGCCAGACTCATCGTTCCAGCTCGTTAATACAATTGGATAAGAACCTGCCCTCTTCCCCACCAACACACTTCTACTATGCCATCTGGTAAATCAAAAAACAGCAGATGTACAATAGCAGGATCATAACATTTAAAAAAAAAAAAAGATGCATTTCTATCTCTGAAAGGACTGACAGACAAAAGTGCCCAGAGATAGGCAGCAGTCCACCAATGCATAGTGAAGGTTTTCTCTTTACAGTTAAGAGATGTCAGTCTCTTGCACTCGTGGCCTAAACTGAAGTCCCCAGTGGAAGCGTGCTATAATGCGCTTCAGCGCCATCCTGGCATTTACTTCCCTACCAATGTTCATTCAGTCTTTGGCCTCTCTCTAGAGACTGCCTTCAGAACTCACTATACTTACTGGGGCAGCAACCCAGTAACAAATCTACTGGGCGTTATATCGAGACCACCGGTTCATTTCAAGTAAGGCCATCAAAGGACTCATGATTTGGATCCCACCATTCTAGGAACAGTATGAGACTGACAACCAAGACATCTGATATACGTTTATTTTAGAGAAACTAACGTGAAAAACATCACCAGATTTTTAAAACATCCACCTGAATTTCAAATTACTGACTTAATTATCAGAGGGTGAGAGCATCTCTTATCACATCAAATATTCCCTTCACAGCAGTAAAGACTGAGCAAGGTTGCAGTGAGCAGCTTGCAGTCTGTTCACATCAACTTTTACGGCACAGCAGCAGTGGAGCATGGTGGCTACCCAGAGTCCTCTTAGATCTGCACCACCTAGTGAATCTTGCTCTTTATTTCTGACCGATTCATGTACATTTTCAGGACATATGGGTCTGCCCGGGAGGCCTAGCAATGCAATTTACAAACTCAGCCATTTCATTGGGCAGATCACAAGGGCCAGTTTGGTCTTTATCTGCTGTCATCTACAGGAGATAGAAAGAGGGGCACATGGGAAGTACCCAGGTTTTGCAATATTAGGAGCAGAAGAGAAGGTAAAGAGGACATCAAAGATGGATTTTGGGAAAACGCAAGTCATTCCAGTGAGTAGCACTTTACTTCCAATTCTCAGTATATCTGGGGTCCAATAGGTCACCAAGGAAGGACAAAGGCTAAAGGAATCCATAAGAAATGGGTAATGGGTGCCACTATAGCAAACCGCAATCCTGTAGGGACTAACTTCATCAAGTGAAAACTGCATTTCCGTGCTGTCCTTCCAAAGCTGAGGGCGTGGGAGGACTTGCTTCCCTGAAGCAACTGCAGTATTAAAGCCAATGGGCATTACTGCGACACTCAGTCGCTCCCTTGCCTCACCACTTTGCTAAAGCCACCAAGACACAACATAATAAAAAAGAAAATGAATAAATTAAGAAGAAATGAATCATTTATAAAACAGAATGCATGACTCAGTCTTGCTAAAAGCCATTACCTAAAGCAATTTAAGCATAATGGTTTGGAAAGATTGTTATGCTGGTTGTCAATTTAGTAAAGGAAGATTTGTTTAAAACCACAGTCTAGAACAACTGCCTCGAACTACTGGATCAACTTCCCTAAACCAAGACATAGGGAAGTTGATCCAGTAGTTTGAGGCAGTTGTTCTAGACTGTGGTTTTAAACAAATCTTCCTTTACTCCTTTTTACCTTGTTCTTTGCCACACCCAGAAGCTGCTGCTCTAGGTGACCACCTAGTTTGCCTAGTGTTTGAGCCATCTGTGATAAGGCCAGACAAGAATCATACTGTTAAACCAACTGTATGGTTCTTGTCTGGCCTTATCACAGATGGCTCAAACACTAGGCAAACTAGGTGGTCACCTAGAGCAGCAGCTTCTCGGTGTAGCAAAGAAAGCACAGTTACTTACCTGTAACAGGTGATCTCTGGGAACAGCAGGAATAAGTCTTCACATATGGGTATCGTCGGTACCGACGGAGCCTGCGCGGGAACGCTCCCCAGCGTCCAAAAGGAAAGCTTTTGGGAGCATCCCACAGCGCCTGCGCGCTGCCTTCCCGCCTTTCCTAACCGCCTCTCTCCAGTTCGAGTTTTAAAGCTGAGACAAAAGAGAGAGAGGAAAGGAAAGATAGATAGAGAGATACAGCTCCTAGGGGAGGTGGGTGGGTTGTGAAGACTTATTCACTTATTCCTGCTGTTCCCAGAGATCACCTGTTACAGGTAAGTAACTGTGCTATCTCCAAGAACAAGCAGGAATGAGTCTTCACATATGGGGACTCCCCAGCTAGAGATGTCTGGGAGATCACCCAGATTGTGAGTCCCTGGGAAGGGCTCCACCTGCATCCATGAATCTCAGGCATCCAGGCAGGGATGGAGGGTAGGAGTTGATTAGGTATGGAACAGGTGTTTGAGAACAGCCTGACCAAACAAGGCATCCCGGCGGGAGTCCTTGTCCAAGCAGTAATGGGCTGTGAAGGTGTGAACCGATGCCCAGGTGGCTGCTCGACAGATCTGGTCGATGGACACAGAGTTAAGATGAGCCATAGAGGCTGCCATGGCCCTCACATTGTGAGCTGTGACATGGCCCTCCAGAGAAAGATTCTTGCTCTGGTAGGCGAAGGAAATACACTGAGCAATCCAATTAGACAGAGTTCTCTTGGAGACTGGAAGTCCTAAATGAGAAGGATCAAAAGCAACAAAATGTTGAGAGGACTTTCTATGTTGCTGTGTCCTTTGTAATTAGAAAGCAAGTGCTGTTTTACAATCCAGGGTATGAAGATTCCTCTCTGCACTTGATGCATGAGGTCCTGGAAAAAAGACAGGTAAATACACCTCCTGGTTCAGATGAAAAGGCGAGACCACTTTAGGCATAAAGTGTGGATTAGTTCTGAGGACTACCTTGTCATGATGGAACCTTGTATAAGGAGAATTAGCCACTAAAGCTTGCAACTCACTGATACGGCGAGCTGAGGTGACTGCAATGAGAAAAATAACCTTCCAGGAAAGGAATTTCAAGGAGGTAGTGGCTAAGGGTTCAAAGGGTGGCTTCATAAGCTGGCCAAGAACCAGATTCAAGTCCCATGCCACTGGAGGTGGTCTAATGGGAGGTTTAGTCAAAAGAAGGCCTCTCATGAATCTTGCTATAAGAGGATGAGAGGAAATAGGTTGTTCATTGAGAGGCTTAAGGGATGCTGCAATAGCACTCAAATGGACTCTGATTGAATTTGTTTTAAGGCCTGCATGGGATAAATGCAGCAAATAGTCTAGTAAAGAATTCAAAGGTATTGCAAGAGGGTTGAGACCCTTCTCTGCACACCAAATGGAAAACCTTTTCCATTTAAAAGCATAGGAACGTCTGGTGGAAGGCTTTCTGGAAGCATGAAGGATATCCTTCACCGGCTGAGAAAGGTGTAAATCTTGAAGGTCTAGGCCTTCAGCAACCAGGCCCTGAGATGAAGAGACTGAGGATTTGGGTGCCACAAGGTTCCCTCCTCCTGGGAGAGGAGATCTGGAGCAGACCCCAGGTCTAGGGAGGGAGCTTGAGAGAGATGCAGAAGTAGAGGGTACCACACTTGGCATGGCCAAAGTGGTGCTATGAGGATCATAGACCCCTTGTCTCTCTGAAGCTTGAACAGAGTTTTGGGGATGAGGGGAATAGGTGGAAAGGCATAGAGGAAGTCTTGCCCCCAATGAAGGAAGAAGGCATCCCTGGCCTGAACTCCCTGACATGGAATCCTGGAACAGAACCGGGGAAGTTTGGCATTCCACGGACTTGCAAACAGGTCTATGTCTGGGGTACCCCAAATCCGAAAAATCCTGGCTATCTGGTCCCCATGGAGGGACATAAGAACATAAGAACATAAGAAATGCCATACTGGGTCAGACCGAGGTCCATCAAGCCCAGTATCCTGTTTCCAACAGTGGCCAATCTAGGTCATACGTACCTAGCAGTTTCCCCAAAAGACACAGGTTCTGCAGTGCTTGTACTAGGCCAAGCATTGATATCCTGGGTCCCTTTTTAATAGTGGTTTATGGACCTTTCCTCCAGGAACTTGTCCAAACCTTTTTTAAACCCAGCTATACTAACAGCCCTTACTACATCCTCCGGTAACAGATTCCAGAGTTTGATTACACGTTGAGTGAAGAAATATTTTCTCCTATTTGTCTTAAATAGTTTACCCTGTAGCTTTATTACATGTCCCCTAGTCCTTCTATATTCTGATAGCGTAAACAATTGATCCACGTTTATCCGTTCCACTCCATTCATTAATTTATACACCTCTATCATATCTCCCCTCAGCCGTCTCTTTTCTAGGTTAAAGAGCCCTAACCTTTTTATTTATTTATTTAACAGTATTTCTAAACCGCCTTATCTTAATAATCAAGGTGGTATCACAGCAAGCAATCAGGTAAAGTGTGTGTGTTGTACATGCAGTGAGGATAAAACTTAGTTGTGTGAGGGATGTGTTGGGTGCTTGATTTGTTTGAGCTATATACAAGCTATATACAAGCTATATACAAGCTATATACAAGCCTCTCTTCATAGGAGTAGCCTTCCATCCCCTTCACCAATTTGGTGGCTCTTCTCTGTACTTTTTCTAATAACGCTATGTCCTTTTTAAGATACGGTGACCAGAATTGCACACAATATTCAAGGTGCGGTCGTACCATGGAGCGATACAGAGGCATTATAATATCCTTTGTTTTATTCTCCATCCCTTTCCTTATGATACCTAGCATTCTATTTGCTTTCTTGGCCGCCGCTGCACACTGGGCGGAGGGTTTTAACATGTTATCCACGATGACTCCTAAATCTTTTTCCTGGGTGGTGGTTTCTAATGTGGAGCCTTGCATCGTGTAACTATAGTGTGGGTTGTTCTTTCCTAGGTGCATAACTTTGCACTTGTCCACATTAAATTTCATCTGCCATTTGGATGCCCAGTCTTCCAATTTATCCAGATCCTCCTGCAGTTTTCCACAATCCTCTTGGGTTTTAACAACTTTAAACAGTTTTGTGTCATCTGCAAATTTGATAACCTCACTAGTTATTCCCTTTTCCAGGTCATTTATGAATATGTCAAAAAGTAGCGGACCCAGTACAGATCCCTGGGGTACTCCACTATTCACCTTTTTCCATTGGGAATATTGGCCATTTAGCCCTACCCTCTGCTTTCTATCTTTTAACCAGTTTCCCGATCCACAATAGTACACTGCCTCCTATCCCATGACTTTTTAGCTTCGCCAAAAGTCTCTGATGGGGGACCTTGTCAAAAGCTTTCTGAAAGTCCAGATACACTATATCAACCGACTCACCTTTGTCTACCTGTTTATGCACACCTTCAAAAAAACAGATCAGATTAGTAAGACAAGATCTTCCTTGTCTAAAGCCATGTTGGCTGTCTCCCATTAGGCCATGGCTATCTACATGCTGTGTAATTTTGTTCTTTATGATGGTTTCTACCATTTTCCCTGGTACTGACGTCAGGCTCACCGGTCTGTAATTTCCCGGGTCACCCCTGGAACCCTTTTTAAAAATTGGTGTTACGTTGGCGACCCTCCAATCTTCAGGTATTACAGATGATTTTAATGAAAGTTCACAGATTACCAATAACAGGTCTGCAATCTCATATTTCAGTTCTTTCAACACTCTGGGATGTATACCATCCGGTCCAGGTGATTTGCTACTATTCAGTTTATCAAATAGTTGTAATATATCTTCCCGGTGTAGCGATATTTCTCTCAATTCCTCTGCAGTATCACCTTTAAATACCACTTCAGTCTTGGGTAACATCCCTACATCTTCCTCAGTAAAGACCGAAGCAAAGAATTCATTCAGTCTCTCTGCTATAGCCTTGTCTCCTCTTACTGCCCCTTTTACCCCTCTATCATCTAATGGTCCAATTGACTCTCTCACAGGCCTTTTGCTACGAATGTACTTGAAAAAGTCTTTATTTCGTGTTTTTGCTTCCGTAGCAAGTTTCTTCTCAAATTCCCGCTTTGCCTGCCTTATCAATGCTTTGCATTTAACTTGCCAGTGCTTGTGCTGTTTCCAGTTTTCATCATTTGGCTCTTTTTTCCATTTCCTGAAGGTTGCTCTTTTGGCAGCAACAGCCTCTCTGACCTCACCTTTAAACCATGCTGGCAGTTTTTTGGACTTTCTTCCACTTTTCTTAATGCGTGGAATACAGGACCATTCATGCGGAAGCAGAACTCGACTGAGTCTGTCTGCCCAAGAGTTTTGAACCCCTGGAAGATACACTGCCAAGAGATGGATTTGATGCTCTCTGGCGAAGGCCCACAATCTTAGAGCTTCGTTGCAAAGCGACAGAGAGCCAGTTCCTCCCTGCTTGTTCACATAGAACATGGCTACCTTGTTGTCCGTGTGGATGAGGACTGTCTTGTTGCTGAGCAGGGTGTGGAAGACTCTGAGAGCCAGAAAGATTGCTCTGAGCTCTAAGAGGTTGATATGAAGAGATGTCTCCTGTGGAGACCAGATGCCCTGGGTCGAGAGATCTCGTAGATGAGCCCCCCAACCCTTTGGAGAGGCATCTGTTGTAAGGGTTGCTTGGGGTAACACCTGTTGAAAGGGGGACCCCAGCAACAGATTCTGAGTGGACTTCCACCAGTGGAGGGACCAAAATAGGCGACTGGAGGTTGCTATTTTGTCTGACAGGCAACCTGATGCCTGGGTCCATTGGGTGGATAGGGTCCACTGAGCTGCTCTCATGTGAAGGCGAGCATAGGGAACCACATGCACCGTGGATGCCATGTGGCCTAAAAGTTGCAACATCTCTCGAGCAGTTAAATGGGATTTTAACTGAATCTGGGAGGCTAACTGCAGCAAGCGTAGGCAATGGGCCTGGGGAAGATAGGCCCTTGCAGTTGTGGTATCCAGTAAGGCCCCTATGAACTCTAGAGACTGAGTAGGGGTAAGATGGGATTTTGGAATGTTGATTACTAGTCCCAGATACTGAAGAACATGCCTTGTGCAGGCCAGGGAAGTCTGGGCCTCTGACTGGGATGGAGCTCGGATGAGCCAGTTGTCCAGATATGGGAATACGAATATTCCTAGAGTGCGTAGGAATGCAGCTACTACTGCCATGCATTTTGTGAACACTCTTGGAGCAGAGGCCAGACCGAAAGGAAGCACTTTGTATTGGTAGTGCTTTCCTTGGTAAAGGAACCGAAGGAATCTTCTGTGTGCTGGATGGATGAGAACATGGGTGTACGCATCCTTGAGATCTAGAGAACAAAGCCAGTCTTGACTCTGGAGGTATGGAAGGAAAGTTCCGAGAGAAGTCATCTTGAATTTCTCCTTGCATAGAAACTTGTTCAATTCTCTGAGATCTAATATGGGTCTGTAGCCCCCTGTTTTCTTTGGGATGAGAAAATAGGGGGAGTAGAACCCTGAGCCCTGTTGAAGAAGGGGTACTTCTTCTATTGCCCATTGGGCAAGAAGGGTAGCAATCTCTTGACCTAGAAGGTTGAGGAGAGATGTTGGAGAATTGAACTGTTTCACCATGGTGCGAGGAGGAAGGTTTAAGAAATGAAGTTTGTACCCTTCCCTTATGATGGAGAGGGTCCACTGCTCTGCTGTGATTTGTTCCCATCTGGGAGCAAAGTGAGCTAACCTTCCTGGGATGTTGAGAGGCTCTGGATTTTCTAGAGCCAGAAAGGCTAAGTTCTCTAGTGGAAAGTCAAAGGCCCTGAGGAAGCTGAGGCTGTTGGGTCGTAGCAGTCCTCGCAGCCTGGGTTTTGGCCTGTTTTGGTTGTTGCTGTCTCTTTGTAGCAAAACGACCTTGAGAAGAGGCCTGACCATAAGAAGAAAATTTCCCTTTCTTTGGGAAAGATCCCTTTTTGAACAACCTCTTTTTAAAAGGAGCAGTAGTAGACTTTGAAAGTCTATCTAAAGCAGAATTTTCAGCATCCATCTGGTTGGCCTTTGCTTGCCAATCTATGCCAAACAGGTTTTCGCCTGTACAGGGAAGGTTACCTAGACCATCCTGTACCCAGGATTCCAAATCAGAGGCTTGCAACCAAGCAACTCTGCATGCACCTATGGCAATAGCCGAGGCTCTACTGGCCCCCTCAAAAGAGTCAAAGGCTGCAGAAACATCCCCATATAGAGACTGTAGGAGTTGATTCTGGCTACAAGCATACTGGCCTGGAAGATTTTCCTGCCAAAGGCATCTAGGGTTCTGCATTCTCTTCCTGGAGGAGCAGAGGAGTGCCTTTTTGCACTCTTGATCTTTTTCATAGCAGACTCTACCACAATGGAGTGGTGAGGAAGCTGAGTCTTATGAAAACCAGGACAAGGAGGAACACGATACATGGTGTCCAACCTTCTGGAATGAGGGGAGGTGGAAAGAGGAGTCTCCCATATGCCCAACATGTGATCATAAAGAATCTCATGCATTGGTAAGGTGGCTGCCTCTTTAGGAGCCTTAGGATATTCAAGGATATCTAATGTTTTGGCTCTAGGTTCAGTTTCAGAGGTCACTGAGATGGACAGGCCTTTGGCCACCTCCCTAATGAAGTCCTGAAAAGACAAATCTTCAGGAGGAGACATTCTCCTTTTTGGAGAAGAGGGTTCCTGAGGAAGGATCCCCGATGCTTCAATTGAGGCCTCTGAAGAATCAGAGTCTTCAGAGGAATCGAAGTATCGATTGTCTGGATGCTCTCGCAGAGCCCGATACGGGTACCGGGAGGTATCGACATCGGGGGTAATCGGTACCGTGTCGGTACTGATGGGCATCACTGGATAGCGTACCGCTGCCGTCGATGCTGATGTCGATGCAAGCGGTACTGGTATCGGAACCGGAATCGGATCCTGTACCGGAATCGGTATGGGTACCGACAACGGGGTTTGTTACGGTACCGTAGGCGTCGCAGCTTGTATGAATGCCGTGATGGCACGCTGCATGGTCAGGATATTCTGATCCATTGACGCCACCAATGTCTGGATGTCGGTACCGGTGGAGACCACCGGTACCCCAGAACATTGTAACAGGTGATCGGTCGAGGCCGAGCCATCGATGTCAACCTGTGACCCCATAGGTAGTGCTTTGGAAGCCGGAGCCTCCCGCCGGGGTAATTTTGCTGGTGTGGGTATCTCAAGAGTAAGCCCGGGGGCATCTCGATACTTGGAGGGAGATGAACTCTTTGAGGACCGGCCAGATTTAAGTTTGGTTACCTGAGATCCATGGGATGAAGAAGAAGCCCTGGAAGACGTCGATGCTACAGAAGCTGCATCGGAGGGAAACAGGACACTGAGCTTGGCTGCACGATTCTGTAACCCTCTTTTAGACATCATGGAACAGGACTCACAATCCGCAATGGAGTGGTCAGGACCTAAACATTTTAGACACCAGTCATGGGTGTCGGTGACAGAAATAGTGCTACTGCACTTCGTGCACTTTTTAAACCCGGAGGCGGGTTTTTCCATGAGGAAAAATATCTGTAGGCCTAAGGCCCCAGAAGAAAAAATGCACTGAAGAGAGTAGGTTTTTTTTTTATTTTTAAGGAAGAAAAAAGACCGGTGTACCAGTCCGGAATCGAGAAGGCAGACACGCGACTAAAGAAAAATAAAAGAAAATAAGAAATTCTTCACCGGTGACAGGAAACACGACCTGCTGGCTCCGCGGAAAAGAAGAACTGGAGAGAGGCGGTTAGGAAAGGCGGGAAGGCAGCGCGCAGGCGCTGTGGGATGCTCCCAAAAGCTTTCCTTTTGGATGCTGGGGAGCGTTCCCGCGCAGGCACCGTCGGTACCGACGATACCCATATGTGAAGACTCATTCCTGCTTGTTCCTAGAGATCAAGGTATTCAAAGCTAAACCATAGATTCTGACAGCCAGGTGGGGCATAAGGCTTAAGGTCTGCCTAGGGCACTAACATGAACCAACCCAAGATCTCATTCCCTGCTCTCTCCTCCTTTGTCAATGCTATTTTACTTGGTTTGCACATCTTCCAGTTTTGTGCATTGGCTATTCACAACGCTCCTGTAAATGGAAGACAAGGTCCAGAGTTTACGAGGGATGAGGGCTGAACAGGTCCAAATTAGGCAGCATTGTGTGGGCATCTTCCATATCTTGTGACTGTACTGCTTCCAGAAAGCATAGCAGCAATGCTTAGACAGACAGCATGGACAGATAAAACATACTGCAATACACATTTACTGCATGCAACAGGTCTCCAAGACCACTGGACATCACATAAGGGAGAAATGAGCCACATGGATGAAATAAGGGTGGGTGGCATAGACAGCATTCTCTCTAAGGTGCACAGAAGTCTGCCATCTGTGTTCCTATCATCAAGAGTGGTGCAGAAATCTTGTGATTTCAATTGTGTGGGGCAGACAAGTTAAGTGAGACTTTCAGGGGACCTGCCTTCCCATGCAATCGAAGCCCATGAGATTGATGCACCGTCTCTAATAATAGGAACACAAGCAGCAAACTCCCCATGTACTTTAGTAGAAGACTTGGGTATTGGTGCATAAAGGGTGTATTTGGATGCAGGAGCAGTAACGATAGCTAAGGGCTAAAGAAGGTTTGAAAGCAAAGTGAAGGAGGCAATATAACCTGTCTTAAGACAGACTGCAAGGAAAAACATGACGAGGGATCAGAGGCAGAGAGGAGAGCTCTCTAGAAGCAATGGGAATGTGAAGGACAAGCACGGGTGGAAGAGGCTGCAATCCAGCTGTTTCAATTCACAATCACTGAATTAATTGTATTTTAGCTGTATCCCTGAAGAGATGAGCAATGTAGCCACTTGAGGAAGTCCCACAGATCTGCTTATGTTCAATAAATTACTTTGGATTTGCTATGATTTTGAGTAGCATCTCTTGGGAACATTCCTCTCATCTTTCTAACCCAAGATCTTAAGGAATCAAAGTGCTTTCATAGCTTCTCCTAGGAGAGCTTGGCCTAGCCCGACAGGCATTCTGAAGCAGAATGTCACATTGATGTTGAACTCCATCCTTGTCAACAGTAGCAGACAGCTCCACAAAAGTGCATGAGAGTTGATTTTTACTTTCAAGAACCTGGATAAAACTAGTATCTTGTTTTGCTTGGCAGTTATACTATAGAACTCTCCAAGTTCAACACAAAGATATGAAGATCATCTTTTCTGAATTTAGCATTGTTAAAGAATGATTGTCATACAGTGTGACAATGTCAGCTAATGCACCTTATCATCTGATACCATCAACTACAAAGACAGCAGCTCTTGGGTGCATAAACAAGGTCTTTGGAGGCGTACTCATGACTTCTATAAAGAACATATCCATTGTAGCCTGGGCTACCCTGATGCCTCTGTGCTTCTTTGCTCTGCCTTTAATATTGTCACTCTCACCTTTCACTTGCCTCTGCTCCCGAATGAAAGGCAATATCTTATCAATATTGAAATCTTTCAATCCTGTTCCTGCAACTGTTCCGGAAGATGACAGTACAAAGGGCCATTAAGTCAATCCAATCTGCTCAACACCACCCCACTGTCCCTTCCTTCACCTTTTCTCCACCAGGAAGTCTCTGTGCTTATTCCATGCTTTTCTGAATTTGATTACATCTCTCTGCCTCTATCCATGGAGATCCTAGGGGCTCTAAATATTAGCCACACAAACTATGCCCCCAGAACATCAAAGGCCTAGCCTAGATAGCTAATTGTACCTTTCTTTGGGGGGGGGGGATATGGCACTACAAATATTACACAGAAGTAAAGAGAGGAAGATCTTAAGAAGGTAATGTTATAAACTCTTGCCAAGTTAATGCACGTTAGCAAGAGGGTACTTGAGGCATCATGCTTGGCAAGGTTGAAAGTCAGTGCAAAAGAGGAAGGCTGGCAATGCGCTGGATCGATACCACAGCAGCACCTATGGATGCCACTCTATCAAAAATTAGCCATCTGAGTGAAGATCGAACACAGTTTAGGACAACTATCCACAGGGTTTTCATGAGTCGACACTAACTCGACAGCACTTAATAAGAATATTTAAGGCGTATTTTATAAGTAAAGTACACACACACTTCACAAAATAGGGGCATAAGTGGTATGAAGATAAGCTTCACAGACGTTGCAGCATTTATGCCTGCTTTATGATAGCTGTGAATGACTTTTTAAGATGGTGTGCAAGTTACAGTATTTTATAATGTGTGTGCATAGATTTGCATTCTGCCTAAGCTCCACCCGAACTCTGCCCCTGTTCACATCCACAATGAAAGGACACACAGTAATTTATACACATTACTAGGGTACATCTTTGCATGATTCCTTATAAAATCAGTTCCTAAGGTCTAAAAAACTGGGCAAGAGAAAGAAGCTCAGGTGGCATTCAAAGAAAGAGAGCAACAAGGAAGGAGAGAGATTCATGAAGGAAAAACGATAATTGTAAACTCTGCAAATGCAATGTGTGCCTTTGAGTCAATGCAGACTCCCGGCGACCCAGCAGCTCCTGGGTTTTCTTGGCATCTAGAAGTAGATTGCCAGGCCTTTCTTCAAAGGCAGTGGAGGGTTAAGTGACTTGCCCAAGACCACAAGGAGTGCCAGTGGGAATCAAACCCTGGTCTCTTGGTTACCAAGCCAGTGCTCTAATTATTAGGCTACTCCTCCACTCCATAAGCTTAGCTAAGAAAAATATTTTCCACTCCTCACTCCATCTCCAGGGCTGAGTCTCAGTAAGGAGAACAATTTTTTGGATGGGGGAGGGGGGAGTGCAAACTAACTAACCAGTAACTCTTCCACCCCTAAATTCCCTAGCTGCTGATGCAGTGTGTGACAAAATCTTATTCAGGTCATTTGTTTTAATGTATTTAATTATTCAAATTTCTACCTTCCCAATAAACCCAAAGCAAGCCGCAGAAACCTCCAGATTGAAAGAGAAGGGAATCACAGCATTCCTCTGAGCAAGCACTCCAGTAAGACACAGCAGGAGTTTTACCAGATGTACGTACTTAGGCAGAGGAGAAGCCTCAGCCACTTCCTCTCTTTAATTTCATTACGGCCAAGGCCTGTCTTTTCTTTTTTTTAATAGCAGCACACGTTAAGGGAGAAAGTACAACAGCTAAAGCCATAATTCTGTATAAAGTACAGAGCCTCTGTGCTAGTAAATTGCACCCAAGGGCTTATGAATGCTGAAAGATGGTCCAAACTGAAGCTATATCCCTGACAGAAAGATGAATAAGGAGAATATTAGCAGAGGAGGAAGAGAGGAGGGGGGGGGGGGGAGTCCTCTTAGGACATTTTGCCAGTAGAGATATTCATGGTCATAACACTGAACACCTTGAGAAGAAAATGAAAGAAGACTCTGGAGAGACAGGATAGGTGGCAGTTAAGATGTAGTTAGAGTCCAAGGAAAAATTCAGATTCAGGGTTCTGACTTGACTGAAACAGGGAGGAAAGTTTTATCATTTATGCAGAACTGACTAGAGCTGCTGAGATTTTCCATCTTACGGATTCCAGCACACAGTTTGGCCTACAGATCTCTGTCAGGTGGCCTAACCAGCCAGCTAACTTTGGAGAGCGGCGGCAGCAGCAACACCATTGTGCAACCCAACCACAATTGTTCTGCACTTTTCAAGCAACTACAATTCCATTAATGCAGAGAAAGTCGTTTTGTTGATGGATAGTGTCATTGATAGGAAGTGTTAATCGTATTTTACTATGGAATGCATCCTTCGGGCCATCACCATTCTATCCCATTTGCTTTTTAGCAGGCCTTAAGAACCAGCAACCAAGACCTTTCACAGACTCCCTCTCTCCCTGTTGTCTACAATGAAATTGAAGAAAGTGCTAGGGGAGGGGGGAGGGAGATTTCCTCTGAAGTCTACCACAGCTCATTTAGGGCCCGATTTACTAAGGCTGTTTTTCTATTCCATGTCTAAGGGAAAAGAAAGTTTAGTAAATCGGGTCCTTAACACCCCACTGCAAGTTGATAAAAATACACAGCCAGCAGCTCCCTCCCCACCCAGTTTCTCCCCACAGTCACTATCCCTGCTACATGGCCAGCCAGTCACCCTTCAAGACTTCCCATTAGGTTGGCGCAAGTCCTTGATGCTCATCTTGTAGTCTGTGGTCGCTGCCAGAACAGTCTTCCTCCTTTGTACCGCATAGCTCTGTGAGTCTGAGCCTGCTGGTCTCTTGAGTTTTGAGAACAGTGCAGGAGTTTCTCAACTACACAGCTCAAATTCGCAAAGGGCTGCACAGTACAGAGAGGATGACGACCCTGTCCTGGCAGTGGGAAAAAACAACACAGGGCATGAAGCCAGGGTTCAAATCCTGCTTTTCCCACTAACTCTGCTAATGACCTTGTTGGGCTAGTCACTTCATCCTCCATTTCCTCAGGTACAACTTAGATTCTAAGTCCACTTGGTCACGGAAATAACTTTTGTACCAGCTCATAATTCGCTTTGCGCTCAGATGTGGAAAAGGCATGCAATAACATTTAGAATCTAAATCTAAAAAATCCACAGATATGCATTGAGTGCTGGTAAAAAAAAAAATACATATACATATATATATGAACCCCCCTCCCCAAGATAGTCTGTATTTTAGCAGAATTTATACTGAAATCATGATTACATTGTAATAAAAACCCTGATAAGAAAGGATAACCCCACTGACCTCAGACAAAAATGATATATTGAGATTATTTATTCATCAAAAAAGTTTCAACAATAAATATGCTTGTGCGAAAAATATCTGTGATCCCTCAGGCAGGAACGCTTAGCTGAACTTACGGCTATCCCCAGCTGCTGCATGAAGGGGTAAGATCATAAGATATGCCATACTGGGTCATACCAAGGTCCATCAAGCCCAGTATCCTGTTTCAAACAGTGGCCAATCTAGGTCACAAGTACCTAGCAGTTTCCCAGGTCCCCTTTAATAATGGTTTATGGACCTTTCCTCCAGGAACTTGTCAAAATACTAATAGCTTTTACTGCATCCTCCAATAACGAATTCCAGAGTTTGATTACACATTGAGCGAAAAAATATTTTCTCTTAGTCTTAAATAGGTTACCTGTAACTTAATCGCATGTCCCCTAGTCTTTCTATATTTGATGGCATAAACAATCAATCTATGTTTACCCGTTCCACTCCATTCATTAATTTATAGACCTCTATCATATCTCCCCTCAGCCGTCTCTTTTCAAATTTGAAGAGCCCTAACCTTTTAAGCCTCTTCTCACTGGGGTAATCCTTCCATCCCCTTTACCATTTTGGTGGCTCTTCTCTGTACCTTTTCTAATAACACTATATCCTTTTTAAGATACAGCGACCAGAATTGCACACAATATTCAAGGTGCGGTCACACCATAGAACGATACAGAGGCATTATAATATCCTTTGTTTTATTCTCCATTCCTTTCCTTATGATATCTAGCATTCTATTAGCTTTCTTGGCTGCCACTGCACACTGGGCGGAGGGGTTCATGTTATCCACGAAGATGCTTAAATCTTTTTCCTGGGTGGTGGTTCCTAATGTGGAACTTTGCATCGTGTAACGGGCTGTTCTTTCACATACATTTTCAGCAAGGATACCTATCGCTTAATCTTTTTAGTGAATGAAGAATCAAACTATTCCCTTTCGGTCTGAGTTATTTATTCAATAGGAACTTCCAGAGGGGTATTCATCTTACATAAGTAGTTACTAATGTGCCTTAAGGGAATAAAGCATGATTTTGCGCTAAGCAGCAAAATTGTGCATTATTTGCCCTTAACACATGTTTTGGAAGCACAATGCAAACTAAGTAATGTGATGCAAAGCACATGCATGTATGCAAAACACCTCAAAATTACACAAATTGCATAGCATAGCTTGTGTTTAACATTGCAAGCTGCGTTACGTTTCCTAACACGCAGCTCGATACTCACAGGGTCCACTGTAAAGGGGTGAGTGGTCTACAAATAATCCCACCTGCCGCATTATCAACTCCCCCATCAGACGTCTCTCCAATCAGCACCCCACCCAGATTTAGTCTCTGTCCCCTATTTCTGACACAGCACCTAGTGGGTGTCTCTCTGGTGTCTACCATGCAAGTCAGCAATGATCCCCAGTTGCTCCTGCCCCATAGACTGCAGGCTTCAAAACAGCACTAGTTAACCCTGAGTGGTAGAAATAGACATTTTGAAACCAGCAGCCTATAGGGCAGGAGTGACTGGGGATCACTTCTGTCCCCCCTCTCCCCCTCAACACCAGGAAGACCCCAGTAGGTGCTGGGGAGAGGCAATGATGGGTGGGAAGGAGGAACATTTGGAGATTACAGGCCCCTTTAAGAGAACCCCAACCTAACCTAGGCCCTGCAATGTGCATTACTGTTCCTGGCTGTAGCAACACAAATATTTACCATGGGAGTTGATAACCTGCATTCTGGAGGTACCATAGTGACTTCCGTTGTAACTTTGCTGCAGTAAAATTTCTTATTTTACCACAGCTAGTAAGTACCCTCTTAGTCTGCAGTTGCAAAAACAATAGAGACTGGTGGCATCTCACAGAGAGACCAATTTATCAAGGCATGAGCTTTCAAGCTGTCTCTCGTAAGTGTAGTTACTCACCTGTAACAGGTGTTCTCCGGGGACAGCAGAAATCGGTCCTCACATATGGGTGACACTGGCACTGACAGAGCCCTCATGGAAGCATACCCCCAGCTTTCAAAGAAAGCCTTTGGAAGATGCCACCACACATGCGTGGTCCCCTTCCTGCCCATCTTGCTCAGCCAGATGACATAGCTAAAATGCGGTAAAAATAAAAAATGGTAAAGGAGCAACTCCAAGGGGAGGAGAGAGAGTTGTCAGGACCGATTCCTGCTGTCCTTAGAGAACACCTGCTACAGCTGAGTAACTACGCTTTCTCCAGGAACAAGCAGGAAGTCAGTCCTCACACATGGGACTCCCCAGCTACAGGCTACCAAAAGCCCATAGTAAAAATAAGGGCTCTCTCATAGGAAGCTGCGAGCAGCAGCAATTTAGTCCATGTACACAGACCACAGTAGGACCCCTGTGTCCATTGAAACTAGCACTCCGGTAGCCTGAACACAGAAGGGTTGGAGGGCAGGAGTTGCCTAAACCCCGAAAAGGTTACAGAGCACAACCTGGCTGAAGGCACTGTCCCATCAGGACTCTCTTTCCAGGCAGTAATGGGCTGCGATGGTATGGACTGAAGACCAGGTGGCAGCCCCGCCATTGGGAGAGAGCACAAGTTTGCCACCGAGGCCACCATGGCCCTGACACGGTGCACCATGACATGGCCTTCCAGCAGGAGCCTCGCCTGCTCATAAGTGAGGGCAATATAGTCCACCACCCATGTGGACAGCGTACGCTTGGTCACCACCTCCCTCAACCTACTGGGGTCATAGAAGATGAAAAGCTGAGAAGCTTTGCAGTGACCCTGAGTGCGTTGGATATAGAAGGACAAAGCACTCTTACAGTCCAAGGTGTGTAGGACCATCTCTGCCCGACTGGAGTGAGGTCTTGGAAAGAAGGTAGGGAGCACCACTTCCTAGTTGAGATGGAAGGGCAACACTACCTTCAGCAGGAATTTGGGATGCATACAAAGCACCACTCTGCTCTTGTAGAACCTGGTATGGGGCACCTCCACCACAAGAGCCTGAAGCTCGCTAACTCTGCGAGCGGAGGTAAGTGCGACCAGGAAAGCCACCTTCCAAGAGAGGTAGCGAAGGTGGCAGGTAGCCAGAGGTTCAAAGGGTGGGCGAGTGAGCTGCCCCAACACTATGTTGAGGTCCCATTCAGTTGCCGGAGGGAAAACCGGGGGCTTCGATAAGAATAGGCCCCAAAGGAAATGGGTCACCAACGGCTGGACCGAGAGGGGCTTACCATCCACCGGATGGTGGTGCGCTGCCAGGGCACTAAGGTGCACTCGGATGAAGTTAAACCTGAGCTCGGACTGAGAGAGGTGGAGAAGGTACTGTAACACCAGAACCATCGGGCAGGAGAAAGGGTCAGCCCCATGTTCGGTGCACCAAACAGAGAACCTGCGCTATTTGAGGGCATAAGTCTTCCTAGTAGAGGCCAGCAGAATGTCCTCCACCTCAGCCAGAAGGTTGAGAGGGGCCAGAGTCACCCTCTCAGCAGCCACGCCGTCAGCGACAGGGACCCCAGGTTGGGGTGCAGTAGAGAGTCCCCCTACTGAGATAGGACTCCCGGGGCGGTCCCCAAGGGGATTGGGGTCTCCACCATCAACTGTAGAAGCAGCGGGAACCACGGTTGCCTGGGCCACTAAGGAGCTATCAAGATGAGTGAGGCCCTGTCATGGAGGGTCCTGGTCTTGGCGATCAGCAGCATAGGAGGGAAAGTGTACATGAGACCTTCCGACCATGAGACCAGAAATGCATCCATTGCCATCCTGGAGGGGTGGGCCTGCCGGGAGCAGAAGTGGGGCAACTGAAAGTGGTCCGTGCTGGTGAACAGGTCCATCGTGGGTTCCCCCCAGCGCCGGAAAAGTTGACTGGCTACCCTGGGGTTCAGCTGCCAGTAGTGCAGCTGGAAAACTCTGTTAAGCCTGTCAGCCAGCAGGCTGTCCTGGCCTGGCAGGTACACTGCCTGCAGGAGGATACCCTGTTGGACTGCATATGAGCAGAGGACCAGTGCCTCCTGACAAAGGGTATGAGAACCTATGCCCCCCTATTTGTTTACACAAAACATCGCCACCTGGTTGTCCGTCTGGACCAGCACCGGCTGGTGATACAGGTGGTGACAGAAGACCCTCAGGGTTAGGTGTATGGCAAGGAGCTCCAGGAGGTTGATCTGCTGGGTGCTGTCTTGCCCTGAGTGCGGAGATCTCCACAGTGGGCTCCCCAACCGAGCAGGGAGGCATCCGTGGTGAGGACCCTTGAGGGGCTTGGGGCCTGAAAAGGCATGCCTGCCTCGAGATGCTGGGGAGACTGCCACCAGACCAGAGAATCTGCCAATTGGTGGGTCACAAA
Source organism: Ichthyophis bannanicus (assembly GCA_033557465.1). NCBI lineage: Eukaryota > Metazoa > Chordata > Amphibia > Gymnophiona > Ichthyophiidae > Ichthyophis > Ichthyophis bannanicus. Next base: position 179,601,567 of record CM066041.1, on the reverse strand, counting down.
AACTCTGTCTCGGAGGCGGCCCATGGCCTGAGACCATTGATCCCGGAGACACCACTGTGTCGCACCCATGTAGAGGCGAGCCTCGGGGGTGACATGGACCATGGAGGACATGTGCATGAGGAGGCACAGGAGAAGCCGAGCGGGCACCGAGGGATGGTACTGTATGTTCCGAGCCAGAGTCCTGAGATGATTGGCTCGGTCCCTGGGCAAGAAGGTCTTCGACTGGAGAGTATCTGTCTTTGCCCCATTGAACTCCAGACATTGTGGCAGGAGAAGGTGGCCTGCTGCACCTCTGAGGCCGTGCCTCCCTTTATGAGCCAGTCGTCCAGGTAGGGAAAGACGAAGACCCCCTGAAGCCGGAGGAAGGCGGCCATGACTGCCAGACATTTTGTGAAAACTCTTGGGGCAGAGACCAGGCCGAAGGGGAGCACCCTGTACTAAAAATGCCCGTGGTTGGTTTGGATGAGGATATGGGTTTAAGCATCCTTGAGATCTAAGGAGCATAGCCAGTCTCCTTGCTGGAGGTAGAGCAGCAATATTCCAAGGGAGAGCATCTTGAACTTCTCCCTCACCAGGAATTTGTTGAGGTTGCACAGGTCAAGGATGGGCCTTAGGCCCCCTTACCTTTTAGGCACAAGGAAGCATCTGGAGTAGAACTCCTTGCCCTTGAGATGGTGGGGCACCGGTTCCAGCTCTTTTATTTATTTATTTTATTTTATTTAACAATGATTTATATACCGCATCTTCCATAGTTCAGTTGCGGTTCACAATAAACAACGGTTAACAAATCGGAGTTTGTTTTACATAAAACATCATATAACCAAACAACAATAAGATAAACAACTAGTGTTAATACAGAACAGTATAGAACAGTGTAAACTATATACATTATGTACAAATACACATTATGTGGGGCTTAAGCGTTATTCAAAGTACAGTATCAGCTATGAAGAATTGTATGTGTAGGTCATTTGGGATTTGTTAGATAAAAACTGGTTAGCCATTATCTAAGTCTATTGAGGGATGATCTGAGTTGTTGTAATGTTTAGAAAAGAGATAGGTTTTCACTTTTTTGCGGAATTCGATGATCTCGATTAGCAATCTTAGATCATCTGGGAGGGAATTCCAGATTGTTGGAGCTGCATGAGAAAAAGCTCTATTGTTTGTGAGTTTATTTGCTTTTATGAAGTCTTTGGGAGTTTTTAGTTTATTTGTTTGTCCTTTTCTTTGAGTAGATTTTGAGTGCTCTTTGCTGATTAGGTTACTTAGGGTGACTGGGGCCATGTTGTTTAGAGTTTTAAATGTGGTTATCAATGTTTTGTATACTATCCTACTTTGTATAGGCAGCCAGTGAAGGGATTCTAGTATTGGTGTTATATGTTGATGTGCGTGTACTTTCGTTATTATCCGAGCTGCTGCATTCTGGGCAAGTTGAATTCTTTTAATGTTTTGTTTTGTTATACCCAATAAAATTAGGTTAGCGAAGTCAAAGTGGGGGGTTATGATGGCTTGAATTATGCTGATGAAATCATGTATGTATACAAGGGGTCTTAGTTGTTTAAGGATTTTGAGTTTGAAATAGATTTTCTTTGTGGTGTTTCTAATGTGGGTGTCTAATGTAAGGTATTCATCTAGAAGACCTCAAGAAGACCCGACAACTCCTTCAGAAGGTCCTGGTGGAGGGGAGACCTGAGGGGCTCTCCAAGGAAATAAGGGGGAGATGTCTGAGTCAGGTGGAGAAGGTAACCCTCCCTGACTACCAGAAGTGCCCAGGAATCGGTGGTGATGGTCACCCATCTCTGGGCATAGAGGGTCAGACATCCCCCTGTAGGCTGCTGATCTCCTTGGGGTAAATAGGCTATGCTCAAGAAGTCAAAAACTCCCCCCTGGCTGGGCCGGAGCCGATGCCTGGGGTTTTGGAGCCTTCTGCTTATGCAGGACATGCCCAAGTCCCTTGACCTGCTGACCCTGTTGGGGAGCTGGGAAGGCCTGATTAAGTGGGTAGCATCTGTAAGCAGCTCCCTTCCTCAAGCAGAAGGGCTCTTTACTTGAGCCCTTCCATCAGGGAGGGGCAGCGGTCTTTTTGGAAAGCCTGGTCCTCGTCATGAACTCTGTCTCCAGCTCAGCAGCCTTGTCGGTCACGGGTTTGCCAAAGAGGTTCTCTCCTTGGCAGGGGACATCGACCAATTTGTCCTGAACCCACTGTTCAAGGTCAGACGACTGTAACCAAGCTTGGCAGCATGCACTGATGCCAGCTGCCGCTACTCGAGCCGTCAACTCAAACCAGTCAGGGGCCACTTGAGACATGAATTTGGAGCACTCACAGACTGCCTTGGCCAGGTTCTTGAACCTCTGCAAGAGTTCCTCGAAGAGACCAGTGAGAACCCAGCGAGTTCCTTCGCCAGATCTCTCAGGTACATGCCCATGTACAGCTGGTAGGCCTGGAAGCAGCCAATCAGCGCTGAGCCCTGGTAGCACTTTCTGCTGAAGGCTTCCAGGATGTGAGCCTCCCCGCTGGGGGGCACCAAGGAGTGCATCTTCTAGCTTTTCAGCCAATGCATGGCCAACTTCACCATCATGGAGTTATGCGGCAGCTGTGACGTTTGTAAGCCCAGGCTCCGGCACACTCGATACATCAAATCAAGCAGTTTGCTCACCACAAGATGAGAGAGTCAGATGGGACATCGAGATGGCAATGGGTATGGGGGGGGGGGACTCCTTGCCCTCCGTCTCCCATGCGGAGTAGCCCGTCGAGGACTCATAGGAGGGCTGCTCCGCGGGCCTTGGGGCCCCTGATGCCCTGCGGCCTGCACCCAGCAAACTTGTCGGGAATGACCCTGGTCCCATCGAGCAGATCGCAACCTCAGCCGAGGATTTGACTTGAGGCCGAAGGACCTCGAGGATCGGCTCGGCCTCCGGCGACATCTTGGATGTCGAGGGCCCCATGGTTGGGGCTGGATGAACCGATCATGCCGGACAACAGTGCCTGCTGCTGGTCCAGGAAGGCAGACACACTGTGCTCCAGGGCTGCCATTCTGGACTCCAGATCAGAAAGCTCTGCAGCCTTCGGCACAGGCACTGAGGGACTCGGGCACGACGCCGGCTCCCCCGAAGGGGAATCCTCGACGAGAATGGTGTCTGGGGACCGAGGCCGGTCCACGGTCGGATCCTTCTGGGGGACCTTTGCAGGTCGCTCCTTCTTCGATGCCTCGGATGAACGTCTCAGACTGTGGGACTGGGTCCAGGGAGCACCTGGCCGGTCAGAACCATCCAAGGACACTGCCTTTGAGAGTTTCTTCTTCTTCCTGGGTTCCCTCGAGGGAGACCCCCTTTCTGAGGACCCACAAAGAGACTCGGACTTGGAAGGTCCCACGCAAGATGCCCTGGCCTTCAGAGGCACCGGGGTCTCGGGGAAAAATTTATCGTGCTGCTGCTGGCGGCTCTCGAGGGCCTTACTGGACATCCTCTTGCAGAGGCCACAGGCTGCTGGGTCATGGTCTGGCCCAAGGCAGCAGTCGTGTGTGTCGGTCAAAGACATAATTTTAGAGCACCGATCAGACTTCTTAAAGCCACTAATAGCCATGGGGGAAAAAAGAATCCCCGCGAGGTCGAAGATTCTCCGAGCTGCCAGTGGGAGAAAAAGAGCACAAAGACACCAGGAAAAGTACAAAAACAGACCAAACTTGACAACAAGGCAACGAGATCGGTAGGCAGGAAGAGTACCGGTGCGATACCGGAGGTGAGTATGAAACTCGGAGAGAAAAATCAACTTTTTCCAGGAACAAGTCAGACAAATGTCTGAAGGACTCCACAGAAAAAAAGGACACTGAGCAAGATGGCACCCTTGGGCAGGAAGTGGACCACGCATGCATGGTGGCATCTCCCAAAGACTTTCTTTGAAAGCTGGAGGGATGCTTTCGTGAGGGCTCCGTCGGTGCCGACGTCACCCATATGTGAGGACTGACTTCCTGCTTGTTCCCAGAAAAACAGGCTTAAATTAGGTCTAATCATGCTATAAGCATAGATTGTACTGGGGCATTCACAATTCTCTCAGCATTGTTGGAAAGGGATGTAAAATCAGAGAAAGCGCTTGAACCATAAGACCTAGGAAGAGAATCTGAAGTCAAAGGAGAAGAAGGATATGGGAAGAGAGAAACTCAAGAGTATCAATAATGCACAAAAGGCAAACAAAGAAAAGAAAATTCTAGAGCAAGAGGTCATGGGATGAGGCTGGAAGTGGAAAGATTAATGAGTAATATAAAAAGTAATTTTTCACAGATAGGATGAAAGGTGCATTAAACCACCCCAATGCAGATGATAGCAAAAATGGTAACAGTATTCAAGAAAGCATGAGACATGCACAGAGCAACTTTAGTGTTAAGGAAAGAAGACATGTTGAGTAATAGGCCATAAGGCAAATGAACCCACAAGGTGAGCTTTTCAGTCTTTATCTCCCACTACAGACTGTTGTTCCATGGGTTTGCCATGCCAACTGCATACTAGTTCATAGTACAAACTATAAAGAGTAGCAAGACGTGTCATGACTAGAGCGGACACCAGCCATGAACCAAAGTCTTACTATGGAAGAAGAGTGTGACCAGCAGAGATGTTCTGCGTTAATAAACAACACTTCATACTTTAACACCGAGTGTTGAATTTGTAATGGTAATCCCTCCATAACAAACTCAGGACTCTTCAAGCAGCGGTAGGGAAGATCTTTTTCACAGTATCTGATACAGCCTAAAGCTGCCTGCTGTTTTCCCAGCCTTAGTAACCTAGCAACATCTCCTTTTATAACCCTTTAACCATTTATTATGCAAAGAGGTTTAATCTCCCTAGGCAAGAAGTAAACAGAAAGGTTTGATCAGCCCCAGATTATTACATTACCCGGTCACAACATTCCGGAAGATTCTCTCATCCCAGAGAAGTTCTCCAACTTTCTGGTTTATCATAAGATCGATCAAGGAAGAAGCCTTCCTGATCGACATGTTACCTAGCATCTCATTATGTCTGCATTTCACATTCAAGTTGAGGAAGGGCATCACTAGGGCGTAGAAGAGAGGTGCCCACTTGTAACACATTTACGTGTATGACACTATCACAGTAGTGCAGAATACACTCCAGTATCTCAATGCAGAGGTACACTACAGCTATAATGTATTCTTCAAATCTACAGCAATTTCACCACAGAGACATCTTCATAAAGGTGCAATGGTTGTAGTTTTGCCCCATTCAGTGTCATATCCAAAGAGGGGACCTACGTAAGCATGAAAGCTTGCATACATCATCTCAGGAAGATGAAAGAATAAAGACATGACTGCCTACAAGGAAATCCCCCCTTTACTGTATGACAGCAAGAATGCACAGCCCAGGAATTCACAGCAAGATCCAGGGAACATTCATGCAGAAAAGGGGCAATAAGAAATAATCCAAATACCAGAAGCATAACCATGCAAACACCACATCCCAAGATATCGTTCAACCGAGACTCTTGTGAACCATGTACACCGATGTTACCAGGAAACACTGAAAGATCTACTGAGGTTGGCCTGGAGAAGACCTTCACCTTTCCAGTTCCACTTCTGACTCTCTATAACCAGGGGCAGTGGATATCTTTTATGTCATAAAAATCTGGACGTCTGCCTCATTTCCAGTGAGCTTCTCTTAGGGGCATTTTCTCTCTATAAGGTTCCTGCTCTGCCTCCAGTCTACCAGCCATAAACTCTACCCCGCTCTACGTTCAATCTTCTGCTCTGCACACCTCCTGACCTTAACTATGACAAATAATAACTAGAGAGCAAAATATGTATAACAGCAAAACAAAAAAGTATTATAGCAAATACATATTTCAAATGCAAAAATCTAACTTTACTGAAATAAAAAAAATTCCAAAAATATTCTCATCTCTGTGCCAAACTAGCAGTTGTATATAAAGACATTATTCCCTTCCATTAATGATCAAAGACACTCACAAATGAGCAAATGTACAAGCAAAGGAAGGTGAGTGAATATCCATCAAAAGGAAGGCAGAAGAATTCAAATTTAATTCTAGGACTTAATGATGCTTGTAACATGGGTAATGTGAGCGCTTGGGCTGGAAGGACTTGGGTTTCTAGTCCCATAGGTGCTCCTCGTGGCCTTGGGCAAGCCACTTCCATTGCCTCAGGTACAAAAACAGACTGTGAGCCCTTCAGGGACAAGGGAAAATATATATACAGTACCTGACTGGTAGAAAAGCGATATATAAGCCTAGTTAAATAAATATTTCCTCCCACTCAGTTTTAGTTTTATTTGAGAGCCTGATGCATTGCATTTCATAATGAATAGAACAATGTGGTTTACGATTTAAAAACAAACAAATATTTTAAAAAAAAACACAACACTAAGAAAACAAACATACTTTTATCTGAATCATAATCTGTGGCAAAAGAACAATTCTTGCTTTTTTGCTCTTTCTAGCTTATTGCTAATGAAATGGCAAACAGTTTGAAGAATCATCTTGCTCTCTTACAGCCCCAGCTGGCTAACTTACACAGTGCTGGACTCAGAAATGAATATTAAGAATTCTAGAGAGAAATCTGCAGGAGAAAGCTAGCATGAATTCTATAAGCATCCCCCTCCCTCCAGTCATTTCTATGGATTTTCCAAGCCTGAATATGCCGACATCCACTGTTCACTTATCCCCTATATTGAAAACTATCCCAGTCCTTAGGGAACTCCACAGGCCAGACATCTGGTCTTGCCTCCTTTGACCTAATCCTCACCTTTCGTATTTCTTCTGCTCATCCAACTCCTGTCTTCTCTCTTTCAACTGCTTCACTCCAAATCTGGAGGGATCTAGCAAGGACTCTTTGACCTGATCAACACTTTTCTTCTCTTCAATTCCCCTCTCCTCCCTTGCCCTAGCAGTATTAAATTGAGCCGAATTGTTCCAGGTATACTGACATTGCTCATCTTACTGCATATACTGAAGTCTACAAATGCTGCTATGTGCAAGTGTATTGTAGCATATCCCACAAGAGACACCTCCTAGTTACATAGTTCTTTATGTCAGCCGGTCCTACCATACAGCAACTGTGTTCTTTGCACACGGCCCCGCTTTTCAGCCAACTATTGACTTATGCAAATGAGGTCCCACAATCAGTCTCTGTGCATGGCGCCACTTCCCACTGCATCCCCCTCAGGCCGTCCCTGTCGCCATACCACAAAAGTCATGTGCCACGTAAGTAGTCAGCCACATAGGGATATTCCATCCCCGGCATTTTTTCTCATGTTGGAGGAGCGGGAGCTGGGTCTGCTTCACAGACATCTGGTCCAGTCAGATGGGTATTTACTTTTCTGCATAAATTTTCCAAACACCTATGGATTTTGCACAATAAAGGCCAAGACATACTGTATGTTGGCTGCAACTAAACTCTGAAAATGAATACTGGTATTACTATTTCCTCATCAGAGAACCCTGGGGCTAGTGATGCACTTGGCCCCTCCAATTTGGGCATGCCATACCTTGAGGTACACCCTGAAGGCCATAGACCAGGAAAGCAAATCCTAAACCAGAACAACTGAGCAGGCAGCTGCCATGCCCCAAACTCTTTGCTTATGTCTTCCAAATGATACTTTGCCGGGACCACAATCCCCACTTCCTCTTTTCTGTAGAGATCACATTATTTCAACCTAGAAATAATTTTTGCTTAACAGAAGCTTCTTTATCACTTTCATCTCTTTTCCAGAAGAATCACACAGTGCACTTGACTGGCTGGGTGGAATATTGCTTCCACTATGTACCTGCAATGCTCAATCACAGATGCCACCTACTTATTGTGCAAAGAACCGAAATAGCTCTCGTGATTTCTTGCATCTAGTTCTGATGAACTAGCACCCACTAGAATTTCAACATAATGAAGCAATACCAGGTCTGAGTGATCCCGTGTTTATGCTAATACTGTGTTTTATTTAACATAGTGTTTAAAAATAATTAGGCTAGTAGATAAACAAAACCATTTCACACTCCTTTAAAGCACATTTAATATATTTAAAACAGCACTATTAACTCTGAATCTGAGGTTGTTTTGTGGTGATCTGTCTGGCACAAGAACTGTCCAGCCCCATGGTGCTGAATGACAGTGAAATGCACTTTAATAGACCTAAGTATTTCATTCCGTTCCTGAAAAGTGCCTTGAGATTTTGGAAATCGATCCCGTCTGTCAATCCCATAATTGCTAACATGAGCAAATCAAGAGCCCAGTGCTACTGCATTGGTCGTCATCAGGGCCCCATCAGGCATCACACAGAAATATAGCATTCATGGGGGAGGGGAGAAATATCTGAAACAACCTGAATATTTACAAAGGAAGTGCCTGGCACACTAAGTCATGCAGACTTGGATCCATTCTCAAGCATCTGAGTTTTATGGAGTAATTCTTCATCCATCCAGCTTATACCCCGCCATATTCTCAAACAGGTCACAAAAAACATATGCAGTTGCCAATACATGAACATTAAGAAATTTTCAGCATAGCAAATACATATTGCAACTGTAAGACATGCAAATAATGTGCTGGCAAGTTTAAGTCATTGTAATGCTCGGAACCATCTTATATGACATCAGCCTGATAATATTATCTAAATCAATTGGGTATTTGCTTCATTGTGAAATCCCATAAGATCATGTATGGATCGAATTCTAATGGGAAGAGAATTCCAAAATTCAGATGCATAAATCGAAAATGGCTTGGTGCATGCAGCATGCCTATTCCTTGCCAGCAAGACTGGAACATTATATGTATTCTGGAAACACGCCTAAGCAGGAGAATACTTTTGCAACATTGAAGAGCGGCAACCTGATTGCTTAAAGGAGATTTTGAACACTGTCAATAGTACCTTATATTTTATTCAACAAATAGGAACGCACAGGAACGCAGGCAGCAGATCTCAGAGGTCAGGGCATGGAATGAGAGGTGCGAGAGTATCCAAAGCAGAGAAGAGTATGGTGTTATAGGGAAGAGATTGCCTCATCAACAGGCTCAGGCGAACTTGTGGATGGGAGAGGAGATGAAACAGCAGTCTTCAGGGAGGAGCCAAGTCTTGGCTAGAGCAAGGACATGCAGAGCATTAGCGATAAAGAGGCTGTGAATGTAGACAAGCTTGTTGGAGGCAGAGTGAACATTCCATAGGCTGCACAAGAAAGGGAGAGAGGAGAGAGGGAGGGAGAGGGGATATGAAGATGATTTGAGGGCTTGCAGTTAGATCTGAACAGGCAGAGTTGGGACCAAAGTCCCCAAATGCCAGAAGAAGAGGAGAATGAGGAAGTGAAAAGGAGGCACAATGATAATGAGCATGAGTTGTTCCCAGAGAGAGTGGAGACAGCTGAATGAGAGGGGAAAATGCTGAAGTGCAAGAGCAAATGATAGAGAAGATCATATAATGCCTGGAGAAGTGAGGAAAGTAGAGAACGGGTGATGTGGACTTGAAGAATGAAATTGTTTGAATAAAGGAAGATTAGGAAGAGTTAGCATCAAGAAGAGGTGAAGTGGAGCCATGAGAATCAGATGGAGAAGAAAATTCAAATCTGGAGAATGATGCTCCAGCAAGTGGATGGAGCCTGGAGTATTAGAAGTGGAAGCCCCAGTGGTGTGGTGTACACCTGAGAATAATAGTCTTACATGAGTCACAGACCATGAGGAGAGTAGGAGAAGGGAAGGTGGAGGGATTAAAGATAGACCCCATCCTCTACACAGGCTTTGTTAATCAGATCAAGCAAATGAAGGCTATGGAAAAAGGCCCAGAGTTTGAGATAAAATATCAATAAGACAGAGAAATAGCAAAGGAAAAAATAAAACAGCTTAAGAACTAAGTCTTGGGAGCCACAACAGCCACTACTAAATCAGACCAAGGGAGACAAAATATATAAAATGTCAGTAAATTTTGGAAGATTAGATTATAATTATAATTAGATTCTTATCTGAAGTCACAAGTGCTGTCCAAGCAGAGCAGTTAGATATGCAGAGGATCTGCTCAATAAATGAATACTTTAGTTCAAGAAAACTCTATCAGGTTTCTCTTGGGATTTATTAGCACGATGTGTGCTTGTGATGACACATTTCCATGTAAGAGATGGAGAGTGTACTAGAAGCTTCACCAAAGATTTGCTGGAGGATGAGGTGCAATAAACACTTATGTTTTTGTTTCTGTCTACTGGGGAATCATATGCACCAATGTTGAAATTAGTTTTGATATTGCATTACTTAGTACATTCTAGCATACAGTGGAAAAGCAGTCAGTGAGCGATGAATGTCATTGAACTGTGTGACTGAAGATCACCCAGAGTACAGTTGGTAGCTTTTTTGAAAATCAGCTGAAACTGGTATGGCAGCGGGAATTGAGAAGAGGGGCCATATTGAAAGTCTCTCCAAATCCCATCACCTGCAGAATCTGTTCCCTTTAGTTGCTTTCACCGAGACACAAACAAGGAATAAATTCTGTGTGCCGTGCTTTCTCTACAGTTGACACCAACTTTTCATATCTTTTAGTTATAGGATTTTATATTGCCTAATCAGTTTATGATTTTTACTTCGCTTTGAGATAAAATAAAATTACTATTGGCAGTGAATTACAGGGTTGCTTTCTTTCTCATTAAAGGATTGGTTTCTTAGGAAGAGGTGTGGCCAGGCAAAGCAACTTCTCTAACCACCAATGGAATTAATACTCATTTTACAAGCCTTCTTAATTACTTTGCAGAATTCACATCACCGGTTTCATCTAATTTACTGTATTTCTATTAGTCTGCGATTTCCCCTAAGGAGCTAATTATTCTGATATGGTGCTTTGTAAGCAGATGTGACTTTTTTATTTCATAGTTAGTGTAGGAGGCTGGCTGCTTGATGAAGTAATACATTCGGCCATGCCACTACATCAAAATAAAGGTCTTGATTTGCCTGTCCTTCATACTGGTTGCTCTTTCTTTTATAGCTTTTTAGTAAGGTGATGGTCTGTAACAGACTTTAGATTGACAGCAATAGAAATGGGAAGCCCCTTCCATCTAGGGCCAGCCCTACCATTAGACAAACTAGGCAGTTGCCTCAAGGTGGGGGGGGGGGGGGCAGCAAAGAGCAGGGCATTCAAAGCTAAACAATAGATTCAGACAGCCAGGGGGCATAAGGCTTAACCAACTCTGGACTGGCCCTGCCTCCATTCTAGTCCTTTGGAGCACATTGGCTCGTCTGGTTTTCAGGCTATTAGGAGATTTTAATCCCTCAGGGCTGCCAAGTAGTCATTCCATAAACTGAAATCTATTCCTACTTAGGCATTGCCATTTTTGTCTTCTGCTGCAACATCCCCTTCTCTCCTCTATCCAAAAACTGTGCGATGGCAGCTGTATGTGAGAAAAAAGCGTCCTTTCCCACACTGGCAATGGTTGCCCCTTCTGTTCCTGGTACATGTGAATCACGACATGAGTGGGAGGACCTGTCACGTCAGGTACCTAGTCAAGTACAGAGCTGCTCCATTCTTCCGCACAGGAGCCATGCCCCTCAGAACGTCTGACTATTGTCGAGGAGAATTTGTGCATCTCCTGTTCTCAGCCTTCCTCAGAGTCTGCAGTGGGACAGAACTTCTCACCTCTAAAATTCAGTTTGCAAGCGTGCATTCTTTGGTCCCTTCTCTTTCGCCAGGTGTACAAAGCTTAACCCTGTTCTCTCATGGCTGAATGATTTTTCATGGCTTGAACGCTGCTCTACATTCTTCTTCATTTACAGCCTTACTCATCTTCATAAAAAGCAATTTCCCTGTCATCAGTGGGCTCAGATCCACAGATTTGCCAACACTCCTATTTTCGCTTTCTCACAATGTGAATGGCAGGTTACGTTTCATGGCAGATTACTTAATTTTGGTTTAACATCTGTCTGCCACATTGCCCATGAAACAAGATGAAAGAGCATTCCAGAGCATCATGGTGTCAACGCATGCAAAGCCTTATTCTGTACAGTCAAAAGAGACCAGGCATGTCATAATGTTTTGGGATATTTTAAGCCTGAGATGGTTCCGAGTGAAAGAGTTGAGCTGGGAATAAGTTTACTGCAAACTCTTCTAATGTATTTTTTCATCATCAGCAGAGTACAATTTGTTCCTTAATTTACAAACTGGGTCCCAGAACTCTGCAAAGGCACAGAAGTTAGAGGTTAAGTGATTTGCTGCTCTGTGCACAGTAAATAATGTAGATTTGTAGCCATTCTCAACCTTTGTACCACTTTCACGGAGCTGGTAGAAATTTTCATACATCCCCACCCCTTTTTATTTTACATAGGAAAACGTGCAAATGTAGACAAAGTAAATCATCCTCATATTGAAGTGTCCATTCGGCTCTAGTTTACCAACTGCATGTCGGATGGTTTCACTTTGCATTAGGTCAGGAAGGAGATGGGTGGGCTTGGATAAATTACTTTACCTCCAGTGGAATTAGTGAAAAACATTTCTTCCTCCTTTTCAGAAGATGCCAGAGTAATGCCTTTGACGATCCTTTTTCTTTTCCTGTATTGATATTTCTCAATTCTGTGACTGTAAAACATGTTCAGATCAGGAGGTGGGGGTAATAAACTCAGAGCATTATAGATCGGGGCTACCGATCAGCCCTACCATTAAAATCTGTGTGACCTTGCAGAAGTCATTTACCTCCATCCATGTCAGATTCATACCACCCTAGCTGGGTAACTATGACGTGATGATTACTCTGAAGCCTTGTTTAAATTACAGCGGCGACTACAAAATTTACTGTTCGGCTCCTGCGCATGACCTATTTTGATGTCCATTCACTAAGCTGAGTAAGCAGCTAATGCAGCAGTTAGCATGCACTAACAGTAAACACAGCACCTCAGCAGTTAACGTGCTCTAAGTCTGCGTTACCAGCAAAGGCAGAACAGGGCAGTGAAGGGGTGAAGGGTCGGGGAATGAATGGGGTCTGCACCTTACAATTAATGCAGAGATGGTTACAACGTGTTAAACTTCACAGAGCGGATAATGCAGGTATAGTTTAGTCTAGTCTAGTTTTATCTCTTGCCATATCACCTTTTCATTTGACACAGCAAAGCTGTTTACAATCAAACAACAATAAAAACAAAGCAGTTTACTATCAAAGGGGTAATAAAATGAAAAGGAAAGATGCAGACTTATTTCTAACAAAAAAAGTAGCCACACAAAAAGCAGCCTAGGAACCTACAGGGAAAGATGAACATTTTCTACTCAAGCCCCTAATAAATCTTTACACCCGATGGAATTCTGCATAAAATTTTTGAAAATTCTGCAAAACAGGCATAGCTCAGTGCATCAAATTATCTTCAATTCATTTAATGTGCAGTAAGGAAACTGTCTCTCAGTTAATCACACAAAAAGATGTTGGGAATGACTCAAGACAGTTAACACGAGGCTTCACGATTCTGCGCAGTAACTGCAAATCCTTACCACATTTTTGTAAACAGGCCCTTTATGCATTTAAACACCAGGAAATTTTCCATGCATAAACATCCATCAAAGTTCAATACTGTGCAATATGTGACACAATTAATTGAGAATGTAATCCAGCAAGGCAGAATTAAGTGTGTTAAGTGGATGGTAGGTCAATTAGTTAGCTCAATCGCGTAAATGTTTAATCTAATCTTGATGTCATCTGTTTATTTGCCTATCCATGCTTGACTGTTATTTTATTCATGCAGAGAGCCTGGTAGGAAGCACATAAATAGAGGAAACAAACAAAAGAATCGTATAACATCATTTTTTTTATTGGACTAATGTCCTACATTTCTTGACTTGCTTTCAGGAGCTGTAACTTACTTCCTCTGGTCTGAAATAGCCATAAAAGGTATAAATAGGGTTCCCTACCTAAAAAGCAGCCATATTTGTGACATCATTTGCTTGTGGTGTCCAAACCTGGATAGTGCATAGGGAGGTCAGGTAACTTGCTAATGTTCACAGACCAAGTCAAGGGCAGATGCACAATTGAAACTCAGGCCTCCAGTCGCTCAAGTCTATGCTAAGGTACTATCCCTCTAGAGAAGTGGAAACAGGATGTGAAAAGTCAAAGAAAACACAAATGCTAGGCAAATGGATTTGTGTTTACACTTGAAAGATTTTAAAGCTTCCATCAGCGTGAAGATGCCTCTTCAAGCTGTCAAGCCACAAGTCTCTTGTGAACAAGGCACCAATCCATACATGGTACCCTCTGAGCAACCCCTTTTGACTAATATTTTCCCAGTGGTGTCCAGGAAAAATATACACCGATCTTATCTTTGCCCCATCTGGTTTCACTCTTGGGATGTTCTGTCTTCTACAATAGAATCCATTTGATGAGTGGAAAAATAGGGAGCATCCAAGCTTAGTTGCAGCGTAAGGGTTCTGGAAAAGATCGATGCATTTCCAAAATCTCCACAGGCTGAATAGTGATGCAATGAAGTTATACAATACATGAACTTCAGTAAAAGAATGGCATGTCTCTAAATGGAGGTGGTCTCCCAAAGCCAGAGTAACTCCCAACCAAGAACAAACTGGCACATACTTTAGAAGGGGGACCCTCCCCCCTCCATCATTCCAGCTGTGGTGAGAGCACAGGAAGGACCCATGGAAATGGTATCACCCTAGTAGTGAAACAACACCGCACAAAGCTGTGCAGTTTATGACTTCAATCTGGAGAAAGGCCTAGATTTATGCTGGACAGATGATTCTAATCATCTGACTCTAATCACCCAGAGGCTCCATCAGCAGCCCTTTGTGCCCTTACCACTCCTCCCGTCATCCCAGCCTCCTCCAGGCACAAGACTCCAAGGAAAATATTGAACCTGAATCCAAAATGGCTGCTTAGAATCTTGTAACCCCATAACTCCATGAAGGCCCTGGAATCAGGACCCGCTATGCTCACATTTGGACTGCCTCTAGCCTCACTAAATATGGACTTCACAGAAACATTGAACAATTTTAAAAACTTTCAAATTGTCTGCTGAAGATGGTTGTCATCATATCATTGATATATCTCAGAGGAAAAGATTTTTGGGTATGAAGAGAAATAAAGAAATGTTTTCTTTACTTCCCTGCGTTCAATTTCAGCTTACTTCAGAAACTAAGCTGTCTCCTCTCTAGACTTTTTATAATTGCAATTAAGAGATTATAGTCCTCTGTCGTTTTAAGGTATATTAAAAAAGCAACAGATCTCAGGAAGATGCAATCACTTCCTAAACAATCTAATGCTTATCTCAATCTGGCTCCATCTAGAGAGAATAAAGCTCAGGTTAAGAGAACCATTACCTAAGAAAAAACATTATTGCCTTGTTTGGTAGACTGACTCCACGTGTCGCACAGGGTCAGGCGCCGCCATTTTACAAGATAGTTACACGGAGGCAGAAACGCGTGGGCTTTGCTGCTGCCTCCCAACATAGAGGTGCGCAGGAAGGTGGGTTCAGGAGGGGGGCCCACTGGACATTTATGGGTCGGGAGGGGTTGTGGGGGGGGAGAGGCAATTAGACCACTAATGCTATGTTAGAGGTGTGGTCAGTGGTGAGGGAATCAGGGAGTCATGAGTCTGGCTTGTGTTTTCTTCTTCAATCTCCCTTCCTGTCAGCGCACAAACCAGTCTCCGCTCACACACGGCCAGGAAGGGAGATACTTACTTGTAATGCAGCAAAAGGCTGCATCTTACCGCTATGGCATGTACTGCTTTTTCTGACAGCACACAATTTTTAATGCAACCGTAATTTGTTTACTGCCTTGGAAGTAGGAATTTGTTTGAGTGCATGTGTTAGAACGCTGTGCACTGGGCTGAAAGATAACATGCACCAGCAGTGGTTGGTGTACTGCGGTGCATCTCTTAGGGGAAGAGAACAAAGTTTCCTCCTCAATTCTTGCTGAGTACCTTCACATGGTGACCCCATTATATAACATCAATACCAAATCTCAGCAGGGGTGAAATATGGTAGGAAAGAAAGGGATAAATACCTACTGGCTGCATGTCACCCAGGATAAAAAAAAGGTGCCCACCAGCAGTTCTTGCACTAGGGCTAATGGGGATAGTAGCAGTGGTGCAGACACTGCAGATGAAAATAACATTTCTGCCACGGATAACGGCCACGGTGCATGTGTTCATGGACCCATTTTGGCAGGAGATAAACCACAGAAGTTAATTAAAAAGTTAAGAAGATTAACTAGAATTAAGACAATCCCTGCAGATAAAAATGAGATAATGTAATGATGCCTTTAGCCTACGAACCCTATATTTAAACCAAGAGGATAGAAAACAGAATCTGCCAAGAACCGGAAGAGGCAGGCATACCTGTACAGGAAAAGATGCTAAAAGCATCTGATGCAAATTTAAGCTCCCTGGTTTTAAAGATCAAAGTAAAGAAGTATGCGAGTGATAACATCTTAGAACAATTGAGGGCTTCTGTAGAAAAGGAAAGAGGGAGAAAGAGGAGATCTAGGTGGAGGCACCATAAGAAAGGCCTATGCAGAAAACGAAACAAGAGCCTCAGAAATGGCCAGGAGAAGAAAACCTGGTACAGAAAGAGATTGGGGGGGGGGGGGGGAGGGTCTGGAAAGGAGCACAGGGAGAAGGAGGAGGGTTTGGAAAGGAGCATAAAAAAAAGAAGAACTGCAACAGTGAAAGAAAGAAGGGATCTGGAAAGGAACACCAGAAAAATAAGAGATTGATAAAGAAGCTTGAAACAGAGCTGTAGAAGGAAGACTGATGTACAGATGGAGATGAGAGATCCAGGAATGCAGGAGAGTAACTTAAATGAAGAAGAGGCCAGGAAGTCAACTAAAGAGGAGGAGGAGGAGGAGGAAAGGCAGGAGAAGGACCTAGAGATGGAGGAATTAAAGACCGAGCTTCTGGCTTGTATGCAGCGATGAGTATGCTGGGTTCCAGGTGAGGGAAAGACTGCCCAAAATAAATGTAACGCCTCGTTAAACTCTTTGGGATACAGATTCAGCCTTAATCCTAAAGAAGGTAAGAACTCAGAGTTAACATCATACTTACTGCGTATAGATGATCTGAAGCTCTACAATTCCAGTGATCAACAATTAGCAGAATAGCTCTGTGTTGTGAAAAGCTTCTCAGATGACACCAAATTACTTTTGGCCTTGACAAATGCACTAAAGGCAACCTTCCTTAGAAGAAACTTTAACCACCAAAATCCCATCACCTTTCAACTGTGTTTCTCCTCCTGCCCAGTCACAGTTCAGAAAACCACCCATTCACTAGTGGTCATCTTTGATAGCCAGCTTTCCTTTACACCATTAATTTCGCAGACTGTAAAGAGCTGCTTTTACTCCTTCTGATGAATTAAAACTTTCAAAGAGAGGTCACATGATGTGCTGGGCGATAATGGGCATCATTTGAGATCTCTCCAAGGCTCTCCCCCAAAAAATAACTAATTGAGAGCCCTGAACCGGGCCCAAGTACTTTCCGGACAGACGGAACAATTGCAATTCTTACCGGACATAGAGTGAGCTGTATAACTTGGCTTGTCGATGAAATTGGCCAGGAAAGAGCAGGAGCGGCACACCTCAGGGTCTGTAAAAATGGCGGAACAAATGACTCTGGCCTCCCCACCACAAACAACTCTGGTGGAGGAAGTAACGGCAGCAGTGGTGAAAGCCCTGGGCTCGCGACTAGATGAGCTAAATAATAAACTGGATGCAATGGTACAAAATTTTGCAGAATGCGGGCAACGATTACAGGCCGCAGAGCAAAGGATTGACCAACAAGAGGAGACGGCTGCAAAAGCAGGGAAAGAAATACAGCGCCTCTCAAAGCTGGTGAGCTGGCAGGCCAATAAACTAAAGACTTAGAGAACCGCAATCGGTGGAATAACTTGTGATTTACAGATATTCCCATAACAGTGAAAGATGCTGAAAAGAGGCTATCTTGAGACCCTGCTACAGCAAGTGATAACAGCACCAACAGCAGGAGGCCCCATAGTTCTTGAGAAAGTGCATCGAGTGGGCCTGCCCCAAGTACAGGGCCAAAGACCGTGGATTGTTATGGCTCGCTTTCTGAATTACCTTCATAAGGAAGAGGTTCTATGGGCAATCCGGGCAAGGGATCAGCTGCTTTATGAAGGGACTAAAATCAGGGCCTTCCAATACTATTTCCAGGCTCTCAGTCAGAAACAGAGGGCGTATGCTGGGATATGCCAATGACTGGTGGACGCTAAGATCAAATTTACCCAGCTCGCCTCCAAATCTTTGTTAATGGCAAGTCTAGATTCTGACACACCAGAAACAGCCAGCCCATATGTGGACACTATCGTGGGATCGACATCGGGGCCATGAAATATTCACGAAGAGCCTTAAGGGTGGACAGTATGTCGGGCTGCAAGAGCAAAGGGAACTGTTAAACCTTTTCCTGAACTAAGCAAATTGAGATGGAAGTTTGGAAAGATACCAGGTCAAGGTCTGAAGGCTGGGTTAATCTGAACTTATGTTAAAGTATTTTATTGATTTTCACTCATCAAATACTTACACACAGTATACAGGAAACCATAATAGAAACAACAAAATATAATACAGTCAATAATAATAATAAACAGATCATCCTTAGCCCACATAAATGGGGAACATCACAAATATAAAACAAAGCAAATAAAGTAATATAAGCAATATTTTGCTCAAATATACAGCCAATTTACTACTTCCACCCCATTATACCTCACCCAGCATATCAGTCCTGCTTTTCTCTAGAAGCCAAAAACACCTCCAGCTGAGATGAATCCATGAAAAAGCGTAGTTACTCACCTGTAACAGGTGTTCTCCAGGAGCAGCAGGAATCAGTCCTCACTTATGGGTGACGTCGGCGCCGACGGAGCCCTCGCGGAGCAATTTTCCCCAGCTTTCAAAGAAAGCCTTTGGGAATTGCAGCGCGCATGCGCGGTCGTCTTCCCGCCCGAGGGTGCCATCTTAGCCAGTCAGATGACATAGCTAAAAAAAGACAGCATAAAAATTTGCAAAAAGAACATAAGCAGACGATTGCAACTCCAAGGGGAGGAGGGAGGGTAGTGAGGACTGATTCCTGCTGCTCCTGGAGAACACCTGTTACAGGTGAGTAACTACGCTTTCTCCAGGACCAAGCAGGAAGTCAGTCCTCACTTATGGGACTCCCAAGCTCAAGGCTACCGGAGACCCTAAGCACAAAAATGAGCTCCCTCTAGCTCAGCAGCACAGAAGGATAGAATCTTCGCTGAAATATCACCCACCGGTAGCCCACATCCGGGATGGAGGGTAGGAGTTGCTCAGACCTCAAAGAGATTACGGAGGACTGCCTGTCCGAAAGCACTGTCCCTACGGGACTCCCTCTCGAGACAGTAATGGACCGCAAAAGTCTGGCTCGAAGACCAAGTAGCGGCCCGGCAGATGTCTGCCAGCGGAACAGAGCGGAGGTAAGCCACTGACGTGGCCTTTGCCCGAACACAATGAGCCGTGACTCGACTTTCTAAGGAGAGTCCGGCTGCCCCATAAGCCCAAGAGATACAGTCCGCAACCCAGATGGACAGAGTACGCTTGGAGACCGGGAGCCCCAATCTATTGGGGTCAAAAGACACAAAAAGCTGAGCAGCTTTACGGTGCTCCCGCGTACGGTCAAGGTAGAAGTTCAGAGCCCTTCTACAGTCCAGGGTATGGAGGACCGTCTCAGCTCGGCTGGAGTGTGGTCTGGGAAAGAAGGTTGGAAGTACCACCTCCTGATTGATGTGAAAAGGGGAGACCACTTTAGGCAGAAATTTCGGATGAGTCCGTAGGACCACCCTATTCTTGTAGAATCTAGTGTAAGGGGGATCAGACACGAGGGCCTGCAATTCACTTACGCGTCTAGCGGAAGTGAGGGCTATCAAGAACAGTGTTTTCCAAGACAGAAAACGGAGAGAACAGGTAGCCATAGGTTCAAAAGGCGGACAGGTGATCCGCTGCAACACCACATTCAGGTCCCAGTCAGGCGCTGGCGGGCGCAGAGGTGGTTTAAGTAGAAGGAGACCTCGGAGAAACCTCGCTACGAGAGGGTCATTGGAGAGAGGTCTGCCGTCCACCGGCACATGATGTGCTGAAAGAGCACTGAGGTGAACTTTGACGGAGTTGGACTTAAGTCCCAGATTAGAGAGGTGCAGCAAGTACTGCAAGATCACCGACACCGGGCAGGAGAAGGGATCCTGAGACTGTTGGGTACACCAGACTGCAAAGCGACGCCATTTAAGGGCGTAGCATTTGCGGGTAGAAGGCCGTCGCAAAGCCAAGACGACCTCCTCCACCTCCGCCGGCAGGAGAAGGGGAGCAAGGACTACCCTCTCAGCAGCCAGGCCATGAGGTTGAGAGACCTGAGGTTGGGGTGCAGGAGGGACCCCTGATCCTGAGTGAGGAGATCCGGTTGTACCCCCAGAGGGATGGGATCCTCCACCGCCAGTTGCAGCAGGAGCGGAAACCACGGCTGTCTGGGCCAGCGAGGGGCCACCAGGATCATGAAGGCTTTGTCTCGGAGAACCTTGAAAAGAGTCCGAGAGACTAGCGGGATGGGAGGGAAAGCATACAGAAGGCTCCCCGACCATGAGATCAGAAAGGCGTCCGCCGCAACCCGAAGGGGGTGCGGCTGACGAGAGCAGAAGCGAGGAAGTTGCCGGTTGAGAGGACTGGCAAAGAGATCTACCGTGGGGAGACCCCACTTGAGGAAGAGCTTCTGAACTACCAAGGGATCCAGACGCCACTCGTGCGGCTGGAGGACCCTGCTGAGTTTGTCTGCAAGGCAATTTTCTTGGCCCGGGAGATAAACCGCCTTGAGGAGAATGCCGTGACTGACGGCCCAAGAGCAGAGCTTCAGTGCCTCCCGGCAGAGGAGGAAGGAGCCCGTGCCCCCCTGCTTGTTCACGTAGAACATGGCAACTTGATTGTCCGTCTGGACAAGGACGGATTGGTGGGAAGTCAGGTGGGAGAAGGCCTTGAGAGCTAGGCGGATCGCCCTGAGCTCCAGGAAGTTGATCTGCTGAGCAGACTCCCACGTGGTCCAGAGGCCCTGAGTACGTGCCTCTTGGCAATGTGCTCCCCAGCCCAGGAGGGATGCATCGGTGGTCAGCACCCGGGTCGGCTGAGGTGACTGGAAAAGCATTCCGAATATCAGGTTCGGCTGCCGGAGCCACCACCGGAGAGACGAGAGCAGCGGCTCGGAGACGCGCACTAGGTCTGCCAGGCCGCCTGTGGCTTGTCGCCACTGCTGGCGGAGACACCATTGAGCAGACCGCATATTCAGGCGGGCATTGGGGGTCACATGGACGGTGGAAGCCATATGGCCGAGCAGTCTCAGGAAGCGCCTGGAGGAGACCAGGGGCTGGCTGCGAAAGCGGTCGGCTAGGTCCATGAGCCGTTGAGCCCTGTCGAGCGGTAGGTACGCTCGTGCCCGAGGAGTGTGCAGCCTCGCGCCGATGAACTCGAGATCCTGTGAGGGGAGCAAAGTGGACTTTGCGAAGTTTATAACAAAGCCAAAGTGCTGCAGCAGAGTCACCGTGCGGCACGTGGCGTTGGTGACCTCCTGAGCGGACGCTGCTCTGATGAGCCAGTCGTCGAGGTACGGAAAGACATAGAGGCCGTGAAGCCGGAGATGGGCCGCCACGACCGCGAGACATTTTGTGAAGACTCGCGGTGCGGAGGATAGGCCAAAGGGCAGTACTCTGTACTGGTAATGATTTCCTGCCACCACAAACCTTAGGTATTGGCGGTGGCTTGGGTGGATGAGGATGTGCGTGTAGGCATCCTTTAGATCCAAGGAGCATAGCCAATCTCCCTGCTGGAGGTAGGGCAGAAGGATTCCAAGGGTAAGCATTTTGAACTTCTCCCGCACAAGGAACTTGTTGAGGTTGCGCAAGTCCAGGATGGGTCTGAGGCCCCCTGTTCTCTTTGGTATCAGAAAATACCTTGAATAAAAGCCTTGACCTCTCAGGTGGTGGGGCACCGGTTCCACCGCCTGTTCCTGCAGAAGACCTGCTAACTCCTGAAGGAGCAACTCCCTGTGCAGAGGGGGGCGCGAAGGTTCTCCCGGAAAATAGGAGGGAGGGACCTGATGGAAGTGGAGAAGGTAGCCTTCTCGCACGACCTGAAGTACCCAGGCATCTGCGGTGATGCTGGACCACCTGTGGGCGAAGTGAACCAGCCGGCCTCCGGTGCTGGGAGGAACCAGCGGGGGGGGAGAGGCTATGCTGAGCGAGTCAAAAACCCCCACCCTGCTGAGCAGGGGCTGGTGGTGCAGGCTTGGGGGCTTGCTGCCTACGGGACCCGTTACCCCGTCCCTTGGCCTGCTGGCCCTGTTGGGGAGCTGCAGGGGCCTGATAATGGGGGTACTGTTTGTAGGCAGCCGCCTTCCTCGGGTAAAAGGACTTTTTTCCCGAGCCCTTCTTTTTCTGGGAAGGGGCGGAGGTCTTCCTAGAAAGCCTGGTCCTGGTGAGAGTCTCAGTCTCAATTTGTGCAGCCTTTTCCGCCATGGGCTTGCCAAAGAGGTTTTCGCCTCGGCAGGGGACATCGACCAACTTGTCCTGTACCCAGGGCTCAAGGTCTGACGACTGAAGCCAAGCCTGTCGGCGGGCACCGATGCCGGCTGCGGCCACTCTAGCCGAGGCCTCAAATCCATCATAGGCTGCTCGGGACATGAACTTTGAGCATTCCCGAATGCCCGTGGACAAGGCTAGGAACCTCCGCAAGGGCTCCTCGGAGAGACCAGCGGAGAATCCGGCTAGCTCTTTAGCCAGATCCCGGAGATACATGCCCATGTAGAGCTGGTAAGTCTGGACACGACATGCGAGCATAGAGCCCTGGAAGCACTTCTTGCCAAGGCCATCCAGGTTACGGGCCTCCCTTCCAGGAGGCACCGAGGAGTGCATCTTCTGGCTCTTAAGACGATGCATGGCCGATTCCACTACCATGGAATGGTGTGGCAGCTGTGCCTTCTGAAAGCCAGGGCTCTTGCGGACCCGATAGATAGAATCGACCCGCTTGCTCAGGACCGGCGAGGAGGCCGGACTCTCCCACATGCGGAAGAGTAGTCGTTCCAGCATAGGAGGAACCGGCACAGTAAAGTGCTCCCTCGCGGGAGAGTCATACTGGAGGGCGTCGAGCTCTTCGGCTCGAGGCTCCTCCTCGGGATCCGCAGGGAAGGCCAAAGCCTTGGCCATATCCCTAACGAAGTCCGAGAACCGGGCATCCTCCGGGGGGGACTGTTTCCGAGGCTCGGACCCCGGTGAGTCCGATGGGACACACCGAGTCCGGAAAGAATCAGGTGACTCTTCCTCCTCAGACTCCCAGACCGACTCCGACGAGGACTCGGTGGGGTCGGCCCGGGCAGGGTGCGGCGCCAGCCGCCCCGACGTCGAGGGAGTCGGCGTCGGCGACCTCGGTCCCGAACGGGAGGCCGAGGGTGACCTCGACCGAGGATCGACTCGAGTTCTCATGGACTCGAGGATCGGCTCGGTCTCCGGGGTCGACTTGGACGTCGACGTCCCGGCGGTCGGGGCAGCGGCGCCAGCGAGGCCAGCGAGCAGTGCCCGCTGCTGGTCCATGAAGGCAGACAGTCTGCTCTCCAAGGCCGTCAACCTGAGTCCGAGCTCAGGTGACCCAGCAGCCCCCGACTCGGGCCCCGACGGCGTCGGGCCCGACGTCGGCTGTCGCGGAGGCGAGTCCAGAAGGACCACAGGACTTACCCGGGCAGGCATCTCCGACTCCAGGCGAGGTCGCTTCGGGATGTGTTCCTTCTCCAAGGACCCGGGGCGGCTGTCGGGGCTATGCGACCTGGCCCTCGCGGAACCAGGAGCGTCCACCGACGCCGCCCTCGCGGGTTTTTCCTTCCGACGATGGTCCCCGGAGGGAGAACCCCGGTCGGAGGAGCTCCGGCGACGGTCCGAGCTGGAGCCTTTCGACGCGGAGGCCTCCGACGAGGTCCGGGTACGGCTGGGGTCAGCGAAGATTCTCTCACGCTGATGCCGCCGACTCCTCAACGCCTTTGAGGACAGTTTGCTGCAGGGCCCACAGATCAGTTCCTCATGATCCGGGCCCAGGCAGCGGAGGCAAAAGTCGTGTGTGTCGGTTAGTGACATATTTCGGTCACACCGACCACACCGCTTAAACCCACTGGCAGCCATCGGGGGAAAAAGGGCCCCTGCGAGGTCAAAGGACCGGGCTGCCAGGGAAACCGAAAACGAAAGCTGACTAAGTCAGAAAAACCGAAAAAAGTAAGCGGACTCGAGACCGGCGTCGCGAGTCCGGGCGGGAAAACGATCGGCGTCGAACCGAAAGAAAAAAGGATAAAACAAAGAAGAAAATCAACTTTTTCGCGGGGACAAGACGGGGACGTCTGTAGGGCTCCGCGGAAAAAAGAAGACTGGCTAAGATGGCACCCTCGGGCGGGAAGACGACCGCGCATGCGCGCTGCAATTCCCAAAGGCTTTCTTTGAAAGCTGGGGAAAATTGCTCCGCGAGGGCACCCATAAGTGAGGACTGACTTCCTGCTTGGTCCTGGAGAATAAACGTATCTCCATGCAATGTGATTACACACTTTCATGGATATCTAAGGAAAAATGATGCGCCCAGAGCTAACACCCTTGGTTTCAAGGCCAAAGAGGCCCTCCTCTGAAGTTGTGTCGCTCTGGCGACATCAGGAAATAACTGCAACTTTGCCCCACAAAATAGGGCATTTTTATTTTTAAAGTAACCTTTAAAGACAGAAATCTTATCCTGTTCAGAAACAAAACTAACCAATAAAGTAGCCCTGGAAGTAATAACATCCTGTGAGTCTTCCAGAAAATTAGTCACATTTATATCATCAGACACTTGCAAAATATCTAGGCCCTCTGGAGACTGTGGGGAGATTTTCTTCCCAGTTAAATAAAATAATTTAAAAATACCCATCAAGTCGGCCCCAGAAAGACTCAGAACCTCTCGAAGGTATTTACGTAGTAATATCTCAGATGAAAAAAACCAACACAAGGGAAAATTCAGAAAACGAATATTCTTCGCCCTAAACATATTATCATGCAATTCCAATTTATAATGAACAGAATAACTATCTTTTACAGCTGAGGCATGTATTGCCTGTAAAGAAGTTCACCGATTCTCACATTTGGCAATTTGAGTAGACAGAGACTCAGCCCTCCCTTCCAGCGTGTTCAGCTTTGTAGCTATCTGTTGGGAAAAGCCACAAAGCTGAGACAACATGGAAACCAAAGTCTGTTCTGTCCGGTTAACCACCCGTCATATATCCGCCAGGGATACCTCCGAATCAGGGATATCACTGGGTTCAACCAGGGGGGGGAAACCAAACAACAGGCAACAGCATTTCTCCCTGTATCAAAGGGGTACTCTGCTGAGAAGGTCCCTCCACGTCCACTGGTGAGGAATGGATGAATGTCATTGGGGGAGGTGGTGGGGTACGCTACGGAGAACTAAAGGTGACTCCCGGAGACCAAAGAGTGAGGAAATCAGGATCAAAGGATACATTATCTCCCCCAGTTACCTCCACATGTCTGTCCATTGGTCCCACCACAGGCTCAGCAGGAAACAACCTCTTTTTACGTTTGCCCATTTCCAAGCATCCAACCAACACCGAGGAACAGCCTGTGCCTCCTACAGGCCTCCAAGGGGCTCCCAAGGGGCAAGAGAGCCCCTTGCATCATGCCCCTTAGATCACGCCCACAGCAAGATGTCTACAGGGGTGTTGCTGAGGCTGGGGGTGGCTGCAGGACGCCGCCGGCTGATTCCGGGATGCCCCGACATCATTGGGACCTCACGTATAAAGTTAATCTGAACTTAAAGAGACTGGAAATGGGGAATCTGTTACGAGATCCTAACAAGCCAGACAGTGAGACCTGGAGAAATGCAAGCTGACTATCTGTAAATATGCTTTTTGATGGGAGAGAAAAATGTAAGTGATATTGATATGGATATGGATGAGGATAAGGGAGGTCAGGAGGCGGGAGGGAGTAACCTATGGGCCCCCAGACTCAGGAATATAGCATGGAACCGGGGGAGGAATAGTTAAAGGGGAGCAGTGGAACAAGTGGGCTGGGGGAATTGATAGAGATATGATGAAAGGAGGCGGTATAGGAAGCCTACGGTAAATAAGGGTCCAAGGGCGGGTGTAGGCCACTTACTTGGCAGGGGTAGGGGAAGGCAATGCCAGGCAAAATAACAGGATGTTGGAGGATATACAAGCAATGAGACCAGGCAGCACCCTACATATTATTATACAGATAAGTCCTCCACATGCAGCCTAAACTGTGGGAATGATAGTTGGGAGAGGGCGCCATTTAAGGTAAAGGGGGTTCATGGGGCACTGACAGGTTATATGGTGGGGATAAGTACTGGAAGTAGGAGAGGTGAGGTACAATAAGTCCATCAGGTATGAGAGGGTAGGGTTCGGAGCAAGATGAAGTTGGAATGTAGCAATGGGGGAAGAGTCCAACACGTCAAGAGGTGACCCGGTAATAGCAAGGGAGAACTAACAATAGAGGGAACTGGGAGGCACGCAGAAGGGGGGGAGGAAGGGAGAGGGAGAAAGGGGGGTTATAGAAAGGAAGAAGTAATGTCAAGGGAAGAATTGTGGTTCACTATGTTTCAAAATATGAGAAGGTTGCTGTGCAGATTTGAGAAGGTCTTGCATGTGGGAGGTCCTATGCTGGGGGGACAAGGAGTGAGTGGGACAAGGTCCTCTGGGACGTGCTCTGAGAATAGTCACGTGGAATGTGTACGGTCTGGGCACCCCAGTAAAACAGTATAAGGGGCTCAAGGCTTTGAGAGGCACAAGTGTCATGTAACATTTTTATTTTTTTATTTATTTAAACAGATTTGTATACCACCTTATCCTACAATCAAAGTGGTCACATCACAATTGGAGGGTTACATTTAACATAAGGGTAACGTTTAGACAGTACGAGGTAATTAACAACATTATATTATGTTTGATTAGGTGAGTGTTTGGGGTGAGTGGGCATTGAGTTGGTGTTATGTCATTACCTTGTATGCCTATTTGGGATGAGTATGTATCAGTTATCTGCAGTAGATGCATTACCATTTGGGTGGGGACTGATTTTTGTCTGCTGCTAAGTTTCAATAAATAAGTTTTGAGCTCCTTTCGGAATTCTATTAGGTCATCTAATGCTCTCAGGCTTGTTGGGAGGGAATTCCAGAGTGTGGGCGCTAGTAAGGAGGGAGCTCTTTTTGAAGTAGTTTGTTTGGTCTTGTGGAATCCTGCAGGTGTGCCTATCATATTGTCTATTGGTTCTTCTCGGTCTGTTGCAGGTATCCTTCGTTATGATGTACTGGAGTGCCTCTGTTGAGAGCTGGTGGATGACTTTAAAGATGATTAGGATTATTTTGAATTTTGCTCTGGCCATCATGGGTAGCCAGTGTAGTTGCTGTAAGACTGGGGTGATGTGCTCAGATCTTGGAGTGTCAGTGATGATGCGTGCCACAGTGTTTTGCACCATTTGGAGTGGGTGTAGGGTTTGTTGAGGGAGGCCCTGATATAAGGAGTTTCCGTAGTCAAGCAGAGGTGTGATGAGTGCTTGGCATCCTGTGCGGAAGTGATCCTGGCAGAGTAATGACTTGAGTTTTCTGATGATCCTTAAGCGTTGATAGGCTTTGTTTGCGGTTTTTGTGATGTGGGATTTCATGTTTAGTGCTCTGTCCATTGTGATACCCAGATATTTAACCTCTTCTTTAACTACTGTAATCTTATCTAAAATGCTGATGGTTTGTGGTGGAGTGAAGGTAGTGTTCCTGCTGATGAACATTGACTCAGTTTTATCATAGTTGACCATCATATTATTGGCTATGAACCAAGTGTTCATATCTTCAAGGCATCTGGTTATAGTTGTGATGTTGAGTGATAGAAGGTTGACCGGGGCATACAGCATGATGTCGTCAGCGTAAATGTGATATTGGAGCTTGTGACGTTTGATGATCTTACATATGGGCTGGATGTAAATATTAAAGAGCATTGATGATAGGGCTGAGCCTTGTGGTATTCCGTGCGTGATGGGGAAATGTGACGATTTCTTTTGTGCGCATTTAACTTGTTGTGTTTTTGCAGGAAACACACCAAAATGCAGTAGAACATGCAAAATTACGCAGAGACTGGGTGGGACAGGTTTACGGTGTCCCAGCCCAAGGGAAAAAGGGGGATTGGCTATTTTAATCCACCGTAGTGCCAACTTTGCACGCACAAAGGAAAGTAGATGTCAGTGGTAGGTATCTTGTCCTGCACAGGGAACTTAAAGGCAAGCCAGTTATTTTAAGTAATGTGTATGGCCCAAATACTCCCAGTGCAACCATATATGCTCGCCTGGCCTCAGTCTTAGAACAACTGCCAAAGGACCCCCTGATAGCCGGAGGGGATTTCAACGGTGTCCTTGAGCCACTCCTTGATACCTTTGATGATGAAGCGCAAGGGGTACAGGGCGGGGTAACACATATACAGTAGTAAATCATTTCAATCAGCAGATCCACCTAGTGGACCCATGGTGATTGCTACCTCCCACAGAGAG
Source organism: Ichthyophis bannanicus (assembly GCA_033557465.1). Classification (NCBI taxonomy): domain Eukaryota; kingdom Metazoa; phylum Chordata; class Amphibia; order Gymnophiona; family Ichthyophiidae; genus Ichthyophis; species Ichthyophis bannanicus. The sequence goes on along the minus strand of CM066041.1, from coordinate 179,573,029 downwards.
AGACTATTCCCACCATTCTAGAGCACACGGGTCTGGCGCCCAGATAGACTATATTTTAATATCGGAGCAACTCTTTCAGCAAGTGGAAGAAGCACAAATAGGCCCCGATGTTATATCAGATCATGCACCTGTCTGGATGAGTTTCAGCTAGGACATCTTAACAAGCAGGCGGGGGATCTGGCGATTTCCTATATATCTGAGAGAAACAGTTTCAAGCATACCTGAGAGAGAGATGGCAGTTTTATGCCACTCGTAACACCCAACATGTCAAAACATCCGAACTCTTCTGGGAGACAGCCAAAGCAGTACTCCAAGGAGACATAATAGCCTATGTAGCAAGATGATGCCATTTATCAAACGCCCAAGTTATTAAATTGGAGAGGCAGGTGGTACTAGAGTGTAAAAGATATGCTGCCTGCCCCACGACTGAGTCATGGTCTAGTCTGCTGGAAACCCAGTCAGCTCTAAATGAAACGTTACATCAGCGAGCAAAAAAATCTATCATGTATTATAAATTTCAACTCTATAAGCAGGGAGACAAAACTGGTAGACTCCTGGCACAGTGTCTCAAGGGAAGAGGAGGGCTTCAAGGATAACAGCAATAACAGATGAAACAGGGACACTACACAAAGATGCTGAGAGCATACTATGACAGTTCAGTAACTTTTACAAGGCACTCTATAAGGGGGAAGTAGAATCACCCACCCAAATAGCAAACTACCTGAGGGGCATCGCCATGCTACGGCTCATGGAACGGCAGGCAGAGGAGCTGGGGTCCCCCGTTACAGTAGAAGAAGTGCAAAGGGGCATCCAAAGGGTGCAGTGCTGTAAGACACCACGCCCACATGGATTTAAGGTGGAATTTTTTAAGATGTTGCAAGATGTGGTGATGGTACCTATAGTGGCACTGTTTCAAAACCGGCGCAAACTGGGCAAATTAAATGGAGAGGAAACTAAGTGAATATAATACTAATCCCCAAGCCGGGGAAAGACAGCCTACAGACCGCATCATATCGCCCGATCTCACTGAACAATTTTGATCTGAAATTATATGCCAAAATTCTCGCAGATCGATTAGCACGGGTATTGCCCTCCTTAATTCAAGATTCACAGGTAGGATTTGTGCAGGATCGCCATGCCTGTCATAACCTGCGTAAAATCATAGCATCCTTGGAGTGGTTCCAAGAACATCAGACCCCGTCATTATTAATAAGCTTTGATGCTGAAAAGGCATTCAACAGGGTCGGGTGAAGTTATGTCTTCCAACTGCTGGTAAAGTATGGATTGGGAGAGGGTTTTATTCATATGATACAGGACATATACAAGTCTCCCACAGCAACAGTGACGGTGAATGGGCTATTGTCGGAGGCCTTTCCTTTGGGCCGTGGGACGCGCCAGGGATGCCCCTTATCGCCCCTATTATATGTGCTATCCCTGGATCCCCTGATCCGGAAACTAGTGACCTGCAATGAGTTCTCAGGGGTGCAAATAGGCAGGCAAGAATTTAAGTTATCAGCATTTGCAGATTTTTATCTATTTATTTATTTATTTAATGCTTCTATACTGCCCCTTCCAGAGATCAGGGACGGTTTACAAATAACGTAATAAGTTACATAGAACAGTAGTAAAACAATTTACATAGTAAAACGGGATATTTAACAAGAAACCACATTTCAAGTTACATAAAATACGTAGGGCGAATTGCTACATAAGATGACCTATTAATGCACCTAACTCACCCCCACTAGTCGCTACCAAAGGTATTAGAAGAGTTTGAACTATTTGGTAGTGTAGCAGGTCTCCGCATAAATTATGATAAGTCGGAGGCACTAGATGTGATGGGGGGGGATTACAAAGCTTTTGGGACACCTCCTTTCCATTGCGTTGGATGAAGGGAGCATTCACTTACCTAGGCATTCAATTGCCTGGAGACCCAGCTCTTTTATATAAGCTTAATACCACTAAATTATTGCGACAGCTTCAGACACATTTAAAGGACTGGACAGCGCTGCCGCTATCTTTGTCGGGGCAAACGGCGGCCTTTCATATTATGTTGTTCCCTAAACTCCTATATATGCTACAGATTTTACCATGCAGAATGCTCCAGACAGATATTGTGCAGCTGGACCAGGCACTGTGGAGGTTCTTATGGCAAGGTCGGAAAGCACATATTCCTCTGCAACGACTTAGAGAACCGTGGAGGTAAGGAGATGTGGGGCTCCCTGATACGGCACGATATGCAATGGTATACCAACTCAGACACATTGGTGACTGGTTGGGGGAAGGGACACCTGTAGTAAAGCAGGCCTGGGCGGACCCATACTCTCTGTTGGCAGTGTTGCATATGGAGGCAGCAGCGATGCCAGGTCACCTATCAAAAAGCCAATTGATATATCCACTGCAGTGCATGTGGCAATACTTGTGTATGCGTTGGCAGAGACCATCTAACGTCTCGAGCTGGCTGCCTTTCCAGGGCAACATAAAAACAAATTCCCTCCCCCCACCCCCAGAGAGAAACGCAGATATTTCGGGAATTGGCGGCGCTAGACATTCAATATGTAAGCAATGTAGTAGATGAAGCAGGCAGGTGTCAGTCCTTTAATAGCCTACAACGGTCTTTCGGAGTATGGCCCCAGCATATTTTTGCATATTACCAGCTGAGGCATTATGTAGGGTCACTACCAATGGAAGCGCTAAAAGCGACCTTAGCCACCCAAATCCTGGAGTTGAGTTAGGAGAGCTAAAGGATATGAAAATCTCAAGCTATGCAGCCAAACTTGCAACCTGGAAGCCTCCCATAGACTATACTGGGGTGGAACGGAAGTGGGCAGAGGAACTGGGGATCCAGGTGGCCCTAGGCACAGTAGTAGGGGCAATACGATGAATCCCAACACTGACTCAATCGACGAAGTTAAAAGAAGTGCAGTTTAGAGTGATAAACTGCACACATTTTTCCCCTAGACATGCAATGCGGAGTGGTATATCTCTAGATGGTAAATGTTCCTGGTGTGGTGCACCAATGGTGGGACTCAGTTAGGTGTGGTGGTCCTGCGGGAAAATTTGCTGATACTGGGGGCAGATTCAAGCTTATTTAAGTGGGCTCACTGGGCAAGAGATGAAGTGGACCAATACCTTAGTTATTTTTGATCAATAACCCCAGGCAAGCTCCAAAGGTAAATGGGTAAGATTGTGGGTAAGATGGGGGAGGGAGGGAGGGAAGGGGAGGAGGGAGGCTATACGGTTGATAGCCATGTAGAGACGAATGTGTATAAAAACAGGGGAAAAAAGTTGTATCCAGATGAGAAGTGGATGCAAGTGTACCCACCACATCCAAAGCATATAACGTTTTACATATGTTGAATAAACATTAAAAAAATAATAATAAATAAACCTGTCAAACATATCTCAACTTCAGAGTACTAAAATCAGCTATTCATGTTTTAGTAATAAATAAATAAACTGGATTACTATAATTCATTACTGACAGCTAAAACCAAGACTTCAGATTGTACAAAATACAATGGTACAACTCATCTACAACGCAAAGAAATTAGGCCTTGTAACTCCATTGCTCTACGAGCAGCATTGGCTTCCCATCACTCATAGGGTTAAGTATAAAATTCTTCTGCTGACTCATCGGTTCTTTTACACCGGCCTCCTAATATACCTTCAATCTCACCTTCTTCCTTATCAGCCAGCTTGAACTCTATGTTCAGCCACTCAAATCTTCTAATCGTGCCTTCCAGAACACTCTTACACCTTGAGACATACAAATTCATCGCCTTTTGCTCTTCTGTTCCTTCCCTCTGGAACACTTTACCAACAGAACTCCAGCTCAAGTCCTCTGATAGGAAATTCAAGACAGGTCTTAAAACCTGGCTCTTTGCAAATGCTTTTTTATTTAAAAAATAAATAAAATCCCATTCTCGGGCTGCCTTTTTCCTGTCAGTTTAAACGCTCCTAATGCGTGTCTGCCATGTTTTTGCTGTCTGAGGCTGAAAACTGTTGTCAAATAATACTTTTTCCCATTATGTATCCTGGTCCATGTCATGTATGCACCTATTATTTTGAACTCTGTATCTGTTTTTTCCCCCTTTATGGACTGTAAACTAGCAGTATATAAATACAACAAATACAATTAATAAATTAACTTGAGAACTGTGACATCAGGGAATTTGAACAGTAAGGTATATAAATATCTAGGAGTACAGGAAAGAGTGACCATCAAGCAAAAATTACCAAGAGAAAAGAGTCAGTAAAGAATAGCACAGGAGATTAAAATTATTACTAAAAAGTTCTTTAACATGACAAAATAAGATACAAGCCATTAATCAGCTGGCAATTCCTGTACTCTAATATAGCTTTGGGACTGTAGACTAGCTTCTGAAAGATCTTCAAAAATTAGATGTATGAACAAGAAAACTCCTCCATGCCCATGAGGTAAATGTAAAAGAATCAGTGTATGTCACGACTGTACAACCCTAGATCCGAAGGAGGACTGGACCTCATAGAAATCAATTATACATACGGAGCTATTATCATGAGCTTCCAGGCCTGCTTAACAATATTATTAGATCCAAATATGCAAAAAGTCCTGAAATAGGAAAGTAAACATCCAGAATATGTCTCCATCAAACTCTGACAAATAGAAGGCATGGATGAGAATCCATCAGCACACAGAGAAGGAAGCAACAGAATTTCCTAAACAAAAGGAAAAAAAACTCTTCAAAGAATTAGATTAGCAAACAAGGAAAAACAAGTGGGAAAAAATACAAGTACAGTGAGAAATAAAAAGTGTTACTCCAGGAACCATTTATTGACCAAACTCAGACACATGAATGGTTAAGGAGAGTTGAACTGAAACTGAAGGATGAGAGACTGATAATTGCATTCCAGGACAGTGCATTTCAGATAAGATGGTTTATAGCGAGCATACAAAAAAAAAAAAAAAAAAAACCTGGAAAGGACATATAGTTACAGTTAAATTTTATTTTATATACTGCCTATAGCCATGGCATCTATATATGTAGATTCCATAAGAAACAGCTGGAAAACTTTACTCATGTGATAGCTGTCAGCAAAGTTCCGAAAGCAAAAAAGGTAACATTTACTTACCAATTAATGTCCTTTCCTTGAGTCCTGCTAGACCCGTTCAGACAAGTGGGTTGTGTTCCCCTACCAGCAGATTGGTGGAGACAAAGAATCAATGAAAAGCCCAGATTTCAATGATATCACTCCCATGCCTCTATTTGCCTCAGCCACCAGAGGTCTCCTCAGTATTTTGTCCCAAACCATATGGAAGATACATGACAAGCCTCAAACAACCTCAACATGGGCAACAATGAGTAATCAACAGTAGAGAACTATGTACAAGAAAGCATAAACAGAAGGCTGAAAGTGGAAGATGAATCCGCAGAGCCAAGTATAAAAATTATAGCAGACCCAAGGGTACCGCAGGAGAAGAACAGAGCAAATACAATTTCAGGGGCAGGCCCTGCACTGGTCTAGCAGAACTCAAGGAAAGCACAGTTACTTACCTGTAACAGGTGATCTCTGGGAACAGCAGGAATAAGTCTTCACATATGGGTACATCGGTACCAACGGAGCCTGCGCGGGAACGCTCCCCAGCGTCCAATCAGAAAGCTTTTGGGAGCATCCCTCAGCGCCTGCGTGCTGCCTTCCCGCCTTTCCAACTGTCTCTCCTCAGTTGAGTTTTATAGCTGAGACAAAGAGAGAGAAAGAGGAAAGGAAGATAGATAGAGAGATACAACTCCTAGGGGAGGTGGGTGGGTTGTGAAGACTTATTCCTGCTGTTCCCAGAGATCACCTGTTACAGGTAAGTAACTGTGCTATCTCCAGGAACAAGCAGGAATGAGTCTTCACATATGGGGACTCCCAAGCTAAGATGCCTGGAGCCCTAGCATGGTGGGGATTGGAACATGCTACACCCCATATGGTCAGGCATCCTGAGGATGGAGGGTAGGAGTTGAAAAGAGAGGAGCTGTAGAAAAAACAGCTAACCTAAAATAGGACTACAGGTAAGGAGTCCTTGTATGTATGAGAAGTATCATGAAAATATTGAAATGAACAATCACAATATGGACCTCACCTACTGGATTGCAGGAAGTAGAGAGGATGATGGAGTCTACTGGGGATCCAGTAGAGGAATCTTCAAGGTGACCTCACTGAAGTGAAGGTGAAGGTCCAAATCTGGAAGTGACAGGTGACCCAGGTGTCAACCGGGGTAGTATAAAAACGGTAGGTCTTTAGTGGAAAGCTTTATGGAAAAAGCTGGGAACTCTTTTGGCTACAGAGTTACTCACAGGTAGGAGCAAAAGAGGAAGACTGACCGATTTGGACAAACTAGCCCTGTCCTGGAGGGAAGAAGGGGTATGGAAAAAAGGCCCGTATTCCCAAGGACAGATGTCTGAAGGGTTGAAACCTCAGATCTACTGAAGATCCACCCTGTCTTTCCTAACTGGTGAGAGATAGGAAAGATATTGGAGCATGGAGCTTCAGGGATACCCAAACCTAGGGTTAAGGTAGGAGCTGTCAGTATCACAGCAGTGGTGGTGTGCATAATACCCCAGACATACTGTGGGACAGTATGAACATATGCAAGTCCACTGTCTGGAACCTATAGGAAGGTAAAACCTCTATAAGCATAGACAGTTAGAGAGATAAGTATGTAAATACCTATCTACCTATAAGGAAGCATCTCGACAGATACATATATATATATATATATACATCTATAGTGAGATCTGGAGGAGCATAACATATGCACACGCAGCTTACAGACATATGTATCTATAGAGAAGTATATAGGGATATATACATACATGAATATATATGTCTAAAGATAAATGTCTGCAATTAAGCAGATAGAGATATGCCCATAAGAACATTCACTTGGGAGATGTGAAGAGGAAAGATTCATCTAATAACAAGAAGGTGGAACCTACTTGCGAAGATATATAGAGAATCTATTCCCCCTGGCTAAGATGGTGCAGGAATGCTATCCAGTGAAATAACCAGGATGGTTGCGTGAAAAAACAGAGGATAATATCAGTCTGTAAACAGCAAGTCCTGAGTCCTGTAGAACTCTCGCATGGTAAATGGACAGAAAACGCATAGGATGAGATACCAGGTTGACCCACTGGAGGGACACAAAGGGGTATCATGCGTTATTAGTTAAATATGTGCTGTCCATGAAGGAGTAGGATACCATGAGGACAAGCTGCAAGGAAAAAAGAGCATATTCCTTGTAGGAATTGGAGAACTCTTTAGACGTTCACGTAGAAAAGGCTTATGTCCTGTATTATAAAAGGAGATAGTAGGGTGTGGGGAACTCTCACAGTCATGGAAAATGACTGAGGAAGCCTTTTCCAACCATATAGGATAGTCATTAGAGACAAAACCCCATGCTCTCTAGCAAGGGCCCATAGTAGAAAGCTTCTCTGAAAGATTGCAGAGAGCATTATGCAGAAGAATTGGGAAATAAAACTGTCTGTTGGAAAAAAACAGCTGCATGTCAACTATGCTTCCAAATCCAAAGGAATTGGAGATGGCAAGAAAAGAAGATAGTGTGATAAGCCTGAAGTGATTATGATTATCCAAGGCAGATGAAAGCACTATCTTGGAATCACTACTAAGGCCAGAAAGTAGTGGAAGACAAGACTGGAAACTTGTGGAAAAGTACCAGTGGTCCAATCATTGGAACTCCTGGGCAGCTGCTGAATAAGACAGCAGATAGAATCTTTCTGTGTAAAACAGAGAGAACAGACAGAATAAGAGGAGAAATTCCTGTCTCTGTCTGATGAGCTGCCCAGACAAAAGAAGGGAGTTTATTCAAGAGAAAAAACTCCACACTGGAATGAAAGAAATGACTAGAAGGGCTAAAGAAGCCCTGCAGTGGCATGGTACCACTCTTTCAGGGGAAACCCTGGATAAAAGGGTAGAGAAAACAGGAGCTGAAGGGTGACTTACCATATGGTAAGTCTGTAGAAGGAAAAAATTCATGTTGGAACAGAAAACTATCATGGGATAGTTGTTTAAACCTCTCTTCTTGGTAGGAAGAAGAGGAGAAACCTGTGACCCATAGACATGAATATCCTGACAGCTCAGCATGCCTAGGAGCAACTGAATGTCCTGAGAAAAGGAATCCCTGTGTAGAGTTTTGAATGAAAAACAGTGAAAAAACCTTCTACTGATAAGAAGTCAACTGTAGGTTGTAAACTTCAGGACCCTATGGTTGCTATGTTTATTCAGCCTGGCTAGAGTTTGGATTCTTCAGACTAGGACGAGTCTTCCCGTGCTTGGGAACATCTGAATGATGGGCAGGAGAAGAGTAAAACCTCTTTCTCCTAGGGAAAGAAGGTTTGGTAGGGCATTTCCTACCTACTGGGGAAGGAGAAGGCTTAGGATCGCCTTCAGAAACAGGGAAGTCAGTGGAGCACTGAGCAACCTGATGTAAAGACTCCTTATTGAAGAGATTTTCTCCAGTGCAAGGAGTATTACCCAGTCTTTGCTGTGCCCATTTGTTCAAGTCTGAAGCTTGGAGCCAGGCTCTACATCGTGCCCCTATGGCTATAGCAGAGGTTCTGCTAACAGACTCAAAAGAGTCTAGAGAAGCACGAGAAAGAAACCAAGAGATTATTGCTATGACAAAGAATCAAAGAATAGTCTGCAGCCTTGGGCTCTGATAGAAAAGGAGTCAAAAGAGATAATTTCTTTGTGACCTCCTGAAGGGATAGACTCATATAAAAAATATATGAGAGAATCCTTGTTGCCAGCATAGATGTTTGGAAGGTATGACGTCCAAAGGCATCCAGTGTTCTAGATGCACGACCTGGCGGGTAAGAAGAATGCTTCTTCTTGCTTTTTACCTTCCTCATTGCTGATTCCACTACAATGGAATGATTGGGAAGTTGAGTTTTTTGAAACCCTGGAGAGGGGGGCACCTGATATAGAAGATCAATTGCTCTAGAAGGTGAGGAAACCCTCAGAGGTGCTTCCCACATTCTTAGAAGAAGATCCTGCAGGGAATGATGTAAAGGAAGCATTATATTTTCCTTTTCTCCAGAACTAGGAGAGCCTTGAGCAGGATCATAGCCAGGGGTAGGAATAGCAAGGGATGTTGCTATGTCCAGGAGAAAATTCTGAAAAGAAGGATCTCCAACAGAAATCATCCCTGGACAGGCTAGATCTAAAGAACTAGCCTGGGCACCGGAGTAGGCACTTAAGAATGTAGAAGTAGAAGATCTCGCCCGGTGCAGAAAAGGATCCCTAAGGGATGGATGCTGGTACTGGAGGTCATGACGTGAGACAGTCAGTACTGCATTGTCCATGCCAGGTATCGACTCCAAACTAGGTATAGAAAGGAGCGACTCTGATGAAAGAAGCATGGAAGAAGCTGACCCCGATGCTACTGCAGGTATCGGCACCGATACCGATACCGGTAGCTGTGCCGGAATCGAAGACGACACCGACAGCGAAGCAGTCATCGGAGGCTGCTCAAGTGGTACCGAGGAAACCGAAGGTCCTTGGTAATTATCCTCGGTACCGAGCATCCGGAACCAGTAAGCATCGGATCCGAGACGCGTCGGTACCCAGTCTTCCAGACTGGAAATCGATTCCAGACTCGGCATCGAAGGAAGCGAGTCTATCGATGCATGTCTAGAAGGTACCGACGTCGGTGATAGTATCGGCGGTGATACTGATACTGGAAAGTCAATCTGGGATGTATCGAGCGGGTCCCGAAGGTACCGAGAAAACCAGATGACGATCCCTGGTGAAGAGTGGATCGCTCAACACCAGTGCCGATGCCGGGGTATCGGTACCGCTCGAAGCGGATGCCACCACCGAGCATGGCTCAGGTATGTTCTGTGAGGGGTGAGCCTCAGGAACAACCTGAAAGGCTTTGGAGACCAAAGACTCCCGCCGGGGTTTTGGAGCCAATGGATCCTTGAGGGCAAGGCCGGAGCCATCATCATGCTGAGCATGAGACCTACCACTCAAGGATTGGCTAGTCTTAACAGACTGTTTGTGGGTTACCTGATCCTGTAGAGAAGGAGAAATGGCCGGTGCTCTGCCATTGGAAGGGAACTCGGTATCGAGGAAAACTCGAAAAGGGACATCTCTTCTCATAATATTGTAGCCTAATGGCTCCGGATGGTCAGGACCCAAACAGTTGAGACACCAGGACTTTGAGTCTAAAAACAATACTGCACTGCCACAGTTAAGGCACTTCTTAGAAAAAGAAGGAGGCGGCTCCATAATGGAGAGGCCTGAAGGCCCAAAAATTTAAACTGAAACTGAGGGAAAAAGATTCCCTGGATTAAACTGAAAAGAAAAGAAAAAAACACCGGCGATACCGGTGGAGTCGGGGAGACAGCCGCGACCACAGGAAAACAAGAATTAAAGAAAACATTTTCTGCGGTGACAGGAGGACGTCCTGCCGGCTCCGCGGAAAAACGAAAACTGAGGAGAGACAGTTGGAAAGGCGGGAAGGCAGCATGCAGGCGCTGAGGGATGCTCCCAAAAGCTTTCTGATTGGACGCTGAGGAGCGTTCCCGCGCAGGCTCCGTCGGTACCGACGTACCCATATGTGAAGACTCATTCCTGCTTGTTCTTGGAGATAGAATATTACTGGTAAGTAAAATGTCATCATACCTATTTTCCCGCTAGACCAGTCCAGACAAGTGGGCATACCAATGCTATGACTCTACTGGGTGGGAAGAGACAGCAGCTCACAAAACCCTTGAGCCTAAGGCCATGTCCACCCATGTATGGAAAGTGATGCCCACCTTGCTGCCCAATAAATGTCTGCAGGGGGCTACCGAGCTCTGTTCCTCCCACGAGGCCGCTTGTGCTCAAGTAGACTAGGCACACAAACCATCTGGAACCAGTCAGTTCCACAACAAGTATGCCGAGGCAAGGGCCTCCTTAATCCAGCACCCCAAAGTCGACTTAGCTACCGTGTCACCCTTGCGTGGGCCAGCAAACAGAACAAAAAGATGGTCAGGCTTAAGAAGCACTGCGTTTAAGATGACTGTCAGACAGATCCCTCTGAGAGCTGTCTGAAATCTTCAGGAGAGAGCAAGGGGAAGCAGAGGAAGAGGGAAGGGGTACTTGGATTGTGTGAGGCTGCTGCACTCTTCCAGATCCTTCGAAATCCTTCCAATTTCTGGCTACTCAACAGGCTCTTATGATAAGCGCGTGGTACTGAACCAATTTTCCCTCCTCCTATGGCTACTGAAAAGACCACAGTCTAGTGGAGCCTCCCACGTCGCACTCAAATGAGTCACTCACAAAGTGGTCGTTCACAAACGTTTAATCAATCTTTTCCTCTCAGTCTTCAGATTTTCTTCAGAGAGGAGAGAAAATCCATCCACCTTCTGCTGGAGACACAGAAATACTGAGAAGACCTTTGGTAGATGAGGAGAATAGAGACATGGGAGTGATATAATTGAAACCTGGGTTTTTCAGTGGTTCTTTTGCTCCAGCAATTTGCTGGTAGGGGAGCACAATTCACTTGTCTGGACTGATATAGCAGATCAATAAGGAATTTCTATACAGAAAGACACAATATGTAAAGTAACATGACTCCTCCATTAGAAACTGGGTAAACTCTAGATCACTGTACTGGAAGAGAATTTGGATCACAACCCTAAGAGAATTACAGAGAAAGAAGAGGTTATGATCACCTGGGATACTCCCATTCTGATTGATGAGAAGCTGGATGCAAGGAAACTCAACAAAGTGGAAAAAGAGAAAAACACCAGAATGATATTGATAATAGTTTCAAGCGATTATTCTATGAATAGTGCGGACAGGGAAAAGATCCCCAAGTATCAAGAAATTCACTCAGAAACAATGAAAATGTGCAGAAAGATACAAAAATATTTCCCATCATAACTGATAGCCATAGGCCTGATTAAGAGGAATTTCTAGTCATACTCTGGCAAGTTTCCTATACATGTTACATCTTATGAACTCTAAAAGGAAGCTCTCTTTGGACCGATGCAAGTACTATGGTGAGCATTAGCAGAAACTTTGCGAGACCGATATCATACTCCACTTACACTGGGGCTTACGAGTGAGGTTCATGATTGTCATGATATGCGCAGAACTAACTCATTTAGAGAAATTGGCCCCAAGAGAGATGGTGTCAGAGGATTGAGACTTAATCCTCAGAGTTCCTCTTGATTCACCTTTAGAGAGTATAACTTCCTCTTCTCTCTATGGCCCGATTAACTGCAGGACCTGTTAGCGAGTCCATCTTGGAGAAGGAACAAAAAACTGAGAAGGCAAAACCTTCAAAGAGGAAGACCAAGCCTTCATTCTCTATGGTAAGTAACTCTTGCATTTCCCCAGGAATGCCTTAGTAAAGAACATAATTAAATGAGAATAGAGATTCATCATCTTTCGGAAGATTCATATATAAAAGTCCCACGTGAAACCAAACATCATCAACTCCTCTTAGCCCATGTCCTCTAACCAACCTCTCAATCCTCCTCTCATACCTGTCCAAAACCTGCCACAGTATGTGTGTTGGGGGAGGGGAGGTTCCATAGAACCAGCCTTCCCCATGCTCTCCTGGATCCCTGAGGCAATCATACTTCTACTGTTTAGGTATGTGACTAACACATTTTACAGGGTCTTGAGACTCAAGTTGAAAACAGCAAGGCAGTGAAAAATCCTCAGTTAACAGCCAAATACTTCCCTAGAAATCATTAAAGAAAAATAAGTGAAGGAAAATAATTTTAAACAGCAAACCGATGAAGCCACATTTTATTTCATTTCATTTCCTACATTTAAAGGACCTGCTAGGCGGATAACATAATTACATACACAATTGTTTCAGGAAAACACTTTGCTCATTAATGCAAGGGTAAGATGGCTTCAGAATTATCCATCAACCATCTAATACATTTGCGTCTAGAGTATCATTATATAAGTTGATATATTTATACACACACAGAGTATGTGCCTGAAGCGAACAAATAAAATCTTAAAAACAAAATCTAAAAAATGACAAGGGCAGAAGTGGTTCCAAAATTATCTATTTTTTAAATAAACAAAATAAGAAAGCTAGCCCAGAACCTCTGTGAAAGTGCTGCACGCTGCTATGTGGAGGGCCTTAGCTAATTCCCAAACAAGGCTTCTGCTCTCCATGCCAGTTATGGATAAGGGTGCTATAGAGGCAACAGACAAAACCCTTGGTATGAAAGGGCGGGGGAGTAAAGGGAAGCCATGGTCACTGTACAACTGTGACACCTAGTGACCAGTATTAAGGTCCATGACCACAAGCTTCCAGATGCCAAGGATTGCTTCTAGAGTACCTGGACTTTTAAGTGAGGAGGGATATCAGATAAGGGGAAAAGCATAGTAACTCACTTGTAACAGGTGTTCTCCAGGGAAAGCCTCTTCACATATGGATCATGTTGATACTGACGGAGCCCACACGGAGCATTTGCCCAGCCTTCAAAGAAAGCCTTTGGGAATACCACCATGCATGCGTAGACCCCTTCCCACCCAAGGGTGTCATCTTACTCAGTCAGTTGCCATAGCTAAAGCCCTACCAAGAAGATGGCAAAAATGGACAGCAACTCCAAGGGGAGGAGGGAGGGTTGTAAGGATTGATTCCTGCTGTCTCTGGAGAACAACTGTTACAGGTGAGCAACTATGCTTTCTCCAGGAACAAGCAGGAAGTCAGTCCTCAATGTGGGACTCCCTAGTTAGAGGCTACCGAGGACCTGTAGGAAAAATCACGGCAGAGCCGTGAGCAGTAACCAGTGAATCTGAAGGCAAGCCTGATGACCCCGCATCCATGGAGAGCCAAGTTTCCGGTAGCCTGAACAAAAAGGGTTGGAGGGCAGGAGTTGCTTAAATCCTGAACAAATTACGGAGTACCCCCTGGCCAAAGGCTGAGTCCCGATGGGACTCCCTCTCCAGGCAGTAATGTGCTGCAAAGGTATGAACGGAAGACCAGGTGGCAGCCCGGCAGATGTCCATCAGTGGTACTGAATGTAGGCTAGCGACCAATGTCGCCATTGCCTGGACATTGTGCGCTGTGACTCGGCGATCGGGAGGTAGCCCAGCCTGGGCCTGGGCAAAGGCGATCAGTCCGCCACCCAAATGGACAAAGTTTGCTTGGTGACCGCCAGCCCCAGGTGGCTGGGGTCATAGGAGACAAAAAGCTGCCAAGCCCTGCAGTGGTCCCGAGTCCACTGCAGGTAGAAGGGCCCTCTCGCAGTCCAAGGTATGGACGACTGCCATTGCCTGGTTGGTGTAGGACCTCGGGAAGAAGGTGGGCAGCACCACCTCCTGGTTGAGGTGGAAATCTGAGACAACCTTCAGGAATAACTTGGGGGAGTAAGAAGAACCACCCTGTTCTTGTAGAACCTTGTGGATAGCGCCTCGACCATCAGTGCCTGGAGTTCACTGAATCTACGAACAGAGGTGAGAAACACCAGGAAGGCCACCTTCCAGGACAGGTGCCACAGGGAGCAAGTAGCCATGGGCTGTAGGGGCGGCTTGGTCAGCTGTGTGAGGACCACGTTGAGGTCCCATTCCACCAGTGGGGGGGCAGCTAGGGGACTTGGAGAGGAGCAAGCCCCCCATGAAGCAAGAGACGAGGGGTTGCCTCGAGAGTGGTTTGCCCTCAATGGGATGGTGGTTCGCTGAGATGGCACTCAGGTGAACCCTGACCGAGTTAGACTTTAGACTGGCCTGCAAGAGATGGAGCAGATATTGAAGGACAGAGTGTATAGTGAAGGAGAACGGGTTCACTTGGTTCTCCGAGCACCATACCAAGACCCTGCGTCACTTGAAGGCGTACGCCCGCCTAGTCGAGTCTTTCCAGGAGGCCAATAGAATGTCCTCGACCTCCATGGGGAGATGAAGAGGAGCTAAGGTGACCCGCTCAGCAGCCAAGCTGTAAGGGACAGAGACCCAAGATTGGAGTGAAGGAGCAGGCCTCCCTCCTGCGTCAGGAGCCCCAGTGAGTTCCCAAGAGGGACCGGGGGTTCCGTCGAGTCGGGGTAGCAGAGGAAACCATGGCTGTCTGGGCCACCTCAGGGTCATGAGGATCACTGAGGCCCTGTCTCACTGGACCTTGAGAAGGATCCGAGCTATAAGCAGTGTGGGGGGGGAAGGCATACAGCAGGCCCGTCACTCATGACAGGAGGAAGGTGTCTGGAGCTATCCTGCCCAGGTGTGGGAGGGGGCCACAAAAACAGGGAAGCTGTGTGTTCACAGGGCTGGCGAAGAGATCCAGGTCTGGGGTACCCCAGCACTGGAAGAGCCACTGTGCTATCTCGGGGCACAGATGCCACTCGTGTGGCTGGGGGACTCTGCTCAGCCGATCTGCCAAGGTGATGTCCTGGCCCGGGAGAGAGACAGCTCAAAGGGTTACACCCTGACTCACCACAAATGAGCAGAGGCTGTAAGAGTCGGTATTCCCCTGCTTGTTCAAGTAGAAAATTGTGACCTGGTTGTCCTTTTGAACAAGCACCACTCGGTGCCGCAGGCGGTGCCAGAAAGCCTTCAGCACAAGGACAGTGGCTCAGAGCTCCAGCAGACTGATCTGCTGCCAACTCTCTTCGTTGGACCAAGTCCCCTGGGTGTGCAGTTCCTCACAATGGGCTCCCCAGCCCGAGAGGGAGGCATCCATAGTTAGGACTGCCTGGTGGGTCAGGGTCTGGAAGGGCATGCCTTGAAGCAGGTTCTATGTGTCCTGCCACCTGATCAGGGACTCCATCAAGTGAGGTGTGACTGAGATGGGATCCCGGAGTCAGCCGGTCCCCTGGTTCCTCTGTGTGCAGAGGCACCACTGCATCGCCCACATGTTGAGGCAGGCGTTCGGCATGATATGGACAGCGGAGGCCATGTGGCCGAGAGGGCGAAGCATCGACCAAGCCAAGAACGTGCGGCGGCTCTACATGTCGGACGCCAGGGTTCTGAGGCAGTCTGCCCAGTCCCAGGGAAGGAAGGCCATGGCCTGAAGAGTATCCAGGCAAGCCCCTATGGACTCCAGGGATTGTACCGGGGTAAGGTGGGATTTTGGGTAGTTGACCACAAAGCCCAAGTGCTGCAGAAGCTGGATCGTGCGGCCCATGTCCTGCAGGGCCTCCAAGGCCATGTACCCTTTTATGAGCCAATCATCTACATAGGGGTAGATGAAGGTGCCTTGTAGATGGAGGAAGGCCACTACCACCGCAAACACTTGGTGAAGACCTGTGGGGTGAAGGTGAGTCCAAAGGGAAGCACCCTGTACTGGTAGTGGTTCCCTCCTATCACAAAGCACAGGTACTGTCCGTGCTTGAGATGAAGGAGAAAGCACAGTTACTTACCTGTAACAGGTGATCTCTGGGAACAGCAGGAATAAGTCTTCACATATGGGTACGTCGGTACCGACGGAGTCTGCGCGGGAACGCTTCCCAGCGTCCAATCAGAAAGCCTTTGAAAGCATCCCACCACGCCTGCGTGCTGCCTTCCCGCCTTCCCAACTGTCTCTCCTCAGTTAAGTTTGAAAGCTGAGACAAAGAGAGAGAGAGAGAGCAAGGAAGGGAAAGATAGAGATATAGAAAAAATGCAACTCCTAGGGGAGGTGGGTGGGTTGTGAAGACTTATTCCTGCTGTTCCCAGAGATCACCTGTTACAGGTAAGTAACTGTGCTATCTCCAGGAACAAGCAGGAATGAGTCTTCACATATGGGGACTCCCAAGCTCAGATGCCTAGGGGGAGTCCTAGCATGTTGCAAGTCTAGAACGAGCCATGCTATTGCTTAAAACCTCAGGCATCATGGGATGGAGGGTAGGAGTTGAAAACAGAAAAGGAGCTGTGGAACAGCTGCTAGAACAGGGTTTCTAAAGAGAAATACCCTGTATAGAGAATATTTTGTAATCTGGGCCTCCCCTGTTGATCTTGCACAAGTTCACTGAGGTAAGAGTAGTTACTCACCTGTAACAGGTGTTCTCCAGGAGCAGCAGGAATCAGTCCTCACATATGGGTGACGTCGGCGCCGACGGAGCCCTCGTGCGGAGCATTTCCCCAGCTTTCAAAGAAAGCCTTTGGGAATTGCAGCGCGCATGCGCGGTCCCCTTCCCGCCCAAGGGTGCCATCTTGCTCAGTCTGATGACATAACTAAAAGACAGCAAAAAAATTAGCAAAATAAAGCATATGACTGCAACTCCAAGGAGAGGAGGGAGGGTTGTGAGGACTGATTCCTGTTGCTCCTGGAGAACACCTGTTACAGGTGAGTAACTACTCTTTCTCCAGGACCAAGCAGGAAGTCAGTCCTCACATATGGGACTCCCCAGCTTAAGGCTACCGGAGACCTCAAGCCGAAAAAATGAGCTCCCTCTAGCTCGACAGCACGTAAGGAAGGAATCTTCTCTGAGAACGCCCCCGACCGGTAGCCCAACACCAGGGCCGGAGGGTAGGAGTTGCCTAAACCCCAAAGAAATTATGGAGTACTGCCTGTCCGAAAGCACTGTCCCTGCGGGACTCCCTCTCAAGGCAGTAATGGGCCGCAAAAGTCTGGCTTGAAGACCAAGTAGCGGCCCGGCAGATGTCTGCCAACGGAACAGAACGGAGATGAGCCACTGACGCAGCCTTCGCCCTGACACGATGAGCCGTGACTCGACCCTCCAACAAGAGGCCGGCTGCCCCATAAGCCCAGGCGATACAGTCAGTGACCCATATGGACAAAGTATGCTTGGAGACAGATAACCCCAACTTATTGGGGTCAAAAGAAACGAAGAGCTGAACAGCCCTTCAATGCTCCCGCGTACGGTCAAGGTAGAAGGACAACGCCCTCCTACAGTCCAGGGTATGCAGGACCATCTCAGCCCGGTTGGCATGCAGCCTGGGAAAGAAGGTCGGAAGAACCACCTCCTGATTGAGGTGAAAAGGGGAGACAACCTTAGGGAGAAACTTCGGGTGAGTCCGTAAGGCTACCCTATTCCTGTAGAACCTAGTGTAAGGAGGATCAGACACTAGTGCCTGAAGTTCACTCACTCGCCTAGCAGAGGTAAGAGCTACCAGAAACAAGGTTTTCCAGGAGAGAAAATGGAGAGGGCAGGTAGCCATAGGTTCAAATGGCGGACAAGTAATCCGCTGTAAGACCACATTCAGATCCCACTCAGGGGCTGGTGGACGCAAAGGAGGCTTAAGCAGGAGGAGGCCTCTGAGAAAATGAGCCACCAAAGGGTGGTTGGAAAGAGGCCTCCCGTCCACCGGCGAGTGGTGCGCTGAGAGAGCACTGAGGTGAACCCTGACAGAGTTGGACTTAAGGCCTAGATTGGAGAGGTAAAGCAAATATTGCAATACTACCGCTACCAAGCACGAGAAGGGATTCTCGCTGTGCTTAGCACACCATGCGGAGAATCTACACCACTTAAGAGCGTAGGATTTCCTGGTGGATTGCCGTCTAGAGGCTAAGTACATCTTCCACCTCACGAGGCAGTAGTAGGGGAGCCAGGAGTACCCTTTCAGCAGCCAGGCCATCAGATGAAGGGACTGGAGGTTGGGGTGCAAGAGAGTCCCCTGATCCTGAGACAGGAGATCGTGCTGAAACCCCAGAGGAAGAGGGGTGTCCACCGCCAGTTGCAGCAGAAGCGGGAACCACGGTTGCCTCGGCCACCTGGGGGCTATCAGGATCATTGAGGCCCCGTCCTGGAGGACTTTGAACAATGTCCTGGACACTAGTGGCGTGGGAGGAAAAGCATACAGCAGGCCTGTGGACCACGAGATCAGAAACACATCCGCTGCTACTCTGAGAGGATGCGGTTGTCTGGAGCAGAATCTCGGGAGTTGCCGGTTCAGAGGACTGGCGAAAAGATCCAGGGTGGGGAGGCCTCACCTGAGAAAGATCTGCTGAACTACCAACAGGTTCAATCTCCATTCATGTGGTTGCAGGATCCTGCTCAGTCTGTCCGCCAGGTAATTTTCTTGACCTGGGAGGTAGACAGCCTTGAGGAGGATTCCGTGATTGACGGCCCAAGAGCACAGCCATTGTGCCTCCTGACATAGAAGGAAGGAGCCTGTGCCCCCTTGTTTGTTCACGTAGAACATGGAACTTGATTGTCCGTCTGGACTAGTACAGACTGGTGAGAGGCGAGATGGGAGAAGGCTCTCAGAGCTAGGCTTATCGCCCGTAGCTCCAGGAAGTTTATCTGTTGAGCAGCCTCCCAAGGGGTCCAGAGACCCTGAGTACATGTCCTTTGGCAATGTGCTCCCCAACCTAGAAGAGAAGCATCTGTCGTCAGCACTTGAGAATGCGGAGGGGATTGAAAAACCACTCCGAGTACCAGATTCGGAAGATGAAGCCACCATTGCAGAGAGGAGACTAGCAGGTCGGATATTCTTACTGAGTCCGCTAGGCTCCCTGTGGTCTGATGCCACTGAGTGCGAAGGCTCCACTGAGCAGGCCGCATGTGCAGGCGGGCATTGGGGGTGACATGAACCGTGGAAGCCATATGGCCGAGTAGTCTTAGGAATTGCCTGGCAGAGACCAGGGAATTGCTGTGAAACTGCCTGGCCAGATCCATCAGCCTGTGGGCTCTGTCCAGTGGCAGAAAAGCCTTCGCCTGAAGAGTGTCCAGCCTTGCTCCTATGAATTCTAAGTTCTGGGACGGGAGCAAAGTGGACTTTGTGAAGTTTATGACAAACCCCAAGTGCTGAAGCAGAGCCACAGTGCGAAGGGTGGCTTGATTGGCCTCCTGGGAAGACTGGCCCCTTATGAGCCAGTCGTCCAGGTACGGAAACACAAAAAGACCCTGAAGCCTTAGGTAGGCCGCCACCACTGCCAGGCACTTGGTGAACACCCTGGGAGCGGAGATCAGGTCAAAGGGTAGTACTCTGTACTGATAGTGGTTTCCTCCCACAACAAATTTGAGATATTGTCTGTGGTCTTGATGAATAAGGATGTGAGTATAAGCATCCTTTAGATCTAAGGAGCATAGCCAATCTCCCTGCTGGAGGTAGGGCAGCAGGATTCCAAGGGTAAGCATCTTGAACTTTTCCCTCTCCAGGAACTTGTTGAGGTTGCGCAAGTCTAGGATGGGTCTGAGGCCTCCTGTTCTTTTTGGTACCAGAAAGTACCTGGAATTAAAGTCATGACCTCTCAGGTGGTGGGGCACCGGTTCCACAGCCTGTTCCTTTAGGAGACTTGCCAACTCCTGAAGGAGTAGGTCCCTGTGCAGAGGGAGTCTGGGAGGCTCCCCTGGAAAATAGGAGGGAGGTACCTGGTGAAAAAGGAGAAGATAGCCATTTTGGACTATATGAAGCACCCAGGTATCTGATGTGACGGCTGACCACCTGTGGGCAAAGTGGGCCAGCCGGCCTCCTGTGCTGAGAGAAGCCAGCTGAGGAGAAGAGGCTATGCTTTCTGAGTCAAAAACCCCCACCCTGCTGAGCAGGGGCCGGTGTTGGTGGCTTGGGGGCCTTCTGCCTACGGGGCCCATGACCCTTCCCCTTGGCCTGCTGACCCTGTTGGGGAGCTGATAATGAGGGTATTGTTTATAGGCAGATGACTTCCTCGGGTAAAAGGTCTTTTTTCCCGAGCCCTTCTTCTTCTGAGAAGGGGCAGAGGTTTTTCTGGACAGCCTAGTCCTGGTCAGAGTCTCGGTCTCGGGTTCTGCAGCCTTTTCAGCCATGGGCTTCCCAAAGAGGTTTTCACCTTGGCAGGGGACATCGACCAACTTGTCCTGTACCCATGGCTCGAGGTCGGATGACTGTAGCCAAGCCTGTCGGTGGGCACCGATGCCGGCCCCGGCTACTCGGGCCGAAGCCTCGAAGCCATCGTAGGCTGCTCGAGAGATGAGCACTCTCGAATACCGGTGGACAAGGCCTGGAACCTCTGCAAGGGTTCCTCGGAGAGACCAGCGGAGAACCCGGCAATCTCCTTTGCCAGGTCTCGGAGATACATGCCCATGTAGAGCTGGTATGTCTGGACATGGCAAGCAAGCATAGAGCCCTGGAAGCACTTCTTACCGAGGGCATCCAGGTTCCGGGCCTCCCGGCCGGGAGGCACCGAGGAGTGCATCTTCTGACTTTTCAGTCGATGCATGGCCGATTCCACAACCATGGAGTGGTGCGGTAACTGTGCCTTTTGGAACCTGGGGCTCTTGCGGACTCAATAGATGGAATCGACCCGCTTGCTTAACACCGGCGTCGAGGCCGGGGTCTCCCACATGCGGAAGAGCAGCCGCTCCAGCATCGGAGGAACCGGTACAGTAAAGGCCTCCTTCGGGGGAGAGTCATACTGGAGGGCCTCGAGCTCCTCGGCTCGAGGCTCCTCCTCGGGATCCGCGGGGAAGGCCAAGGCCGAGAACCGGGTATCCTCCGGTGGGGATCGTCTCCGAGGTTCAGACTTCGGCGAGTCCGATGGGACATACCGAGTCCGATAGGTGTTGGGTGACTCTTCGTCCTCCGTCTCCCAGCCCGACTCTTCGGAGGAGGTGTCGAGCGGCTCCGGTCGGGCGGGCACCAATGCCCTCTACCCCGACGCCGAGGGTACCGGCGTCGACGACCTTCGTCCTGAACGGGAGGCCGAGGGAGACCGTGGCCGAGGATCGACTCGAGCCCGCATGGACTCGAGGATCGGCTCGGCCTCCGGAGTCGACTTGGACTTTGATGTCCCGGTGGTCGGGGCAGATGCACCGGTGAGACCAGCGATCAATGCCTGCTGCTGTTCCATGAAGGCAGCGAGGCTGCTCTCCAAGGCCGTCAACCTGAGTCCGAGCTCAGGAGACCCAGCAGTCCCCGACTTGGGCCCAGACGGCGTCGGGCCCGACGTCGGCTCCCTCGGAGAAGAGTCCATGAGGACTACAGCACTCGCGTGTCCAGGAGACTCCATCTCGAGACGAGGTTGCTTGGCAGGCCTCTCCGACTCGGAAGACCCGGGACGGCTATCGGGGCTATGCGACCTGGCTCTCGAGGAACCAGGAGAGTCCACTGATGACGCCCTCGCGGGTTTCTTCTTCCTGCACTGTTCCCGCGAAGGAGACCCCCGCTCAGAGGAACCTCGACGCTGCTCAGGGCCGGAGTCCCGAGACGTCGAGGCCTCTGACGAGGTCCGGGCCCGTCTGGACGTGGAGTCAGAGAAGATCCTATCCCTTTGGTGCTGCCAACTCCTCAACGCCTTCGAGGACATTTTGCCACACGGACCACAAATCATCGGGTCATGATCGGGTCCGAGGCAGCGGAGGCAGCAGTCATGTGTGTCGGTAAGAGACATAAGTTTCTTACACCGATCACACTTTTTAAACCCGCTGGCAGCCATCGGGGGAAAAAGGGCCCCTGCGAGGTCAAAAGACAGGGCTGCCAGTGAAAAAAGAAAAAATGGCGCGAACGCTAGTCACGAAGGACAAAAACCGAAAAAGGAGAGAGTGGGCTCAATACCGGCGTATCGGGCCCAGGCGGGAAAAGGATCCGGCATCGAACCGAAGAAGAACAAAAAATAGGGAAATCAACTTTTTCCTCGGCGAAAAATGAACTACGTCCGTCGGGCTCCGCGGAAAAAAGAAGACTGAGCAAGATGGCACCCTTGGGCGGGAAGGGGACCGCGCATGCGCGCTGCAATTCCCAAAGGCTTTCTTTGAAAGCTGGGGAAATGCTCCACACGAGGGCTCCGTCGGCGACGTCACCCATATGTGAGGACTGACTTCCTGCTTGGTCCTGGAGAACATATGGATCTGTTAAAAGAGCCAGTGAATGTGCTAAAGGGGTACCTCACTGAGAAGTGGAGGTAGTAAAATTAGAGAAAAACAGTGGAGGTCAGAACTATTTAGGGTTAGAAATAGCCCCAGGGGAAAAATTGGGGTAGTATAAGAGGTAGAACTTCAGCGGAGACGCAGAAGGTAGAATGACAGAAAGCTTAAGCTGATCAGGTCCAAAAACAGCACAAATTTAGGACCAAAAGGAAAATTGAGTCTGACCTAACTGGACTGGGAATGGAGTCAGTCCATGTAGGAGGAAAAGGGTATGGAGACCCCTGTATCTGACAAGAAGTAAGGACAGACTCAGGAGCGCTAAGCTTTAGATTGACTGAAGCTCCACAATGTCTTTCCTAAATGGGGTCAATTAGGAAAGAAGAAAGGTATATGGAGAGCTTCAAGAGTACCTAACCTACATGGCAGGTGTTAACTACCACAGGAAGTGGTTATAAGTGTAGACCCCTAAGAATGCTGGCATAACATTGATAGGGGTATTGCCCATCTGTCAGGATCATATAGGAATGAAAGGACATTTGAACCTGACAGGACAGATTGATAAGTATATGGATACATATCTATCTGAAAATATATCTCAGTAGATGTAAAACTATATCTATGTGTATATAGATATATATATTGAATATATACACATATAGGATGTATATGCATATATCTACAGGAGATATGTATGGGCAGAAAACACACAGATAGATAGATGAATATATATATATATATATATATATATATGAATATGTAGACCTATAGACACATATCTCCAGGTATGTTGAAGGAGAGAGGTCTATAGAAAATGATCCCCCCTAGGAGGAAGATTCATCTAACAGCAAGAAGGTAAATACCTGCTTGAATAGATATACAGAGAATTCTCTTTTCCTGGTTATGATTTGGCAGAGTCAGAGGAGAGGCCTCCCCGACAAGAAGCAGCTTTGAATAACCAAGATGTCCTACGTGAAAAAGGCAGAGGATAATTTCAGTCTGTAGGCAGGAAGGCCAGATTTCTCCAGAATTGCCATATGGAGAATGGATAGAGGACGTCACTGGAGGAAGATACCCTAGTGACTTGCCCTTGAGGGCAAGAAGGGTATTAGGCATTCCCTAACTACCAGTGAAGAAAATTATCTCTGAGGAGATGTGGCCAGGGAATTGGCCCTTCTTTAGGTTTTCATGTAATGAAAGGCCCGAGACTGATGTCTCAAAAGAGATTTAAGATGAGATGGTAAGGGTAGGAATACCTACCAGTCATGGAACATGACTGGGGGAATCCTGTTAACCATCTGGGGTTATCTGTTAGGCAAGATACTAATGCTCTCTAGCAAGGGCCCATAGTGCAAAGCTACATTGTAGAGTTGCAGAGAGCATGCTGCAGGTTGGTTAGAAGAAAAAGTGGCTGTGGGAAACCAGCAGGCAACCAACTATTCTGCCCAGGACAAGGGGGCGAAGAATAGTAGTTAACCAATTAGGCCTTGATAAGAGGGTTTCCCAAACGAGGTTGATAACCTGTTTGGGACCTAGCAGTGAGGCTAGAAGGATTGCTAGTGGAGGAGAATCCCTGGTTGTGTGGTGGACATAACCAGTGGCTTAACACTAGGAATTGCTATATCCGCAGCAATGTACCAGGGCAGCGGAGAACATCCCTCTTTCCTCTCCATCTTTTGGATGTGGAAAAAGAAACAGACTTAGTAGGATTTCCTATTGTCTGATGGGCTGCCCCAAGGTAGAAGGGGGGGAGACAACTCCGGAAGGGAGGATCCCCCTGTAGAAGAAGTAAAGGACTATAGAAGCTTACCAGCATAAAAGGGGTCCCTCTTACAGACCAACTGGTATAGTAAGAGGGGGGGTAAGCCAATGTTGAAAAAACTAACTATGGAGGAAGTCTCTGACAGGTGAGATGATACATGCCAGTACAGGGAAAACAACTGTCTATTAATAGTTGTTAGTTCTCTTTCCTCCAAGAGGAGAAGGAAAACCCTGTTAAGTATGGGCATGATCATCATAAAGACCTTTAAAAGTTGAAGAGAAAATATCTCCACAAGAGATATGAAGGAAGGTTAGAATAGGTTAGTGCAGACACTGCAAATAAAAAGAAGCAGACTGCTACTCTAACCCCCAATCAATGATTGCAATGATGCACTATTTGAAGCCCTGTGATTGCTGGGTTTGCTGACCCTGCTGAGGTTGCGGATTCATCAACCCAGGGTGATGTTTCCCCTGTTTGGGAACATCTGTATGATGGGCAGAAGATGGATAAAATTTTCTTCTCCTAGGGGAAGAAATTTTGGCAGGACCTTTCCTACCAACTGGGAAAGGAGAAGGCGTAGAAGAGCCCCTGGAAACAGGATAGTCAGTTGTTAACTGAGCAACCTGGAATAAAGACTCCTTGTTAAAAGAGATTTTCTCCAGTGCAAGAAGTATTTCCCAGTCTAACTGGTGCCCATTTGTCCAAGTCTGAAGCTTGAAGCCAGGCTTTACGTCGTGCTCCTATAGCTATAGCAGAAGTCCTGGTAACAGACTCAAAGGAGTCTAGAGAAGCACGAGTAAGAAACCTAGAGATATTCTGAGCATGACTAACCAGTGAGGAATAGTCTGCACTCTTGGGCTCTTGAAGAAAAGGAGTCAAAAGATGTAATTTCCTTGTGACCTCCTCAAGAGATAAACCCATATAAAGATATATGAGAGAATTCTTGCTGAAAGCATGGATGCCTGGAAGGTTTGACGCCCAAAGGCATCTAAAGTTTTAGACTCACGACCTGGCGTATAAGAAGAGTGCTTTTTAGTACTCTTCACCCGCCTCATTGCTGATTCTACAACAATGGAATGATGAGGAAGTTGAGTCTTTTGAAATCCTGGAGAAGGGGGCACCTGATATAGAAGATCAGTTGCTCTGGAAAGTGGGGGTACCTTCAAAGGAGCTTCCCACATTCGTAGAAGGAGGTCCTGCAAGGAATGATGCAAAGGTAGCATGATGTCTTCCTTTGCTCTTTCAGGACTATAAAGGGATCCTGTATTGCCTTGTGTAGGACCCTGACCAGGAATAGAAATGGCAAGGGATTTTGCCATATCCAGGATGAAAACCTGAAAATAAGGATCCACAGAGGGAACTTCCCTTGGATAGGCTAGAGCTGATGCAGAACTAGCATTGGCACCGAGGGATCTATCCAAGCTTTTAGGAATAGAAGATCCTGGATGGTGCAGTATGGAATCCTTATAGGATGATCACTGGTACTGTGGAATGACGGGACCAGCTCCAGTCGGTAGCAGATCGACCATGCTAGGGATCGATTCCAAACTCGGTATCGAGGGAAGCGATCCTGACGAGAGAAGCATGGAAGGCACCAACTGCAATGTTAAAGTGGACCTCGGTACCGGCTTCGGTACCGCATCCGACACCGGTGGATGAAGGCCAGCCGGCGGCAACTCTAACGGTATCGAAGGAACCCAAAGTTGCGGTACCGAATCATCGGAACCAAGCCTTCGGTACCGACGGGTGTCGATACCAAGGCGAGTCGGTACCCAGTCCTCCAGACTGGAGATCGATTCCAGACTCGGCATCGAAGGAAGCGAGTCTATCGATGCACGTCTGGAGGGTACCGACGTCGGTAGTAATATTGGTACCGATACTGGAAGGACGGTCTGGAGTGTATCCACCGGCCCCGTAGGTACTGAGGATGCTAGACGACGATCCTTGGTGAGGAGTGCTTCATCCAACACCATTGCCGATGCCAGGGTATCGGTACCGCTCGAAGCGGATGCCACCATCGGGCATGGCTCAGGTATGTTCTGTGAGGGGTGAACCCCAGGAACAACCTGAAACCCCACACAGGTTTTGGAGGCCGAAGACTCCCACCGGGGTTTTAAAGCCAGTGGATTCTCGAGGGCAAGTCCATAGGCATCTCCATGCCATGCATGAGAATTGCCGCTCGAGGACTGGCTAGTTTTAACAGTTACCTGATCCTGTGTAGAAGAAGATATGGTCGGTACCCTGAAGTTGGATGGGAACCACGTGTCGAGGGGAACTCGATGTTGAGAACTTCTTCCCACAATACTATTGCCCGAGGGCTCCGGAGGAAAATGGTCAGGACCCAAGCAGGTTAGACTCCAATTGTGAATGTCTAAAAATAAGGTTGTACCGCCACAGTTTTTACATTTCTTGAGGAGAGTGGCTGGCGGTTCCATGAAGGAAAAATGGAGAGGCCTAAGAGGCCTGAGAAACCGTGAGATACTACATAGAAAAAATATTCCTTAGAAAGGAAAATATTTTACAAGAAAAGGAAAAAGAAACACCGGCGGTACCGGTGGTATCGAGAAAGGCAGCCGCGACCACAAGAAAACTAAAAAATAAAAGAAGAATTTTCTGCGGTGACAGGAGGACGTCCTGCCGGCTCCGCGGAAAAATGAAAACTGAGGAGAGACAGTTGGGAAGGCAGGAAGGCAGAACGCAGGCGTGGTGGGATGCTTCCAAAGGCTTTCTGATTGGACGCTGGGAAGCGTTCCCGCGCAACTCCGTCAGTACCGATGTA
Source organism: Ichthyophis bannanicus (assembly GCA_033557465.1). Lineage (NCBI taxonomy): Eukaryota > Metazoa > Chordata > Amphibia > Gymnophiona > Ichthyophiidae > Ichthyophis > Ichthyophis bannanicus. The sequence goes on along the minus strand of CM066041.1, from coordinate 179,545,767 downwards.
CCCATATGTGAAGACTCATTCCTGCTTGTTCCTGGAGATTGTCGGTATAACCATCCTTTAAGTCCAAGGAGCATAGCCAATTGCCCTGCTGGAGGTAGGGCAGCAATGTTCCAAGGGAAAGCCTTTTGAACTTCTCCCGCACCAGGAATCTGTTCAGGTTCCTCAGATCGAGAATGGGTCGGCAACCTCCTGTTCTCTTCAGGACGAGGAAGTACCGGGAGTAAAATCCCCTTCCTCCGAGGTGTGGTGGGACGGTCTCCACCACTGCATCTTTGAGGAGGCCTTCGAGCTCCTGAGTTAGTAGGGCCTGATACAGGGGAAGCTGCCGGGGCTCCCTTGGGAAGTAAGGGGGAGGCAACTGGTCCAGATGGAGGAGACAGCCCTCCCGGATGACCTGGAGGACCCAGCCATCTGTGGTGATGGATTCCCACCTGAGGGAAAAGTGGATCAGCCTTCCCCCTACCGGCAGCTGCTCATCCAGTGGTCAAGAGGCTATGCCGAAGGCGTCAAAACCCCGAGGCTGGCTGCGCTGGAGCCGATGGTTGGGAATTCTGTCCCTTAGGCTTACAGGGTCCATGGGCCATGCTCTTACCCCGACCGCCCTGGGTTGGGGTTGGTGTAGATTGGTACGAAGGATAGTCCCTGTATGGGTGCCCCTTTCTGGTGAAAAAGGGTTTTGTTGCCCTGCGGTTTCTTCCTGGGGAGGGAGGTCTACCAAGAGAGCCGAGTATGGGTGACATACTCTGTCTTAATCTCGGTCGCTTTATCTTCCATTGGTTAATTGAAGAACTGCTCCCCAATGCAAGGGATGTTAAGGAGCTTCTCCTGGACCCACTGCTCCAGGTTGGGTGACTGGAGCCAAGCCTACCAGCAAGCACCAATGCCAGCCACCGCTACTCGGGCGGAGGACTCAAAGCCGTTGTAAGTCGCTAGTGAGCTACTTAAAGCACTCCTTGACGGACTTTGAGAGCGCCTGGAAGCACCGGAGGTGGTCCCCATCAAGACCCCCCGTAAATCCTCTGAGCTCCTGAATGAGGTCTCGGAGGAACATACCAATATACAGTTGGTAGACCTGGATGCGGCATGCTAGCATTGAGCCTTGGTAAGCTTTCCGCCCAAGGGTGCCGAGAGCGTGGAACTCTCTGCTCAGGGGGACCGAAGAGTGAGTCTTCGGGTTCTTCTGTTTAGCCATGGCCAATTCGACGACCATAGAAGTGTGGGGAAGCTGTGCCTTCCGGAACCCCGGTCCCTGCTGGACCCTATACAGAGAGTCCAGGCATTTGCTGACGATGGGGACGGAAGCCGTGGTCTCCCACATACAGAGAAGGAGCCGGTTAAGGATAGAAGGTACCAGAACCATAAGGGTTTCCTTTGGTGGTGGCTCATATTGAAGGATATCGAGCTCCTCCTCTCGGGGCTCTTCCTCCAATTCGGTGGTGAGCACAAGGATCCGTGCCATATCCTGGACACACTCAAGAAAAGAAGTGTCCTTGGGAGAGGACCGTCGCCTCTGAGACGGCAGGGATGGGTCTGAGGAAAGGTCTCGGTGAGACCAAGCCTCTGGTGACATTTCAGCATCAGATTCCCAGTCCAAATAGTCCGTGGAGGACACAGGGTTGGGCAGTTCCATAGCCTGTCCGGAGCCAGAAGTGCTCGTCTGAAATGATCTCGTGCCTGAAGAACAAGACCCTTGCCGAGGACCCTCACAACACCCTATTACTTGAGTGAATATGTAGTGACTGATATTTTAATATATTCTATTATAACACACCTCTATTTTTTGTTGGAAGTTATTGCCTTGAGAGATTGCTCCCTCTTGAAGCGTGACTTCCCTTTTAATCAATTTTGTGGTAACCTAACCACTACATAAAATAATGTGAGATAATTGCATTCAAACTCAATGCTATATCACAATAACCTCTTCATTTGAAAACCAGCCCAGGGGACCTCTTCTGCACAGCTGAGAGCTCTCCCCTGCGTATAACCAATTCTGCGTATAACCATTTCTGCAGAATTGGTTATACGCAGGGGAGAGCTCTCGGATGCGCAGAAGAGGTCCCCTGGGCTGGTTTTCAAATGAAGAGGTTATTGTGATATAGCATTGAGTTTGAATGCAATTATCTCACAATATTTTATGTAGTGGTTAGGTTACCACAAAATTGATTAAAAGGAAAGTCACGCTTCAAAAGGGAGCAATCTCTCAAGGCAATAACTTCCGACAAAAAATAGAGGTGTGTTATAATAGAATATATTAAAATATCAGTCACTACATATTCACTCAAGTAATAGGGTGTTGATATAGAATAGAGTGGAGGACCCTCACAAGGCATCTGGCTCTCGGGGGTCAATGCAGCAGCCCGGGGAGTCCTCGAGGTCGAGGTCCCTGTGGTCTCATGGTGCGTGCCGGCAAAGCCAGGCATCTGTGCCTGCTGGGCAGCAAGGAACACAGAAACACTGCGTTCCAAGGCCAGCATTCAGGCCTCCCACTCAGGAATGGGGCCCTTGAACACCGGGGTGATCAGGTTGGGCATAGAGGAGAAGAGGGGGGGTTCTCGCTGGGAGGAGGAGAGGGGGGGTTCTCGCCGGGAGGAAGAGAGGGGGTTCTCACCGGGAGGAAGAGAGGGGGTTCTCACCAGGAGGAAGAGGGGGTTCTTGCTAGGATGACCCTTGGGAGACCGGGCGCCATTGTTGGAGGCCTCTGCATCAGTTTGAGGTACCTTTCTCGGCCTCTCCCTCTCCAACTCTTCGGACTGCTGTAGGGGACAGAGATTGTGCGCATGACTTCCCACTCTTGTCTGCCCCCCCCCAGACTGCATCCTCGTGGCCTTCTTTTTCTTTTGCTCACGCTCGGGGGACCCTTGGTCAGAGTGCCTGTGGGTCCACGGAGGGGCCTTGTGAGACTCCAAGGATTGCGGGGCCATGGAGCGCAAGGCTCCGGGGATACCGGGATCAAGTCTGCCTTATGGAAGATATCATCTAGCTTCTGCCGACAACTCTGGATGGCTTTAGAAGACATCTTTTTGTAGAGGGAGCATTGCTCCAAGATCGTGGTCAGCTCCCAGACAGCAGAGACAACAGTCATGGGTGTCTGTGAGAGACATGTTCTTAGAACACCAATCACATTTTTTGAAACTGGAGGCCATCAGGGAAAAAAGAACCCCTGCAAGGTCAAAGACCCTAGACACGGCCAGCGGTTAAAAAGGGCACAAAAAGCGCAAAAAGGTGAAAGAAAGAAAAAATGGATCCAGAGACCGACAGCTAAGGCTGTGCTGCTCGAGATGGTGGGAAGGGAACTGGCGCTAGCCAGAAAAGACAAAATTGTATTAGTAAGAAGAAAAATGTTTTCCAGGAATGAGACACACTATTGAAGGGCTCTGTGGAAAAAGGGAGACTGAGTAAGGTGGCACCTTTGGGCGGGAAGGGGACCACGCATGCGTGGTGGCATTCTCCAAGGCTTTCTTTGAAAGCTGGGGAAATACTCTGCGCGGGCTCCGTCGGTGCCAACGTCACCCATATGTGAGGACTGACTTCCTGCTTGTTCCTGGAGAAAGTCCAGATATTTGAGAATGAAGGGTCATTGTGCCATAGTCCCATCAAAGATCTGTTCTGACTCTGCTGGAAACCTGATGGAGGAAGGCATGGCCCAACCAAAAAAAGAAATGGTATTCTCATGAAGCAGACAGAAAATGGTGCCTCGGAGATTTGCTTAGATATAAAGAAAGTCCTTTAACCCAGAGGAAAATAGCCCCTCGCTTTTCCCCCCACTCAAACTCCTGAAAACAGCCAGGAAGGGTATTAATAAAGCTTTCTGTTCATAGGGCTCTGTCAGAGCACTCAATACTATACAAGCTGAAACACAGGGATCTAATGTTCCTTTATCCAAACAGAGGTCTGGATTTCAGGTTAGCAGCTGAAACAAGAGATAAGTTTGCTCACAAGAGCTCTTGCTCATGGTCAATACACGCATTTTAGTTCAGGATCTGCCAGAATCCCTCCCCCCCCCCCCTCACACTCTCTAGGTATAGCCAGATTTAAGGACTGGGCAAAAACATCGCAAAAATAATGGAGAAACTGTAAGATCTTCTTTACCATTTCCCTGGATCTTTGTGACATCACCACTTGTTAATAACATTAATGCATCTGAGAAATCTTTTCAGGATCCTCCCACCTAGCCAAGTAATAACTTACAGGCATGGAAAATATCAAAGTGCCTTGTTAAAATCAAGTTGGCGTTCCCATTCATTCCTACAAGCCTAGTTCCAGAGCCAAACAGTCCCCTCTCATCTCTTTCAACCCACAGAAAAAAATACATATACTGTCCAAACCCACACATTCTTCTCACACGTATCTGTGCTTAAACTCCCCCCCCCCATAAAAAAATTATGAGCCTGATATTTAGCAGCAGCAACTAGCATGATTACAGCAGCTAGCCACCAGCGCTGAAGACTTAACCCGGATATTCAATGCCGGGACCCTATCAGGCCACGGCATTGACTATCTGGGGTCACTGCATAGCCTCCGACGCCGCAGAAGCTAAATGGGAAGCAGCGATACTGAGCAGCTGTCCAGTTAGCGCCCATGGGCAAAGATAGGTACAGCAAAAGCTGGCCTTATCTTTACCCATAGGTCGCTAACCAGACAGCGGTGCAATATCGCCATTTCCAAGTTAGTGACTGGCGCCTCCGCTCTGTCCCAGTATGCTCCGATGCTAAGCAGTTAGCATCGGGGGGGGGTGTAGTGGCACTAATCGGGGATATTCAGCTGCACTAATTGTGTTAATGCCGCTGAATACCCCACTTAGGGTCATTTACATAGTTTACAGCTCTGTAAACCACGTAAATGCCTTGGACTATCTGGCCCTATATCTATATATGCATATGAGGGAGAAAAATAGCCTAAATCAGGGAAAAGGTGTGTATGGCAAACATTCCAAAGAGACGGTTCCATGCACATATTAAAATTTTAAATGGATGAAGTCTGAACAACCACAGATTCCAGGCTATTGAACATGCAATAACAACTTTCCCAAACTTATCAGTCCCGAGGGAGAGCAAGAGGAGTTTAATGCAGATCATTCTGAGAGTCTATCTGCACTCAAGGCACAGGTAGAAAGGAAGTGCAGGGAGATTAAACCAGAAAAGCAGAGACCTGTTAAGTAGAATAGACTGGAGTGCTTTCAGAACTTAACCATAATTCCAAGAGAGAAATTAATCCGGATCTCACAGTGGTTCTCCAAGCTGTGCACAAACAACAGCTAAGTAGAAACCTATGCGTAACAAGTCTTCAGGGTTCCGTTTCTAATTAACATAGTAACATCGTATATGACGGCAGATAAAGACCAGTATGGTCTATCTAGTCTGCCCAGTAAGATGGCTAGAGTAGGTATATGCCACTCCATGCAGGTCACCCCCCCCCCCTCTATGCCTCTGTTTAGGGTTGTACCCGATGCTCCATGCAGGTCACTCCTCTCTATTTGTTGATGTATAAGAAATAGTTACGTTTATTTGGATTTTATCCTCTTGCTATAAAAGGGATCCAGTGTGTCTGTCCCATGCCATTGTGAATTCTGCCACTGTATTTGCCCCCACACCTCCATCGGGAGGACATTCCAAGCATCCACCACCCTTTCTGTAAAAAACTATTTCCTGATGTTGCTTTTAAGATTATCTCCTTGCAACTTCATTTTATGCCCTCTAGTATTTATTTATTTATTTAACAAGTTTTTTATACCGCCTTTTCCTTCAATCAAAGCGGTCACAAGAAATACAAGGTATAAACAAGGGAAACATAAACAGTATAGACATGACAACATATGGTAATGTAGGAAAAATAACAAGGGTTAACGATATAGTGGATTATTTATAAAATATATACAATAGATGATATCTTAGTCATTTGTTGATCCATAGTGCTCAGTGAAAAGTAAAGTTTTTAATTGCTTACGAAAGTCAGTTAAAACATCAATTGCACGTAAATCAGGAGGGAGAGAGTTCCAAATCAAAGGGGCAGCCAAAGAAATTGCTCGTTGTGATGTACATTTGTGTGATTTAGCAAAGTTTCTTGGGGTATTGAGGGTGTTTGAGGTGGATAATCTTCTGGGTCTGTTGCTGGTATCACGGGATAGAAGGGCATGGAGGCTGGTTGCAGAACTGTTGTGCTTCATTTTGAAGATGTTTATGATTAACTTATACTTTATGCGAAGGGTTATCGGGAGCCAGTGGAGATCTTTAAGGATGGGGGTAATGTGGTCATGATTTGTGGAACCGTTAATTATTCTGACTGCTGTATTCTGTGCCATTTGAAGAGGTTTGAGAGCATGTTTAGACAGCCCATTGTAGATAGGGTTGCAAAAATCCAGAATGGGGGTAATAAGCGCCTGGCAGACTGTACGAAAGTGTTCATCAGAGATAAGAGGCTTGAAGCGTCTAATTATTTTCATTCGGTAATAAGCACTTTTAACAGTTTTCTTTATGTGAGATCGTAGGTCCAGCTTCTTATCGAGGGTTACCCCGAGGTATCTTACTTCATCCTTAATTGGAATCTCAGTACTGTTGCATGTGATGTATGGTGGTGGATTAAAGTTGGTGTTTCTAGTGACAATAAGTGCTTCAGTCTTATTTAAGTTTATTGCAAGGTTGTTATTTGAGAGCCAAGTGGAAATGCTGGTAATGCAGTTTGAGATCTTGTAGTTTGGGCAGTTGATATCAATCGGAGTGTAGATCATAATATCATCTGCATAAATCGTGTAGTCTATATGATGAGTTGATATTATGTGACATATTGGTTGGATAAAGAGTATTACAGCTTCCCCGTCTTTGAAAAAGGTTTGTTTGTTTATTAATACCCTTTAAGTATTTAAATATCTCTATCATATCTCCCCTGTCCTTCCTCTCCTCCAGGGTGTACATATTTAGGTCTTCAAGTCTCTTCTCATACAGTACACCTTCTTGCACAGGCTCCAAATCATTTTGGTCGCCTTCCTCTGAACCCTTCCAAGTATTTTATATCCTTTGTGAGATATGGTCTCCAAAACTGAACACAATACTCCAAGTCAGGCCTCACCAATGACTTGTACAGGGGGCATTAATACCTCCTCCTTTCTGCTGATTATTCGTATCCATATGCAATCCAGCATCCTTTTGGCTTTGGCCACAGCCTTGTCACATTGTTTCGCCACCTTGAGATCCTCAGAAACAATCACTCCGAGGTTCTTCTCTTGGTCCATTCACACCAACCTCTTGCTCCCTATCGCTTACAATTCCTTTGAACTTCTGCATCCCAGGTGCATGACTCTGCACCTTGTTAGCATTAAATCTTAACTGCCAAGCATTAGATCATTCTTCCAGCTTTTGTAGATTTTTCCTCATGTTGTCCACTCTCTCAGAGGAGTCCACTCTGTTGCAAATTTTCATGTCATTGGCAAAAAGGCAGTCTTTTCCTTCAATCCTTCAGCAATATCACTCACAAATACATTGAATAGTACTGGTTCCAGGACTAATTCCTGGGGCACACCACTACTCACCTTCCTTTCTTCCAAGTGAGTTCCATTTATCACCACCTTCTGTCATCTGTCAGTTAACCAATTTCTGATCCAGTTCACTACCTTGGGACCAATCCCCAGGCTGCTGAGTTTATTGATAAACCTCCTATGAGGAACAGTATCAAAGGTTTTGCTGAAATCTAGGTAGATCACATCCATCGCATGCCCTTGATCTAGTTCTCTGGTCACCCAGTCAAAGAACTCAATCAAATTTGATTGGCGTGTTCGTCCTTTGGTAAAACCATGTTTCTTCGGAACATGCAACCTATTGGTTTATAGAAAGCCCACTATTCTTTCTTTCTGGACCACCTCCATTACTTTTGCGGCCATTGAGGTAAGGCTTACCATCCTATAATTTGTCACCTCTACCCTACTACCACTTTTGTGAAGAGGTATAATATCAGGCTTTCTCCAGTACTGCGGAACAACTCCCGTCTCCAAGCATCTATTAAAAACATCCTTTAAAAGCCCTGCAAGAACCTCTCTGAGCTCTTTCAGTATCCCGGGATGTATCCCATCCGGTCCCATGGCCTTTCCACTTTTAGTTCTGCAAGCTGTTCAAAAACATCATCTTCTGTGAATAGTGTGGTATCTACTCATTCCCATTTGTATATTTGTCAATCATATGTGGTCCTTCTCCAAGATTTTCTTTAGTGAATACAGAAAATAAGTATTTGTTTAGCATTTTAGTTTATTCAATGTCAATTTCCACGAATCTGTCCTCAGCACTTTTGAGTCTTGAAATTCCACTTCTATTCTTCCTCTTCTCCCGAATATACCTGAAAAACGTTTTGTCTTCACATCACATCTTTAGTCATCATTTCTTCTGCCTTTGCTATCCTTATTTATCTCTTTGTCTCATTTAGCTTTATCCTATGTTCTTTTCTGTGTTCCTCTGTTTGCAATTTTCTGAATTTTGTGAAAACTGTGTTTACCTTTATTTGTGCAGCCACTTCATTGGTGAACCAAATAGGTTTCCTTTTCCTCTTGTTTTCATTTACTTTCCTTAAATATATATATCTGTTGCCCCTTTTATGGCCTCCTTTAGTTCAGTAACAAAAAAAAAAAACTGCTCTAAGAGTATAACTAATCAAACATCAAAAAACATCTCTTAGTTATCTACTCTATTCCAGCGCACTAATCACTATAAGAATTTTCTAAAGGTGGCTAAACATTACCTTATTGAAATATCCAAAAAACTGATTCTTATACGGAGAGAGACCTCAGGATGGCTATAAACCCTTCATGTGGCAAAACCAGTTACCATAAAAGATAGCGAGATACTCACATATTACCAACCTCCTCCATATTACTATCCAATTCCAATTACCACAATCTAAAAAAGTAATTTTCAAGATTTTTATTATATTTACCATTTATTAACATATTCATTAATTTAAAATATTTATTAGTATCATTATACTTCCTATAATTACTTCACAATGAAGCACACTGCAACTTTCATCAAAACTCTAACAGCGACTCACAACGGAGCCACAAACGTCTCCCCCATAAGCCCTGCAATCAAACAGAAGCCATATGGTAGTAATTGCAATAAAAACACTTGCAGCAAGATATTTTCTAGCACTAATCTTTTCTTAAGACTCCCAAATTTTTATCAGTTGTCAGCAAACCCAACAAAGATCTCCGTTTCTCCTTAAAAAAGCTTCTTCAGGGGCTTACGATGGCACACTCAATGACAATCTAAGGAAGTAACTGCAGCGTCTGATGTAGCGCTATTTAAACACTTAGCCACCAATGAAATCGCCAGACACAGCTGATGTCTTTTTTCACCTATCCACAACTTATATTTAACCCTATAAGCAATGGAAAGTCAGAAAACTGCTATAGCAGTGTGTGCAGTTGGTTAAACTCCCAGCCTGACCATGCAGAACTCCATAATTTCAAAAGACTGTATTGATTTGAAAAACACCACTATTTTAAAAGAACAGTATCCACTCAATTGTATCATTCAAACCCTCAGGGTCCAGCGTGCCCAATCTATAAGTCCATTGTTGTTGGCGCTGTAGCAGTAAACGTCCTCTATCTATTGGAATGGGATAGTAATATGGAGGAGGCTGGAGACCGGTGATGTGAGTATCTCGCTATCCCTTATGGTAACTGGTTTTGCCACATGAAGGATTTATAACCATCCTGAGATCTTTCTCTGTATAATAAGTAATTTTTTGGATATTTCAATAAGGGAAATTATTTAGCCACCGTTAAAAAATTATTTAGTGATTAGTGCGGCAGAATAGATTAGCTGAGAGATGTTTTTGTTGTTGGATTAGTTATACTCTTAGAGCAGTTTTTTTGGTTAATTAACAATTTTTCTACTGCTAGGGCAATTAGCTGAAAAGATTCATTTAGTTATAGTGTAGACAGAACTAATGAGATCTTGAGTATTCCTTCTCTACTGGGAGATAGGAATGAAGGATGTCCTGATTGGGATTCCTTTTTGAATCAATCTAAGAGGAGTGTGCGGTTGGAACTCCACAGTCTGACCCTGGCAGAATATTGTCGCAAGGAAGTTATTCCAAAGGGCCTTCGAATTTGGAAAGAGCCTAGCATCTTTCTGGATGACTAGGCCTTTGTTCATAGATGGAATTAGATTCTTAATAAATGCTCTTTGGATTTAATGTTACTTTTGATTGAAACTGCTCAGGCAAAGAATGAGACTCTTGTTAAAGAATTGGCTGTGGATTTGGCAAAGCTGAATACAATGGATGATTTTGCAACTCGTCATACTGATATTTTTAAACAGATTGAGCTCTATAAGACTGATTTGAAGGCTCTTAAAATCAAGAAGCTTTTAAAAGATGAAAAAAGGCCTGTGAGAAAGAATAAAACCAATGTTGCTCCACGGAAAGGGGATCTTGCAGATGTATCAATGCATTCTTCAGACTCGAGTACTTATAGTGGTCAGCATATTGATGCCCCTAACATTTTAAGAGTAAGCACATATGAACAAACTTCAGAGCGCCTAGTTAATCGTAGTAATGATCATGGAAATTTTTATGGGCCACCAACGCGATCCCGACGGAAGAAAGAAACAGCAACGTTTAATTAGATGATCTGGTAGTTAACTTATCAGATATGGAATTGACATCAGTACAGTACGCAGTACTTTCACGTGGTTTGTCATTTATCACTGCTGCACAGTATGATGGATTTCAGAGTTGTGTGGCCATTGAGCGATTGATAAGATCTATACAGCTGAAGCTTTTCTTTTCTGGTCAGCCTTCTATTTTTGATTCATCAGTGGTTCATTTAAAATCTGATTAGATTCTGCCAGGTCCAATAGATCCTATTGTGTATACTTTTAAACACTTATTATTATCTTATTTGAGCAAGATGGAATCAAGATACAGTAACTTTCCTAAGAACTTGTCATCGGCGGAGTTACAGGCCTTGCAGGAACTTTGCAGGGTAGATAATATTACAATCAAGAGAGCTGATAAAGGAGGAGCTGTAGTCATTTTAAACACAGCAGATTATGATAAGGAAGTGTATCGTCAACTGGACAATGCTTGCCATTATATACGTTTACAATTTTATCCTACAGTAGAATTGCAAGAACTTTTGAATCAAGTGACCGTAGCAGCACAAGAGTCTGGTTTTCTGACCGGAAAAGAAAAGACATTTTTGACCCCTCTTTTCCTAAAGTGCCTGTGTTTTATATTTTGCCTAAAATTCATAAGGCATTGGTAGATCCCCTGGAAGACCGATCTTGTCAATAATAATTCCCTGTTAGAACGTGTGGGAATTTATTTGGATTTTCATTTAAAAGATGAAGTATTGAAGATTCCTTCATATATTAAGGATACTATTCATTTTTTGCAGATTTTGCAAGGTATTGAAGCAATTAAAGATATTACATGGCTGGTGACCCTTGATGTAGCTGCCCTTTATACTTCTATACCACAAGATGATATGCTTTCTGTGTTATTTACTGTGTGGGAAGCAAGACCTAGACCACACAAAATACCAACTATGTTTCTTTTTTCTTTGGCCGAATTTATTTTATTTATTTATTTAGTATACATTTGTATACCGCTACTTCCAGCGATCAGCAGCGGTTTGATTACAGATTGGAAATTGTCAAATCATGACAGGAAATTTTTGAGGTATAAACACATTGATTAGACAGGAAAGCACAGCACACAGAGAACTATTTTACAGGGAACATGGGCTATGGAGGGTTAAGTGGCTTGCCCAAGACCACAAGGAGCACCTGTGGGACTAGAAACCCCAGTCCTTCCGGCCCAAGGTTGCTGTCCTCTAGTGGGATTTGAACCCCCGACCTTCCGGCCCGAAGTACCTTGCCCCAACCACTAGGTCACTCCTCCACTCCAATGAATTGGCATTAAAAATAAATTACTTTGTCTATAAAAATGAATTTTTCCAACAGATTTCTGGTACCGCGATGGGTGCAACATTTGCTCCATCTTTAGCAAATCTTTATATGCATTTTTTTCAAGAAAAATGGGTCTATTCTTCAATCTATGCGCCTTATATTATAGGATGATATAGATACATCGATGATATTTTTCTGCTGTGGCATAGTATGCATGACTGTTTAAGGGATTTTTTTGATTATTTGAATAGTTGTGATACCAATATTAGGTTTGAGATGAATGCTCATGAACATTCATTTCATTTTTGGATGTTAAAGTTATTAAAATGACAGATGCCTTTTTTACTACAGTATATACTAAACTGATGGATAAGAATAATTTTTTGCATTTTTCTAGCCATCATCCGGAGCATCTAAAATGGAGTCTCCCTTATTCTCAATTGCTACGCTGCCACCGCATTTGCTCTTCTGATGACGAATTTAAACAGCAAGCCACAAATATGATTGCTAAGTTTAAGCGACAAGGGCACCCTAATTCTGTGCTTCAAAAGGCATATAAAAGAGCCCACTATAATCATCGGGAATGGTTGTTAATGCCATCGCAGCATGTAAAATCTCATTTAATGGATACTACCGAATCTTTATTATTTGTGTACTGCAGCATCAAGTCTGTCACAACGTATAGCCGCCTCTATTCGCAGGCGGTGGAAACTGTTAAGGACATCTTAAATTGTCTGATAGTCAGCTTTGTGTAGCGTACAGCAGGCGTCGTAATATGAGGGACTTGTTATGCTCTACTGTTCCGCGGCCACCGCATTTGGAAGAAGCGGTTGATCATGTGAAGTGTGGGCATTGTTCCTTTTGTATTGTGATGAAAGAAGATAGTTTTTTTTCGTCATAAGAATAAGACTTATGCCTTGAAGAAAAGCACTACATGTACTACAGCTTTTGTTGTGTATAGTTTAAAATGTCCGTGTTTGAAATTGTACATAGGAAAGACAACTCGTCCACTGAAAGTCAGACTGGCAGAGCATGCATATAGTTTGTCTAAAGCAAAAGTGGAGACAACATTAGTTAGACATTGCACATCGTTGAACCATACTTCTGAAGAGCTGCACTGTATGGTGTTGGAGCATGTTTCTTTAAATATGCATGGGGGAGATAGAGGACGTTTACTGCTACAGCGCGAACAACAATGGATTTATAGTTTGGGCATGCTAGACCCTGAGGGTTGGAATGATAAAATTGAGTGGATACTGTTCTTTTAAAATAGTGGTGTTTTTCAAATCAATACAGTCTTTTGAAACTATGGAGTTCTGCATGGTCAGGCTGGGAGTTTAACCGCACACACTGCTAGAGCAGTTTTCTGACTTTCCATTGCTTATAGGGTTAAGTGTAAGTTGTGGGTAGGTGAAAAAAGAATTCAGCTGTGTCTGGAGATTTCAGTGGTGGCTAAGTGTTTAAATAGCGCTACATCAGACGCTGCAGTTACTTCCTTAGATTGTCATTGAGTGTGCCATCTTAAGCCCCTGAAGAAGCTTTTTAAGGAGAAACGGAGATCTTTGTTGGGTTTACTGACAACTGATAAAAATTTGGGAGTTTTAAGAAAAGATTAGTGCTAGAAAATATCTTGCTGCAAGTGTTTTTATTGCGATTACTACCATATGGCTTCTGTTTGATTGCAGGGCTTATGGGGGAGACGTTTGTGGCTCCGTTGTGAGTCGCTGTTAAAGTTTTGATGAAAGCTGCAAGCGTGCTTCATTGTGAAGTAATTATAGGAAGTATAATGCTACTAATGGATATTTTAAATTAATGAATATGTCAATAAATGGTAAATAAATACAATAAAATCTTGAAAAGTACTTATTTAGATTGTGGTAATTGGAATTGGATAGTAATATGGGGGTTGGAGACTGGTGATGTGAGTATCTCGCTATCCCTTATGGTAACTGGTTTTGCTACATGAAGGGTTTATAGCCATCCCGGGGTCTCTCTCCGTATAATAAGCAGTTTTTTGGAGATTTCAATAAGGGAATGTTTAGCCACCGTTAGAAAATTCTTATAGTGATTAGTGCGGCAGAATAGAGTAGATAACTAAGAGATGTTTTTTGTTGTTGGATTCTCTTTTAGTTTAGCCCACTGCAAGACCACCTCCCTTATCTCCTCCCCCCTGCCAACTCCTCCTTCAGACACTTTTCAAAAACACTGACTTCAGTAAAATGGCAGTCAAGGACTTTGAGTTTGCTGTGATTGGACTCTACGTTGGCTTTTACCTCAGACCACACCGTGTGATAATCTCTTCTGCTCATGTAGGCACCCACCCAGACATTTGACAGGTTATCTCCATTAATTAACTTTTAAAAAATGTAAAGCTGGTCTTCACCTGGACCTGGCCATTTCCAAACAGATATCACCAGTCTATTTGGCCTATCATAATGAAATGTGATTCTCAGAGGCACATTCTCCAAATGGGTTGGTTTTGAGCAGACCATGACAGTCATGAACTTTGCTCCTAAGCCTCTCTTTTGGGAGGGATGGATCAAATGACTGACATCCCTCCACTATGACAACCTCCTGGCCCAGCTGTTTTGCTCTGAAAACGTTTGTTGCTCAAAAGAAGTTAACAACCCTATAAAATATATCATAGTTTCTGCTGCTAAATCAAAGCTTTCTGAATTACATTAATGGAATCTGCCTTCATTTGGCTGCTCCTCACTACCTTTCCTATCCTATCTCTCCCTACACTCCGTTCTTCTGGCAGATTCCTTCTATCTGTGCCCTTCTCTTCCACTGCCAACTCCAGACTTTGATCTTTCTACCTTGCTGCTCCTTATGCCTGAAACAAACTACCCGAGTCAGTGTGTCAGGCTCCATCTCTGGCCCTGTTCAAATCCAGACTAAAAACTCACTTGGAATATCAGAGACATGGTGGAAGGAGGACAACCAGTGGGACACTGTGATACCTGGGTACAAACTATATCGTCTTGATAGAGCTGATCAAATTGGTGGAGGGGTTGCGCTCTATGTTAGAGAGGGCATTGACTCAGAAAGGATTAAAGTTTTGCAGGAAACAAAATCTGCTGTAGAATCTATATGGATTGAAATTCCATATAAAAGGGGGAAGGCGATGGCAGTGGGGGTGTACTATCGAGCACCTGGCCAGAATGACCAAATGGATGATGAAATGCTCAAAGAAATCAAGGAAGCTAACAAAAGTTACAGCGCAGCAATAATAATGGGTGATTTCAATTACCCCGGTATCGACTGGGTCAGTGTCACGTCAGGACATGCTAGGGAGATAAAGTTCCTAGATGAAATAAATGACTGCTTCTTGGAGCAGCTGCTTCATGAACCGACCAGAGGGGAAGCCATATTAGACCTAGTCCTTAGTGGAACACCAGATCTAGTGCAAGAGATAAGGGTGTTGGGGCCACTTGGCAATAGTGATCATTGCATGATCGCCTTTGATTTAATTAGTGGAGGAGGGATAGTAAGGAAATCCACAGTACTACCTTTTAACTTTCGAAAGGGAGACTATGATAAAATGAGGAAAACAGTTAAGAAAAAACTAAAAGGAGCAGTTGAGAAGGTTAAAGACGTACATCAAGCTTGGGTGTTGTTGAAAAATACTATCTTGGAAGCCCAGACCAGCTGTATTCCACGCTTTAAGAAAAGTGGAAGGAAGTCCAAAAAACTGCCAGCATGGTTTAAAGGTGAGGTCAGAGAGGCTGTTGTTGCCAAAAGCATCTTTCAGGAAATGGAAAAAAGAGCCAAACGACGAAACCTGGAAACAGCACAAGCACTGGCAAGTCAAATGCAAGGCATTGATAAGGAAGGCAAAGAGAGAATTTGAGAAGAAGCTTGCTGCGGAAGCAAAAACGTGAAATAAAGACCTTTTCAAGTACATTCGTAGCAAAAAACCTGTGGGAGAGTCAATTGGTCCATTAGATGATAAAGGGGTTAAAGGAGCACTAAGAGGCGACAAGGCGATAGCGGAGAGACTGAATGAATTCTTTGCTTCGGTCTTTACTGAGGAAGATGTAGGGATGTTACCCATGACTGAAGTGGTATTTAAAGGTGTGGAAGAATTGAAGGAATTATCGATACATCGGGAAGATGTCTTACAACTATTAGATAAACTGAAGAGTAGCAAATCACCTGGGCCGGATGGTATACATCCAAAGGTGTTGAAAGAACTGAAATATGAGATTGCAGACCTGCTATCAGTAATCTGTGAACTATCATTAAAATCATCTCTAATACCTGAAGATTGGAGGATCGCCAATGTAACACCAATTTTTAAAAAGGGTTCCAGGGGTGATCCGGGAAACTACAGACCGGTGAGCCTGACGTCAGTACTGGGAAAAATGGTAGAAACCATCATAAAGAATAAAATTACTCAGTATGTAGATAGTCACAACCTAATGGGAGACAGCCAACATGGCTTTAGACAAGGAAGATCTTGTCTTACTAATCTGTTATGTTCTTTTGAAGGAGTGAATAAACAGGTGGACAAAGGTGAGTCGGTTGATATTGTGTATCTGGACTTTCAGAAAGCCTTTGACAAGGTCCCTCATCAGAGACTTTTGGCAAAACTAAAGAGTCATGGGATAGGAGGCAATGTACTATTGTGGATCAGGAACTGGTTAAAAGATAGAAAGCAGAGGGTAGGGCTAAATGGCCAATTTTCCCAATGGAGAAAAGTGAATAGTGGTGTACCCCAGGGATCTGTGCTGGGTCCGCTGCTTTTTGACATATTCATAAATGACCTGGAAAGTGGAATAACGAGTGAGGTTATCAAATTTGCAGATGACACAAAACTTTTTAAAGTTGTTAAAACCCAAGAGGATTGTGAAAAATTGCAAGAGGATCTTGATAAATTGGAAGACTGGGCATCAAAATGGCAGATGAAATTTAATGTGGACAAGTGCAAGGTTATGCACCTAGGGAAGAACAACCCAAACTATGGTTACACGATGCAAGGTTCCACATTAGGAACCACCACCCAGGAAAAAGATTTAGGCGTCATTGTGGCTACCATGTTAAAACCCTCAGCCCAGTGTGCAGCGGCGGCCAAGAGAGCAAATAGAATGCTAGGTATCATAAGGAAAGGAATGGAAAATAAAACAAAAGATATTATAATGCCTCTATATCGTTCCATGGTGAGACCGCACCTTGAATATTGTGTGCAATTCTGGTCGCCGTATCTTAAAAAGGATATAGCGATTTTAGAAAAGGTACAGAGAAGAGCCACCAAAATGGTAAAGGGGATGGAAGGATACTCCTATGAAGAAAGGCTAAAAAGGTTAGGGCTCTTTAACCTGGAAAAGAGACGGCTGAGGGGAGATATGATAGAAGTCTATAAATTAATGAACGGAATGGAACGGGTAAACGTAGATCGATTGTTTACCTTATCAGAATATAGAAAGACTAGGGGACATGCAATGAAGCTACAGGGTAAACTATTTAAGACTAATAAAAGAAAATATTTTTTCACTCAACGTGTAATCAAACTCTGGAATTTGTTACCGGAGGATGTAGTAAAGGCTGTTAGTGTAGCTGGGTTTAAAAAAGGTTTGGACAAGTTCCTGGAGGAAAGGTCCTTAAACCATTATTAAGAAGGGACCCAGGATATCAATGCTTGACCCAGTACAAGTATTGCGGAACCCGTGTCTTTTGGGAAAACTGCTAGGTACATATGACCTAGATTGGCCACTGTTGGAAACGGAATACTGGGCTTGATGGACCTTGGTCTGACCCAGTATGGCATATCTTATGTTCTTATGTTCTTTGAGACTGCTCTCAGATCCTTATCCCCTCGGCCTCCTGTTCACCTCCTAGGTGGTTCCTTACTAGTCCCCTCAATATATCCTAGTCCCCGCATGTTGTGTGGTCTGTATTTTCTAGACTGTAAGTTCTTATGTGCAGGGACTGCCCCTTACATGTCTCTGTACAGTGCTGTGTACGCCTTGCAGCGCCATACAAATGATATGTAGTAATAGTAGTAATAGCAATTTTCTGCTGTCACTCTTCTCTAAGGACCTTATTTACTAAGCTTTCCCCCATAGACAGAAAGGGGGCAGTAAGTCATGCCTAGATCATGCGCGTTTTTATTCACCTGCACGTAAGTGGCAGACAGCATGCCTTAAATGAAGGTGTGATCTCTTACCCCAGTCCTAGGGCTACAGTAAATGACTGCGCCCACTCTTTGTAAGTGTGCATGTAAATTACCATATTCTATAATCAATGCGCATGCTTGTTCATACCACACAAGCTCCATCCAAACTCCGCCCATGTACACAGTCAAAACTGCACCACGGAAACAACGCATTCTTTCTTGCTAGTTGCTATTTTATAAAAGGTTATTTTCACGCATAAGTGACCACATGTACACATAAATGACTAAAATACAAACATCTGCACATGTTACTGGCACCTAAAAATAAGTGCCTCCTTATAAAAGAATCTTCAAAATGGAAGAAAGCCTTCGGTAATTAGGGTCCTAAATTTTCTGAATTTGCTTTATAATACCATAGGGATTAATATTTTCCATGGCAAGAAATAAGAGACATAGAAACAAACACCAGTCCGTGAAATCCAAAAGATATGTGAAGTTCATTCCAGACTAAGAGGCAGTTTTAGAATGCAGGCTATGCAAATCTCACTGCTGTATACGCGCATAAATGTACACGCAAGGAGCGCTTTTACAGATACTTTTATAAGTCTATAAATTAGGCATTCCCAGGTGAAGTTGGGTGGAGTTTGTAGATTTGCATGCCTACTTAACAAGGGACATGGGGTGTGTTTACTAAGGATGAACACATGTTAACTAAAGTTAAAGCACGTTAATGGCCTCCCTCGCCCACTGAAATAAAAGAACTCTGACAGCACTTAACACACACACATGCCCCAAAATAGAACACTTGCCTTTTTTTTTGTTGCCCCCTCCTAGTGGATCCATCTTAAGCCAGTCTATAAAAAATTCAAAACTCTCATCAAATCATCCCTTTCTGAACAAGCATTTGGAATTGGGCCAGGGTCCAGGGATGACCAGACTATATCCTCCTAACCAGGTTATATTTTCTGATTTTATCTTTCCTTTTCTTACATTTCATAGAAGAATAATGGAGTTTCCTTTGTACTACCTGTATTCCTTTTTAATTTAATTTTATGTAAACCACTCTGAGTGCCTGCAAAGGGTGATGTATCAAGAGAAATAAACTATAACCTACAACCCAGCAGACACACATGTGTATATCTACACCTGCTCCAGGGCACACATATATATACACATGTGCGTCTACCTCATAAGTAGAGATTTTCAGAAAGGAAAGTATGTGTGCGCTTCTCCTTTCTAAAATTCCAGTTTTCTATTCAGATAGAGCCTGATCCTCGAAGGGGAGCAAGATGGCCCCGCGGGTGCAGGATCAAGCCTTGGGACGGCCCGGCGTGCCCCTGCATTGCCGCAGGGACGTCCTCCCCATGACACAACCTGCCCACTGCCTTTGAGACCCCCGATTCCCTGACACCTGACCCCAGTGGGGGGGCTGCTGGGTTCGGAGTGGGGGCCTGCTGGCCAGGATCGGAGGGGCACCCTGCTCTTATTTCACCTCGGAGGTGGAATAAGCAGGGTATCTCTCCGGCGATCCATCACTGGAATCAGCTCTGTGCACCCGGGGGTCAGTCCTGCCCACCCTCCGCCCCATTCCCCGCAGCACACACAGCAGCTCTGTACCTGCAGCAGGGCTGGGAGGCAGCATAGGCGGAGGGCTAGTCCCGCTATTCGTCTTCGTGGATTGGGCCCATAGAGGGTAATTTTATAACACACCTAATATTCCAGGCATGTTTAACAAAGACACACAGGTGCCCAGTAGGAGCGCACATTCAGTTCATTTAGGCACCTAAAAATTGAAAGGGTGCACAAACTGCTTGTATGCATATAAACCTATGAATTAAGGTACATGCAATCGGTTTATGTGCTTGACGTTCTGACACACATACAATGCCCATACAAAGAATGACCAGGTGAAACAAACATGAAAAATGCCCAAAAATTGCAAAAAATTAATTTAAAATGAGCGCAAATTGAACTGTTTTTGGGCAGTGCCCATCCCTAGTGCTTATGCATTTTTTATAAAATACTAGCACAGATCCTGTAGAAACTGCGCCTAAAAGGAAACCACAGGCGTTTACTGCTGCTTGGGAGCAGATGTCAAGGTTTGTGCACACAGTATGCCTGTACACCGCGGCTCCGCCCTAACTCCTTCTCTGAGCTCACACAAAGTACATGTGCTCTTATCATCCTATGTACTTATGGGGCCTGGAGTAATTTTATAAGGGGCCTTTTACACGCATATAATGGGTGAAAAAGAATTTATAAACTTACCTCATACCCAACGCATCCATGTATGCGGCTAGTTCTAAAAGCACTTCCTAAATCTCCCCTAAGACAGTACTGGCTATTTCTTATGCCAAATAAATATCTTTATTGGCGCATGAAAAGAGAACAAAAACATGAACAGAATCAAATTCATTTCAGATGTTCGAGTTATATGGCAGAAGAGATATGCAAAAATCAGCTCCATTAGGAGATCCTTTGAACCAGCTGGCACTGAAAAGTTAAGCGGAACACACCATCAGGCTATTCCAATTTCTTACACTTGATCTTATGAGTGCAGCTTTGGTCTCAGATGCACCCAAATGCTCAAGTTCCCAACCTGGAAGGGAGGTGATGCACATGGATTCAGTTTGCCAAACATTCACCAACTCTCATCATACCAGAAAACCACACAGAGGTCCCTACAGGCACTCCATCCCTCCCACCCTCCACCCCAGCATACTCCAAAGCAGAAAACATCAGCACAAAAGCAGTGGGAGGAAACACAGATATAAGCCTCATATGCGTAACAATGCAATAGCAGTTAGTCCAGCCAGCCACTGGAAAATGTTCCATAGCCTCTCTCACCCTCCTACACGCACACACATTCTCGGCCTCTCCCATCTGCTAGCATTTTAAGGGTAATTTTAGGGCCACTTAGCAAAGCCTCAGTTCTTTGTACTTTTCTCTTGGAGACTATAAGCAGAGGCTCATACTGTAGTCCTCTCATTCTATTCTTGCCCACGTTTAATGCTTTCAGGCTCTGAGGATCAACAGCATCCTTCTGACAACAAAAACAATTCTTGCACAATACCTAGAGAGCAACAGCAGCCGCCGTTGTCGATATGCTGCAAGTATATCAGCCATCCTGCCCACAGTGAGAGAGTGGGTCTGATATCTTTGCCGCGCAGAACGAACATGGCGCAAGCACCCTACCCCGAATTCATTACTACCTTCTGTAGCTCACAAGTGCTTTACCGTACAATGATCATCGATGCTAAGCAGTCATACTATTCTGACCATATCTCCTCCTCTTCCTGTTCATCACAGCAACTATTTAGGATCCTCCGTTCGGTTACAGCTCTTTCCACTTATTCCACAACCCTTACCTCTCCCCTCAATGCGCCTGATTCTAATTGTCTCGCCTCTTTTTTCTCTAGAAAAATTGAGTCTCTTCGTGCTACCTTCCCCAGCTGTCCCCCACCTCTGTCCCCCCTCCCCTATCGCACTCTATTCATCCCCTTCTCTCTCTCCCTCCCATCCAAACAGGGTTCTCTCCCATACCTGGCACACGTTTCGCCCAGTTACCACGACTGAGCTTTCCAAGTCCATTGCTACCTCTCACAAAACCACCTGTCCACTTGACCCTCTACCTTCCTCCTGGTTGCTAGATCCTTCTCTCACCCTCCTTCCCTACATACTCCACAGTTTCAACAACAGCCTCTCCTCTGGTGTTTTCCCCTCAAGCTGGGAACACGCCCTTATTCGCCCGCTCCTTAAAAATTCATCCCTTGATCCTTCCATTCCGGCTAACTGGTGTCCCGTGCCCAACTTCCCCTTTCTGTCCAAAATTCTTGAAAAACTCGTGTTTGCCCAACTCTCTGCTCATGTTGATTCCACCCTCTCCCTTCACCCATGTCAATCTGGCTTTCGCAAGGGTCACAGCACAGAGACCGTTCTCACCTCCCTCCTGAATGAAGTGCACCAATCCCATGACAGAGGTGATCTCTCTCTTGTGGTGGCTTTGGATCTATCCTCTGCTTTCGACATTGTGGATCATCGCACCCTCCTAGACCGTCTGACTGATCTTGGGATCACGGGTCTGTACTTTCCTGGTTTCGCTCCTTTCTGTAACGACCAGCTCAAGCACCTCTCCTTCTCTAGCTCTTCTCTGTGTGGTTCCCCAGGGCTCAGTTCTCGCTCCCCTCCTTTTTAATATCTTTCTTGCCCCTCTGGCTCTTATTGTTCAACAGTCTGGTATCTCTGGCTATTTCTATGCTGATGACATTCTTCTTATCCACCACAACAGTTCCCTCTCACCAGATCTTTCCGCCCTTAATCTTTGTCTTGAACGTGTTGCATCATGGATAAGTAGTAACTTCCTTCATGTTAACCCATCTAAATCTGCTGTACTTTGGCTTTCCTTTCGTACACCTCCCCCTGCCTGTTCCCCTCTCTTCCTCTCTACTCCGATTCCTCTGGTTTCTTCCCTCCGCTACCTAGGGGTCACGCTCGACACCTCTCTCTCCTTTCACCACCATATTTCTTTGCTCATTCGTCGCTCCTTCTTTTTCCTATGCCAAATTCACGCTGTCCGCCCTTTTCTTCCTTCCTCCTCCCTCACCTCATTAGTCATTTCACATGTTCTCTCAAGGCTGGACTATTGTAACACCACCTTAGCAGGCCTCCCAAAATATCAACTCCAGTGCCTCCAATTGGTTCAGAACACAGCTGCACATTTGCTCACTCACTCTTCCGCCTGGGACCACATCACCCCCCTCCTTTCCCGTTTGCACTGGCTCCCTCTCAACTTTTGTTTCCTCTATAAGATTCTTATTCTTACCCATAAAGCACTACACACCGGCTCCCCCCAATACCTGGCCGACTCTATCCATCTGCAGCCTTATCCCCGTCTCCTACGATCAGCACACGGATACCGTCTCTTTCTTCCTTACCCCTCCTCGGCTCATTTGAAATCTACACGTCATTCCGCTTTCTTCTTCCTAGCCCCTGCCCTCTGGAACTCCCTCCCCCTTACTCTCCATACTGAACTGTCCTATCACCGCTTCAAAAGCTCGCTCAAAACTCACCTCTTTCAGCAGGCATTCGACCTCCCTGATCCCTAAGGTTATCTCGCTCCATCAGCTCTCCTCTCCATCAGGCTATTTCTTCTAACTGTCCTTAACTGTCTCTTCCTATCCCTCTCTTTCCTATCCAAATAATGGCGTTCTTTTCTTTTTCTAATTTATTTTATTGTACACCGCCCTGACGCATACGCTTAGGCAGTATATCAAGCACTAAATAAAGATAAAGATTTCAAAAAAAAAAAAAAAAAACAGAGAAGGGCAGAAGAGAACCACAGATCAACCTCTGATCTTCCAGTTCTGAGACCCCTCAGCACCACACACACCTCAGCCAATGCATCTCTTTCCTGCCTTGCAGCACCATCTGCTATTTTAGTACTGAGACACCCCCCCACACACACACAACTCTGCCAATACACATCACTGCAACCCTGGAGCACACCCGACATTTACACACAGCTCTGCCAATCCACCTGCCCTACAGCACTCCTGATATTCCGGCACAGATCCACAAACACAGCTCTGCAAAATGCAGCTCGTTCCTGCCTTGCAGCACCCTCTGCTATTCTAGTACTCGCCCCCCTCCCAGCTCTGCTGCCCTGCAGTACCCCATAGTATTCGAGGACTGACATACACAAATAGCTCTGCTAATAGCACTTCACTCCTGCCCTACAGCACTCCTACTACTCCTGTACTGAGATCTACACACACAGCTCTGACCAATGAACCTCACTCCTGCCTTGCAACACCCCTACTATTCCTGCACTGAGATCTACACACACAGCTCTGACCAATGAACCTCACTCCTGCCCTACAGCACCCTTACTACTCCTGTACTGAGATCTACACACACAGCTCTGACCAATGAACCTCACTCCTGCCTTGCAGCACCCCTACTATTCCTGTACTGAGATCTACACAAACAGCTCTGACCAATGAACCTCACTCCTGCCCTACAGCACCCCTACTATTCCTGTACTGAGATCTACACACACAGCTCTGACCAATGAACCTCACTCCTGGCCTACAGCACCCCTACTATTCCTGTACTGAAATTTACACACACAGCTGACCAATGAACCTCACTCCTGCCCTGCAGTACCCTACTAATCCTGTACTGAGATTTACACACACAGCTCTGACCAATGAACCTCACTCCTGGCCTACAGCACCCCTACTATTCCTGTACTGAAATTTACACACACAGCTGACCAATGAACCTCACTCCTGCCCTGCAGTACCCTACTAATCCTGTACTGAGATTTACACACACAGCTCTGACCAATGAACCTCACTCCTGCCTGCAGCACCTCTACTAAAACAAAATATATTATAATGGCTCTATACCGTTCCATGGTGAGACCGCACCTTGAATATTGTGTGCAATTCTGGTCGCCGTATCTTAAAAAGGATATAGCGTTATTAGAAAAGGTTCAGAGATGAGCCACCAAAATGGTTAAGGGGATGGAAGGATACTCCTATGAAGAAAGGCTAAAAAGGTTAGGGCTCTTTAACCTGGAAAAGAGACGGCTGAGGGGAGATATGATAGAAGTCTATAAATTAATGAATGGAGTGGAACGGGTAAACGTAGATAAATTGTTTATGTTATCAGAATATAGAAAGACTAGGGGACATACAATGAAGCTACAGGGTAAACTATTTAAGACTAATAAAAGAAAATATTTTTTCACTCAACGTGTAATCAAACTCTGCAATTTGTTACCTGAGGATGTAGTAAAGGCTGTTAGTGTAGCTGGGTTTAAAAAAGGTTTGGACAAGTTCCTGGAGGAAAGGTCCATAAACCATTATTAAGAAGGGACCAAGGATATCAATGCTTGACCCAGTACAAGCATTGCGGAACCTGTGTCTTTTGGGGAAACAGCTAGGTACGTACGACCTAGATTGGCCACTGTTGGAAACAGGATACTGGGCTTGATGGACCTTGGTCTGATCCAGTATGGCATATCTTATGTTCTTATGTACTATTCCTGTACTGAGATTTACTCAGACAGCTCTGACCAATGAACCTCACTTCTGCCCTACAGCACCCCTACTATTCCTATACTGAGATCTATACACACAGCTCTGACCAATGAACCTCACTCCTGTCCTGCAGTACCCCTACTATTCCTGCACTGAGATTTACTCAAACAGCTGAACCTCACTCCTGCCCTACAGCACCCCTACTATTCCTGTACTGAGATCTACACACACAGCTCTGACCAATGAACCGCACTCCTGCCCTGCAGCACCCCTACTATTCCTGTATTGAGATTTACACACAGAGCTGACCAATGAACCTCACTCCTGCCCTGCAGCACCCCTACTATTCCTGTACTGAGATCTACACACACAGCTCTGACAAATGAACCTCAATCCTGCCCTACAGCACCCCTACTATTCCTGTACTGAGATCTACACACACAGCTCTGACCAATGAACCTCACTCCTGCCCTGCAGCACCCCTACTATTCCTGTACTGAGATCTACACACACAGCTCTGACCAATGAACCGCACTCCTGCCCTGCAGCACCCCTACTATTCCTGTATTGAGATTTACACACACAGCTCTGACCAATGAACCTCACTCCTGCCCTGCAGCACCCCTACTATTCCTGTACTGAGATCTACACACACAGCTCTGACAAATGAACCTCAATCCGGCTCTGTAGTGCTCCTAGTCCAAAGCTGGGATACACACACCAGTCTTCCACCTTATTTCAAATCTCTCTACAAAACATTAAATCCTTCTCTGTGTCACACTCAAATATAGATTGTAAGCCCACTGAGGACAGGAAAATGCCTACTGTACTTAAATCTAACACACCTTGAGCTATGACTGAAAAGTTGAAAGCTAAAAAACTATTTTTTTCATCTTCCTATATGGTATATGTGCAATTTTCCTACTCACAGCTTCCTGGTGCCTTAACAAGAATATAAAAAAGCAGGTTGCATTCACGACTTTTGTTCTGGTTATGCAGATGTCATACAGATGTACTGGCCGATCACGCCACTTCTACATCCCTCACAGAAGGACAGAGCCTAGGAGGACCAGCATTCTGTCTCATTGCCAGGGATTTCCCATGGCTGCAAGTCCGTGCTCGTATCAGAGGCCCGCAGAGACTATCTTTATTTACATTCAAATGGCAGAAGGCTTAATGTTACACAGTTGCTGCACCGCTTTTGTTTTCAAAGTGTGAATTATGTATCTGTGAAGGAGACTGTGAAAAGGTCACATCCTCCATAGTCTGGAGACATGTTCTTGCCAAAGTGAAAGCTCCAACTTTCTATATCGTGGGGATTCCTGGCTCAGACACAGGTATTTGTGATCTTCCAAAGCTTTACAAAATGGAGAGGGGGGGGGGACTGGATTTGTCTTCTCTCACTTCATCCTAAGGGTAGGGATGCCAGCTGGCTCCATTCCCCTTGCTCCCCCTACTGATTGATCTAGTCTTGGTTCCCGGTGCATTCAGGCTGATAGACCTGCCTTTCTTAGGGAAGTAAGAGGTGTCCACACAAAACACAAATTAACTCATGGTGTCTGGATCCTGCAGTCTCCTGATGCTCAAGACACTGAGATGATATGTAAAAGGGTCACAGTCCCAAAGATAGACAATGAAGGCAGAGAGTGAGCAAGATACACAGGGGGGGGGGGGGGGGAATACACGAGACTGCAGAAGACAGAGAGCCAGAGAGACTAAGAGATGGGCAACAAAGCAAGAGAGCGAGAAGGAGAGCATGAACAAAAGAGAGGGAGAAAATGATAAGAAAGAACCAGAGAGTGAGAATGACACAGTGAGAAAGAGCAAAACAACAGCAGCGTGAGAGCTACTCACCAGCAGAGGTACTAAGAGGTCAGCAGTACTACACAAACATCAAAGGTGCGAGAGCTACCCACCAGCAGAGGCAGCAAGAGGCCAGAAACATCAGTAGCATGAGAGCTACTCCCCAGCAGAGACAGCAAGAGGACAGCAATACTACACAAACATCAGTAGCACGAGAGCTACCCACCAGCAGAGGCAGCAAGAGGCCAGAAACATCAGTAGCATGAGAGTTACTCACCAGCAGAGGCAGCAAGAGGCCAGAAACATCAGTAGCATGAGAGTTACTCCCCAGCAGAGACAGCAAGAGGCCAGAAACATCAGTAGCGTGAGAGCTACTCCCCAGCAGAGGTACTAAGAGGTCAGCAATACTACACAAACATCAGTAGCACTAGAGCTACCCACCAGCAGAGGCAGCAAGAGGCCAGAAACATCAGTAGCATGAGAGTTACTCCCCAGCAGAGGTACTAAGAGGTCAGCAATACTACACAAACATTAGTAGCGCTAGAGCTACCCACCAGCAGAGGCAGCAAGAGGCCAGAAACATCAGTAGCATGAGAGTTACTCCCCAGCAGAGACAGCAAGAGGACAGCAATACTACACAAACATCAGTAGTGCGAGAGCTACCCACCAGCAGAGGCAGCAAGAGGACAGCAAAACTACACAAACATCAGTAGTGCGAGAGCTACCCACCAGCAGAGACAGCAAGAGGACAGCAATACTACACAAACATCAGTAGCATGAGAGTTACTCACCAGCAGAGGTACTAAGAGGTCAGCAATACTACACAAACATCAGTAGTGCGAGAGCTACCCACCAGCAGAGACAGCAAGAGGACAGCAATACTACACAAACATCAGTAGCATGAGAGTTACTCACCAGCAGAAGTACTAAGAGGTCAGCAATACTACACAAACATCAGTAGTGCGAGAGCTACCCACCAGCAGAGACAGCAAGAGGACAGCAATACTACACAAACATCAGTAGCACGAGAGCTACCCACCAGCAGAGACAGCAAGAGGCCAGAAACATCAGTAGCGTGAGAGTTACTCACCAGCAGAGGTACTAAGAGGTCAGCAATACTACACAAACATCAGTAGCATGAGAGTTACTCACCAGCAGAGGCAGCAAGAGATCAGCATAGTACACAAAGGCTGCTCCCAAGGTGAAGCCGACGGCCACTGGAAAGAAGGCAAAAGCACCATATCTTCCCGAAGAATCTGCCATCTCAATTGCAGGCGCCAGAAGCGACCAGTAGGAAGCAGCGAGCATAACCTGTGATACACAGAAAACAGTAGTGAGCCTGGGGGAAGGAGGGAGAATTAAATATGCCACATCTTTCATATGAATGTGTTCAGTTTTGGAGGCCGTATATTGCAAAGGATGTAAAAAGAATGGAAGCTGTTCAGAGGAAGGCGACCAAAATGATTTGGAGCCTGCGTCAGAAGCCTTATGAGAAGAGACTTGAAGACCTAAATATGTACACGCTGGAGGAGAGGAGGGATAGGGGAGATATGATTCAGACCTTTAAATACTTAAAGAGTATTAATGAACAAACAAACCTCTTCCAAAGATGGGGAAGCTACAAAACTAGAGGGCATGACATGAAGCTGCAAGGTGGTAATGTCAGGAAATACTTTTTCACTGAAAGGGTGGTGGATGCTTGGAATGCCCTCCCGATGGAAGTGGTGGGGGCAAACACAGTGACGGAATTCAAAGTGGCCTAGGACAGACACAGTGGATCACTTTACAGCAACAGGATAAAATCAAAATAAACTGAACCATCTAATTTCTCTACAAATAGGGGTGTCCTACATGGAGGGGTGTCCTACATGGGGGGAGGAGTAGTGGGTTTACCCCTAAACAAAGATATGGGGAGGAGTGAAGACATGGGGAGGGGTGCACCCCTAAACAAAGACATGGGAAGGGGTAAACCTATTCCCTAAAGACATGGGAAGGGGTGCACCTACTCCTGCCATATTGCTGGGCAGACTAGATGAACCATACTGGTCTTTATCTGCCATCATTTACTATGTTACTATGAGTGATGTATTCCATTCGAAGGATAGCAAGAATCAAAACTGCCCATCGCTGGGGTTTACAGCAATAACCAAAGCAATGCCACACAAGCAGTTCTGCTGCAGTAACCCTTGGAGGGTCATTTTTCCACTGGAAACACCATGCGGGGTTCTATAAAATCAAGCATGCTAATGTCCTCTCGCTGCCCCCTCCCCCCTCTGAACGCCTTTAAACAAGGCAAGCAAAATTACCTGTGCTGTAAGACATGGGAATCCCTGCCCACACAGAGTGGCCAATTATTACAGGCCCCATTTACAGTTTTACCTGTAAAAATGCCTTCGATGACTGCCGCTTAAATTCTAAAATATACATATCTCAAGACCCACAAGCAAAAGAAAATAAGAAATAATGTAATGTCATTTGATCAGACTAACTTAATACATCTGACTAGCTTTTTGGAGCTAACACTCCCTCATCACTCAGGACAATGCAAAATGTTTATAAAAATTTGTCAAGGAAAATCAGAAGTAATTTAAAAATATCTTAATGTTTACTTTGGAAAAGGAGGGGGAGGAGCTTATGTGTAGGCGTCCTACCTGGAGAGGTGTGGGAGCTCAGTGCCCGTTCTTTCCTGCTCCTTTGGCTAACTTTCCCTCTTCCCTGGTGTTACTATGTACCAGTTAAGAGGAAAGGTAAGCTGAGGTGAGGTCCTGACGCTATCGGCGGCCCGGACTCCTCTTTGCTGAGGTCGGCAGAACCTGTGGCCAGTTCGGATTCTATTGTGCCAGACCAGAGCACTGAGGGGGTCTCGTTGAGTCCCGAAGTCAGAGCAGTTCCCCCGTGCTTCGGAAGTGATTTCTGTGGCGGCAGTGCAGTGGCTCTTCAGTGCACTGAAGTGTGTCATACAAACCTCGTGCCATCGGGACAGTCAATGCAGACCTCCTCACCGGTGGAGTCAAGTGAAGTCCGAGTGATGGTGGTGCAGATGAGATGGTAAAACCTGCTGGTGTATCGTTGCAGATGCTGTGGGAAGCCCTGAAAGGCCTGGAGTCTTCATTAACTGCTTCAGTGACTGCCTCAAAGATGGAGCTACAAACTGTGACTGTGGAGTTTCCTGGTCAGTCTTAGCGTTTAAGCCAAGTGGGAGAGAAAGTTGAGAAGTCGGAACAGCAAAGTGTGAGCCAGAAAGAACTATTATTGGCACAAACTAAGGAAAAGGAAATTTTGGTCCAGAGGATTGACTTTGAGAACCAGTCTAGAAGAATAACCTCTACTTCCTTAACTTCTCTAACTGTCTGTTAATTACTTCTGTGGACACAGTAAGGAAATTTTTGAGGGAAGTGTTGAATATTCTATCAGATAATCTCCCCCTCTCCCCCCCCCGGTTAAAGCTTTTTATATTTCAATCTGAGGGGTTGCAGGAAAGGTTCCCTCTTTAAGAGATCCGGAACATAGCCAGCTCAATTTAACCTCCCTTTTGGGAAACCTCATGGAGGTAGTCACTGAACGTACTATTCTGGTGGCTACCTTTGTGTTTGAGACTGACAGAGACTCTGTGTTAAAATTATATTTACGTAATATGAAAACTAGCATTTTGGTGTCAGTTGTGCATGTATTTCCTGACTTTTCTCGATCTACCCAGGCCCAAAGGAGAGCCTTCTTAGCCTTGCAGTCAAGGGTGGTGGCCCTCTGTGCCACGTTTTCCTTAAAATTTCCTTATAAATGTGTGGTTTCTTTTGAATGTAAAATGTATCTATTCTTTGACCCTGGTCAGCTAAATTAATTTGTTTGTGTTAGAGAGGGTGTTGTGAGAATAGTAGGGGCAACACAGTAGCGTGTTCCACTTGTTTCTGCTGTACCTGGCCCTCTCTCGTAGGTTGGGACGCCTATGATTAGATAAAAGAATTTCCTTGCGGGGCAGAGTATTATAAAATATTGGGGGATCTTGTGCCCCCAACCCTAGTGGCTGCATACCACCATAGAATAGCACAGGGCAGATTTGAATGGGGCCTTAATCACGCCTATATTACTCTAATACCGAAGCCTGGCAAAGATCCCACTCAGGCGTCATCTTACCGGCCGATTTCCCTGTTGAACTTTGACCTTAAAGTACTGGCTAAAGTTTTGGCAGATCGACTGGCTTCGGTGTTGGGGGACCTGGTGCACGACTCCCAAGTTGGCTTTGTCAGGGGGAGATATGCCGTGCGAAATCTGCGAAAAATCGTGACATCTCTTGAGTGGGTGCATGAGCGTAATTTGCCGTCGTTGTTAGTCAGTTTTGACGCAGAAAAGGCGTTTGACCAAGTACACTGGGACTACTTGAAGGGCCTTCTGCCATGCTACGGGCTCGGTGACTCCTTTTGTAAGATGGTGGAGTTATTGTATGCAAACCCTACGGCTGGCATCTTGTGTAATGGGGTGTTGTCAGAAAACTTTAGCCTGGAGAGGGGCACGCGTCAGGGATGCCCCCTTTCCCCCCTGCTCTTTGTGCTGACCTTAGACCCGCTGATACGGCGAATAGAGGAGTCTCCTACTATCACCGGGGTACGTATTGGACCATACGGGTTTAAAGTGGCGGCTTTTGCAGACGACCTACTAGTTCACCTTACGAAGCCCCGACAATCATTGCCCCGGCTGTTGGAGGAGTTTTCTCTCTACGGCAGATTTGCAGGCCTCAGGCTTAACTTGGATAAATCGGAGGCACTGGATGTGGGTGGGAGTTTGAAAGACAGCTGGCCTGGGATTTTTCCGCTTCGATGGGCCGCAGAGTCTTTTGTCTACCTTGGTATTTTACTAACCCGAGTACCCTCTCAGATGTATAAAGCGAACTTCGAGCGTATTTTTTCCAAGGTTAGAGGACAGTTACAGGCTTGGGCACCACTTCCCTTATCCCTTCTGGGGCGGGTAGCCGCCTTGGGGATGGTGGTTCTCCCTAGGGTGCTTTATTGGCTGCAAACTCTCCCGGTCTGGCTGATGAAATGGGATTTGCAGCGTCTTGACAGGGAAATTCGGGGGTTCCTTTGGAAGGGTGCAAGAGCGCGTATACCACTGGCCCGGATGAGAGGAGGGTGGAAGTCCGGAGGGGTGGGGGTTCCAGACATTTGGAAATATGCCTTGGCCTGTCAAGCCAGACATCTCGCTGATTGGTTGGGGGACACTGAGGTCTATACTCCCCGAGCCTTAGAGGAGGCCTTTGTGGCGCCACACTCCCTCGATGCGGTATTGCATATAAAGGGGGGGTTTTTGCCGGCTCGCCTGACGAGCAGTGTTCTGCTACAGGCAACCCGGCGCTCATGGCAACAGCTAAATAGATATTGGGGGTGCAATCCGGCGGTCTCTAGCTGGCTGCCACTGCGGGGAAATGCTTGTTTTACTCCGGGCTCAGAGTCGGTGCCCTTTCAGACTTGGGAGCAGTCGGGGATTAGGCGTTTGGGTCATGTGGTGGACTCAGAGGGGAGATGTAAGGCTTTGGATGTCCTTTGTGGGGAATATGGTCTGAGCCCTGGGAAGTCTATTTTTGCATATATGCAATTGGCCCATTACGTGGGAACGCTGTCAGAGCGAGAATTACACATAGAGCACTCGGCGCGGATTCTTGAATTCTTTGCCCTGGGGCAGGCATCGCCACCAACTATTGCTCTGTTCAAGAGAAAGTTGGATCTACTGGACCCGCCCTCGGATTATGCGGCGGTGGAACGTTCATGGGCAAGAGAGTTGGACCGGGAGATCCCTGAGGGCTCTGTTCAGGGCGCACTGGGTCGGATTGCGGACCTGGTGGAGGGGGCCCGGTGGCGTGAGATTCAGTTCAAATGCATTATACGAGCCCACTTCTCACCGCGGAGAGCGCTGAGGAGCTGTATCACAACCTATGGGGGATGTCCCAAATGTAGCTGTGCTTTGGCGGATTTGGGCCATATGTGGTGGGGGTGCCCCGTTATTCGCCGGTATTGGTTGCGAATTGGAAAGTACCTGGGCGGCTTGCTACAGCAGCAGATTTGCTGGTCGGGGGTGTCCGTGATTTTGGATCAGACGGGACCACTTCACCCTAAGGGCAGATGGGAAGGTTTATTGGTGCGGAAGGCCTGTCTGGTGGGTAAGGGTCCTATTCTACACCGGTGGAGGGAACCCACCGGCCCTACGTTCTGGGAATGGCGTAACAGCCTGCATCAGTTCATGCTCCTGGAACGGAGGAGTGCGCGGCGACATCCTCGGCGCTGGGCTACCTTTTTGCTAGTCTGGATGCCTTACATACACACACTGGGACCTAAAACCCGTAGTGAGGTGCTCAAGGTTGTATAGTGGGGGTGGTGGGGGGGGTGGTGGGGGGGCGTCCCCCCCCCCCCCCGGTTGGGACGCGGGGGTGGCATCAAGGTGGGGGGGGGTGGGGGGGGTATCTGGGTGCATTTGATACGGTAATGTGCATCTTCAAATTGTTTGTTGGGTTACTCCCAGGGTGGTGGATAAGAGGCAACCCTACCCGGGAGGTGCCATGATATATGATGACTGTATAAGACTGGCGATTGTTTGGTTATTTTGCTTATTACTGTATGTTATGTCATTAATAAACAGATTTTGAAAAAAAAAAAAAAAGAATTTCCTTGAATTTTCCTATTCTCCATCCCCCCCGTATGGTGGTCTATTATGTGAAGATAGAAAAAAGAAAAAACACAATCAATGCCAATGTCAGATT
Source organism: Ichthyophis bannanicus (assembly GCA_033557465.1). Lineage (NCBI taxonomy): Eukaryota > Metazoa > Chordata > Amphibia > Gymnophiona > Ichthyophiidae > Ichthyophis > Ichthyophis bannanicus. The sequence continues at coordinate 179,512,158 of CM066041.1, read as the reverse complement.
TCCTAATATGTATCTGGGCGATACGTATTTTTGTTTTAAAAGTAGATAAATAAAAATATTTTTTAAAAAAATTTATTTAAACTTTCCAAAGTAAACACAAGTAAAGAGCCCAACAGTAGCTAAAGAAGGCATTTTCGTTTTAAAAGAGATATGAGAGAGTCATTTACAAGCATCCAAAAAATTGCTTTCGCTCACTACGGCTAAATGTGCCCATGGACGTCCAATCACAATCAGTGGTAGCACTCAGGCCAGAGCGAGAGAAATAAATGCACATCAATTGCATTTCCAATTCTACACACAATAATTACCAAAAGACAAAAGAGAAGCTAATTTTCTCAAATTCGGGAACTTGTTGCCAAGGGAAATGGTAAAAGCAGTTTGCATTGCTGGGCTCAAAAACAGTTTGCGCAAGTTCCTGGAAAGAACATCCATAAAACATTATTAACCACGTAGATTCTGGCTATCTTCTGGGATCCTGCCAGGTGTTTGTGAGCTGGACAGGCCACTTTTACAAAGAGGATACTTGGTTGAATGGACCTTTAGCATGATCTAGGACAGAGATTTCTTATTATCTCTTTGAAAGACAGTGAAAAACATGCAGGTATAAAATTACTCATGGAATAGTTTGAAATTTTTCCCTTCAATGTTTGGTTTCCACCAATTTTACTTTAAAAAATGTTTTCTTCCATTGCTGTTTATAAGCTTAGGCACCCTTCCCCTAAATGCCCTCATCTTAAAATAAGATTTTAAGCTCCACAATCCCATGCTATTGGAATAATGAGTAAGGTTATCAAATTTGCAGATGACACAAAACTTTTTAAAGTTGTTAAAACTCATGACGATTGTGGAAAATTGCAAGGGGATAAATTGGAAGACTGGGCATCCAAATGTCAGATGAAATTTAATGTGGACAAGTGCAAAGTTATGCACCTAGGGAAAGAACAACCCAAACTATATTTAAACGATGCAAGGTTCCATATTAGGAACCACCACACAGGAAAAAGATTTAGGCGTCATCGTGGATAACATGTTAAAACCCTCTGCCCAGTGTGCAGCGGCGGCCAAGAGAGCAAATAGAATGCTAGGCATCATAAGGAAAGGAAAGCGTAGTTACTCACCTGTAACAGGTGATCTCCGGGAACAGCAGGAATTTAGTCTTCACATATGGGTATCGTCGGTACCGACGGAGCCTGCGGAGGAACGCTCCCCAGCGTCCAATAGGAACGCTTTTGGGAGCATCCCTCAGCACATGCGCACTGCCGTCCCGCCTTTCCAATTGTCCCTCTTCAGTTCAGTTTGTAGCTGAGTGAAAGGTTAGAGGGAGAGAGGAAAGAGACAGAGAGATAGAGAGACAACTCCTAGGGGAGGTGGGTGGGTTGTGAAGACTAAATTCCTGCTGTTCCCGGAGGTCACCTATTACAGGTGAGTAACTACGCTATCTCCAGGAACAAGCAGGAATGTAGTCTTCACATATGGGGACTCCCTAGCTGAAGAGGCCAGGGAGATGGCCCACCTTACTTGGGTGGCAGCTTCCTGGGGCTATGCTTCCTCCCATGGATCTCTGGCATCCCACCAGGGTTGGTGGGTAGGAGTTGAATTAGGCCTGGAAAAGATTTTGAAGAACAGCTTGGCCAAAGAAGGCATCCTGACGGGAGGCTTTATCTAGGCAGTAGTGGGCTGTAAAGGTGTGTACCGAAGCACAGGTGGCTGCTCGACAAATGTCAACAATAGACACAGAGTGAAGGTTAGCCATAGAGGCTGCCATGGCTCTCACATTATGAGCTGTGACATGGCCTTGAAGAGGAAGACTCTTACTCTCATAAGCAAAGGATATGCATTGCGCAATCCATTTGGACAGAGTTCTCTTGGAGACTGGAAGTCCTAAATGACTAGAATCAAAAGCAATAAAAAGTTAAGAAGACTTTCTATGCTGCTGTGTCCTTTGTAGGTAAAAAGCCAAGGCTCTTTTACAATTCAAGTTCCTTTCTGCATTAGAGGCATGAGGCCTTGGAAAGAATACAGGAAGATAAATTGATTGATTTAAATAAAAAGGTGAAACTACCTTTGGCATAAAGTATGGATGAGTTCCAAGAACGACCTTATCATGGTGAAACCTAGTATAAGGAGGATCAGCCACTAAAGCTTGCAATTCACTAATGCGACGTGCAGAGATGATTGCAATTAGGAAGATGACCTTCCAGGACAAAAGCTTTAGGGCTGTAGTGGCTAAAGGTTCAAAAGGCGGTTTCATGAGCTGCCCGAGAACTAGGTTTAAATCCTATGCCACCGGTGGTGGCCTGATGGGAGGCTTTGTTAATAGCAGACCTCTCATAAATTTGTTATGAGTGGATGAGAGGAAATTGGTTGTCCATTTAGAGGCTTATAGGAAGCTGCAATTGCACTAAGATGGACTCTTACTGAATTGGTCTTTAGACCAGAATTTGATAAATGAAGTAGATACTCTAGTATCAATTCTAAAGGTATCATAAGGGGGTTTAACCCCTTCTGTGAACACCATATAGTAAAACGTTTCCACTTGAAGGCGTAAGAGCATCTTGTGGAAGGTTTTCTAGAAGCCTGAAGGATATCCTTTACCTGTTGGGAAAGGTAAAGATCCTGAAGGTCTAAGCTTTCAGCAAGCAGGCCCTGAGATGCAGGGACTGGGGATTCGGGTGCCATAGCATCCCGTTCTCTTGGGAGAGGAGATCTGGAGCATAGCCTAACTCCAGAGGTGGAGCTTGAGAGAGATTTAGAAGCAGGGGATACTACGTTTGGTGTGGCCACCGTGGCGCTATGAGGATCATATGACCTCTGTCTCTCTGAAGCTTGAAGAGTGATTTGGGGATGAGAGGAATGGGTGGAAAGGCATAGAGGAAGTCCTGACCCCAGTGAAGGAGGAAGGTGTCCCTTGCCTGGCAATTGTGAGCCGGAATTCTGGAACAGAATCGGGGAAGTTTGGCATTCAGTGGACTTGCAAAGAGGTCTATGTCTGGGGTTCCCCAGATGTGAAATATCTTTATCACCTGGTCTAGCTGGAGAGACCATTCGTGAGGCAGCAGTACTCGGCTGAGTTTGTCAGCCCAAAGGTTTTGAATGCCTGGAAGATATACCACAAGAAGGTGAATTTGATGCTCTCTGGCGAGGGCCCATAGTTGTAAAGCTTCGTTGCATAATGACTAGAGAACCTGTTCATCCCTGCTTGTTCACGTAGAACATGGCTACTTGATTGTCCATTTGGACTAGGACTGTCTTGTAGCTGAGCTGGGCATGGAATACTCGAAGAGCTAGATAGATTGCTCTGAGTTCTAGGAGGTTTATGTGAAGACAAACCTCCGGTGGAGTCCAGGTACCCTGGGTGGAGAGATGGTGCAGGTGTGCTCCCCATCCCACCTGTGATGCATCTGTTGTTAGGGTGGCCTGGAATGGGGGTTGTTGGAAAGGAGACCCCACTAAAACATTCTCCAGTGATTGCCACCATTGTAGGGACAAGATCAGTCGTTGTGAGTTTGATATCTTGTCCGACAGACGTCCTGTGGCCTGTGTGGATAGTGTCCACTGGGCTGCTCGCATGTGGAGGCGAGCATAGGGAACTACATGAACTGTGGATGCCATATCTCCCAGTAATTGCAGCAGTTCTCAAGCAGTTAGGGAGGACTTTCCCGCTGCTTGAGAAGCTAGTTGCACTATGCGAAGACAGCGAGGCTGTGGGAGGAAATCCCTTGACTGTCTGGTATCTAAACAAGCTCCTATGAACTCCAGGGTCTGAGAAGGAACAAGTTGGGATTTTGGGACGTTTATGACCAATCCCAAGTATTGAAGAATTTGAATTGTGCGAGACAGTGCAGAGCTGGCTTCTGCAATCGTGGGGGCTCGAATGAGCCAGTTGTCCAAGTAAGGGAAGACGACTATCCCTAGGGTTCACAGGAATGCTGCTACTACTCCCATGCATTTCGTGAATACTCTTGGTGCCGAAGCCAGACCAAAAGGAAGAACCCTGTGTTGGAGGTGTTTTCCCTTGAAAAGGAATCTTAAGAATTTCCTGTGATCTGGATGGATCAGAATATGAGTATATGCATCCTTTAGATCTAGAGAGCAAAGCCAATCCTGACTTTGAAGGTATGGCAGAAGAGTTCCCAGAGAAATAATTTTGAACTTTTCTCGGAACAGATATTTGTTCAATTCTCTGAGGTCTAGAATGGGTCTGTGTCCTCCTGTTTTCTTTGGAATAAGAAAATAGGGGGAGTAGAACCCTGTACCCTGTTGGGGAATGGGTACTTCCTCTATTGCTTCCTGAGCAAGGAGTGTTGAGACCCCTTGATCCAGTAGATTGTCTGGAGAGGTTTGGGAATTGAACTGTCTTACGATTGTAGGAGGGGGCATGCTATGAAAATGAAGCTTGTACCACTCCCCTACAATGGACAGAGTCCAATTTTCTGCTGTTATTTGGTGCCATCTGTTGACAAAATGACACAATCTGCCTGGAATGTTTAGGGGTTCTGGACCCTTCAGAGGCAGGAAAGCTAAGCTCTCTAGGAAGGAGTCAAAGCCCTTGAAGGGGCTGAGCCTGTGGAGCTGGTTGAACTCTCAGGCCTTTTGGCTTCTTTTGTTGTCTGGATTGTTGCTATTGTCCCTTTTGGGCAACTTGACCCTGACCTTACCCTTGCTGGGTATAGGATGGAAAAAAATTCCTCTTTTTGCTGAAAAAGGGTTTTTTATAGGGTTTCTTTTTGGCTGGAGTGGCTGTAGATTTTGACAATCTGTCTAAAGTGAGGTTGTCAGTATCTATCTCATTAGCCTTTTCCTGCCAATTCTTGCCAAAGAGGTTTTCTCCTTTGCAAGGGATGTTTCTTAATTTGTCCTGTACCCAAGTCTCCAAGTCTGATGCCTGAAGCCAGGCAATCCGACATGCACCAATGGCAATAGCAGAAGTTCTGCTGATCCATTCAAAGCAGTCAAAGGCTGCACGATTTACAAACTTGGAACCAAACCAAAAAGACAATTAGATTATATGGAGGAAATGCAAGATGTTTGCACACAGGGCCATATCGAGCTGCAATCGCACCCTGTGCAATTTGCAACTCGGGCACACGCCTCCCTCTCGCCCCATACCTCCATCCAGCGCTGCCTGCTCTTTCCCTTTTGCTGCCGCCCTCTGTTTTTTTCATGGCGGCGCCAGCAGCAGAGAAAGAGCAGGTAGCGCTGGACGGAGCTATGGGGAGGAGGAGGGGGGCATGCGCCCAATCTGAAAGGCACCGGCACTTTAAGCAGATCTGTCCCTCCCTACTCTGACACTGTGTCGGAGGAGGGAGGGACCAGACCTGCTTAAAGTGCTGCGAAAATGCTTGAGGCGCATTTTGGCTGCCTATTGTCCTGCCAGCGGCGGCAGGGCAACAGCAGATCGCCGAAATGTGCCTCCCAAGCCTTTCCGCCCTGTGCGACTGCACCGCTTGCACAGGTCTAGGTACGGTCCCGTTTGCACATCAAGGAACTAAAAGACAGCAAGAACCAACAGCACAGTTTATTAAGCTAAATTATAACTCATTTTTTATTTTGTTGTTATAAACTGCATTATGATTCTTGCTTTTTCTCTTTCAACATATATTTTGCATCCGCAGTAGGTGCAGAGCAGAACCAAGACATTCACCCACAAAACTCAATATTTAAAAAAAAAATCAGATTCTGATCATCTCACTAACAACAACTACCAGTATTCTCCAGTACCAGGCATATTATGAACTAATACAAAACCATACAACAAAGAGCAAACCTACCATACCATATCAGCACAGACTTCCAAAACTCACATAAGGAGCCCATCCAAAAAAAGCATCATTGTAAATACTACAGTGGACCCTGAAACATCCATACACCTACATACAACTCCATGTTATCTTTTTTTTTTTTTTTAATTTATCCAGTTTTCTATACTGCCTTATCCTTCAATCAAAGCGGTGGGCAATGGAGAGTTAAGTGGCTTGCCCAATGCCACAAGGAGTGCCTATAGGACTAGAAACCCCAGTCCCTCTGGCCTGAGATTACTGTCCCCAGGTGGAACCTGAACCTCCAGCCTGAAGTACCTTGTCCTAACCACTAGGCCACTCCTCTCCCTCTCCCTGTTAGCAGAACACCTGACCTCAGTCACACACTCACAACATCGACCCTCACCAAGTACAGAATAAGAAACCACAATCTAAAATAAAATAAAAATATATAGACAAAATTTAAATTGAAACCCCAAGAAGCCAGAGTCCACATGCAGTGCAACATCAGATAAATAAGAGATGCAGTTCCCCAATACTGTGTAACATAAAAATACCACAAAGTCCAATCACTAAAATTAAATAAAATTATTTTTATTATCCATGAAATAACACTTCACCACTGGATGACTTCCTTGGGCTGCAAAAACGTAATATCGGGAAAATCCTCCTCTCCCCAACCTCGGTATTCTTATTTTCCCAGCTCCAGCGTGCGTGAAGCCCGTTCATCTCTGGTGAGGCAGTGTAACAGCTCTTGTCTATAGCAGCTTTCTCTGGTGTGAGCGGCCTTGCTAATGCATCATCAAAGAAGCACAAGATCATGTGGCTACGCAGGTATCGGGGAGTGATAATGCCTGCAAACATCTGTACCCCCGCATAGCACCCATGCGATACCAGTCAATGCCAACACTCCCCCCCCCAAGATTCCATGCACAGTGCTACATACCCCATGGGGTTTTCAGTGTGTAACCATGGGGACTAAACATTTCAACAATGTTTGCGATCAAATGCAAGATGACCCATGCACAGGCAGCTCTCCTTAACAATGGCATGGTTGCAGATCTGGTAATACCTACTACAGCTGACTCCTTTATCTGAAAAGGCAGCACTGGCACAGATTCAGACATTAACAGCTGGCTCTGCACCAAGTGCTTCTGCGAGGCAGTGAAGATACTCTGCTGTTGGGGGTTCTCATTATATAGAGAACAATGCACACAAAGTGTATTTTATTTCTTTATTTATTTAACAGGTTTTATATACCACTTTATCATTTCAATCAAAGCGGTTTACATTGAAACTTAAACTTGGTAATGTACATTAAATAGGGACAATGATAACTTGGATTTTTTCTGAGGCAATGGACAGTGAAGTGACTTGCCCAGGGCCACAAGGAGTGCTAGTGGGAATCAAACCCTGGTCTCTGGGTTCCCAAGCCAGTGCTCTAACCATTAGGCTACTCCTCCATTCCATGAGAATGTACCAGCGGGGGCTTCTGATCAGAACGTAAAACAAACAGAAAACTGGAGTGGAGGAGCAGCTCAGTGGGTAAAGCAGTAAGCCAAAAGCTAGAGAACGCAGCATTCAGATCTTACTTTTCTCACTGCCTTTAGGCAAGTTACTTCACCCTCTATTGCCTCATGTGCAAACCTGCAATTACTTTTAATTCTCATTATGTGCTGAGTTGGTAAATAGGCCCCACAGAGACTAAATGTATAACATACATTCAACCATTAGTACATGAGGCTATTAAATTATAAACTCTCTTAAGTAGGGTTCTACCAACTATACCTCAATTTTTAATAGACCTAGAGCTTTTTTGCAAAAACAAGTATTTAAATCTAAAATCCAAATCTGCAAAAAAGAGAGAAAATATGTGATGGCTCCCTGATAAGTGACAGATGGGTCTAAATAATAAGAGTGTGTGATGGCTTTCCGAGGACAGTCATGAGAGCCTAGAGGAGGAAGCAGGGAGGGAGGGAGCGCTCGCTCCCCGTTCTCGTTCTCTTTCTGGCTCAGGCATCTGCAGAAATTGCACATCACTAAGTGCTAGCAGCTGAAAGGGTCAAACACAGAGAAGGTTTAAGAGCACGCATAATGGCAAGCCTTGTGCGGGAGTGCTGTTGCTAAGCGCCCTTCTGCAGAACTGCCACTGTCACACACAAACAGTTTCAATATGTGGTCACTGGCTGCTGCAAGGAAATCATGGGGAAAGATTGGTAAGCTATTGCAGAACCTTTAATCCGGTGCCCTGCATTTCAGAGAAATGGAAAACACCAATAAGCAGAACATGCCAGCACCATGACTCCTGGGCATGGAGGCACCAGAGAGGATTGAACCCTGTAGCTCCTGCCAAGTCCTTTATTTTCACAGTTAAAGCGTGCTCCCAGGCCGCCCATCAAACATTTGATAGAAGCATGTGCATGCATGAGCCGTTTTCTCACTTGGGGACTGATGTGCTAAAGGCTTTTTCTCATTTGGTGTCTACGAACAAATGCTTAGTACATAAAGCCCTTAAATGGAGACTTCCGCATGGGCATGGCAGAACCAAGGAATACAATGTGACTGAAGCTCCAGCCCTGTGTTCCTCGGGAGTATGGAAATGGAAAGCAGCATGGTCTTAAAACGAAGAACTGCATCTACACTTTCTATGTGTTGTTAGCAGGGACCGTGAGTGGGAGGGGGAGGTACGAGGGAGATCTTTATTTTCTCTGCTGTAGAGCCACATAAATGCCAATCTGCTTGCACCGAGCTTCCTAGGGAGGGTCATCACCAAGTTCCATTCTCCTGATGGAACCATTTAAAAGAGCAGCTCTGCTTAACATAAGCATATACTGTCAAGTCAAGGCTGACTTCTGGTGATCCAGCCCCTGTTTTTTCTTGGCAAGGTACAACCAGAAGTAGATTGCCAGGCCTTTCTTCTGTGCTGTAAATCTACAGCAGTGGGCATTCCAAGGTGATCTTCCATTCAAGTACTAGTCAGGCCAAACCCTTCCCCTAGAAAGAGCAACTGGAAATGGCTAACTCAAAGCCCAAGAAGCAAGGGACAGTATCAAAACAAAACAAACAGGAAAACATTGCAAGAAATACTCTCCCTATCCCACAATCCATTCTGGATATATATGGCTAGATACACAGACGTTACACATGTGTAAACCTACCCTGATATCCTTCCACATCTCAGCACCTTCATTAGCACACACACTCTATACATATACACTCAAATCCAAATACCTTACATATATTATCTGTCTATCCTTTCCTTTATTTTATTTATTTAACCAGTTTTCTATACCACCTTATTCGTCAATCAAAGCGGTTTACATTACGTAATCACTACAAACAGGTACTGGATACATTCCCTCGTCCCCAAGGGGCTCACAATCTATGTGTACCTGAGGCAACGGAGGGTTAAGTGGCTTGCCCGAGGCCACAAGGAGTGCCTATAGGACTAGAAACCCCAGTCCCTCCAGCCTGAGATTGCTGTCCCCAGGTGGGACTTTAACCCCCAGCCCTCCAGCCTGAGGTACCATGTCCTAACCACTAGGCCACTCCTCCCTGGAGTACACATTTTTTCACATCCTTCCCTCTCTGCACCGACTAATACACTATATGACACGCATCCACCTTCCACCATGGATATACTCCCACTCCCAGTTCTCAACCAATCTATATTCCCTTATCTACCCACACAGAGCAGGCACAAACATGCATCAAAAGCTGTTGCCAGCAACAGCTGACATTCTGCGCATGAAGAGCAATATACATTTCATCTAAAACACTTCACCTACTGTCTCAAACTCATTCACACCCCTTTCCTCCCCCTCCATTTCTATCGCTCTCCTATTCTCCAAAACCCTGCCTGACACGGATAGCACAGTTACTTACCTGTAACAGGTGATCTCTGGGAACAGCAGGAATTAGTCCTCACATATGGGTACGTCGGTACCGACGGAGCCTGCACGGGAATGCTCCCCAGCTTCCCAGAATGAAAGCTTTTGGGGCATCCCACAGCGCATGCGCGCTGCCTTCCCGCCTTTCCTACCAACTCTCCTCAGTTCAAGTTTAAAGCTGAGACAATAGAGAGAGAGGAAAGGAAAGACAAAGAGAGATACAACTCCTAGGGGAGGTGGGAGGGTTGTGAGGACTAATTCCTGCTGTTCCAGAGATCACCTGTTACGGGTAAGTAACTGTGCTATCTCCAGGAACAAGCAGGAATGAGTCCTCACATATGGGGACTCCCTAGCTAAGATGCCTGGGAGATCCCCAAGGGTATGAGACCCTGAAGGGTTCCTCGGCTTCCTATGGATCTCAGGCATCCATTCAGGGAAGGAGGGCAGGAGTTGTTCAAGAATGGAACAGGTGTCTGAGGACAGCCTGACCAAACAAGGCATCCCGGCGGGAGTCCTTGCCCAAACAGTAATGGGCTGTGAAGGTATGAACCAAGGCCCAGGTGGCTGCTCGACAGATCTGGTCGATGGACACAGAATGAAGATGAGCCATAGAGGTGGCCATGGCCCTCACATTGTGAGCTGTTACATGGCCCTCCAGAGAAAGGTTCTTACTCTGGTAAGCAAAAGAAATACACTGAGCAATCCAATTGGACAGTGTTCTCTTAGAGACTGGAAGTCCTAAATGAGAAGGATCAAAAGCAACAAAAAGCTGGGAAGACTTTCTATGTTGCTGTGTCCTGTGTAAGTAAAAAGCAAGAGCTCTTTTACAATCTAGAGTATGAAGGTTCCTCTCTGCACTGGATGCATGAGGAGCTGGAAAAAAGACAGGTAAATATACCTCTTGATTAAGATGAAAAGGTGAGACCACTTTAGGCATAAAGTGAGGATTTGTCCTAAGGACTAACTTATCATGATGGAACCTTGTATAAGGTGGATTAGCCACTAAGGCCTGCAGTTCACTGATGCGGCGAGCAGAAGTGATTGCAATAAGGAAAATAACCTTCCAGGAAAGAAATTTCAAGGAGGTAGTGGCTAAGGGTTCAAAAGGTGGCTTCATAAGCTGACCAAGAACCAAATTTAAGTCCCATGCCACCGGAGGAGGTCGAATGGGAGGTTTAGTTAAAGTTAGGCCTCTCATAAATCTTGCAATAAGAGGATGAGAGGAAATAGGTTGTCCATTGATAGGCTTAAGGGATGCTGCAATAGCACTTAAATGGACCCTTACTGAATTCGTCTTAAGGCCTGCATTGGAAAGATGCAGGAGATATTCTAATAGAGAATTCACAGGAAGTGCCAGAGGGTCAAGACCCTGTTGAGCACACCAAATGGAAAATCTTTTCCATTTAAAAGCATAGGAATGCCTAGTGGAAGGTTTCCTGGAAGCATGGAGGATATCTCTCACTTGCTGCGAAAGATTGATGTCTTGAAGGCCTAGGCCTTCAGTAACCAAGCTCTGAGGTGAAGGGACTTGGGGTTTGGATGCCACAAAGTCCCCTCCTCCTGAGACAGAAGGTCTGGAGCAGCTCCCAAGTCCAGGGAGGGGGCTTGGGAGAGATGCAGAAGTAGAGGGTACCACACTTGGCGTGGCCAGCGTGGAGCTATGAGGATCATAGATCCTTGATCTCTCTGAAGTTTGAACAGAGTCTTGGGAATCAAAGGAATGGGTGGAAAGGCATACAGGAAGTCCTGACCCCAATGAAGGAGGAAGGCATCCTTGGCCTGAACTCCCTGACACGTAAATCTGGAACAGAACCGGGGAAGTTTGGCATTCCACGGACTTGCAAATAGGTCTATGTCCGGGGTTCCCCATTCCTGGAAGATTCTGAGTACCTGATTCATATGCAGGGACCATTCGTGTGGAAGCAGAACTCGACCGAGTCTGTCTGCCCAAGAGTTTTGAATTCCTGGGAGGTATACTGCCAGGAGATGGATTTGATGCTCTCTGGCGAAGGCCCATAATCTTAGAGCTTCGTTGCAAAGCGACAGAGAGCCAGTTCCTCCTTGCTTGTTTATGTAAAACATGGCTACCTGATTGTCCGTTTGAATGAGGACTGTCTGGTAGCTGACGAGGGTATGAAAGACCTTGCGAGCTAGGAACACTGCTCGAAGTTCCAAGAGGTTGATATGAAGAGAGATCTCTTGTGGGGACCAAGTGCCTTGGGTGGAGAGGTCCTGTAGATGAGCTCCCCAACCTGTTTGGGAGGCATCTGTTGTGAGGATTGCTTGGGGCAACAAAGGTTGGAAGGGGGACCCCAGCAACAGATTTTGAGTGGACATCCACCATTGGAGAGACCAAAAGAGACGTTTGGAGTTTGCTATTTGGTCTGAGAGAGCTCCTGAAGCTTGAGTCCACTGGGTGGACAAAGTCCATTGAGCTGCTCTCATGTGTAGGCGAGCATAGGGCACCACATGTACTGTGGAAGCCATGTGGCCTAGTAGTTGTAGCATCTCCCGGGCAGTTAAGTGGCTCTTTGACTGAATCTGTGAGGCTAACTGCACTAGACGTTGGCAACGAGCCTGGGGAAGATAGGTTCCTGCAGTAGTAGTGTCCAACCAGGCCCCTATGAATTCTAGGGACTGAGTAGGGGTGAGCTGAGACTTTGGGAGGTTTACCACAAGTCCCAGGTATTGCAGAATGCACCTGGTGCGGTCTAGGGAGATCTGAGCCTCTGACTGGGTTGGAGCTCGGATGAGCCAGTCGTCCAGGTATGGGAAGACAAATATTCCCAGAGTGCGTAGAAATGCAGCAACTATTGCCATGCATTTGGTGAACACTCTTGGAGCAGAGGCTAGACCGAAAGGAAGCACTCTGTATTGGTAATGTTTTCCCTGGAACAGAAAACGTAGGAATTTTCTGTGAGATGGATGGATAAGGACATGAGTGTACGCATCCTTGAGATCTAGAGAACAAAGCCAATCCTGACTCTGTAGGTATGGAAGGAGAGTGCCTAGAGAAAGCATCTTGAACTTCTCCTTGCATAGAAATTTGTTCAATTCTCTGAGATCTAGAATGGGTCTGTATCCCCCTGTTTTCTTTGGAATGAGAAAGTAGGGGGAGTAAAACTCTGACCCCTGTTGAAGAAGAGGAACTTCTTCTATGGCCCTCTGGGCCAGAAGGGTGGTTACCTCCTGATCCAGAAGGTCGAGGAGAGATGTGGGAGAATTGAAATGTCTCACCATGGTGAAGGGAGGAAGGTCTGAGAAATGAAGTTTGTAGCCCTCTCTGATGATGGAGAGGGTCCACTGCTCTGATGTGATTTGCTCCCATCTGGGAGCAAAATGAGCTAACCTTCCTGGAATGGTAAGAAGTTCTGGCTGTTGTAGAGCCAGAAAGGTTAAGTTCTCTAGTATCAAGTCAAAAACCCTGAGGGGCTTGGGACTGCTGGGTTGCAGCAGCCCCTGCAGGTTTAGGCCTGGCCTGTTTAGGTTGCTGACGCTTAGTAGCAAAGCGACCTGTAGAAGATTGTTGACCAGAAGTGGAAGGAAATCTGCCCTTCTTGTAAAAAGACTTTTTAAAAGATTTCTTCTTGGCCGGAGTGGAGGTAGACTTAGAAAGTCTATCCAGAGCAGCATTTTCTGCGTCCATTAGAGTGGCTTTAATTTGCCACTCTTTGCCAAATAGATTTTCATCTGTACAGGGCAGATTTCCTAAACCATCTTGAACCCAGGGTTCTAGATCAGAAGCCTGGAGCCAAGCAATTCTACGAGCAGCTATAGCAATGCCTGAGGCTCTGCTGCCACCTTCAAAAGAATCAAAGGCTGCCCTGTTGGAAACCTTTGAAATGTCTTGAGTATGCTTAAGCCAAAGAAGGAACTCATCCCTTTTATCCTCTGGAATAAAAGGGAGAAAGTTGTGCAGTTTTTCTGCAACCTCCTTCAGAAACATACCCATATAAAGGCTGTATGAATTGATTCTGGCAATAAGCATGCTAGCTTGGAAGATTTTCCTACCAAAAGCATCCAAAGTCCTGCATTCTCTTCCTGGGGGAGTAGAAGAGTGTCTTTTGGTACTCTTTATCCTCTTCATAGCTGACTGCACCACAATGGAGTGGTGAGGAAGCTGAGATTTTTGAAATTCAGGAGAAGGAGGGACACGGTACATAGTGTCCAATCTACAAGAATGAGGAGAAAGGGTGAGAGGAGTCTCCCACAATTCAATCAAATGTTCTTGAAGAATTTCATGAATTGGTAAGGTGACTGCCTCTCTGGGAACCTTAGAGTATCCCAAAATATCTAATTTTTTTGCTCTAGGTTCTTTTTCAGAGGTTACTGAAATAGAGAGTCCTTTAGCTACTTCTATTATGAAGTCTTGAAAGGACAAATCCTCTGGAGGAGAAGAAGGCTCCTCAGGAAGAGTAACAGATACTTCAGGGGACTCATCTGATGAATCAGAATCATCAGAAGAATCGAAGTATCGTCTGCTTGATTCCAAAGATCGATAGGCGTATCGATCGGTACTGACATCGGGTGTCCCCGGTACCGGGTCGGTACCGAGAAAGAGCCCAGGACAGGGAGCCGGAATCGGTCTCCTGGCCGATGCCGATGCAGCCGGTACTGGCATCGAAGTTGGTATCGGTACCGGCATCGGTACCGACAACGGAGCTTGTTGTGGTACCGACGGCGTCGCAGCCTTGATGAAAGCCAGTATAGCCTGCTGCATGGATTGCACAGTGTGATCCATGGACGCCACGACTGCCTGGATGTCGGTACCGGGAGATTGTGCCGGTACCCCAGAGCAGTCTAACAGGTGATCGGTCGAGGCCGTGCCATCGATGTCAACCTGTAACCCCATAGAAGGAGCTTTGGAAGCCGGAGCTTCCCGCCGGGGTTGTTTGGCTGGGGCAGGATCCTCAAGGGCAAGCCCGGAGGCATCTCGATGCTTAGAGGGAGATTTGCCCTTCGAGGACCTGCTAAAAGTATGTTTGGTTACCTGAGACCCATCAGGAGAGGAAGACCTGGAAGATGTCGATGCCACCGCCGGTGCATCTGTGGGAAACAACACATGGAGCTTGGCTGCCCAGTTCTGTAACCCTCGTTTAGACATTAGGGAGCAGGCTTGGCAATCCGGAATGGAGTGTTCAGGCCCCAAACATTTAAGACACCATTCATGGGTGTCTGTAACAGAAATTGTACCGCTATACTTGGTGCATTTTTTGAAACCAGAGGCTGGTTTATCCATAGAGGAAAATTTCTTGTGGGCCTGTAGGCCTAAGAAAAGAAATAAACTAAGTGAGGGAAGAATATATATATATATTTTTTTTTTTTTTAAAGAAAAGAAAATACCGGTGGTACCGGTCCGGCATCGGGGAAGGCAGACACGCGACCAAAGAAATAAATTAAAATAAAGAACTTCTTCAGCGGTGACAGGAATACGACCTGCTGGCTCCGCAGAAAAGAAGAACTGAGGAGAGTTGGTAGGAAAGGCGGGAAGGCAGCGCGCATGCGCTGTGGGATGCCCCAAAAGCTTTCATTCTGGGAAGCTGGGGAGCATTCCCGCGCAGGCTCCATCGGTACCGACGTACCCATATGTGAGGACTCATTCCTGCTTGTTCCTGGAGATAGAAGAGGTCAAAAGCCACGGAGCTGGGGCACACGATGCTGAATGCCGGCAGCGTAGAAGGATAGAAAAAACACCATTCAGATTTCAGTATCCCAACAAGAATTAGGGAAAATGGGGGGGGGGTTTATTACTGGGCCTGGGGTTAACCAGAGCTGTGAAAAGAGGCAGTCTGGGAGCTACAGTGCCAGGGTTAAAAAGCAGTGCATAGCTCTGCAATTATACATCGCCCCACATTAGAAATATCCCAGGCTTAAAACTGCTCCAAAGGGGGAAGAGGAGAGAGAAGAGACCATCAGAGGGCCAGGCACAGATGGACTGACATGTAAGCAGCAAGGAAAACTGAGGCTAGCACATACGAGAGCAGGAAAAAAGAGACAGAAATGACTAACAAGAGGCAGAGTAAAGCAGTAAGCTGACCAGTGAATAAAAAGAGAGATACAGAGAACAAGGCGATAAAGTAATGTTTGATTACCCTTCCAGAAACTTACAGGAAATGCACATCAACTCTACTCAGCTCAGAACTCATTAACTCATCTTTTGGGGAAACTGCTAGGTACCATTCCCACAAGAGCGAGGTATCCCACAAGGATCATCTCTCTCGGCTTTACTTTTTAACATTTATCTACACCCCATCTGCACAATCTTCAAATGCCACAATCTAAAATATTTCATCTATGCAGATGATATCATGTTGTTCACCCCATGTGACGTAGCTAACCCTAATTACGATGTAATCGCAATTTGTATCACTGAAGCTGAACAATGGCTGCGCTCAATTCATATGGATATAAATTTCAAAAAGACTGAAGCACTCTTTGTATCCAGAAACTCTAATTTCACCCCCCTCCCCCATCTGTTGTCAATCTATTAAACATTACCCTCCCAGTCAAGTCCGAAGTAAAATACCTAGGAGTTACTCTGGACAAAACCCTAAGCATGACACAGCACATAAAACAGACTGCTAAAACTATATTTTTTAAACTTAGAACCATCCAACATCTCAGACCACTTATTGACATTAGCGACTTCAGATCAGTTGTCCAAGCCTTGATAATGCCACACATAGATTTCTGTAATGGCTTATTACAGGTTACATCTAAGAAGAATCTACTCATCCTCCAAAGGGCCCAGAATGTTACTGCTCGGATCATTTTTAAAGCCAAACTTTCTGACCACATCTCTCCAATTTTATATGCCCTCCACTGGTTACCTATCCACAGTAGGATATAATACAAAACACTAGTCACCATTTTTAAGCTCGTCAATGATATAGCCCCTTCACACCTATCAACATTAATCAAGTCCCCTTCAGAAACTAGAATAAGAAGAAGAGCAAACCTCAATACATTGCTAATTCCTGACTCTCTGAAAAAGATGAAACAGATAACAACTAATACTGCCTTTTCTTTCTATGCCCCCTGACAATGGAACAAATTACCTTGTAATCGAGAGAGATTAAAGACCTTAGTTCCTTCAGGAAAGAACTAAAAACATACCTGTTCATCCAACACTTTCATGAATTACAACCTACACTTGAGCAAAGGGCACAAGTCTACGCAACTCAAATATCACAAGCATACCCAACCTAACTCAAAACACACTTTCCCATACTTCAATGCAATGCAATGTGTGCCTTCGAGTCAGTCCTGACTCCTGGCGACCCAGAAGCTCCTGGGTTTTCTTGGCAGTGTCACCGGAAGTAGATTGCCAGGCCTTTCTTCCGAGGCAACTCATACTGAATGTTAGTCAGTCCTAGAATGACTGTTGTAAATAATCTCTTTGTTGTTGAATTACATACTTCAGTATGATTAATTTCTTTCAACCAATTGTAAATAGTTAATGCAAATAATCTCTCTGACTGTTGTTGAATTACATACGTCAGTATGATCAATCTCTCTCAACCAATGTAAATAGTTAATACGTTTATAATTATTTTTTAGGTTCCTATGTAACAAATTTTCCACTGTTAATGTTCCATGTAATGTTAATTTTTTTGACATGTTCTCTGTAAACCGCTCCTGATCTCTGGAAGGGGCGGTATAAAAAAAACGCACAAATAAATAAAATAAGTACGTATGATCTAGATTGGCCACTGTTGGAAACAGGATGATGGACCTTGGTCTGACTCAATATGGCATATCTTATGTTCAGAACACATGCAGACAGTTTAGATTTGAACCAAGTCATAAGACTTAAGAAATAGCTTTCACTCTTCCTTCCCTACTAAAAAACATAATTACAAGGGAAATCTGGAGACAGTGAGCCAATGTCTACATGGAGCAGGATTTAATGAGGATCTGCAGGTTACAAGACACACCCGTTGTTAAGAGAGAATGGTGCTGCTAGTGCAACCAAAGGAAGCTCTTAGATACCTTAATGTTTCTTTGAAGGAACATAAAAGGCATTTGAAAATGTCTGCCCTAAATTATGAGCCCTATCCAGAGCACAAAATGTAATCATTTCAAAACTTTCGGCACATTGTGTTCATCTAAACGCTAAAAAAATAAATTTAAAAAAAGCAGTAATGTCACACTCGTACGCCACCGAACCCAGAACATTCTTTATTAAAATCAGGGGGGAACAAAAAAAAGAATGCTTCTCCTTAGACATTCATACAAATCTACATAACTACGAAATTGCAACCATTCCACTCTACTGGTCACAAACTGGGCCCAATGTGAACTATCGAATGTTACTGTTTCATAAATCCCCCTTCACACCTGCCTCATGCCCAGTCATCTCCAATGAGTTTTATGGGGGTGCCCCAAAACTGCCCTGATGACTCTGCAGCCCATCAGCTCCTCAGGATAACCCCCATGAATATGCATAAGGTAAATCTGCTTAAACTGGAGATTCAATACATGTAAATGTTTCATACATATTCATTGCCGACACCCTGAAAAAACAGGGGCTCACCAGGACAGGTTTGGGAAGCAATTCCTAATGACCCAAGAAATTACTGGTGTCAGCTCCTTATATTGCACAAGTGTCTGTAAAAGCTGGTAGAAAAACATACACCTCAACTTGCAAGAAAGGAACCCTAGTTTTGACTGAGCTGGAAGACTTAAAGGGAAAGAGGAAACTGATAGGCTCAATCCCCTTACTCGCTCCCCCTCTCCACCCCCCCTCCAAAAAAAAAGCCTGTGTCTTCAAACAGGACCCCAACACCATTCCATTGATAATGTATCAAAGAAAGGCATGCAGTCACTTCCATGGTGGATAGTCTTACAAACAATTTCAACATTTGGGCACTGCAAGGCACCTTTTAACAGACGGAGGAGAGTGATCAACGAATCTACTGTACGTCCAAGTGAGGATGCGTTATATTTTCTGACTTGGCAGTTTCTTGAGATGTTAAAGACAATTATTCTAATTCGAGGCCCTTGGTAAACCCTGGATAATATCTGAACTTCTCATTTATTTGCTCCTAAAATTTCTTCAGTTAGTTAAGTTCTTGGGGGTGTTATTGTTTAATGAGCTGTGTTTTTATTTTCTTGTTTAATAGGCCAAACTTATTTACTGCAGCCCACTCAGGAGTTCTATAAAAGCAGGGCAATCAAACGTGAATAAAAAGGAAATAACGACAGCTGGGCAGAAAGGGGCCATGCAACTTTCGGAGGGTCACAGACAGAGCAGGAATATAGACCTACATCTTCAACCTCAGCAGACTACCCGTCACTCCTGAGAGCAGTGAAGACACATCACTTCTTGTCTGTCAATTGGTCTATTCCAGTGCCCAGCTGGCCAGGTCTGTGCTTGTAGACAGCAGGTTGGATCTTGCCAACCTGAGTTCCTGAGAGATTGAAGGCTTGCTCCTAAACAGAAGAACATGAGTCATATCAAGTGCTGTCAAGTGGATTAATTTTAGCTGTCGGTGTTGCTGGGCATCGAGCACTTTTAACTGCAGACCACTTAAGAAATCTCTCACTGGGCTTGTTGAGAACTCTACCACCTCCTGTCTACGGGCACACTAGGTCAAAGCCCAACAGCAGGAGATGAGGAAAAGTGACCTGAGAGACATTTGCCAGCTTAAGCTTGATAAAGAAAACAGCTTAGCCCAAAAAGGCAGCAAGTTGTGCTTTCCAGCAACCCTCTTCAGGAGCTGGAGAGGTTTCTTTCATGCTTAATAAAAGGATTCTTTTCATGCTCTGAGCAAAGTAGTCCTATGGGACATAGCCACTTTTCCAATTACAGATTATCAAGACAGCCTCAGTATGGAATATTTCAGGACAGAGGGAACATGAGAACACGTTCGCCCTTAGAACACTGGAAGCGACATCGACAGTCTTACTGCCTTCTTTTGATGTCAGGGGTGCACCGCTGCCTTGTTTTATGAGTTTCGCACAACATGAAAGGTTCAGCGTGTTTTACAGAGTTCAATCAATGTGCAACACAACCATCGTCAAATCTTTCAAATGCTGAAGAGAGATGTGAGCAAACCAATCGTCCACAGCATGTTTTTCCGTACGCCGGGGTCACCTATGTACCACTTGTACGTCTCAAGAATCTTTGCAACAAGACCTGAAGACGGCAGTCCCAGCACAAGTAGTCGCAGTCACATCCACGTCCATAAACACGAACGTGGCATCAAGCTTAACCCGTCTCTTCAGTTTAGCAAAGATGACAGAGAAAAAAAGAACCTGCAGCACCACATCTGCTCAGGAATTATACACACACAGCCCACTGCTTTCTCACTCTCTGTTCAATACAGTACTAATCCATTTTCACAATGTTTAGACATTTATCTGATTTTTTTCAGATTTGTCTCCTGGAAAGCTAATTTTGTTAACCCAGCAGAAGCTGTCAGACTTGATTTCTGCTGTGGGATCCTGATGCCACCCAATTTCAAAGAGGTTAAGCAAGTTCAGTTTCCCTCAAATGTGAAAAGCAGTGCGTTTTGCTGAAAACATTAACATATTTTCACTCCTCAGTCTCTCCTTCCAGGGGAACGTCTCATCCTTCACCTAATCATGTTATATTTATGAATAAAATACCAGTTTAAAAGGGAAATAACCATTTTTCTTCTCTCTAGAAAATTTGCTTCTACCAAACCACTCAAGCGGCATTTATCAGTAATTGGTCCTAGAAAATGAAACTTAGGGATGTATTGGATATAGCCACAAATTATGGAGAAAGAAAGGATTTTAGCCTGGGTAGTGTGATAATTTAGCCATTGAAACCTAGTGTGCTCTTCCCTCCCCAAAGCCCTAAACCGAAAAATTCCCTCCCCCACCTGGAACTCACACACTCTTCCCATGAAATACCACTATATAAAAAATAAACCTAATTTCAGTACCCCCCCCCACCCCCCATGGAATTTCAAATGTGACAAAAGCTTTTTCCTGGTCCTCCACATGCCATGCTGTATAATTTCACACTCGTGCCTGGTGCCTGGAGGAGCTTATGGGAAATGGGCAAGGATATTGATTTAGGTAGGCAAATCATCTGTAGCCACTTGAAGGTCTGGTTTCAAAAACCCTTGAGTGCCTGATCAGATTTTAGCCAACTAAGTTAAGCCTAGGCAACATTTCATCCCCAACTTAGCCAGTTAGGCTGTAGCTAAAAAGTCTCCCAAAAACAGAACCGGTTAATATCTAGTTGGCCAAACTGGGTAATAAGGGCATTCTGAAAGCAGATCCTTTAAATGAGCAATACTGCAGATGCACCTCAGGCATGCGGGGCAAGCATGGGTGCAATGATGCACAGCATGGCAGCATCCAGTCTGCAAATCCCATTATAGAGGGGTAAATGATGACCAACAGACTGAGGTTTTCCTCTTGATGGGACATGCATTGCCCCTGAATGCAAGGCAAACTCAGGAAGAAACAAAAGTAAGACCTGCAATATCCTCACCAGGTCTTTCTGTGCCATTCTTGCATAAAACCAATTTGCTTCAAACTCATTTCCATAGCATTGTTTTTGCATGCTAGAAGCAGTGGGCACTGGTTTCGAATTCCAAGCACCAAGTCTGTGAAGGCAACAGCATCATTTTTTCCCAGAATATTGAAAGACAAAACAAATGTAGTTAAAGCATTTTAAATTAAAGCCGCTTGTTTCCAAGATATCCACGTTCTATTGTACTCCTGCCTTGGACGCCTCCACTGTCTCCAGCTCTGACAGATAAATTCCTTTTGCTATGTAAATGCCAGGAGCAAGAAAGATTAGTGGCCAGGGCCCTCTGCCAGCTAAATGAAACAGCAGTTAAACATGGAAGCTCCTCTTGAGAGACCTCAGAAGCTTTGATTAGGACCTCCAAAAACGAAAGTGCCTTAAATTTAGATGGTCAGTAATTCACCTCCAAGAAGTTAAAAGCAGTGTGCACCCCTTCACAGAGGTCTTCTGAAGGGCATGACTTACAGCTCCTGCCCTCCTATGTCCTTGCACATCCTGTCAGCCAGGGCTGAGCATGCCAACAGGATGTCAGTAAAGAACACACTACTTAAGCAAAGAGGTAAAAGGAGCATATGCTGAATGATAAACTGAACTTTCTAAAGTATTCCAGCAGGAATGGTGGGTCCTTTCTATCAGGATGTGGGTGACCTACAGAATAAGCAAATGTACTAGTCTCCCACTTTGGGCGCCAAGAATAGGAACGAGGTGCTTTGGCAGAGCTGGGGGATCTTAATACTGGAATAAGAAGAGCAGGAATGAGATGTTCTGGCAGAGCTGTATGTATATGGGGGGTGGGGGGTGGGGGGTGGTCTCCGTATCACAACAGCAAGAGGCATTACAGAGCGGGAGTGAAGCTCATTGGCAGAGCTATTGGGGGGAGGGGGGTCAGGAGATTGCAGTAACAGGTGGTGCTGCAGAGCAGAACTGGGCGGAACTGGCAGAACTGAAGGCGGCAGGGAACTCTCTGTACCAGAACAGCAGGGGCGCTGCACAGCAGGAGTCAAGTGCACTGATAGAGCTGGGGGGGAAGGAGCAGGATCTCTGTACTGGAATAGCAGGGAGTGATGCAGAACCGGACTGAGGTGCAGGGGCTAGACAAAATGTGTTGCTATATGGTTTCCCACCAATTCTACACTACTGTAGTTGATCCCTGTAATCAGCAGTTTATTTGGTTGCACTTAAAAATGTGGTGAAAATTTTGTAGCCCCAGTTCAACTCTTTTTTTTAACATTTAATGATCATATTTCTGTGCCGATATAGGCATGTTTTATATCCTTGAGGAAATTTGCTCTTTGAGTTCAACATTGGATCAGAAAGACAGACACACTGTTATACGCCCTAGTACTTAATCATTTAGACTACTGTAATTCTCTCTTTATTAGTTGAAATCTGTCCTCAGTTAGGAGATTGCGGGTCATAGAACTCAGCCATTCATATCCTTTTTAATGCTTGTAGATATGACCATGTTTCGCCTTTGTTTATGGAATGTCATTGGCTTCTCATTTTTTTTTATAGGATAAAGGTATAAATTGGTTTTCACCAATGAAGCTTTATATTCAGAAACTTCTCTCTATTTGGCCAAGCTTTTAGTTCCATATCAAAAAACGTATTGGTCATTCCTTCGTCTAAACTCATTCATTATGAGCATAGACACCAATTCTCCTTTTGCTGTTTGGCTCCTTCCTATGGAACTCATTACCATTTTATCCGAGGACTGAGGCATCACTGACAAACTTTAAGGTCCAATTAAAACTCTTGTTTTTCACTATGGCCTTTTGAGCATTTAATAACTTATTCTCATTGTTGACGGCAGCTATGGCACTGTTTGGATCAAGCTGCAAATTTTGCTGTCATCTATTCTACATTTCAACACTTATTCTTTTCTATTTCCTTTTTCTATTTCTATTTTAATTTTGTAATGATTTTGTAAACTACTTTGTTGTTATTGTCGAAAGGCGGTAGAGAAAGAAACCAAGTAAAGTAAATCAAGATCTAGAAGTGTGGTATATTAAAAACAAACTGGAGAAATTTGTGTTGTTTTTTTTTACTCAATGAAGAATTAAGCCCTGGAATTCATTATTGGAGGATGTGGTAAAAGCAGTTAAAGGTAGAGTGATTTAAATTAAAAAAAGATTTGGACAAATTCCTGGAAGAAAAGTCCATAAAGCATTATGTCAGG
The DNA here is from genome assembly GCA_033557465.1 of Ichthyophis bannanicus. Classification (NCBI taxonomy): domain Eukaryota; kingdom Metazoa; phylum Chordata; class Amphibia; order Gymnophiona; family Ichthyophiidae; genus Ichthyophis; species Ichthyophis bannanicus. The sequence goes on along the minus strand of CM066041.1, from coordinate 179,488,818 downwards.
CTTGGGGGAAGGCATTATGTCAGGCTTGGGGGAAGGCATCGCTTCTCCCTGGAGGTGAGCAGCAGGGAATACGGGATCAATCTGTTTCTGGGATTCTAGCAGATGGAGTGGAGGAGTGGCCTAGTGGTTGGGGCAAGGTACTTCAGGCCGGAAGGTCAGGGGTTCAAATCCCACGAGAGGACAGCAACCTTGGGCCGGAAGGACTGGGGTTTCTAGTCCCACAGGTGCTCCTTGTGGTCTTGGGCAAGCCACTTAACCCTCCATAGCCCATGTTCCCTGTAAAATAGTTATCTCCAAGTTATAATGCCCTGTTCAATGTAATTTCAGTTTGTTCAATGTAAACCGCACCGATGCAGAATAGCGCGGTATATAAGAGAATATAATAAATAAATAAATAAAATACTTGTAACCTGGATTGGCCACTGCTGGCTACAAGCTATTGACCTCACCCATTACAGCAGTTCTTTTGTTCCAGTGGCAGTTCAAGGTGAGCTACATTCAGAAACACTAAGTATTTTCCTATCCCCAGAGATCTTACAATCTAAGGCAATAGAGGATTAAGTGACTTACCCAAAACGCTCAGGAGCAGCAGTGGGATTTGAGCCCCGACCTCCCTGGTCCTCATCCCCTGGCTCTAACAACGAGTCTAATCCTTATGTTCTTATGTACCACTGAACCGCCAATGGCACGATAAGCCCCAGTGCTAAAACCTACTGGACAGTTTTGGTACGGATATACATAGTGGTCACTTCCATTTCTGTGAAATCACTTGGTTTTGCTTTACTGCAGGGCATCAGTCTGCATTATGGCTTGTTTGAAGAAAACTCTGTGCATTGAACGAGTGTCTTTCAATGGACAGAAATGGCTCCATTTAAAACCCCCGAACCTATTTCATGCAACACTTGCTAGGGATATCCATGAGGAACTGATAGCCAGAACAAATGCAACTTCACAGGAAAAAAAATTAAATAATTCTTTCCATCCATTACAATGCTCTGGCCAATAAAATGTAGCCCAAGGACAAGCGTGCCTAAGAACATAAAATCCAATAGCTTGTATTCACAATTACAGAAGGATTTCACAGTAGTGCCTTCATTTTACAGTACTTTCCTCTTGTGGATAAAACAGTTGATGGCATTTCAGCAAATTATACAGCAAAACCCACTCAGTCATCCATAAGAACCTTCAGATCTTAAGAAAGGAGGAGAGAGAATACGGAAGGAAGACAGATAAAAGGACTAGTCTCAATCTGTGAGATCATAAAATATACATTTATGGAACACTGCTCAGGCTTCATATATATTCAAGAGCAAAAGGGCAATCTTTGTGTTTCGTACTTTATTAATCCAAATGTATTCTTCAGATTATCACAGAGAAGAGAAGGGGTAGGGTGGGGTGGGCAAGACCAGTCTTCAACAGCAAAAACTAATGAGGTTTTCAGGACAACCCTAAAGAACGAACGCTTTGCATACACTGGAATCAGCACACGCATATCTTTCACATGCATGTTCATCAGGGATGTCCTGAAAACCTGACCCATTTGTGCCTTCAAGGATCGGGAGTTGCCCTTCCCTGTCAGAGTATCTGCACCAACAGTTACCATACAAACTAGTGCTCAATATCAGTACAGTATTTCCAACTTTTATATTTGTTTAATCTAATATAAGAAACACAAAATCATTTTCACACACAAGATGCTGACTTTCTTCTGGGTTTGGAGTGCTAGCAAAGCAAGTGCATTCAATGTAATAAACTCTTCAATAAGTCTGGTAAACCCCTGCTCTCAGCCAGCCTCAGAGCTTCTTAACACCCCACTACCCAAGAGATTGCCTGCAGGCTCTAAACAGCTCAGCCTCCGCTGCACTTTCAGTGTAAAATTAGGCACTGAGATTTTGCTCAGCCTGCGCACTGCTTCAATAATCCGGTTCAAAGCCCTTCACAGGAAGTTCTGAGGATGCAAGGCATGGCAGTTCAAAGACTATGAATAATTCATGCCCAAATAAGATGCCCACTAGAAGCGGGATAGCTGGAAGAAATTTCTTGCTGTTTATGAAAGGTTACCATAGTTGGGGGCTCACTGCTTATCATTAACCGTGCATAAATCTGGAGCCAATTACCAGTCTATGTTCATTTTGCAAACATTCATAGTGTCGTTATGTACAATGTCACCATATGCTTTATGACTTTCTTACAACCTCTCTACAGATCTGTGAGGTTTCAGCTGACTTGCTATCCAATTACAGTCAAACCTCGGTTTTCATTATTAATCCGTTCTAAGAAGACTGACTAAAACCGAAACGTACGAAAACCGAAGCAATATTTCCCATAGGAAATAATGTAAATTCAATTAATCCGTTCCAGACACCCAGCTCCTGTCACTTCTCTCACCTGCCCGATCGTCCACAGGACAGCAAACACACAGATATTGTACTGTACGGCACTGCAACATCTCCTGCTTACATTGACAGCTACCCTGCTACCTCCGAGCCTGAGGGGGCGCTCCAGAGAACAGGCAGGCGGTGGAGAGATCGGGGCCTTCCTCTCTGTGCAATCCTTGGCTCTTGACTCTGACTCTTGCTCAGCTGACTTTCGCTTCAACACGCGATCGGTGAGTCCGGGGGGTAGTGCTGCCGGGACTGGGGAGGCACATGGAGGCTGGCAATTTGTCCACATTCCTGCCCTTGCCCATAGGAGGAGCAGCACCAGCCACTATTGGGACCATCAGCTGTTCAGTAACACAACGAAAACCGAGGCGATATCCGATAACCGAGACAACATCTCAGTCAGAAAAGACGTCGAAAACCGAAACGTACGAAAACCGGGGCCAACGAAAACCGAGGTTTGACTGTATTACAAGTGCCTGCATCTGTAGCAGTCTTGAGTCTCCCTCAACTCATTGCATAACCTTCCTGCTCTGTGAACTACAACACAACAGGATGCTCCATGTTTCCTCATCTTGTGCTGAAATGGGGTTTTCCACAAAGAATGGTCATGACAAAGCACTCTACTTTACAACTGGGATGACAAACTTACTCTAAGATGATCTGCATGAATGGCACCGCCATTCTGCTGTTCTTACAGCAATGATTTTCAACCCAGTCGTTGGGGCACCCCTTGCCAGTCAGGTTTTCAGAATATTCATAATAAATATACACAAGATAGATTTACATACAACTGAGGTAGCACATGGAAATCTCTCTCATATATAATCATTGTGGATATCTTGAAAACCAAACTGGTTGGGAGTGAATCAGGGGGTGTGACCAAGGACCCCAATTTCACACACACACACCCCCATCAATATTGAAGACACTGAACTATAGGTCAAGTCACAAGTTAAATATCTCAGAGTCATTCAGGATCACCAACTGAACTTTCAACCACATATAAAGAACACCACTAAGAATATCTATTTCAAGCTGAGAACCCTCCACAATCAATGCCCCCTCCTCTCCCCTGAGAGCTTCTGCGCAGGCTTCCATTATCCCCTACTCGACTACTGCAACTCCATCCTTCAAGAACTTCCCAAAACTACCACCGCTCCACTACAGCTAGCCCAGAACACAGCAGCACACACCATTGCTGGAGCCTCCAAAACACACCCACATCACTCCCATATTGAAATCCCTCCATTGGCTTCCCATAGCATCAAGAATCAAACACAAAGCTCTCACTATTATCCATAAGGCACTTAACACTACCACATCCGAGCACCTTCAAACACTCATCTGATGCCCAAACTCCAATAGACCATGCAGACAAATCACGCTCAACCTTCTTCATCTGGCACCTCAAGTACGTAAGAGCACACAACATGCCCGAATGAGAGTCTTCAAACTTTACATTCCCATCCTCTGTAACACTCTACCTCCTACACTACAAAGCATCTAGTCACACCAAGTCTTCAAGAGACACCTTGAGACCTCTTTGAAGAGCACTACGGCACATCCCCTCCAACTGAATCCCAGCAGGAAAACCTGCCACTCTCGTAGATCATCCCCCTATTCTCCCCTCCCCCCTTCCTAATGAGCCATCTGACATCTTGTTCTGCCTTACACCAAGTATTACCTTTTACGCCCCGTCTTTTGTATAAAAAGTTCTTTATTAACACCTTGTTCATTGTATAATAAGCTCTAATGTGATAACAATCCTGCATGCTCCCTCAATCCCCCTGTGATACTCCGTTCTACGTTCAATATGTTCGATGTAACCCGCATGCCCTTTGTTCAATGTAAACCGTTTTGGCTGGTAGAAAAAATGGTATATTAAAAACAGTTTAAATAAATACATAAATAAATAAACTAAACTAAACCAGAGCAATTTACTCTACCTGAACAACATAATAGAGCTGGCTATCCAGCCTGTTTCAAGTCTAAGCTGGAGGTTTTGTGGCAAATCTCTGCCTCCTATAGGAAGCCATGGCATCCTTTGTGGATTCTATGCAGGGATTGTTCACAAAAGCTGTCAATCAGCAAGAAGTTCTCAACTTATGAAGGCCAATAAAACAAACAAAAATATTAGTCCAATAAAAAGTTGTCACCATTATATAATAATACATTTCCTGATTAGCTTTATAAAGCTAGTGACAATTAGAAGAGTCATGTTCACAGATGCATTTTTGGGAGGTACCACCATCGGGCAGCAAATTAAACCATATGCCATTAGGCGGGACTCTTGGCAAGTAGGGAGGTTTCACCAAATTTCAGGTGGATGAAACATAATAAAAGTTGACATTGAAGGAAAATATCTACTGTTAGGGAAGGAAGATGGGTGAAGTGTGAGAAGATTAATAACAAACTAATAGACAGCATTGACTTTACGGCACTTAAAAAAATTGTCTAAGTATGCTGAGAAATCAGTACCAAATCTTGCAAACCACAGCTCTGTTCAGTATGTGTCATTCATGAGTAATACACTGTCCTGGGCAAGAGTTACTCTGCACATACTGTAAGTACCTACTAGATATGTACCCCAGACAGCCAACTTACTTTGAACCCTGCATACAACAAACTGATTCACAATACAACGTGCCTGCGTAAACTGTGCTTGAGTATCAGAAGTGATAGAGACAAGAGGCACATTATAGGCTAACCAGTTTATTGAAGCATAAGCATACCAACCCCACACTGTCTGAAATGTGTGTGTCGTATGGTATTTGTTTACTAAAATTTCACTCGGACACCATAACTGTTCTAATCTGCTCATTACCTCTGCTCTCATGGGCACCTCTGGTTGTCTCCACTTAGCCATAAGGGCCATACATGCCGCCCTTATATAGTAACCCAGGAACATTTCTAGATTTTTATCACCCTGATCATGTAATTCATTCAAAATTGCCATCGATGCTTCCATTTTTACTTGGACCTTGGTTATCTCAAAAAATAACTGCTCTAGTTCTATCCACATTTTTTGTACTTTTGAACAATCCCACAATAAATGCTTTTGATCCCCCTGCTCCCCACATTTCTTCCAGCATTTCCCATCTTCTCTCTTGTTAATCGGCTTATTCTGGTAGGGGTCCAGTACATTCAATGGCAAATTTTGATACCGTTTTCTAAATATGCTGTGCCCGGTGCTAACCTCCGAGCCCATTCCATTATAGCCTTCCCAGTCTTGCCCCAGGGCCAGGAGATCTTTTTCCCCAACGTTGGTGACCCCCCATCATTCCCCCTTCATTTCCGATTAACCCTTAATATAACAAAGATACCAATCTTTTCGGCAGCCCTTCCTTTGCCATAATCTACTCAAATATCGTTGCCAGTACTTGTAAATCCCTTTGTATTTCTGTCCTCTGCAAAAAAAAATGATGAATTTACACATAGGTAAAATAATCACTCTCTTTCAGACTAAATCTCTCCTGGAGGATCTCAAAAGGTATCCCCCCATTTTCAGATAACAATTGCCCTATACTCCACAATCCCTTGCTCCCCCATTCCTTGAATGTTCCACCCTCTAGTACTGGTGGGAAATCTTCTAGGCCCATCATAAAGGCTCTCCTCTAATATTTCTTGCCAGCCATAAGCTTCTTTCTGGTCCCTCCCTGACCCTGAATGGGTTCTCATTCTCCTCCTTCCCCTTTCTATATTGAGGATCCCAGATCCAAAATTCTGCTTTCCCTGGTGCTGACCTTTCTACTTGTTCCATTTGTACCCACTGTGGTACTTTGCCCTCTCCTTTCCTTGCTACTAACACTCAAAGTTGGGATGCCTTGTAATATTGTTCAATACACGGCACTCCTAGACCCCATCCTCTCACTTCATAAAAATGGTTTGTTATGACACCCTGGGCGCTTTCCCCGCCCATATAAAGTCCATGATCAAGTTCTGGAATTTCTTTAAATACACCTTAGGAACAGCACACGGTATTGAGCTGAAAAGAAATAAGATCCTTGTGAGAACAGTCATTTTAATTGTGGCTATTCTCCCTAGCCATGAGAGTGATATCCCCTTCCATTTTTGTAAATCTCTTTTTAATGTCCCTAACAATGGCTCATAGTTCCATTCATTAAAATACTTAATAGTGTTTCCCAAATGAATTCCTAAATATCAATATGTGCTCTTAATCCCTTTAAAGGGGAACACATCTTGTATTCTTCCTTTCCAAGTCTTTGGGGAGGTGAAATCCCAATATCTCTGTTTTGTTTAGGTTTATTTTATATCCAGAGACATCACTATATGCCATAATTTCTTTCATTGATACTGGTAATGTGGTAATTAGTTCTCGTAACGTAAAAATCATATCATCTGCAAAGAGTGCAATTTTGGATTCTTCTGTCCCCATCTGAATCCCTTTGACGTCTGGTTGTCCTTTTACCCTTTATGCCAGTGGTTTGATCACAAGGGCAAAGAGCAGTGCTGATAGAGGGCAGCCGCCCTGTCTTGTACCTCTCCCTAAGCTAAAGGCTGCTGAATAACTGCCATTCACCCATATACAAGTATTAGGGTTGGCATACAGTGCCCGAATCCACCCAATAAAATTACTCCCTAACTCCATACAGTTTAATAACCGCAGCATGAAGGGCCACTCTACCCTCTCAAATGCCTTTTTAGCATCTACAGTGATAAATACTGCTTGTTTACCATTCCTTTGAAACTGCCTTGTCAAATTCCCAATTTTCCTGATGCTATCTCCTCCTTGCATACCCTTTACAAATCCTGTTTGGTCCTGATTCACCAACTTAGGTATCACCCTTTGCAATCTGTTTGCTAATATTTTGGCTAGCAGCTTGGCATCTAAATTAAGCAAGGATATTGATCTATACCTATATCCTTGCTTAATTTAGTCATGTCTTTACTGGGTTTTGGTAAGACTCATATGCCAGCTTCTTCCATTGTGGTAGGGAGCTTCTTTTGCAGTAAAATGTCATTAAAAACCTCCGTCAAAAGGGGGTTAAGTTTGTCTTGAAATACTTTATAAAAATTTGGATGTATATCCATCCAATCCTGGTGCTTTTCCTAATTTAAGGGCTTCATGGCTTCAGCTATTTTCCTTTCAATAATAGGGTGGTCTATTAGTTTCACTTTTTTTTTAAGGTAATATCCTTCAAATACTGGGCACTCTTTTCCTCCCCATATTAAATTTCGCTGCTATATGGTTTTGCATAGAATTCCTTAAACACCTGTCTAAATCTCATTGCTTCCATACACTGTCGTCCCCTTAGAGTTCCTAATGCCTCCAATTTTACTTTTCTACCCGCTAGTACCTTAGCTGCCCTATTACCCCCTTCAAAATAGGATTGTTTAAGTATATTCACATTATGTGCTATTCTGCTGGCTTGTAGTCTCCCTAATTCTTTCCTCCATATTTGTAATTCTTTCAACACCCGGGGATTGCATTCACTCTGGTGACTGCCTTTCAATATTTTTATTTTCTTTAATATGTTCCCTTCATTCTCCCCTTTGTTCTTTTCACTTGTGCTGCTAGTCCTATTAGATGTCCTCTAACCACAGCTTTTAACGCATCCCATACCATCCCCATGGCCACTTCCCCATCCACATTTCGCTCCCTACTTAAAACCCATCTTTTCTCCTTAGCTTTTAATGTTTCTCTATAAATTTCCTCTGACCCCCCTCTTCTCTCCCTATTGCTGTCCTTTCCCATCTCCTGTACCTCTCCGATTATTATAACTTCCTTTTCCTTTTCTATTTCGAATTTAATTTGTACTGTAAACCGCCCCGATGTAATGGGGGGCGGTATATCAAATGTAAATAAACAATAAACAATAATAACTCAATGTACTCCTGAATTACTTTATTAATGACATTCACATTTTTTGGCTCCTCCAAGAGAGATTTGTTAAGTCTCCAAAATTTTATACCTTCATCCCTATATCCCAAATTAAAGGTTACACTCACTGGTGCATGATCAGTCCAGGTTATTGACCCTTGTTCCACTTCTTTAACTTTGAATATCCAATCCCCCCCACCCAAATCATATCCAGTCTGCTGTATGTCTGATGTGAGGCTGAATAGAATATGTATTTACGTTCCTCGTGATGTCTGCATCTCCAAGCATCTATTAAGCCTAATCTCTCTTTCATTTTGAGTAAGCTACTCCGTTCCCTCTTTCCCCCCAGCTGCCCCTCCCCCACTGTTATCTAACCGCACGTTCAATGTTAGGTTGGAATCTCTTCCTATTATAATGGGTATTCCCCCTAGTTTCTTCAATTCTTCCAAATTCCTGTCATAAAACCTCCTGTGATGTTCATTGGGTGCCATAGATATACAGCACCCAAACTTCCTCCTTTGCCATCTTTAGTCTAACTCCCACACACCTGCCTTCTTTATTCCTATATTCCCCCATCACGTCTTTGATGTTCTCAGTCACTATTATACCAACCCCTCCCTTCCTAGGTTCCGTTCACCACCCAGCTAATAATACATAGGGGTTTCTAGTCTCACAGTTACTCCTTGTAGTCTTGGGCAAGCCACTTAACCCTACAATGCCTCAAGTACAAAAACAGATTGTGAGCCTTCGGGGGACAAGGGAAAGCACAGTTACTTACCTGTAACAGCTGATCTCTGGGAACAGCAGGAATAAGTCTTCACATATGGGTACGTCGGTACCGACGGAGCCTGCGCGGGAACGCTCCCCAGCTTCCCAAAAATGAAAGCTTTTGGGAGCATCCCACAGCGCCTGCGCGCTGCCTTCCCGCCTTTCCTAACCACCTCTCCCCAGTTCGAGTTTTAAAGCTGAGACAAAGAGAGAGAGGAAAGGAAAAATAGATATAGAGATACAACTCCTAGGGGAGGTGGGTGGGTTGTGAAGACTTATTCCTGCTGTTCCCAGAGATCACCTGTTACAGGTAAGTAACTGGGCTATCTCCAGGAACAAGCAGGAATGAGTCTTCACATATGGGGACTCCCTAGCTAGAGATGCCTGGGAGATCCCCAAGGTTATGAGACCCTGGGAAGGGCTCTATCTCCTCCTATGGATCTCAGGCATCCATCCAGGGAAGGAGGGCAGGAGTTGATTAAGCATGGAACAGGTGTTTGAAAACAGCCTGACCAAACAAGGCATCCCGGCGGGAGTCCTTGTCCAAACACTAATGGGCTGTGAAGGTATGAACCGAGGCCCAGGTGGCCGCTCGACAGATCTGGTCGATGGACACAGAATTTAGATGAGCCATAGAGGTGGCCATGGCCCTCACATTATGAGCTGTGACATGGCCCTCCAGAGAAAGGTTCCTACTCTGGTAGGCGAAAGAAATACACTGAGCAATCCAATTGGACAGTGTCCTCTTAGAGACTGGAAGTCCCAAATGAGAGGGATCAAAGGCAACAAAGAGTTGAGAAGACTTTCTATGTTGCTGTGTCCTTTGTAAGTAAAAGGCAAGAGCTCTCTTACAATCCAGGGTATGAAGATTCCTCTCTGCACTTGATGCATGAGGACCTGGAAAAAAGACAGGTAAATATACCTCTTGATTAAGATGAAAAGGTGAGACCACTTTAGGCATAAAGTGTGGCTTGGTCCTAAGGACTACCTTATCATGATGAAACCTTGTATAAGGTGGATTAGCCACTAAGGCCTGCAGTTCACTGATGCGGCGAGCTGAGGTGACTGCAATAGGGAAAATAACCTTCCAGGAAAGAAATTTCAAGGAGGTGGTGGCTAAAGGTTCAAAATGTGGCTTCATAAGCTGACCAAGAACCAAATTTAAGTCCCATGCCACCGGAGGAGGCCTAATGGGAGGTTTAGTTAAAGTTAGGCCTCTCATGAATCTTGCAATAAGAGGATGAGAGGAGATAGGCTGTCCATTGATAGGCTTAAGGGATGCTGCAATAGCACTCAAATGGACCCTTACTGAATTCGTCTTAAGGCCTGCATTGGAGAGATGCAGGAGATATTCCAATAGAGAATTCAAAGGTAGTGCTAGAGGGTCAAGACCCTTCTCAGTACACCAAATGGAAACCCTTTTCCATTTAAAAGCATAGGAACGTCTAGTAGAAGGTTTTCTGGAAGCATGGAGGATATCCTTCACCTGCTGAGAAAGATTCCAACCTTGAAGGTCTAGGCCTTCAGCAACCAAGCTCTGAGGTGAAGGGACTTGGGGTTTGGGTGCCACAAAGTCCCCTCCTCCTGGGACAGAAGGTCTGGAGCAGCTCCCAAGTCTAGGGAGGGAGCTTGAGAGAGATATAGAAGTACAGGGTACCACACTTGGCGTGGCCAGCGTGGAGCTATGAGGATCATGGATCCTTGATCCCTCTGGAGCTTGAACAGAGTTTTGGGAATTAAGGGAATGGGTCGAAAGGCATACAGGAAGTCTTGACCCCAGTGAAGGAGGAAGGCATCCTTGGCCTGAACTCCCTGACACGGAATTCTGGAACAGAACCGGGGAGGTTTGGTATTCCACGGTCTTGCAAAGAGGTCTATGTCCGGGGTTCCCCACTCTTGAAAGATTCTGAGTACTTGGTCCATGTGCAGGGACCATCCGTGTGGAAGCAGAACTCGACTGAATCTGTCTGCCCAAGAGTTTTGGATTCCTGGAAGGTATACGGCCAGAAGATGGATTTGATGCTCTCTGGCGAAGGCCCACAATCTTAAAGCTTTGTTGCAAAGCGACAGAGAGCCAGTTCCTCCTTGCTTGTTTATGTAAAACATGGCTACCTGATTGTCCGTATGAATGAGGACTGTCTTGCAGCTGAGCAGGGTATGGAAGACCTTGCGAGCTAGAAAAACTGCTCGGAGCTCCAAGTGGTTGATATGTAGAGAGGTCTCCTGTGGAGACCAAGTGCCCTGAGTGGAGAGGTCTTGTAGATGAGCTCCCCAACCTGTTTGGGAGGCATCTGTTGTGAGGGTTGCCTGGGGCAACAACTGTTGGAAGGGGGACCCCAGCAACAGATTTTGGGTGGACATCCACCACTGGAGAGACCAAAAGAGGCGCCTGGAGGTTGCTATTTGGTCTGAGAGAGCCCCTGATGCTTGAGTCCACTGGGTGGACAAAGTCCATTGAGCTGCTCTCATGTGAAGGCGAGCATAGGGTACCACATGCACTGTGGATGCCATGTGGCCTAGCAGTTGTAGCATCTCCCGGGCAGTTAAATGGTTCTTTGACTGAATCTGGGAGGCTAACTGCACTAGGCGTAGGCAACGGGCCTGAGGAAGATAGGCCCTTGCAGTGGTAGTATCCAGCCAGACCCCTATGAACTCTAGGGACTGAGTAGGGGTGAGCTGGGACTTTGGGAGGTTTACCACAAGTCCCAGATACTGCAGAATGCGCCTTATGCAGTCCAGGGAAGTCTGGGCCTCTGACTGAGATGGAGCTCGGATGAGCCAGTCGTCCAAGTATGGGAATACAAATATTCCCAGAGTGCGTAGAAATGCAGCTACTACTGCCATGCATTTGGTGAACACTCTTGGAGCAGAGGCCAGACCGAAAGGAAGCATCCTGTATTGGTAATGCTTTCCTTGGAAAAGAAAACGGAGGAACCTTCTGTGAGGTGGATGGATGAGGACATGTGTGCACGCATCCTTGAGATCTAGAGAACAAAGCCAATCCTAACTCTGAAGGTATGGAAGGAGAGTGCCCAGAGAAAGCATCTTGAATTTCTCCTTCCATAGAAATGTGTTCAATTCTCTGAGATCTAATATTGGTCTGTAGCCCCCTGTTTTCTTTGGGATCAGAAAGTAGGGGGAATAAAACCCTGACCCTTGTTGAAGAAGAGGTACTTCTTCTATTGCCCCTTGGGCAAGAAGGGCAGCCACCTCCTGACCTAGAAGGTCGAGGAGAGATGTTGGAGAATTGAAATGTCTCACCATGGTGTGAGGAGGAAGGTTTGAGAAATGAAGCTTGTAGCCCTCCCTTATGATGGAGAGGGTCCACTGCTCTGCTGTAATTTGCTCCCATCTGGGAGCAAAATGAGCTAACCTTCCTGGAATGGTGAGAGGCTCTGGCTGTTTCAGAGCCAGAAAGGCTAAGTTCTCTAGCATCAAGTCAAAAACCCTGAGGAGGCTGGGTCTGCTGAATTGCAGTAGCCCCTGTAGGCTTAGGCCTGGCCTGTTTAGGTTGCTGACGCTTAGCAGCAAAACGACCTATAGATGATTGTTGGCCAGAAGCAGGATGGAATCTGCCTTTCTTGAAAAAAAGACTTCTTGAAAGGTTTTTTCTTGGCAGGAATGGAGGTTGACTTTGAAAGTCTATCCAAAGCAGAATTTTCTGCATCCATTTGAGTGGCTTTTATTTGCCAATCTTTGCCAAACAAGTTTTCTCCTGTACAGGGAAGATTTCCCAAGCCATCCTGGACCCAAGATTCTAGATCAGAAGCTTGGAGCCAAGCAATTCTGCGTGCAGCTATGGCAATGGCCGAAGCCCTGCTGGCACCCTCAAAGGAGACAAAAGCTGCACGGTTGGAAAACTTTGAAATATCTTTGAGTATGCTTAAGCCAAATAAGAAATTCTTCCCTTTTATCCTCTGGAAGAAAAGGGAGGAAAGTGTGCAGCTTATCTGCAACTTCTTTCAGAAACATACCCATATAAAGACTATAGGAGTTGATTCTGGCAATGAGCATACTGGCTTGGAAGATTTTCCTACCAAAAGCATCCAAGGTCCTGCATTCTCTTCCTGGAGGAGCAGAGGAGTGTCTTTTTGCACTCTTTATCTTTTCATAGCTGACTCCACCACAATAGAATGGTGAGGAAGCTGTGTTTTATGAAATCCAGGACAAGGAGGGACACGGTACATAGTGTCCAATCTACGAGAATGAGGAGAGATAGTGAGAGGAGTCTCCCATAAGTCAATCATGTGATCATAAAGAATCTCATGAATTGGCAAGGTGACTGCCTCCTTAGGAGCCTTAGAATAACCTAAAATATTCAAATTTTTAGCTCTAGGCTCTGATTCAGAGGTTACTGAAATAGAAAGCCCTTTAGCCACTTCTCTTATGAAGTCTTGAAAGGACAAGTCCTCTGGAGGAGACATTCTTCTTTTTGGAGAAGAAGGCTCTTCAGGAAGGGCTATGGATACTTCAGCAGACTCCTCCGACGCATCAGAATCTTCGGAGGAATCAAAGTATCGACTGTCAGGGTGCTCTTCCAAAGCTCGATACGCGTATCGAGCGGTATCGACATCGGGCGTCATCGGTACCGGTTTGGTACCGATGGGCATCCCTGGACAGGGAACCGCTGCAGTCGGCATCCTGGTCGATGTCGATGCAGTCGGTACCGGTACCGACACTGGTGCCGGTACCGGAGCTGATACCGACAACGGAGTTTGTTGTGGTATCAGCGGCGTCGCAGCTTGAATGAAGGCTGTGATAGCCTGCTGCATGGATAGAACATTCTGATCCATCGACGCCATGAATGCCTGGAATTCGGTACCGGAAGGTTGTGCCGGTACCCCAGAGCATTCTAACAGGTGATCGGTCGAGGCCGTGCCATCGATGTCAACCTGTAACCCCATAGGTGGAGCTTTGGAAGCCGGAGCTTCCCGCCGGGGTTGTTTTACCGGTGCGGGATCCTCGAGGGCAAGCCCGGAGGCATCTCGATGCTTGGAAGGAGATCTACCCTTCGAGGACCGGCTGGATTTATGTTTGGTTACCTGAGATCCATGGGAGGAAGTAGAAGCCCTGGAAGACGTTGATGCCACTGAAGCTGCATCAGAGGGAAACAGCACATGGAGCTTAGCTGCTCGGTTCTGTAAACCTCATTTAGACATCAAGGAGCAGGACGAACAATCCAAAATGGAGTGGTCAGGACCAATGTTCCCTCTAATTTTCTGTAGTTTGTATGCGCATAAAAAAATCAGCTGTGCAGCTTTTAAAGGAAGGTTACATTTTTGTGCGCCACATAACGACACTCTGAGTTACATACTTTAAAATTTGACTACACATCAGAATACAGTATGTACACATTGATTTTAATCAAATTAAATGAAAATAGGCGATTACTAAATGAAGCGGAAAATTTCTAGTAATTTCTATCACAACTTTTAAATTTTAAGACGTCTGTGTTTTCTCTCAGAATCAGAACCATAATTTTTGTGCGCTCTATTGTAAAGTATGTGCGCTCACTTGGCGAGGTGTGTGCGCGCGCACACGCGCACAGCTTAGAGGGAACAGTGGTCAGGACCCAAACATTTAAGACACCATTCATGGGTGTCGGTGACAGAAATAGTACCGCTGCACTTAGTGCATTTTTTAAACCCGGAGGCTGGTTTTTCCAGGAGGAAAATTTCTCGTGAGGTCTAAGGCCCAAAAGAGGAAAAACACACTAAGTGAGGGAAAAATATGTTCGTTTTTTTTTTTTTTTTTTTTATAAGAACAGGAAAGAAAGACCGGCGGTACCGGTCCGACGTCGGGGAAGGCAGACACGCGACCAAAGAAATAAAATAAAACAAAGAACTTCTTCAGCGGTGACAGGAACACGACCTGCTGGCTCCGCGGAAAAGAAGAACTGGGGAGAGGCGATTAGGAAAGGCGGGAAGGCAGCGCGCAGGCGCTGTGGGATGCTCCCAAAAGCTTTCCTTTTTGGGAAGCTGGGGAGCGTTCCCGCGCAGGCTCCGTCGGTACCGACGTACCCATATGTGAAGACTCATTCCTGCTTGTTCCTGGAGATACATATATATACACAGTACCTGAATATAAAACTGCTTTGGACTTGTAAAAAAGTGGTATATAAGCCTAATTAAATAAATAAATTCCACCAACCTTCGCTTAGGCTAGGTCCTTAAGCTCTTCGCATTAATTGTAGTGATTGTCAACTTCTGCTGTCCTACCTGTTTCGCCCCTTCCCCCGCTCTTTTCTCCCTTCTCTTCATAGTCTCTTTTTTACTTCCCCTACCCTTCCCCTTGTCCTCTACTCTCTCCCTCCCCCTACCCTCTCTCACTCCTGAGAAACTCCTTAGAGTAGTGCTCATCCCTCTGGATCCCAGTATCCGCCCCGCTCCCCCCCCCCCAGATGCCTTCCATCCCCCTCCCCCTCCCTTTAGCAACCATACAATTCCCTCCATTCCATCATACATCCAAACTTGTACCATTAGTACACACTGCCATAATCCCCCATTCACATATCCCCCTTCCCCCCTCGTCTTTATATTCCTACACCTCTAGCATGATAGATTATGCATAACCTTAACAGTGCATATTAGTTTAACACATACTTAACCATTTCTAACCAATGCAATTCTAACAAATTCTGTAAAGCATCAACATGACCTTGTTAAAAGCCCTTTACTTTTGTGATTTAGCGTTCTTGCCTTGGATCCGTGCGACACCGCACCAACTCTTCAACTGCTGGTCTAGCATCCCTATTCTACCTATTCAGGGTGGCGCAGCAGACATCAGACTGTCCTGACCTTTCTTGGGGTCTCCATTAGGGACCACCTTCAGCTTGTCCTGCTTAGCTTGAGAGGTGATATGCATCATTTTTCATGTGCAGCCCCAGCAATGCCGCTTCCTCCAATGCCTGCTGACCTCGAGATTACAAATTCTACAAGTTTTCGCTCCTTTATTAAATGAAAGTCCAAAGGGATAAAGCTACAGATATTTCACTCCTTCATGCCGCAGAATCCTCATAACTGGGATCATATCGCTCCTTCTTTGAAGTGTTCCGGCTGCTAGATCTGTGTATATCACGACTTTGTACCCTTGCCATTCAAAATTGTACAGCCCCCGCATTTTTGTGGCTATTTTTTCTTTGGACTTCATAGTCCTTAACACAAATGATAACGTCTCACGGCCTATTCGGTTTTATAGGGCCTAGCGCACGATGTGCGCAACCCACGCCATATTATCGAGTACTCCTGTTTCTCCTCCTAGGCTTAGTGCCGCCAAGCAGACTGCCTCTGCTACTTTTCTACTGTCCCAAAACTCGGGCTCCTCTGGAATCCCCCTTATCCGCAGGTTATTCCTTTGTGTTCTGTTCTCAAGATCTTCGAGTTTATATTGCATTTGCTCTTTCCATTTGTTTATTTCTACATATTTGTCATCTCGTGTTTCTTGGTTTTTTTTACAATTTTTAAAGTGTTTGGTCATGCTTATCCACTCTGCATTTCAGCTCACCTATTTCCTCTTTAAGTTCTCGCAGTATTTCTCCAACTTCGCCTTTCACCGCTGTTCTTTCACTTTTCAAATCTTTAAACCATGTTTTCAGCTCGGGTGATCTGTTGTACCACCACTTCCCCTTTCACCTCCTCGCCACATTTCCCTCCCCTCCTCCACAGTTTACCCGCCACCATTTTCTGGTCCATTCCCCTCACCGTCACCGCACCTGCATATGCGAATTATCACAAATCGGCGGCTTTTCTCCTCGTTGTCATTTGGAGCCCTGATAACTGTGGATCTTTACGGTCTGTTCATTCTTTTAAGTCGCCTGGGTGGGGAAACACCAGCAAACATCGGGTCTGACCCCAGAGCTCCTGACTCTGGCAGCCATCCAGAAAAGTGATGTCACTTCCTCCCTCCGAAGCATAAGCTTTTGAGGGCAAGAGTAGGAAAAGGAGTAAACAGTGCATTCATGCTATCCAGCCATTGAACTTAAGATCTGGCTATTCAATGCCAGGGCCATATCCAGCCAACAGCAGCAAATACCCAGGTCTTAAGTTCAGTGGCGATGGCTAGCTGCTTTTCTAGGGTAGCCACTGCCCCCACTCATCCTGCCTATAAATATTTACAGCCTGGTCACCTGCTGATCTCCCATCCATCTCGCCCCAATCCCCCTCCCCTTCAGACTGTCAATGGAATGCTTTTGTAATTCACTTATATATTCTGGTATTGTCCTCTGTTGCTCATACTGCCCTGACCTGAAAACGGTTTTAACCTTCGAAAGCTAGTCCAAAAATGTATTGTTAGTCCAATAAAAAGTAATCACCTTATTTTCCTCTTTGTTTCTCCTTCTATCTAACTACTATCTACTATTAGGAGGGCACGAAGGGAAAGAATTCCTTGTGTTCCAAAATAGGTTAAAGACACATTTCTGTACAATGTTCTTATTACGGTTAAGGAGATCTCATTATTTACATCTACCACCTGTGGTTTTAATTTTATGCATGTTTGCTATAAACCACCTAGATTTAAGAGGAAGGGGGACTAGAAATCTAATAAATGAATAAATTTCAGGCAGCTAATAATCCACTTAGCTAAATATGACTGACTTGGGTAAAAATAATGAAATTGCCCAAGTAAAAAGGTATCAAAGTCTTTGAAACTTTACTCCAAAAGGTCAGCAGCCTGAAGACAAGTGATGAATTAAATAGTCATATTCTGTGTATGTGAAACAGCTTCAGTTTAACCGTCTGCCAAAGGCCCTTGTTTTCCCAACCATGACAAAAGACATCTCTGCAGCCAGTGACATATGCCTGACACTAACTCATTCTCCAATAACATTGGCTAAAGACAGAACACAACCTGTGCATCACCATCCACTTTCTCTGTACAGTAATCAAATTTCATCAATGAGCAGATGGGGACGGTAAACTGCAGCATGCACTTGAACAATACGGGCCATAGTGAATTTTATGCTGGAATTTCTTGGCACTGTTTATAGTTCTAGCCACGTGATTGTCATGTAATGAAGACCTAGTGCTCCTAAGTGCCGACACAACAGCCAAATTACACTTTATGCTGCCATCACAGCTTGCTAGATTTACAATTAGAACTCTTCTTTCTTTAAGAAAATAGAATTTCCTTCTATCAGGGTAAAAGCAGCCTCTGTGAAGGCGAGAAAGAACAACCATGCTAGAAAATGAGCGCACGGATTCCCCTTCCACAAGTCAGTGGCCCAAGACAAAACTGGCTCACACTGAGGGAGCCAGTTTCTTTTTGAGGAAGGGGTGGCCTAGTGGTTGGGAAAAGCTGCCTCTGGCCGGAGGGCTGGGGGTTTGAATCCTGCTGGAGGACAGCAACCTCAGGCTGGAGGGACTGAGGTTTCTCATCCTACAGCTGCTCTTTGTGGTCTTGGGCAAACCACTTAAACCTCCGCTGCCTTCAGGGCAAAGGAAATATATACTGTACCTGAATGTACACTACTTTGACCAGGTGAAAAGCGGAATATAAGCACTTTAAAAAAATAAACACTGAATCTGATAACTATTAAAAGCCAGTGCAAGATGGAAATCCCCGAGGAGCCCCAAGGCTGTCAGATCATATCAAGGAGCACATTAATATCTGTATTACCATCTGCCGTTACACTAAATGTCTCTCTCTAGTAAAAACAAGGTAGATGAAGAGAGATTCAGATGTATCAATTTACTTCAGTCTTATAGAAGCAAAATATGGTTATGAATGAGGTTTTGTAAAGCTGCCAGCAGACCGCTGCTTCAGTGCTAGCACAGGGTCCTTGGGTAAGGAGGAAATTAGACTTTACCAGCTAATTGATGTTTCTTGAGTTACTCCAGTCCATTCCTGGCACCTTTGGGTATTCACGCCCCACCAGCAGCTTGGAGACTGAGCATGTCATGATTTTCATGATCTCCCCTAGATAGACAGCTGACTCCTCCCCCAGCTTTCAGTATCCTATTGACAAAGCAGATTCACGGAAACAACCATTACTAGTAACATGAAATTAACTTGATTAACTTGCTGAAACCAAACCCCCCCCCCCCCCCAGGTAAGGAGAGTCCACCACGCACATCTGTCATGGGCGTAAGCACTTCTCAGGAGACCAAATATCTTGGTCCCCGACCTCTGCTGGACACCCAACTCTCTGCCTTTCTTCATTCTGTATACCTCCTTCTTACTTCCCAGACCACTGGGAACTTGCCCTAGGTAGACTTCTTGAAGCCATGTACTGTACTAGCAGCTAATCTTAGTTGTCTGATGTCCTTAAACAGGGAGGGATTCGGGACTAGACTGGACTGGAATAACTCAAGGAACATCAATTAGCAGTTAAGGTCTAATTTCCTCTTCCATTTCGTCCCAGCACTTTTGGGAAGTACCAAAGCAGTACTATCCTTGGGAAGGACCCACTTATCCGGCCTGTAGCACCACCAAGCTAAAGCGAGCCTCCTCTAAAGTTTGCACATCCAACCGTTAATGCTTCACAAAAGAAGACAATGAGAACCAGGTAGCCACCCTACATATCTCTACAGGTGGCACCAGACTAAACTCAGCCCACGATGCTGCTTGGGCACAAGTCGAATGTGCTCGTAAACTGATGGGAACCTGCCTATGCCACAACAGATAAGCTAAGGAGATGGCCTCTCTAATCCATCTAGAAATGGATGCCTTGGAAGCCGCCTCATCCTTACGTGGGCATCCAAACACCACAAACCAGCACTCCGACTTATGGAAGGATCCAGTGCATTTTAAGTACCTTTTTAACACCCAGTGCACATCTAGTTGGCTGAGGAGGGGATCCAGCGCAGCTGTCTCCTCTGATTCCATTAAGACTGGAAGGGACACTGTCTAGTTCAGGTGGAACACAGAGTACCTTTGGCAAAAATGAGGGAACTGGCCTTATTCATGGACATCATGTGATATGATTCCCTGCACGACAACTCCTGGAGCTCCAAAAATCCTTCTGGCCAAACAAATGTCTATCAAAATACCACCTTCAATGTCAAGTCCTTCAAGGTGCAGTCCCCCAACAGTTCAAAGGGTAGCCCCATCAGGCTGGACAACACCAAATTGAGGACCCATGGTGGAACGACTGATTATATTGGCGACCTTGCCTGCTTCACTGCTCTGAGAAAGCGCACTACATTCAGGTGCAAGGCTAAAGGCACCCCCCTAACTCTGCCCTATAGCAAGAAAGAGTCACCACCTGCACCCTCAGCAAACTGCATGCCAAACCCTTATCCATTCCAGCCTGCAGAAACTTCAGGATCTCGGGCACCAAGCACCACAGTGCAGAATGCCCATGCTCCTCACGCCAATGTTCAAAAACTTCCATACTCATATATATGCCAGTGACGTAGAATGCCTACGGGCTTTAAGCAACATCGCTATCACCAAAGGTGCATAACCTCTCTTTCTTAACCTTGCCCTCTTAAGAGCCATGCCATAAGCAAAAAACAATCCACCTGCAGTATCTGGATGGGACCCTGATTCAGCAGATCCTCCCATGCCTGTAGATGCTATGGCCTACCTTCCGTCATCCACACCAAATCCGCATACCATGGCCTCCTCAGCCATTCGGGGGCACTAGCTCTATATGCACCTCTATCCGCTGCACAGTCCAGCCCAAGAGGGGTCAGGGAGGAAAACTGTACAGTAGCCCCTCGGTGGGCCACAGCTGTACCAGCATGTTGAGGCCCTCTAACATGCGCTCTCTCCTCCTGCTGTAAAATCGCATCGCCTTGCCTGACTCGAAGGTCGCCATTAAGTCCATGATGGGTTGTCCCCACCTGCTTACCAACTGCTCGAAGACGCTCTGATTGAGCATCCACTCTGCCGGGTCAATCCTCACTCTGCTGAGTTAGTCCATCCGTATGTTCTCCCATCCAGCCACATGCGCCACCATAGCGCTAAGAGGTTGCTCTCCACCCACTCCATCATACACACTGACCTCCTCTTCTAGTTGCACAATGCCCGTACCTCCCTGCTGGATGATGTATGCCACCATCGTGGTGTTGTCCAAGAACATTCTCATAGCTTTCCTGCGCACCCGCTGCTGAAATCTTTGCAGGGCCAAGAAAACTGTCTACAGCTCCAACCAATTTATGGGCCATTGCCCCTCGTGCTCCAACCACAGTTCCTGCATAATCTGAGCTTCACAACATGCCCCCCCAGACCACTAGGCTGACATCTGTTGTGAGCTGCACCCAGTGAGGTATCTCCAGGGGCATGACTTTTCAGAGCGTATCAGACCAAAGCTACCACCTGATTGCGTTCCTCACCTCCTCTGGGCAAGGTAAGTGCCATGATATTGTATGAACCTGTGCCGACCACGTGTGCAATAGCGCTCTCTGTAATAGTCGCGTATCTCGATCAACGCTGCCATCGAACCCAACACTTGTAGGTAATGCCACCCTGTGGGCTTTTGCAGCCACAGAAATTGCTGGATCTGCTCCAGCAGCTTGTTTATTCTGGCTATCGGTAAGGACACACTTCCCACATCCGTCTGAAACCGGGCTCCAAGATATTCCAGGTCCTGAGACAGTGCAATCCGACTCTTGGCAAAGTTGACTACCCATCCCAGGAGTCCGAGGAATGCAATGACCCTTTCCATCGCATTCACGCTCTCCTCAAGGGTCTTTGCCCTTATGAGCCAATCATCTAGGTATGGGTGGGACCAGGATGCCCTCCTGCCTCAGCGCTGCTGCCACCACCACCATCACCATGACTTTGATGAAAGTCCGAGGTGCAGACTCCAGGCCGAAGGGCAACGCCCGGAACTGGAAATGCCCCTCCGGTACTGCGAATTGAGAAACTGCTGGTGCTCTGCCCGCACCGGAATGTGGAGATAAGCCTCTGTGAGGTCAAGAGAAGTCAAGAACTCCCCTTTTCTCACCGCCACCATTATGGACCACAACATTTCCATGCGAAAGTGCAGTACCCGCAGGGTCTGATTTACATACTTGAGGTCTAGAATGGGCCAAAAAGTACATTCTTTCTTTGGAACCTCGAAATAGATGGAGTATCGACAATATCCTCTTTGGCTTAGGGGCACTTCTACCACCGCCTGCAGCTCCCTTAATCTCTGCAAAGTTTCCTTCACTGTTTTTCGCTTCCCCAACGCCTTGCAGGGGGAATTGACATAGTAACATAGTATATTGTAGGGGACCCTAGCCCAGGCCGCAGCCTATAGGCGTAGGGCTGCCTTTGTTAGTCTTTAAATAAAGATTATGTTATCCTCGTCCAGAGCCTGGGCTTCTGGGGCTTGTAGTTGTGTTACTTGTTCAACAACAGAAGTATGGAAACCGAAGGTTTTTTCAAAGGCAAACAGGAATTTATTTCTTCTTTTCTTTCCAGAAACACTGAGGCTTAACAGAAGGCAACAGGATTCTTCTCCAAACAATATTCCTCAGGAAATTCCATGAAACCAAAAGACTGAAACTGCTTTAGAAGGCTCTCTTAACACATGCAGCTGTCTCTCAATATATAACAAACTAATATGTCCGTTTTTTTTCTTCAAACAAAAGTAAATGTCTTCCCTGCATTAAACAGGGTTCTTAGCTTTCCTGGCTAGAGTAACTCTCCCTGTTTCCTTAATGCTTTGGGGTTTTCAAGTTACAGGGTTTTCTTTCTCCAGAAGCTTTTATTCAGCTCTCTGACACCATGAACAGTCCATTAATGAATCTTCACACATAGAAACAGGTTCAGAACAATCTACCTGCATGTCTTCTGGATCTCCTGCCGGTACGTCTGACTCTAAAGCTCCATGCAATGCTTCTGGCTCAATGCACTCCAAAAGCTCCTGAACGTTTCTCCACTGAAGCTTTCCACTACGAGCAAGGTTTTCACCTGGAAGGTGAAGCTTCTTTTTCTGAATTAAATGCCACAGTGCCTCTAACTGTTTCAGGTCACTGTTAGCTGTACTTTCGTTCACCCACCTTCTGGGAGCTTGAACCCTTAGAGCTGGTTCATGAACTGTAGAAACTGCACTCTGCTGCTGGCCAGTAATTCTCCCAGCCACACCTCTACTGGCTTCAGAACTACTTGTACTTTTCCTGCAAGCCTGACTTTCTCTTGGGGTGTTGCCTTCACCTCTGAAGTCCCCATGGAAGTCTCCACCGGTCTCCTCCCGGGTGAACTCTCTGGGTCTTTCCTGGGTGCTTCTCTCCCCAGCAGTCTCTGTGGTCAACTCCAACTCCCCGGTCAATTCCCCGATCGAACTCCCCGGTGCACTCCCTTTCCTTCCTGTTCCTCTGGGTTTATAAAGCTGGTTTTTTTCTATTGTGTACTGCCCCCTGCTCAGGTGTTTTTCATTAGTTTCCAAGCCTGCCCTTAGGTTAGCAGAGCTTGGATGTGGCCTGCCTTCAGCCACTGCGTGTTTTTTCTCTTTTCCTGCACTCTGCAGGCTATGGATTCGCTGCCTGTCTCTTTCCTTAAAGGTAGATTTTTGATTTTCCTCTATTTCCATGGGCTCAGCCACACTCTCCTCATCACATATCCCCCCCCCCTTAAGATATTACGGGCTGGCGCTAAAGTACCCGCACAGCTCGTAATTCTAACTGGGATACTAGGGCTTGCCTGTACCTTTTCGGTCTTGCGTTCTCTCATGGCTAACTGAGCCAGCGCTATACGGTCATGCCAGGGTCTCAGTACGTTTATATGATAAACCTGTTGGCGACCCCTTCTGTTTTCTATTGAGTAAGACACAGGACCCACCTGTTTGACTACCTTATAGGGCCCCTTCCATTGACTTTCAAACTTAGGTCCAGCCCCGGCCACCATTACTATTACTTTTTCTCCTACCTCCAGTTGGCGAGGCTTGGCACCTCTATCGTAGTAAGTTTTCTGGTGCGTCTGGCTGGCTTTTAAATTTTCCTCCGCTGCTTGGGAGGTTCGGTGTAGCTGTCCTCTTAGATCCCTCAAAAACTGGGGTATTTCTACTTCCTCTACCCCAGGCTCAACCCACTGCTCCCGCAGAATATCTAAGACGCCTCGTGGTGCCCGCCCATACATTAATTCATAAGGAAGTGCATAAAGATGCTTGTTTCCGCTCTCTACAAGCATACAAGACAAAAGGGAGCATCAAATCCCACTCTGACATGTTACCCTCTAAACCCCTCCTTAGCATTTTCTTTAACGTTTGATTTTGCCTCTCCACCAGCCCATTCGACTGCGGATGGTAGGCAGCAGTTCTAACATGACATATGCCGAACGCATCCCACACTTGGGCTAGATACCGTGACATGAAATTACTGCCTCTGTCCGTCAGGACTTCGCATGGAAATCCTACCTCACAGAATAACTTTACCACTTCGGAGGCTATGGTTTTTGCGGATATATTATGTAGGGGAATGGCCCACGGGAACCTTGTGGCTTGGTTCACTATGACCAACATGTATTGGAACCCCCGAGGTGTCTTTATCAGAGGTCTTACTACATCCATGGCCACTCTATGAATGGGCTCAGATATCACGGGCATGGGAAACAAGGGCACCTCCAGCGGATGAATCGAGGTGACCCGCTGGCATGAAGGGCACGACTCGCAAAATCACGAGGTCTCTCTAAAGACTCCAGGCCAGTAAAAGCGGGCTAATATCTGGTCCAACGTGCCGTGTACTCCTTTGTGACCTCCTACCGGATGATCATGAGCTAGTCTTAAAACTAAAGTTTTGAACGTTGTAGGGACTACCAGCTGCTTATGGATGTTCCCGGTACGGGGATCTAAACTTTCCCTGTATAGCACATCTCCATCCAACAAAAATCTAGGTAAGGTTTCTGATCCCCCTTGGCATACTCGAAAGCCCGTAAAAGAGCGGGATCAGCTTGCTGCTCCTTGGGAAAAAACGGGAATTTTTCCACTAATTCAGCCAGGACCCAAGGTATCCCTTGTCCGGCCCCTACCTCAGCCCTACGTTGTGACCTACACTGCCTCTCCCGGCGTTTCTCCCCTCTTCCCTTCTTCCTCTTATCTACAGAGGGAGTTATCAGGTCCTCATGGGATGGTAGATCCTCCAAGGTGTCATCTGGAGGTTCATCTTCCCCCTCTATGGCCTTAGACTATGCTCTGGTAGATACCATACCCACCCTAGGATGTAGACCCTCTTCTAGTCCTTTCCAGAATTGGGGCCAATCCCTCCCCAATACCAGGGTATGGGGTAATCTGGGTACAATCGCTATGGGAATTTCCTTTTTAATCCCTAAACCTTTTATTAAGACTCTATGTATGGGATAAAATGATGATGCCCCATGGATGCACCTGATTTTTACCTTTCCCTCAGGTTGGTTCGGGACCCTATTAGAGCGAGATTCAATCTTTTGCCAGAGTTTCCTGGACATCATGCTTTGATCTGCTCCTGAATCTAACAAAGCTTCAGTAGCAATGCCTTGTACTTCCACCGATAAAAGAAAACCTTCCCTGATCTCCTTAGTATTGGCAGTTATCAAGGCGGTCCTCACGTTACAATCCCTCTTCAGGTGTCCCTCACTACCACATGAAAAACATTTCTTTCTTATGGAGTAGTTTTTAAACATGGGCATACATATTTTCATATCATCCCCCTTTGGCCTTATCTTCCTTTCTGACAATTCAGGATCTGCCCTTTTGGAAGCACTCCCTTTTCCTTGACCTGCCAATTCCGCTTCCATGAAGCGTTCGGCGAGGAAGGTTGCTTCATTTGTGTTCCGGCAGTTCTGCAAAATCAGGAAGGTTTGTATGTCCTTTGGGACTGTGGCCATAAATTGTTCTAGGACAATGCTATCTATGATAGACTCTACCGTTTTTGCCTCTGGTGTTAACCATTTTAATACCAAGCTCTTGATTCTCTGGCAGAGAGCTTTTGGTGTCTCACCAGGCTTCAATTTAGTATCCCTTAACCGACGATGATATACCATGGGTGTTAAACCTAGGCGGTCTCTTATGGCTTTCTTCAGCTCATCATAATCGTTAGCCTGGGCTGCAGGCATGGCCCTGTACGCCACCAATGCTTCACCAGTAAGCGATGTGGCCAGGCGTACAGCCCATTGTTCCTTAGGCCACCCGATTATGTGTGCCACCCCATAAACGCCTCAAGAAAGTCATCAATATCATCACTCTCAGTTAATTGTCCGAATGAAAATGTTCCACTAGATTGTGGCCCTAGCCCACATGTATATAATTTTCCTAAAGAACCTGGAATTGTCCGTGCTGGTTCGGCTGCTTTCTCCTGAGCTCCCAGCCACGCTCCCATCATGTCCAATAGAGGCTTCTGCTGTGCTTGCATTACTGCTGCAGTCTGCTCTTGGGCTTGAATGGACATCTCTCGTTGTTTTTCGAACTGATTAGCCATCCACTGTAGTAGCTCCTTGCACTCCATGGCTGCGGCTGCTCTGTAAGAAGAAAAGACAGAAACACCACCAAGTGCGGCTCAAGAATACCAGCTCTGCTCCTTCTCTGGTTTCTACAGATTAGCTGCTGCACCACCACACTGGTATCCTTTTCTTTTAAACCCCCTTATCTACGGGTTACCTGATACAGGTGTAGATTCCAGCTTTCAGAAATTAAGGTCACCGCTCGTCCTCCGTGACTCCGGTTCTGACCTCCAGCTGTGCTTAACCTTGTATTCCTCCACACGGCTTTTGCAGTTAGCACTGTCTTGGGTGGAAATCCTGGGGTGCTTGTAAATCCTTCTTCTTCTTCTGGCACATGCGCAGGAAAAAAAAAGATCCAAAAACTACGCCACCTGTGGGGGACGCTAGCCCAGGCCGCGGCCTATAGGCGCAGGGCTGCCCTTGTTAGTCTTTAAATAAAGATTATGTTATCCTTGTCCAGAGCCTGGGCTTCTGGGACTTGCAGTTGTGTTACTTGTTCAACAACAGAAGTATGGAAACCGAAGGTTTTTTCAAAGGCAAACAGGAATTTATTTCTTCTTTTCTTTCCAAAAACACTAAGGCTTAACAGAAGGCAACAGGATTCTTCTCCAAACAATATTCCTCAGGAAATTCCATGAAACCAAAAGACTGAAACTGCTTTAGAAGGCTCTCTTAACACATGCAGCTGTCTCTCAATATATAACAAACTAATACGTCCCTTTATTTTTCTTCAAACAAAAGTAAATGTCTTCCCTGCATTAAACAGGGTTCTTAGCTTTCCTGGCTAGAGTAACTCTCCCTGTTTCCTTAATGCTTTGGGGTTTTCAAGTTACAGGGTTTTCTTTCTCCAGAAGCTTTTATTCAGCTCTCTGACACCATGAACAGTCCATTAATGAATCTTCAGACATAGAAACAGGTTCAGAACAATCTTACCTGCTTTTCTTCTGGATTTCCTGCCGGTACGTCTGATTCTAAAGCTCCATGCAACGCTTCTGGCTCAATGCACTCCAAAAGCTCCTGAACTTTTCTCCACTGAAGCTTTCGACTACGAGCAAGGTTTTCACCTGGAAGGTGAAGCTTCTTTTTCTGAATTAAATGCCACAGTGCCTCTAACTGTTTCAGGTCACTGTTAGCTGTACTTTTGTTCACCCACCTTCTGGGAGCTTGAACCCTTAGAGCTGGTTCACAAACTGTAGAAACTGCACTCTGCTGCTGGCCAGTAATTCTCCCAGCCACACCTCTACTGGCTTCAGAACTACTTGTACTTTTCCTGCAAGCCTGACTTTCTCTTGGGGTGTTGCCTTCACCTCTGAAGTCCCCACGGACGTCTCCACCGGTCTCCTCCCCGGTGAACTCTCTGGGTCTTTCTTGGGTGCTTCTCTCCCCAGCAGTCTCTGTTGTCAACTCCAACTCCCCGGTGAACTCCCTGGTGACTTCCCTGGTGAACTCCCTTTCCTTCCTGTTCCTCTGGGTTTATAAAGCTGTTTTTTTTCTATCGTGCACTGCCCCCTGCTCAGGTGTTTTTCATTAGTTTCCAAGCCTGCCCTTAGGTTAGCAGAGCTTGGGTGTGGCCTGCCTTCAGCCACTGCATGTTTTTTCTCTTTTCCTGCACTCTGCAGGCTATGGATTCGCTGCCTGTCTCTTTCCTTAAAGGTAGATTTTTGATTTTCCTCTATTTCCATGGGCTCAGCCACACTCTCCTCATCACAATATGATGGCAGATAAAGACCAATATGGTCCATCTAGACTGCCCAGCAAGGCAGCAAGAGTAGGTGCACCTGCTGCGCTGTGCAGGTCACGCCTCCCCATGCCTTGATAAAAGCATCCTGGAGAGGCAGAGTGAACTCCAGGGAATTGATAACTTCCAGCTCCCACTGGTCGGTCGTGATACAGGTCCAAGCGTCGTAAAACTCCCGTAGCCAACCCCCTTACAGGAATTACATCCACCTGGCCCACACTCGGTTCATTGTGATTTCTTGGAGGCCCAAGGAGGCGGAAGAGTAGAGCCCTCTTCTCGCACCTTGGAAGCTACGAAGGGATGATCCCCTCGATGGAAATCGACCTCTCTGATAGGGTGTCAACCTCTGTGATCAAAACCTCCAAATATCTCTCAACCGACCTCTTCTGGGGGTCTATGACCCTCCCATCTTCTGCTTGTCCTCCAGCAACCATCATTCTTTGGTTTCACCCAGTTCCTTTCCTAGCTTCTCCAGATCTTCACCAAAGAGCAGCTTACCCAGCCTGAACTTGGAAGACACATCTACTGAATAATTGCGGAGCCACAAATACAGTCTCACTGCCATCACCGAGGCCATACCCTTGGACAAGCACTTAATGAGGTCATAAAAGGTATCCGCCAAATACGCTGCCCTGGACTCCAACTTTGCCACCTTCAGGCATCGTGTCTGCACTGTTCCAGGATCCCCAAAGATCCCTTGTGCCCAACGGAGGCAGGCTCTAGCCACAAAGGCTCCACATACAGAGGCCTGCAATGACAGCACATAAATATCAAACTCCTGCTTCAGAAGCATTTCCAGTTTGTGGTCCTGCATATCCTTGAGGGCCGAACTACCTTCCACTGGGATTGCAGTCTTCTTGGTCACTGCCGAGACTGCTGCATCCACTGTAGGAGCATGCAAGAGTTCTCTGTCCTTCTCTGGCAGTGGGTAGAGCCGTGACATAGCTTGAGTCCCTCGAAGCACCCCTTCGGGCACATCCCATTCCTCCTGAATCATACATCACATGACTCTATGCAACAGAAACACCTTCTGTGATGACCTGACTGCCTGAAATGGTGGGTCCTCTAGAGGTTCCTCTTCCTCTGAAGCCTCTACGCACACATTCAATATTTTTGCTGTGTTATTAATCACATTAATCTGTGGAAAATCTCCCTGCAGAATTTTGCTTTCTTCCAAATCAGAGTCCTCAGCTTCCTCCTAGTCCTGATCCTCTGCCCCTAGCAGAGTTTCATCCCAGAGTCTTCATCCATTTGCCACTTACTGGGACCTGGTTCACTCTCCGTCCCCTCAAGTGACAAGTCCATGTTCACTGGCTGTTCTCCCCACTTCTAGGAGCCGGCGATTCCTCCCCTGCATTTTACTTCAAACAAAATGCCTTATGTAGCAGCAGGACAAATTCTGGTGAGAAAACCCCTTTGCCCCTACAACCTGCATGTCCCTGGGGCTCTCACCTTAGGCACCTTCTTTGCCTTGCCCTTCGAGCCCTTGGCAGAAAGTTTCCCCACTTTCTGCTGATGATGCTCTTGCCATGGTGACTCCCAAAGGCCCTGCCGCCTCGGAGATCTTCCATGCTGCTAGAGGACATCTCTGGCCTGTCCTCTCTCAAGCCTGCTTCCTCCAACCGGGATTCTGCCTCTTATCCCCTGTAGAACCTGGCCAGGATACCGAACTCCTATGGGTCCCACAGACCCCGCAGGTAGGCTTTGTAGGCATGTCTCCGCTCTTCACCCTTATCTCCTCTATGTTCATGGTAGAATGGCTTTACTTTCCTTTTCTCCTCTCTCTATCAATCATGCTTCTCCTGGCCCAGTGACCCTATAAGGCTCCATCCTGCTTCCTTTTTTTTTCTGGGCCCAGACTAACAGCACAGCATGAGCTCGGCTCCTCCACTTGGGAAAAGTCTCTGGCAGCTGCATCTCTGGGTGTCGTGCTTCACTAACCTCTCTCCCTTCCTCCCTCCTATAGTGCAGCTCAGAGACGTATTTAAGGTTTTGGCAGTCATAGGCAAGACCAGACAGCAGATCCCAGTCAAAGATAACTGGATAAAGAAGTGTGGAAGCCATGTAGTCCCCTATAATGGCAGTTAAATAATAAAGGAAAACATTGTTCAACGTATACCTCATATTCATGTTATAACATGTGTCAAACTTCTGAATGGGTGCCCACATGAGCAGCAGTGATCATCACACGGTGTGGTTTGAGATAAAAGCCAAGGCAGAGGCCAATCACAGCAAGCTCAAAGTCCTAGATTTAAAAAACGCTAACTTCGGTAAAATGGCCAAATGCTGATGGAGGAGTTGGCAGGGTGGGAGGAGATAAGGGAAGTAGATTTGCAATGGGCTGAACTAAAAGGGGCAACAGACATATATGTAAGGAAAGTAAATAAAATCAAGAGGAAACGGGAACCTATACGATTCTGCAAAGTGCGTGCATAAATAAAGTAAAAAAAACCAAACCCACAGCTTTCACAAAATTCTGAAGTTTGCAAACAGAGGAACACAGAAAGAAATATAAGATAAAGCTAAAAGACAAAAACAGAGAAATAAGGATAGCAAAATCAAAGGCAGAAGAAAATATGGCTAAAGATCTGAAGCGTGGTGACAAAACATTTTCAGGTATATTCAGGAGAAGAGGAAGATCAGAAGAGGAATTGCAAAACTCAAAAGTGCCGAAAATGGATTCGTGGAAAGTGGCATTGAAACAGCGAAGATGCTAAAAAAAATACTTCTGTTCTGTTTTCACTAAAGAAAATCTTGGAGAAGGACCACCTGTGATTGACAAGTATACAAATGGGAATGGAGTAGATCCATCATCATTCACAGAAGATGATGTATTTGAACAGCTTGCAAAACTGAAAGTGGACAAGGCCATGAGACTAGATGGGATACATCCAAGGATACTAAAAGAGCTCAGAGAGGTTCTTGCAGGGCCTTTAAATGATGTTTTTAATACAGCCCTGGAGACAGGAGAGGTTCCATAAGACTGGAGAAGGACTGATGTGGTACCTCTTCACAAAAGTGGTAATAGGGAAGAACAGGCAAACTATAGGCCGGTAAGCCTTACTTCGGTGGCTGGAAATTAATGGAGACGGTCCTGAAAGAGCGAATAGTGGACTTCCTGGAAACCAACAGATTGCATGATCCAAGGCAACATGGTTTTACCAAAGGATGATCATGCCAAATAAATCTGATTGAGTTCTTTGACTGGGTGACCAGAGAACTAGATCAAGGGCATGCGGTGGATATGGTCTACCTAGATTTCAGCAAAGCCTTTGATACTGTTCCTCATAGGAGGCTTATCAACAGCCTGGGGTGGGTTCCAAGGTCCTGAACTGGATCAGAAATTGGTTGACTGACAGATGTCAGAAGGCAATGGTAAAACAGAACTCACTCAGATGAAAGGAAGGTGATTAGTGGTGTGCCCCAGGGATCGGTCCTGGGACTGGTACTGCTCAATGTATTTGTGAGTGATATTGCTGAAGGACTGAATGGAAAAGTCTGTCTTTTTGCAGAAGACATGAAAATTTGAAGAGTAGACTCCCCTGAGGGAGTGGATAACATGAGGAAAGATCTACAAAAGCTGGAAGAATGATCTAATGCTTGGCAGTTAAGATTTACTGTGAAGAAATGCAGTGTCATGTACTTGGGATGCAGAAATCCAAGGGAATTGTATGCAATAAGGGGTGAGAGGTTGGTGTGTACGGACCAGTAGAATGACCTCAGAGTGACTGTTTCTGAGGATCTCAAGGTGGTGAAACAGTGTGACAAGGCCAAAGCCAGAAGGATGCAGAGAGGAATTACCAGCAGAAAGGAGAAGATACTAATGCCACTGTACAAGTAGCTGGTGAGGCTTCATTTGAAATATTGTGTATTCAGTTTTGGAGGCCTTATCTCACAAAGGATATAAAAAGACTGGAAACAGTTCAGAGGAAGGTGACCAAGATGATTTGGAGCCTGCATCAGAAGACATATGAGAAGAGACCTGAAGACCTAAATATGTATATGCTAGAGGAGAGGAGGGACAGGGGAGATATGATACAGACCTTTAAATACTTAAAGAGTATTAATGAACAGGCAAACCTTTTTCAAAGAAGGGGAAGCTGTAAAACTAGAGGGCGGAACATGACGCTGCAAGGGGATAAACTGAAAGGCAACATCAAGAAATACTTTTTCACTGAATTGGGTGGTGGATGCTTGGAATGCCCTCCCGATGGAAGTGGTGGAGACAAATACAGTGATAGCATTCAAAATGGGCATGGGACAGACACAGTGGATCCCTTAACAGCAAGAGAATAAAATCAA
Source organism: Ichthyophis bannanicus (assembly GCA_033557465.1). NCBI lineage: Eukaryota > Metazoa > Chordata > Amphibia > Gymnophiona > Ichthyophiidae > Ichthyophis > Ichthyophis bannanicus. The sequence goes on along the minus strand of CM066041.1, from coordinate 179,456,441 downwards.
AATAAACATAACTATCTCTTATATCTCAACAAATAGGGGTGACTTGCACGGAGCAGCAGGTGGAGCTACTCTTGCCACGTTGCTGGAGACTAGATGGACCATACTAGTCTTCATTTGCCATCATGTACTATGTTATATAATGTAAACTGCTTTGAATCTAAGATAAGACAGTATAAAAAAAACTCATTAAATAAATAAAAAGGAAAAGAAGGTGATACCTTTTATTGGACTAATTTAATACATTTGTAGACTAGCTTTTGAAGGTAAAACCTTTTTCAGATCAAGATAGTATAAGCAAAATGCAATGTAATGTGTGCCTTCGAGTCAGTCCTGACTCCTGGTGACCCAGAAGCTCCTGGGTTTTCTTGGCAGTGTCACCGGAAGTAGATTGCCAGGCCTTTCTTCCGAGGCAATGGAGGGTTAAGTGACTTGCCCAGATGTTAATATCAAAATATATACAGGAATCTATACAACATTACATAGGATAGGATGGGAGGGGGACAGGATACATGACCAGGCTGTAAAGGTTTAGAGTTTATAATGCAACAGAAAGTACATGTATTTGTTGAGTCCTGTAGCTGATCACACTATAAATATTTATAGTTTATAATGTGATAGGAAACCACTGTCCTTTTTGAGTCCTGTCTGGTCTGATTCAAAGTATCTTATCTTCATTTCAAAAATGTACAGTCCTGGAAAGATTTAAATCTTCCTCTCAGAACCCTCACTATATAGTCCTCAATGCTGTGCTCAGGCCTTTTGTAAGTGCAGACCAGCAGCAGATGCTGAAGTGGCTGAATTCGCACCTTGCTCTGTTTTGTCTGGCATAATTACATGTTTGTGAGCATTCATCCTTATCTTTAACATTCGGCTTCTCTCTCCAAGGTAGCAACCCTTTGTATATTTCCTGCACTGAATCACATAAAGTACATTGGAAGAGCATCATGTACAGGATCTCCCTATGTTGAATGTTTTCCCCATGTGGATAGGGTTGCCAACTTTTTGAAAGAGAAAAACTCACCGCATTTGGCAAGCCATACTCTGCCCATGCCCACCCTTTGCTCCACCCCCACCCATAAAAAAATCATTGCAAAGGTGGTAACAGTGCAGGCTTTAGCATCTGCAGGATATATCAAGGGGGGATACAAGAGGGTGGGCGCTTCAACACTTATTCAGCTGCCACAGTCCCCTTCGACACACATATGCTTTCCCATATGGCATATATTGTGCATCCACTGAACCCAGCTCGTTCCCCAACAATCTGTGCAGAGCAGAGCTAGAACCTTTCCCATAAAACTTACCATATGAGAAAAAATCCCTCTCAATGCCAAGCATATTGTGAATTAATCAGGGCAAGCCCCAGAGCTGAATCAAAGTGTTGGCGAATCTTAACTCTCATTCCATGAAGCGCTAAAAAGGCAGATCAGAATAGCAGCTTGAGAGGAGAGTTTCTGGGAGGCAAGAACAGTCCTCTGGAATTTAACTTGCTAAAGCACCCTGTGGGGAATCTGGGTGTCTAGCTGTCTCTGTAACCAAAGAATGCCAAAAAGAATCAAAAGGTCCAAAAGAGACCCACAATCTCCATCCAAGATGAAGGCCACGACAGGGGACAAAGTTTCAATGGCAATCATTCTCCAGGAGCTGCACCGGCTTACAGATCTCCTACATGCTACAATCAACAATAAACTGGAAATACTTGCGATTAAATTGCATTTAGGAAAGTCATGGAAAAAGACTGTTGAATGTGCCAGTAAGATTTCAGGGCTCCCTCTCCTCATCAAGCTATTGTCTAGCTCCCTTCCCCCTTTTTTCTTCTTCCCCTCCCCTCCCCCACCCTGCCAGGGCCTTCGGCACTTCCCCAGTTTCCCTCCCTTGCAGTACCTACCTCAGTTGCTGCTGCCGGGACCTGCAGCAGCTGCAATACAGCAGCAAAACCTGCAAGGTAGTTAAGGCGCATCAATCGGGGCTCTGTCAGCCCCTTCGCTTAAAAACGGGAAGCTTTTGTTGGAAGGGACAGGACCAGCAGAGCCCTGAATGATGCGCCTTAAATAACTTGCAGGCTCCGTGGTTTTTGCTGTTGTATTGCTGCTGCGGCCACAGGTCCGGGCAGCAGCCGGACAGGTAGGCGCTGGTGCTGGCAGAGGAAGGGAACTAGGCAGTGGAGGTGGACACAAAAAAAACAGCTTTCCAATGGTCGGTTTCACGGCTCTGCTAGCAGGCGGCCTGGCCATATAAAAACCGGCCAGTCGGCAACCCTGCATGTGGGTGACTGGAGAGCCAGAATAGAACAGGAGGCAGCCATAGTTCTGCGCCTTTGAAGCAGCATATCCACATGGTCCTGAAGGGAAGCAGGTTCCTCTCGAAATTCGATTTCCTACAGTTGCAGATGTCTACATTTCAGCCTGGGTCAGTTCAACTGTCAGAAGGACTGGGCAATTTTTACTTGGGTAAATAGCGACCTACCAGGTAAATCAGCCTTCTGAAAACCGCCCACCTTCTAAGCAGCTGAAAGCATCCCTGCTATTTTTGCCCCATTTAGGGGGGATTAGAAAATTATGTACGAACATTGTATTTTCCACAACCAATTTTACCTGCGCAAACACCAGATGCACAAGTCCACTTTGGAAATGATTACAGTCAAACAGCTATGCAGGATATTTCAAAATGACCCTTTCAAATTGTCTGTATTAAGAAAAGTCCACAGGTGTTTTTAAATCTGCAAACTTTATACCAGCTGCAAAAGCTCAAGCACGGATGCTGACCTCTTCCACCCAGACTTGCCCCTATACCCTGTAACTGTGCCACAGGGCACACAACAGCTGCTCCTCTCCTGCTTTCAACACACAGCAGGGCCCAGGAAGCCAACCACTAGCAGTTCTGCCAGCATATTTACAGTCAAAGAGAAATGCAGATCTCAAGAATGTACAGATTAGCGGAGTATAAATTTGTAGAAATAAATTCTCTGTACAATCAGAAGCTATTTATTCATAGCTAAATGCTCTTTCAGGAAGATCTATAAATTCATTTCACGCTCCTAAATATTCTATAACTTTCTATATTTTAAAATGGCATAGGGATTTCAATGCAGAAACAGCCTACAGGCTTTTCCTTTCAAGAGAACAAGTCCCATATCTACAACAAACTTCCTGTGCACTCCTAGGCCGTCAGCATTTCCGAGGTGTCGGCTCTGACACAGACTCTGTGTAGCCTCAGCAGTCTCTGTGCTTCAGTTTACCAAGATGATTGCAAAAGAGAGTGAGTCTATAGTAATGCACAGAACTCAAAAAGCCAAACCCTACGTGGGGTCCTGTGATAATTTCCAGATTGTGCTAGGAAGTCTATTTTTCTACCAATCATCTTTCACCTCTTAAACAATATTGAAATTAATAGAACTTGATAATCCTTAAATACCATGAGCCAAAAAAAAAGGAAATTCTTATCAGGAAAGATAAGTCCATAAGTGATAGTGTAAAATTACACCTCCTCTCCCCCCCACCTCATCCCCACAATAAAGCTCCTGCAGAAAGTTCCACATGCTGTAAGGCACGCGCAACCTTCCTGTTTTATGTTTTACACTTATGCGCCTAGTTTATAAACATATGCATAAATGGAAGCCTCTGCTCGTGTTGGAGAAACCTAGACACAACACAGAGTGTATGCACACAAGCCTTCATGCATACACTCCAGGTCATTTTATGAAGTGCCTATTTCTCTGCGCCACATGCTCCCTAAGAGAGCAGTTTGCTTCCATTTGCAGCGTTATCTCTGATTTATCATAATGATTTTGGTGCCATTCCCCACCCCCACAACTTTCCTTATCTTCTACAGGAAGTAACCCAAGGGAAAGGAGGAGGTTCTACATTAAGAAGCTTCAGCATTTCGAAAGCCACCAAAAACATTAGACGCTAAGTGATCGTTTGCAAGACGCTAACAATAAGAGAAGTAACAAATGGTTTTAATTCAGAGAGGGAAACGCATAAGGCATCTTCAAACTATTCCTGTTAATTGGTCCTCTCGAATCACATTTTATTCTTTTAATAAAGACTTCTGGTTTTGCTGTTAAGTGCTCCACTCACCTGGATTAGTAATGGGTTCATTATACAGAGTAGGCCACAAGAAAGATGGTACACTGTGTCTCCAAAGGAGAAGAGCTCAAAACTCTCTCTGCATGTCGAGTCACTGGCCATGGTTAGGAAGTGCAGGGCTTGTGCTGATCATAGAATGCAGAGCGGGCCAGTGCTGAGAACTGCACTGTGCCTTGCCTCTGCTACAAGGCGAGACACTGACAGCCAGAGAGAGGCCTATTGAAATCCCTTCTCATGTAAGGTGACATTGTACTTACCAGATAATGTCCTTTCCTTGAGTTCTACTAGACCAATCCAGACAAAGAGGGGGCGGGGGGTTGATCCCCTACCAGCAGGTTGGTGGAGACAATGAACGAATGAAAAGCTCTGCTTTCAATGACATCACTCCCATGCCTCTATCTGGCTCAGCCACCAGAGGTCCCTTCAAGATTCGTCCCAAAGCATATGGGAGATACACAGCAGTTTCTTCTCCCCTGAAACTGCTTCACTGGCTGGGTTTATTTCTTAGCAGCACTGTGAAAGGTGGCTGGCAGGCAGATCCTTTGAGAGCCTTCTGCAATCTTCGGGAGAGAGCAGGGGGGGCAAGGAGGAGTGGGGAATGGGGCGCTGAGGTTGTGTGAGGCTTCTACACTCTTCCAGATCCTTCCAATTTGTGGCTGCTCCCTTTTCATAAGGGCATGGAGCTGAACCAAATTTTCCCTCCTCCTATGGCTATCAAAAAGACCGCAATCTAGTTGAGCCTCCCACATCATGCTCAAGTGAGAGTCATCCCTTTAGGGCTTGTGGAGGTCATTCAGGAGCATTTAATCAATCTCTTTTCCTCTCAGACTTCAGATTTTCTATAGAGAGGAGAAAATCCATCCACCATCTGCTGGAGACAAAGAAATATTGACAGGACCTCTGGTGGCTGAGCCAGATAGAGGCATGGGAGTGATGTCATTGAAACCTGGGCTTTTGATTGGTTCTTTGTCTCCACCAATCTGCTGGTAGAGGAAAACAATCCCCCCACTTTCCTGGACTAGTCTAGCAGGACAATATAGAATAGTAAGTTATAAAATGGCCTTGGATGCTGTCTTAGGCAACATCTGCAGATGATGGGCAGACCCTGAAATTACTGTCCCACTTGCCCCTTCCCTCACAAGATGCACAATACTTACCCCTGCAGCGAAGCCCAGACTCCCATCCAGGATCCACCTCTGCAAATCAAAACAATGTAATCAGCTCACGTCACATACTGCTTCTAGAAAATCTCAACCAGGATCTTGAAGTTACCCAGTACTGGCAAACTACTTCTGCATCAACCTTACTTAACCATGGAAAGATCCTGGCACCCTGTTCATAAAGAGACTTAAAGCTTGAGTGTGCAGCCTTCTTTGCAGCCTCACCTAAGGAGGGAGTTTTATTCATGTACAGATTGCTTAAAAACCATAGGTTCTATAGCCTCAAACTAATGAACTGATGGTCGGAGATACTGGTACAGCACATAGCTAGAGAACGGTAACAACAGCCACTGCAAATCATTCATGAATATATGTGTTTTACCCAGAGCGATAAAGCCAAAGATGAGGGGAGTAGAGGAGGGCCTACCACTCTCTTACCCAGTTGTTCGTTCAGCCTCAACTACAGTTAGGTAAACTCATCATTAAGACTTATGAGGGGAGAATGGTACCGCATCCATGGGTGAAGTCTACTGCTCACAAGTTTCACACTTGGGCTAATGGAACAGTCTATGCACATTACCAGAGGGGGCAAAACTGAAAGGTGATATTTTAAGGGCAACCAACCTTTTTGTTAAAATGGTAAATAAAGGTAAAATGAAAAGAAGACCGCTATGGTTTTCGAAAAAAGTAGCTGAAAAGCTGAAGAAAAAGAGAGAGGTCTTCATGAAAAACAAGAGATCACAGAGAGAGGAAGACAGGCATCTATATTTGGAAAAAAACTTAAGAGAAGCTAGCAAAGTAGTCAGGAAAGCAAAGATTCAAAAAGAGGAGGAAATAGCCAATGCAATAAAATGGGGGAATAAGACATTTTTCAGATATGTTAGTGAGAGGAGGAACGGCAAAAGTGGTATTGTCAGACTCAAGGGTGAAGGGGAGGAATATGTAGAAGCCAATGAGGATAAAGCAGAATTGCTTAACAAATATTTCTGTTCTGTGCTCACAAATGAAGAACCAGGAGCAGGACCTCAAAAAGCACACACAAACAGGCACAAAAGCGAGGGGCATCTTGAACAATTTTCAGAAGACTCTTCGTGAGAAACTAGCTAAACCTAAAGTAAACAAAGCGATGGGAGCAGATGGGATACACCCTAGAATACTGAGGGAACTTGGAGATGTTCTAGCAGCTCCACTGCCTAACCTTTTCAATGCCTCGTTGGAGTCAGGAGTGGTGTCAAAGGACTGGAGAGAGGCTCATGTGGTCCCTTTACATAAAAGCGGAAGTAAGGATGTGGTTGAAAACTAGAGGCTGGTTAGTTTACCTTCGGTGGTGAGTAAATTATTAGAAATGCTGCTGAAAAATAGTGAGGCTTCTGGAGTCCAGCGGATTACAGGATCCGAGGCAGCATGGATTCACCAGAGGCAGGTCTTGACAGACAAATCTGATTGATTACTTTGACTGGGTTACCAGGGAGTTGGACAGAGAGACAGCCCTAGATGTGGTGTATTAAGATTTCAGTAAAGCCTTTGACACCGTTCCTCATAGGCGACTTATAAACAAACTGACCACCCTAGGGATGGACCCTAAAGTTACTGCTTGGGGTGGAAATTGGTTGAGTGGGAGACGAAAAAAGGTACAGGTAAATGGAGCTCACTCTGAGGAGAAAGAGGTTACCAGTGGTGTGCTGCAGGAATCTGTCCTTGGTCCGATTCTTTTTAACATCTTTGTTAGTGATATAGCGGATATGCTGTCGGGTAAGGTTTGCTTACCCGATGATACCAAAATCTGCAATAGACACCCAGGAAGGTGTAGATAACATGAGGAGGGATCTAGCTAAGCTTGAAGAATGGTCTAGAATTTGGCAGCTGAGATTTAATGTTAAAAAATGCAAGGTCATGCATCTGGACTGCAGCAATCCAAGGGCGCGATATAGTATAGGGGTGAAGTACTTTTGTCCACTAAAGAACGACGGGACCTAGGCGTGATTGTGTCTGATGATCTTAAACTAACTAAACAGGTAGAAAAGGTGACAGCAAAAGCTAAAGGATGCTTGGGTGCATAGAGAGAGGAATGGTTAGCAGAAGAAAGGAGGTGATAGTGCCTCTGTATAAGTCTTTGGTGCGACCTCATTTGGAGTAATGTGTGCAATTTTGGAGACCGCACCTTCAAAAGGATATAAACAGGATGGAGTCAGTACAGAGGGTGGCTACTAAAATGGTTAGTGGTCTTCATTATAAAACATATGAGGACAGACTTAAGGATCTTCATATGTACACCTTAGAGGAAAGGCGGGATGAGGTGATATGATTGAGATGTTTAAATAGCTCTGTGGCATAAATGCACAGGAGGAGAGCCTCTTTCGATTGAAAGCAAGTTCTGCTACGAGGGGACATGGGATGAGGGTGAAAGGGGATAGATTCAAGAGTGATATGCGGAAATATTTCCTTACAGAAAGAGTGGTGGATCCGTGGAAGAGTCTCCCAGTGGAGGTGGTAGCGATGAGGACAGGATCTGAATTCAAAGAAGCATGGGACAAACACAGAGGATCTCTAAAGGAAAAAAGGGGACTATTGTAGTGGTTGATATGGAAGGAAAGACTAGATAGGCCATGTGGTCTTTTTCCTGTCATCATGTTTCTATGTTTTCAGCAGCACTCAAAGGGTGGACACCAGCTATAGGTAACCTCCACCACTACAGTTTTCATGGTTGATGTGTGGCTGCAAGAAAAGCTCTAACGTGTAACATCTATTCACTTGTCTTCTGGCAAAGATGATTCTAGATCTTTTCCCCCAAGCTGCTGAGGGTGTATGTAATATTGCATGAAAGGAGCAGAAGTGGATTTCATAGCACCTATCCCATGCTCTCTTAAACTGTAATAATGTTTTTGCTCTCATCACTTCCATTGAGGAGGCCATCCCATTCTCCCCCCATTTCTGTGAAGCACTGGTTTCCTAGGCATGACAGCTCACCTGGACATACCACTGGAAAGAAACATGATTAGCACACAGAAATCTGTTAAGTACAGTCAGAACATAAGAAATGCCTATCCAGGTCACCAAGGTCCATTAAGCCCAGTACCCTGTTTCCAACAGTGGCCAGTCCAGGTCACAAGTACCTGGTAGGTTCCCAAAAAGGGACATCAGTTCCACAATGCTTGTCCTGGGGCAAGGAGTGGATTTCCCAGGTCTTCTTTAATAATGGTTTATGGACCTTTCTTCCAGGAATTTGTCCAAACCTTTTTGTTCCCAACCCAACAGGACAAGTTGGTTGTACATAAATTATAAAGGACTATCTGGGAGAAACAATTTCTGAGACACAAACAAGCAATTTATTGAAAAGGGACACTGGTTTTATTCTTAAATAAAGGAACACGGTTCTAAGAAAAATGATTTCATTAAAAATACAGAGAAAGAGAATGTGCTCAGTAATCAGCTCCTTTCGGATCCTATGTACTAAAGTGTGTTAAGGTTTTACACCTAAGGTGAATTAACTGCAAAAGTTAAGGTATTCTAGGTGCAAACTCTCTGCAGGAATTGATGGTAGCTTTCGCTGTCCTTTAGGGAGCGCAGCTGTGCTACTAACATGGGGCAAAGTTCACTACCTCATACTAACTGCATGGCGAATATTGCAGAATTAAGTTAGCTACACCTCTCGAGATGGAGTCAATTGTACAGTGTTATCTGCTGCATTAATTGTAAGGTACAGCCTCGCCACTGAAGATCAAACACGGTTTAGGAAAACCATCCACAGGGTCGTCAAGAGTCGACATAGACTCAACTGCACTTAATAACAACAATCCCTGCCTATTCCGTCCCCTGATGGTGTCCCCTGATGGTAATTTCCACATTATCATGTGCTAACCGCTACATTAACACATGAACAGCACAGTGCCACTGTGCAAACAGCTAACACAGCCCCTTAGTGCTTAAAACAAATACAAATTCAAAAAAAAAGAGCAAGATGGATTCATGCTGAATTTTCTATTCAAACATAAAACCCTAGTTAATATCCTGTGTATAAGGGATGGGGAAAGGCTTCTTGAATTAACAGCAGGCAAGCAGGACAAAGAAAATATTAGAATTGATTCAAGAATGGAGAGTGACCAACATAACACCAATTTTTTTTAAAAGGGTTCCAGGGGTGAGCCGGAAAACTACAGACCAGTGAGCCCGACTCCAAGTGCCAGGCAAAATGGCAGAAACCAGTATAAAGAACAAAATTATTGAACATATAGGTAGTTGTGGTTTAAAGGGACAAAGCCAATGTGGATTTAAACAAGTGTCTTGCCTCACCAATCTGCTATATTCTTTTTGAAGGTGTAAATAAATAGGTAAGTAAATGTGAACCCGTAGACATAGTGTATCTAGATTTTTAGAAAACCTTTGACAAGATCCTTCATGAGATTCTCTTGAAAAAATTAAAAAGTCATGGGATACGAGGCAGTATACTATTGTGGATTGGGGACCAATGATTATATTGGAGGCTGGGGGGCAGAGAGGTCAAGATCAGGTCCCATAGGGCCACCAATTATCTTTGTACCAGTCGTGCTCCCTCTCCCCCTCCCCCCCCATCCACTTGTCGGCAAAAATCAAGGGGTCTGTCCCTAGGTCTTCTTAGGAGAAGTGTCAAACAAGAGAGCTTGCCTAATGAAGGTGTGAACAAACAGGTAGATAAGGTAGACTTAAAAAGTTAGAGCTCTTCAGCTTAGAAAAAAAAGAGACAGCTGAGAAGAGATATGATAGAGGTCTACAATATAATGAGTGGAGTGGGTAAATGTAGATCTACTACTGCTATTACTGATCATTTGTATAGCGCTACAAGGCATACACAGCACTGTACAGAGATACGTAAGAGACTGGGGACAAGCAATGAAGCTACAAAGTAGTACATTTAAGACTAAATGCCAAGCATTAGATACCACCCAAGTGGCCCACCAGTTACCCACAACACATGGCCCCAACTACCCATTCCCATTTAGAGCTATAAGCAGATAGCCTTTACGTATGTGTGTCATATCCCCTCCTGTTAAATGTATACCTCCAATTGTGTTGTTGACCACTTTGATTGAAGGATAAGGTGGTATACAAAACTGTTTAAATAAATAAATAATCGGAGTGCAATCAAATGCTGGAATTCGTTGCCAGAGGATGTAGTAAACGCTGTTAGTGTTGCTGGGTCTGAAAAAAGATTGGACAAGTTCCTGGAGGAAAAGTTCATAAATCATTATTAAAGTGGACTGAAGGAAATCCACTGCTTACCCCTGGGATACTTCTGGGAATCTGACAGTTACTTCTGGGAATCTGACAGTTACTAGTGACCTGGCTTGGCCACTGTTGAAAAAAGGATACTGGGCTATATGGTCATTGGTCTGGCCTTGTATGGCAAATCTTATGTTCCTTGGATGAATGTGTCAAAATACATCACTTCAAATCCAAAACAAAAAAAACTTATAGGACAGCAAACACACTCCTTCCCCAAGGAGATACTTCCAGAGAAACAACCCCGCAGCTTTGCATCTTTGTTACCATAAGTCTGCCTAACCTGCCAGACACCTCAATGGTCAGCTTAGGGAGGGAGGAGGAAGGGAGGTTGGCTAACTACCTCTAGTCTGATGCCCTCTTCCTGAATTCTTACAGACAGAGCATGGCAGCATGGGCAGCCGTATGGCAAGATTCCCTCACTCAGATACAGATATACATACACACACACTGCCCTACCATAAACTGGGCATAATGTGAGCACCAACATAAAGCATCTCCACAAAAAAAGATGGTATTGAATTTCAAATGACCCCTAAAGTTTCCCCAATAGAATCTCACTAATGTACCCCAGCCCAGTTTTCTTGATGCTGGCATCTGTTCACCAGAAACTGAATTTAGACTTTTAACTCAATTGGTTTGACTTATCAGTGGCAACTCCTTGAACAGATAAATAACAGTGCCATCCCCTGAGCCATACAATCCTACAGATGAATACTATTGTATTGCTGAATCGATCAACTAAGATACCAGTCAAATATTATCACATGAGACTCACCTCTCCGCTAGTGAATATGAAAACTAGAGCAGAACCAGCAGCTGTGAGGCCCCATGTGAAGACGGTTCCCAGCAAGGCCTGGAACACTGGACCATAACCTGGGATCATGCTAGATACACCTGGTTTAACAACAAGGAAGAAGCAAAGCAACTCAATACATTAGGGAAGCAACAGCAAAACAAAGCAGCACACTTAACCTATGACCTTCTCTGACATAAAGACAGGGTAACTGGTGGACCATTCTCTCCATACTAAGCTTTCCTTTTACACATTCCAAACTTGTCCATTCTTAAAGTCATCACCTCAGGTTACTGTCTGCTTTCAATTCTCTTTTTTGTTCTTTACCCGTCCTGTACTAGATCAGTAAATTTGTCACTGCAGCTTCTGAATACATGACCAGCAAAACCTTATCCAGAATTCTTCAAACCATCTTTTCATCTGAGATCATGTGCTTTCAACTGATTATATGAGATCTCAACAAACCTCATTCCAAGTCTTGAGTAACTTTGGCCTCTAAACATAAATCAATATAATTTCCAAGCTATCAAAAATTTTTATGTGCTAAATTTGCTTAGAAGCCATGTGAATGCGTAACCTGAATTCCTAATTCAATTCTGTTCCATTTTCTTGGGTGAATAATATAACAAATTCTGCACTTCTGGTTGAATAGAAAAAACTTGCTTCTCTTACAGTGCACTGCTATGTTTCATTTAAATTCCTAGCAAACAAAAAAAAATTAGAAAACAGAAGTCGTATCCCACTGGGGTGATCAAAGCTTTGTTTAGTGAAGGCGTGGAGGAGTTCTAATTATTTTCTGACGTGGCATGAATGATGAAGATGTCTGCTGGAACACTAGAGTGGTGCTATTTCTTAACACAGAAATAATACAACTAGACTTGTTAAGACTATAATTGAGCATTTCTTGTTAGAGACCTCAATAGTTGGCCAATCAATATTATTTGAATTTTATAATTAACTGATTAAGGGGTAATTTTACAAGAAAAACGATACATCACTACATTACTGGCCTCAACCTACATGCTGCGCGATTTGGTTTTGTTAAATATCTATACTGTTCTTGGTATATGCATTAATACTCCGAAGAGTCTCATATCCAGAAATTTAACCAGCAGAAACTATGCAGGGATTACAGTACTGGACTAGAATTCTGAAAACAGAAGATACAAATTATAATCCCAGCCCTGTCTCTGAGTCCGTGTGACCTGACTGGATCCAGTGGCACACAAAGCACTTGATCACTGTGCTTGCCCTAGGAGGGTAATTTACAAAAATCACAATGACAAATCTTAACGAAGCGCCAAGGCTACTCAGCATCAAATCCATGCAGGCGCTTTCTCTATGCAAAACAGTCCAGTACTGTCCTAGAATTTCTATTTAAAGCATATCCAAGAAGATCTATGGCGCAAAGAATGAAGAGCTATCAACGTGCAAAGCACCTCCCCCCATCCCATCCGACCCCCCAATTCATTTTATTTATGTCTTGTGGATCACACAACTGCCCTGCTCCGGGAAAACTAAAAACCTGAAAGCACAAGTTTGCCCCCCAACTTACAGCTCAAGCGGCTCCGGCTGCGGCTCCGGCTCCAGCTCCGGCTCCGGCTTCCGGGTACACAGCGAACACGTGTCTCACGCACCCACCCACCACCACACCCACCTCTGCCGCTATTGGTCGGCTCTTCTTGCGCCCACCTCTTCCGCTGCTAACCGGTTCCACGAGAGGATCCGCCCACCTAGCTTTCTATTGGTCACGGGGTTGGCAATCATTTGGAGGGGGTGGAGTAGAGTCTCTTTCAGGCGTCCACGTATCAGGGGAATAATATAGCAGGAAGCTGCAAATGACTAGGGTGCTGAATTCATTGAAGGGCAGGTTGCTGCAAACTGTCAAACTCTAGAGGCAAGGAGCTGAATCGGGAGGGGGGCTACAGAGGCAGGGAGCAGGGGCTATTAGACTAATCACAGAGGTATTAGAAAATCTATTCCTAGCAATAGCAGATTGCTTTGGTAGGAGGGGGTGAATGGGGCAGTGAACTGGGGACCAAGCCTAGGGAGGCTCCCACAGATTTAGATTAAGCGTAAGTGGTATTTCCTCTCTAATTGCAGATAGCAGGGGCATGGAGTCAGGGGTATTAAACCTATTTAAGGTAGCAGCAGAGTTGCCAAGTTAACCAGTTCCAGGAGTGAGATTTTTTGCCAGTTCTGGTTTTAAATCTGCATTGCAATAGTATGGTATTTCTAGTCCCTGATTTTACCCATTGAAATCAGTGCTGCAGGTCCCATAATGCATCATGATTAGCTTGTCAGAAATCTAGGACTGGCTTAAAATCTTACTCCCGGAAATGTGTAAAGTGAAGTTACTTACCTGTAACGGGGGTTCTCCGTGGACAGCAGGATAAATCAGCCATACCTGGGGATATCATTCCAACAGCGCCATAGAGAGAAGCGTTCTCCAGGCTTTCTGAGCATGTGTCCAGTAGCCCTACCCACTGGCCAGCCCCTAGCTGGCCCAGTACGTTCCAAGCTATTTCCTTGCCACTAGGTAGGCAGGCATCTGTTGGTAAGGCTGACCTCATCCAGGGGAGGCAGGTGGGTATGTGTGGCTGACTTATCCTGCTGGCCACAGGAAACCCTGATGCTCCTCTAACTGTGTGTGCGCTGTGGTGGATGAGGGGAGGCCACAGAGGCAGTGAATTGCCCTGCAATGACAGTACACAGAGTTTCTATAACCAACGCTTTATTAATTGATGAGCAAGTTGATAGTCAACAGACTGTGCACCAATGATAACAGTGTTAATTGTGCAAATAACAGGTGCAAACAACCAAAACAGCTCCAGTCAACTGACTGTGCACCAACAATAACAGTGTCGATAGGGGAAACAACAAGTGCAAACAACCAGAACAAGCTCCAGGAGCAAGGTACATGGCAAGGTGCAACACAACCAGAACAAGCCCCTGGTCAGGGTACGTGGTTAACAATGCAAACAAAGAGGCAAGCCCCGGAGTGGCAGGGTGGTCAGTGACTGGATTGCCACTGTATCTGCATATGGCCCGGTAGCCCAATCAGGGCCGGAAGGAGGTACCAGAATCAGTCAGTACTGGACGGCGGGGCACCCAGGTTGGTCCGTGTGGGGAGCACTGCTGAGGCCAAGACTGTTCAGCCAAAGGCGCTGTCTGTCCTCGCCTCAAGGTCAAGGCAGTAGTGTCTCTGAAATGTGTGCACAGAGGACCAGGTGGCATCTTTGCAGATATCAGTCACTGGTATGGAGTGCAGCCAGCGCTCAGAGCTGATGGGCACTGATTGTTGGCGTGGTTTGGGCCCCTGCCTGTTCCAGGCAGAAGGTGATGCAGTTCAAGATCCACTGTGACAATGTTCTCTTTGTAACCAGGCATCCCGGTCTGTTAGAATCGAAGGAGACAAACAGTTGGAACCCTCGCCATTGGGGGGCTGTCCTGTGTAGGTAGATGGTCAAGGCCCTGACACAGTCTAGGGTGTGGAGTCTTTGCTCCTCTGGGGGGCATGAGGCTTTGGGTAGAATGTAGGCAGTTCAATGGTCTGGTTGATCTGGAAGGCCGACACCAACTTTGGGATGAACTTTGGGTGAGTGCGAAGGGTAGCATGGTCGTGGCTGATCTATGTATATGGTGGGTGAGCTACAAGGGCTTGTAGTTCACTGATTCATCTGGTGGAGGTGATTGCTATCAGGAAAAGGGTCTCCCAGGAGGCATACTTCATGGCACTGCTTGCATGGGTTCAAGTGGCCCTTATATTAGCAGGTGGAGGACAATGTTCAGGTCCCAGAGGGGTACTGGGGCCCAAATTGCGGTTGGAGGTTGGTCAGCCTTTTCATGAAGGGGCGACAAGTGGGAGGGTGGTGATGGAGTCATCTCCTGTGCAGTCGCGGAAGGCTAAAATCATGGAGAGGTGGACTGATGGATTGCGTTTTGAGGCCTTGTTCAAAGAGCAAGGAGATTCTGGAGGACCTGTGGCCCTGGGTCTGAAAAGAGGTCCAGTCCATGTGATGCACACCATGAGCTGAAGCATCTCCATTTCAAGTTGTAGGATTTTCTTGTGGACAGGCATCTCATTGCTAGTATCAGTTGCTGTACATCCAAGGGTAGGTTAAGGGATGACATGGTTATTTATTTACATTCTCTTATATACCGCGCTATTCTGCATCAGTGCAGTTTACATTGAACAAACTGAAATTACATTGAACAGGGCATTATAACTTGGAGATAACTATTTTACAGGGAACATGGGCTATGGAGGGTTAAGTGGCTTGCCCAAGACCACAAGGAGCACCTGTGGGACTAGAAACCCCAGTCCTTCCGGCCCAAGGTTGCTGTCCTCTAGTGGGATTTGAACCCCCGACCGTCCGGCCTGAAGTACCTTGCCCCAACCACTAGGCCACTCCTCCACTCCAGGTTGGGGTGGAGTGTCCTCCCGCCCTCCTGGGTGATGAAATCCAGTCTTAGGGATAGGTGTGCAGGGGCTCTCGAGCCAGGCGGTGGAGGTAGGGAAACCACATCTGTCTCGGCCAGTGGGAGGCGATGAGGACGGACTGTGCCTTGTCCCTGATGATACTCTGGAGGGTCATGGATATGAGCGGGACAGGAGAAAAGGCATACATGAGAGACCACTCCCCCCAGGGCATGTTGAAGGCATCCATGGCGAGGCAGCAGGTGGGCGGGCGTTTCGAGCAGAAGAGGGTGAACTTGGTATTCTGCTCTGTGGTAAACAGATCCACTTGTGGCTGTCCTCACCGGTGGAAGAGGGAGTCCGTCACCTGGGGGTTGAGGGTCCACTCGTGCGGGTCCAACTGTCAGCTGAGTCTGTCTGCCAGTTCGTTCTGCACCCCCAGTAGGTAGGAGGCCTGCAGCCAGCACTGTCTGGAGAGGGAAAAGGATCAGATTTTTAGCGCCTCTATGCAGAGTGCAAGGGAGCCTGTTCCTCCCTGCTTGTTGACATAAGACATGGCCACCTGGTTGTCCATCTGGACCAGGGCAGTCTTGCCTGTGATGTGTAGGTGGAAGGCTCTGAGTATTGAATCGCCCTGAGCTTCAGCAGGTTGATGTGGTAGGTTCGTTCCTTTGCTGAGCAGGCCTCTTGAGTGTGAAGCTGTAGTAAGTGAGCCCCCCAACCCACCGTGAGCGTCCATGGTGATGACCACATGCTGGGGGGCTGCTGGAGGGACCTACCTTGGATGAGGTTTTCCTGGCTGGTCCACCAGATGAGTGAGTTCTTGACCCCCACATTCAGTGGGATGCATGTGGGCAGAGGTTGAGAGTGCTGGTTCCAGTGGGTGTGTAGGTGTCACTGCAGGTGGTGCAAGTGCAGCTTTGCTAGCAGGAGGACTTGTGTCAAGGCTGCTATGTGGCCCAAAAGGTGGAGTAGGTACCAGGCTGTGACCTAGTGGGCCAACAAGATGCTTCCCATCAAGGTCATGATGGTGTCCATCCAGTGTGTGGAAGGAATGCCTTGGCCATGGTGGTGTCAATGTGTGCCCCAATGAATTCCAGGTATTGGGAGGTGCGGGGTTGTGACTTTTGGTGGTTCATCAGGAAGCCCAAGGAGGGCAGGAGGGCAATGGTTTTCTGGACTGCAGCTCAGGCCTCTTGTGGCGATGATGCAGAGAGTAAACAATCGTCGAGGTATGGGAAGACGCAGACACCTGCTTGTAGAGGTGAGCTGCCACCACAGCAACACACTTAGTGAATACCCCTGGAGCTGGAGAGAGGCCAAAGGGGAGGACTCTGTATTGGTAGTGACAGCCCACCACTTGGATGTGCAAGTATTTCTTGTGTGTCGCATGCATAGGGCTATGCATGTAGGCATCCTGTAAGTCCAAAGAGGCCAGCTATTCCCCGGCTTGGATGAGGGGCAGGATAGCCCCTTAGGTGTACATCTGGAATTTTTCCTTTAGGGTGAATTTGTTCAGCTTCCTGAGGTCGAGGATGGGGTGGACACCTCCAGATCTCTTGGGAATTAGAAGTATCAGTAATAGAACCTGCTGTGGAGTTCATTGGGAGGCACTGGTTTGAATCCTTGGGATACCAGGAGGGACAGTATTTCTGCTGCCGTGGTAGGAAACAGGTGTGGTGATGTGTTCCGGGGGGGGTGGGGAGCATCGGCAGGGGGTTGATGAGAATCGGATATGGTACCCTTCTTGTATGATTTGGAGGACCCACTTGTCTGTTGTGATGGATTTCCAGGCATTGAGGAAGGCTGTCAGGCTGTCAGTCTGCCCCCCACTGGAAGAGTGGCCGGGGGTGTTCCGTCAAAAGGACAGGTTGGTCTTTCCTGCATTCGCCATGACTGATTTATGCTGCTTCCGCTCCCTCTGCCGGTTCTTTGATTGGTAGGGGGTCTGGTAGGACTGCTGCTTGTACCGCGGTGCTTGCTACTTGCGGTAGGAGTTGTGTTGCTGGGATGAGTAATATGACTTGTGGTGGTAATTTCCTCTGCGGTTGGTGTTGGAGCATTCAAAGCCCTCCTCCACTAGGGTCTGTAGGGTGGTACAATGGTCCTTTAAGTCATTGACGGTGTCCTTGACTTTTTTCTCAAAGAGCGAGTTGCCGGCATAGGGGGCATCTACTATGCGGTCATGCATGTCCTCTTGTAGGCTTGATACCCACAGCTATACAAGCCAGTGGGTGGAGATGGCCATCCCTGCGGTTCAGATAGCTAAGTCTAATAAGTCAAAAGCTGTGCAGACTTGGTGCTTGGTACATTCCTCCAGATCCACCAGGGTTTCTGTGGCTGTCGTCTGTGCCTCTGGGGGCAGGGCCAAGATGGTGCTGTTCAGGTTTCCCACCTGGACATCCTGGAACAGTGCATGCTGGAATTGGTGGGTGGTGATCATTATGCTCAGCATGGTCCCCTGGAACACTTTCTTGCTGACATTGTCCAGGAGTTTAGTTATTGGTGTGGTTATGGGAACATTTGGCCTCTTTGAAGGCTGATTCCACCACAACGGAGTGGTGTGGAAGTTGGGTCTTTTCGAACCCGTGGGTGGGTTGTACCAGGTATTTCATCTCTAGCTTGCATGAGCAGGCAGGGTTGGATGTGGGGGCTTTCCACAGTTTTGTCAAGTTATCCCAGAATAGTTGGTGAACTGGTAGTGAGGTTAATGTCTTCTGCGGTTCCAGGTATTTGAGTGCCCCCTGGACTTCGCTTCGCAGGTCTGAGGCATTGCCTGTCTCGAGGGCCAGGGTGGTCGCCACTCTCTACAGGAATTTGGGAAAGGTCATGTCCTCAGGTGCGGATGGCTGGGGCTGGTTGGACTTGGGGGGGCAAGGGCCCGAGTTGCATCTAGTGTCGTGAGGGCATCTTCTGTGCCCGAGGAACCTAGAGCTGCTGCTTCTTCGCCTCCGCTGGTCACCGACAGAAAGTCCGGAGACCATGAGGATGATGAAGCCCCCCCTGGGCAAGGGGGGGGCTCATGGATGTGGTTGGCAGTGGAAGATCCCAAGTTGTAGCTGGGTACAGTCCCTTGTTGGCTGGGCATGTAGCAGTGGGTGCTGCCGTGGTCCTAATTGCTGGAGCCCAGTTAAAGAGGAGTTGGTTGAAGAGCTGCAGGAGTGCAGCAGGGCTTCTTGAGCTGCTGTGCTGGCTGGGCAGGTTGAGCAGGCTGTAGCTGTGGGGTTCCTGGAAGCGTGGTCCGTGTAGCGTTGATCCAAGGGAGGAGGAGCTGGCCAATCTGAAGAGGTGGCAGTGGTGATGCCTTCCCCTTTTTCTGTGTCTGCGAGAGTCTGAGCAGCTGCTGCTGTGAAGTCGGCTCCTGCCCCCCCTCCTCCCCCACTTTCCCCCATGATTTCTTTTGCTGGAACAGGCATTGTGTGCTCAGGATGGTCTGCTCTCTGGATAGGGCGATTCTTGGCCAGCAGTGCTGTGCCATCGGGGAGTCCCCAGGTTGGTGCAGTGACTCAGTCTGGGGCTTCACCCATTGCCATGGCCCCAGCCAATGGAATTGCGGGGGGCAGAGTCCAAGGCCCGATCAGGGCTTTCGGCATCATGGTAAGCAGAGGGGAAGCCAGTGTTTGTCGATGTGTACTGGGGCATCTCAGGAGTCGGGAGGCTGGAAGCAGACGGTGTTCTTGCAGAGGTAGGAGCAGCTGTGAGAGGAGGCATGCAGTCAGGAATAGAGGCCATGGGAGGCATATCCTTTTCCATAGTGTGCCTGGGGGGGGGGCGACCATTGTGCCATGTGGCTGGAGGCCTGGTCCCTGCCCATGGAAGTGAGTGGGGAGGCCTCAAGGAACTCCTGGAGGACATGTCGCCAGGATTTTCTTGCATTGGAGGACATCCTGGAACAGTAGGTGCAGTCCTCCATTCTGTGGCTAGCCACCAAGCACCAAAAGCACCGATTATGTGCATTGGTGCTGTTCATTTTTTTTCCCAAACTTGGGACAGTTTTTGAACCCCGGCTTAGGCATTTTGTCCTGCTCCATGTAATTGTTCTTCTTGGATGGAGGGAATCTTCTCTCTTTGGATTTTTCTTCTGTGGATTCCTTCTTCTCTTGCTGGTAGGAAAAGTGAGGGTCCATCTTGCTGGTGAGGCGGAAGAACTGAAAACTAGGCCAGCTAGCGGCGGGCCAGTGGGTAGAGCTACTGGCAAAGCCTTTCTGAGCTCTGGAGAGCACTTTCGTCTATGTCACCATCGGATTATGTCACCAAGTGTGGCTGACTCATCCTTCTTGTCCTCGGAGAACTTGGCAACTCTGAAGCAGAGGCAGGGAAACACGGGTGCTAGACTCTTCCCAGGCAGCAGACATAGCAGACACTGGCTATACAGGATCAAACATTAGCAATCTGAAAATAAATGCTGTGAGAGTAAAGACTATCCACTAAAAATAGGTAAAAATCGGATCCTTCAGATATAGATTATAATGTCTTACATCGGATCTGGAGAGGATCCGGTGTTTACCTGTTTAACGACAGGGATTTAAATGAGAATCTGTGAGATTGCCCCCTGCAGTGCTAGATACAAGTTAGATCCATGGGATCGAGGCTAGGTTTCTTTTCCAGCAATGAAAGACTCCAGTTAGATCCAGGGGATCCGGATCTAGAGTTGGATCCAGCTTGAATCTTTCATTGCTGATAAAGAAACATTTCCAGTGCTGCATGCTAGCACTGTCAGAAGCTTTTCTCGCTCCAGATGCATTGACTCTGTATTGTTTCTTCTATAACCATTTTCCTGATGAGTGGATTTCCCGAACAGCAGTGTAGGGAGCGATAAGAGAGGATAAGTAATGAGAAGTCGCAAAATGAATGTACTTGTAAGTCAGTAGAAGATGTTTGAAGTGGATGCAGAAATGGATAGGGACCCAAGAAAGTGACTTGAGGAGAGGGGTTACGTGAGCATAGTGACTCTGGCAGAAGATTAGCCTTGAATGGATTGAAGAGGAGAGAGATGATTGAGGGGGAGACCAGTGAGAAGCAGGTTGCAATAGTCTAAAAGGGAGATGATGAGAGAGTGGATAAGGGTCTTGGTAGCATGTTCAGAAAGGAGGAGACTAATTTTGCTGCTGGTATAAAGAAAGAAATGACAGTTTTAACTATCTGTTGTATGTTAGGGGAGAAAGAGAGAGGAGTCAAAGATGACCCCAAGGTTGCAAGCCAAGGAAGCTGGGAGGATGATAGTACTAGCCACCAAAACAGAGAAAAGAAGTGGTTAGGTGGGTTTAAAGGAAAAGATAATGAGTTCCTCATAGCCATGTTCAGTTTTAGACTGCAGACGGACATCCAGGCAGCAACATCAGACAAGCATTCAGATGTAGGCCTGGATTCCTGAAGAGTTTCAGGTGCAGAGAGGTAAATCTGAGAGTCGTCAGCATAAAGATGTCACTGAAAACCATGAGAGGAGATTAGAGCACCAATGGAATGAGTTTAGAGAAGAGAAGCGCTGAACTTCCTTACCAACAAAGTGCAGAAATATAAACGCTGGAAGAAGCAGACCAGAGCTTCATCCTGCTGAGCCACTGCAACATTTCTGCGATGCTTCAGTTAAAAAAATATCAAACCTTTACCAGGCTAATGGAAATATTCGTATATTGCAGAACTGTAACATCCAGTCATTAAAAAGCTTTCATAGTCTCATTACAATGAAAAAGACAGGCTTTAAAAAGATAAAAACCTAAAAGGAGCCCTAAAGTACTGTTAAAAATTAACTGGTACAGCCAAATCAAGGCATTCACCCCAAGTCCCATGTTTTTAGGGGTCCCCGTGCTTCAATCCTCTTTCCCCGCTAGTCTTCCACCCCAGAGCAATCTTTCAAGGTGTGAACAAAAAGTATCGAGACTTATTGTGCAGCTATATAACAATACGTCGCACCATGATGCTATTAAGCATGCAGTGACTTAAGTTATGAGTTCTGTATGTGCAGAATGTAGCATGGCTGCAGCACACCTGTACTTTTTTAAATCATGTGATGTTTGGTATTGTGTAAATCAGGCATGTTCAACTTCGAACAGGTCGTGATCTACTTTTTCCGGCCAAAAGTGCCGGTGATCTACCACCATGAAAATTAAGTTTCAAATTAGTTTCAAATTAAATTTTAACCCAATAAAGTTGGAAGATCTCCCCCCCCCCCCCCCCCATTTTTAATGAATCTTCTGTCATTTACTTGGATGTGATCAGCTGTAAAGCAAATTAAGCAAAAACAAAACAGAGAGACGAAAATCCAGTAAGAACTGCGAGGGGAAACGTAAAGTAAAGTTTTATTGAGTAATAACTTTAACTTTTATTGAGTAATTTGTGTTAAATTTAGGTCGAGTATTGATGCAGGCTGATCTTGCACAATCTATAATATTTTGCTCTTGCTCATTAGTGAGACGTCTGAGCCTGCATTTCATCCACCAGCTTTTTGAAGTTGGGTGAATATTGCGTGAGGGCCAGCCTCAGGGAATCCTGGAGATGTTCATCTGTCATGTTGGAACGTTGTGTACTCTTTGTCATTTTCAGATGGGAAAACGCAGATTCACACAAATAAGTTGAACCAAAACAGGAGTGTACAGCTTCACTGCATCTTCTCAAGTTGGGAAATTTGTCCCTAGGCACTAGCTTCCAAAACGATTTTTGCTCAGCATGTGTCTTGAGAAAAATTTCATTTTTAAGGGTTAATATTTTGTTTTCAAGAGATGGCTTGTTCAATGAGTAATTTTTACTGATAGCAGCTGCAGTTTCTTTAATGTCCACATCTACTTTGAATGGGTATGACAAGTACTCCACAACAGTTCCAAATTTTTGGAAGTCACAGAATCTATTTTCGAATTCCTGGATAACAGAACAGATTTCTGTCACATACTTCTCGTTCTGAAAAACAAAATTTGGATATTGTTCCAGATGGTCCTGTGTATTAGGAAAATGATCAAAAGTGTTGTTTGCAAGGTTAGTCATTATTAGCTCAAATTTTCTCTTGTAGGATGAAACTGTACTCATCATCTCGCCAATGCATTTGTTTTTACCTTGTAGTTCAAGGTTCATATCACTTAGTTTGCCTGTAAAGTCAGCAAGAAATGCCAGATCACATAACCACTCCTCATCTTCCAACTCTGCTTGGTCATCTCCCCTCCCCTTCAAAAAACTTCTTATTTCATTCAGCAAATCACGAAAGCTTTGCAGAAATTTGTGCCTACATAGCCACCTTACATCTGTGTGCAAAACGATTTCCACTGCCCCTTCATCAAGAGTAAGATTGAAAAGCCGTCTTTGAAGTGATCTTCCACAAACTGAATTTACAATTTTGAAAGTGATGCCCATGACAGTCTTTGTGTTGAGTCTCTTGCTTGCCAAAACTTGCTGGTGAATGATGCACTGGTAAGAAAGGAAATCTGGGAAGTCATCATGCTGTCTACAGAGGGTTATGAAACCGTTAACTTCACCTGTCATTGCTCTTCCTCCATCAGTAGTGATGGAAACAAGTCTATGCAATGGAAGATTACACTTTGTCGCAAAAGAATGGAAAGAACTGAATATTTCCTGACCGGTAGTTCTCCCTTTTAAAGAAATCATTCCAAGTAGTTCTTCTTTAACACTGAAGTCTTCAAAAACCATCCGGATAAAGACTAGTAACTGGGCTATGTCTCTTATGTCTGTAGATTCATCCAGTTGGAGTGAGAAAGCAACACAATTTGAAACATCCTCCAACAATTGTTCAGTTGTGTCTCCACACATCTTTTCTATTCACCGTACAGCGGTGTTTCTTGACAATTGTACATCTTGAATAGCAGCTATGATCTCTTTCTTATTTTTAAATCCTTCAAAAAGATTGTCAGCTGCTTCAAGAAAACAATCTTTTACAAATTCCCCTTCAGTGAAAGGTTTGCATTTCTTTGCAATCAGGTTGCTGACCTTGAAGGATGCTATGGTTGCATTGACCGAATGTGACCTTGGCTTCGCCATCAACTGTTGCTGAGTAGCCAATTTCAATTTAAGTTCTTTGAGCTTCAGTTTACAAATTTCACTTTTGGGTGGAAAATCAGCATCAAACTTATTGCTTTGCAGAGCCTTATAATGACATTCCAGATTACCCTTTTTGGGCAAGGATACTGGGGCGTTACAAATTAGACAACAACATGTCTTTCACCATGATGAAGAAGTAGTCAATTTCCCATTCATCATGAAAGTGGTAGGTTTTGCTCTTCTTTGGAACACTCATCTTCGTTATGCTTGGGTGGCTGGATGTAAGAAGGCCAAATCTGCTAAGTTAGTATAAACGCTGGCTGAATCTGGTCCAAAACTGTCACTGTCCCAAAGTATTAAAGATCAAGAGGAACTGAAGACCTCTGGATGATGTGCAATACAAGAACTGGAGATGCCAAAACCACACATGCAGTTCTAAAAGTAAAAATAAGAATTCATCATACTGGCACCAATAATCAAATACCACCAAACAATCATCAAAAAAACTCAAACACCTGTCCAGCAAACCAGATAAAATCAAATACTGCCAAAAAAGTTCAAATACCACCACACACGATTTAATAAACTCTGTACACAGTGTAGAATCAATGCAAAGGCAAGGCAAAATAAAATTGCAGAGGCAAGCAAAGGTCACAATGGTTTGAGCCAATTCGAAGGCAAGGCATAGGCAACTTAGAACAAAATTGGAAAAGCCCGCCAAAATCACCAAATTCTTGACACTTTGTTGTGTCTGCCCGAAAACATTTAATGAAAGTGAACTATAAAGCGACCAATGACCAGCACACGACACAACTAATACGGTAAGTGTATTCAGGTAAAGCCCAGGTGAATGGATATCGCTCGGTATATAACACACTTCTAAGGGGTGTTGGGACGTGGGCAGGAATGGGTGATTCTGAGAGGCAGGAGATAAGGTATGATGCCGGGCCTGTGGTGTCTCATCATGGGGCACGGGCAGCGGACCCCTGGGGTACCCACAAACTATTGGCACAAAAACAACAAGCGCCCCAATACACCCACAGGCAAGATTCCCGCAAGCAGGGAAAAAAGACAGGCAAAGGATCAGCAGTGGCGGCAAGCCCTCGGCAGATGACCTGCCAGCACAAGCTCTCTCCTAGCGACGGGGCGAGCTGCTGGAGAGATGGAGCCAAGTGGGGCTGGCGATCTACTGGTAGATTGCGATCTACCTGTTGGACATGCCTGGTGTAAATGAAGTTTGTCAAATTTATGATGAGTGAAAAAATTGAACAGCGAATTTCCATTAAATTCTTCAAAAAACTTGGAGAGTCGTGCAAAGAGACTTGTGACAAATTACAGCAAGTGTATGATGAAGAATGCATGAGTTGTGCTTGTGTTTATGACTGGTACAAATGTTTCCAAGAGGGCTGCCAAAGTATTGACAGAGACAAATGTTCTGGAAGGCCAGCCATGAGCAGGAATGAAGACAAAGTTGAATCAGTGCATGCCCCAATACACTCAAATCATCAATTGACTATCAGGGAGCTTGCTGAGGATATGGACATCAATTTTGGGTCGGTACAGTCCATTGTTACTGTTGATTTGGGGATGAGACACGTGTCTTCAAAATTCGTGACAAAACTACTGTCCCCTGATCAAAAAGAAGATTGACTGTCTACAGCCAGGGAGTTGTTGGAATGTGTTGAAAATGACTCATATTTCATCAAAAAGATTATTACTGGTGATGAATCATGGGTTTATGATTATGACCTGGAACTAAGGCTCAGTCCTTACAATGGAAGACTCCAAACTCTCCCAGACCCAAGAAAGCCCATCAGGTGAAGAGCAATGTCAAGGTCATGCTCACAGTTTTCTTTGATTACCAGGGTATTGTTCATCATCAGTATGCTCCAAAAGGCCAAACTATCAATAAGGAGTACTATGTCCAATTTCTGAGAGATGCAATTCATCATAAGAGGCCAGAGTTGCACAGGAATGGTGGATGGTTACTTCATCACGATAACTCCCCAATTAATGCCTCGCATCTTGTCCAACAGTTCTTGGCCAAACACCAAATCAAGCAAGTCCGTCAGCCTCTGTACTTACCTGACTTCACACCCTGTGACTTTTTCTTGTTTCCAAAACTGAAATTACCACTGAAAGGAAGGAGATTTGATGACTTGGAGACCATTAAGCAAAATTTGACACAACAGTTTCACAGCATTACAAAAGAAGCATTTCAAAATTGTTTCCAGCAGTGGCAGGAATGTTGGAGGAAGTGTGTTTTATCAGAAGGGGACTTATTTGCAGGAGACTGAGTACAATAACTGTCAATGTTATACTTCTTATGTTATTGTTCAAGTCTCCATACTTTCTGATTGCACCTCATACTTCCTTCCACTGCTAGGAGTAGAACAGCACTTCTTATCTAAGTCTACCTCCTTTGCCAGTTTCATTCTGAAGTCTTGTAGGACACATCAGCCTAACACAGACTTCAGAGTGAAGCTAGCAGAGAAGGAAGGGAAATGAGAGAGCATCATGCTGTGGGGGGAAGGGCCTCCACAGTAGTTTCCAGTTCACCCCAGGTTTACAGAAGAGGCTGATCAAGTTCTCATTCTGGTTCTGTCCCATTGTGTGCCTGGATTTGCTTTAAAGAGAGATACTACCCAATGGCATAGGGTGGACTGACAGACCACATTGAAAGAAGAACTTAGACCCACTTCCCTATGGGAACTGCAGACCAATAGCAAGCATCCCTTTTCTAGCCAAGATTGTAGCATCAATTGTAGCTAACAGACTTCAGCAGCATATTGAAAATTATGACTTCGTACATTATTCTCCATCAGTTTCCTACCCCAACATCACACAGAAACCTTGTTAGCAACTATCTTAAATGAACTTAATTTTATTATGGATAGAGGGGACTCTGCATTCCTCATGGTTGATCCTCCACCTTTGACATGATTAGCATACTGATTTCAAAACACTAAGGGGCTGATCTACTAAGCATTTACTCCATAGGCACAAAATGGGAAAAAAACCTTTGGTAGACAGGCAACTAAGTGAACTAGGTTTAACTGACAGTGTTAAATTGGTTGGAGGGCTTGAAAAATAGATCAGTAAGAATATGCTGAAATGATGAGCTGTCAGAACCCTAGTCACTGACCTCTGGAGTGCCACAGGGATCATCTTATCGCTGATTCTGTTCAATATATTCCTGAGTTCCTAAAAGACCAAGAACCTGCAACCACTTTCTACTGCTGTAAGTTCTTCAGTGGACACATTTCATGCATTTCTGTCTCACTACTTCAATCTAATCTACAATTAGATGTTACCTACAAGTTTAATGTTAAACACAAGAAGACTAAACTACTATCGGTCAATGTTAAAGATAGAAAACTCCCCGAGGAATCTCCAACACTGGGAGGTATCAAAGTGAAATAGAGCACCAAAATCAAACTTCCAGGAATTCTCAGTGATTCTCATCTCATCACGAGCCCACAAATCTCATCACTTTCCAGAAAGCTCTTCCGAAACCTAAGACTGCTATGTCAAATCAGAGACTTCTTTGCCATAGACCACAAGCGATCATCATTCCTGATATAAATTATTGTAATATAATTTATCTAAGGCTGGCTAAAGAGCAGATTATCTGATTACAAACCCTCCAAAATTGATTTTCCGAGCTTCCAGATGGAATAGTGCCTCCCCTATCTTGAAAAGCTTCATTGGCTTCCCATCGTAGGGAAGTCCCACCCTCATCTCTTTCGCATACGTGGAAGGAGCATCATAGGACCTGTCTAGAGCATGAGGGCTTGCAGGCTCGTGCTGAATCTTGCAAGTACATTTGTTGCTGCCATCACTATTCCTAGAATAAGGGGAAGGTAAGAAGAGATGTTAGGAGAGAGCAGGATGGGTAAGGGGGGGGGGGGGGTGGAATGAGTGGAGCACCTCCCCCTTCCCCCCACCTCCGATTGATGCTTAGGAAGAAAATCCAGGTCTGATTTTAGCAATTAATAAACCAACGGCACCTCACTGATCATGAAAATGTACAGCAAAGTTGACATTTCTATACTACGTCATATTATCATTGATGGGAAATAAACCAGCATCTGACAAAAACCCTTATCTGCTTTGTACCAAGTGCAGAGCCAGGACTAGTGCTACTAGGCAAACTAGGAGGTCGCCTAGAGAACCAATGGTCTGGGGGCAATCCATTACCACTGCTGCTGCCCCCTCTCCAGGACTTACAGTGGCAGCAATTACTTTAAACAGCACAGCTGTGCATACCGAAACCTCGGGTGCTGCGGTGCTGTTTGTGTTTCTGCCCCTTCTAATGCAGACTTCCTGTTTGCATGGGGGCAATGGGGGTGGGGATGGGAGCAGGAGGAGGGGGCACCAGGAATGAGGTTTGCATAGGGGCTTCATATCCTTGCACCATCGCTGCGCGGAGCTGAAAATAAATAAGTAACATGCTTGGGCTCAGTTCCTGTCCTTGTTACACAGCAGGGGTCAGATGCTGCACTTATTATGGAGCAAGAACTCTCAGGCTGGATTTGGGTTTATTTACTTGCCGTTCTGAATGTGAACTCACAGTGAGTAAGAATTCAGGTACAGGAGGTACAAGTGGATCCTGTCCCAGAGCACTAATCTAAGTTTTGTACCTAGAATCAAAATAGAGGGTTAAGTGACTTGCTCAAGGTCACTGGTAGTGTTAGTGTAAGAAGCAGGATTTGAACCCAGGTTTCTCTGACGTTCAGTCCACTGCCCAAAGAGCTCCAGGGGGCAGTGTCTCCAGATGAGTTAGTTTTGCAAATACCATGACAGTCATGAACCTCACTTCTAAGATCCTATGTGGAATACAAGCTCAATCTCTCAAATTTACTGCTAATGCCTGGTGTAGTACTTGCATCGCGCCAAAGAGAGTTCATAGGATGTAATATGTATAGACAATTTATGAAGATGTGCTTAGAAATTCCTTTTAATCAAGCCTGTGATGCCCAATACAGTGGGAAATATTTCTGTATCTTTCTGCCACCTTTTCTTGATCTCTGACTGCATGTCTTGGTACTTGAGGATGTTCTTTCCACAGGATTCACAGTTTAATTGCTTGGAATGACACCTCTATTATCAATGCCATCCTGGTGTTTTTGTCCTTTAATGCATTCTCTGGTTTCTTGGCATCCAGCCTTTTATCCATCAGAATGGGAAAATCCCAGGTGATTATAACCTCTTCATTCTCCACTATTCTCTTATGGTTGTGATCTCAGTGCTTTTCCTCTTGTGTTTACAAAGTTTCCAATGGATGAGATGTGACACTTTATTGTGCCTTTCTGTATAGAAAACTTCTGACATGAGAACTTTGCAGCCAGTAGTATAAGTGTGGGGACTATGTTCTTACTCAGACTGCACTTTATACTAGGATTGAATTAGATCTCTTCTGCTCTTTAGATACTCAGTGACCATTTTATGTGCACTTAAAAATATTATAGCAAGTATAAGACACACAATTTCTTCTCCAATTGTCTGTCTATGAAACATCTCTCATGGCTGTTATTTGTTAGTTATAAAAGAGATGAATGCAGTCTTTCATCATTTTAATGTTCCCTTTTCTTTATGTTTTCCATTCCTGTGCTGTGGAGATATGCTTCTCCCTTCTTCCCACCCACCCTTCTCATAAGTCAGAACTGTGCTGTACAGCAGAACTTGCGGATCCAAAGGAACATGACAGTGGTCAGTGTGAATGTACTTCTGGTGTGACCCATGGAACTAGACCGAGGCCAGCATCTCATTTCAAATAAACCAGTTGAGATAAGATTTGAAGCAATGGCTTATTTGTGACCCTTCCTCCAAAACCACCCCATCTGCACTACAGCTATCTGAGGCTAGAGCTGCAGGGTGAGCAGGATTTGTCCTGCCCTGCCCAGAAAGAGCAGAATTACAGACCTAGAGGCCCTCTGCTGAAGTGAACACCCATAAAGCATTGAACCGCATTTTGTCTCATCCAAGAAACGTTCTACAGTGTGAATGATATTAGCCATAACTCCCAGGGACTGCAGATTCAAATAGTCCAGCTTGACGTTTACTGAATGCTTTGTTTTCATTGTATTGCTGACAATTGTAAATCACAAGTTTTGTGGCAATCCAGAAGTTCCAAGTATCTGTGAACGTATTCTCTCATTTACAGAGGTCAAAATTAACAGAAAACAGTTTCTAAGGAACAGAGAACTATTTTTAGAGGTTTATTCTCTTCATCCTATACATATTCTTTATTTAGCACAGAGCTCCAGAAAAAAATGCATTAGATGCAGGTTGTGATAGCATCTATGAGACCAACACTATACTAATTCCCCTATGTGGCTTCTCTTACTCAGATTGTATAAAAGAAAAACCTGATGTGACGCTCTGGCTGTAAGGTCTTCCCCCTGGGGACCACCTTCCTTCCAGGAATCCCAAAATGTAGCCTGGAAGTGGAACTCCCACACTGAGGGTTTTCCATACTGTGTAATCAGATTAATTAGTCTTCAAATAAAACTCAATGAAACTGTTGGGCTGACAGACAAGAAATGATGAGTTAATTTCTCACGGCATCAGCTGTAAGTTATTGAGTGAGGAAATTCACTGTAATTAATTCTATCACCTTGATTCCAGCAGTCATATGGAAAACCAACAGTGCCAGAAATTGAGAAAGTAGCTTGTTATTATATCTGGATCATTAAATGCAGAGCTAACTTCCGGATCATATTCCTTCACTGAAGCTGATGTGGCCCTAGGGCCAGATAAAGAAAGCAGCCACACATGCTAACCTTTCACAGCTCTAACGACAGTTAAAAACAGACAAACATTTGCATTTATCAGGTTCACTATCGTTCCTCTTAGATGCCAGCAGAATTGGTCATAATTGTCACTTTGCACATTCAAGCCACCATCATGCCATCTTTGTGCTAAAGCGTCAACAGTGCTGAAAGCCAGTTCTGAAATCTGATGGATCTCTGCTCCAACTAACATCTGCTCAGTTTTCTGACTAGAATCACTGCTCAGCCTCTCAGTTGCTACTGAGTGACAATGGATTATTCAGCTCAGGCTGTGTTCTCACATGCTTATGATGCCAGACAGTAGGCGGGTGGGGGCTTCCAGAGTCATAAGCATAGGTAGCAGACCCAAGCGCACTGAAAGGGTGTTGTTGAGTGCTGTTGAGTCAATGTCGACTCATGGCGACCCTGTGGATAGTTGTCCTAAACTGTGTTTGGTCTTCATTCAGGCAGCTAATTGTTCATAGAGTGGCATCCATAGCTACTGTTATTATATTGATCCATTGCATTGCTAACACCTAAGTGTATCTATTCTGCATTCAGTTCCTGACTACACCACATGCCATATATTTCAGTGGTGTTCATCCAAGCCTAACACAGACCGATGCACAACTTCCTCAAGGACTTCATCATCTTCTGCAGTCCTGGTACTGGTTTAGTGTGGGCAGAAGGATGATGGCTAAGCAATATGTTAATTCACATTATGAAATATTTTTATCTATAAACTGATATAGAAAAATAAGATATGTTCCTACCTGTGAATAACAGATTATCTGCACTTACTCTAAAGGCTCTTGAATTGGCCCAAAATGCTGCCACCATTTGCTTAGCTGCTGCAGTCTGCAAGAGCATATTACGCCAGGTTTTTTTGGTCCTACGTTGGCTGCCAATAGCCAGTTGTACACATGTTAAGCTCCTTCTTGTGGTGTTTAAAATGTTAATAGGCAAAATTCCTTGCAAACTGAATTCTTTAGAGCACTCTTACCAGCCCTTGCACCCTTTGACCTCCTGTCAGCAAGAGTTTTGGATGTGTCCATCCATTAGGGTACTATATAAACTGCTGAAACAGTCAGTGGGCTGGAAAGTTTTATCTTTCTTAGCTTCTGTGTAATATGATTTAGTTGTATTCAGAAAAAAGCTAGAAGCTCATCTCTTTCCGTTGACTTTCCTTGCAGGTCCTTAGCTTTATTTTCATGATGATTATGCCTTAATTATTGTTTTTAGGACCCCCGTGCTTAAAGTGTGTGTGGTGGTGGTGGGGGGGGGGGGGTTGTTATGGTGTTTCTTTGTTTGACGGACCCTGTATAGAATTCTATAAGATAGGTGGGTTACAAATTAATACGATTATTTTATTAATTTGAATTGATTTATTTGATTTTCTCTGCCCCCATTGCACCTGAGACTCTGATATTGAATGTTAACAGTTGCTTACCTTTTTGTTCAACTGTTTCAATACAGAAATGCCTCATGTAATCTGGTAGTAGCAGTAGTCATAGTCGTAGTCATAGTCGTAGTAGTAGTTATGCATTTGATCTGATTTTATTATGATATATCCAGCAGACTTCCCATTTTAGTATTTTGTATAGAGGGAAGGTATTTAGAGAGCACTTTCTTTTATTTCTTATTTAAATGACAACTACTGTCACTGAATTACTTGTGCTATTAAAATTCTCAGCTTTACTTATGAGAAGCTGGGTTGTGTTCATTGTTTTTGTTTACATTTTCCTCTCATTTCCCATGGTCTGTGCATGTTTAACTCTCCTGCTGCTGATGTACACTAATGGGATCATCCCCGCTATTCTTGCCCTCTCCCGATCCTAACTTCCCTGCACATTGTACGGGGAAGTTAGATGGGGGTGGGAAAGGGGTGAATCGGGGGCGGGGTTAGGGCAGACAGTGGGCAATCGTTGGCCCCGGACCAGCCCCTACCTTAGACACGACTGCTTGATATTATTTCATTTGAAGCACCGTTGAATTATTATGGGCAAGTGATAAGCCATGAAACTTCACAAAAGGATATCATTAACCCTTCCCAATTCTCCCTTCACCTGATTCCTGTTCTTGCCTCCTGCCTCTGTAATTGACTGTCACTGCTGCATGGCCTGGAAGCAGAAAGAAAACCTGGGCTGGAGATCTCTGTCCATGGACTGAGGGAAAACAGAAGGACTGGCAAGGGCCTCGGGATCACATTCCCCACAGCCAAGGTGGAGGAGGGAGTCAGGGATCATCCCCCCCTGTGATTCCAGTTCTGCGCATTGGCCATTCTCACAACAGCTATTCTAACAACCACTGCATAGACGTTTCCTTCGCCTTCTACAGAGGCTCTGTATCAATTTTCTTAAAAATAAACATTTCTGCAAAAACTGCAGATTTTGAGGCTCAGCGACTGGCAGCTGGAAGCGCTAATGTGGGGGGGCATGACGGCCACTGTAGGTTAAATCGCATGATGAGGTGGGGAATGGGTGGAGTGTGGGCGTGGAGTGCACATTACTACCAGCGCGAGGGTGAGTGGCAATTTGGCAATTAGCATGAGTGCGCCTCTGTGGCAGTCGTTAAGTGCACCTGTATTGTGTGCCATGTGTTAGAGTTCGTGATTATGCGCTAAGTGCTAGGAACAAGCTGGGCATGACCCTGACTGCACACGAGGGGTGCACTTGCCGTGTGATAGTATTGCTGTTAATTGCACTGCTAAGTGCACACCTTTAGTAAAAGGGCCATTTTATTATTTAAACAGACACAAGAAAGAGGTCTTAGCACAGTGGAAAAGTATGCCAGTTTTGTATTCTCACAAAAGCAGTGAATTCACTATGGAAAGAGACTCCTGGTTATGTTTACAATTGGCTTTTGCAAGAGTTTCCTGAGAGGGGCCTAGGTTATCCCTTTTTGTCTTCACTCAGCATGTTGATTGAGAATTAGAATGACAAAAGGAAATGAACAGTTTGCAAAGTGATTTCCTCCAGTAAAACAGTGCTTTATCTGCAGAAATAGACATTATAAAATTACCCATCTTAAATATGAGTAAACATACGTGTATTGTGCAATGTTTACTTACATTGGGGGGGGGGGAGGTCATTTCATAACAGGGTACCTATGTGAAATGTTCCAAAAGGCTTTTACTTTATAAAGACTATTTAGGCACCCATGTGCCTTTATAAAATAGGCTTGACTCCTGGTAGCACAGAATTCCCATAAACATACATGTGCTCTGAAAATGAAATGTCTGCATGTACTCCAGGGAGTATGTTTACTAAAGTGCACTAAATCTTTGAGGCATCTTGTGTTTAGGGTTCATATCAATGCGCAGTACATGCAAAGGTTGTGCACTATCTGTTGGGGGTGTGTACAGCATGGTCCCAGCAGACACCACACTGATTCAAACCCTAGCACACGCTGCCGGCAATACGGATGCACTTAATGCCGCCCATTGAGGTGACGCTAAGTGAGGCCATGCTAACTGCAACATTGATGGTGAACTCCCACAATAACCACGAGGTGCGACATACCTGTGCTCTACCCCTACTCCCCAATCCTGCTCAGATGGTAACAGGTATGGCCATCCATTAGCAGCCACTCAAGCTCCCACAACTTAGTAAATGTGCCACTATGCAAGTTAATGTACATTTTCTAAAATACATGTTCCATTCAAACTATGTCCTCAGGGACGCTTATGTGCAGCTCACATAAAAGGAGGACCAATTGTGCCATGCACCTATATTTTACACATATAGAGCCAGGTGCAATTTTATAGTCGCCATTTTCTGTGTGTAAAACCTGCATTACATGGGGAAAATACTTTATTAAATTGCCCCCGTGGTGCAGAGGTATCTCTGGTGACAGGGTTAGATCAGCGGAGGCCACAGGATTGCCCACAGAAAAGATTTCAAGGGGGTGGGGGATTCTGAGGACTGTAACAAAAACTAGAAGATGTATAAGAACAAAATTACAGAAATAGTTGCAAATCAATTAGCCATCAAAATCCAGGGTGTGAAGCAAATGAAGATGGCCCCTCTTCACCTTTCCACTTGCCCAGTGAGCCTTCAGGCAAGGCAACAATGTACGTAGTTTTGCCTTTTCAAAACTATACACGCTTGCACCAGAGAAAGTGACCACAGAAGATGCAGGTGCAAATCTGCAGGTGTTTCTCCCTAGGACAGTAATCGGATCAGAGATATGAAATCTGGGTTTTCTCTTTTGTTTAGCTGGGAGTGGTGAGGAACCTTTAAGAGATGATTGAATGGAAGTTCCTATTTGCTTATCTACAGAGGAATCAGTGCTTAATATAAATAATCAGAGGCCAGATTAATACGATTTCTGAGGTGGTACTGGACAAGAGTAGACCTAAGGCTAGCATGGTAGCAGTCTTCAGATATGTAACGTGGTTACAGTGAGGAAGGTGATCGGTTATTCTTCATCTTCCCTGAGGTCAGGGCAAAGCTCGATGGGCTTACAGTAAATGAAACAGAGCAGGTTTAATCGGATGTTAGGTCAAACTTTATAAGGAGAGTAAAGCTGAGGGGTGAGCAGTGGAATCTCCATCTTTGAAGGTGTTTCAGAGCTGGTTAGACACATCTGTTTTTAAACAGAAGGTTTAATCTGTCTGCCTTTACCGTGACTGTAAGATCATCATACCCCAGAGGGTCAGGTGGCAGGACAATTACCCTTTTCTTCCCCCTTCTCCCATTCTCACACTATGCAGATTCTGTCTAAGCCAGACACCCAGGAAGCTCACAGCTCAGACCAAAAAAACGAGAAGAGTTACATCTGCCTGAGGTGGGCCAAGATGCAGCGGGTGCTGCCTAGAGGCTGGGAATACAGCAGAAGACCTCCTGTAGTCCCTTCAAGCTTTCTGTCATCCCAACTGAGCCTCCTTGTCAGCCCTGTAGGATGGTGCCCGTTTGCCATAGGTTGATGAAAGCATTTTTTGTGTCGCTTTCTCTATGGATGTCATGAAGCTAGGCTAGAAACATACCTTTTAAACCAGGTACATCTTTTCTCCTTGTTACTGCGTTCAGGGAGAAGGTGGCCTTAATTTAAATATGGCATTAAGTGCAAATCCAGAGAAGATCACATGTCGCTGCTAGAAGAATACACAGTTTAGGAATAAATGTAAGAGCCCTGAACCGGCAAGCAGGTTGAGCTGACAGTGCTAATGCTTATGCAGTGCTACAAAGGTCTATGAGCTGTTTACAGGTTAGCCTACAGCTCACTAACCAGATGCAAGTGGTGGGACATCCATATGCAAGCTCCCAGAATGAAATAAAGAGTCATTCATTGACCTTGCACCTATCCTACAAGCCTTCACTTATTCTCTGACGCCCTCCAACCCCACTTTGCTGAGCCTCTCTCTGCTTGGCAGGCAAGTTCTTCATCTGTTCTCTTATTCAGCAGAGGGGGCAGAAGAGCTGGGCAGCTCAGTTTTCTTGTCCCAGCTCAATCAGGTTTCCTCACAGCTCTCCAAAATAAAGGGGGGGGGAGGGAAATATCGTGGCACTGAAGCAGTCTACCCCAGTTATTCATAAGACTGACGGGCCGATGCAGAAAGCTGGTGCTGAAGTCGCACGCTATTAGCTGCGTATGCGTTTTCATAGCACGCCAATAGTGCAAAATGTCAGCACTGGTAGACAGCAAAAGGCATGGAAGCAAATGAGGTTTGCGCAAAACTTTGGCATAAAGTTGAAAGGAGGGGAGCCAACACATGCGCAAACAATAGACATGTTACAAGTCGCTGAAAGCGCATGCGTGTAAATGTCAAATGCTCATATTATGCTCATAGGACGTGCAGGTTCTTTTGGCTCTTACCCCATAATAATCAACACTAGTTTGCCCAAAATTTTTTTATGAAATTATAACAAAGAGACCTAACAGTAAATGGAGAATGATATAAGTGAGTCCAAACAACACATAAGGATAAGAAGCAAAAGACATTTCTTTTTGAATGCCAAACTTTCGCTTATACGCTGAATGATGCATGCAGAAAATTTTCATGTGGAAGGTAACAGTTCACCAATACATCTTCTGGAACAGTCTTTCCTTACATGCACGAGATTTTTAAGTCACCTCAGACCAGGCGTAGAGATAATGGTGCTCCTGAACTTTAAGCCTGGTTATGTAATCCTCTGTGTTTCTTTGCATTGGGCATAGAGTTTATTAGCATTCCATTTTAATACATGCAGCTCATTTGCACATTATTTAAATATGCTTGGCGTTGCTGTGTATGCATACTTTCTTTTTGCTGTTTATGTGGGCGTCAATCTCTTTTGTGCATTTGGCATAGCAGTACTTGTGCATATATGTTGCATTATCTGCACATAAAGGGTGTGTTAGTCTTTCTGCATTGGCCTGTGAAAGTTTTCTTTCCCTAAACTACCCCTTATAGAAGTACCATAGAGCTTGCCTCATGTCTCTAGTGGGTCTAAGACACTCCAGTTCACCTCCGACCTGACACATGTATAACCAGGCATAAGTTAACATCTGGAGGGCTTCATATCTACATATGGATTAAGAGGACTAGCAACTAAGGTGCATTAATTCACCCTTACTGTGGGTTGTTGCTAACTAGATCCCATTGAGATAACGCACATTATAGTGAATTAATGAGTTAATGTTTGCAGTAAGTACAAGCAAGGGTGATGTTCTGCCAGGTCATTAAGCACCCCTGGGCTCCGATCTGGAACCTTTCTGAACCTGCTTCCTTTCCCCCTATGCAGCTAGAATGGTCAGAGTTTCCCCAACATGGCGCTTTTCTAAAAAGTAAACCGGTCAATATTCAGAATGATTTATGCCATTAACTTTGCAATTTACTGCATAAGTCATTGCTGCTAAAATTTGGGGGCCAGGAAGGAGGGAATAAGCGGGAAAGGGGAAGGACAGTGGGAAAGAGGAAGGGTAGGAAGGAATGATGGGGGGGGGGGGGGAAGGAGCTGGACCAAAATTTCCCTTCTGGATCTGGATAACTTGACAGCTCTTCAGTCGCAGGGAGAGCCAGTGGCAGAGGGAAGAAGAACTCAGGTCTCCAGGTTTCCATTTGACTCCAGAATTATGAATTTAGTAAAAAAAAGTTAAGTTAAAAGAAGAAAATGTTTATCCTTGATGGATGTACTGAGAACTCTCTGAGTCAAGAACAAACTTGGCTACTCATCAAGTTTAGCTAATTACTGCTGGGTACTGAGCTCTCCCTTCACTGCACTATGTGTTACCAACTGCTTTTGTGCCTTACACGTAGACATTTGCAAGCACAATGGGTGGGATGTGACATTAAATACCTATTACCAGCTAAAATGATTCCTTAAATAATCTAGTAGGTGGAATAAGTGACAGACTTCAGATTCCCCCTTCTCCGCTCATTGCCAAGCAAGGCAGCTGTTTGAAGTGTTTTACAGTCGCTGCTGCTTGGCCACTTTATGGTTAAATTGGGGCACAGCTGTACTGATCCTCATTACAAGACTGCTCCAGAGCTATTCTGCTGCCTCTGCAGTGTGACGGAGAAGGCAGTAGGCACCTAATGCCCCCTTGGGCGGCCCATCAAACGGCAATGGCTCAATGCCAATTGCTGAGACTCACAGTCGCTTAGTTATTCCCCTGCATCCTGTATTCAGGCCCTGCACTCCTCTCCTGCTCCCCTTCTGCTTCCATTTCAATCCATGCAGACTGCTCATGATTACATGACAAGGTTTCTTTCACAACTGTCTTCACCCGTTTGTATTCTGCAGCCCTCTATTTTCTATAACTTGGCCACTCTAGTCAATGGCATAGCCAAAACATAATTTTTTGGGGGACCGAGGGTTAAAGTGGGAGGTGGCAATAGGTATTCCCCCATTGATGACACTCACCATTTCTACAACATGACCTTCCTTCCTCAATTTGCAGCCACGGTGCACATGTTGAACAGGACATGCACACCACATCAGCCACGAGACGGTCTGATGTGAAAGTGGAAGGGCCACGGTTACACCTCCGACCACAGTGACAGTCCTCAGTAAGGGGCAAGTACAGTTCTGGAGGAAGCTATGACCTAAGGCCCACTACTGTAGACTCTCTGTTGACCGGACTATGGAAGGAAGGAGGTGAGGTAATAAGAAATTCTGGCTATCTTTGAATGACATATCATGTCAGTGAAGCACCTGTGGGGCGGGTCTTGATTCAGCTAGATGCCAAAAAGAGCAGAAGGAAGCTGGAAGACCAGAAAGAGGCGTTTCAGATTAGCTTCAATAGAGCTGGAAAAGCAAGCAGAGGGCACACTAGAGAGAGTTAAAAGCACGGCACCACAGAATGTGCAGCTGCCAGGAACATTATGTCTGATTAAAGTTATTAGCTGGGAATACACTGAAGCAGAAGGAAGCCCCCCTCCCCTTCTCCATGCAGTAAAGGTGAAGGAATGATAGAAGCGGCCTTATTTATCTCTGATACAGAAAGTTCATAAGTGGGGACCCCAAAGTGTTTCTTCTGGATTTCTCGGTATGAGACAGCTGCCTGTTCTTTGTGTTTCATGGATTTGTAAACCAAGTCCCTTGAAGTAAAAGAGCAAAGATAAATATATCCCACCCTCCTCTTTCACAATGAGCATCACCCAGGGGCGGCCCAAAAGGGGGTGCGGGGCCATGTGCGGAGACTCGGTGCGGGGCCTCTTTTGCATAAGGGGCCTCATTTGCATAAATATTTGCATAATGTTACCATATACTAACTTTTAGTAAACATGCCTCTTAATGAGTGTATGGATAAAGAAAGACTAAAAGATTTCTACATTACTATAATCCAGTGCCAACTGCCAGGCACATTAGGAACTACTACAAACACTGCCCGTTTAGAACCCATAGCAAACCCGCCGTATCCTAACAGCACTACCAGGACTCACAAAGCACCATACCCTACCTATCAAAAGGCAACACTGCAAATATTAAATCAATACATTTCAGAGAATAACAATACATGACCTACTGGGGAAAGAGAACAAGTGGCAATGTCAAATAGGAATTATATAAACAGAATACCTCAGCTCAGTTACACATGCAGAACATAGACCATCACCAAACAAGTAATCACAATTTAGAAACAGGAAGACAATAATTAAAATGGGAATCCCAAAAGCCAAACTTGGAATGTACAACACTGTAGAAATAAAACTATACATTAATTTGCTCTTGTACTAAACAAAACGCAGACGTTAATGATGTACATTTACCAGAGCTGACATATTCCAATTAATAAATTCAAAATAAAGAGATATTTTTCTACCTTTTGTGCATTTTTTTCAGCTGCAATTGCTCCAGCCACTTTCTTCTGGTTTCTTCGTGTCTTCTGCTAACTCTCCATCGTCTGCTGTCCATTTGTCCTTTCTTCTCTCTTCTAGTTTTTTTTCCATTCTCTCTCTACATCTGCTTTAACATACTAATCTTTCTCCTTTTGCTCTTTCCTCATTCCTATTTCATCCACTCAAATTTTACCCCTCCATCCTCAATCCCCACTTACTCTCCCAATACCCGGCCAATTGTAGATTTTTTATCCCTCCCACACAAAATATTTTTCCCCTCTCCATTTTACTCTCCCAGCCCCATCCCATTCTAATCCTCCCCCAACATCAGCTCCCTTCTAGTTCCAGCCTCACCCAGCATCCATTCCCTTCTAGTCCCTGCATCAGCCCATTTCCAGTCCTAGCCCCCCATCAGCCCATTTCCAGTCCTAGCAACCCCCCAACCCAATACCAGTCCTAGCCCCCCCATCAACCCACTTCCAGTAATAACCCCCCCATCAGCCCACTTCCAGTCCTAACCCCATCAACCCATTTCCAGTCAGCCCCCCATAGCCCATTGCCATTCCTAACCCCCCATCAGCCCACAGCCCATTACCAGTCCTAACCCCATCAGCCCACCTCAAGTCCTAACCCCTCCCCATCAGCCCATTTCCTGTCCTAGCCCCCCCCCCATAGCCCATTATCAGTCCTAACCCCCCCATAGCCCATTACCAGACAGTCCCCATCAGCCCACAGCCCATTACCAGTATTAACCCCCCCATAGCCCATTACCAGTTCTAACCCCCCCAACAGCCCACAGCCCATTACCAGTCCTAACCCCTCCCCATCAGCCCATTTCCTGTCCTAGCCCCCCCATAGCCCATTATCAGTCCTAACCCCCCCATAACCCATTACCAGTCCTAACCCCCATCAGCCCACCTCCAGTGTTAACCCCCCCATCAGCCCATTTCCAGTCCTAACCCCCCATCACCCCATTTTCAGTTTAAGCCCCCCCTATAACCCATTACCAGTCCTAACCCCCCATCAGCCCACTTCCAGTCCTAACCCCATCAATCCATTTCCAGTCAGCCCCCCATAGCCCATTGCGCCAGTCCTAACCCCCCCATCAGCCCACAGCCCACCAGTCCTAACCCCATCAGCCCACCTCAAATCCTAACTCCTCCCCATCAGCCCATTTCCTGTCCTAGCCCCCCCCATAGCCCATTATCAGTCCTAACCCCCATAGCCCATTACCAGACAGCCCCCATCAGCCCACAGCCCATTACCAGTCTTAACCCCCCCACAGCCCATTACCAGTTCTAACCCCCCCCCCACAGCCCATTACCAGTCCTAACCCCTCCCTATCAGCCCATTTCCTGTCCTATCCCCCCCCATAGCACATTATCAGTACTAACCCCCCCATAGCCTATTACCAGTCCTAACCACCATCAGCCCACCTCCAGTGTTAACCCCCATCAGCCCATTTCCAGTCCTAGCCCCCCCATAGCCCATTACCAGTCCTAACCCCCCCAACAGCCCACAGCCCATTACCAGTCCTAACCCCATCAGCCCACCTCCAGTCTTAACCCCCCCATCAGCCCATTTCCAGTCCTAGCCCCCCATAGCCCATTACCAGTCCTAACCCCCCCCAACAACCCACCTCAAGTCCTAACCCCTCCCCATCAGCCCATTTCCTGTCCTAACCCCCCCATAGCCCATTACCAGTCCTAACCCCCCCCCAACAGCCCACAGCCCATTACCAGCCCTAACCCCATCAGCCCACCTCCCTTTTTAACCCCCCCCCCCCATTTCCCGGGCTAGCCCCCCCATAGCCCATTACCAGTCCTACCCCCCCCCCCCCCATCGGCTCAAGTAAAATTAAAAAAAAAAAAAAAAGCTGGCTGCTACCACTGCCACCGCCGCCGCAGCAGCGGCAGAATGGAGTGTTCCGCGGGGCCCCCTCTGCCCGGCTGAGTCCCTCCCTCCCTCCCTCCCTGACGGCTGAGCCCCTCTGTGCCGGCTTTCAGATTCGCGAAGGGAGAGTGTCTCCCTCGCGTCTCTGTTAAGCCCGCAGGGGCAGATGGGAAATTTCCCATCAGCCCCTGCGGTTCCCATCTGCCCCTGAGGGCTTAACAGAGACGCGAGGGAGACACTCTCCCTTCGGGAATCTGAAAGCCGGCACAGAGGGGCTCAACCGTCGCAGAGGGAGGGAGGGAGGGACGGACTCAGCCGGGCAGAGGGGGCACCGTGGGACACTCCATTCTGCTGCTGCCGCGGTGGCAGCAGCAGCAGCCAGCTTTTTTTTTTTTTTTTTAAATTTAATTTTGAAAAAAAGCAGAATGTTCTTTGCGCGGGGCCCCCTGAAACGCGGGGCCCTGTGCCAAAAACATT
The DNA here is from genome assembly GCA_033557465.1 of Ichthyophis bannanicus. Lineage (NCBI taxonomy): Eukaryota > Metazoa > Chordata > Amphibia > Gymnophiona > Ichthyophiidae > Ichthyophis > Ichthyophis bannanicus. Next base: position 179,414,333 of record CM066041.1, on the reverse strand, counting down.
CTTGCTCAATGGACGGGCCGGCCCTGGCATCACCTAGGAAGAGAAGACAAATCTCTTTGAGAATAGCCTGTCCTTACTTCTTCTGGATAGGAGCAGGAGAGGCACAGGGAGCTTGCCTTAAGAAAGCGGATTTAACCTTGTGCTCTAAGGCCACTTTTGTCACCTAGGGCTGCTTTCTCTATTCAGTGGTGTTTCAGCAGCCGGCACATTTTTATATTATAGTGGCCATGTCTCAGGCTGCTGGCTATGCTCTTTATTAAATTAGTTATGTTCGGGGGTTTTTTTCTATACAGCATCTGGGGCTTGTTAGGGCCCACTGAAGCAGTTTACATAAAACCTCCAAGAGGAGGAAGGAAATAAACAGTGTTAATAGGAAAAGACAAAGTAAAATAGTACTGGAATTAGAGAAGAATTAAGACTTTTTCAAAGGTTTTCTGTCCTCAGTCTCCAAATGTATTTATTTATTTAACATTTCTTATATACCGCCTTTCAATGTTATCAAAGCGGTTTACAGTTAACACAACAAATTTGACATAGAACCTTTAAAGATAACTAGAATACATCAAACAGCATTAACTATGCGGCATCAATGGAGATACAGTAACCATTTACATTAAAAATTGGGGGTTGACATTCAAGGTAGGGTTAGACTGTATGATAAGGAAGCTTATCAGGAAGAGAGGGGTAAAAAGAAGGAATTTACCTTAATAAAGGGACCCATTTTAAAAGGCCAGGACTTAAAACTCCATTTGCTCCTAGAAAGCCAGTAATTCCTAGCTATAATGAGGAACAGAGTGCCCCTAGTGGTGGAAAGGATAGGGAATACAGGCCCAGGGTAAAGAACCCTTATGTCACTGCATCCCCTAATCACACAGCTGCCACGAGGGAGTTTGATCTTTCTCACCTGAGAGGGGAGAGGGTGGAGCAGGAGCCTGAGGAGTTTAAGTTTAGCTCAGTTAGGTCAGAGAGCAGCAGAGGAGGTAAGAGACCAACAGAGAGACCAGGTCAGAGAGCAGCAGAGAGAGGAGCAGGACGACGAAGAGGGACAAGCAGGACACATGGAGAGGAATTGGAAGGACTCCTGAGACCAGAGAGTGCGGTAACTGCTAACCAGAGGGAAAGAGAGAACAGAAGTTTTGCCTACTCAAGGAATGGAGCAGTGAGAGCCAGAGGCACTAATTGGAGAACAGGACGTGCTAGATGGTGGCCAGAGCATGTAAAAAGTAAAGCTACTACAGGCTTTGATCAAGGTATGAGTCCCAGAAGCTTAGCTAATAAGGAGTAATACGTATTTGCCAGAGACAGCTTTAACCCTAATAGAAAGCAGTCAAGTAAGCTATATGAATCTGAGCTAGAGAGTGAACCCATGGAATTGGGGGAGCCAGATTTACCTTGTGAAGAAGGGGTCTCATACATGGACTGCTCTGCATGCCAGTCTGCCAATTAAAGAATGGTTGCTAGTGATGTCAACCGTAAAGAGAAGTCTCCAGTGTCCAAAGCCTTGAGAGCTGTGTTTGCTTGTTTAAAGTTCTAAGCTCAGGAAAAGTGTTACGCAGTGAAAAGCTGAAGCTTCCTGATTGTTTTTTGAGAAACAGCTGTGAGCAGTGCAGAGCTCCTTTGATGCCATTTCAACTGAAGGAAGTTAAGAAATGCTTTTGGTTTGTCTAACTGCTGAGAAAACCTGGAAAAGAGTTTTATTGCTTCTATGAATTGGACTATCTGTATGAGGTGCTGAGTTTAAGCATACAAGATAGCCAGGTATTTGCTCTGAACTGGAAAGGAAAAGAAACCTGGTTTAAAAGTTTCTTTCTGTTTGTTTTGATCTTCACGGCAAGCTCTGCTGAAGGCAGGTGTTGCTAATTAAGGCTGAGGGAAGCTGTTTTGTTTCAGTTCAAGTTATCCTGTTATAAGTTGCAAGAATTCCTGGATGAAAATATCTTTAAAAGGTGGATCTGTGAACCTAGCGTGTCTTACTTTGTGCTAATGAAGAAATTGCACTCTCTCAAACCCAACTACAAAGAAGGTGTTTTTTTTTCATCTGAGCCCAAGTGATATCTAACTGAACTACCTTTCCCAGAATGCATGTAAAGACATCCAGTTAGAAAAAGGCCAGAAGTTGAAGCACCACAGGGACAAAAACAAATCCACGCCCCCCATACCAAGGTAAGGGGCTAAGGGTGTGACAACTGACAATTATTTATAGTCCAATTAAGTGGGTATGGATGATAAGTTGCCAGGCCATAGTATTCAATGAACAGGTGAGTTTTTAACAATTTCCTTAAGTCAGAAGTGTCATGAATAGATCTTAATTGTTGAGGCAGTGAGTTCTAGAGTGCTTATGTTTATGTTTATTTACATACTTGATATACCGCCCAATAACATCAGTATCTGGGCGGTTTACAATATAACCATAAAATCAAAATTAAAAATGCTGCAGAAAAAAGGAAAAGGAACACCATAAAATCAAAGAAACAGGACAGAAAAGATAGGAACAGAATAGAGAAAGGCAAGGAAAGGCAAAGTAACAAAAGAACTCTAGTAGGAAAAGACAGTGAAATGTTGTATCAATGAGGAAGTGGGGAAAAGGGAGAAAGGGAAGGGAGGAGGTCATACGCAAGACAGAAAAGGTGAATTTTTAATTTGGCTTTGAAGGCAGTATAAGACTATTCCAAATGGAGGGCAAGGGGGAGCGAGTTCCAGAGCGTCGGACCAAGGAAGTAAAAAGATGAGGAACGAGTGGACTCCAGGTGGGCATGGGAGGGGGAAGGGAGTGACATACGGTTAGCGTGAATGGAATGAAGGGTATGAAGGGGATTGTAGAGGTGAACCTGGTCGGCGAAATAGAGGGGAATACCTGTATGAATTGACTTATGGACGAAAATAAGAAATTTGAATTGAATCCGAAAAGAGACAGGAAGCCAGTGGAGACAAAAAAGAAGAAGGGGAGTGACGTGATCAAAGCGGGAAGCATGGGTGAGAATTTGGGCGGCAGTGTTCTGTATACATTGAAGATGAGACAATTGTGACTGAGGGAGACCAGCTAAAACAACATTACAGTAATCAAGAAGAGAGACCACAAGAGAGAGAAACTAGTCAGGGAGGAAAAAGGAAGAAAGGGACGAATAGCGCGGAGTTGCTTTAGGGTGAGGAAAGAACGCTGAACAACTGAAGAGATGTGACTTTTAAAAGAGAGGGATGAATCAAGAGTGACACCGAGATACCGAAGGGAAGAAACCATAGGGATAGGTGAAGAAGCAAAAAGGGGAGTGAGGGGAGGGGGAGAAGAATGACCAACAATAAACCAAATAGCGGAGGTTTTTGCAAAATTAATGTGAAGAAAATTAGAGGAAAGCCAGGAGGCCACAGAAGAAAGACATGTGTTGAAGGAAGTGATGTCGGGAGAAGAAGAATCTGTGTGATACAAGAGGAAGATGTCATCTGCATAATAGTGAGCTGAGATACCATGTTGCTGAACCAATAGAGCAAGAGGGGCAAGGAAAATATTAAAGAGAAGAGGTGCAAGGACAGAACCCTGGGGAACACCACAAGAGAGGGGGTAGGGGGAGAAGAAGAAGACCCTGAGAAAACCGAAAAGGAACGACAGGAAAGAAAAGAAAGAAACCATTGGAGAACTGAACCGGTAAGACTGGCATCCCTAAGACGAACCAAAAGAGTGTGGTGATCAACCAAATCAAAAGCAGTGGATAGATCAAGAGAAATAGCGAGAGAAATTGACCTATGGTCATGTGCAGCATGCAGTTCATTAAGAAGAGAAAGGAGGACAGATTCTGTGCTGTGACCGGGGCAGAAACCAGATTGGCAAGGGTGAAGAGAAAGAGAGACCTCGAGGTGAGAAGAGAGTTGAGAGAAAAGTAGCTTTTCTAAAAGTTTAGAAAGGAAGGGGAGGTTAGAGATAGGACGCCAGTTAGAGAGAGAGAGGAGGGGTCAAGAGAACTGTTCTTCAGAAGAGGACGAATAGAGGCGTGTTTCCAGAGTGAGGGGAATATCCCAGTGGATAAGCTAGCATTGAAAATAGAAAGAATGAAAGAAGAGAGAGCTAAGGAGGGTTCCATAAGCCAACGGGAGGGAATCGGATCAGAAAAACATGTGGTTTTCCACGTAGAAAGAAAACCTTTGGACAGAACTGAAAGAGAAATAGGCTCGAATGAGGACCAGAGATGAGAGAGAGAGGGGGAAGGAGAAGAGGGAGGGGAGGGAAAGGAAGGCAAAGAGGATAGAGAAGCAGTGGTGGGGGAAAGAGGAGGGGGACATGAGGGAAAGGTAAGACGAAGGGAAAGGACCTTAGAGATGAAAAAGGTAGCAAGGGAGGCAGGGTCGGGAAGATTTGGAGGGGAAGAGGGGATGGGAGTGGAATGGGGGTGGAGAGGATATGAAGATCAGAGTAAAGTTGATGAGAGGAATTAGCAGAATTAGAGATGAGATTAGAATAATATGATTGTTTAGCTGAGTGCAGAAGGGAATGATAATGATGGAAACATTGGCGGAAATTAATCAAGTTAGAGGAGGAGGGGTGCTTGCGCCAAAGGCGTTCCGCATGACGGAGATATCTTCTGTGGAGAAACAAACCGGAGTGGAACCAGGGATGGTGGATATGATGGGGATGGATAGGTTGTGGTTGAGATGGAGCGAGAGAGTTAAGAGTAGCTGAGAGCGTAGAAGTCCAGACCTGAACTTGGGCATCAACGGAAAGCGAGGAAAAATCAGAGGGAAACAGGACATTGGAAGGTGGAAATTGAAGTAGGGTATTGGCATTGATTCTGCGAGAATATGAGGGTAACACAGGACTAGAGGAGGAACCTGGGGAAGCTTTCTGAGGAGAGTTAGGGAGGGGATGGGAGAAGAAAAGGCAGAAATGGTCCGACCAGGGAAGGGAACGAGAAGAAAGAGAGGAAGGAGAAAATGGGGAGGTAAGAGGGGAAATTAGAAGATCAAGGGAATGTCCAGCTAAGTGGGTGGGGAAGGAAACAAATTGGCAAAGAGAAAGATCAGAAAGAAAAGTAAGAAAAGCCAGGACTCGAGCTGAGGAAGGGGAATCTACATGTACGTTGAAATCTCCTAAGATCAGGTGAGGGTAGAGTAAAGAAACCTCAGAAAGGGTGGACAAAAGGGAATCCCACAGAGGGGCAGAAAGAGTAGGGGGTGCGTAAATGAGAAGGAAAAACAAAGGAGGGGAAGTACCTAGGCGCAGGAGTAAAGATTCAGGATAATGGAGAGCGGGAGATGGTTGTTCCTGGAGAGGGAGGGAGGAGTGGTAAAGAGCAGCAACACCTCCACCGCTCCTGCCCCGACGGGTGGTAGATAGGGCGGAATAGCCAGGGGGCAGGCAACAATTGAGGAGGGGCTCCTCGCCATCCCTCAACCAGGTTACGGTCAGAAAGGAAAGATCCAGGGAATATTGCAGAATAATGTCATGAATCAAAGGTGCTTTAGACCAGAGTGAACGGCAGTTCAGAATGGCGAGTTGGAGAAAGAGGAGTGGGTGGGAAGGTGCTGGTAAAACCGGAGGGAGCGCAGGGCAATATATGAGGTTGGAAAGATTATGGGCAGAGATACCTGAAAAAACAGGGACAGGAGGGGTGGGCCGCCACCCCCAACAAACTGGAATAGAGGACATAGCAGAAGGGATGAGGAGTGACCAAAAGAAGGTACACAAAGAGTGACCAGGCAGAGTGACTTACCATGTGCTCCTGTGAAACGGGCGTGTGAACTTGGGACACCAGTAGTGCAGCAGGGGCTGTAAAAGAGCTGGAAATGTGGAACTGATGCAGAGGGCAATTGGAGAGGCTCTGGAGTCTCACCCTGTAGCTCGCCCCCAAGGAGCTTGCCCAAGGAGCACGTCCTGCTCCTTGGGTGTGCTCCTTGGGCGCGCACGCCATCCACAGCGCGGTGTGCGGCACCAGAGAGGATTTTATACAGGATGGTGTCTACGAGAGACTTCCGGTGCAGGCAGATGGAATAGCCAATCAAAACAGAGCAGTGGGAGGTACCTGGGGAGACAACAAACAAAGTGTGTGAAACACAAGGCACAGAGGACAGGCAGGCAAATCACTGCAGTAGCAGCAGTAGACTGGAGACACAAAGGCAGGGTGTCAACCCGTAGATTTCAAACGCTCTGTGGCAAGTTCTTTGGGAGCTACTGGTCTTGAGAGATGAAGCTGAGAGGGTGGTTTGGTGCTGTCTTCTCCTTGTCTGGAGCCATCTGGATCAAGGGTTGTAGGCAGCCAGCTGACTGATTATGTATAATCTTGTACGTCATCATTATCGCTTTGTATTTTATACGGGATTGTATAGGCAACCAGTGCAGTGATTTTAGGGCCGGTGTGATGTGTTTTTGTCATTTGGATCCAGTGATTAATCAAACTGCTATATTTTGAGCTGGTTGTAGGGCTTGGAAGGAGTGTTTGGGGAGGCCTTGAAGTATTAGATTACAATAGTCCAGGTGTGGAGTAATTATGGCCTGACATACAGTATGAATGGTCTAGAAGAGGCCACAGGTTTTGTAGCATCTTCATTTTGTAGTATGATGTGGATATCATCTTTTTTATATATGCTTGAAAATTGAATTGCTGGTCTAGGATTACTCCTAGGTATTTTACTTCCTTTTTCACCGGGATTGAGAAGTTATCTATTTTGAGCACCTCAGGTGGAGTGTAGGTGGTTTCTCTTGTGATTGTAAGGACCTCTGATTCTTTTATAGTTGATTGTGAGATTGTGGAGTTGTAGCCAGTTTGTTACCGACCTCATGCAGGATGCTATAGAGGAGTAGTCTGGTTTTCTGGATTCAAATGGAGCATAGATCATCAGATCATCTGCTGCATAGAGGTGATAGTAAAGAATATGTCCTTGTATGATTTTGCAGATTGGTTTTATATATATATAGGGCCCGATTCCGAATGGGGAACAGCCTGTCTGCCTGAACATCCAGGATCTTGATGGGCTGGTCTAGTCCACAATTCTGAGCCCACAGGAGCTAGACGTTCTCACGAGATCAGAATCGGGTCTAGACAGCCGGCCTGTGCCTGGACGGGCAGGCCGTCCCCCGATTCAGTGCAACAGGATGTCCAATCATCTCCCTGCACAGGCCTGCCCTGGCTCCTGCATGGAGCCACGGTGCTGTTGCATCCTGTTGCCAAGGCACTGCGATCCCCAGTCACCACCACAAAGTTCATTCCCCGCAGTTTGACCCCCAATACGGCCTTCCAAAGGCAGGGTTGGGCTGCAGGGAAGCTCCTGCACTCCCTCACCTCACTGACCTGGCCATGTGCCACCAACCCCCGAGATCCAAGGGGCACTTATTCCACCTCTGAGGAATAAATCCCCCATTCATGTTAGCAACCCTGGACATACAGAACCAACCTCAGGATCAGCCCTGTAAATCCAGAGTCACATTCCCGCCCATTGCCCACCCTTGCTCCACCCTCGGCCTGCTCCCTTCCACTCCCATCCAGAACTCCCCGTACATTTGCTAAGTATGTGCGGGAAACCTTCGGCAGGGATACGGTTCTGGCATTTAGCGGTGATGGACATCTGACCCGGACATCCATCCCCACTAAACACGGCTCAAAATGACCCCTATATTGAATAAAAGGGCTGATAACGAGCATCTTTGAGGTATACCTTGTTGTAGCTTAATTGGTTTAGAAGTTCTGTTCTTTATCTTGGCTTGGGAAGTGAGGGTATGTTAGGTAAGAACGAAACCATGAAAGGGGTGTGTCACTGATTCCAAACTCTGTCAGTTTATGAGCATGGCGTGGCTTAGCAAGTCAAAGTTGTCTGCTATATCAATGAAGACGAGTATGAATCCTTGTTTGAGATTCTCAATTCCTTTAAGTAGTGTGTTGGTTAAGGAGGTAAATAATGTTTCTATCACATGGTTTTGTCTAAACCCATATTGTTGTGGGTTCAGAGGAGCAGTAGAATCAATGTGGTCCTGTAATTGTATTTGTACTGATTTTTCTATTAGCTTTGCTAGGAGGGGTATGTTTGATATAGGTCGGTATGAGGATGGCAAGTTGGGATCTGGTGTGTTGCTTTTTAGTTGAGATTTTCTGGAGGAAGTTTTTAATATGAGAGGCATGTATCCCTGTGTTAATGAAAGATGCATTATTCTAAAAGCATGGGTGTGAGTTCTTGTCTGGACATCTTTATCCAAGAGGTGGGACAAGGATCCAGAGGTGATGTAGTTGTGTTTAGATTATTCAAAATTTGACTACATTGGTCTTCTGTGATTAGGTGGAAAGAGGTCCAGGAGTTTGGGATATCTGCATCGATCCTAGGTATAGGGTTAGGAATAGTTTTATGATCTGTACCTATGAATTTGTTTTGCAGGTATGTTGTGAAGGTCTCTGGAGTTAAGGTAACCTTATCTTGGTTAGGAGGGGATCGTGGAAGTGATTTTGCTATCTTGAACAGCTCTCTGGGGCGGTTTAGGGATTTCATAATGGTGTTCATATGGTATTCCTTTTTGTGACCAAGGATGAGTTTGTTATATTCTCTTTGTTTTGATGTGTATTCTTGGAAATGGGTTTTGGTTTGTGGATTGTCTCCAGTATCTTTCCAACTATTGTAGTTTGAGTTTAGCTTGCTTTATGTCCACTGAGTACCATGGTACCTTAATTGATCATTGAGATATCTTTTTCTGAGGAGCAGGTGCTTTCGTGTAATGGTATTATTCCAGTTCATTATTACTGCTGTAAAGTTAGTTGAGGTGGTGTCTAGTTTTGGTACTATGGAGCCAAGTATGGTGTCCTTATCAAATTCTCTGAATCATCATTGGTTGGCTATATATTGCTGCTTAGTCCAGGGGAGTTGTGCTGGAAGCATAAATGAGATCATGTGATGATCAGACCAAGGTATTGGCATCATCTAGTAGGGAATGCGAGTGGTGTTAGATTGAAGACGGAAGGGAACAAATAGAAGGTCTAGGATGTTTCCACCTACATGTATTTGTCCTTCTATGATTTGGATAAGGTTCATTGTGTTTAAGGCATCAAGAAATGCAGAGGCTTGTGATGTAGGGGTCAAATTTAAGTTGAAGTCGCCAAGCATGATGAGGGGTTTAACTTTGCTAGAGTTAGTGCATGCTATCTCTATTATGGATGAGAGATCATCCGACTCAGTATGTGCAGATCGGTATATCAGGCATAATGTCATTTGAGAATTTTCCATTAGTATAATATTTAGTGTGTGAGTTGATAGTGTGGTGATTGGCTTTAGGTGCTGTCGCTTGCTTACTAGAATGAATACTCGTCCACCCTTGAGATGATGTCTGGTGCAATTATGGATATTCATAGAGGAGGAGGTGAGTTGGTTCACTAATACATTATCAGTGTCAGTTAATCAAGAGTCTGTGATGCACATTATATTAACTTTCTGGTCCTGTACAAAGTCTGTAATAACGTGGATATTATTTTGGATCGATCGAGTGTTAACTAGGCAACATCTGATATGTTGAGGGTGCTGTGGACTTAGTTGAGGAGGCTGGGTAGTTGTGGGATAAATCGGTATAAGGTGTTGTGGTCTCCTATGTATGTGGATGCAGTGGAAGTGCAGATATGTGATGTCTCTATCTGTACAGAATCGGAATCAGGCTGTTTCTTATTTGTATTGATCAATATGATTTTATTAGGGACAATATGATGAGGAATATCGAACTGATGTTGAGCCACCTCATGTTTCTAGATATTTGTGCTATTGGGTTTAGTTGCTAAATCGGATTGTAATCAGACTTTAGTGTTGTATTTAGATTTGCCTTTAGTTACTTGATAGATGTAGCAAGAGTTCTTACCTTGGCAGAGCTTTGTTGTCTTTTTCGGGGCCTCTTCCAATGGGTTTCTGCGTTGCTAGAGAACATGTGATGTGTCTTTTTCTTGGAGCCTGTGAAGATGTTATTGTGTAGGCAATCAAACATAATAACATAACATAAGATAAGCCATACTGGGTCAAACCAAGGACCATCAAGCCCAGTATCCTGTTTCCAACAGTGGCCAATCTAGGTCATAAGTACCTAGCAGTCTCCCCAAAAGACACAGGTTCCTCAATACTTGTATTGGGTCAAGCAGTGATATCCTGGGTTCATTTTAATAATAGTTTATGGACCTTTCGTGTAGCCATAGTTTGGGTTTTTCTTTCCTAGGTGTATAACTTTGGACTTGTCCACATTAAATTTCATCTACAGTTTGGATGCCCAGTCTTCCAATTTATCAAGATCCTCTTGCAATTTTCCACAATCCTCTTGGGTTTTAACAAGTTTAAATAGTTTTGTGTCATCTGCAAATTTGATAACCTCACTCGTTATTCCCTTTTCCAGGTCATTTATGAATATGTCAAAAAGCAGCGGACCCAGCACAGATCCCTGCGGTATTCCACTATTCACCTTTCTCCAATAGGAAAACTGTTTTCTATCTTTTAACCAGTTCTAGATCCACAATAGTACACTGTCTCCTATCCCATAACATTTTAGTTTTGCCAAAAGTCTCTGATGAGGGACCATGTCAAAGGCTTTCTGAAAGTCCAGATACACTATATCAATCAACTCACCTTTGTCTACCTGTTTGTTCACACCTTCAAAAAAACATAACAGATTAGTAAGACAAGATCTTCCTTGTCTAAAGCCATGTTGGCTGTCTCCGTTTAAGCCATGACTATCTACATGTTGAGTTGAGGGGGGGAATATGTAGAAGCTGATAAGGATAAAGCGGAATTGCTTAACAAATATTTTTGTTCTGTGTTCACAGATGAAGAACCAGGAGCAGGACCTCAGAAAACACCCACAAATAGGAACAGAAGCGAGGGACATCTTGAAAAATTTTCAGAAGACTGTGTTCGTGAGAAACTAGCTCAACTTAATGGGACCGGATGGGATATACCCTAGAATACTGAGGGAACTTGGGGACGTTCTAGCAACTCCACTGACTGACCTTTTCAATGCCTCGTTGGAGTCAGGAATGGTGCCAAAGGACTGGAGAGAGGTTCATGTGGTGCCTTTACACAAAAGCGGAAGTAAGGATGTGGTTGAAAACTACAGGCCGGTTAGTTTAACTTCGGTGGTGAGTAAATTATTGGAAACGCTGCTGAAAGAGAAAATAGTGAGGTTTCTGGAGTCCAGCGGATTACAGGATCCGAGGCCGCATGGATTCACCAGAGGCAGGTCTTGTCAGACAAATCTGATTGATTTCTTTGACTGGGTGACCAGGGAGTTGAACCGAGGGAGAGTTCTAGATGTGGTGTATTTAGATTTCAGTAAAGCCTTTGACACTGTTCCTCAAAGGCGACTTATAAACAAACTGAGCACCCTAGTGATGGACCCTAAAGTTACTGCTTGGGTTAGAAATTGGTTGGGTGGGAGGTGACAAAGAGTACAAGTAAATGGAGCTCACTCTGAGGAGAAGGATGTTACCAGTGGTGTGCCCCAGGGATCTGTCCTTGGTCCGATTCTTTTTAACATCTTTGTTAGTGATATAGCGGAAGGGCTTTCGGGTAAGGTTTGCCTCTTTGTGGATGATACCAAAATCTGCAATAGAGTAGACACCCAGGAAGGTGTAGATAACATGAGGAGGGATCTAGCTAAGCTTGAAGAATGGTCTAGAATTTGGCAGCTGGGATTTAATGTTAAAAAATGTAAGGTCATGCATTTGGGCTGCAGCAATCCAAGGGAGCAATACAGTATAGGAGGTGAAGTACTTTTGTCCACTAAAGAAGAGCGGGACCTAGGCGTGGTTGTGTCTGATGATCTTAAAGTAGCTAAACAGGTAGAAAAGGCGACGGCAAAAGCTAGAAGGATGCTTGGGTGCATACGGAGAGGAATGACTAGCAGAAAAAAGGAGGTGATAATGCCTCTGTATAAGTCTTTGATGCGACCTCATTTGGAGTATAGTGTGCAATTCTGGAGACCGCACCTTCAAAAGGATGTGAACAGGATGGAGTCGGTACAGAGGGTGGCTACTAAAATGATTAGTGGGCTTCATTATAAAGCATATGAGGACAGACTTAAGGATCTTAATATGTACACCTTAGAGGAAAGGCGGTATAGAGGTGATATGATTGAGATGTTTAAATACCTCCATGGCATAACTGTTCAGGGAGAGAGCCTCTTTCAATTGAAAGCAAGTTCTGCTACGAGGGGACATGGGATGAGGGTGAAGGGAGATAGATTCAGGAGTGATATGCGGAAATATTTCTTTATGGAAAGAGTAGTGGATCCGTGGAATAGTCTCCCAGTGGAGGTGGTAGAGATGAGGACAGTGAATTCAAAAAAGCATGGGACCAACACAGAGGATCTCTAAAGGTAAAAAGTGGACTGTTGTAGTTGTTGATATGGAAGGACAGACTAGATAGGCCATGTGGTCTTTTTCTGTCATCATGTTTCTATATTTCTATGAGTAATTTTGTTCTTTATGATGGTTTATACCATTTTTCCCGGTACTGATGTCAGGCTCACCGGTCTGTAGTTTCCCAGATCACCCCTGGAAACCTTTTTAAAAATTGGCGTTACATTGGCAATCCTCCAATCTTCAGATATTACAGATGATTTTAATGATAGTTCACAGATTACTAATAGCAGGTCTGCAATCTCATATTTCAGTTCTTTCAACACCCTTGGAGGTATACCATCTGGTCCAGGTGATTTGCTAGTTTATCAAACAGTTGTAATACATCGTCCCGGTGTATCGATATTTCTTTCAATTCTTCTGCAGAATCACCTTTAAATACCACTTCAGTCATGGGTAACATCCCTACATCTTCAAGACGGAAGCAAAGAATTCATTCAGTCTTTCCAATATAGCCTTGTCCCCTCTTAGTGCCCCTTTTACCCCTCTATCATCTAATGGTCCAACTGACTCTCTCACAGGTGTTTTGCTACGAATGTATTTGAAAAAGTCTTATTATGCATTTTTGCTTTCACAGCAAGTTACTTCTCAAATTCTCTCTTTGCCTGCCTTATCAATGCTTTGTATTTAACTTGCCAGTGCTTGTGCTGTTTCCAGTTTGTCATTTGGCTCTTTTTTCCATTTCCTGAAAGATGCTTTTTTGGCAACAGCCTCTCTGACCTCACCTTTAAACCATGCTGGCAGTTTTTTGGACTTTCTTCCACTTTTCTTAAAGCATAGAATACACCTAGTCTGGGCTTCCAAGATAGAATTTTGAAACAACACCGAAGTCTTTAACCTTTGCAAGTGCTCCTTTTAGTTTTTTCTTAACTATTTTCGAAAGTTAAAAGGTAGTACTATGGATTTCCTTACCATCCCTCCTCCATTAATTAAATCAAACGCAATAATGCTATCATCACTATTGCCAAGTGGCCCCAACACCCTTATCTCTTGCACCAGATCTGGTGTTCCACTAAGGATTAGAACCAAAATGGCTTCCCCTCTTGTCGGTTCATGAACCAGCTGCTCCAAGAAGCAGTCATTTATTTTAGCTAGAAACTTTATCTCCCTAGCTTGTCCTGCCGTGACACTGACCAAGTCAATTCCGGGGTAATTGAAATCACCCATTATTATTACTGTTCTGTAACTTTTGTTAGCGTTCCTGATTTCTTTTAGCATTTCATCATCCATTTGTTCATTCTGGTAAGGCAGTCGATAGTACACCCCAACTTCCCCTTTTTACATGGAATTTCAATCCCCATCACCATCCCCATCCCCATCCCCATCACCTTCCCCTTTTTACATGGAATTTCAATCCATAGAGATTCTACAGCGAATTATGTTTCCTGCAAAACTTTAATCCTTTGTGACTCAATGCCCGCTCTAACATAGAACGCAACCCCTTCACCAATTTGATCAGCATTACGATATAGTTTGTACCCAGGTATCACAGTGTTCCACTGGTTGTCCTCCTTCCACCATGTCTCTGAGATACCAATCATATCTAACTTCTCATTTAGTGCTATATATTCTAACTCTCCCATCTTATTTTGTAGACTTCCAGCATTTGCATACAAACATTTTAGAGACTGTATTTTATTCATATTAATCTGGCTATCCGTAGGCAGGGGTAATTTGGAATCTTTAAGCTCTGTCTGCGCCATACTCAAGGGCATTTGAGCTACTTTTGTCTTTATTGGAATCTCTCTGCTGATTTGCCCTAACTTCATTTTTTTGGTAGTACCCTTTAAGGATACATTGTTCCAAACCATGCACTCTTGAGTGACTGTTGGCTCTCCCCTATTATCTAGTTTAAAACCTCCTCTATCTCCTTTTCTAAGGTTAATGCCAGCAGCCTGGTTCCATCCCGGTTAGGGTGAAGCCCATCCCTTCAGAAGAGCCCCTCTTTTCCCCAGAATGTTCCCCAGTTCCTAACAAATTCAAAACCCTCATCCTTGCATCATCGTCTCATCCATGTATTGAGACTCCGGAGCTCTGCCTGTCTTTTGGGTCCTGCGCGTGGAACGGGAAGGATTTCGGAGAATGCTACCCTGGAAGTTCTGGATTTTAACTTCCTACTTAAAAGCCTAAATTTAGCCTCCAGAACCTCCCTACTATGTCTTTGGTACCGACATGTACGAGGACAGCAGACTCCTCCCCAGCACTGTCTAAGACCTTGTCTTGGTGGCGTGTGAGGTTGCATTGATCTTTCCAACTGGATAACCAAGATGTTAATAGTGGTACTGTCAAAGAATGAAGCAATTTGCCTGGATGTTTGTTGCAGTATAATCATTTCTGATTTGTGATTGGCTTGTCCCTGCCTAAGGGCCATGCCAAAGAGCCCTCTAGAGAGACCCTCAGGCACGGGCATGCCTGAGTGTGCTGCTGTATTTAAAGACCAGCTTGGTGGTGTTCTGCTTCTTCCTGTGGCATGATTGGCCTTGACAGTGGGGGATGGGAAATGGTTTCCTTACCCGCTCCCTGCTGCCGATGCCACCAAAGACATTGCACTTATCACACAGCAGGAAATCCTGGGAACTGAGATTCTATGTCCAGTCTACAGCAAAAACTCCTGGGAATCCTGCACTTGTTATATAGCAGGAACTCTCAGGAACTGTGTTCATCCTACAGCAGGAAATCCTGGGAATTGCGATGTTGTGCTTGTCCTATAGCAGGAACTCCTGGGAACTGAGATGCTGTGCTTGTCCTATAGCAGGAACTCCCAGGAACTGTGCTCTTCCTACAGCAGGAACTCCTGGGAATTAAGATGCTGTGCTGGAACTCCTGGGAACTGAGATACTGTGCTTGTCCTATAGCAGGAACTCTGAGAAACTGTACTCACCCTACAGCAGGAACTCCTGGGAATTGAGATGCTGTGCTTGTCCTATAGCAGGAACTCCTGGGAACTGAGATACTGTGCTTGTCTTATAGCAGGAACTCCCAGGAACTATGCTCATCCTACAGCAGGAACTCCTGGGAATTGAGATGCTGTGCTTGTCCTATAGCAGGAACTCCCAGGAACTTTGCTCATCCTACAGAAGGAACTCCTGGGAATTGTGATGCTGTGCTTGTCCTATAGCAGGAACTCCTGAGAATTGAGATACTGGGCTTGTCCTATAGCAGGAACTCACAGGACCTGTGCTTGTCCTACAGCAGGAATTGGGATACTGTGCTCATCCAATAGCAGGAAGTCCTGGGAACTGGGAAACTGTGCTCATCGTACAGCAGGAACTCCTGGGAACTGAGATCCTATGCTCATTATACAGCAGGAACTCAAAGGGGCCTAGCCCCTGCACTTATTGTACATCAGGAGCCCTCCTGCTGGTAGTGCATAATTACTGAATTCATATTGGTTCAAAAATGCAGATGTAATACAAATTGTTAGCTAATCACTGGCCTGGCTAGTACTTGGATGTGTGACCATCTTGGGTTACCAGGGGCTGTAAACTCACTGCACAGAAGAAAGGCCTAGCAATCTACTTCCAGTCGCACCTTGCCAAGAAAACCCAGGGGCTGGGTCACTAGAAGTCAGCACTGACTTGATGTCACATTGCATTTGAATCACATCTGTAATTTACTGCTTCACTTTCATGAAGTGGGGAGTTTAGCTGAGCACCTTATTACCCTAATGTGATCAGTCCTGCACCACAGGACATTCTCATCCATATGTACACACTTGGAATTCTTATTCCAAACAGAGGCGTGATCAATAAGAATTCAATGAAAGTAACCTTACTTTTTTCTAAGACTGGCTTATGTCTAAAGGCTACCCTCCATCAGAAGCTAGGCTCTGCTTACTGATAACTCTGCAATCAAAACCCCCCAAGGGGAAGGTTGGAAGGCTTCTCAGTTGTTGGTGCTAGTGCTGAGTGCCCTAAGGGAATGATAAAGTAGCCTAATACTAGGGTAGCAAGCTGAGACCCAGGGAAGTCAGGGTTCAAATCTCACCAATGCTCCTTGTGATCTTAGGTAAGTCACTTTACTCTTCATTGTCTCAAGGGGCTGAAGAGATACAGCAGACATTTCCCTGTTTCCAGAGAACTTACAAGCTACAAACCTTCCTTATGCCATTACCTGGGATAGGTTTTATAATGAAGGATAAAAAGATAGAGGAGAGTTTGGAAATTAAGAGGTTTCAAGTGAAACCAAGTGGAGCCAGACTGGATGAAGACAGACTTGTAAGACATTGCTGAAATCCTGAATATAAGAAAAACATTAGGACATCAATATTTCCCATTGTATCAGCCTTGATTGTATCCTGCTGAAGTCTTTAAGGGTTTAAAGCTTTGCTCATCTCATACCTAAACATCTGTTTCAAAACTTCCTGGGTATTCCACTGAGCACCGAGCAGCTGCTCTGAGGCTGATGTAATAATCTGTGCATTAAGAACGTGCGCTGAAAATCAGTGCAATTCCTTAACTCACACTGAAAACCCCACTGTACTCCCAATACCGTACGCAGATTACCATGTCATTAAGAAATGCACACACATGAAACCCTGTGTGCACAAGCCTTGGGAATACACATGCGTAGTTTTCTGCATCAACCACTATGCGCACAAATATTAGCTCCCAAGCAAAAATAAAGGAAATGTTTACTTCACACAAAGGGGTATGTTTACTAAAGGCATTAATGAATGTTAATGTGTGATGTGCTGCTGCCCCAAAATCATGGATTTATGCACAAAATAAGATTTGTATGTGCATATATGCATAGAATTGCTCCAAAGCCATTATTGTCTGCTCATAAAATTCTGATTTCTGTGTGCATGTGTATGAATTTCCATTGTGTATATTTCACATCCTTTATTGCCATAACAAAATACTTTAAGGCAGTAAAACATGTTGGGCGGGAGCGTGATGTGCTAGCAGAGAGGCACTGGTACCAAAAACCAAAAGACAGACCATCCTAAAAGAAAATAAGGTCTATATAAAAATCAGCCTTTAATAAATACATCTCAGCATTTAAGTGGCAGGCATAGGCATGTACAACAAATATGGTACTTTCAATAAACAATCAAAAAGGTAAAGATTTCTTTGGAGTACAAAAGTGCATATAAAATCTAAATTCAAAAGAAAGATGGGGGGGGGGGGGACGGGAGGGAGTTATCCCACCAATATCACTCAGTGATTAAGCATGGATCCAATCTAAACCAAATTTGTTCAAAAGCTCTGTAACAGCTGGATGTTCAACCATATACCAATGCCTGACATTGATACTGTCCCAACCTGAAGAAGAAGGCTTTCACCTCCAAAAGCTACTCTAAAAATGTATTAAGTTAGTCCAATAAAAAGGCATCACCTTATTTCCCTTTTTTTGTTCTTTTTATTTAACTGGTAGTCTTAGAGAACTACAGTATATTTATTGAATAATTGTATTGGTTTATTTTCTTGAAATTGCTTTGTAATATTTATATACCACTGATACAGACATGCTTTGCTGAAGTATGAACACCTTGGGTTTCGGGTACCCCTCCTTGTTTTTGAACTTTCATTTTTATAGCCCAAAGAAGTCACTTTCCTTTTGGCCGTAATACATCTACATACCTGATGTGCTGTGTAAGCCAATGGTACCTGATCCTCCTCTCTCCTCCTCCTTTCTGTCTATTGCCTCTGTCTTCTTCACCCAGGAGCTAAAAGAAGAACCACAGGTAAATTGAGAGCAACATAATATGACAGTGGAAATGAGTCAGCACATTGTAGGAGGTAGGTTTCATTGCTGTACGTGGGGCTAGATGTGCATGACAGAGCTGCCACAGAAAACAATTTGGCATCTATGGAGCCTGCTGTGAGGTGTATCAGTTCCAGTACAGCACTGAAACCTAAGGGATTCTCACCCAAGAATGCTGACAGAGGCTCTGCCAAGGAGAAGTAGATGGGAATTTCAATGTTATGCATGTCACCTAACTCAGTTTCCCATAGCTGTCTCAGGGATGGCACTGTCAGTGAGGAGTACAGAATAACCACAATGAATATGCATGAGATAAACCTGCATCCATTAGAAACATATGCAAGATTTTCCCATGCATATTCACTATGGATACCCTGAAAACCCAACTGGCTGTAAGGTCTCCAGGACAAGTTTGGAAGACCTGGTTTACTTTCTTACCCCATAGATTAAAAAAATATTAATAATTCTTAGCCTGACATTAAATTGTTGGAGATTATTTTTGTTACAAAATTAATCTTTGAAGATAACACAGGTACACTACCAAAAAACTGCCTCCAGTTTTGCAACTGATTCCTATAGATTTTGGGGTGTTGAATCCAGGAAAAATAGCCAAAATGTTCCATCACGTCACGTTTTCTTGCAAAATTAGATTTCTTACCCATATAAGGAATGTTCACATAATTTCTTTTTAGCCGACTGCAGTTTATTTTCTTGGCCCAAAATAGAGGTTGTAATGGTTAACTAACTAGAAACACTCCCTCATGATATTTTAGAGTGTTTTGTATTCATTTTATACATTAACAGGACAATTGGGAGGTGGGGGGCTAAATCCAGTACTCGCGCTGGCGCATGTTCTTTCCTGTTCGCCTCGCCTCGTTCGCTCGCTCAAACACGGTGGTTGCGACATGAACGTTCCTGTCAAATTTCAGTTTCTTGCAAGTTCATTATTACCTTTTGTTTGCTCAGTCGTAATCCAGCTTTATTTCGAAGTGGTTCACTACAGTTGTAGTTTGCAGTGCTGTGTATTTGTGATGGCTCACAGAGCCAGAGGTTGCGTCAACTCTCCAGACAGTTTTTGTTTTATTTGTGGGGAATATACCGTGAAAAAGCGGCAGAGGAACATTTCTGCATTTATTAAAAAAGTATATTTCGCCTATTTCGGTTTGAAGTTAGGCGATCAAGACAAACCGTGGGCTCCTCACAAAGTGTGCAAGACATGTGAGGAAGATCTACGCTTATGGGTGAAAGGTAAAAAACAAGCATTTCATTTCGGAATACCTATGATGTGGCGTGAACAAAGAGACCACAGCAGTGACTGCTATTTTTGCTCTTGCATTGTGAAGGGATACAACTTAAAAAATAAGAACGTAATAAGTTACCCCAACCTTCCCTCAGCAATTAGGCCTATGCCTCATAGCAACGAAGTACCTGTGCCTGAACCACCAAAATCTTTGAATCATATTTGTGTGGACGGTTCTGATCATGATGAGACTCATCAGATGGCTTTTCCCGATGAGTCCAGTACTTCCGAGTTTGAAACTGAACCAGATCCGAAACCTGAACTTTTCTCTCAAGCTGAATTGAATGATTTAGTCCGGGATTTAGGACTCCCAAAAGATGCTGCCCAACTGCTAGGTTCTCGGCTTAAACAGAAAAATCTATTGTCACCAGGAACAACTTTTTATTGGTACCGCAACCGCGAGACACAATTTTTGAAGTATTTCAGCAAAGAGGAAGATTTGGTATTTTGCAACGATATATACGGAGTGATGGAAAGGTTTAAACTCAAGTATGATCCTGCTGAATGGCGGCTGTTCATTGATTCGTCAAAAGACAGCATAAAAGGTGTTCTTCTTCATAATGGCAACACATTCGCTTCAGTTCCTATTGCTCACTCTGTTATTCTCCAAGAAAAATACGAGAATTTGGCCCTGATTCTTCAGAAGATTCGTTATGATGAGCATAAGTGGATGATTTGTGGAGACTTTAAAATTCTATCCATGCTATTAGGGCAGCAATCCAGTTTCACCAAATATCCCTGCTTCCTTTGCTTGTGGGATAGCCGGGCCCGCGACCTACACTGGGGGAAAAAAGACTGGCCAATTCGGGAGTATTTGAGACCCGGTGAGAAAAATGTTCTTCATGAGAGCTTGGTACCTCGTGATAAAATTCTATTACCACCTCTCCACATTAAGTTGGATCTCATTAAGCAATTCATCAAGTCCCTTCCAAAAGATGGTGAGTGCTTTCGGTACCTTTGCTCAAAGTTCCCCCGACTTTCTGAAGCAAAGCTAAAGGAAGGAGTGTTTGTTGGCCCTGATATAAGGAAACTCATTTCAGATGGAGCATTCGCTGAAACGATGTCTGAGAAGGAAAAAGAAGCCTGGGATTCCTTCAAGGATGTTGTTCTCAAATTCTTGGGGAACAGGCGGGATGAGAACTATAAGGATATTGTTGCCAGGATGCTCAATGCCTTCAAAGAACAAGGCTGTAACATGAGCCTGAAAGTCCATTTCTTGCACTCCCATGTGAACTACTTTCCTGAAAACTTGGGGGCGTACAGTGAAGAACAAGGTGAAAGGTTTCACCAGGACATCAAGGACGCAGAGAGAAGGTACCAAGGAAGATGGAACACCACTATGATGGCTGATTTCTGCTGGTTGCTGCTGCGGGAAACCCCAGATGAAAAATACGCCAAGCAGCGCACCAAGAGAAGCATTCGGGGGAAGAAGAAGAAACGGGCCCACCAGGAGATTGATTGACCCAAGAATGACTTTAAAATCTAAACTGTGTTGACAAATATTGTGTTTTTACTAAACTTTGAAATAAAAATTTGCTAGTTAGTTATTACCACAGTGTCGGATCTCATTTATTAGAATTTTATTTTCACACCATCGGGTGTTTGTCTTCATGTATTGCAATGGTGCGGTTTGCGTTTTCTATTCTTACATACATACCTGTACAACATTTTTTGCACATTTCTTTGCTTTGCTTTGTGTCTAACCTCGCTCTTATATGCTCAATGTTTGTGCACATGTATGTGGCTGTTTTAAGTGCAGACAATTTTGCTACCATCACAGTGTGTTTTGTTGACATTACTCTATTCTTATGTGCTGCCTTGTTACAATTTTCTTTATTCTTATTTGAATAACTACTAAACAATTAGTATAAAGAATTCATCCAAGAAACTTTTATCTCGATCGCACTCAATCTGAAATGTTCACCTCAAACTGCTAACCCAATGTAGCAAAAAATCTGTACGTGATGGAGCAAATTGGTTACCAGATTTGGATTCAGCGCACCAAAAAACGTAAAAATCAATCGAAACATTAGAGGCAGTTTAAAAAAATTTTTTTTTAGTGTACCTGTGTAATTGGATAACTGGCATAAAAGGCTGGAAAAGCAGGAATAAGATCATAAAACAAATAACTGAGAATTCATATGATCAGAAAGCTACTTAGTGTATTTGAACCTTTGAGGCATGTGTTGACCCAACGCTGCACCCTTAAACTAGGGCACCTGGGTGAATAGAGACACGTGTAGAAAGTACCGGGAAAAACTCTTTCGGGGACCAGTCTATGGATGGAAGAAACATATTTTTCTCTTTCCCTATTACAGTAGCATTCCCCAAGGACACCCTAGTGCAGGACTTCCCAATCCTGTTCTGGTGACCTCACAGCTAGTTGGTTTTCTGAATATTCACATAGGATGGATTTACATATGCTGGGTCAGCAATAAATGCAAATGTAACTCATATATATTCCTTGTGCGTATCCCCAGAGCCTGACTGATTGTGGGGTTACCGGGACAGATTGGGAAGTCCTCCCCTAGAGCAATGGTTTCCAACCCAGTCCTGGAGGGACACCTAACTGGTCTGATTTTCAGTATGCCGCCACTGAATGTGCATGAGACACAATAGATGCATGTACTGAGCCTCCAATATATGCAGAAGTATTCAACTATAACGATAACTAGCTATGCATACAGTATTCCCTGTGGCTATCCTGAAAACCAGACTGATTAGGTCTGCTCCCAGGACTCAGCTGGTAACCACTGCCCTAGGTACACTCTACTCACAAATCTGCAATGATCGGATGGTGTGATCCTTCCAAAATTGTTAACAAAAATACATTTGGAACCAAAGGTAAGAGCAAGTCACTACATAACATGAGAATAGAATCAAAGCAAACGCAAAGGACTTCATAAATAGAGAGAGGTAACCTGCCTGGAGAGGCAGCTACAGCCTTAAGCAAAGTCATTGAGGAGGAATAACCTTCCCAGAGCGACAGATGCAACTCTACAACTCCAGCCACCTTACTGGGCAGACTAAATGGGCCATATTGGTCTTTATCTGCTGTCACTTACTACGTAGCTATGTTACTCTGCCACCTCTGCTAAGGATAACGGCAGGCTGCTTTCCTACCGCAACCATTAGATCAGAAGTTCAATTTCTGATCTGCAGTACTCAGTGCTGAGCTCAGCCATTTCTGCTGACTGAAGTAACGGGAAAACCTGCTATATTGTGGTTTACTAACCCAAAAGCCACACATCAGCAGTCAAAAAAAATACACAAAGTTAGTTTGATAAAAAAGAAACACATTCTATTTTTTGTTTTTTTTAGATGCATTTTGCATAAGCTGCAGTGCCTATTATCAGGGCTCCAGCCCATGGGTCATCTTTGTGGACACCTGTTTATTGGCACCTAAATCAACAAACAGATGCATAGGGGTTTCCCAGAGCTTGAAACAGGAGAGACCTGTGGCCCCAGAAGAACCTTCAGGAGTTCCTACCTCCTGCTGGCAAAGATAGAAGAATGTGGGCATCGCAGTGCTGGTGGGAGATCACACCTCCTGCTAGTAAAGAGAGAGGACAGTGAGCCCCGAAGCACTGCTGGAGGTCCACACCTAATGCTGACAGAGAGAAGAGCAGCACCCCTACACTGGTGGAGAGAGAGGAAAGCAGCCACTGCAGCATTGGTGAGAGGTCACATCTCCTGCTGGTGAAGAGAGAGAAGAGCAGGCACTGCAGCCCTCGAGGGAGTCCTCACCTCCCTCTGGTAAAGAGAGAGAGAGGAGTGGGCCCCACAGCACTGATGCAGGTCCACACTTCTACTGATGAAGAGAGAGGAGAGCAGCCCTGGCAGCACCTGCGAGAGTCCACATCTCATGTGAAGAGAGAAGAGAGTGGCTTCGCAGAACTAGTGGGAGTCCACACTTCCTGCTGGTGAAGATAGAGAAGTGCGGGCACAGAAGCACTGCTTGGAGGCCACACCTCCTGCTGACAAAGAGAGGAGAGCAGCTCCTGCTACATTAGAGGCAGTCCACACCTCCTGCTAGAGAAGAGAGAGGAGAGCAGCTCACGCTACACTAGTGGCAGTCCACACCTCCTGCTAGAGAAGAGAAAGGAGAGCAGGTCACGCTACATCAGTGGCAGTCCACACCTCCTGCTAGGGAAGAGAGAGGAGAGCAGCTCCCGCTACACTAGTGGAAGTCCACACCTCCTGCTAGAAAAGAGAAAGGAGAGCAGCTCCCGCTACACTAGTGGCAATCCACACCTCCTGCTAGGGAAGAGAAAGGAGAGCAGGTCACGCTACACTAGTGGCAGTCCACACCTCCTGCTAGGGAAGAGAGAGGAGAGCAGCTCCCGCTACACTAGTGGCAGTCCACACCTCCTGCTAGAAAAGAGAAAGGAGAGAAGCTCCCGCTACACTAGTGGCAATCCACACCTCTTGCTAGGGAAGAGAAAGGAGAGCAGGTCACGCTACACTAGTGGCAGTCCACACCTCCTGCAAGGGAAGAGAGAGGAGAGCAGCTCCCGCTACACTAGTGGAAGTCCACACCTTCTGCTAGAAAAGAGAAAGGAGAGCAGCTCCTGCTACACTAGTGGCAATCCACACCTCCTGCTAGAGAAGAGAAAGGAGAGCAGGTCACGCTACACTAGTGGCAGTCCACACCTCTTGCTAGGGAAGAGAAAGGAGAGCAGGTCACGCTACACTAGTGGCAGTCCACACCTCCTGCTAGGGAAGAGAGAGGAGAGCAGGTCACGCTACACTAGTGGCAGTCCACACCTCCTGCTAGGGAAGAGAGAGAAGAGCAGATCCCGCTACACTAGTGGCAGTCCACACTTCCTGCTAAGGAAGAGAGAGGAGAGCAGCTCCCAATACACTAGTCACAGCGCACACCTCCTGCTAGAGAAGAGAGAGGAGAGCAGCTCCCGCGATAATAGTGGCAGTCCACACCTCCTCCTAGAGTGGCAGTCCACTCCTCCTGCTAGAGAAGAGAGAGGAGAGCAGCTCCCGCAGCACTAAGGGAAGTCCACACCTTCTGCTAGAGAAGAGAGAGGAAAGCAGCTTCCGCTACTCTAGTGGCAGTCCCCATGTTCTGCTAGAGAAGAGAGAGGAGAGCAGCTCCCACTACACTAGTGGCAGTCCACACCTCCTGCTAGAGAAGAGAGCAGCTCCCGCTACACTAGTGGCAGTCCACACCTCCTGCTAGAGGAGAGGAAAGCAGCTCCCGCTACACTAGTGGCAGTCCACACCTCCTGCTAGAGAAGAGAGAGGAAAGCGGCTCCCGCTACACTAGTGGCAGTCCACACCTCCTGCTAGAGAAGAGAGAGAAAAGCAGCTCCCGCTACACTAGTGGCCGTCCACACCTCCTGCTAGAGAAGAGAGTGGAAAGCAGCTCCTGCTACACTAGTGGCAGTCCACACCTCCTGCTAGAAGAGAGGAGAGCAGCTCCCGCTACACTAGTGGCAGTCCACACCTCCTGCTAGAGAAGAGAGTGGAAAGCAGCTCCTGCTACACTAGTGGCAGTCCACACCTCCTGCTAGAGAAGAGAGAGGAGAGCAGCTCCCGCTACACCAGTGGCAGTCCACACCTCCTGCTAGAGAAGAGAGAGGAAAACAGCTCCTGCTACACTAGTGGCAGTCCACACCTCCTGCTAGAGAAGAGAGAGGAAAGCAGCTCCCACTACACTATTGGCCTTCCACACCTCCTGCTAGAAGAGAGAGGAGAGCAGCTCCCGCTACACCAGTGGCAGTCCACACCTCCTGCTAGAGAAGAGAGAGGAAAGCAGCTCCTGCTACACTAGTGGCAGTCCACACCTCCTGCTAGAGAAGAGAGAGGAAAGCAGCTCCCACTACACTATTGGCCTTCCACACCTCCTGCTAGAAAAGAGAGGAGAGCAGGTCACGCTACACCAGTGGCAGTCTACACCTCCTGCTAGAGAAGAGAGAGGAAAGCAGCTCCCACTACACTATTGGCCTTCACACCTCCTGCTAGAAAAGAGAGGAAAGCAGGTCATGCTACACTATTGGCCTTCCACACCTCCTGCTAGAGAAGGGAGAGGAAAGCAGCTCCCTCTTGTGATAAGGAAGCTTGTAGTGAGCCTATGGAAATAGGAGAAACTGATGATTTTGCTTTTAAGAAAAGTGACATCCCTGCAGTGCACAGGTTTCAGCGTTGGCATAAAGAAAGCAAGCAGAGAGAAACCAAACCTAGGCTGCCACACCCAAGCTCTGCTGATGTAGTTGCAGGCTTGGAAGATAATTGCAAGCACCTGTTCAGGGAGGGAGAGACATTGCCCGGGAAGCAGGGATATAAACCTTGCCTAGAGAAAGCAGAGAGGAGAGCCTGGAGGAGAGCCCGGAGGGAGAGAGCAGAGAAGGCTTCAAACCCCAGTTCCTGTTCAGAAGGTTCAGAGAGTTCAGAGGTGGGAATCCAGGACTCAGCACAGGAGTCAAAGGAGCCAAGCCTGGAACAGGGAGCCGTGGCAGAGCTCCAGGAAGGAACTCAGGGAAGTGAACCAGCGACTGTTTCCCAGAAGCTGGAGGGAGACTGGTGAACACAGCCAGGGAGAAGTGTCCACAGCTTCAGGTACAATTTATCCTTACCGGGTGGAGCTGTGCTCAAGAGAGACACAGGGATCCTCAGAGAGAGGATATCCTGAGCTTTTAACGTAACTGCTCTAACACAATTGTATCTATCACCATATCCATGGTTTTACCTTCTGGAGCTAACCATTTTAAAGTTAAGCCTCTGACCCTTTGGCAGAAAGCCTTAGGTGTCTCACCGCCTCTTAAGCTTGTAGCTCCCAGCATGCGATGGTAGACCATCTGAGTTAAACCTAAGCGATCTTGGATAGCCTTTTTTAGCTCTCCATAATCTGTAGCAAGTGCCGCTGGCATGGCCCTGTAGGCCGCTAATGCCTCTCCTGTGAGAGACGTGGCTAACCGTTGTGATGGAGAAGGTCCCTCTGACCTCTTAGAGAGAGATAAAACACAGGATCCAGCTTCAGGCTGGGAAAGAAAACAAATGCACATGGCTCCTGGTTTCCCAGGCAACCATAAACAGAGCAGGTCAGAAGAAGGGAAAACACGCCCCTGCTGTAGTTCAGTGCAGCAGTCACGAGTTAAGCCAGAACACCTGTTGGTGGTAGGAGCCAGGGTAAACCCAGGAAACCAGAGATTTAAGGGAAGCTCATTAGGAGGAGAGAGAAGGCAGCTGGGAAGGAGGCAGCTTGGAAGAGGGCAGCTGGAAAGGACGCAGCTGGGAAGGACACAGCTGGGAGGAGCACAGCCGGGAGGAGCACAGTCGGTAGCTCAGAGGAGAGCTCAGCCAAGAGCATGGCTGAGAACACAGCTCTTAGAACCGTCACGAGAAACAGAGGATTGCCTTAGGAATGAATACTCAGAGGAATCTATGGTAATTGAGGATTCTCTGACCTTTGACTCAGAAGAGGAATTCAGCAGAGGAAACAAGCAGGGAGTTGGTACCAAGGAGCCAGGTACAAGTAACCCGGGTTTGGTGCTGGGAGTAAAAGGCAACCAAAAGGGAAACGTACTGGGAAGGCAGACTTGTATGCACAGAGAAACTCCAAGGCTCACGTTTGCAGCTGATCCTAGAGGACAAAAGGAAACTCTCATAAGGAAGCCAAGAGGTAGGATAAGTGACCGGTATAAACAGAAAGCTGTCTTTAAGTGCTCTGATATTAACCCAGAAGGGTGGGGCTCCACATGCTGGGAATACTGTGGCAATTCACAACCGTGTATATCAAAAGGCTGTGAGGAAAAGTGCAATGCTGAAAAGATAGATGTGTGTTTGGAAACACCCTGTAGCAACTTGCAAACATTTCTAGCTGGGGTTCAGGTTGAACCAATGGACACTGAACCACCTTTAGAATGTCAGCCTAGTGAACCAATGGATTGTACGATATCTGTATCTGAGAAGATAAGTCCTGTGAAATAGAATTAAGCTGTGCAGAGAAAGAGAGAGTGCTGCAGGTCGCAGCTGATCAGAAAAAGCACAAAAGGGTTTTGAAATAGAAAAGTGTTTTTCATTTGGAATTACAGTGAGGCTGAGATAAGAAGCTTGAATTTCTTTCTTACATAATTTAGTGCCAGAAGTGTATGGCCAATGTTCCTTTTGTTCTACATGTGAAACCACTTGGGAAGGGGAATTAAAAATCCTGTTTTGCCAGAAACACTCGAGTCCACAACTCTCTTTATTTGGGACAGTGCAAACTTCAACTCCCAGAAGGCAGTGCTTTCCCCAAGCACCAGTAACTTCGGGCTGTGGAGGTGACAGCGACATCACACCGTACAGCCCACTGTTCCATTGGCCACCCTACAGTATGAGCAACTCTCTCAAAGGGAGGTGACAGCGACATCACACCGTACAGCCCACTGTTCCATTGGCCACCCTACAGTATGAGCAACTCTCTCAAAGGATTCTAAGAAATCGTCAATATCATCCTCTACTGAACGTTTTCCAAAGGAAAATGTCCCACATGTCTGTGGCCCTACCATACAGGCATTTGGTGTCCCTTCTAGTCCCGATGGGGTTGGCAATGCTCCAGCTGACGCTTTCTGGTTGGCGAGCAACGCCCCCATCAAGTCCAGTACCAGCTTCTGTTGTGCCTGCAGAGCGGCTGCTGCCTGTTCTTGTGCCTGGTGTGCCATTTCTCGCTGTTTCTGGAATTGGGACGCCATCCATTGCAGTATGTCCTTTGGATCCATCTCAGCAATTTCTGCAGGAGAAAAGAAAAACAAAACCCACCAAGTGCGGTACCACCAAAACTCTGCTAGTCCCTTTTAGCTGAATGCTTGGAATCTTTCACCCCTTTTACTTGAATCCAGGTTTGACCCACGCCTAAATACTCTTTACCTGAGGTTAGGCGTTGACTCTGGCCTTAAAAAGGGAGTGTCTCACTGGCCATCTCCGTTGTTCTGGCCGACCCTACCAGCGATTTTCCACTCTGCAGCTCACAGCACAGCTCAGCAGTTTGGTGTTGAAAAACCTTTAGAGCGTATATCCTGAAGTGTTGTATATCCTGATACAGGCGAGATCCAAACAACTATGCCACTTGTCACGCCCCAGCCCTCTGCCTAAGGCTTAGAGGGTTAGGGTTGCCATTAACTTCTCTTATAAAAGGTTGAATAAACTATTTTTCTCCAGTGAAGCATGCTGGGAGTTGTAGTTTTGGCCTTCTAAGATGAAGTGTAGTCATGAGACCGAAAGTAAAGGCAAATGACAAAATTTATTTCCCAAACGCAAACAAAGTCCATGTAGACTGTAACAGGATACTTCTCCATTCATTCGCTCAAGGTTATTTACAACTTAGGCTGGATGAGCTTCACAGTCATTAATTATATGCAGCTGCTTATCAATATAATGGATAAAGAAAACACCGCTTCTTCATTCAACAAAGTAAAAATATCTTCTTTTTCCGTTTGTCTTCATTAAGCATTCAAATGTACATGCAACAGGTATCTTCCCCTTAAAAAGAGCAAGTTCCTATCTGCAGTTCAGGCTAGGTTTCATTACTCTACTTTTCAGGAGACTTTATCTTTTCAGCTATTCTTTAGCAAAGGGACTCAATGTTAAAAAGCTCAGTTTCTCTGCTCTTATCTGGGTTTCGGTTCTCTTCATACATAAAACTATCCACCCACCTCTTAGCAGACGTTAGGTCTGGCTCCTGGACACTAGCAGAAGCAAACTGTTTCTCTGCTAGCTGTTCAGGTTTACATGTAGTGGCTTTACCTTGGGGCGAGTCTCTCAGGCAGCTACTGATTCCTTTCCATCTGATATCTTTCAGGCTATGGAACTCAGCCTTCTGGTGCCTTTCTCCACTCCTTCCCAGATAACCACTCTCTTGAAAGTTTCCTTGGAACCATTCTCCCTTTCCAGGCTCTCTCAGAGTTTCTCCTTCGTGTGCCTCTGTTGCTCTGTCTGCTCTGGCTGCAGATCTATTCCTTTCCAGCTTCTCCTGGACCTGCTGGCTCTGCTCTCTCTGCTGCGTCTCCTGGGTGTGTGTCTCCCTTCTCTCCTGTGTGTCCTGTATGTCCTGTGTGTGCTTCCTTTGCTCTGAGTGTGTTTTTAAAAACAGTTTGCTCCCGGGCACTCCCTTGCCTCTGCACAGGTGTGACCAATTATTGAGCAAGCTTGGCTCTACATCTGAACTAGGGCATGGCCTGGCCTCAGCAGAGAGCTGAGTTTTTTCCTTGCCTGCCTTGCAAACACTGTGCACAACTGAACTGTCACTTGTTTTAAAGGGAAAAACAGGGTTTTCTTCCACTTCCATCTCTTCCTGGGGGCTCTCCTCACCACACATCCCCCCCTTAAGATATCACAGGCTGGCATAATTTTATTTGCACAGCACATGATTTTACTCAAGGCCTCTGCGGGGTTGTGTATCCTTTCTGACTTCTTGGCCCGGGGTCTATTGGGGCTAGCTGAGCTAAGGCTACTCTTTCATGCCAAGGTTTCAAGATATTTATATGATAAACCTGCTAGCGGCCTTTTCTATTCTCAACTAGGTATGACACTGGCCCTACCGGCTTTATCATCTTACAAGGCCCCTTCCACTGGCTCTCAAATTTGGGGGTGGGACCTGCCACCATCACAATGACTTTCTCCCCAACCGCTAACTGGCGAGACCTTGTGCCCTGATCATAATAGGTTTGCTGTTTAATTTGGCTATTCCTTAAATTTTGTTCCGTGACTTGGGAGGCGCAGTGTAATTGCCCTTCAGGTCCCTTAAAAATTGGGGTACTCCTACTTCTTTTACATTGGGTTCTACCCACTGTTCCTGTAATATATCTAGACACCCCGTGGGGGGCGGCCGTACATTAACTCATATGGCGCTGTCCCTAAGGATGCTTGCTTCCTCTCCCTGCAAGCATAAAGGACAAATGGGAGCATTGTGTCCCAGTCAGCCATATTTCCCTCTAAGCTTCGCACAGCATTTTCTTTAGAGTCTGATTCTGCCTCTCTACTAATCCGTTCGTTTGGGGATGGTAGGCAGAAGTTTTAATGTGCCAAATCCCAAATGCGTCCCACACTTGAGCTAGATATCTAGACATAAAATTGCTTCCTCTGTCTGTAAGCACTTCACGGGGAAACCCTATTTCGCAGAACAATTTTATCAGCTCTCCCGCCACGGCTTTTGCTGATATGGTACGAAGGGGTATCGCCCAAGGAAATCTTGTCGCCTGGTCTACTACTACCAACATATATTGGAAACCACGGGGTGTCTTTGTTAACGGTCCCACAATGTCCATAGCTATTCTATTGACAGGCTCCGAGATCACTGGTAAGGGAACCATGGGTACCTCCCTTGGGTGAGCTGAAGAGACCTGTTGGCACGAAGGACAAGCTTCGCAAAATTTGGCCGTTTCTTTAAAAACACCTGGCCAATAAAAACGCGCTAAAATCTGGTCTAGGGTTCCTTGTACTCCCTTATGACCCCCAACTGGGTGGTCATGTGCCAGTCTTAGCACTAAAGTTTTAAATGTTGTGGGGACTACCAGCTGTTTGCATTCATTTCTGGTTCGGGGATCTAAGCTTTCCCTGTACAATATTCCTGTGTCTAAAAGGAACCTAGGCAGGGTGTCTCTCTCTCTCTGGGCATACTTAAAGGCTCGGGACAGAGCGGGGTCTGCCTGCTGTTCCTTGGGGAATGAGGGGAATTTATCAATTAATTCCGCCGGTACCCAAGGTAACCCCTGTCCGGCCTGTATTTCCGCTCTGTGCCGGGAGCGAGACCGTCTCTCCCTACGCTTCTCTCCCTTTCCTTTTCTGTTCTTATCCTTTGGGGAAGCTATCAGATCCTCATGCATGGGAAGATCTTCCACAGGTTCGCCTAAGGATTCCTCATCGCTTTCCTGGGCCTGCGACTGGGCCCTTGTGGAAACCAGAGCCTCCTTTGAATGCAAGCCCTGTTCCATGCCCCTATGAAATTGTGGTCAGTCCCTCCCTAATACTAACTTATGGGGAAACCTGGGTACCACAGCTATGGGGATCTCCCTCTTTACGCCTAATCCTTTCACCCGAATCTTATATACAGGATATAGGGTTGCTGCTCCATGAATACATCTGATCTTTACCGTGCCTACAGGTTGGATTGATACCTCCTCAG
The DNA here is from genome assembly GCA_033557465.1 of Ichthyophis bannanicus. NCBI lineage: Eukaryota > Metazoa > Chordata > Amphibia > Gymnophiona > Ichthyophiidae > Ichthyophis > Ichthyophis bannanicus. The sequence goes on along the minus strand of CM066041.1, from coordinate 179,382,859 downwards.
TCCTGGCTTTAATTTGCTTCCAGAGCGCTTTAGACATCATGGACTGTTCGGCCCCTGAGTCTAGCAGTGCTTTTGTAACAATTCCCTGTACTTCCACTGACAGTAAAAATCCTTCCCTGATTTTCTGAGGCTTCTCATCTATTAGGGCTGTCTTCACATAACATTCTCTCTGAAAATGCCCTTCCTCACTGCATTTAAAGCATTTCTTTTTTGTAACATGGCCTTTCAACATCGGCATACAAGTTTTCAGAGGTTCATCTTTTAACCCAATCCTCCTTCCTGATACGCCTGCCATTGCCACCCTGGAAGCACTGCCACCTTCTCGTGCAGTTAACTCTGCCTCCATAAAACGCTCGGAGAGCATGACGGCTTCCTCAGGGCTTTGGCAGTTTTGTAGTATAAGGAAAGTATGGATGTCTCTGGGGACTGCAGCCATGTACTTCTCTAACACGAGGCTATCCAATATGGACTCAACTGATTTTCCTTCAGGGGTCAGCCATTTATTCACTAGACTACGGACTCACTGGCATAGGGCCTTAGGAGTCTCGCCTGGCTTTAATTTTACAGCCCTTAGTAGGCGATGATAGACTAAAGGTGTTAGCCCTAGTCTCTCTCTAACAGCTTTTTTGAGCTCGTCATAGTTACTAGCGAGTGCTGGCGGCATGGTTTGATATGCAGCTAAGGCCTCCCCCGTAAGGGATACTGCTAGGTGCACGGCCCATTGCTCTTTAGGCCAGCCACTGAGGTGAGCCACCCATTCAAAGGCTTCGAGAAAATCATCAACGTCGTCCCTATCTGTAAGCTGTCCAAAATTAAATGTCCCACCAGCTTGAAAACCCAGCGTATGCAAAGAAGCTGGTGTAATGGAACCTGGAGGTGTTACTGCTGGTCCGGTTTTCTCTTTCTGGGCTACCAAGCAGGCCTCCAACATCTCGAGTAGCGGTCTCTGCTGGGCTTGCATCTGCGCAGCACTTCTCTCCTGAGCCTGCAATGACAAGTCCCGCTGCTGCTCGAATTGCGTTGCCATCCATTTCAACACTTCTTGACACTCGAGGGTCATCTTGAAACTCTGCAACAACAAGAACACAGAGACTCAAGTGTGATACCAAAAAAAAAAAAAAATTTTCACTACTTTTTTTTTTTTCAATCAGCTAAGCCTGCACCTTTGCCCTGGTAGCCTAACTAGCCCCATTAGGTACCATTACCTGGCTTATGTGAAGCTTCGGGGCTAGTTAGGCTACCAGGGCTTATCAGTGAAGGTCTTTGTAGTCCTCTCTGTATGGCTGCTTCACTTCCTGGATGTTCCTCTGTACAGCTTCAGAGTGAAGTTGCTTTTCCAGCGAGTATCCTGAAGTTGCTCCATTACGCATGCGTTAAATCCTTAATACAACGCCACTTGCGACGCCCTCGCTTGGGCCCGAAGGCTTACAAGCATAGAGTGGCCTTATAGTGTCCCTTTAAATAAAGCTTCCCTTGTTTGTCACCAGAGGGATTCTGGGACTTGTAGTTGGCTTACTTTTATAAGGACAAATGTAGTTGTGAGACCGGTGGTTTAAGGCAGCAAGAATTTTTTTTTTTTTTGCAGGATTCCAAGGCATTAAAGCTCAAAAACACAAAAGCCAAAGGATGCTTCTCCAACATAAGAGTAAATCAGGTTAACAGAGGAAAATGCAACAAAAACCTTCTTTCACTGGGCAGCAGCTTTCATTCAAATAAACTTTCACAGAGCACAGCTTCTTGTGGTCATCCCACGTATCAGGTAAACTTTTTAACAGCTGCTGTTTTCTTTTCCAAACCAAACTTTTACTAAAGGCAGCTTCTGGGCTTCAGAAGCTCACATACTTAGTAGGACATAGTCTTGGCTTTTTCCAACTCTTGGCAGTCACAGAAATTAGTCACTATATTGTTTCACAGTCTTTCAACCCTGTTCAACAATGCTCAGTTCTCCTTTAGACAAAAAGAGCAATCCATTGGTGACAATTCTGACTCAGCTTCTGGCATACAAGAATCCACCTGCATCTTTTCTATGGACATCGGGTACTTCTTACTTCCACCAGTTTTATAAACTTGCCCAGCCTTCCTGTCTTCTAAAAACTCTTGGAACTGCTTCAACAGCAAATCACCCTGAGAAGGCACACTTGTATTGGGAGGGTAAAGCTTCCTCTCTGCAAACAGTTTTCTTAATGCTTCTAGTGTTAAAAGCTCAGTTTCTCTGCTCTTATCTGGGTTTCGGTTCTCTTCATACATAAAACTATCCACCCACCTCTTAGCAGACATTAGGTCTGGCTCCTAGACACTAGCGGAAGCAAACTGTTTCTCTGCTAGCTGTTCAGGTTTACATGTAGTGGCTTTACCTTGGGGCGGGTCTCAGGCAGCTACTGATTCCTTTCCTCCTGATATCTTTCAGGCTATGGAACTCAGCCTTCTGGTGCCTTTCTCCACTCCTTCCCAGATAGCCACTCTCTTGAAAGTTTCCTTGGAACCTTTCTCCCTTTCCAGGCTCTCTCAGAGTTTCTCCTTCGTGTGCCTCTGTTGCTCTGTCTGCAGATCTATTCCTTTCCAGCTTCTCCTGGACCTGCTGGCTCTGCTCTCTCTGCTGCATCTCCTGAGTGTGTGTCTCTCTTCTCTCCTGTGTGTCCTGTATGTCCTGTGTGTGCTTCCTTTGCTCTGAGTGTGTTTTTAAAAAACGTTTGCTGCCGGGCACTCCCTTGCCTCTGCACAGGTGTGACCAATCATTGAGCAAGCTTGGCTCTACGTCTGAACTAGGGCGTGGCCTGGCCTCAGCAGAGAGCTGAGTTTTTTCCTTGCCTGCCTTGCAAACACTGTGCACAACTGAACTGTCACTTGTTTTAAAGGGAAAAACAGGGTTTTCTTCCACTTCCATCTCTTCCTGGGGGCTCTCCTCACCACAATGTACATAAATACATTACATGATATCCTTCCTATGACACACACACCACATGACAGCCTTCCCTTGACACACTGCCAATATGTGCATACTCGCGCACAGACATACAGTAGATACGTACAAATGCAAAGGCCCTGACTCACTGGCAGCACACACAGCCACTGAGGCACACACACATACACAGCCATGATAGACACATACACAGCTCCCAACAACTCTGGCAGCATGCATGAGCACCATCACACACACACACACACACACACACACACACATCCCCAAACTCTGACATCTCATGTTCACATCCCTACAGATAAACAGATAAACTCTGCCTATAGAGATATCCACATTATACCATTGATATACAAACATACCCACACAGCTCACATAAGCCACCAGTCAATACCCACACTATGCTCACCTGCCCACTCACACATCCCTCGCTACCCTACTAAGACGTATTTTACCATGTTTCCACTGAGGTCCCCACACAGACATACCCAAATGGAGGAAAGGAGAAATGCACTATTATGTCACACTCTAAAATGTGCAATTTTCAACTTTCTATGCATTAACCAAAATTTCTGTGCAATCAAGTGGACTAACACAGCAATCTCAATACATTTTCCAATGATGCCCAAAGTCAACTTCCTCATAAAGGGCCTTGATTCCATAAAGATTTTTGTCCATAGACACAGAATGGAAGAAAAAAGTTCTCTTTGAATAAAACTTTAAGTCTATAAACTCCTGAAAGAACATTAAAGGGGGGACTGAAATGTCTTACTGCCAGATGTCAAAAGACAGATGCACTAATTTAGTTGCCACTATCCTCTTAATAAACCAAAGCAGCTGATTTCATTCGTTGCGGTAGAGATTTAATTAGTGTGACAAATTTCCCCACAGTAATAAGAGCAAAGAGCTGGAAGGTCATAGGTTACAAAGAGTCAGAGGAAGAAAGGCTTCAGATTCTGAAAACTGGAGGGAGGAATATGGAAGAGGAAAAGGACCAGTTTCTTATTGAATAACACGTAAATTCAAGACAGTCAGATCTTTGCTTGCTAAATAATGCAAGAGATTCAGCAGTATTTATGTTCCACTTACGTGAATTAAATTGATTTGAACTGCAAGAGACTGAAAGCAGAGAAGTGGAAAGAAGCCTTGATTTCTCCTTCTCTACACTTCTTCTTTCTCCAAACCAGGGCTGTGCTTCTCAGCCCTCCTGAAGGCACTCTTAACCAGATGGCTGTTCAGGAATCCCACAGTAAATGTGCATAAGATAGATTTTCATATATAGGAGACCCTTTGTATGCATATGGTAGCCCTGAAACCTCAGCTGGCTTGATGTGCTTCCAGGAGAGGGTTGAGAAGCACTGAACTAGGGATTTAGGACTAAGTTCCAGTTTTCAGCTTCACAGGCATTTTTAACTGTATGTTTTTGCACTACCTGTGGTTGCATGTGTACATTTGACCAGAAGTCCTCATCCAGGATTAGGCCAGAGTAAGGGGACTGGGCACCTTAAGCTAATCTTCAGCCTTGTGCCTGCTCCTGCCCCAGCCCAATGACCCCAGCCTTAGCTTACTCTATGAGTACCAGCTGTGCCAGCTGATCAACACTCTTCCTCCCTCTGCTCACTAAGGCTGGCACCCAACATGTTTAAAACATGCGATCACAGGACAGGGTGAGATGAGCATTAGGGAATGCTGACCCTGCAACTGCATGTTTTGAATCTGCTTTGCAGTGTTGTTATTAAGGAAAAACAGCTGGGAGCTGATGCCTAGACACCACTAAACTGACTGGCAGGCATGTGGATCCCTGCAGTCATGCTGCTCCACCTGGCTAGCTCCGCATCCTCTTCTGTCTCCCTTCTACTTCCCCAAATTCTGGAACCGTAAGGGACTACCTAGTTCACCTAGTGATCTGAGCTCTGACCAGGATAAGTTCAATATACTCTGAAAGACCATCCAGGATTTTATATGTATGCTGGGATTTTTCAAGCATTTATCTCCTGGGATGAGAACAACTGGAGATTAGTTTGCAAACTGTAATTAGAAAGGAAGTGACTGAATGTCAGGGGTTGTTAATATGCTTGAAGTCGTACTCTGTTATAGCAAGGACAGTTCTGGAGGGACAGCAGCACTTCATTCGTTGCTCAAGTGTAATCTCCAACAAGGGACAGACATGATCAAGACATGTTTTGCTCATTCTGCATTTGAATGGCAGCTCATGCACCTTTCACCCACTAAAAGTGATACAAGGACCATATTTAAAGCAAACTAAATGCAGCTTGGTTGCATTACCTATAAGTGTTCCAGTATCTGTAGTGACTTAATTAATTCATTTAACATTTTTGGTATACCGTCTTTCTACAATTGAAAATGGTTTACATAGAACATGAGGTAACAGTATTTTCGCAGTTGTTTTTACAAAGAACAAGAATAGTTTGAACAATGTTGGGACACGTTCAATAGAACTATTTGCATATTTACAGTGGTAAGTGGGAGGGTAGGAGGAACATGGGGGGGAGCAGAATGAGGTGGGGAGAATATAGGAATTGATTTGATTAGCTTTGGAGAGTTGGGATTTAGGGAAGCAGGGAAAAGTATTCCCTAAAGAGGAAGGTTTTAAGCTTTTTGCGGAATTCAGAGTGGTTGGAGAATCCTCTTTGGTCAGGAGGGAAGGCATTCCATACCGAAAGGGCATAGAGGGAGAAGGCTCGGTTACATGTGGATTGTGTGCTCTTTTTCTTTTGTGAGGGTATGTTTAATATGTTTGTTGTGTTTGATCTGCGTGGTCTGGAGCAATTTAGTTTAGAGATGAGTGAGAGAAGACAAGGGGCAGATTCATTGTGTAGTACTTTGTGTATTAGAACGATGGTTTTTTAATCTTATCCTGGCCTGTACAGGGAGCCAGCGGAGGTCCTTGAAGAAAGGTGTGATGTGAGCTTGTCTAGGCGTATTGGTTATTAGGTGCACAATTGTATTCTGTGCCATCTGGAGAGGGTGTAGGTTATGTTTTGGGAGACCGTGATATATGAGGTTACAATAGTCAAGGGTCGAGATCATTAAGGCTTGGCAGATGGTTCAGAATGAATCAGGGTTTAGCAACAGGTGGAGATTCCTCAGGGTTCGTATTTTCAAGTAGATAGCATTGGTGGTTCTTTTTATCTGCTCCTGGAAGGTAAGAGTTTGGTCTATTATTAAACCTAGATATTTGACTTCAGTCTTTACAGTTATGGTGTAATCTCTGAGGACAATAGAAGTTGGAGGGACGAAGGATGGGTTGGAGAAGATGTAGATGGCTTCTGTTTTGGATTGGTTAATTATAAGGTTGTGTTGGTGGAGCCATGTCTTAACTTGGTGAAGCAGATGCTGATGTTGGTAAAGTTTGGCATAGAGATGTTGAAGGGGGTGAAGAACATGATATCATCAGCATATAATTGGTAATGTATGTGATATTCTTGAAAGATTTTGCATATGGGTTGAAGGAAGATGTTTAAAAGGAGGGCAGATAAGCTGGAGCCTTGAGGGACTCCTTGGGAAGGAGTGAAAGGAAGAGAGATTTTAATCTCCAATTCATACCTGTTGAGTTCTGTTTTCAAGGTAAGAATGGAACCAGTTTAGAGTGTTGTCTCTAAGGCCAATGTCATGGAGTCTGTTGAGGAGCTGTTTATGAGGAAGGGAGTCAAAAGAAGATGAAATGTCAAGGAAAATTAGTAGACAACCTTGGTTGGGTGATTGGGTGTATGGTATTACCAAGTCTAGAAGGGACATAATCAGGGTTTCCACACCATGATTCCTTTTGAATCCATGTTGGAAGAGGTCAAGAGGGGTATGTTCATCAATGTAATACTGCAGTTGGATTTGGATGATCTTTCTGGCTATTTTTGCTAGGAGGAGGATACTTGATATTGGCCTGTAGGAGGCTGGTGAAGTAGGGTCCAGATTGTTCCCTTTTAAGATGGGTCAAATGGAACTCTTTGTCAGAGGCAATGCCATGATTCCAATTTTGAGGAAGGTTGTAACTATGGATCGAATGAAGGGGCTGAGTGTTTCCTTCGTACTTTTAATCCATGTGACCGGGCATTGGTTGAGGGCGGAGGTAGAGGTATTGAGGTTTTTGATGACTGATATTATGTTTTCAAGAAATGGGGGGTTGAACTGGTTCCAAGTTGTTATGGAGATTACATTGGAGATATGAGCCTCTGTTTGGATGTTAATTCCAGATGGGGGTGCAGAGTATTTAGAGCAGAGATGGTCTGCTATAGTTTGGGGGGGAAATTTTATCATCCAGCTCTTGTTTTGGGGTTTCCTTTAATAGGGATTTGGCAATGGAGAATAGTTCCCTTGGTTTATTTAGGGAACGCAGGATTATATTCTCATTATATTCTCTTTTCCGCCTTAAGGTTTCATGGCAATAGGTGCAGAGCTTTTCAGAATAGGAGGTAAGTCTGGAGGGTCGCGGAAATGATGCCAGTGGCTTTCAAGCCTTCATAGTTCTGTTTTTAGATCATGTAGTGATGTAGAGAACCAGGGTGCTCTTTTGCGGAGTTTCTGGGGGGATGGTTTGGGGAGTGCTTGTACAGCTGTGGTCATGATCGTGTTCCATCCAATAATTTGGGAGTCTAATTAAGTCTGCAATGAGGGGGATTTAGTTTCTGGCTGAGCGTACATTGATCAGAGCACATAATAGAGGGGGATGAATTGAATCTGGAGTCTGGGTGAAGGTGGTAGGGTTGGGGGTAATATATGTGATCCTACATTTTCAGGGAGCTTGATATGAGTAGGGATAGGGCAAGGGTTTGCCAATGAGTGGTAATCTGTATGAATGGTTTATTGGGATGTGGTTTATTATGTTGTGCTTCACTTCACAGGCATTGGAGAGGAGGGCTGAGGCTACGGAAAGAACCAGGAAATGAATCCATAAGGTTGTATGCCATGGGTTATAGGTCGCCATGATGGGTGGAGGGAGCTTGAGGTAAGTGTAGATGCAAAGGGTAAATAGTCTACCTGTGTAGGTTCAGTGTGTACAGCAGGCATCCAGTGGAAAGAGTAAAGGGTAGACAGGAAGTTATGTACAGCATGGTAAAACAATATAATGAATTGGTGGATACAATGTAGCAGTATTGTTGCAATATCATGTAACAGGACTGTAGCAATATTGTTGCAATATCAGGTGTCGCACCCCCTCTGGCCAAGCGGTAGCTACTGGTATTGCAAGGCTCTGGAGGGTGGTAGTTGTGCCTTCACCGATATAAACCACAAAACACTTCTTTCCAAATTAAAGGGTTTTATTCCCCGTCCCTTGAGGGTACTTTATCTTCAGGAACATAAATCAAATGCCTTGCTTGGACATATAACATAAAGTAACAAAAGCAAACAGAACTTGCTTCCTTCAGCTTTCAAAACAACAAATAAGTGAAAAGAACAAAATAGCTTAAATATTTCAATATGGTTCTTTCTCCTGTAGCTGACAGCACAGCTTATATCTGCTTCACTTAGAGAGAGCTGCAGCCTGTTGCTTATAACACTCAAGCTATGACACAAACTAATTACTTATCTGAGAGAGAACTCAGGTTCAATCAAGGTCAAAGAGCAGTCCATCAATTCTGGCATATCATATTCTTCTGCATTTTGATATTCCATTAACTCCGGCTGACTGGAAGGCTCATTCTGGACCTCAGCAGTAACGTGGGAGAATGGCTGGTTAACCTCCTCAGACAGGAAGTTCCTCTCTTCCTTAGAGCTAGTGTCTCTCTGGGAATTACCATGTATTCTAGAGTTGAGCTTTTCAGGGCACTGCCCCTGCTGGTATTTTAGAATATAGCTCAACTCTTGGTTTACTCTGCTAGTGGGATAATTAAGGGAATTTCTTTGCCGGTTCAGGCTTCCCTTTTGTAACCCAGCTGAGCTAGATTGGAGAGCTCGTGACGGAGTTTCACAGGGAACTGTGAGCTTACAATGACTACAAAACTCTTCAGCTTTATCTGGTACGTAAAACCTTTTCTTCTAGGGTTTTTAAAACCAGAAGAAGGGATATTTTCAGCCTCTAGATAGTGGGACCTTGTGTGCCTATTTCCATACCTCCAGGGTTGTCTTCTTTCATATGGCAAATCACTCTTGCATTCACTCTGTGCACTGGAACCTGCAACTGCAGTCTTCTTACGTCTCTCTGGCTCAAACACACTATCTGGCTGTTGATATCTCTCAGCTTCAATCAGGTCTTCGGTTCCCCTCTGACCTTCACGCTGGCTCTCTAGTTGCTCCAAAGCCTCATTGTCACTCTCTCTTACATTCTCATACCTGCTCCATGCTTCCCAGGGTTTTAGCTGCCTTTGCTGTATTTTCTCAGAGTGTGTCCATGGCTGCTTCAGCTCCTCTCTCTCTCCCTCTCTGATTGTCTGGGAGCCTATTTTATCCCAGTGTTTCCTTGCTCCACCCCCACCCAGCTGAACCCTGTCAGGTAAAGTGAATACCCTTCCTTTGCTGGCTGGGTGTGTCCTCATTGGGCTTTTGCACGTGTTTCTAGGTTGCTCACGGTAACCATCTGACATTTCCTTGTTTACCCTGTCACTTTTCCTGTGCTCCTTTATGCTGAACTGCGTTTTCTCGTGTTGTTCGGGGTCTGCCCTGTTACATATTCCCCTCCTTAAAATATTACTTGCTGCCGAAGTTTTTAGCGGACAGCAAGTAATCCTTGAAAGTGCATCAGCGTTTCCATGCATTTTTCCTGCACGGTGCTGAACTGTAAAATTAAAGGCCTGAAGGGCCAAATGCCAGCGGGTCAATCGGGCATTGTTGTTTCTCATTAGATGAAGCCACTTCAAAGGAGAGTGATCCGTCACTAACAAAAACTTTCTCCCCGTAAGGTAGAAACGGAGGGTTTCTACGGCCCATTTAATAGCTAAACACTCCCGCTCTATCGTGGCATAATTTTTCTCCGCAGGCGAGAGTTTTCGACTCAAATATGCCACTGGATGTTCGTTCCCTTCGAATATTTGGGACATTACCGCCCCCAACCCTGTGTCCGACGCATCAGTTTGAATGATAAAGGGTAAATTAAAATCTATACCCCGTAATACAGGGGCACTACACAGCTTCTCTTTAAGGGTTTCGAAAGCCCTTTCTGCTTCTGGGGTCCAACGGACCTGGTTTGGTGCATTCTTTCGCAACATCTCCATGAGGAGAAGGCTCTCTTCTGCGAAACGGGGCACAAAGCGGCGGTAGTAGCCTATTAAACCCAAGAAACTGCGCGTTTGTTTCTTGGTTATAGGTCTTAGGAACTCCCGAATACTCTCTACCTTACTAGCCAGGGGTTTTACTAGGCCTCTTCCTATTAGGTGCCCCAAATATTTCGCTTCCCTTGTGGCGAATAAACATTTTTCCGGGTTTAATGTGAGGGCCAGCCCTTCTCAACGCCCTAAGGACCGCTTCTACTCTCGTGAGGTGTTCCATCCAAGTTGTGCTGTGTATCACTATATCATCCATATAGGCACTAGCATATTCGTGGTGGGGTCTCAACACTTGGTCTACAAGACGCTGGCACGTCGCCGCAGCCCCGTGTAAACCAAATGGCATCCTCCTAAACTGATATAGCCCTATGGGCGTGGAAAAAGCCGTTTTGGCTTTTGAACTTTTAGTTAGAGGAATCTGCCAATACCCTTTGCTGAGATCTAACGTAGTTAGGTATTTTGCCTGTCCTAACTGGTCCAACAGGTCGTCTATGCGAGGCATAGGATACGCATCGAACTGCGATATGTCATTAATTTGTCTGAAATCGATGCAAAATCTCAAGGTTCCGTTTGGTTTCGGAACCAATACTATTGGGCTAGACCATGGGCTTCTAGACTCCTCTATGATGCCCATGGCTAGCATCTCCTTCACTTGGGCAATCACCTCTTGTTTTTTGTTTCGGGCATCTATATGGCCGTTGTCTTATAACCCTCCCTGGTGACGTGATTATCTCATGCGCCACAAGGTGCGTCTCGCCAGGCAAAGTGGTCAAGACGTCTGCGAACTTTGTTAATAAGCGCGCTAATTCTGTCCGCTGCTGTGGGTTCAACTCAGAGCCTATTTTTGGGGAAGGTTGTCTTTCCCAATCCCCCACTTGAGGCCCTAGATCCTCCTCAGTTCTTTCCTCTCCAAGAGCTGTCAAGCTCTTCACCTCCCTTGTTCCAGTAGCACCAAACCCGTTTTCTCCTCCTCTTTCCGTGGAGGGTAGTGTTGACACTTCCTCTACCGCGGGGAACCCTACCCTCTCACAGATTAACTGTGCAATCCTATCCCCTTGTTGTATTTTGAAGTCTTTTACCCCAAAATTAAACACTAAGACCTTTACGGGCCCCGGTAGTCGGGATCAATGACCCCTGCGCCAATATCTATGAAATGTTGCGCGGCTAGCCCTGACCTCGGCGCTATCCGCCCATAGCACCCCTCAGGTACTTTAATACGGATGCCCGTGTCCACCAGAGCTTTTCCTCCTTTCGCTACAACAACATTTTCCATGCTAAAAAGGTCATAACCCCAGCCATTTCAGAAGCCCTTTTTGGGCCTTTCGCCTGGGGTGCATTCTTGCAAAATTGCAAGGTAAATTTCTGTTTCCCTGTTACTGGTAGTCCCTTAGAGGGAGATCCCTTTTTGGGTGGTCTCTCAAATAAAGGACTGGGAATGGCAGTGGCTATGGCTTCAACTTTTTCCTCCTCTATCACCGGGGTTTGTACCTGAGTTAGGGGCAATATCTCTTGGAGGCCTTTCTCCAATTTTTGGCAGAAAGGGATCCAATCACGCCCTAGAACTACTGCGTATGGAAGTTTTGGCACTACTGCCATTAATATTTTCCGCGTAGCTCCTAGCCCTTGTATGGTTACCTCATGTAATGGGTAGTGGGAAGCTTCCCCATGCATGCATCTTATGCGAATTTGCCCCTCTACTGGGTCCGGGGGAGATGACCGGTTTTTACCTATGGTTTCCCACAAGTCCTGTGAGACCATGCTTTGGTCCGCCCCCGAATCCAGTAGAGCCAAAGCTTTCACCCATTCTATCCATATTTCTTGTATAACTCCATCTGACACTATCTCCTCTGACCCTGTCATAAGGGCAGTTTTAACTCGGCAATCTTTTATCACATGACCAGGTTTGTTACTTCTGTAGCACCTTCTAGTGTTCCTAACTCTGCCCTCCTTGCTAGGGTCACCTGCAGCCATTCTATCTCGCGCGTACTCATCCACTCCAGTCACACTTGCACCTCTTGAAAGGTTCACCTTAAAAGTACTAGTATGTGCTGCCTCCCTGAACACTTCAGCCATCTGAGCTGCTTCAACTGTGTTTAAACAATTTTGCAGGGTTAAAAACGTTTTCATTTCACCTGGTATTGACATCACAAACTGTTCTAGGACAATCTCATCAAGTATGGACTCAAGCGTTTTGCCATCAGGATCCAACCACTTATAGGCTAGGTTCTTGAGCCTCTGGCATAAGGCTTTCGGAGTCTCGTTTTCCATCATTATTGCCTCTCTAAATAATCTCCGATAGTGTCTGGGCGTGAGACCAAGGCGGTCTTTCACGGCCTTTTTAATTTCATTATAATTGTTCGCCAAACTGGCAGGCATGGTTTTAAAAGCGGATAAGGCCTCGCCACTCAAAGTCATTGCGAAACGCATAGCCCATTGTTCCACAGGCCATTTTGAGTTCTCAGCAATGCGTTCAAAGGCCTCTATGAAATCGTCGGGGTTATCTGCCGCCCTAAATGTTTGCATACAAGTCCCGTATTCATTTCTACTTGCGGTATTGTAGCTTTGTCTTCCCGAGCCTTTTCTAGTAACGCTGTCATGGCTTCCAGCAATGGTTTCTGCTGTTCCTTCAGTGTAGTCATATACTGTTCTTGCAGGTGTTGGAGCATCTTGGCCTGCTTCTCCTGCTGCTCATTCATCCATGCTAGTACATCTTGGGGATCCATCTTCCTTTTTGCTGCACCTGCAAATAAAAGAGAAGAGACCCACCAAGTGCGGCACACACACAAAGGTTGGTTTTGGTTTTTTTTTTTTCTTTTTGGCTCCCCTTTTCTCACGGTATCCTATACCCGTTTACCCAGGCTACCAATACCTTAGTCTCCTGGTGACATCAGCATGTGAGAAGGGGTCTTTTCCACCGCTGGCCGCCTTACCAGCCGAATCCTCCTTGATTAGTGCTTTAAAACACTTCTTTTTGCCTTTCAGCAATGTCCTTTCAGGCAAATCCTTATTATGCCCCCGAAAATTTTTTTATCCTCTTCTCTACGCCATTTTATGTCGCACCCCCTCTGGCCAAGCGGTAGCTACTGGTATTGCAAGGCTCTGGAGGGTGGTAGTTGTGCCTTCACCGATATAAACCACAAAACACTTCTTTCCAAATTAAAGGGTTTTATTCCCCGTCCCTTGAGGGTACTTTTATCTTCAGGAACATAAATCAAATGCCTTGCTTGGACATATAACATAAAGTAACAAAAGCAAACAGAACTTGCTTCCTTCAGCTTTCAAAACAACAAATAAGTGAAAAGAACAAAATAGCTTAAATATTTCAATATGGTTCTTTCTCCTGTAGCTGACAGCACAGCTTATATCTGCTTCACTTAGAGAGAGCTGCAGCCTGTTGCTTATAACACTCAAGCTATGACACAAACTAATTACTTATCTGAGAGAGAACTCAGGTTCAATCAAGGTCAAAGAGCAGTCCATCAATTCTGGCATATCATATTCTTCTGCATTTTGATATTCCATTAACTCCGGCTGACTGGAAGGCTCATTCTGGACCTCAGCAGTAACGTGGGAGAATGGCTGGTTAACCTCCTCAGACAGGAAGTTCCTCTCTTCCTTAGAGCTAGTGTCTCTCTGGGAATTACCATGTATTCTAGAGTTGAGCTTTTCAGGGCACTGCCCCTGCTGGTATTTTAGAATATAGCTGAACTCTTGGTTTGCTCTGCTAGTGGGATAATTAAGGGAATTTCTCTGCCGGTTCAGGCTTCCCTTTTGTAACCTAGCTGAGCTAGATTGGAGAGCTCGTGACGGAGTTTCACAGGGAGCTGTGAGCTTACAATGACTACAAAACTCTTCAGCTTTATCTGGTAAGTAAAACCTTTTTCTTCTAGGGTTTTTAAAACCAGAAGAAGGGATATTTTCAGCCTCTAGATAGTGGGACCTTGTGTGCCTATTTCCATACCTCCAGGGTTGTCTTCTTTCATATGGCAAATCACTCTTGCATTCACTCTGTGCACTGGAACCTGCAACTGCAGTCTTCTTACGTCTCTCTGGCTCAAACACACTATCTGGCTGTTGATATCTCTCAGCTTCAATCAGGTCTTCGGTTCCCCTCTGACCTTCATGCTGGCTCTCTAGTTGCTCCAAAGCCTCATTGTCACTCTCTCTTACATTCTCATACCTGCTCCATGCTTCCCAGGGTTTTAGCTGCCTTTGCTGTATTTTCTCAGAGTGTGTCCGTGGCTGCTTCAGCTCCTCTCTCTCTCCCTCTCTGATTGTCTGGGAGCCTATTTTATCCCAGTGTTTCCTTGCTCCACCCCCACCCAGCTGAACCCTGTCAGGTAAAGTGAATACCCTTCCTTTGCTGGCTGGGTGTGTCCTCATTGGGCTTTTGCACGTGTTTCTAGGTTGCTCACGGTAACCATCTGACATTTCCTTGTTTACCCTGTCACTTTTCCTGTGCTCCTTTATGCTGAACTGCGTTTTCTCGTGTTGTTCGGGGTCTGCCCTGTTACACAGGTAACAGGAATGTAGCAGTATTGTTGCAATTTCATATAACAAGAGTAGCTTGGTAAGAAAAGATCCATTGATGAATTCTGTCACAGCCCCTCCTAATGGCAGTGTGCCAAAGGGTCAGGGTGGACATTTTAATTTTGTTGAAGAAAGAAAACTTCTAGCCCAAGTGCATTCTGGTCCTTGTAGTCCCTCTTCACAAGAAAATAGATCTGTGAGCCTTGAGCAGGGTGAAACAAAAAGGGTTTTATTCCCTTGTTACGCAAAAGGTTCTTCAGGAAACAAGGTAGAATTACCTTACTTCAGGTTTAGTGCCAAGAATATTTACAAAAGGTCAGCACCTGTTACAAATGCTTCACAGTTCTCTGTATCCAAGCAAGTTTCTCAAACAGCAAGAAAACAAGACAAAACTTCTTCCTTCAGTGTTAACAGAAGCAAAAGATACTTTAAAACATGTGCTGCTGTTATATCTCGGTATGAGATTCCAGGCTCTCGGTAATAAACAGAGAACAGTCCATTGGTTCAAGCATCAACGGTTCTGGTTCTGCAAACTCAATTTGCATGGGTTCTAGCTCACTCGTGGTGTCTTCTAATCCGGAGCTTTCCCTGGTTAACACAGGTTCAGTATTTCTTTCCCCCACTTTCCAGCCTTGCTGGCCTGGGGTTAGCAAATAACTGTTAGTGCTTTTCCCTATACCTCTCTGTACAGGGTTACAAAACTTCCTTCAGCTTTGCTTCTTCTCAGAATGGCTTTTTAGGTTATCAGCCTTCCTAGGACCTGGCATCCATTTAATAAAGGAAGTATCACTGTACCTTGGATCTCTGTAGCGTTTGCTGCTGGTGTTCTCTCTACCAGAGACTCTCCCTTTGTCACCGTCTTCCTTGAAGACTGGCTTCTGGAGCTTTCTAAGCTGGGCTTGTTCTCCCTGGAACTTAGCTCTGCTTTTCCATGTATCCAAGCTTCTCTGCCTTGTAGTGTATGAGGTTCCTTCCTCAGGTCCTTCCTTCAAAGATCCTTTCTCTTTCTCTCTCAAAGGTCCTCCCTCGGGTTCCTTCTCAGATCCTCTCTCGAGTTCCCCCTTAGATTCTCTCTGTCTGCTTCCTTGTGAGCACTGCTTAAAAAGGTGTTCTCCAACTGAGTTTCCTGGCTTTCTACCCAGGTGCCTTTGATTAGGTACTGCATTGCTACAACCTGGGTGTGTCAGCTTAACTTCTGCAGCCTCGTACCTGCTCCCTCTAGCTGTACTTCTAGGTAATTGCACCCTCTGTAACTCAGTTGCTTCATAAGAAAGAGTTTTTTTCTACATCCATCGCTTCAATGGCTTCAGCTCCATCACAATACAGCAGAGTTTACAGAGAGTACACCAGTGGATGATATGTGGTGGTTAATTTAAACATCCTATTAATGAAATAGAGGTTCTACTGCTGTGTTTTGACTGTTCTCCAGGCTCTTAAGAGGGCTTCTCTGAGAATCTTTATTATGCATACCTGAAATCAAAGAGTATTCAGTTTCCAAAAAGAACAAGCAATAATATTAGCAGTGCATGTGACTCTTAATAAGAAGCATAGCCAAATTCCTAAGAGCAGTCGCTCTGGGTGGACAGCTGCCATTCCCCTTAAGTCCAAACCAATTACTGAAAGTGGTGGTATTGCATGGCCCTGTTTTTATTTTCAGACAGCTGGAGGACCCCTCCAGGCTTACCACAGCTTGCAATTAAGGATGGGTCATCTCCCAGCCAGCTGTTATTTTGGAGGGGACACACATGGAAGACAATGACAACTGTAAAATGAGCATCAAGAAGATGGTCTCCAAACAAATGTAACCTAGTGCAGATCCAGGTAGTCTTCTCAGAGCCCTGAGGGAGGTTCATCTGGTGCAGCATCAAACCATGCTGTGTATAATGTGTGCTTGCCAACCATTTGACAGAAGTCCCAGAGATTGCTGCAGAAGCAAGAGTGGTGAGCTCAGGCTGCAGCAACAATGGGGAGTAAGCAAAGATTTATAGACGTCTTTGGGTGAATAGGT
This sequence comes from Ichthyophis bannanicus, assembly GCA_033557465.1. Taxonomy (NCBI): domain Eukaryota; kingdom Metazoa; phylum Chordata; class Amphibia; order Gymnophiona; family Ichthyophiidae; genus Ichthyophis; species Ichthyophis bannanicus. The sequence continues at coordinate 179,366,187 of CM066041.1, read as the reverse complement.
TTTCAGTTTTACTTTTTGCATTGGGCATTGGAGTTTAGGTTTGATAATTGTGAGAGGTATCAGGCACACGAATGTAACAAGAATTATGTTGTGCTGTGTTGTATTATTTTATTAGCTAAGTTATTCTATTGTATGCTGTTTTACAGTAGTTTTCATGCTGTGCTCAGTTACTATTGTGATTATGATTATTTTTGTCTTACTATGTTATATATTATGTTAGTTCTATTTTCATTTCATGCACCCCATAGTTATTGATTATGTTATGATTGTAACACGCCATTTGTGGAAGTTTTATTGTGGTACAGTGTTGGGAGTGCCATAGTTGAACTAGTGACATGGAAGAATGAATTTAAGAAGTCATTTGATTGATTATGTTTTATTGTGATAGATTATATCTTAGTGTGATTGATTATGCTTTATTGTGATTGACTATGCATTTTACTTGCAACATGCATTGAGTACAGTTTTTCTATAGAAAGGTAATTGAGAATGAGAATAGAAAAGAAGCAATAAGGTCAAATATTCAGCCATATGGTGAAGATATAGCTTGAAATGTCTAAGTCAGATGGGTTTGAAATCATGCATTTATTCAGTGATGCCACCCATTCAGCTAGCACCTATGAAAAGTATGCCATGACATATCTAAGTGAAACATTTCAAGTTATACCAGATATTAGTGCAACTGCCTGGGTGTCTAATTTATATGTCTAATGATTTAATTTTGCTGCTTAAATATATCATTTAGATGATTAAATGTCAATGCCACAAATTGCACCCCTTTTCAGATGAATAATTTTGGTCAGATAACAATATATATGTCCAAAATTATCTGTTCAATTGGCCCGGATTTTTTTTAAAGCACATATGTAATGAGTCCCACAACCAACCAGATACATGCTTTTGAATCTTGATTTCAGTATGGCCCAGATCTGTCCCATCTGAGGACCTACTGGCACTGCTGCTGTGGGGAAAGCCTCAGATATGCTGAAGCACAGTCATAGATCTTTCTTTGTCGCAAGTACAAAAATGCAAGCTGAAATGGCTATGACTTTGTATTGCTGCAGGTTGAGTGTGATGGGGTATATAGGAAGTTACACATCCCTCTCCAAAAGGATTATCAGCAGTCCACCTTAACAGAGTCTAAAGCTCAGAACTCAGGGCTGAGAGGGTGGGACTCTGACAGAGGGATTAAGAAACCAGCTGTGTACAGAAGGGAGGAGGGAGGCCCGTGGAGACAGAAAGCTCCTTCCAAGCAGGGCTGGGAGAGGAGTCCGGCTGTGAGGTAGGAACTGCAAAACATACTCACAAACACTGAAGCCCAAGGGACTGCCTGGACTTTGGGGTTGAACTGAATTCTGCCTTTACTTTGAGGGTCAGGGAAAGGGCACTGAGAAGGATGGCTGTGTAGCTGAAGGACAATAAAGGTAGTTTTCTTTGTCCCTGAACTGTTGTTTGTCTGCTATTTTAAAACCTTTTGCCACTGCATACCATGTTACACCACACTGGGACATTCATGGACCTTGGGAGTATACTACCCCTCTCTGGATGATCAGTGCCAACCATTAGGGCAACCTAGTTCGGCCAGGGATCATGAAAGCAGGCTAGTATGTGATTGCAGCTAGTAGCCAATCAAGGATATAACAAGTCTGGATTTAGGCATAGGCAACTGTTTAGGGCACCAAATTGTGAAAGCAGCAAATACATAGGTCAAAGAAGAGCCTACTCCTGCATACTTTAAGTTCATACTTCATGTGCCAGAGGGACACTACTAGGATACTATTGCCTTCCTCTACTCCTCTTTTGCTCTCCAAATTTTGGAATCTCTGGCATGCCCCAAATCCCTTGCTGTATGGGATTTACTGTCTGCTCTTGCCTATTCATGTCAAAATCTTAAATCCGGCCCTAGTAAATAGTGAGCTGGATCTAAAATGGCTTTGTGTGACTAGGTTTTTTTATGGCCATATCTTTTTTGATAGATTACTTGATGTATTAGATTTAATTGTGTTTAAAAAAAAAATCTGCATCCATCTTATATACATTACCCACATTCTATAGTATCACCTTTTTGGTTGGTAGTGGTGGGGGCAGGAGCAGAATCTATTTAGTTAGTTAGTTAGTTAGTTGGTTTTACATACCGTGCTTTTGTAAATAGAGTGGTTTACATTAGAACAACTCTTTACAATACATATTTTATATATTTAAGTGTCTTTAATACTGCCCTATTGTGTAATCAGGGCAATTTACATTATAAACCACAGTATTACATTATAACATGTTAAGAACATATGTCAGACGCTTGCTACCATAGTCCTTATTAGGCGATCGCCTAGGGCGTGTGATGCAAGCTGCCTTTGTAAAGAAAACTCTGTAGCCGTGTTTAAGGCAAAATTATAATGAGGATTTATTCCCTTTCCCATGTGGATTTCTGTTTTTCTCATACAGCAACAAAGGATTAAAGAAACTGTTTCTTCACAGCAAAATAACCAAAATTTCACCTTCTTTCAAAAACAGGTATAACATTGCTCTTGCTTCTTGATTAACATAAAGAGGTAATCTCATCTGATATACAGAGCGTGCAATCCATTGGGCTATAATCAATGTTCTGATTAGTGCTCTCCCATTGCATCTGCTCAGCGTCTAAACTTGTAAGTGGGTAACACTTTCCACATCTATCATTCACAGAACTCTCTTGAGAGGTAGCAGCTCTTGGGGCAAGGAACCGTTCTGTATAAGGGAAGTCCTGGGGACCTGTACTGGAGCCTATTTCTCTGAGGCTTCCCCCTTTCTTCCACCAAGGGTTTTCCTTCCAGCAATTAGCCTTTGCTTTTCTAGCTGAACCCACCTCTTGCCCTCTGGAGAAATTAGTGTACTTAGCTTTGTTTCTTGGATAACCAGCTTCCACTCCTTCCTCTCTCAACCAGGCACCTTTACTTGGGCTGTAGCCTGCTTTGCTATGAGAGTTCCTCTCAGCACTTGCCTGGTCAGGGTTGGGGTAAGCTTCGGGAAAGGCTTCCCTTCTGCTGTTCCTTACTGCAGGGACACACCCGATGCTTCCTGGTCCCAGCAAGCTCTCCTGCTTGTGACCTCTGCCCTCCGGCTGCTTACTCACTCTCCTTGGGACGATGCCCCTTCTGGCTTGGGAGACCTGTGCACGAACACCTCCCTTGCCTTCCAATGCACCTCCCGTGGCACCTCCAGCTGCACCTCCCTTGGCACCTCCCCCTACTGGGATTTCCCAGCCACTTTTATCCTCCTGGCTCCTGCACGTTGTACGTGCTTTCTGGCCCAGGTGGACGTGATTAGTTTCCTGGCTTTCTACTGCGTCACAGCCAGTGTAGGGAAAGTTTGTTCTGCTATTTTCTGGAACAATACAACCTGAAAATGCTTTCTGCCTAGGTGACTGTATGGTAAGCTTCTCTTGTATCCATGGGCTCTGTGCTGGCCACTGTATCACATATCCCCCCCCCTTAAGATATTTCGGGCTGGGGGACTCATGTCCTCACAGCACGGAATACGGGATAATGCGTCTGCATTGAGATGCAGTTTGCCTGCCCTGTGTTGGATGGTAAAATTGAATGCCTGCAGAGCTAAGTGCCAGCGTGTAAGCCGTGGGTTGTGGTTTCTCATAGTGCCTAACCATTTTAAAGGCGCATGATCCGTTACTAACACGAAGTGACGGCCAGTGAGATAAAAACGCAGTGCCTCTACAGCCCACTTAATAGCGAGGCATTCCTTTTCCACCGTCGAGTAATTAACTTCTGCTCGGGACAGTTTCCTACTCAAATACATAATGGGGTGTTCTACCCCCTCGAACTCCTGGGATAGGACCACCCCCAACCCGGATTCGGAGGCGTCCGTTTGGAGAACAAAAGGCCTTTGGAAATCCACCCCATACAAAACCGGGGCCTGGCATAATTTCCCCTTTAATTGAACAAATGCCCTCTCTGCCTCCGGTGTCCATCTTACATTATTCGGGGCATTTTTCCTTAGCATATTGGTTAGGACTGTGCTTTCCTCCGCGAACCTAGGTATGAACCTGCGATAGTACCCGATAAGGCCAAGGAAACTTCAAAGGTGTTTCTTAGTTATCGGCCTCTGGAAATTTTGCACGCTCTCCACCTTGCTAAGTAATGGTCGAACCATGCCCTTCCCGACCATGTGTCCTAAATACTTAACCTCTGCTCCGGCGAATAAACACTTCTGCGGATTTAAGGTTAAGCCTGCCTGCCGTAGGGCCTTCAATACCGCCTCCACCCTAGGCAGATGCTGTGCCCAACTTGCACTATGAATGACGATATCGTCCATATAGGCTACTGCATAAGTTTGATGGGGACGCAAAACCTGGTCGACCAAGCGTTGGCAGGTCGCTGCTGCCCCATGCAACCCGAACGGCATACATTGGAATTGAAAGAGTCCGAGAGGGGTACTAAAAGCAGTTTTGGGCCTAGACGCACGGGTCAAGGGGATCTGCCAATATCCTTTTGTAAGATCTAAAGTGGTCAGATATCGGGCTTGCCCTAGCCGGTCTAGCAACTCTTCTATTCTCGGCATGGGATATGCGTCAAAAAGTGAGATGGCGTTAACTCGTCTAAAATCAATGCAGAAGCGCAGGCTTCCATCCGGCTTGGGCACCAGGACTACCGGGCTGCACCACGGACTTTTAGACTCTTCAATTACGCCCATCCTTAGCATTTCCTGCACCTGCGATATTACCTCTCTCTTACGGGCCTCCGGTAGGCGATAAGGCCTCTGCCGCACTATTTCCCCAGGAGGGGTGAGAATTTCATGGGCCACTAAACCCGTTTCCCCAGGTATTGGTGTGAGGACATCTCTAAACTTTGCCAACAGTTGTGCTAACTGCTGCTGTTGTTGTTGCGATAGTTCCTCGCCTACTCTTGGAGCTGGGTTCCCTTTGCAATCCATGACCTGTGGTCCAAAATCCTCATCTAACCTCTCCTCCGCCATGGCGGTCATACCTTTACCTCCCTCTGCCCGGTGGAGCTGAAACCGTCTCCCCCATGGTTGGTAAGGGTCAACAATGGCACCTCCTTCAGCTCGGGGAATCCAATCCGCTCACAAATGAGCTGGGCCACCCTGTCTCCTATTTTAACCCTAAAATCTCTTTCTCCGAAATTGAAGAGTAAAATTTGGACAATCCCTCTGTAATCTGGGTCAATAACCCCTGCCCCATCGATAAAATGCTTGGCGGCTAATCCCGACTGAGGGGCTATTCGGCCATAGCATCCGGCTGGTAACTGTATTTGTAACCCCGTGCTTATTAAGGCTTTCCCCCTCTTTGGCACTACCTCATCTACAGCACTAAAGAGGTCATATCCCACGGCAGCGGCACTGGCTCGTTGCGGGCTCTGGGCGTTAAGAGTCGCTTTGCAAAATTTTAAAACAAAACCCTCTTTCCTGGCTACTTCCATTTTCTCCGGATTTTTCTTACCGGGATTTATCCCTCGGGGCTTTTCAAATAGGGGCTTCGGAACCAGGATCACCATAGCCTCCCCTTTTCCCCGACCGTCCTGCTCATGCGCTTCCTCCCTTTCTGCCCCCCTTTGCTGCTCTCGTGGGCCCCCCTTTGTTGGTTCATCCTCTGAGGATTCCTCCTCTCGTCCTGGGATATCCAAACCTCCCTCTGGGGGTTCACACCGGCCCTCCTCCCGTGGGTCTTGGGGTCCCATGGGCGTCCTATCCCCATCTAAGTGTAGACCTTCTCCTAGCCCTTTATCAAATGGTGGCCAATCTTGGCCCAGCACTATGTCAAACGGTAAGTGTGGGACTAGGGCAACCAAGAGCTTTCTTTGTGTTCTCAATCCTTTTATTGTCAGGCTATATAGGGGATAACTGGCAGCAGATCCATGAATGCATTTTATCTTGGCTACCCCTTCCGATTGATTCGGGGTGGACCCATTACTGGCCTGTAGGAGGCACCAGAATTTCTTCGAAATCATTGTTTGGTCCGCCCCCGAATCAAGTAGGGCCTTAGCTACTACACCTTGGACTTCTACTTCTAGGCGAAAGCCTGCCTGCCTGTATTTTTCATCCTTACTCATCAAAGCTGTTCGTACAACACATTCATCCTTCCTGTGACCCCGCCTCCCACATTTAAAACATTTAATGTGTGCATCCCTGACCTCATTTCTAGGCACATTTCTCATAACAGCTGGTACACCATACATAGGGTCTTTTTCTGCCTTTCCAAAATTGGCTACCCCACAAGTGTTGCCAGTGCCTCTCGGTGGTTTATGGGCTAATCCAGCCTCCATGAACCTTTCTGTTAGGTGAGCTGCCTCGCTTGAGGTCTGACAATTTTGCAGAGTCAAAAATGAGCGTATCTCAGCTGGAACAGCTTCTGAAAATTGTTCTAAGACAAGCATATCAAGTACACTTTCCATGGTTCTCCCCTCGGGAGTGAGCCACTTCCAGACCAGGTTTTGGATCCTTTGGCGAAGTGCCTTAGGGGTTTCGCCTGGCTGGAGTTGGGTCGCTTGCAAGATACGGCGGTATACTATCGGCGATAAGCCTAGTCTGTCCCATATGGCTGCTCTGACTTCTTCATACTTTGTCGCCTGGGCGGCGGGCATAGCCTTGTACGCCGCTAGGGCTTCTCCCGTCAGGGATGTGGCTAATCTAACCGCCCACTGCTCATAGGGCCAGCCGGCACCATGAGCTACTCGCTCGAAAGCCTCCAGGAAGTCATCAATATTATCATCTTTTGACAATTGTCCAAAGGATAATACCCCACATGTCTGTGGGCCTACCCCACAACAATGTCCCTCTGGTGTCTTCTCTGCCGTTCTCTCCGCCAGCAAAGTCTAAATCAGGTCGGTAAGCGGTTTTTGTTGAGCCCGCATGGCTGCCAATGCTTGCTACTGGCTCTGCTGGGCTAACTCGCGCTGTTTTTCAAATTGGAGACTGATCCATCGTAGTATCTCCTGTGGACTCTCCATCTCCGAACACTGAAACACAAACAGACAACACAAACACCAAGTGTGGCACTTTTTTTTCAAAATACAACTATGCTCTGGCTCTGGTGCCTAGTATCCCTTCTCACCAGAATCCCCTCACTGGCTGTGCCCAGATACTCATTACCTGAGTCCAGTGGAGATTCCAGCCTTGAGAAGGTACTCTTGCCTCTCCGGATTCCGGACGTGGTCAGCAGCAAACCTGTGTCTCGCTCTCCGGCGCTGGTAATTCTGCTGGTCTTCCGCTGTATTCTTTGTCCAAAAATCCGAAAAACTATGCCATTTGTCAGACGCTTGCTACCATAGTCCTTATTAGGCGATCGTCTAGGGCGTGTGGTGCAAGCTGCCTTTGTAAAGAAAACTCTGTAGCCGTGTTTAAGGCAAAATTATAATGAGGATTTATTCCCTTTCCTGTGTGGATTTCTATTTTTCTCATACAGCAACAAAGGATTAAAGAAACTGTTTCTTCACAGCAAAATAACCAAAATTTCACCTTCTTTCAAAAACAGGTATAACATTGCACTTGCTTCTTGATTAACATAAAGAGATAATCTCATCTGATATACAGAGCGTGCAATCCATTGGGCTATAATCAATGTTCTGATTAGTGCTCTCCCATTGCATCTGCTAAGCGTCTAAACTTGTAAGTGGGTAACACTTTCCACATCTATCATTCACAGAACTCTCTTGAGAGGTAGCAGCTCTTGGGGCAAGGAACCGTTCTGTATAAGGGAAGTCCTGGGGACCTGTACTGGAGCCTATTTCTCTGAGGCTTCCCCCTTTCTTCCACCAAGGGTTTTCCTTCCAGCAATTAGCCTTTGCTTTTCTAGCTGAACCCACCTCTTGCCCTCTGGAGAAATTAGTGTACTTAGCTTTGTTTCTTGGATAACCAGCTTCCACTCCTTCCTCTCTCAACCAGGCACCTTTACTTGGGCTGTAGCCTGCTTTGCTATGAGAGTTCCTCTCAGCACTTGCCTGGTCAGGGCTGGGGTAAGCTTCAGGAAAGGCTTCCCTTCTGCTGTTCCTTACTGCAGGGACACACCCGATGCTTCCTGGTCCCAGCAAGCTCTCCTGCTTGTGACCTCTGCCCTCCGGCTGCTTACTCACTCTCCTTGGGATGATGCCCCCTCTGGCTTGGGAGACCTGTGCACGAACACCTCCCTTGCCTTCCAATGCACCTACCGTGGCACCTCCAGCTGCACCTCCCTTGGCACCTCCCCCTATTGGGATTTCCCAGCCACTTTTATCCTCCTGGCTCCTGCACGTTGTACGTGCTTCCTGGCCCAGGTGGACGTGATTAGTTTCCTGGCTTTCTACTGCGTCACAGCCAGTGTAGGGAAAGTTTGTTCTGCTATTTTCTGGAACCTTATATCCTGAAAATGCTTTCTGCCTAGGTGACTGTAAGGTAAGCTCTTCCTTTTCTCTTGTATCCATGGGCTCTGTGCTGGCCTGTTCTTTGGGGGAATCGGTTCCCCTTAGCTTCCTCTGCCCCACCTGGGGTTCTTGCCAGGAACATGCACAATCTTATCACCTGTCCACTTACCCACACTCCTCCCATACCTCCTCCTCAGCCTGTCTGTACTCTGCTGACTTTGTCGTTTGCCCTCCTCAACTGTAGATCTCTCCGTGCCAAGACCCCTCTCATTCATGATCTCCTAACACAACACTCTCTCGATGCCTTGTTCCTCACAGAGACTTGGCTTCGTGAGGGCGAGGATGGTGTTCTTCACCGCTGCTCCCTCCCGGCTATTCCTGCTTTCACCTCCCCCGACTCCACCGATCCGGGGGCGGCGTAGCTGTTATCCACCGCTCATCTTTTTCTCTCTCTCTTGTATCCCCTCAGCCCCGCTACCCCGAAGCTCTTTTGCTGCGCTCCGGTACTTCCGTTCCTATCCTTTTCCTGCTTCTCTATGCCCCGCCTTCTATGCGCCCTGACCTTTGGGAGTCTCTTTTGCTCTCCCTTTCTGAAACCTCTCTACTTTCTTCTCATTTGGTTGTTCTTGGTGATTTTAACGCCCACCTCTCCCCCCCAATCCGCCCACGCGATAAGGCCCTTTGGTCACTTTTCTCAGACCTTGATCTTCATCAACATGTGCACTGTCCCACTCATTCCTCTGGCTCCACATTGGATCTTATCCTTACGTTTTCTTCTTCCCCTTACATACCCTCCGCCATCTCCTCCACTCCTCTCCCCTGGTCGGATCATCATTGTCTGTTCTTCTCCTTCCCTCTCCCCCCTGCTCAAGCCCTTGCCTTAACTGTCCCAACCTCGCCTAAGGTTCTTAGGCGCCGTCTCACTCCCCTTGTTTTGCAGGCATTCCCTCCCGCTGACTCTCTCTTTTCTACCGAGTTCTTTTCTCTCTCTGTTAGCCAGCATGCTGATTCCTGGTCCTCGGTTCTCTCCAGTACTCTCGACACACTTGCCCCCCTTCGCTCCGTTCCCTGTCGTCCCTCCTCTCATCACCCCTGGTATCACCCCGGCCTCTATCTTCAGCGCACACATCTTCGGCGTGCCGAGTGCTATTGGCGCAAGCATCCTTCCTCTGCTGCTCTGTCTTCTTTTCGTTCTGCCCACCGCTCATATCGCACCATGATCACTGCAGCTAAGAAGGCCTACTTTTCCAATCTCATTACTGCCTCTTCTAACTCTTCTCGCTGTTTGTATCGGGTCCTTCACTTCTTGTCCTCTTCATCAACCTGTCCCTCCTCGTCAGCGCTCCCTCCCACTGCCCCTAGTCCAACGACCCTCGCCTCTTTTTTCGTTCATAAAATTCAGTCCCTTCGCTCCTCTTTTCCCCTATGCCCTCCTCCCCTTTCCCCCCCCTCCTCTCCTTCATTTTCCTCCTCTATTCCTTCCCCCCTCCCTCTCATGTCTTCCCTCATACCTGGTGCTCCTTCAGTCCTGTCTCTTCTGCCGAACTCCTCCAGGTGCTCTCCTCTTCTCATAAAACTACTTGTTCCCTCGACCCTCTCCCATCCCCATGGCTCCTTGACCCTTCGCTCCACCTCCTTCCGTATATCCTTAGCATGATTAACACTAGTCTTTCCTCTGGTAGCTTTCCCCACTCCTGGAAGCATGCCATAGTTCGCCCCCTTTTGAAAAAGCCCTCCCTTGACCCCAGTCTACCTGCCCACTGGCATCCGGTCTCAAATCTTCCTTTCCTTTCTAAGGTCCTCGAAAAACTGGTCTTTGCACAACTTTCAGCACACATTGACTCCACTCTTTACCTTCACCCCCGCCAATCCGGTTTAGATCTGGCCATAGCACTGAAACTGTTCTCCTTGCCCTTCTCAGCGACCTTCAACGCTCTCACGACCGTGGTGACCTGTCCATTGCCATCTCCCTAGATCTCTCCGCTGCTTTCGACGTTATTGATCATCGCACCCTTCTCACTCGTCTGTCCGACTCTGGCATTCACGGCACTGTACTACACTGGTTTCATTCTTTTCTCTCCCATCGTTCTTTCTCAGTTCATTCTGGTACCTCTACTTTCGGCTCCTTCTCCCTTGCATTGTGGTGTCCCACAGGGATCTATTCTCGCTCCTTTACTCTTCAATATTTTCCTTGCTCCCCTAGCCCTTCTCATTCAGCAATTTGGTGTTTCTTTCTATTTCTACGCAGACGATATCCTCCTTGTCCATCATACCAGTTCTGCTTCCCCTGACCTTTCTGTCCTTAATACCTGTCTATCCTCTGTTGCCTCTTGGTTTGCTGAAAATTTCCTCTGTGTTAACCCTTCTAAATCCTCTGCCATTTGGTTTCTCTTTCTCTTCTCCCCGCCTAGCTTGGCTCCTGTAATGTCCTCCCTCCCTATTCCCGTTGTTTCTACCCTTCGCTATCTGGGTGTCACTTTGGACTCCTCCCTTTCTTTTCACCCTCACATTTCTTCCCTTGTCCGTACTTGTCACTTCCACCTGCGCCGTATTCGTTCTCTTCGCCCTTTCCTTTCCCCCCAATCCCTCACCACTCTAGTTCTTTCCCTTGTGACCTCCCGCTTAGATTACTGTAATTCCATTCTGTCTGGCCTCCCTTCTTGTCAACTTCGTCGTCTTCAGCTTCTCCAGAACACTGCCGCCCGCCTTCTCACCTCTTCCTCTCCTTCTGATCATATTACCTCTTGCCTCTTCTCCCTTCACTGGCTCCCCATCAAACTCCGGCTTATCTACAAGTATATTACTATCACTCACAGGGTTCTTCATACCAGCACCCCCCAGTACCTCTCCGACCTTATCTTTCACCAGCCTGCCCCCCGTCTCCTCCGCTCATCTCATACCAATCGCCTATTCCTTCCCTCTCCGTCCCAGGCCCACCTTGAACTTACCCGCCACTCTGCTTTCTTCTTCTTGGCCCCTGCCCTCTGGAATTCCCTTCCTCACACCCTTCGCACCGAATCCTCTTTCCCCCATTTCAAGACCCTCCTCAAGACTCACCTTTTCTCTCAAGCGTTTGGCCTACCGGCCTCCCCCTGATGTGCCATCACCATACAATTTCATGTCCACCATGTTACACTCAATTACCACTCAATTCATATCCCTCATACCACATTCGACTCCCACCCCTTGTGTTCTTTCCCTCCTCATGTCTTTATGTTTAGTTCTGTAAAATCTATTCTGGTTTTTCTCTCTTTCTCTCACTTATTCTTTTCTATTATTTACTGGCGTTCTTTTCTCTCTTTGTTTTTCTACAGCTGCCTTTTATTGTACACCGCCCTGATACCTCGGTCTTGGGCGGTATATCAAGCCTAAATAAATGAAATGAATGGCCACTGTATCACACATAACATAAGAACCTAAGATATGCCATACTGGGTCAGACCAAGGTCCATCAAGCCCAATATCCTCTTTCCAACAGTGGCCAATCTAGGTCATACGTACCTAGCAGTTTCCCCAAAAGACACAGGTTCCACAATGCTTGTACTAGGTCAAGCATTGATATCCTGGGTCCCTTCTTAATAATGGTTTATGGACCTTTCCTCCAGGAACTTGTCCAAACCTTTTTTAAACCCAGCTACACTAACAGTCTTTACTACATCCTCCGGTAACAAATTCCAGAGTTTGATTACACGTTGAGTGAAAAAATATTTTCTTTTATTAGTCTTAAATAGTTTACCCTCTAGCTTCATTGCATGTCCCCTAGTCTTTCTATATTCTGATAACGTAAACAATCGATCTACGTTTACCCGTTCCACTCCGTTCATTAATTTATAGACTTCTATCATATCTCCCCTCAGCCGTCTCTTTTCCAGGTTAAAGAGCCCTAACCTTTTGAGCCTTTCTTCATAGGAGTATCCTTCCATCCCCTTTACCATTTTGGTGGCTCTTCTCTGAACCTTTTCTAATAACGCTATATCCTTTTTAAGATACGGCAACCAGAATTGCACACAATATTCAAGGTGCGGTCTCACCATGGAATGATATAGAGGCATTATAATATCTTTTGTTTTATTTTCCATTCCTTTCCTAATCATACCTAGCATTCTATTTGCTCTCTTGGCCACCGCTGCACACACTGCCACAATGATGCCTAAATCTTTTTCCTGGGTGGTGGTTCCTAATGTGGAGCCTTGCATCGTGTAACCATAGTTTGGGTTGTTCTTCCCTAGGTGCATAACTTTGCACTTGTCCACATTAAATTTCTTCTGCCATTTTGATGCCCAGTCTTCCAATTTATCAAGATCCTCTTGCAATTTTCCACAATTCTCATGAGTTTTAACAACTTTAAATAGTTTTGTGTCATCTGCAAATTTGATAACCTCACTCGTTATTCCCTTTTCCAGGTCATTTATGAATATGTCAAAAAGCAGCAGACCCAGCACAGATCCCTGGGTTACACCACTATTCACCTTTCTCTATTGGGAAAAGTGGCTATTTAGCCCTACCCTCTGCTTTCTATCTTTTAACCAGTTCCCGATCCACAATAGTACACTGCCTCCTATCCCTTGACTCCTTAATTTTGCCAAATGTTTCTGATGAGGGACCTTGTTAAAGGCTTTCTGAAAGTCCAGATACACTATATCAACTGACTCACCTTTGTCCACCTGTTTATTCACACCTTCAAAAAAACATAATAGATTAGTAAGACAAGATCTTCCTTGTCTAAAGCCATGTTGGCTGTCTCCCATTATGCCATGACTATCTACATGCTGAGTAATTTTGTTCTTTATGATGGTTTCTACCATTTTTCCCGGTATTGACATCAGGCTCACCGGTCTGTAGTTTCCCGGATCACCCCTGGAACCCTTTTTAAAAATTGGTGTTACATTGGCGATCCTCCAATCTTCATGTATTAAAGATGATTTTAATGAAAATTCACAGTTTACTAATAGCAGGTCTGCAATCTCATATTTCAGTTCTTTCAACACCCTTGGATGTATACCATCTGGCCCAGGTGATTTGCTACTCTTCAGTTTATCTAATAGTTGTAATACATCTTCCCGATGTATCGATATTTTCTTCAATTCTTCCGCACCTTTAAATACCACTTCAGTCATGGGTAACATCCCTACATCTTCCTCAGTAAAGACCGAAGCAAAGAATTCATTCAGTCTCTCCGCTATCACCTTGTCACCTCTTAGTGCCCCTTTAACCCCTCTATCATCTAATGGACCAATTGACTCTCTCACAGGTTTTTTGCTACGAATGTACGTTCTTGAAAAAGTATTTTTTTTCATGTTTTTGCATCCACAGCAAGCTTTTTCTCAAATTCTCCCTTTGCCTGCCTTATCAATGCTTTGCATTTAACTTGCCAGTGCTTGTGCTGTTTCTAGTTTTCGTCATTTGGCTCTTTTTTCCATTTCCTGAAAGATGCTTTTTTTTGGCAACAACAACCTCTCTGACCTTACCTTTAAACCGTGCTGGCAGTTTTTTGGACTTCCTTCCAGTTTTCTTAAAGCGTGGAATACAGCTGGTCTGGGCTTCCAAGATAGTAGTTTTCAACAACACCAAAGCCTGATGTAAGTCTTTAACCTTTGCAACTGCTCCTTTTAGTTTTTTCTTAACTATTTTCCTCATTTTATCATAGTCTCCCTTTCAAAAGTTAAAAGGTAGTACTTTGGTTTTCCTTACTATCCCTCCTCCACTAATTAAATCAAGCACGATCATGCTATGATCACTATTGCCAAGTGGCCCCAACACCCTTATCTCTTGCACAAGATCTGGTGTTCCACTAAGCACTAGGTCCAATATGGCTTCCCCTCTGGTCGGTTCATGAACCAGCTGCCCCAAGAAGCAGTCATTTATTTCATCTAGGAACTTTATCTCCCTAGCATGTCCTGCCGTGACACTGACCCAGTCAATACCGGGGTAATTGAAATTACCCATTATTATTACTGCACTGTAACTTTTGTTAGCTTCCTTGATTTCTTTGAGCATTTCATCATCCATTTGTTCATTCTGGCCAGGCAGTCGATAGTACACCCCCACTGCCATTGCCTTCCCCTTTTTACATGGAATTTCAATCCATAGAGATTCTACAGCAAATTTTGTTTCCTGCAAAACTTTAATCCTTTCTGACTCAATGCCCTCTCTAACATAGATCGCAACCCCTCCACCAATTTGATCATCTCTATCATTATGATATAGTTTGTAAACAATTAAAGGTAACAGATGTGGAGTATTGTATGTTTTTTAAACATGAGTTTAAGGATCTTAAATGGTCCTTTATTGATCATGTTCCCCTGGATCCTCACAAGGGTGATCATGTAGCCCGATTACAATGGCAGAAACAATGATGGATTTACAGGCTTAATACAATTCACCCTTTTGGATTAAACAGGGATATCGATTGGACCAGCCTATTCTGAGGCCATCCCTTTGGAGTCGGGGTTTCCCCTGGTTTGATGGGGCTTTCCCTTCCCCATTGGTAGTTCTGGTTTGAGTGATATGACAAAGCAGCCAATTGGAAAAGCATGTTCCTTTGAAAAATGTGACGTTTCAACATTCAGCGTCTGAAGGAAGTTGGCCACAGCGAGAGTGACTAGTACTTGATACAGGGAAGGAGATCCCGAAATGTGCACATCGTGCTTTGAAGCTGGGCTTGGCTAAATACGATCTTCAATTTTGCCTGTTTTCAGGACCCTATAAGTTAAGTGCCACAATTTTTTGTTTGATAAGTTTTGTTTTCAACTTGAACTTTAAATAATTAAAAGGGAGTCCACCGACTGGTTGGGGATAGACTAAATATTCTGTCTTCCCTCGGTGTACTCTGACAAAAATTTTGAAAATAATTTTTTGGGGGGGATCATTAGGTGAACTTCATTTTTTTAAAATTTAATATATCACTTTTTGGGGGTATTATTTTGAGTGGACATAGTATATGATGGCGGATAAAGACCAGCATGGTCCAACTAGTCCGCCCAGCAAGACGGCAGGTGCACCTACTCTTGCTGCCTTGCTGGGCAGACTAGATGGACCATGCTGGTCTTTATCTGCCATCATATACTATGTAACTATATATGTGGATGCATTAAATCACAGATATATACATGATTAGTTTATAAATTCTTTTGATAACTTATTTACAATTCCAAATTTCATAGAATCTTAACGAGTATATGCCTAACTACTTTCTTAATTTCACTGGTGGGGGGGACTGGGGGGTGAGGAAGGATCATATTTACTTATGCTGAACGGGCTTCTGGCTTTTATATATGAGTCATGATTTATATTTTCCTCATTAAAGCCAAAGTGTTCAATGAAGAGAAATGTTTTGAGTTTGGTCTGGAAGGTAGACAAATCAGTTATAGATCTTAGTCTATTTGGCAATGTGTTCCATAAGGATGGGGATAAGTATTTAAAAGCCCTCTTACTGATGTGTTGTTTTGTTTTGCGCTAATCAACTGGTACTACTAATGTGAATTGGCAATCATTAGGCGTTATCCTAATTAGGGTTGAGGGAACAATGTTTCTGATAAGTTTAAAAGTGATCATAATTATCTTATATTTTATTTTGCTATGAACTGGTAACAGTGAAGCACATATAGTATTGGTGTGATGTGTTTCTGAGTGTTGTGAGTTGTAGCTAATGTGTGCAGCCATATGTTGGGCCATTTGGAGGCCGTGTAGGGTTTGTTTAGGTAATCCGTGTAGTAGACTATTACAGTAGTCTAGGTGTGGAAACATTATGGCCTGTAGTACTGTTCTAAATTCATTATTTTGCAGTAGTGATTTCAGATTTATTTATTTGGTTTTATATACCACGCTATTTTAAATCAGCGCGGTTTACAGCATAACAACTCAATACATAGAACAGGTTTATATAGAACAAGTGAACAGAGCTTAACAATTAGATGCCGTATCATTCTAATTTTGTTATATATGGTTCTTGTGGTAAGTTTAATATAGGATTTAAAACTAAGGGTTTTGTCAGTTGTGACTCCCAGGCACTTTACCTCTTCTTTTATTCCAAGCGTCACATCATTAACTTCAATGGTGGTAGGTGGTGAGATGTTTTGATTTCTAGTTATGAATAATACATCTGTTTTTCTGTAGTTTATGTTAAGACAGTGAGATTTCAACCATTGAGCAACTTCATTAAAGCATGCTATAATCAAGGCCGGCCCGTCCATTGTGCAAGAATGTTGTTTGCAGAGCACCCCGCACTTCAGGGGGCCCCGTGTGAACTTCATTCTCATTCAAATGGACGGCTTCAGAGGGATGCAACACAACAAAAGCAGATATCACATAGAATGAAGAACCCAGTCTGAGACGTGATATTGTGAAAAGACAGAGTTTTATTTGTATAAAACCAATGACAACCCGACACAGGTCGTGTTTCGTTACCCTTCATCAGGGGTTAGTCTGGCAAATACTAAAAACATAAATATATAAAAAACATAAATATAGAAAGTCATAAAATAACAGATCATAAACATAAATTAATATTAAAAGTGAATATTAAAAAACATGAATATTAAAAAACACAATTTAAATTTTTGAAACTGAACAAATAGTAATCATAAATGTTTTTTATATGTATATGTCACATCCTTTCTAGGACTGGAAATGGGCAGATAGGGGCAAGAATTGGAAATGGGCAGAATGGGGGGCAAGGATTGGAAATGAGCTTATGGGGGAGGGGCCTAGGACTGGAAATGAGCTGATGAGAGGGTAAGCTGGGACTGGAAATGGGCTGATGGGGGGAGCTTGGACTGGAAATGGGCTGATGGGGAGCTGGAATAGGACTGGAAATGGCTGATGGGGAGCTTGGACTGAAAATGGGCTGATGGGGGGCTGGGATTGGAAATTGGCTGATGTGGAGCTTGGACTGGAAATGGGCTGATGGTGGCTGGAATAGGACTTGAAATGGGCTGATTGGAGCTGGAATAGGGATGGAAATGGGCTGAGGTGGGGACTAGGATTGGAAATTGGCTGATGGGGGAGCTTGGAGTGGAAATGGGCTGATGGGAGGGCTGGAATGGGACTGGAAAGAAGCATATGGGGGGCTAGGACTGGAAATGGGCTGATGTGGGGGCATGGGAGAATGGGACTAGAAGGGAGTGGATGCTGGGTGGGTCTAGAATGATAAGGGAGCTGATTTTGGGGGAGGACTAGAAGGGGATGGGGATGGGGAATGAGGATGGAGAGAGGAAAAGATATTTTGTGTGGGAGGGAAGAAAAATCTATGATTGGCCGGGTATTGGGAGAGTAAGAGGGTATTGAGAATGGAAGGGTGAAATTTGAGTGGATGATAAAGGAATAAAGAAAGAAAGGGGGAAAGAGCAAAAGGGGAAAGATCAGTATGTTAAGGCAGATATAGAGAGAGAATGGAAAAAATCTAGAAGAGAGAAGAAAGAACAAATGGATAGCTCGCAGAAGACACGAAGAAACCAGAAGAAAGTGAGTGGAGCAATTGCAACTGAAAAATGAAATGCCCAAACAAAAGGTAGAAAAATATGTTTTATTTTGAATTTATTAACTGGAATATGTCAGGTCTGGGAAATGTGTATCGCTAACATCTTTGTGTTTTTGTTTAGTGCAAGAAGAAATTAATTTATAGTTTTATTTCTCCAGTGTTGTTGTACATTTCATGTTTGGCTTTTGGGGTTCCCAATTTAATTATTATCTTCCTATTTCTAAATTATGATCCCTTGTTCTTTGTGCGGTGACGGTCTATGTTCTGCACGTGTAACCAAGCTGAGGTATTCTGTACATGTAGTTTCTATTTGACCGTGTCACTTGTTCTCTTTCCCCCAGTGAGATGTATTGGTATTCTCTGAGATGTATTGGTTTAATATTTGCAGTGTTGCATTTTGATAGGTAGGGTTTGGTGCTTTGTGAGTTCTGGTAGTGCTGTTATGATACGGTGGGTTTGCTCTGGGTTCTAAATGGTCAGTGTTTATAGTACTTCTTAATGGGCCTGGCGGTTGGCACTGTAATGTAGTAATTTAGAAATCTGGTAGTCTTTCTTTATCCATACACTCATTAAGAGGCATGTTTACTAAAAGCGCTTGTTAACATTATGCAAGTGAGGCCCTGCAATGAATCTCTGCACATGGCCCTGCACCCCCTTGGGCCGCCCCTGGCTATAATGGGTTCCAGGATGGGTTTAGATGTGTTAAATGAAAGATATAGCATTATGTCATCAGCGTAGATGGCATAGCCTACTTGAAATTTTTTTTATTATTTGGCATAGTGGCTGGATATGTATTAAACAATAGGGCAGATATGGCAGATCCTTGAGGAAGACCTTTTTTTTATTATTATTATAAGTGCTAGAACAGCGCTGATCGATTCTAACTTGTTGTGTACAATCTTTTAGATATGATGTAAACCATTTTAAGGTAGTGTGTCACAGTGTGGATCTAGCAGAGCCTATAGAAATAGGTAGAAATGCAGAAAGTGGATCTGACACTGACAGCTCAGAGAAACACATGGCCCAGAGTTGCTATAGGCAACACACACACAAACTAGGTCACAAGGTGTGAGAACATGCCCAAGCAGCAGGAAGGCTCAGGGTTCATTAAGTAATAAAGAGCAGTTGACAGGGGGCGGAGTTGAGGCACACACACATAAACCTAACTCACCTGAAGTTAGAGTTAGTTCGGGAAGTTCGGGTTGGAGTGGAGGTTGGAGTTCAGCCAGCGTGAGAGCCGGAGAGGGAACTACCGAGAGAGCTGGAAAAGCTGAGAGGTGTAGTTCCAGAGCTGAAAGAGACAACCCAGGAGACTGCTTCAGAGAGCAGTGCACAGACATGTCTAAGCTCAGTGACATTTATGCCGAAGGTAACAGAGGATAGAGTTTGGAAGTCAGGCATAGAAAGGCTGAGAAAGCTAAATACCCAAGCAACAGGCACAGAAGGGAAAAGGAGTTCTGGCCTGAGGATATTTTTATATCTGGAGAAAAGCTAAAGGGAAAAGGCCGTAGGAAGCTTCCGTCCTGTTCCACTTCTGTGATCTCAGCTGTACCGAGAAACCCCAGTTTGAGGGAGCAAGAAGGTAAGCTGATTGGCTCTAATAGAGGGAAAGCTGAATGCAGTAACTTTCCATGTAATTGTCAAAGTTGGTGGGGCTCTCAAGAAAGAAACTCCAGTGAATGTGGTAATTTTCCCTCACACACTTTCACGGAGGAAGAAAGGAAGTCTCTGTGCAATGGGGAGAGACTGCTAAACAATAATACTTCTGGCTATCTGAAGGAAAGACAGTTTGAAGGAGAAAGTGAAGAAATGCAGTGTGATATTCAAGGGGAACAGCCCTCAGATGAATGCATGGACTATACACTGATTATTGCCGATGATATCTCCTCTTTATGTTAAAGAGGCTGTGGAAACTTTCTAGTCACTGAAGTGAAGGAGAAAGGTTTTTCTGTTTGCTTGGAAAAGGACTGTTTAAGATACCTTTTTATTTGAGTAAAGAAGCTGAAGATAGAAGCAATTTTGGTTCATGTTTGTTTCCTTTATTTTGTACCAGAAGATGGTCTGTTTGCCTTTGTTTTCATTGCTATAAAAGAATCCACCCGGAAGGGGAATAAAAATCCTGTCTTAAAGCCTTACCACCCGACTGCAACTCATTTCTTGGCTAGCCTGTGAAAACTACAATACCCAGAGGGCATTGCAAGGCTCTCTGCACCACTTCCTGGCTGGTTAAAGATAAGGCCCCAGTGTAATACCCTGCTTTAACCTGTGGGGACCCTCACTGGGTGATAGGTTGGTGTAGTTTTGAGGAATTTCTTTTCTGCCTTGAAACAAAGGACATTAATAAGGGAACACTACCTTAAGTGGAGAAACTGCTGCCATACCGGAGAACTGTCTGGGAGAAATTTCGCTGGCAGATCAGCCAGGTGGAGGCTGGACAGAGACCTTTCTCACATGCTTGAGTCTACATGAAGCCTAAGGTAAAAATAGCTTGGGCATAAGTGTAGAAGGACACAGGGTGAGAAAGGGGAGCTTCTGTCTACAGGGAAACAGACAGGGTTTTAAAACAACAAAAAGTGCCGCACTTGGTGGGCCTTCTTTTTCTTTCTCTCCACAGGTGACGCAGACTCCAGAGAAGATGGATCCAAGGGATATGATGCATTGGATGCAAACCCAATGGGACAAACAGGTGGAGCTGGTTCGGCACATCCAGGAGCGGAATGCGGAAGTGATGAGGGAACAGCAAAAACCTCTACTAGAGACAATGGAAGCACTCCTGAAGAAGCCACATGAGGCAGGAGCAGCTAATCCCTCCATGTTTCAGGGAGTAGGGATGAACAATTATAATGCTTTTTCTTTGGGACAATTAACCCAGCATGACAATCTGGACAATTTCATTGATGCATTTGAGAGGATAGCGGAAACCCTTAAATGGCCTATAGAGCAGTGGGCAGTTCGCTTCGCGATGTCTCTCACGGGCGAAGCTCTATCAGCCTATAAGGCTATGCCGGCTATTCTTGCCTCTGACTATGCAGAGATATAAAAAGTGGTAAAGGACAGATTAGGTTTAACTCCTAGGCATTATAAGCGAATGTTCAGAGAGGCTAAGATAAGGTTTAAAGAAACCCCCAAAGCTCTGTACCAAAGGTTGAAGAGTCTAGCCTGGAAGTGGCTGACTCCAGAAAGAAGGTCACTTGAGTCTATCATAGATAAGGTTATATTAGAACAGTTTATGCAGGCTGTGCCTCCTGAGGTAAAAACTTTCCTCACTCTACAGAATTGCCAAACCACGGAAGAGGCAGCCAATCTAGCGGACAGATATTTTGAGGCAAAGATGGCTGATACCTCAGGGATTGGAATTTTAAAAGTGGCTGGCATGGCGAACTCTGGTAAAGCGGGAAAGTATGCAAAGGTTAAAATACCTAAGGTTGATGATGATAATGATGATATTGATGATAATGTTTTGTCTGTTTACAAGGGTAAATGTTATGCTTGCGGAAAGGCAGGACATTTCCGGAGGAACTGTAAAGAGCGAACGGTCCTCATATCTGGAGCTGAGAAGCAAGTCCAGGAAGGATTCCTTCTACAGGTCCAGATAGAGGGTGTGGATGCACTGGCACTACTCGACTCGGGGGCTGATCAAAGCATGGTTTCTCGCAAGTTCTGGGAAACCATTGAACAGCATCGGCAGTCAGCCCCGAGTCAAGCAGAGGGCCAGGTGCGAATAAGATGTGTACATGGGGCATACTCACACTATCCCCTATATAAGCTGGCTGTTAGAGGGCTGGGCATAGAAAGAGAAGTACGGGTAGCGGTAGTCCCGAAGCGGCCACAGGACATTATCCTAGGTAGGGACTGGCCTCCATTTTGTAAGGGACTGGTGAAAGATTTGTGTACCAGAACAGGCCTAGTTTCCACCCGGTCGCAAGCCAGAACCTCAGAGACCAGAGAGTTGTCTGCAGAAAGAACAGAGAGGCCTGAGGAGGAGGAAGAATCCCCAGAGGAGGAGTTAGAGGAGGGGGAAGCAAGCATCCTTCCTATTGTCACCAGTGAAGGTCCCCAGAGGCCATAAGCATGGGTTAATTCAGTGGGGCGTGTTCTTTAGTAGCTGTGGAGTGTTATAAAGGCGTTGCAATGCCCCTTGGTACTTGTAGTTCCACACACTAGCAAAAGAATGTAATTGTAGTCAAGAGGTAAGGCTTTAAGACAGGACATTTTTATTCCCCTTCCCAGGGTTGGATTCTCAGCACATTGAAACAAAGCAACACAAAGACCATGCGTCTAGTACTAAATTAAAGAAACATTTGAACCAAAAACTCTGCTTAACTTCAGCTTGGTAAAAAGGGAAAAAGAAAACAGTCTCTTTCAAAAGCAATCACGTTTCTTCCTGTTTTCTTTTACAAACACTTTACAGTACTTCAACACAAAGAAGTGACACCCTCAGCCAGGGTATACGTACAGTCCATGCAACTGTCATCAATGGGTCTCTTGTATGACTCACATTGCATATCTTCAACCCCGGAGTAAGTTTCTCTTGGACTGAAACCTCCGTTGTGGTTGCAAAGATCCTCCCTATAGCTCCGGGAGTTCCCCTCCTCCTCCTGACTAGAAGGGAATGGATAGCTACCGTATTCTCTGTATTTCTCTTCAGAAGAGCCACACAATTCTAGGTAAGTGCAGGGCAATTCGTTATACTCAACTCTCCCTCTATTAGGATCAATAAGCCTACCTTCCAGCACTCTCTCTTCAGCGTCTCTCAGCCGAGCAGAGCTGGGCACATATGAAAGCCTTTTACTAGGTTTTCTTTTCAGCTTTCCTCTGGTTACAAAACTCTCTTCAGGATAGGGACCCTCTCCCTCTTGGTACCTGATACTGGGCAACTTGACTTTCCTCAGCCTGGTTTCCCGGACTACCTCCTTTGCTCCCTCCGTAGCAAGGTTCCCTGGGACAGTGTTCAGCTGTGCACTGCTTTCCAAAGCAGTCCCTCGAGGATTCAACAGCTCTGTACTTCCCTGGTAGTCTCTCTCTATCAGCAACAGTTCCTGAATTCCCCGGTGCTCTCTTGCTCTCAGCAACGGTCCTTGAATTCCCTGGTGGTCTCTCCTCACTACTCCCTGGTAAGTGATTTTTAACTGCGTAGGCTCTGGTGTCTGTTTGGGCTCCACCCCTTCCCAGTTGCTCCTCATTTCCTAATGAGTTCTGAGCTAGCCTAGTGCTTGGGCGTTCCCTCACACCTCGTGCAGCAGCTTGTGTACGTTGCTCATAGCAACCTTGGGCCATGTGTAGATCTGATCTGTCAGCATTAGCTCTGTTTTGCTCAGCGTTTCCTGTTTCCATAGGCTCTGCCCTATCTACCCCATGACACTATCCATGAGGATTTAATCCATGCCCCATCTAAAGTGGGAAAAAAGGCAAAGGCTAGAAAACGTCAGGAGAGATATGGTAGGACCCGAGGGAGGGCTGAATTAGAGGCCGGAGAAGGGTTACCCTGGGTACCTGCAACCCTGGTTCAGAAGTTTCCTTCTTTCCCCATGGAACAGAGGGCTGACCCGTCTCTTAAGAGAGCATTTGAATGGGCCCAGGAAATCAGACCTACGCTTCCCAGGTTCTTCTTAGAAAAAGACATCCTATATAGGGAAAGCGTGGATCCACATACAGATGCCGTAAGGAAGCAACTAGTAGTGCCAATGACTTTTAAGGCCATAGTTTTACGTTTGGCACATGACCACCCGGTAGGAAGCCACAAAGGAATTCAAGGCACACTTGATGAGATACTGGCATGGTTTTATTGGCCAGGGGTCTTCAAAGAGACCAAACAGTATTGTGAATCCTGTCCCACCTGTCAGAGGGTTACCGCCATAAAACCAAAGGCCGTACCAATGGTGCCCTTACCCACTATATCGGTGCCGATCCGACGTATGGGAATGGACATCGTGGGCCCTCTGATCAAAACACCAAGGGGTTTTCAGTATATTTTGGTAGTGGTAGATCACGCTACACGTTTCCCTTGGGCTATCCCGCTTAGGAATACCTAGGCAAGAATAATAGCACAGGAGCTGGTAAAATTATTCTGTGAGGTTGGGTTTCCCCAAGAGGTACTTACTGATCAAGGGAGTAACTTTGTATCTAAACACTTGGCTATGGTGTGGGAGGCATTTGGCATATGGCATATAAGGCCTGCGGCGTATCATCCCCAGTCCAATGGACTTGTGGAACGGATAAATCAGTCCATAAAACACCTGTTGAGGAGAGGTTTAAAAAAGGGAGAGATGTCGGAGTGGGACACTCTACTCCCATTTGTTTTATACGCGTGTAGAGAACGTATACAAGCGTCCTTAGGGGCATCCCCTTTTGAACTCCTGTTTGGCCGAGCCCCGAGAGGTATTTTAGATATACTACATGAACAATGGGTAGAGCCAGAGATACAAGAGGTTGGGGTACCTCAGTTTTTAAAAGACTTGAGGACACGCTTAGAAAAGATGTCCAAAACCTCAATAGAAAATTTGCGGACCAGTCAACAGTGTCAGAAACGCTACTATGATAGAGGCACGAGACCTAGGCAATTGGCTGAGGGAGATAAGGTCATAATCCAGGTTGCAGACCCGGGACCCAAGTTTGAATCCCACTGGAAAGGGCCTGGCACTGTGGTGAAAAAGGTTGGGCCCGTCTCATATCTTATAGAAAATGAAAAGGCGCGCCGACAGGTCTATCAACTTAATGTCCTAAAACCTTGGAAAGAAAGGTCAGCCACTGCCAGTTTGGTCAGTGTAGAGCAGCACGGTAGTATCTGAAAGAAGATTACGTGCTGTCCGCTTGAAAGTGTGGCAGCCCGTAATATTTTAAGGGGGGGGATCTGTCGTAGTATGGATCTAGCAGAGCCTATGGAAATAGGTAGAAATGCAGAAAGTGGATCTGACACTGACAGCTCAGAGAAACACATGGCCCAGAGTTGCTATAGGCAACACACACAAACTAGGTCACAAGGTATGAGAACACGCCCAAGCAGCAGGAAGGCTCAGGGTTCATTAAGTAATAAAGAGCAGCTGAGAGGGGACGGAGTTGAAGCACACACACATAAACCTAACTCACCTGAAGTTAGAGTTAGTTTGGGAAGTTCGGGTTGGAGTGGAGGTTGGAGTTCAGCCAGCGTGAGAGCCGGAGAGGGAACTACCGAGAGAGCTGGAAAAGCTGAGAGGTGTAGTTCCAGAGCTGAAAGAGACAACCCAGGAGACTGCTTCAGTGATTCTGCACCTGCAGGAGCTAGATGTTCCCACGGGAGCAGAACTGGGTGTAGATGGACAGGACGTGCCCCAATTCTGTGCTACTGTACAACCCTCCCCTCCCTGTATAACCCTCCCAGTGCTGCGGCATTCCATAACTACTACTATTGCTACTTATCATTTCTATAGTGCTACAAGACATACACAGCACTACACGTCCTGCTCAGTAGAGCTTACAATCTAGTCAAGACAGAAAGACAAACACAAAAAAACAGGAGACTAGAGTAAAACAAAGGGGAAATGGTTATAACACATGTGGGTGGTAAACAGGAGAATTAGGGAGTCAGGATCCAAAAACAGTCTCAAAGAGGTGGATTTTTAATCTGGATTTTAATAGACCCAAGGTGGAGTCTAACATACTGACTCAGGTAGTCTGTTCCAAACATATGGTGCACAAGGTGGAAAGAAAGGAGAATGGAATTGGCAATAAAAGAGAAGGGCGCAGATAAAAGTGGGCGACAACTCAGGTTATGTCTCATCATGTGATTTTCATTTCAATTCTTTAAACGTCTAACCCTCCTATTAACTAATTCTAGGCAGCTAACAACAGTACAATCACAAACTAACTAGACAATTGGTGGAAAGGCATGAGCTGAATGCAAATATAATTATAAAACATACACAAAATAAACCATATACATGTAAATAAAAATGTCTTAGCCTATTGAATAAGGTACTGTAATACAGAAGTTATTATTCTGCCCTTTCTACGTATCCTGAGCAAATGATCTATTAAATAAACATTATGAAAAAGTAGTAGGTCATAAATGAGATGGAAGCAAATTCCACAATTGCTGACCTACTAGCGAACAGGCATGAAATTGTTAGGGATGTGCAGGGCCAAAAAACGTTTGGTTAATCTTCATTTAAACACTGGTTTTGCTCATATTTGTCTTCATTGCTTGCTTTCTATGTACACTACATTTAATTTGTGCACAGAAGTCAATTGTATGCATGTTAATTCATAGATGTAAACATAGGCAAATAGTTTGCATGCTCTTTTAATTTTTAGGTGCTGAAATGAACCCAAAATGTACATCTCTAGTAAACATGTAATCCCTTTTTTAGCTTTTCCTAATGTAGAAACTCGCAATAACTCTTTTGGGCCAGAGCACAATGACTGCACAGGCTCATAAGAAAGAATAAGCTTATTCAATTCTATACTGAGAATCCCACAAAAGCTCTTAAATAATAGGCACAAGCACTTACATTGAACACAAAACTGAAAAGGAAGCCAATGCAGGCCTAGCAGTATTGCAGATATATGGTCGTTCTTCTTACATCTGGTGGTAAACTGCCACAGCATTTTATACTAACTGAAGCACTTTACCACTGGCTCTGGAAGACCAACATAGTCTAGAGTTGGGACTACTAAGGGCATGTTTACTAAGATTAACACAAGTTAAGTGCCACTGTGCCCTTAAAAATAAAAGGGTTATGGGCACTTAACGTGCTTTAAAACTTTTAGTGAACAGGGCCCTAATATTGGGATCACTAAAAGAAATCTTCTCATTCAAGAAAAGCAGGTAATTTGCTTACCAAACATAATTTATAAAAATAACTCTGAACCCCAGGAAGCAGTGGCCTAGTGGATGGGGGAAGTTACCTCATGCCAGAGGGCCAGGGGTTTGAATCCCATTAGAGGACAGCAGCCTTGGGCCGGAGGGACTGGGGTTTCTAGTCCCACAAGTGTGTCTTGGGCAAACCACTTACCGGTAACTCTCTGTTGCCTCAGGTACAAAAACATAGATTTGGAGCCTTTTGAGGACAAGGGAAAAATATATATACAGTACCTGAATGTCCACTGGTAGAAAAGCGGTATATAAGCCTAGTTAAATAAATAAATAAACATTTGACTTCTGAAAGATAAAGTGCTATCTAGCATAACACCCCAAATATTTCACTTCGATACAGACTGGACTTGTAAAATGTCTGGTGGCTCAGAATCATTGCCTGGAGCAGCAGGTGCAACCTTAAGCAAAGGCAGAGAGGGGAGTAACTTGCCCAGGGCAGCAGGTACAACTCTAGCCACCTTACTGGGTAGACTACTGTAGATGGGGAATGCTGGCCTTTATCTGTTGTCATTCACTATGAGCCTGATGCAGGAAGGTCCAGACGCCCCCGAATAGAATGGCCCTGTGAGTACCCGATTCTGCACCGCAGGGGTCAGATGTTCCTGCAGGTGCAGGATTGGGCACTGAGACAGCCCGGCATGCCCCCTGCATCACGTGGGAGACGTCCAGCCCACCGCAGTGCCGACCCCTGTTTCCCTGCCGCCCGACCCCAGATCGGGCAGCAGGGACTCACCTCCAACACCTCAATGCCTCAGGGGGAAGGGGCTGCAGGGCTGGGGCGCATGCGCACCCCCCCCCCCATGCTTATTCCACTCGGAGGTGGAATAAGCTGGGCTCCTCCCTCTGCTCCCTGGATGTACAAGGCTGTGACTTGAATCGGCCCTGCATGTCCAGGTGCCTGGCCCACCCACGCTCCACCCCGATCCTGCTCTCCCTGTCCAGCGGCTCTGTGCGTGCAGGGACAGGCTTTCAGAACACCTCACAGAATTGGGCCTTAAGTTACTACTGTGCCTTTGTCTTCAATACACCAATTGATTATATCAGGAAAAGTGAGCAAGCATATTCAGTAGCTGGTGGTTCTTGATCGATACATTATATAGCAAGGTAGTATGATTCACTCATTTTATTTTATTATTTAGTTTGGTTTTATTATTTTTAGATTTTTAGATTTATTTTATTTGTTCTATGACCTGTATTGTAATGTAAGCTGATTTTAAATATATGTGTTTTCTACTCTGCCTAGGTTGTTGTGTGGAATATAAATCTTTGCAATAAATAAATCTAGATGTGCAAACATAGGTCAAGGTTGAAATTAGGACAAATAAAAGTACATCTTCCATATAAAACCAAAATTCAATATTCAGTGCAGGTAATTTCTTGCAAAGTGGCGTTATATAGATGTTAAACAACATAGATGATAATGGAGAGATCTGAGAAACCCCAGACTTAAAGAAGTACCAGTCTGGTACCTCATCACCTGATTTCACCTTCTACTGGCCTTCTTTTAAGAATGAGGCAAACCCATCAACCGACCGGACCGGGCCAAGCTAGAAATGCGGCCTGTGCGACTAACGAATCTGGCTTCCTCCCTCCTCACAACCATGTTCAGCAATTCACTCTTTTTTAGCTTCCTGGAAGTCCAGTGAAGATATCAGCGCCCCCTTCTGTGCTTGTGCCCTGAGCAGTCACATTGACCGCACAGCCCTTGGTAGGGTCCTGCCTTCAGCACAGCCACTAACTAGGTACAGCGTCAAAAGTGGCAGCTAGTTCCACATTAGAGGATAAGCAGTATGCTGCTTCTCTAATCCTTTTAACACAGAATTTAGCACTGAAGTTTGAGGTGCTCTACCTCACACAGTCCTTACTTTGACTGAATGCCTAGCCAGCACCAGGGAGCACTTTGACAAATGAAACGTCTCTGTAACTTGTGAGTGTGATGTTTCCCATACTGCACAATTCTCTTTATTTCTGATTGGGTTTAAGTCATCAAGTGTTTTATTATAGGAACCGTTCTTTGTTTTTTCTCAGCTTTCCAAATGCCCGTGATGCTTTGGCCCTTCGTGGGGACTGATAGCAGCTGCCTGTGCTGTGCTTTCAGCGTGGGGGTAGGGATTGCGGGACTGTGCAGATGCACTATGACATGCTAGCAGCAGGAGACGGTGCCGTATTGATTCTTGCAGGGAAGAGAGGAGACAGATGGAAGAATGAAAGCGGAGAAGGATCTGCCGAGATTAGGGCTGGGGTCAGCGGTTTTCAGAACGCGTGCAGCACGGAGGCATCGCGCTTTGAGGATATCTACGGGTCACATGATTCCCTCGGCTAATCCTGCTGTGGAGTGAGTAGCAACCTCCCTCGTTCAAGGCAACTGATGCCTGCTTTTATGTTCCAGGTTATAAATGCCTAGCACTACCGTAGGGACATAGCCACTGTTATAAAGCCGTAAAAACCCCATCCAGAGTTCTTTTCCCCACACGTCTATGGTGTGTGGAGGAGTCCGATGGGGAAGGGGGGGGGGGGGGGGTCTTCTAGCAGAAGGAAGCACGAAGCTTGCCTTGTAACACCGCTGATCCGTTTGACTTGCACGCATCGTTCAGGAGTGGGAAAGAATCTATGCGCTAGGTTGCAGGAGATGATCACCCGAGCTAGGTGAGACCCCCAAAGAAAAAGTTGCTTTCTGTAAGCGGCGTGCAAGCGTGACGCAGGCTGGATGCTGGAGGGGTGGGTGGAAGTGCATTGGAAAAGCCGCTTTAAAGGCTCCTTTGCTGTGAGCTGCTGCCGGAGTCTCCGTCCTGCTCCTGCCCCCCTCTCTTCCTTGGGGAAATCGCTCGCCTCGTTTCCTGGGAAGGACAGCCGAAGGAGGGCACCAGGGCAGCGAACCGTAAGTGCTTTTGTGTCAGGTGTGCCCGCGCCCTCTCTTCGCTCTCGTCTGCGCGCAGATTCTTGCAGAGCGCGGAGGCAGCATCTGCCAGCCACAGGTGAAAAACTTCTCCTCCGCGGGAAGCCCCGAGCAGCTCGGCTGCTCTTTTCTCATCGCTTTCCAGAGAGAGGAGAAGGACGAGAAGTGGGGATTTTGCGGAGCAGGATCCGGAGCTCTCCCCACACGCTGGCTGGCGGCAGACCTTGCTTGCCTTGCACGAGTTCAAGCGGCTTTTCCCAAAGAATTACAAGGACGATTTTCCTCTGCAATCAAAGGTATTTCCCTATTGAAACCCTTTGCTGGGGGAAGAGGGGATCCCTCAACTTCACAGCTAAAATGTCCAATCCCCAGTGAGCCTCAGTACTGCAGCAGACTGATTGAAATCCAGTCTAATTAGTATATATTGTTTTCTTACCAGGAGATTTTCTAGGGATGGCAGGGGGGGGGGGGGGGGCGCTGCTTAGCTCCGCCGAGGCAAATCGTAACAAAAGATCTCTTGAATCATTCCACCCAAAAGGAAAAAGAATAATAGACATTGATATTAAGGCGCATGTTCTGCATTTTCGCCAGTGTTCAAAAATCTAAGTTCGGTTATAACAGACAGTGAGGGCGAAAGACCTTAATTCATCTCAATAACATTTTCTAGCAGAAATGAGCAAGTTGCCTTGTCAAAAGCTAGTGCATTGCAATAGACCTAAAGGGTCTTATTTTGTATTATAAGCTGATATATTGGCTATAGGACATATTTTAAATGTTCTGGTTTTCTTTCAATGTCACTGACAGAGCAGTTGATATATAGGTGCCCCTATCCCCAAAAATTGATACTGATCTAAGACCAAAATTAAGCTTTTGCAGCTTTGATATGTAAATCAATTATTGGGTGTTTTTTTTTCTTGGTTTGTTTTCTAGATGCTACACACCCCAAACCCTGTGAACCATTAAAGATGAGAACCTGCTCTGCCTAATTATAAAAACCGAAGGAAAATGGAGCTGGACAACAGAGAACTGGTCAACAGCACAGAAGTCTGGTTTGCGTCGGCACCCCAGTTTGATAATTTTTCCACTGAGGTGCCCATCAATGTATCCCAGAATGCCACGAGTGCTCACTTTGACATGACTAGCAATGCCATCCTCACCTTTTTATACTTCATGGTGTGCATCATAGGACTGGGTGGCAACACGTTGGTCATATACGTCATTCTGCGCTACGCCAAGATGAAAACTATTACCAACATCTATATCCTGAACTTGGCCATTGCCGATGAGCTGTTCATGCTCGGACTGCCCTTTCTTGCTATTCAGGTGGCTCTGGTCCATTGGCCCTTTGGCAAAGCCATCTGTAGGATTGTTATGACAGTAGATGGGATAAATCAATTCACCAGCATCTTCTGCTTGACTGTCATGAGCATAGACAGGTACTTGGCTGTGGTCCACCCTATCAAGTCTGCCAAGTGGAGAAGACCAAGAACCGCCAAAATGGTCAATGCTGCTGTTTGGATCATTTCTCTGTTGGTTATCATGCCCATCATGATTTATGCTGACATCCAAAATCGTAATGGCAGAACCAGCTGCACAATCACCTGGCCAGGTGAATCCTGGTACACAGGTTTCATCATCTATGCCTTCATCATGGGGTTTCTTGTGCCCCTCAATATTATTTGCCTTTGCTATCTATTTATCATCATCAAGGTGAAATCTTCTGGCATCAGAGTGGGCTCTTCAAAGAGGAAAAGGTCTGAGAAGAAGGTCACTCGCATGGTTTCCATAGTAGTAGCTGTTTTTATCTTCTGTTGGCTCCCTTTCTACATTTTTAATGTCACCTCAGTCTCCATCCCCATTGAAGCCACCCCATTCCTGAAGGGCATGTGGCACTTTGTGGTGGTGCTAAGCTACGCCAACAGTTGTGCTAATCCCATCCTCTATGCCTTCTTGTCTGACAACTTCAAGAAGAGCTTTCAGAATGTCCTCTGCCTTGTCAGGGTGAGTGGGATGGATGATGGAGATCGGAGCGACAGCAAGCAGGACAAGTCTAGGCTGAATGAAACCACAGAAACACAAAGGACTCTGCTTAATGGGGATCTTCAGACAAGCATGTGAGGACCAGTGGGACTCCGCTACTCAAAAGCACCACCACATCTGTCCAGTTGTTCATCATAAGTCATGAGTAAAAGCTTCCTTATTGACTTGACAGATGGTTCAATGTAATTATATACTCAGCTCTCTGCTAGTCAGCTAGGTGACTGTCATATAGGGACATACACCTTTCCCATGTCACGCCACAGACGAGAATGAACTCAAAGAAATGCATGTGAGTGTACCTGCGTGTGTGTATGTGTATGTGTGTGTGTGTGTGTGTGTGTGTGCATATAAACATTTTGAAAGCCACATGTATTTGCATATATCAACTCTCATGCATAAAAGTATTAGCCGGTGATGTCAGGATGCTGTGCCTTATATGTATACATAGAGGTTTCTTAATATGTTGCATAATGTATGATGCTATAGAAAGATACAGTTTGCAAAACGACACAGGTCAGTGCTTATGTTTAAGTGTAGGTCTATGAAGGAAAACAGATCTTGCTTATAGGAAACAGAAAAGGGCAGGCCTTAGCACTGTCAGAGCCCTTTTCACTCACATCACTGAACACATATGTATTATGCCTGCACGTTTGGAAAATTTACAGTCAAGGGCTACAGTTTCACTCATCCACGAGGAGAAAGCACCTCACTGTTATCAGCCATTTAAGCCCAGGCAAATTTGGTTGAATACACAAAGCTTATACAATGAACAATCAGCTAGAGATGAGACTGCAGTAACATGGATAGTAACCAGGTATAGAGTCCTAGGCACGTACATGTGTGTGCACCCACACATATGTCTACACAGAGATAAAAGCCTATGCATAGGAATCAACCAGAATTGCGGTATACTAAGGAACACTAGTGGCTTTATCCTGTTATGCTCTGAAATACGTGTCTCATTGTTGACTATTGCACAGGTATCAGGGCCAATGCAAGAGTACTGGGCCCCCTAGGCGAGTCTCCACCCTCTCTCCCCCTCATTCTCTTTCATGACTCTACGTCCTCTCTGAGATTTTCATAATTAAATGAAACAATCATCACCCATCCCAGAACAATCCCATAAAAATGCAAATATGGACATTTCATTTTTAAACATTAAACTTTATTTTGTATGTACATACCTAATGAGGGCAATTTCCAATAGCCATTTATCTGTGTCAATGGCTTTTTTCTTATCCAGATAAATGGGCTTTTTGAAACTGACTTAACCTCTGGAGAGGGGGGGGGGGGCGGGGAGTAAGTGCATACTGATAGCTCTTTGAGTTGTCTGGCTTTCAGGATCTGTTGTTTTGCTTTGAGGGAAGCTGCTCTTTGCCCCCTCTCAGAAACTTCCACCCTAGGTGACTACCTAGTTTTCTTATGAAAAAAAAAGACAAAAACTGTTAAAATTGACCCAATTTTACTAGGAAAGGAGGGATGGAGTGGAGGGTAAGAATCACCCCAAAAGGCATTGTGACAAAAGATTACTAAACTAGCACATCATAAAAGACCATATTTTTCTGACAAAGGATAGATAGAATTCAGACAGTTTATTTCCAAATTCCTTATGCACCCTAGAGACCTCCTCACCCTTGTGACTTTGGAATCCAGTACTTAGTGAACTTGTACAGTCAGATCTGGTTCATCTCTTTCCATTAGTGGCGGTTCTATAAAGCCAAAATGTCAAACAGATCATTTTTATTATTTATAGAATACTGGGCACAAGATAAACACCGCAGGCCTCAATTCAACAGCCATTTTTCTCAGGCTTCATAAAAGTCATTCGAGTTGTCTCAGAGGCTGTTCAAGTTGGTCCTCTGAAGAATTACCTGTGTACATAAATTTGTATTTTGCCTGCCTCCAAATGTTACTGAACAGAGCTTAGAAAATCCTTGCTTGGACAAGCTTATTATAAAGCAAAGGATGAACGCAGGGAGGATAAATGTCCTAACTGGAGATTGCACAGTGAGAAGTCAGAGGTAGGACTGGATCCTGGGTATGCAAATTGCGCAGGTTAGGCATCAACCTCCTAGCTTCTCTGCCACTCAGAAATAAGGTCAGATCAACAAGGCAAAAGTCTTACACATATTAAACCAATTACCAGTTAAGTGTTATGTTTGAAGTCCACTGAATAATTGACCTGATGAATCACCAACTATATAAATCTGTTGAGTCCAAGGTGATCAGGAGGCATGGAAAAAGGCTCAAAACAGTATCTTAATACATGAGACGTGAGAGGAAACTCATGTACATTATAAGCAAATATTTCTTTTATGGAGATTTGCTATTATAGTGCTCAATAAATGTGATTCTAGTATTTTTCTGAGCTCTTTCTTACATGTATGTAATAATGAGCTTTTTAAATATATGCAAACTTCCTCTTACATTCCATGTAATTCAGATATCATCTCTCCATGGTTCTGGATCACCTTGGACTCAATGAAGTCAATATTCAGTTCCACAGTCAATGTATTATTTGTAATGTCTAATGTAGTCTCGAATTATAGAAAGATTTAGTGGCACTATCCATTTAGGCATAGCTTCTGAAAATACATATAAATGCTTTTGAATATTGGCAGCTATTATATTCCAAGGCCTGGCAGAAATTGAGCACTAACTAGGCCTAAATCTATAGAGCACTCCGCACAGCTATAACTGTCATGATGGACCGATGGTAGAGAGGGTTGCTCTCTCACTGAAGAGGTTCATTTAGCCCTGGTTTTGCTTCATTACATGCATGGATCTGTGGTTCTGATTCCACAGAGCAAAGCAGTGCTACATTTCCATGCATGTGGTGGCCCAGAACCAGGACTGGATCAACTTTCCTGAGTTGATTGTTATGCTACTGGTGCCAAAGGCCATTCCATTTCAATGTACATACACTCAGAACCTCTCATCCAGTCAAGCAAAGGGGCTTGGCAAAATCTTGAAGATTTGCTCTCAGCATTCACTACAAGGACTGTCAGTGACTTAACCCATGGTGCAGAAAACAAGCCAAACTTTATCCATGTTGTCTCAAAGACAAGCTCCACAGGCCAGGGCTAGTGTAGCATCTTTCCTATTATATTTAACATTGGTGAGATGTGACTTCTTGAATTTCCTCTAAATTAGCAAGATGCTGTTTTTCAAAAAATGTTCTGCTGTGAGTCACAGATTAGAAGAAACCTTTAAAAAAAACCCATTGGGGATCTAATTTAACAAATGATGGTGCCCCAGCGATGCTCTGGCCGTGGCTGCTGAAATTTACATTTATTCACATGGTTTGTAGGGACAGCAAAATTTGCTTTTGCAAAGTTTTTACTGTAGCTGTTCTTGCACAATGTTGGAGAAGTGAAGCTAAATTTTAAGCATCCGTGTACACTTTAGGCCTGAAGTAGCACCATATGTAGTGGAATCTACATAAAAGACTACTAGTCAATGAAAAGCACATGACCGTAAGGGGAGCAGGACTGGATATACCAACTGGACTGATTTCTATTTTTTTATATGCTGTTCTCTCCCTTGGTCAGAATATAAAATTTGCAACTTTTGATGGAAAACTATTGCCAAACCCCCCCCCCCCCCCCCAAAAAAAAAAATCCTATAATGCAGATCATCAAACCTCTCTTTCTCCAAAAGCCATCAGAATTACTGGAAGTGATCCTAGATTTTGCCAGGGGTGTGCAAACTTTGCTGTAGGTTCATACCTTGCATTTTCAGATGCTGAATGCACCCAGAGACTCTAGAAGAAAAAAGACAGATTGCAGGGACCGAACATCACAGCTCACCATCCAATTCCAGAATACAAGAGTCGAGAATGCCAGGGACCACTCTGCATGCCAAGCTAGTTTTAAGCTGCTATGAGATCATTAACCTTATTGCCGGAGTAAAGAAAGTCAGGCTAACTAGTTTTATAAGAGGGAGTTAAAGAAAGCACAGCCACAAAGAAAATCATTTGTTAAAATTATAGTACCATCCTAAGTCAATATTAGTATAAAACGTAGTACTCTGAGATCCATATAAACCAGAAGAATGATAATCAAAGATCATGATTCTGCGGGTGAAAGTTGCTTTTACCTAATGTGGATATTATTTACCAAATG
Source organism: Ichthyophis bannanicus (assembly GCA_033557465.1). Taxonomy (NCBI): domain Eukaryota; kingdom Metazoa; phylum Chordata; class Amphibia; order Gymnophiona; family Ichthyophiidae; genus Ichthyophis; species Ichthyophis bannanicus. The sequence goes on along the minus strand of CM066041.1, from coordinate 179,330,453 downwards.
AATCCCCTGGAGCCGGGTCTATATTTAGGTCTGAAATTATGATGCATTAACATTATAAATACTGCAGTTTATGGTAATTATACAAAGAAATGGACGAAAAGGGTGGAGATAAATTCCTTTCTGTTTAGTCCTCGGGAGATTGTGGTGTCTAATTGGACTAACAATAATCAGTACATAGATGTTATTTGCACATTTAGTGCTTGCGGCCACCTGGGCCTTCTTCAGAAATCTTATATTTTAATCCATAAAAGAGGGGGCAGTGCAGAGATCCGGCAACCATATGCTGGAAAATCAATCCAGTAGCATAATGTATTGGCTTAATTACAAGCCTCCCATGTACCAGTTGGAAATCAACCTCCCAGCAGGGGGCGCCTTTAAAGCAGATCTTCTTAATGTGCAAGGAATACACTTAGCAAAAGTACAGTGGGAATTCGTAATGGGGCCTGGCTTTAACTGCATTTCTCAGCACCCTCTGCCTGCCTGTTTTCGTTCTCTCTTCTCAGCCTTCCAGCCCGATTCTTCAATTAGATGCAGACCGCAGATCAGACAAACTGAACAGAACTGAATCTCATCTGCAGCGATGCCCGCACTGTGAACGAGGGAAAACGTGCAACTGCAGAAGGGAAGGAAGCACACCAGAGCGGCAGCCAATAGAAAACTGATTCAGCCCTATTGTCCCTTCAGTATGGTTCTGGCAATGTCTTCTATAGTAGCTTGAGTACAAAATAATAAAGAAACACTGTTTATACTCACTGTGAAAATACCACTTATTTACTTACTAGCTGAATACCATGCACTTTTTGACTGGTGTATGTTAAGCTAGCACACTACTGGCGACATACAGCCTGCCTTAGAAGAGTAACTGGGTTCTGGGTAACGTGTGTTCTGATGTCCAAATAAGCTTTTCCCTTCAGTACAGCATATAAAGGATAAGCGGCCACCTCAGTGTTTCTGAGGCATTTGAGTTTGCTCAGGCACACTTGTTTGGCTGAAGGAGCTACTGTATCCGAAAAGGGAGCTACACCCCAAATTTAAAAAAAAAAACATCTATAGAACGTAATTATATAGGAATGTTGACTTTTCCCAGAGCTTCGCATTTAGCTTTATTCTGCATTCCCTGTGAGAGGTAGCAAGCTCTTTTGTTTCATTCTCAGCCCAGACTTCCACCTGCCTGCAGAAACAGCTGCGGTGTGTAGGGTTCCCCTGTGCAGTCGCTCTTTATAATTCATCAGAAGAGGCTTGAGGGTATAGGCACGGGAGGAGAGTGTGAACGTCTGATGCTCTCCCTGTGACTTCAAAGATTGGTGGGTGCAGGAACAGCATCAGAATTCATAAGCACTTCGTAATAGGGCTGCTCATGGTAAATCCAGAGATCAAGGAAGGTCTTTGCTATTCCAGGATGATAGAATAGATGGGCCTTGCAGCTAGACTAGTTTCTGTGCAGGGTAAAGGTGGTCCTTGATATCCGTGCCAAAAGAAACAGCCTGATTCAATTCTGCTTTTATACATGAAGACATAGTTCAAATTGCCATAAGGAAAAAGAACACTCCTTTTCCCTGCGTACAATGGGGTAAAACCAAGACCAGCCCAGGCTATCCCTGGTGATGTAGAACTGTAGGGTCACCCTGTCACTTGCATATTCCTGAATTCTAGCCCAGGACATCAGTGTATATTGCATGTATTATAATCCTACTCTTAAAACAACAGCTTCCATTTGCCCCTTTCCCCCAGTTTATTACTCTTAGTGATGAAACGCTATTGTCTGAACCTTTACCTGACTTTCTAGTGGTAATACCACTATGCAGTAATCATGGTGACATGCAGTTACACGGTGGTGAAAGTCGCAGACAGAGCTCAGGGGTGTTCTGTGCCCTTCCGTTAGCTGAACAGGGTTTGTTTCTGATCTCAGAGCTAGAAAACTTAACAAGGAAGGGAGAGAGAGACAAATTCATTTCTGATCTCCAAGCACAAAATTGTATGCTTGAGTCTAGAGTCATTGCTGTGTCTGCTTACGAAAGTGCATAAAAACGCAGAATCTACCAGCTACCAGTATGGCCTGGCTCACCAAACCAAACAGCAAGATAGGAGACTATTCTATTCTGAATGAATCTCGCTATCTGGACTAGCAATGGAGCTTGTGTTGTAAAATAGTTCATTTTGGAGTAATTTTTGGAGTTTTCAATTTTCATGCATTGTTTTGGTTCATTTCGCACACATTTGATTTAATAAACATTTTAAATGCACATTAGAACATTTTTAAGTATGCATAGCAAATGTACATGTGTCAGTTTATAGGTTAATTATTTTGAATTGATGTTTATGTTTCTGTTTTTTTGCAATGATTTTGCAAGCACTAACATTTTTAAGGCATGTTAACAAATGCAAAGCCCTATTAAGCAGTCAATGTACCACATGTTGCTGATATCAAAAATGGAAATAAAAGTCTTAAAGCGCACACAAGGCACTGAATTATCACAGGTTTGGAACGTATGAGCAGTAGCGTCAATCATTAAGATTTCAACCTAGGTATCTTTCCCTTTGCATCTTTCATATATATTCATAATTTAAGCACTGGTTTTGAATTGTCACTTTTTAAAGAAAATCCTTTAAATAATTTCCTTCCAGTGCATGTGAGAGGATAGGAGGGGCCAGAGTGTCAGCATTTACACCACACCTGATGGCAATGATGTCACCAGTGAGTTAGTGACATCACACCTAATGCAGGCATCCATTGGATCCAATGAGTTCTGTGAACTTGGTGACCCTTTTCATGAGGTGTCTGCTTTATTCAGGCAGGGCTGCGAGACAATAATAAGTCATGTGAAGAATTTAAAAAATAAGAATGCTGGGCTGAAACATCCACAGAAAATGAAAGAACAAGTATCAAGAAATCTTTTAGTTAGCCCAAAACACCAGGACACAGTCAATGAAAGGGGACCCATAACAAATCTGTATCACGTGCAGATAGTAATATTGGAGCAATGTAAGAAATATTCAGAGTCGACTGGACTTGAACTTTCGAGAGGCACACAGGTCCTCCCTCCCTTCATCTCCTCCCCCCCCCCACCCCCCAACATGTCCCCTACAGACAATCTGGCTTTCTCTGGGACTCACACAGAAGCTAAACTAAAGCATAACTGAAGGGTACGAAAAGATAGACTGTCAAAAAGACTGAAACCTCCTAGGACTGTCTGCGGATGAGGAATCTACCTTTTGCGAACCTGCCAAGTACTTGTGACCTGGAAACAGGATGCTGGGCTTGATGGACCTACGATATGAGCCAGGATGGCACTTCTTATGTTCTTAGACTAGGGTCCAAAGCTTTCCTTTCACTTTATCCCTTGCTGCTATGACAAGGAAGCCTAGGAGAAGTAGAGTAGGAGCAGGCAACATGGTAATGTAAAACCTCCTGCTTCCAAAGTGGAGTTTGTGAGCAATATTCCAGATCTTTCTAGATTCCCCAGGGATAAGTACTGCTAGATTCTAATGACTTTGAGTTTTGGATGGTAACCACTTTGGTAGAGCTTGTCTAGTACAGTAAAATGAAGGAGAATGATAAGGGCAAGACTCAGATTGAGATGAAAGGGTATTTGGGCCTCCCAGACTTGCTGTTCTATGCAGGTGATTCATAGAAACATAGAAACATAGAAACATGATGACAGAAAAAAAACACAAGGCCCATCTAGTCTGTCCTTCCATAACACAACTACAACAGTCCACTTTTTACCTTTAGAGATCCTCTGTGTTGGTCCCATGCTTTTCTGAATTCAGTTACTGTCCTCATCTCTACCACCTCCACTGGGAGACTATTCCACGGATCCACTACTCTTTCCGTAAAGAAATATTTCCGCATATCACTCCTGAATCTATCTCCCTTCACCCTCATCCCATGTCCCCTCGTAGCAGAACTTGCTTTCAATTGAAAGAGGCTCTCTCCCTGAACATTTATGCCACGGAGACAAACGAAAGAGCAAACATCTCACACACACAAAGACGATTCAAGCATTTCGACAGGGACGAATTCATACAGGACACAATACAACACTTGAACATTACTACAGATGACCTGGAGGAACAAATTTCCAGCTGGAACAGCATTTTAGCTAACGCCGCCAAACCATCTGGTGGCGGGCACGAGAAACACCACCACAACAGGAGACAAAACAAACCATGGTACTCAGCAAAAATACGACGGGAAAAGAGGGAGCTCAGGAAGATTGAACGGAGATGGAGAAAAAACAAAACAACAGCCGACCAGCATCTTTACCTAACAAAACAAAAACAATACAATGAACACATCAACCAATCAAAGAGGGAATTCCACACAAACATGATAAATACTTCCATCAACAAACCCAGAGAGCTTTTCGAAATAGTCAAGATCCTCACAAAAGAGCAAACAACAGAAGGGGAAGTACAAGTTGATCCACAGGAATTCGCCGACCACATCAATGACAAATTTCACTCCACAGAGCGTACAACACCCAGTGGGACCACCAGGACAGACGCACACACCAAAACCTGGGGCACATTCTACTCACCCTCAACAGAGCAGATATCCCACATCATCTCTACAATCAGCACAAGCACTGCTCCTACAGACCCATGCCTAGTGTCATGGGTCAAAGCCACCAAATCAAACTTCATCCACACCATACATAAAATGGTACACAACTCACTCACTCAAGGACTCATGCCAAAGCAACTAAAGCTTGCCTCAGTAAGACCAATCACAAAGAAAACAAATCTCGACAAAAAAGATCCAGCAGCATACCGACCAATCTCCAGCATACCATTCCTGGCAAAAATCATCGAAAAAAACGGTTCAACTACAACTCCAGGATCACATCGACAAACATGAAACACTCGACGACAACCAACACGGCTTTCGTCCCAACCATGGAGTCGAAACGCTACTGATCTACCTCTTCGACAGCATCCTAAGAATAATTGATAACACCAGGAATGGAATCATAATGATCTTCATCGACATCTCCTCAGCCTTCGACACAGTGGACCACAACACGCTCCTGGAAAGACTAAAGAACACTGGTATACACGGTATCACATTGAACTGGTTCCAATCATACCTAACCGAAAGACAACTACAGGTCAAAGTGGGACACAACACCTCCCGACCCATAAATGTCTGACAAGGAGTACCTCAAGGATCCGCACTCTCAGCACTCCTATTTAACATCTACATCCAACCAATATGCAACATCATGAAAGAGAACAACATTCAATACACAATATATGCAGATGACATCATGATATACACCCCGATATCAATCGACAACCCGGACTTCTCTAAGATAACAGACTGCCTCACCCAAATGACGAGTTGGTGTCAAAACAACAACCTCGCAATAAACTACAACAAGACCGAAGCTTTAATCATCACTCGGAACCAAAGCTTCATACACCCGCCAAATATCAAGATACAAAACACTACTATACCAATAAGATCAGAAGTGAGATACCTCGGAGTTACTCTGGACAATAAACTAAACCTCAAGCCACACATAGACAAAACAATCCAAAAAGTCTACTACAAGATGCGAATCATCAGGAGACTGAAACCACTCCTCGCCCCAGAACACTTTCGTACCGTCTGTCAAGCACTGATAACCCCACTACTGGACTTCTGCAATCCGATATACCTTGGACTAACGAAACAAGCCCTCAAACCACTCCAGCTAGCACAAAACACTGCAGCACGAATAATATCCGGTACTGCAAGACAGGAGCACATCACACCTACCTTAAAGGACTTACACTGGCTCCCAATCGGTGCACGCATCAGATACAAAACTATCATAAACCTATTTAAGATAAATCAGCACACATCAGCCAACAGCCTGCACACCCTCATACAACCAGACACCAGCACACGTCCTAGATGAAAACAAACAAACAACCGAGTCAGCACCCCAAGTGAATTCAAACACACACGCAAGGACACAACAGACAGAGCACTCTCAATGGCTGCTCCAACAATATGGAACAAACTACCGGACGATTTAAGGGCAACTACAGACCTCAAAGACTTTAGAAAACAGCTGAAAACCATGCTGTTCATAGAACACTATGGACACATCACATAACCTCAGAGAATGTATAACAGCTCATGATTCCGCCTAAACACTGTATGTATAGAAAATATTTTTAGCACCACTGTATATAGCCCACATTGTACATAGCTCAAACCATTCTAGCACACAATACAACACACATTGTACATAGCTCAAACCATTCTAACACACAATACAACACACACTCAACTAAATTTCACCCTCACTGCATGTTTAACACACTCACTTTACCCGATTGTTTGCTGTGATACCACCTTGATTAATAAGATAAGGCGGTTTAGAAATACTGTTAAATAAAATAAATAAATAAAATAAATTTAAACATCTCAATCATATCACCTCTTTCCCGCCTTTCCTCTAAGGTGTACATATTAAGATCCTTAAGTCTGTCCTCATATGCTTTATAATGAAGCCCATTAATCATTTTAGTAGCAACCCTCTGCACCGACTCCATCCTGTTCACATCCTTTTGAAGGTGCGGTCTCCAGAATTGCACACCATACTCCAAATGAGGTCGCACCAAAGACTTATACAGAGGCATTATCACCTCCTTTTTTCTGCTAGTCATTCCTCTCCGTATGCACCCAAGCATCCTTCTAGCTTTTGCCGTCGCCTTTTCTACCTGTTTAGCTACTTTAAGATCATCAGACACAACCACGCCTAGGTCCCGCTCTTCTTTAGTGGACAAAAGTACTTCACCTCCTATACTGTATTGCTCCCTTGGATTGCTGCAGCCCAAATGCATGAACTTACATTTTTTAACATTAAATCCCAGCTGCCAAATTCTAGACCATTCGTCAAGCTTAGCTAGATCCCTCCTCATGTTATCTACACCTTCCTGGGTGTCTACTCTATTGCAGATTTTGGTATCATCCGCAAAGAGGCAAACCTTACCTGACAGCCCTTCCGCTATATCACTAACAAAGATGTTAAAAAGAATCGGACCAAGGACAGATCCCTGGGGCACACCACTGGTAACATCCTTCTCCTCAGAGTGAGCTCCATTTACTTGTACTCTTTGTCGCCTCCCACCCAACCAATTTCTAACCCAAGCAGTAACTTTAGGGTCCATCCCTAGGGTGCTCAGTTTGTTTATAAGTCGCCTGTGAGGAACAGTGTCAAAGGCTTTACTGAAATCTAAATACACCACATCTAGAGATCTCCCTCGGTCCAACTCCCTGGTCACCCAGTCAAAGAAATCAATCAGGTTTTAGCAATTCCTTCCTGCTATGTCTCTACTCCAATTCTCTACTTTCCTGTAGTGCTACTAGACATCACACAGTGCATCTGTGGCCAGGAGGACCAACACTTTTCTCTCTTTTTGTGTCCGTAGGGCTCTCTGTGTGTTCCAAGGATTAATTTTAAGGTACCAGTGACAGTCCTAGCGATATTTCTCTGACACTCCAAGACCGAATTTCTGCCTTCCTATCTGACATTGCTGCCTGGATGTCTTGAAATTGAACATGGCCAAAACCAAACTTCTTATTTTCCCCCTAAACCCTCCTCCCCTCTTCTTCCTTTCTCTATCTCTGAGGATAACACTCTTCTACTTCCTGTTTCCTCAGTCTGCAACCTTGGGGTCATCTTTCACTCCTCCCTCTCTTTCTCCTCACACATACAATTGATTGCTAAAACCTGTCATTTCTAATGGTTTATGGTTTATTTACTCTTGATAGACCACCCTTTGAAAAGCATACAGGGTGGTTTACAATATGTACTAAAAACATTTAAAACAAAATAACATAATTAATATATTTATTTATTTAGACAAATTTGTATTCCACCTTATCCTTCAATCAAGGTGGTCATGTTACATCACAATTGGAGGGTTACATTTAACATTAGGGCATTTGTAAACATTTAGACAGCACAATTACTTAACACCATTTAGACAGTACAATTGAGGGTAACATTTAACAAGAGGGTGTTTAATAACGTATATAATAATCTTGTGTGTGTAGGTAGGATGAGTGCGTGCCTAGTTGGCGGAGGTGGTTGTGTTTCTGTTTGGGTATGGGATGTTGTCTAAATGTCTGTATGATTCTATAAATAACAGTGTTTTGAGGTTTTTGCGGAATTCTGTGATGTCATCCAGTGCCTTCAGGCTCGTTGAGAGGGAGTTCCATAGTGTGGACGCCAGTAGTGATGGAGCTCTTTTTGAAGTTGTTTGCTTGGTTTTGTGATAGCCTGCAGGTGTGCCAATCATGTTGTCGTTATTGGTTCTTCTTGGTCTATTGCTGATATCTCTTGTTATAACGTCTTGGAGTATGTCTGCTGAGAGATGGTGAATGATTTTGAAGATGATCATGATTGTTTTGTATTTAGCTCTTGCCAGCATAGGGAGCCAGTGTAGTTGTTGTAAGACAGGGGTGATGTGCTCTGTCCTTGGAGTGCCTGTAATGATGTGTGCTGTGGTGTTTTGCACCATCTGTAGTGGGTGTAGTGTCTGCTGAGGGAGGCCTTGGTATAATGAGTTTCCATAGTCAAGCAGTGGTGTGATGAGTGCTTGGCACACTGTGCGGAAGTGGTCCTGATGGAGTATCGGTTTGATTTGTCTGATCGTCCTCAAAAGTTGATAGGCCTTGTTTGCGGTTTTGGTGATGTGGGATTTCAGGTTCAGCTCTCTGTCCAATGTGATGCCTAGATACTTAACTTCTTCTTTGACTACTATATGTTTGTCTAAGACGCTGATAGTTTGTGGAGGTATGAAGGTGGGGTTCCTGGTGATGAACATTGCCTCAGTTTTATCATAATTAACCGTTAAATTGTTGGTTATGAGCCAGTCATTCATGTCTTTGAGGCATTTGGTTATTGTTGTGGTATTTAGTGCTAGTAGGTTGATTGGTGCCTATATCATGATGTCGTCAGCATAAATGTGATAGTGTAGTTTATGATGCTTGATGATGTTGCATATGGGCTGGATGTAGATGTTAAAGAGCACTGATGATAGGGCTGAGCCCTGTGGTATTCCTTGCATGACTGGGAATTGCAGTGATTTCTTTTGGTCGCATTTGACTTGTGTTCACCCTTCCAAGTATGATGTGAACCAATTCAGGGTGTTATTACATAGTCCTATCTGTTGTAAGCAATGCAGTATCTTAGTGTGGGACACAGTGTCGAAGGCTGCTGAAATATCCATAAACACTAGCAAGAAGCCATTTTTTATGTTGTCAATGCCTCTTAGGAGATTGTCAAAGAGGGAGGTGAGTACAGTTTCCACTCCGTGTTGGGGCTTGAATCCATGCTGATCGATGTCTAGTGGGGCGTTTATATCAATATGGTCCTGAAGTTGTCTTTGCACTGCCTTTTCTATGATTTTAGCAAGGAATGGTAGGCTGGAGATGGGACAGTATGATTTTGGTTCGGATGGGCTCAGGTTGCTACTTTTGAGTGCTGGTCATATCATTGCATGCTTTAGAGGTTGTGGCATGTATCCTTGTTGGGGTGATTCTTTGACGATTTTTTTGAATGTGATGAGAGAGTTGGCTTTTTGTAGCTTTGAGCCACACCACTGGGCATGGGTCTGACGGTGAAGTTGTTGTGTTTAGTCCAGATATAATGTCTTCTACTTGCTGCTTTGTTGGTATGCTGAAGCTCTCCCATGCTTTTTTTTTATCTTGTAGTTGTTTGTTTGTGGTATATTAGAGCATGTTAGGTTGGTGTTTTTAGACTTTATGTAATCTGCATATTTTTGTGGGTCAAGGTGGTGTGTACTTTGTTGTGTGTTGTCCTTGGTGAGCTTTTGGACAATGCTAAAGAGTTCTCTTGGTCTATTAGTAGATTTCATGATTAGGTTGGTATGGTGGTGCTGTCTACGTTCATTTATTAGATTATTATATTCCAGTTCCTTGGTTCTGTATTGGGTTAGGAGCAATGTTCCCTCTAATTTTCTGTATGCTGTGTGCACATAAAATATCAGCTGTGTGCAGCTTTTGAAGGAAGGTTAAATTTTTGTGCGCCACATAACGACACTCGGAGTTATATACTTTAAAATTTGACTACACGTCAAAATACAGTATGTACACCACATTGATTTTAATCCAATTAAATGAAAATAGACGATTACTAAATGAAGCGGGAAATTTCTAGTAATCACAATCATAACTTTTAAATTTTAAGACGTCTGTGTTGTTTTCTTTCAGAATCAGAGCCGTAATTTTTCTGCGCTCTGTTGTAAAGTACGTGCGCTCGCTCGGCGAGGTGTATGCACGCGCACACGCGCACAGCTTAGAGGGAACAGTGCTTAGGAGGTTGTGTGATTTGTTCCGTCTCCATTTTCTTTCCAGTCTTCTGAGTGTGCGTTTTGCAATTCTGATTTCATTTGAGTACCATGGGGCATTGGATCTCTTGCATGTTTGTGGTTCTGTGCTCGCTGGGGCAGATGCTGCGTTAGATATAGTGTTCCATTTTTCTATGTTTAGGTCAAGGGTGTCGTATTCCTGTTGAAATTGTGGGGTGATTTCGTTTATGAATGAGTCTTTGTTGAATGTTTTAAACCATCTGGTTGCTCTTTCATCTTCGTTGCATTGGGTGGGGTTATTCAGGGTCATGGTGAATTCAATCACATGGTGGTCTGACCAAGGGACTCGCGTGATTGTTGGTTTTGTGATCTTGTTCTGCTCCACTCATTGTACTGACATAACGACCATGTCCGGGGTTGTACCATGCTGGTGCATTGGGGCGGTGATTGTCTGGCAATATTTTAATGACTCCATGGCTTTTAAGAACGTTGTGGTCTCTCTGGTGGGTGCGGATGTTAGGTTGTAGTCTCCTAGTGCCACGAGGGGTTTGTATCTTCTGCTATGTGCACATATTGTTTCGATTAGTGTATAGAGGTGTTCAGTTGTGGTTCCAGGTGGTCTGTATGTGAGGGCGATGCTTAGGTACTTGTTGGCTGTAGTGAGTGTGTTGGATTCACTTGTGTTAGTGGTGGCGATTGTTTTGAATCTGTATTCCTTTCTAGTAAGTATTAGTACTCCTCCTCCTCTCTTTTGTTCTCTGATGCAGTTAAACGCCGAGTATCCTGTTGGAGTTACTTGGTTTAAATATGACTTGGTCTGAATTGTCTAGCCAGGTCTCGGTGATGCATATTATATCCAGCTTCTTGTCATGGATGAGGTCAAGGATAGTATTTAGTTTGTTCCTGATGGATCTGGCATTTAGTAGGGCACACCTGATTTTTGCGGTTATGATTGGGTTGGTGTGTTTATTATTTGAATGATGAGCAGGTGTTATATGTGTGGCATTGTGTGGTTTGTGAGCTGTATGTTTAGGTTGCTGGCGTTCTTTGGATAGGTGTGATGATGTGCATTTGGGTTGGGTGGTATGTAGGTTGATCAAAGGGATTTGCTCGTTGGGTTTGATGCCCTGTGTGTAGGGAACGAACATGTGGAGGAGTGTGAGGTAGGCCATGAGGTAGTTGATAGTGGAGTGCATTTTGTAATTTGTATTTTGTATTTTACTGACCTGGGATTAAGTTTGTGGTTTACTGACCTGGGCTCAACTTGAGTTGTGGCCTATAGGTGGTGGGTGTTTGGCCCTTTTCTTGTTTCTGTGTACTTGTTTGTTCTTTTCTGCAGTTTCTTCTTTTCTGCAGTTCTGCTTTGGTAGTGGTGTCTTTAATCTGTATGTTGTATTTGTTGTGGTTTGTTAGCAGGTGATCAATGGGGTAGTACTGGAGTTAATAGGTTATGCAGTGTGAGTTATTTTACAATGCAAATAATGGGTAGTCTGTTCTATGCAGGTAATGGGAAGCAAGTTCTATGCAAAAAGTAGGAAGCAAACGGGCAATGGGAGGCAAGTTCTATGCATACAATGGGAGGCAAGTTCTATACAGGCAATGAGAGGCAAGTTCTATGCATACAATGGGAGGCACGTTCTATGCAAACAATGGGAAGCAAGTTCTATACAGGCAATGGGAGGCAAGTTCTATGCATACAATGGGAGGCAAGTTCTATGCAAACAATGGGAAGCAAGTTCTATACAGGCAATGGGAAGCATGTTCTATGCAAACATTGGGTAGCAATTTCTATGCAGGTTATGGGAAGCAAGTTCTATGCAATTAATGGGTAGCAAGTTCTGAGCAAGCAATGGAAGCAAGTTCTATGCAAGCAATAAGAGTCAGCAATGGAGCAAGTTCTATGCAAGCAATAGGAGTCAGGTTCTATGTCAGTAGTTGATAGCAAGTCCGCCAGGAATGAGAAACAAGCGCAAAGTAGAGTTACTTGTAATAAGTATAGTGATCGAGAGTTGGTCGGGGTCAGGATGCGAGTTGTGGAGTTACATTCGTGTTTGCTCTGTATCTTGTTGTTTTCATTGGCTTGCTATAGCTGGTTTGATGGATCGCACTGTGGAGCCCCCGGGCCCACGCCTCAGGCGCGGGCGTGCCCGACAGCGCCCTCGATTTAAAGGACCGATCACCCTTTCAATGGAAATAAGAACTCCAATGCAGGATAGGATAGATGAGACAAGACAAGGCAAAAGAGAAGTAACTGTATAACAGAAACCGCTCTACTATCGAGTTAGCATCAACACAATTTGTCCCTTCCTTTCTGATCACGCTACTAAAACTCTCATCCTCTCCCTAGTCACCTCCCGTCTAGATTATTGCAGCCTCCTCCTTACTGGTCTCCCTCTAAGTTATCTCACTCCCCTTCAATCTGTTCAGAATTCCGCTGCATGGCTAATCTTCTGCCAGCCCCGTTATACTCATATAACTCTTCTTCTCATTTCATTGGCTCCCCTTCCATTTCTGTATCCAGTTCAAACGTCTCTTTCCAACCTACAAATCACTACCTTTCCTCTCTCCTCTCTCTACATTCCTCCTCGTGAACTCTGCTCTTCTACTGGCTTGCTTCTCTCAATGCCCTTTTCTTCCTCTACCAACTCCAACTCCTTTCACCGTGCTGCTCCATATGCCTGGAATAAACTACCTGAGTCTGTACATCAGGCTCCATCTCTGTCCCTTTTCAAATCCATGCTAAAGGCTCACCTCTTTGAGGCTGATTTAGTTCCTGATCCCTTCCTTTCCTTATTTGTACCTTATTCTCAGCTATTGTATTGTCTGTCTTGAGTAGATTATAAACTGTGACAAGCAGGGACTGTCTTTTATATGTGTCTGTACAGCATTGTGTACGCCTTGTAGCACTATATAAATGATGAATAGTAAGAACATAAGATATGCCATACTGGGTCAGACCAAGGTCCATCAAGCCCAGTATCCTGTTTCCAACAGTGGCCAATCTAGGTCATACTGTCACGGAGACCCTGAGTAGAGCTTCTGTGGACCCAATAGGCCAATGCCTAGGGTATTGTGGTTTTAATAAACTGCTTCTCTCCTTTAAACAGAGTCAGTCAGTCAAGTGATTAAAGCAAAAATTAGGGTTTTATTCCCTTTCCCGGACAGAAAACATTCTTTGCAAAAGCACACAGGACAAAAACAGCAACTGAACGAAAATAGCTAGAACACCTCTTCTTCTTTCCTTGTTCACGTCACAAGGTCACATTGGCTGAAGTTAACACAAAGAGGTTATGTCATCTGATAGACAAATCGTGCAGTCCATTGGCTCAGGGTCTGTACAACTGTTAACACTCTCCCACTGCATTAAGCCTGGACCACTCCCAATATTCTCCATATCACATTCCTTACATGTGCTGGAGCATGGCTTATTCTCTTGTGGCTGATAAACCCCTTTTCTTCCAAGGTACTTATCAAAGTCAGGCTTATAGAAACCTAGTACAGATAATGTCTCTTTCTGGTTTGCCTCTCTTGGCTCCCTTAGTAGGAAGTCTGAGTATCTTTCTGAGTTAAAACCCTGCTCAGGGCTGTGCCCATTAAAACTTCCAGCCTCTTCTCTATAAAAATAAGGCTTCAAGCTTGTTACCTTACTGCAGGCTTTGAAGTCAGCATTGGGCTTTCTTTCCCCTGGCCCAGTTCCTCCAGCTTGAGCTAGGTTCCTCCGTGGCTCATGCAATTTATTTTTTTTTATTTATTTATTTACATTTCTTCTATACCGCACTATTTGTGATCAGCGCGGTTTACATAGAACAAACAGTGTCCGACAATAAACAAGAGTCAGGTCATTACAAAGAACAGAAGCAATTAACTTGGATAACAGGGGAAACTATCTACATGTGCAGAAATTTGAATAGATAACTATGTACATGTGAGATGGAGTTATTGTGCGTAGATCATTTATGGTGGTTGGGGTTCAGTGGAGTCTGTGAGGTATTCAATAAAGAGGAAGTGTTTTAAGGCCTTCCTGAACTGGCTCAGGTTGGGGATGGCTCTGATGTTTGGTGGTAGGGAGTTCCAGAGGCTTGGGGCGCTTAGACTAAAGGCTCTGTTTGATGTTGCTTTGGAGCATTTTGTCATGTCTCTCGGTATTGCTAGCATGTTGGCTACTGAGGTTCTTCTTAGCCTGGTGGTAGTGGGTGGTTGAATGAGGTCACATAGTGAAGAAGAGGAGAGCCCCTTGATGGCCTTGAATGTCATCACTAAGGTCTTGAAGATAATCCTAGCTGGAATGGGGAGCCAGTGTAGCTGCTTCAGGAGGGGTGTGATGTGTTCTCTCCTTGGTACTCCGAAAAGGATTCGCGCTGCACTGTTCATGGCGAGTTGTAAGGGATGTAGGGTTGCTTGAGGTAGTCCTTGTAAGATGGCGTTTGCATAATCGAAATGAGGGATGATGAGGGCTTGATATACGGTGCGGAAGTCGCTTGGATCGAGTAGGGGGCGTATGTGTCTGAGGGATCTGATCTTGAAGTAGATAGCTCTTACTGTTTTAGCTATGTGCTGCTTCATATTGAGGTTCTGATCCAGTGTAACTCCGAGGTACCGTATGGCTGATTTTACTTGCAACTTGGCGTTGTCCACTGTCAGGTGGCTAGGTGGTGTGAAATCAGGATTTCTGGATATAAACAGGACCTCCGTTTTTTTATGTTGGATGCGTAGATTTTGGGAGAGGAGCCATTCGGATATTGCGTTGAAACAATTAGTTAGTGGGGTGAGGTCTGGGTAGGTCAGGGATATTGGTAGGTACAGTAGGACGTCATCTGCGTATATCATGCAGCTCACGTTGAACGATCTAATGATGTTACAAATGGGTTGGATGTAGATGTTGAACATAAGTGATGATAGGGATGAACCTTGAGGGACTCCTTGACTTTGTAGGAATGGCTCGGATGTTGTTCCATTTGCTCGGACTTGTTGCCATCTTCCAGACAGGTAAGACCTGCACCACTCCAAAGCTGTTCCGGTGATGCCTTTTTCTCTTAGCCGACTCAGGAGAATCTCGTGGCAGACTGAGTCGAAGGCTGCCGCTATATCTAAAAAGATGAGCGCGAAACCTGAGCGTGAGTTGTCAATGCCTGAGATTATGGTGTTGAAAAGAGTGGAGAGTAGTGTTTCCACTCCGTGTGATTCTCTGAATCCGTGTTGTGATGAATCTAGGGGTGCATTGGTGTCCACATGATCTTGTAGCTGCCTGTAGACTATCTTTTCAATGATTTTAGCGAGCATCGGGATGCTGGATATGGGTCTGTAGAACTCGACCTTTTGAGGGTCTAATTTGGTGTCCTTAAGTAGAGGTCTGACGGAGGTCTGTTTGAGCGTGGATGGGAAAGACCCGGTGTTAAAAGATAGTTCTATCATTTTAGATAAGATAGGTGCAAGGTCGGATCGCAGATCTTTTATCCAGAATGCTGGACATGGGTCTGAGAAAGCAGTGGAAGTATTTAGGGTAGCGATGGTTTCTTCAATAGTTTTCTTAGATGGTGTGGTAAAGGTAGTTAGATACGATGAGCATACTTGAGAATCAAAGGGGTCCGGTATCGTCAATTTGTCGGTCTTGCATAGTTTCGATTGCATGAAGGTGGCATAGTCCTGCGGGTCTATAGTTCCTGGGTGCTCCGGGGTCGGTTCCTTGGCAAGAGTTTTGACCAGGTTGAAGAGGTCGTGTGGCTTGTTCAATGAACGTTTCAGGGTGTCTGTGTGATGTTCCAGGAGAGACACTGCCCCACAATCCCTCAGAGACACTGCCCCACTTCCTGCTCGTGTGGGAATCCTCCCTAGGACTGTCGTTCCAGAGACCAGCTGCTCTACTGCTCCCTTGGTCTCTCCTGGAACTTCCTCTGAGAGCTTTGGGTCCTCCCAGACCTCCAAGACCTCTCCTGGAACTGGAACTTCCTCTGGGAACTTCTCCTGGTTTCCCCAGTTCTCTCAGCTCTGCTGTGCTCTCCCCCTTCACTTGCTGACTGACCACGTTTAAATGTTTGCCAGCGTGCTTCCCTTTCTGACCCCACCCTCTCTCTCCCTGCTGTTGCCCTGGAGACTGGGTGTGGCTTCAGGCTAGCCTTGCAAGTGTGTGTTTCAGTATTACTTTCATTTTGGGACCTGTGCTTAGGTGAGCCCATCCCCCTCTTAGGAGAAAAACCTTCTTTTTTTTCTCTTTCCCAGGTCTGTGCTGCACCTGCCTCACCACATATCCCCCCCCTTAAGCTATTACAGGCTGGCGACGCAACCCGCGCACAGCCTGTAATCCTAGATAGGACCAGTGAGTTACTGTTCTCTCTTAGAGCTAATTTAACTGTTCGCTCTTGCCATGGGCGCAGTATATTAATATGGTATACTTGCCGCCTCCCTTTCCCGGTCTCCAATGCATAAGTTACAGGACCTACTTGTTTTAAAACTCTGTAAGGCCCTTTCCAGGCATTCTCAAACTTGGAGCTAGCAGCTGCGACCATCACAAGTACCCTATCCCCAACCTTCAAGATACGTGGTCTTGCTCGTCGGTCATGATAAGACTTTTTACGGGACTGACTCGCTTTCAAGTTCCCCTCCGCCGCTGTAGCCATCCGCTGCAAGCGCCCTTTCAAATCTGTCAGGAACTTGGGTACCTCCTGCTCGTCCTCAGTGGATGCTATCCACTGTTCTCTCAATATATCTAGTAATCCCCGTGGGGCATGTCCATACATGAGTTCGTATGGGGAAGCGCCTGTAGAGGTCTGCTTTCTCTCCCTACATGCGTATAGCACGAATGGGAGCATGGTATCCCATTCCCCCATGTTACCTTCAAGGGTTCTCCTCAACATGCTCTTTAAAGTCTGGTTGAACCTTTCTACCAGGCCATTGGTTTGTGGATGATACGCCGCCGTGCAAACTTGAAGGATACCAAAGGCATCCCATAGCTGAGCAAGGTATCGGGACATGAAGTTGCTCCCCCTATCCGTTAAAACCTCCCGAGGGAACCCCACTTCACAAAATACCTTTACCAATTCCATAGCTATGATACGTGCGGACATATTCCGCAAGGGGACTGCCCAAGGAAATCTAGTGGCGTGGTCCATTATGACCAATATGTATCGGTAGCCCCTTGGTGTTTTTAACAAGGGTCCCACTATATCAAATGCCAACCTGTATACGGGTTTGGTTATAACTGGCATCGGGATCAAAGGCACCTACGGCGGATGATTCGCCGTGACCCTCTGACAGGACGGGCAAGATGCGCAAAATCTTGACGTCTCTCTAAAAACACCGGGCCAATAAAACCTAGCTAGTACCTGATCCAATGTGCCTTGTACGCCTTTATGTCCCCCCACTGGGTGATCATGAGCCAATCTTAAGATTATGTTTCTAAAGGAGTGAGGTATCACTAACTGTTTTCTTGTATCACCTGTTCTTGGGTCCGAACTCTCCCTATATAGTATGTTATCCACCAAGAGAAATCTTGGCAGGGTCTCAGATCCTTTCTTGGCATATTCAAACGCTCAAACCAAAGCAGGATCTGCTATCTGTTCCCTAGGAAATGAGGGAAAATTTTCCTTTAACTCTGCAGGAACCCAGGGCAATTCCTGTCCAGCTATCAAGTCAGCCCTATTCTTTGCCCTGGTTTGCCTTTCCCTCCTCTTTTCGGCCTTTCCCTTCCTGGGAATGTCTTTCGGGGGAGTAATCAATTCCTCATGAAAGGATGTCCCTGGTATAGGGTATTCCTGAGGGTCATTTTCCTTTTCTGAAGGCTTAAAGCCGGTGCGGGTAGTTATCATACCTGCCTTGCCTTCTTCTAGCCTGGGGTCAGCAACCTTTCCTACCTTGGGTAAGGCTTTCTCCCTGGCTAAGTTCTCTTCCTGAGAAAAGGTAGCTGGTTGACTTGTTTTGCCCTGCAACTCCTCAGCTAAGCCTTTCCTGAATTGAGGCCAGTCGCGGCCTAGGACTATGTCATGTGGAAGTCTCGGTACTATAGCCACTTTTATCTGCTTTTTCATACCTAATCCTTTTATTTAAACGGGATGTATGGGATAGGTAGAGGCGGCTCCATGGATACAGCGAATCTTAATATGATTTCCAGAGGACTCTTGTGAGGGTTTATCTTTTGCCTCAATTTTCCTCCACAGCCTCTGAGATATCATGGATTGGTCTGCACCTGAGTCCAATAATGCCTCAGTTGGGATCCCTTCCACTTCCACTGTTAACAGGAACCCTTCTCCTGCATCTCTATGGTAGGTAATTACAAAAGCTTTCTTAGCTTTACAGTCCCTTTTAAGATGACCCAACTCTCCACACCTAAAACATTTTCTCTGTGCATCAAATCTTTTATCCAAAGTCATACTTTCTTTCCCAAAGTTTGCAAGCTTTGCCTTCCTTTCTAGTAACTCCACATTTGCACTCTTAAACACACCCTCTTTCTCAGGGCTCAACCTGTTAGCCTCTAGAAAGCGGTCAGCCAGTGCAATGGCTTCCTGAGTGTTTTTGCAATCCTGGAGTACTAGGAAAGTTTGCACATTGCGGGGTACAGCTTCCATAAACTGTTCTAGAATCACAGTGTCTAATATGGATTCTAAATCCTTAGTCTCCGGCGTAAGCCATTTATAAACTATGCTCTTCACTCTATAATAGAGAGCTTGAGGTGTCTCACCTAACTTCAATTTACAGGAACGTAAAAGCCTGCGATAGACCGTGGGGTTTAATCCCATCCGATCCTTGATAGCTCACTTTACTTCCTTATAATCTGTGACTAAACTGGCAGGCATGGCCCTATAGGCTGCCAAAGCTTTGCCTGTGAGAGACGTTGGCCGAGGGTTTTAACATGGTATCCACAATGACGCCTAAATCTTTTTTCTGGGTGGTGGTTCCTAATGTGGAACCTTGCATCGTGTAACCATAGTTTGGGTTGTTCTTCCCTAGGTGCTGTGATGAGGAAGCTCCTCAAGAAGCAATGGAGATAGCTGAAAATCCTGTGGAGAAACGTAGTACTGCACTGAGAAGCAGGATTTTCACTTCAAAAGGGAAAAAACACTCAGCTGATCTAAAACCACACCTCACCTTAGGGGAGGAGAAAGGTCTGGTCACTGATTGGGCACGCCCAAGCAGGAGGCGGGCAGTGCAGTGTAGTGAGAGCTTGTTAAATATGCAAGCAGTTAGAACACAGTCAGAATTAGCTGAATTAGGAGAATCAGAAGACCTAGAAGAATTAGGAGAACCTGGAGAGTTACTGGGAGACTCAGAAGCACAGAGAGACTCCAAAGGACGGAGAGACTCAGAAGCACAGAGAGACCTGGAACTACAGGAAGAGCTACCTGAGAACCAAGCAGGACCTTTGAGCAGCAATCAGTGGTCTAAGGATCCACCCTGGAGACACTCTCATTATAAGGTACATCCTGGGGTTAAAGGAGCTAGTAGGTTTGATACCTGGACCAAAGAGAGCTGGAAACACAGCACTAAAACTCAAAGCAACAACGGACAGAAGTACGGAGGAATTGTTCAGCCTCATATTCACTTGCAAAGCACAAGGACTAATGATAAGCCAGCTGGAGCACAAATCCTGAAAGCCAGTAGAAGGAAAAGTGCTAATGCTTATTCAGAGGACTTGAGCCAAGGTAAAGCTGACATTTCTTATTATGATTGCTTGTTCAGAAAGTCTCCAGAACGTGTTAAACTTCTAAAGACAAACCCAACACTTGCTCTTAAGGATAAGTGGGGGAGGGGTTTTACCCACACAGAGAACTGTTGCTTTGATAAGAACAGCATAGCTAATTACCAGGAACTAGGAGCATTAAACAAACGTTTGCCTGAAGAGGAAGAAAGACATCAGCTTGGGGAAGAGCATAAGCAGGCTGAATTACTTCTGGCACAGTTTAAGGAGTTCTTAGAGCAAAAGGCAGCATCTGCTATTAATCCTATACAGCATGCCAATAGCTGTGAGGAAGAAATGCAATTAGATAATTGTTTGCCTTCAACAGAACAGGACCTAGCTATGGATTGCTCTACATGTATTATTGAAGATAGCCATGATAAAGAGCTTTGAAACTATATGAAAAGAATATAGTAGAAGGATTACTTTACTTGTTTCTCTTGTGAAAAGCTTATGAAGGTAATAAGTGTAATCACATGCTGGAGCTGAGAAGCCGTGCCGTTGAAAGGACATTGCTTTCTGTTTATTGAAGAGTCACATGATTGCCTAAATGTGAGTCTGAGAAGGAACTGTGAATAAGCTGAATGAAAACTACCTCAGCACTGCAACTTCTTTTTTTTTTTAAATTCTTTATTTTCGTTTTATAACAACAAAGGAAAAGGAAGACATACAGCTAAAAGACAGATACATAAAGTGTAATACATACACCAAAGTAAACCCCTGCCACCCCCCTCCCCCCTGCTTCTTCTCTAGAAAACTAATCATTCCCGAAGCGGGCGTGTACTTACATTATTGTGTTACAAAACCTAACGGTGATCTGAAACATGATGAGTGCACATTATACAGGCATGCTGGAACAATGAGCAGATTGTACACAATCATTAAGCATCTGCCATTTAGACAAGCGAGAGTGAGCGTGGGCATGGGGAATAGCTCTCCGAGGTATCTGCTCATATTTACTATATAAGCAGACGAGGTTCCACCATTCATTGACAGTAAGTCGAGAGCTATCCTTCCAATTCCTCGTGATTAAGCATATGGCTATACCCAGCATGAAATCAAGGAGAAAGCGACCCTTCTTAGGAAGAGAGGGGACCGAGGCCTGCGCAACCTGAGCAATGGTAGCAAAAAAGGCAGGGTCATCCACATTAGGAGCGTAAAGGCATATACATGTAACTTCAAGGCTACCTATCTTGAGGTGAACTCTGGACCATCTACCTTCTGTATCTGAGCTAGTCGCAATAATAGTAGCATGCAAAGATTTCCTAACCAGTATGGCAACCCCACATTTCTTAGAGACGGCTGGGGAATAGGCGGCCACCATGTAAGGTTTAATATTGAGTTTAAGAGTTTCCTTCGAATTTAAATGCGTTTCTTGGAGAAAAATCAGATCCGCAGCTTCCTGACTTAGGTAACTTAGGATTTTCTTCCGTTTTATCGGATTATTGATTCCTTTTACGTTCAATGAGAAAATCTTACATGGTGCCATCAATCGGTAATAGACATTTTAGGTAAGGGCGCTTGAAAACATACAACATAATCAGAATCTGTGCAACAATGACATAATCACCGAGTATGCTGGCTAATACACCCCATATTGAAAAGTATGTACCAAAGTATCTTAGAGAAGAAGCAAAACCCCCAAAGAATATGGCGACCATATGTCTGCGGGAGGAGGCCCTAGAGAGGAAATAGAAAGACATGAAAAAGAAGAAAAGAAACACCAGAGTCCATAATTAACACTGTCTCTGATACTCATCGAGGCTACTGTGGGTAGATGGAGTCGGGTCACAGATATCATCAAAAGTAAGGCAAACAAACTGCCCTCGCCAGACTCTTTGCTGGACTGCGGCAGATCCAATATGGCAGGTACAGCGGATATGAGAATACTTGCAGGAATATTCTGGAAGTCAGCGCATCAAGTCGGCTTCTTTGGAATCCAAAAACTCCGCTAGTAGATCAGGGTCCTCAAATGTTCTTGTCTGATTGTGAAGCGTGACTCGGAGCTTGGCCGGGTACATCAGGCCATAGCGTGCTTGTAGTTGTTGAAGCCTCGGCCGGAATTCCAGAAAGCGCTTTCGGCGGTCGACCGTGGGTTTAGCCAAGTCGGGATAGAAGGAGATCTTGTGGCTCTCAAACTCCATATGGCCCTTTGCCCGAGAGGCACTTAAAATTTGCTCCACGTGTTGATATCTCAAAAGTCGAAAAATGATAGGCCGCGGGGTCTTCCTGTTGAGCGTTATGCTTGTGGGTACACGATGAGCGCGATCGATCTCCAAATCTTTGGTAAAGGTGATTTGGAGCAGGGAAGGGAGGATGTTGCATAAAAACTCTTTCATGTCTCCCGATTCCGCTCCCTCCGGTATGCCCACGAGTCGTATGTTGTTGCGGCGCGCTCTATTATTGCCATCTTCCACTTCTTTCTGCAAGGCCCGCACCTGGCGTTCAACTTTGTCGAGTTTGGACAACCGGGCCGCATGGGAGTCCAATATGCTCTCCATTTTGTCCTGACGCGAAGAAAGCCCTTCTAGCTTGCTTTGCAGCACACCGAGATCTTCCCGCAGCGCTCGGAGTGCTTCACCGTTTGACTGCACGAGGTTTTTGACCCCTCTAATCTCTGCGAGGATTTCCTGCTGCATTTCGGGGCCCTCGCGCAAGGCCAGCCCCTTCTGCGGAGACAGGGGTTCAGTTTTGGAACGTTTGCCGTGAGAAGCCGCTGGAGATCCAAATTCCAGGCGCGTGGGTTTGGTCCCCGCCATCTCACCAATGTGCCCCGGCAAGATCAGAGTAGAAGTTCCAAGTATGTACGGTGTTAATTCAGGATTCTGAGTAGGCCTCTCGGGAGCCTCAGCCGTTATGCGACCATCCCGCTGGACATCAGGCTCCGCCCCCTCAGCACTGCAACTTCTGTATATTTGGTTTTCCCATCTTTTGTTGAATGTGCATTATTCTTCTTTTGCGTCTGAAAGCACTGAGCTTCAATGCGTTGGAAATAAACCCTCTTAATAGAAATTTTCTTTGCCTGCCTTTGTCTGCTTGAGCTACAACTACAACCTCAATCCTTCAGGAGGCCCAGTAACTACATTTCCCAGAATCCCTGGGGGTCAAATGTTAGTGCTCTACCCCGGAAGGGCATCAAAGGCCCCTCCTACCTGGAAACCCTCAAGGCCCAGGTAGTAAGTGTGGTGATGCGGGTGCAGCACAGCCCTGTGAAAGTGAAAAAAAAAAAAGTTTTTTTCCACAAGTGGGGGATGGGCTCACCTAAGCATAGGTCCCAAAGAGAAAGTGAAACTAAAACACACACTTGCAGAGCTAGCCTGAAGCCACACCCAGTCTCCAGAGCAGCTGCAGGGAGAGAGAGGGTGGGGCCAGAGAAGGAAGCAGGCTACAGAGCATTTAAACTGCGTCACTCAGCAAGTGGGGGAGAGCAGGAAGAAAGCCACGAGGAGAGGCAGAGAGTCCAGAGAGAGACGGACAGAGGCAGAGGAAAGCAGAGAGTCCAGAGAAGCCAGGAGAGGAGACAGCACTGCAGGGCTGTGAGACCTGGTGATTCTAAAGGGACCAGCCATAACTGCCAAGGCAAGTGGCAGGGCCAGAGGCAAGAAAGGAGCTGGGGAAAGATTCAGAACTACATTTCTGACTCTGAAGACAGCAGCTCAAGCTCTGAGTCCATAACCAAACAATACAGAAAGCCTTGGAGAGGAAGGGTTTCTGCAAACCAGGTAAACCAAACATTTCCTGAAATTGATTCAGTAAGGGGAAGAAGGGCAAGAGGTTCTGACCCAGTTCCAAAGGGGAGAAGGAATCTCAAGTAGGAAAAGCTTTTTAAACTTTTAAAGAAAGTACAGCTAGACGTTCCAGAACGTGTCCCAAGCTCTGAACCTTACAGCACAGAGGAGGAGATGGAAATTGGGTCTTATCAAGATAATCCAGTGTCCTCTGATGAATCTATGGAATGTGATTTTTGTACAAGCAATGCTTAGAAGTTTTATTGAAGGCTATTTTTGTACAAGCAATGCTTAGAAGTTTTATTGAAGGCTGTGTGAAAATATAAGAAGTGCTGGTGCTAAGTAAAGCCATTGAGAAGGGCAGATAAAAAGGTGGAAAAACCTCATGCTTTAAAAGCAGCCATTTTTACTAATGCTGGAGCTGTGTTAAAATGCTGTTTGTTTCTAAGCTAAGAGGCAGCACATAATCACACGCTGGTTTGTAGCAGCTGCAAGAAGCTGAGAAGATTGCTGGACTGTGCATGTAACAGAGTTTAAAGTGTTTTGCTTAAGTGAAGAAGAAGTTAAGTTAAAAAACAAAGAGTGAAGAAACTGCTTTGCTAGAGCAGTTGAATGTCTCTTTTGAAATTTTTTTGTTGGAGAAATTATCCTTCTTTCTGTTTGCTGTTTTGGGAACCTTTATCAAGGCCTGTTGCCATTTTGACGCTGCAAAGTAAAATAAAAAAATTTATAACAAATTTTCCTGTGTCAGCCTCATCCACTCGGACTGCTTTAATAAGCCCACAACTACACTATAAGGGCCTCAGCTACTATGTTGAAGCATAGAATTAAGTGTGATGACCGGTCGCCCCCACTAGGCAGCCGTCTAGGAGGGACCACGGCGCCACAGGTGGCGTAGTTGGCAGTATTTCTTTTCGTGTGGGTCATGTTTGGCACGCCAGAAAGGAGATCCTGACCTCAGAAGGAGGAGAGAACCCCCAGGAGCAGCAGTTGTCAACACGCCCGGTCTGCGGAGCAGAGGAAAATCCGGAGTGTGTCACAGGGTAGACCTAGGGCAGCCCGAGAAAATGGAGATCAGCACGAATGATCGGAGAAAAAATGACAGGGTAAACAAAGTAATGGCAGATGGTTGCTATAGACAACCCAGGCACACGTGCACAAGACCCATGCAGACACACCCAGGTAGCAAAGAAAGGGAATTCACTTTGCCTAATAGGGATCAGCTGGGTGGAGGTGGAGTCAGGAGACACGAGGATAAAATAGGCTCTCAAACAGTTAGAAAGAGAGAGGAGTTGGAGCAACAAAGGTCACAATCAGCGAGACTGCGGCAAACACAGTTGAAGCCGTGGAGAGCATGGAGTTGGTCTGAAAGAGAGAATGAGAGTGAGAGTGAAATATTGGAGCAACGAGGGAGCCAGCGTGAAGGTCTGAGAGAGTCCAGAGACCGGTATGAAACAGTGGGAAGTCAGCAGCCTGATAGCGCATATGTGCATGAAAGAGAAGAGAAACGTGGGAAGACTGCAATAGCAGGTACCGGTCCAGGGAATGAAAGTAAAGGCTATTTGCTATCTGAGAGGGTAAAACCCTGGAGTCCTAGAAATAGCCGCACAAACACAAGCTATATAGAGGCTGAGAATAACTTTTCCCCTAGTTACAGAAAACCTAGGAGAAGAGAGTTTTACCTACCAGAAGAAACTGAAGATTTCCCCAGTCATTGTGAGCTCCCAGCTTCTGGCAAAGTTCCGTCAGAAACTTTGCAATCCAGGTCAGCTGAGTTAAGAAAGCTAGACTTGAACAGGCACAGAACCTGCCGTAATTATCCTAATAACAAAGCAAACAGAGATTTGAGCTATCTACTAGGATACCAGCAGGGGCAGAGCTTTGAAAAGCTCAACTCAAAGTCATATGGTAATTCCCAGGGAGGCATTAGCTCAGATACAGAGAGGAACTTCCTGTTTGACGAAGTAACCCAGCCATACTCTCATTCAACAGCTGATGTTAAGAATGTAAATGCCGACGAGCCGGAATTAATGGAATATGAAAATTCAGAGGTATCTGTAATTCCTGAATTAATGGACTGCTCTTTAACTGTGGCTGAACCAGAGTTTTCTCTGAGATAAATATTTAATTGTGACCATAGCTCCAGTGTTGTAAGCTGTATGCTAACTTTCAATCACTCTCCAACAAACAGACGTGAGCTGTATTATTAGCCAGCAAAGGAAAGACTTGTGTGAGACAGCAAGACTGTTTGTTATTTTCTTTGGTTTAAAGTTTGGAAGCTGCAGGAAGCTATTTTTGTTATCCATTTAATTTGTGTTGTAAGCCAAAGTGGGCTCTTGTTTTGTGTTACCCAAAAGAGAAAGAAACCTCAAGGGACGGGGAATAAAGCCCTAAACTTGAACTAAAGTTTGTTCTGTGATTTTGTACAAAAGAAGGCACAACTACCACCCTCGAGGAGCCAAGCAATACCAGTTTCTACCGCTTGGGCTCAGAGGCGGTGACAAGTGGCAGTGGAGCTGGACTCAGGATCCACAGGGTTGACAAAGTGAGACTCTGCACCAGAGCCAGGTAACCCGTAGGCTGGAGGGTTATTGCTGGATAATGCTGGTGTAAGAGGGTGGTTGTAGGGGAGTGATCACCAAGACAGGGGGAACATAAGGAAGTACCGCACTTGGTGTTTGTTCTCTTGTGTTTTCTTCACAGTGATACCGGAGCAATGGAGACTCGTGACATCCTGGACTGGGTTGCTAACCAGTTTGTCAGACAACAGGAGATGTCAGCGCAGAGCCTAGAACAGGCAAAGGCAATATTCCAAGCCCAACAAGCACCACTACTAGAGATGATGTCCAGCTGGCTTGCAGCGCAAGGAAAAAAGGAAGAAGCTGCAAGGACTGTACCAGGTTCAGGGGCAGGTTTCCAGGGGTGGGACTGTCCGGGTACTGGGACTTTCTCGTGTGGACGCCTCACTAGAGACGATGATGTTGATGACTATATTGAGGCATTTGAGAGAATAGCTCTCCTGGCCAGGTGGCCAAAGGAACAGTGGGCACTAAGATTCGCTGCCTCTCTCACGGGCGAAGCTTTAGCGGCCTACAGGGCCATGCCTGCTAGTCTAGTTATGGATTACAATGAAGTAAAGCAAGCTGTTAAGGATCGCTTGGGATTAAACCCCACGGTCTATCGCAGGCTGTTACGTTCTTGTAAATTGAGGTTAGGTGAGACACCTCAAGCACTTTATTACAGAGTAAAAAGCTTAGTGTACAAATGGCTTATGCCAGAGGCTAAGGATTTGGAATCCATATTAGATACTGTAATCTTAGAACAGTTTATGGAATCTGTACCAAGCAATGTGCAAACTTTCCTAGTCTTCCAGGATTGTAAAAACACTCGGGAAGCCATTGCATTGACTGACCGCTTTCTAGAGGCTAATAAATTAAGCCCGGAGAAAGAAGGTGTTTTTAAGAATGAAAAGCTGGAGTCACTAGAAAGGAAGGCCAAGCTTGAAAGCTTTGGGAAAGAGAGTGTGGCTGTGGATAAAGGGTATAGTGCACAGAGGAAATGTTTCATGTGTGGAGAGTTTGGTCATCTTAAAAGAGATTGTAGAGCCAAAAAAGCCTTTGTAATCACCCATCACAGAGATGCAGGAGAAGGGTTCCTGTTAACGGTAGAAGTGGAAGGGATCCCAACTGAGGCATTATTGGACTCAGGCGCAGACCAATCGATGATATCTCAGAGGCTGTGGCAGAAAATAGAGGCGAAAGACAAACCCTCACCACAGACCTCTGGAAATCATATCAGGATTCGCTGTGTCCATGGCGCTGCCTCTACCTATCCCATACATTCTGTGGAAATAGAAGGGTTAGGCATGAAAAAGCAAATAGATGTGGCTATAGTACCCAGGCTTCCACATGACGTAGTCCTAGGCCGTGACTGGCCACAATTCAGAAAAGGTTTAGCTGAGGAGTTGCAGGGAAAAACCAACCAACCAGCTACCTTTTCACAAGAAGATAACTCAGCCAGGGAGAAAGCCTTACCCCAGGTAGGAAAGATTGCTGACCCCAGGCTAGGAGAAAACAAGGCAGGTATGATAACTACCCGCACATGCTTTAAGCCTTTAGAAAAAGGAAGTGACCCTCAGAAAGACCCTATATCAGGGATGTTCTTTCCTGAGAGATTGATTACTCCTTTAAAAGACATCTCTAGGAAAGGGAAGGCCGAAAGGAGGTGGGAAGGTAAAATCAGGACAAAGAATAGGGCTAGCTGGATAGCTAGACAAAAATTGCCCTGGGTTCCTGCTTTGTTAAAGAAACAATTTCCATCATTTCCTAGGGAGCAGATGGCAGATCCTGCTTTAGTCCCGGCGTTTGGATACGCCAGGAAAGGATCTGGGACCCTGCCAAGATTTTTCTTGGTGAATAATCTCCTATACCGGGAAAGTTCAGACCCAAGAACAGGTGGTACAAGAAAGCAGTTAGTGATACCTCACTCCTGTAGGAACATAATCTTAAGATGGGCTCATGATCACCCAGTGAAGGGACATAAAGGCGTACCAGGCACATTGGACCGGGTATTAGCCAGATTTTATTGGCCTGGGGTTTTTAGAGAGACATTAAGATTTTGTGCATCCTGTCCGTCCTGTCAGAGGGTTTCCAAAGGACGCTTGCAGCAAACGGCTACAGCGGTAGAAGGGAACTTGAAAGTGAGTCAGGCCCGTCAGAAGTCTTATCATGACCGACGAGCAAGACCATGTGTCCTGAAGGTAGGGGATAGGGTAGGTGTACTGCTCGCAGACCCTAACTCCAAGTTTGAGAATGCCTGGAAAGGGCCTTACAAAGTTTTAAAACGAGTAGGTCCTGTAACTTACGCATTGGAGACAGGGAAAGGGAGGCAGCAAATATACCATATTAACGTACTACGCCCATGGCAGGTGCGTACTGTAGAAGTAGCTACAAGAAAGAACAGTAACCCACAGGCCCTAGTTGGGATTACAAGCTGTGCGCGGGTTGTGGCGCCAGCCTGTAATAGCTTAAGGGGGGGGGATATGTGGTGATGCGGGTGCAGCACAGCCCTGTGAAAGTGAAAAAAAAGAAGTTTTTTTCCACAAGTGGGGGATGGGCTCACCTAAGCATAGGTCCCAAAGAGAAAGTGAAACTAAAACACACACTTGCAGAGCTAGCCTGAAGCCACACCCAGTCTCCAGAGCAGCTGCAGGGAGAGAGAGGGTGGGGCCAGAGAAGGAAGCAGGCTACAGAGCATTTAAACTGTGTCACTCAGCAAGTGGGGGAGAGCAGGAAGAAAGCCACGAGGAGAGGCAGAGAGTCCAGAGAGAGACGGACAGAGGCAGAGGAAAGCAGAGAGTCCAGAGAAGCCAGGAGAGGAGACAGCACTGCAGGGCTGTGAGACCTGGTGATTCTAAAGGGACCAGCCATAACTGCCAAGGCAAGTGGCAGGGCCAGAGGCAAGAAAGGAGCTGGGGAAAGATTCAGAACTACATTTCTGACTCTGAAGACAGCAGCTCAAGCTCTGAGTCCATAACCAAACAATACAGAAAGCCTTGGAGAGGAAGGGTTTCTGCAAGCCAGGTAAACCAAACATTTCCTGAACTTGATTCAGTAAGGGGAAGAAGGGCAAGAGGTTCTGACCCAGTTCCAAAGGGGAGAAGGAATCTCAAGTGGGAAAAGCTTTTTAAACTTTTAAAGAAAGTACAGCTAGACGTTCCAGAACGTGTCCCAAGCCCTGAACCTTACAGCACAGAGGAGGAGATGGAAATTGGGTCTTATCAAGATAATCCAGTGTCCTCTGATGAATCTATGGAATGTGATTTTTGTACAAGCAATGCTTAGAAGTTTTATTGAAGGCTATTTTTGTACAAGCAATGCTTAGAAGTTTTATTGAAGGCTGTGTGAAAATATAAGAAGTGCTGGTGCTAAGTAAAGCCATTGAGAAGGGCAGATAAAAAGGTGGAAAAACCTCATGCTTTAAAAGCAGCCATTTTTACTAATGCTGGAGCTGTGTTAAAATGCTGTTTGTTTCTAAGCTAAGAGGCAGCACATAATCACACGCTGGTTTGTAGCAGCTGGGAGAAGCTGAGAAGATTGCTGGACTGTGCATGTAACAGAGTTTGAAGTGTTTTGCTTAAGTGAAGAAGAAGTTAAGTTAAAAAACAAAGAGTGAAGAAACTGCTTTGCTAGAGCAGTTGATTGTCTCTTGTAAAAAATTTTTGTTGGAGAAATTATCCTTCTTTCTGTTTGCTGTTTTGGGAACCTTTATCAAGGCCTGTTGCCATTTTGACGCTGCAAAGAAAAATAAAAACAATTTATAACAAATTTTCCTGTGTCAGCCTCATCCACTCAGACTGCTTTAATAATAAGCCCACAACTACACTATAAGGGCCTCAGCTACTACGTTGAAGCATAGAATTAAGTGTGATGACCGGTCGCCCCCACTAGGCAGCCGCCTAGGAGGGACCACGGCGCCACATAAGGTGGTGGCAAAAGTGGCGTAGTTGGCAGGATATTGCACAGGCGCAAGAAGTAGCCACATCACAAGCTGCGGAAGCCAACTTCCCGAGGAGCCCAGCTGAGAAGCAGCCGAGCCAGCCGAGGAAGGAGACTGCAGGAGGGCTACAGGATCTCTCATTGGTGATAAGCGTGAAAACCACCTAAGCCAGGTAAAGGGTATCCACCCGGGGTGATTAGGATACCAGGGCAAGGGTGTAGCCTAGTGGTGACTAGTGGAAAAAAAAAAAGTAAACACAGAAAAGACAAGTGTAGTGTTTGGTATCGCACTTGGATCTGTATTTTATGTTTACAGTGTTCCAAGATGGCGGTCGAATTCAAAGACGTGTTCCAATGGATGGCGACACAATTGGAGCGCCAGCGAGACCTTTAGTTGGAGTCGCAAGAGAGAGCGAATGTGAGCTTCCAAGCGCAACAGAAGCCTCTCCTTGAGCTGATGGAGGAATGGGTGAAAGAACAAAAGAAGCCAACTGTAACACCAGTGTCTACATCAGGTTCCGGTCTTACAGACTCTTTACAACCTATTGGTTTGCAGGCAGTAACACTGCTTAATTTTGGCCAGCTTACTGACAGTGATGATGTAGATGACTTTCTGGAAAGCTTTGAGAGGGTCGCTCACCTTAGTGCCTGGCCTAAGGAGCATTGGGCTATCAGTTTAGCAGTATCCCTTACTGGGGAAGCGTTGGCCGCTTACCGTGCCATGCCACCTATGCTTGCAGGAAGCTATGAAGAGCTAAAAAGAGCAGTAAGAGAAAGGTTAGGGCTCACTCCTTTAGTTTATCACAATCGTTTAAGGAATGTGAAACTAAGGCCTAGTGAAACCCCTAAAACTCTATGTCATAGAATTCGCAGTCTAATAGATAAATGGCTAACTCCAGAAGGGAGATCCATAGAGTCTATTTTGGATAGTTTGGTGTTAGAACAGTATATGAATGCTCTACCCAATGGAATCCGCACCTTCCTAATCCTGAAAAACTGTAAAACTCCACAGGAAGCTGTTGCAATCTCTGAAAGGTATATGGAGGCAGAGCTAACTGCCCAGAGAGGTAGCAACACTTCAAAGGAGGCAGTCGCTAGCGGATCAGAAAGGAGATGGAGGATGCAGGACGAGCCTGTAAAAATGTGTATGCCTCTATTGAAAAATCCTGTGAACAAAAAAAGATGCTATAAATGTGGTAAAGAGGGCCATCTTCAAAAGCATTGCTTTGTAAAAACTGCACTGGTAGCAGACAGCTCTAAGAAGAATAGTGAGGGTTTTCTACTTTCTGTAGAGGTGCAGGGAATTACAACCCTGGCATTACTAGATTCAGGAGCTGAGCAGAGCATGCTCTCAAAAGAGCTTTGGCAGCGAATTGAGGCCATGAGAAAGGGAGAAGTAATTCAGCCTGTGAGCTCCGTAAAGATTTGGTGCATTCATGGGGGAACTTCCACATATCCTGTCTATAT
Source organism: Ichthyophis bannanicus (assembly GCA_033557465.1). Taxonomy (NCBI): domain Eukaryota; kingdom Metazoa; phylum Chordata; class Amphibia; order Gymnophiona; family Ichthyophiidae; genus Ichthyophis; species Ichthyophis bannanicus. The sequence continues at coordinate 179,298,759 of CM066041.1, read as the reverse complement.
GCTCCAAGTAAAAGGGTTGGGTGCACATAGAACTATTCCATTAGCGGTTGTACCTGGGCTTCCTCATACCGTGATTCTAGGCAGAGATTGGCCACAGTTCCATAGGGAGATGGAACGGGAATTACAAGTGAAAGGAGCTATGGTCTCCACAAGAGCCCAGTCCACAGCCTTGGAAAGTAATGAAGAAACCTCAGAGGATCCAGGAGGAGATCTCCCCTCACATGAGGCATTGATAACTATCCCAGGAAGTAAAGTTAAAAAAGCAAAGACGGAAAAGCGTAGAGAGAAACAGGCTCGCTCTAGGTACAAGTCAGAAATACAGGCGGGGCTAGGGTTGCCATGGGTACCAGAGGAGCTAATGAATAAGTTTCCTACTTTCCCAAACGAGCAACAAGCAGATCCCGCTCTCACTCAGGCATTCAAGTGGGCTCAGAGTACTAAGAACACATTACCTAGGTTTCTTTTAGCTTCCGGAATTCTCTACAGGGAGAGTAAAGATCCCTTTACGGGAGACAGTAGGAAACAGTTGGTGGTGCCAGCCTCATTTAAAAATATAGTTCTATGGTTGGCACATGACCACCCCGTCGGGGGACAGAAGGGCATTCAGGGGACCCTCGACCAAATCCTAACCCGATTTTATTGGCCGGGTGTTTTTAAAGAGACAGCCAAGTTTTGTGAGGCATGCCCCACTTGCCAAAGGGTTTCAGTGGCTCATCCCAGGGACGTTCCCATGATACCGTCACCTGTGATTAAGGAGCCAATCCATAGGATAGGGGTAGACATTGTGGGACCATAGATTAAAACCCCCCGAGGGATCCGATACATCTTGGTGGTGGTAGACCACGCCACGAGATTCCTGTGGGCCATGCCGCTACGCACCATATCTGCAAAGGTGGTAGCGAATGAACTTATTAAATTATTCTGTGAAGTAGGTTTCCCCAGGGAAGTTCTCACCGATAGGGGGAGTAACTTCATGTCTAAGTACTTAGGTCAAGTGTGGGATGCATTCGGCATTCACCACATTAAGACTGCAGCATATCATCCCCAAACAAATGGTTTAGTTGAGAGACAGAACCAGACCCTCAAGAGAATGCTACGCCGTAGTTTGGAGGGTAAAATGGACAACTGGGACACAATGCTTCCCTTTGTTCTGTACGCATGCAGAGAAAGAAAACAGGCCTCTTTGGGAACAGCACCATATGAACTACTGTACGGCGGCTCCCCTCGCGGCATATTAGACATTTTGAGAGAACAATGGGTGGAACCGGATGTGAGGGAAATAGGGGTGCCTGAGTTCCTAAAAGGTTTAAAGAGACGGCTACGCCACACCTCACAAGTTGCCGAGAACAATTTAAAGCGTAGTCAAATTAAGCAAAAATCCTATTATGATAGGAACACAAAACCACGTCAATTGACTATAGGAGAAAAAGTTATCGTGATGGTGACTGGGCCAGAGTCAAAATTTGAGAGCCACTGGAAAGGCCCTTATAGAATAGTGCAACCGGTAGGTCCAGTTTCATATTTGGTGGAAAATAGGAAAGGTTGCCGGCAAGTTTACCATGTCAACGTTCTAAAACCATGGCATGATAGAATAGCATTAGCCCAGCTAGCCACAATAGCCACTCCTGGACGACAGTCCAAACAGAAGCAAAGTAGCGCAGAACCCATAGATTGCATCGCATGCTGTGCCGTTGAGGCTAGGCCAGTCCGTGATATCTTAAGGGGGGGGGATCTGTGATGAGGAAGCTCCTCAAGAAGCAATGGAGATAGCTGAAAATCCTGTGGAGAAACGTAGTACTGCACTGAGAAGCAGGATTTTCACTTCAAAAGGGAAAAAACACTCAGCTGATCTAAAACCACACCTCACCTTAGGGGAGGAGACAGGTCTGGTCACTGATTGGGCGTGCCCAAGCAGGAGGCGGGCAGTGCAACGTAGTGAGAGCTTATTAAATACGCAAGCAGTTAGAACACAGTCAGAATTAGCTGAATTAGGAGAATCAGAAGACCTAAAAGAATTAGGAGAACCTGGAGAGTTACTGGGAGACTCAGAAGCACAGAGAGACTCCAAAGGACGGAGAGACTCAGAAGCACAGAGAGACCTGGAACTACAGGAAGAGCTACCTGAGAACCAAGCAGGACCTTTGAGCAGTAATCAGTGGTCTAAGGATCCACCCTGGAGACACTCATTATAAGGTACATCCTGGGGTTAAAGGAGCTAGCAGGTTTGATACCTGGACAAAAGAGAGCTGGAAACACAGCACTAAAACTCAAAGCAACAGCGGACAGAAGTACGGAGGAATTGTTCAGCCTCATATTCACTTGCAAAGCACAAGGACTAATGATAAGCCAGCTGGAGCACAAATCCTGAAAGCCAGTAGAAGGAAAAGTGCTAATGCTTATTCAGAGGACTTGAGCCAAGGTAAAGCTGACATTTCTTATTATGATTGCTTGTTCAGAAAGTCTCCAGAACGTGTTAAACTTCTAAAGACAAACCCAACACTTGCTCTTAAGGATAAGTGGGGGAGGGGTTTTACCCACACGGAGAACTGTTGCTTTGATAAGAACAGCATAGCTAATTACCAGGAGCTAGACGCCTTAAACAAACGTTTGCCTGAAGAGGAAGAAAGACATCAGCTTGGGGAAGAGCATAAGCAGGCTGAATTACTTCTGGCACAGTTTAAGGAGTTCTTAGAGCAAAAGGCAGCATCTGCTATTAATCCTATACAGCATGCCAATAGCTGTGAGGAAGAAATGCAATTAGATAATTATTTGCCTTCAACAGAACAGGACCTAGCTATGGATTGCTCTACATGTATTATTGAAGATAGCCATGATAAAGAGCTTTGAAACTATATGAAAAGAATATAGTAGAAGGATTACTTTACCTGTTTCTCTTGTGAAAAGCTTATGAAGGTAATAAGTGTAATCACATGCTGGAGCTGAGAAGCCGTGCCGTTGAAAGGACATTGCTTTCTGTTTATTGAAGAGTCACATGATTGCCTAAATGTGAGTCTGAGAAGGAACTGTGAATAAGCTGAATGAAAGCTGCCTCAGCACTGCAACTTCTGTATATTTGGTTTTCCCATCTTTTGTTGAATGTGCATTATTCTTCTTTTGCATCTGAAAGCACTGAGCTTCAATGCGTTGGAAATAAACCCTCTTAAAAGAAATTTTCTTTGCCTGCCTTTGTCTGCTCGAGCTACAACTACAACCTCAATCCTTCAGGAGGCCCAGTAACTACATTTCCCAGAATCCCTGGGGGTCAAATTTTAGTGCTCTACCCCTGAAGGGCATCAAATGCCCCTCCTACCTGGAAACCCTCAAGGCCCAGGTAGTAAGGTGGTGGCAGTGCATAACCTTGCACTTGTCCACATTAAATTTCATCTGCCATTTTGATGCCCAGTCTTCTAATTTATCAAGATCCTCTTGCAATTATCCACAATGACTTTCAGCATCTTGATGAAGCAGGCTAGTTCTGCACCTGAAAACCCCAAACTCCTCAAATCACTTTGCTATATTGTTTTCTTTAAGTCTTATGCCAAGGTCTTATACTTTCTACCTTTTAGGAGTAAAAGATGTACAGGTTTCACCCTGTTTTAAAAATAAATCTCTTTCCTGAAGCTCAGTCTTCACATGTTTAAGGTTCATGTCTTTTACTTTTTAAGCAGGATGTTTAAGAACACAAGAAATAGTCAAACCAAAGATCCATGAAGTCCAGTATCCTGTTTCCAAAAGTGTCCAGTATAGTTCACAAGTACCTGACAGGAAGCCAAAGAATAGATCCATTTCTTTTCACTGACACCCAGTGATATGCTATAGTTTTCTCATGCCTACTTGGTTAATAAGGGTTTATTGACCTGCAGGTTAATTGTGGGTTAATCCTCTATGGATGGTTGTAATAAGGTCAGGTGGAAGGGTGCTAATCCCCTGCATTGCACAGGCTCTCAGTCTCAGTCAAAAGGTCAAGGGGCTCATTGCTTATGCCCCAAAGGCTGAGAAGTTTGAAAACAGTAGCCTGCATTCATTCCATGAATCCATGTGCTGCTTACAGGGGGTTCTGATGAGAATCACTGGATCAGCACAGCAGTGCTTCTCCCCCCCCCCCCCCTTTAGTGCCATTCACAATGACATGAGTGGCCAAGGAGAAGCTTTCATAAACTTTAAGCACAAATCTCTGCTCAATAATTATTTTCAATCATAATAAAGGCTTGATCTTCAAGATTTCAACCGCGAACTACATTATCAAAAAACACAGGTTCCACAATGCTTGTACTGGGTCAAGCATTGATATCCTGGGTCCCTTCTTAATAATGGTTTATGGACCTTTCCTCCAGGAACTTGTCCAAACCTTTTTTAAACCCAGCTACACTAACAGCCTTTACTACATCCTCCGGTAACAAATTCCAGAGTTTGATTACACGTTGAACAACATCAACTCCCTCAGCCGCGAAGGGAGAGCTTCTCCTCTTGCGGCTCTGTTAATCCTGCCGCAGGGCTGATGGGATTTCCCATCAGCCCCACGGCGGGATTAACAGAGCCGCGAGAGGAGAAGCTCTCCCTTCGCGGCTCTGAAAAGCCCGTGCTTTGGGAGCTGATGCTGAAAGCAGGACTCTGCAGGGCGGGGGGAGCCCACGGGGTGCTCGATTCTGCCGCTGCCACGGCGGCAGCAGCAGCGGCAGCAGCAGCAGCAGCAGCCGGTTTGTGTTTTTTTATCTAGCTAGGCTGATGGGGGGGAGGTTAGGACTGGTAATGGGCTATGGGGGGGCTAAGACTGGAAGTGGGCTGATTGGGGGGGGGGTTTAGGACTGGTAATGGGCTATGGGGGGGCTAAGACTGAAAGTGGGCTGATGGGGGGTTAGGACAGGTAATGGGCTATGCGGGGGGGGGCTAAGACTGGAAGTGTGCTGATGGGGGGTTAGGACTGGTAATGGGCTGATGGGGGGGCTAGGACTGGAAATGGGGTTATGGGGGGTTAGGACTGGAAATGGGCTGATGGGAGGGTTAGGACTGGTAATGGACTGATGGGGGGGCTAAGACTGGAAATGGGCTGATGGGGGGTAGGACTGGAAGTGGGCTGATGGGGGGATTAGGATTGGTAATGGGCTATGGGGTGGCTAAGACTGAAAATGGGGTGATGGGAGTTAGGATTGGAAGTGAGCTGATGGGGGGATTTGGACTGGTAATGGGCTATGGGGGGCTAGGACTGGAAATGGGCTGATGGGGGGCATTAGGACTGGTAATGGGCTATGAGGGGGGGCTAGGACTGGAAATGGGCTGATGGGGGGCATTAGGACTGGAAATGGGCTGATGGGGGGCGTTAGAACTGGTAAAGGGCTATGTGGGGGGCTAGGACTGGAAATGGGCTGAAGGGGGGGGGCTAAGACTGGAAATGGGCTGATGGGGGGGTTAGGACTGGAAGAGGGCTGATGGGGGGTAGGACTGGTAATGGGCTGTGGGGGGGTAAGACTGAAAATGGGGTGATGGGGGGTTAGGACTGGAAGTGGGCTGATGGGGGGCTTAGGACTGGTAATGGGTTGGGGGGCTTAGGACTGGTAATGGGCTATGGGGGGCTAGGACTGGAAATGGGCTGAGTGGAAGGGGGCTTGAAATTGAAATGTGCTGAGTGGAAGGGGGGCTTAAACTGCAAATAGCTGATGGGGAGGGGGCTTGGAATGGAAATGGGCTGTGAGGGGAGGGAGCTAGAACTGGAAATGGGCTGAGTGGGGGGGCTAGGACAGGAAATGGGCTGATGGAGGGGCTAGGATAGGTTTGGAAATGGGCTGTTGGGGTGCTAAGATTGGAAATGGGCTGTAGTGGGGGCTTGAATTGAAATGGACTCATGGAGAAGCTAGAACTGGAAGTAGGCTCATGGGGGGCTTGGATTGGAAATGGGCTGAGTGGAGGGGGCTAGGATTTGACATGGGCTGATGGTGGGGCTAGGAAAGGACTAGAAATGGGCTGATGGGGGGCTGGGATTGGAAATGAGCTGATGGAGGGACTCGGATAGGACTGGAAATGGATGGGGGAGCTAGGACTGGAAATGGGCTGATGTTGGGGCTAGGATAGGATTGGAAATGGGCTGATGGGGGGGCTAGGACTGGAAATGGGCTGATGCGGGGACTAGAAGGGAGCGAATGCTGGATGGGGCTGGAACTAGAAGGGAGCTGAAATTGGGGGAGGATTAGAATGGGATGGAGCTGGGAGAGAGAAATAGAGAGGGAAAAAATATTTTGTGTGGGAGGGAAGACAAATCTACAATTGGCCGGATATTGGGAGAGTAAGTGGGGATTGAGGATGGAGGGGTAAAATTTGAGTGGATGAAATAGGAATGAGGAAAGTGCAAAAGGAGAAAGATTAGTATGTTAAAGCAGATGTAGAGAGAGGATGGAAAATAAACTAGAAGAGAGAAGAAAGGACAAATGGAGAGCAGACGATGGAGAGTTAGCAGAAGATATGAAGAAGCCAGAAGAAAGTAGCTGGAGCAATTGCAACTGAAAAAAAATGCACAAAAGGTAGAAAAATCTCTCTTTATTTTGAATTTATTAACTGGAATATGTCAGCTCTAGGAAATGTGCATCATTAACGTCTGCGCTTTGTTTAGTACAAGAGGAAATTAATTTATAGTTTTATTTCTAAAGTGTTGTACATTCCAAGTTTGGCTTTTGGGGTTCCCAGTTTAATTATTGTCTTCCTGTTTCTGAATTGTGATTCCTTGTTTGGTGATGGTCTATGTTCTGCATGTGTAACTGAGCTGAGGTATTCTGTTTATGTAATTCCTATTTGACATTGCCACTTGTTTTCTTTCCCCAGTATGTCATGTATTGTTATTCTCTGAAATGTATTGGATTAATATTTGCAGTGTTGCCTTTTGATAGGTAGGGTATGGTGCTTTGTGAGTCCTGGTAGTGCTGTTAGGATACGGCGGGTTTGTTATGGGTTCTAAATGGGCAGTGTTTGTAATAGTTCCTAATGTGCCTAGCGGTTGGCACTGGATTATAGTAATGTAGAAATCTTTTAGTCTTTCTTTATCCATACACTCATTAAGAGGCATGTTTACTAAAAGTCAGTGTATGGTAACATTATGCAAATAGTTATGCAAATGAGGCATCTTATGCAAATGAGGCCCCGCACTGAGTCTCCGCACATGGCCCCGCACCTCCCTTGGGCCGCCCCTGCATGCATGATCTACATATTGTAACGTGGAATGTGGGGGGGGGGGGGTGAGCACTCCTATAAAGTGCATGAAAATTTTACAAGCCCTAAAGAGGGGAAAGGCGCAAGTGGCGCTTCTGCAAGAAACACACCTGAATCTGAAGGAGCATGGCAAGCTAAAAAGAGACTGGGTGGGGCAAATGTATGCTGCCTCTTCGGGGCCAGGAAAAGAGGGGTAGCGATTTTAATTAAAAAAGGCATATAGTTGGATGTTTTGAATGAAACGGTGGATCCACAGGGTAGATTCCTATTCATACATGCCAAAGTGCAGGGGGAAGAGATGCTTTTGGGCAATATTTATGCGCTGAATACTTACGACCACCAATTTTTCAAAGATATTTTAAAAACTGTGGGCCTTGTTCCAAAAGTACCTGTTATATTGGCAGGAAACGTTAACTGTCCCCATGATCTGGAAATGGACAGATTGCAGCTGAGGCTACAGGGAGGGTGGAGCAAAAAAGGAGTAGGGTATCTTTGTAAAATAGGGGAGTTGATAGATGTATGGCGAATATTACATGAAGGTGAAAGAGATTACATGCATCTGTCATGAGCACACCAGACATGGTCTCGGATAGATTACATATTGGTCTCAAAAAACTGTTTTGGAAAAGTAATATCTGCGGAGATTGAACCGATGGTAGTCTCCGACCATGCGATGGTTTGGTTGGATTGGAGAGGGAAAAGGGGCTCTAGTACTAAGTGGTCATTCCCGAGACATTTATGGAAAAATGAGGAATTTTGTCAGTATTTGAGGAATCACTGGGAAGACAATGTAAAATGTAATGAAGGCCAAGTAAAGACGGTGGCAGTATTTTGGGAAGCAGGGAAAGCAGTGATGCGAGGACATATTATAGCGTTTGTAGCAAAGGAAAGGAAGAGAGTCAATGAAAACATACTGAAATTGATGCAAGAGCTTCAAGAGCTCAAAAGAACAGTTGTGTGGACATCGGAAAGGCGGGATCTGGCAGAGTACCCACAGCTTACAGGCTGGATATCACAGCATTTAGTCTATACCCCGGAATGTTGTTTGCTTGGGATAGATATAGGGAACTTGTCAGGTGGAGTGAACCAAGGGAAATTGCTGAGTAAGGGTTCTGTGGTGGGCAAACAATGTATATTGCAACACTGGGTATTAGGAGACCCCCCCAGGGGTGGAGGAGTGGGACCGCCTTAGGCTACAGTTAATGGAGATGGAGAAAAAAAAACAGCTAAATTACTAAGGGGGAATAAACTGGAAACCTTTGAAAGAATTTGGGCGGCGGTGCTGCTGGAGAGTGCTTCCTCCCGCTAAGTAGGTTGAGCTACACGTGCTAGGAGTAAAAAGAAGAAGAAGGAGTATAGGACTGGGAGTAATAGGCATAGCTGTTGGAAGCATACTATGAAGTAGCAAAATAGTAAATAGATGGATGGATGGATGGATGGATGATGTGGGGTAAGGGAGGTAAGGGGTATGGGGGAAAGGGGAAGGGGGAGGGAGTCAGTGGAAGGGTGGGAGGAAGTGGGGGAAAGAATGGGGGAAAGAGGAAAGGGGGGGAAGAAGGGAGAGGGGTGTGGGAGCTATAACACAGCATTGGTAGTCTTTAATTTTGCTACATGGTTACGGAGGAATATTGGGACGTGTCATCTTAAAGTCTCACCCTTGGGAAGAGATTTTGGAGAGTTTCGGTAAACTCCTTTGATATAGACCTTGCTATTTGATTATTTTATTACAATTTTGTGAGGGTAAAGCTAAGGAACAAGGTATGTAACATGTTAATTTATTAGTCCTTATACTTTATAGATGGATGTTTAGGTTTGTTTCTTTGTAAATAAAGATAATTGAGCATGAAGGGTGAAAAATAGTAATAACACTAGGATGCTGTGCACGGTACTATAAGACCGGGAATTTGACTAGTTTTGTGAGGCAGCTTAAATAATTGTAAAGTGTTAGGTTGAAATATTTGTAAAGTGTTCGGTTGAGTGTTGTGTTATGTTCGATAAGTTGGATGATGTAATGAAACATTATTATTGGTGATAGCAATAACAATAATAATAATAATAAATGATTTTCCTTAAAATACAATGAACTAGCAGTGGAATACAAATTTGGGGATAATTGAAACTGTAGAAAAAAACAGTGTAAATCTCTACCTCCAGAAGTGAAGATTATGGGGCCCTTTTACTAAAGTGCATTAAGTTTTTGTACTTAACGTGCATTTAGTAGTAAGCGCAAAGACTCCATTGTAACTGTTGGGGGTGTGGCCAGACTCTTACCAAGCAGTTACCGTACAGAGATATACCCTAATACACTGTGCAGTTAACACTGCTGCTGTTAGCATCACTCGTTGGGGGTGTCATTAAGTGCACCCATGTTAACTGCAACATTGACAGCACGTGCTATCCCCACACTAACTGCAATGTGTTCTCTACGCCCACTCTCCATCCCAACCTGCTCATTCACAGGCCCAACGTGCAATGTGCACTTACCGTAGGAATTAGTGCGCAGCACTTGTAAAGTCTCTGCAGTAACAGTTACCACAGCCCTGCACTAACAATCACCGCATACTAAAACACACGTTAACCCCTTAGCACACTTTAGTAAAAGGGCTCCTATGAGAGGGCCAGAGTTATTTCATGCAGAAAAAAGAGATGTGTCATACCTGATTACAAGGGCAATCTATTGAGTATATTGGTTATTATAAAAACATGGACAGTCTGAAAAGGGACCTGCTTATCAGCTGTTAGGTTATCAGAGTTCCTGTTAGGTTGAATTTTATAATGTATTCCTTATCTGCACTGCTCCAGTAGTTTGACTGTATCTGCACAGTGCTTTCACTTAGATTTTTTCCTGCAGTGGAGTTCTGAGATTCAGTGTTTCAATTAACGCAAAGCATGATTGCAGAGAACGGAGACTAAGCTGCCACAGGCAAAAGGCACCGGCTACTTTCTGTTTAGACCATATGCTATTTACATATACACTAATGGAAGAGCCTAGCAAAAAGGGCAGGTGCACATGTAGAATCACTTGCCCTCTCCTTCCAACATTGCACTGCACTATCAGTCAGGCTCACGCTGAATATACATGGGATGTGCTCAGGGCAAACATTTTCTCCTGATTGTTAGATGTCTTTTTTTTCAGTTCATCTCAGCCGTTCATTTTAATAAAAAAAAAATGTAATCCATGCTAATCAAATTAACAGTAGGTTAATCTGCATGAAACTGATTTAGGATACACTAAACCTTTAAGGTGCGCTAATGAATGCCTGTTCCTATGTGTTACAGAGCACATGTACTCCTCTTATGTATATCACACATGGATTTGCATCCGCAGCTATGTTCTGAAGCCTCGTTTTAACTGTATTTACTAAGATTTTTCCCAATTCTGTATCTATGCGAGAAAAGCTTAGTAAATAAGACTCTTAATTATGATTCCTAAGAGTCACTTTTGGACTGGTCACTGAAAGGAGAGCCAAATGTATCAGAGTCAAGCATGAAAGAGAAATAGTTGGGAGCTTGGGGTCACAAAACTTCCAAGATTTCCAGACCAGTCATTCCTAAGCTGGAGACGATGGACCTCCCAGTATCTCTATACCAGCTTTCACCAAAATCTGGATCTAGATCTACCAAAATCTGGAGGTAGACCTACAAGGATTGGCTTGTAGAAGGTTTTCAGGTGAAGACACACAACCAGTAAATTTAAATAAGAATTAGGCAAGCGGGGAAAGGAGGTTTCGCTTGCCTGGGAGCCTCACAGAATATTTTCCTCGCTATTACTGGAGCATTTGGGACCATGCTGGAGTGTTAGCTCACCCACACTGACCTTTCATCAAAGCGTGACTATTTCCTATAAGATCCGGCGGCCAGCCAAGTTAGAGTTGGGAGAGGAGGTTTTGCTTGCTTGGGAGCCTCACAGAGTATTCTGCACCACACAGTGTATTTCCCCTGGTGTTACTGGATCATTTGGGACTGTGCCGGGATGTTTGCACACTGACCCACACTGACTTGTCATTAACACGTGACTACTCGCTATAAGAGCCAGTGGCCACAGACACGTGAACGAAGGGGCACATGAACAAAGGGGCGTGCCCCTTAGTTGCCAGGATTGAGCAAGGAGAGGGCAGGCAAGTGTGCCTAAAGGCTCACAAAAGAGGAAGAATAAATCTCAGAAGGTAAACTCTGCTTTGGGTAAAATATCAGGACGTATTGATAGACATGTGTCCCTTGTAGGTGGGGTGGCTGTGGCAAGCACTCCCAATTTGCCATCTTCTTCCGAGTCTGTGGCCACTTTGAGCTCCATTGCTAGGACTCCTCACCTCAGCCATTGACATCTCCTGATCAACTGGGAGAGGGTGAGCAGACCCTTGAAAATGTTGGGCCTGTTCTTGCCTACTCTGTGGCATTAACTCCGAAGACCTCTTCTGAGTTCATGCCTGAATGTTTGCATTATTCTTTTTCTGATGTAACTCCCCAGCTTTCACAGGGGGATGTCCCTGACTCTGTATCTTTGGTTAATATTTGGAAAATGATGGCTCAAACTAATTTATATCTTAACTCGGTTAGAGAACAGACTGCCTTCTTCTCGAAGGAGGTAATGGTTAAGTTTGAACAAAATAAAACTAATTTAATTCTCAGTCTGCTCTTACTTTAACTAAGGTAGGGCATCAGATTTCTAATGTTCAGTCTGCTGGAGTGGCAAGTATCCAGGATGGTCTGTCACTTCATCTGCAACCTAAACTTTTGGAGAATTCCATGCATAATGAAAATGTAAGATTTCTTAATTTTCCTAAAACCCATTATCTTTCTCCTATTATATTGCTTCAAAAATATTTTAAAGAAGTCTTGAAAATGGATGATTCTGATACAATTTTTATTGTGAATGCATATTATTTACCAGATAGATCGACTTCTGATGGGGCTATTGGGGCTCCGCAGGACTCTGTCAATTTGTCCCAGTTTTTGCAAATCAATTGACAAGATTCCTGCTCAAGCCACTTTAATAGCATCTTTTATTTCTGAGTCTGAGAAGGCTCAAGTTATGAGATTATATTTCCGCTATAAGCAATTGTCTTTCTGTAGGCAAAAAATAATGATTTTTCCCAATGACTCAAAGGTTACCCAATTAAGGCGTAAAGGTTTTCTTCAATTGAAATCTTGGGCGATTGCAGTGGGAGCTACTTTCTTTTTGTGATTTCCTTGCAAATAAATGTTTGGTCGGGCTGTGGGGGACCTATTATGTTTTTATGGACCCCCTGCAGTTTGAGGAATTTGTGAAGAGTAAGGAGTGATTTGGCCTTGGTTGTGATGACGGATAGTCTATTTCTTGCTTTTTCCTTTTATGTTTTGGTGCAGGAATGAGTCTAGCCTTTGTTGTTTATATCTTTTTCCCCCAGGCATGTAATTTAATCCTCTCTCCTTGACGTGGTCTACTATTTAACTGATGGGTTCAGTAATATTATTATGATATGTGAACATCCTTTTTTTTCTCTATTTCTTTTGATTTCCAATTGTAAAAATTGGAAACTTCATAAATAAATGAATAAAAAAAGAATCAGGCAAGTCAGACTGCCATCCATGGACATCATCGTATTTCATTTAGTGCACTAAAGCTGTGAAATAGATAGTGAAGTTACCTACCGTAATGGGGGGTGGTCCAGGAGCATCGGGGAGACTCAAGGAGGATTGCCGGAAAGCCACAATGAGGCCGAGGGAAACACCGGGGATGTGGAAGAAGCAGGAGCTGGGTCCAGATACATGGAGGCATGCGGGGCAGCTGATCAGGCCTGGCGCTGCAGAGAAGGCTTACCTCCGATTCAGGCGAGGTCTCTAGGGGCTCTGTCTGTCCCCCATTCATGCTCCTCCTGGGATCGGTGGGGGCGGCAACTGGTGAGTCCTTGCTCTTTCCCTGCTTGTGCGTGTGTGTTGGCTTGCTGCATTGGGGGCATCGGTCCTGTTCCCCGGTGATTTTGCGCTTGTAGTTGGAGCATCTTTTAGAAGGTGGATCCATTTTCCCCATTTTGAAGTCTTTGTTTCTTACTTTTTTTTTGGTAAAAGTTAGGAGAGCTGAGGCAGGAAGGGCCAGGAACAGGAAGAGGAAGCTCAGAGGAATGTTTTTTAAAAAGGAAGGGTATTCATCTGAGCTGCTGAGAGAGCTATTCCGGTCCCAGAGGATGACACACCTAGGCGTGGCTGACTCATACTGCTTGTCCATGGAGAACACATCCTGCTTCATCTATCTGTGACCTCATCCTGTGCCGTCTTCAGATATTCCAATCGCTGTTGAGGGCATCCCAAATGAAACTGTTTGGGCTACACGGTTCTGAAAATTGGCTGGTAAAAATTCTGATAATTTAAATGTAACACACAGTTCCTGCTCAATCAGAGCTTACAATCTAATCAAGATGAAAAACATCACAAAACTGCGGACTAGAGTACTGGAGTTTCTGGTCCTATCTATGGAATTTAAAAAGTTATACAATCGGGGGAAAGGAGGGGGGGGGGGAAGAGTGTGTCAAACAGAAAGCAAAGGTAAAGCCAGGGAAACTACCCTCAGAGACCCAGCATTACCTATTCTTGGTCTGATGGATCAATAACTGCGGGAGCACTCAGCAGCATCTGGCTTCGGTATGATTCCGACAGTGTTGATGCCGAGGCCGTGGACCTGGTGTCTTCCTCGGAGCATGATATCTCTCTTTCCCTGGAGGATCATCGCCCCCCTTCAGCCTCAATAATGCAGCTGTAGAAGAGTGTGGCTGATCTCTGGTCAGACGCTGACTTGGTGGAGACCAGCATCTGAGTGAGTGCAGCTGCAGCTGACAGTGGGACAACTGCTTCATCGGGGAGTACCCCATCAGTCTCAGAAGTGTCTTTGAAGGAGAGAAAAGAGGGTGGCCAGATTGAGGAAGGTGTTTTGGCCTCTCCTGCTTCTGGTGTGGTTACCACTGGAATTCTCTCATCTGCATTGGTCCCAGTATTCACTCTTGAAGCACTGTGGGACACAATTACTAACTTGACTGTGGCTGTTTCTTCTCAAACTCAACAATTGCAGACACAGATACAAGACCAAGTTGCTATGACTGCTCAGCAGCAAACAGCAATTGAAAGTTTAAAGGTTTCTGTTTTGGACCATGCCATCAGAATTGATTCGGTCTGTGACTCAAATCTTGCTATTATGAAGGATTTAACCTTTACTCATCTGACATTGGAGACTCTTGAAAATGTGTCTAGGGCTTCCAACTTGCGATTTATTAATTTTCCGAAATCTTCAACTAGATTTTCTGAAATCTTCAACTCCGTGCTAGATGTTTCATAAGTATTTAACAGAGATTTTGCAAGTGCCCAAGGAAACAATTCCCCCAGTATCTCATATTTTTTACCTTCCTACTGGAAAGCAAACAACGGGAGAAGCTGCCTCCATGGACCCATTAAATGTTTCAGCTTTGCTGGAGGAATCATTGACCTCTACTACTCTGCTAGTGTCCTGTGCTTTATCTCTTGATAGAGAAGCTATTCTTTAAAAAAAGATTGATTCCTTTCCTTGGCTTTAATGTTAGGGTCTTTCCTGACCTCGCTAAAGATACCCAGAAACACCGTAAGGAATTTCTCTTGTTAAAACATGGTATTTTGCAGTTGTTGCTTTATTTATTTTTTAAATATCCATGTAAATGCCTAGTAAAGTACAACTCTCTTAGTTACGGGGTTTCCCAGTCTTCTGAGCTGGTGGCCTATGTAAGTGCTAGGTAAATTGCTTCTTTTTCTTCTAGTCCACCCTAGATACTTAAGATGCTGAGGGCAAGATTTAGATCGGGACACGTCCGGACGTCCAAACTCTGGATGGGCCAGACCTGCATCCGTTGGAGCTATATGTTCCCATGGGATCAGAATCGGGTGCAAAGGCCTGAGTGGGCAGCATGTGTCCCGATTCTGGCCTGCTGCACGACCAGCCTGTTCCCCAACTAACCCCCCCCCCCCCAAGGCTTTGCATGAAGCCTTGGAGCCATGGTGTCCCACACACCTGCAATTGTGCATTTCCCTGCTGCCTGAACCCCGGATGGGCCTGTCAAGACCGGGATTAGGCAGCGGGGACCCTCCTAGCTTGGCTCACCTGGGCGGAGATGTCCTCCTGCGCCGCTCACTGACCTTGGGGTGACATATTCCAGCTCAGAGGTGGACTAAATTCCCCGTGCAGCTCTTCCTCCCCGGATGTACAGGGCTGCGACTGGAATCAGTCCTGTATGTCCAGGGTCAGGGTCCCGCCTCCGCCCACGCTCCTCCCTGTCAGAGCTCCCTGCTCATCTCCTCTGTACGTGAGGGGGGCTTTGGGCAGGCAATCGGGGACATGCATTTAGCGGGGATGTACGTCCAAACTGGACATACATCCCCGTTGAACACAACTCAGAATGACCCCCTGAAGGTATTGTATGCTACTTGTTCAGGTTACATCTGAATTTTCCTGTGTTATTACAAACAGGCCCCCTCCATATATTGAGGGCTAATGAGACTTGTCCTTATATTATGATTATCTATTTGCTTATTTCTGATTAAGATGAATTTCCTGAACTTTGTCTCTTTTCTGTATCAAGTGGATTACTGTACTTGTATGTTATTATTTACAATTAAATAAATATAAAATTTAAAAAAAAGTTATACAACAAAACCAGATGGATGGGAAAGAAGACTTCTGTGGTTTCCCTTCCATATCTCTTTCTGCTGCAGTGAACTAAACAACAAAACAGACCATGCTTTATAGAACATTTCTTCTTTAAGTATTAATATCATTTATTTAAGTATTAATATCATACCCATTATTGCTACACTGAATGTGCCATTGGTGTACAGATGTCTGCCTGTCTTCAGAGCATTGCCTAGAAACTGAGCTAGACGAGAAAAAGAAAGATAGCAGCAGAAAGAGTTTAAGTGATCAGCTGACATTCACAGAACAAGCGTGTGAGAGAAAGAGAGAGAGAAGCAAGGGGCATGCATGGTGTTTTATGTGTCAGGGAGGCAATGGCTGTATTGTCCTCATACAGATAGGCTCCCGGACCTCTGGGTACGTACCAGAGCAGTAATCAACGGGTGGGCATGTCCTTACCAGCCTGAAGAACAGCCGCCCCAAAACAAGCATCTCGCTGTGCCTGGACGTCCAGTCTGTAATGCTTGATAAAGGAATGTAAAGTCGACCAAGTCGCCGCTTAGCAGATTTCAATCGGCGGAACCAACCTAGTCTCCGCCCAGGACGCTGCCTGCGCCCTAGTAGAGTGAGCCCGAAGCCCCTCGGGCACCGGTTTCCCCTTTAACACGTACGCCGACGCTATAGCCTCCTTGATCCAAAGGGCAATAGAAGCCTTAGATGCCGATTCCCCTTTTTGTGCCCCCGCAAAGAGAACAAAAAGTCTATCAGACCTGCGAAACTCCGAAGTATGGCGCAGGTACTTCTTCAACGCCTGTTGAACATCCAGCATGTGCAACCTATGAGGGCCCGAGCCTCCCGGACCTTTGCTAAACACTGGTAACGAAATCTCCTGATTCAGATGAAACACCGACGCGACCTTGGGCAAAAACGCTGGCACCGGCCGAAGGACCACCCGGGACTCAAAAAATGAAAGATAGGGCTCCTTACAGGACAAAGCCTGTAATTCCGACACTCGCTGTGCAGAACAGATGGCTACTAAGAAGACGACCTTTAACGTGAGATCCTTCAACGACGCCTGAGCCAACGGCTCAAAGGGACTCCACTCCAAAGCATCAAGCACAAACGGCAGGTTCCACTTAGGAATAGTTTGCCTAACCGGGGGCCGCAACAACACTACCGCCCGCAGGAAGCGTCTGATGTCCAAGTGCTCCCCAAGCGACCGGCCGCCCAACTTACCCCGGTAACATGCAAGAGCCGTGACTTGCACCCGGAGCGACGCGGCTGCCAAACCTTTGGCGAACCCATCCTGCAGAAATTCCAAAATTTGAGAGACGGTCGCCCTCAGGGCCTCCAGCGCCCTGCCACTACACCAGTCTTCGAACACTCTCCAGACCCGAACATACGCCAAGGACGTCGAGCTCCTCCGAGCCCTCTCCTCTGGAGACTTGCAGGGGGACTGCACAAAGAACTCCCGCATCGGAGATTGAAACTCCAGGGCGTACCCTTCGCGAATGACCTCCAGGACCCACCGATCTGAGGTTACCCGGACCCAGGCGTCGAAAAATCGCTGCAGGCGCCCCCCTACGGGAACCAGAGACGCCCGGGCCCCCAACACTTCATTGGGTCTTCCTAGCATTGGTGAGGGAGGAGGCGGAGGAGGCCCCGAAACCTCTCCCTGCACCCCGATAACCTCGAAATGGCTGAGTCCTGCTGAAAAACCGGCCTCGCTGGGTAGGACTAAACCTTTGCGAGCGAAAGCGACGAAACTCCCTCTGCTGCCCTCTGCCAACGGGAGCCGCCCTGCCAGGCTTGGGCTTGTCCTCCGGCAATCGACCACCTTTCGACTCTCCTAGGTCCTTGACTAGTTTCTCCAAATCCTCGCCAAACAAAAGCCTCCCTTTAAAGGGGAGCTTGCCCAACCTGGCCTTAGACGAACTATCGGCCGCCCAATTGCGAAGCCACAAGTACCGCCGCGCTGCAACCGCCGAAGCCATGCTCTTTGACAGCGCCCGCATTAGGTCATAATGAATATCAGCCAGGTAGGCCGCCCCAGACTCCAGTCGAGAGGCCTCTTTGGCACCTGCACTCTCCTGCCCCCCTGGTACTTTTTGTGCCCAGCGAAGGCAGGCCCTGGCCACCCAGGCACCACAGATAGCTACCTGAAGCGACACAGCATTCACATCAAAAATCTGTCTTAACAAGACGTCCAACTTCCTGTCCTGAGAATCCTTGAGGGCCGCGCTACCCTCAACCGGGATGGTGGTCTTCTTGGTAACTGCCGCTACCGCAGCATCAACTTTGGGGGCTTTAAACACCTCCCTATCCTGGTCCACAAGCGGATAGAGGCGGCCCATAACTCTCGAACCTCTAAGGGGCGCCTCCGGCACATTCCACTCTTCCTGAATCAATTCCTGGAAAACCCTATGCACCGGGAACGCCCTCTGATTCCGCCGAAACACCTGCAATAACGGGTCTTCCAAGGTCTCATCCGCTCCCGAACCAGGGACAGGCATGTTCAAAGCTTTCAGCGTCTCTGCAATGAGAGCGGGCAACTCCTCCCTTCGAAAAACCCGAACTACTCGGGCTTGGTCCTCTTTTTCCTCGAGTTCGCTTTCTTCTAACTCCTCATCCATATCGAGGCTACGGCCTTCCTCATCCGACAGCGGTGCCTCAGAGGTAACAGAAGGGATCTTAAGATCTTCCTCTAATCGCTGCCTCTTAGCCTCAAGCTGGAAAGGTTCCGCCACCGGAGACATGGGGGGCCTCTTACCCCCTAGAGCTGTGCGGCTATGCGGGGAGTGACCACTGGCCAAGCCCCCCATAGCCTGCTGCAGAAGCTCCACAAAATTCTGAGAAAAAATGGACTCGAGGCCCTTTTGCCACTGCACCAGGGGAGGGGAAAAATCCGGTGCGGAGGAAGGACCTGGTACCGGTTCCCCCAGTGCTGAAGAGCCTGCTTGTTCTGAAGAAAGCCCTGCTTCTGCCTCCAGGCGCTCCTCCGTGGCTCGAGGAACAGTGTCCATAGTAGCAGCTTCCTTAGAACAGCTCCTACAAACTCCCGATTCAGCTGCCGACCCTCTTTTAGCTCCACACACGAAGCACTGGGGCCTAGCGGGCATTTCAATGAAAAATAACCGTTTCCCACCAAAACCGGATTCCGTAGCTCAAAACCTACCGCGAAGAAACCCGGCACTGAAGAAACCCCAGAGAAAAGAGTCCCGAGACGAAAATCTTCAAAGAAAACGAGGCAGCAGCTAGCGGAGGGACCCCGAGGCCTGAGAGAAAGGCCGGTACTGCCGCGAACGCACTCGCGGCAGCAACACACGGCTAGGCCCAATGAGTCCTTCGCGCTCAAAATAGAACGAGCAGAGGAGAAGCAAGCACGGAAAACACTTACCGCCCGCTAAAACTTCCTGCCCCCGCACCGCCCACTCTCTGAGGCACCGAGAATTTACCCCACCTCACGCCAGAAGCTCCGCGGAGGAGGGGGGGGAGGGTGCACGGGGAGTCCTCAGCCACGGCGCAGTGACAGGCAACACCTCTGTGTCATGCCGGCTGGAATCGGAGGCAGCAGCCCAGCTAATAACGGGCTAAAAGGTAACTGCACTGCCGTGGACCCCTGCTCCGGTAAGTGAGAGAACTCCAACCACCGTGAGCAGGCAGAATTCCACAGGCGGGGGGAGAGCCTTGAGCCCCGCTTAAAGGGATAGCGTTGTGAAGGAATTGCTATCTAACCCAGCTGCTTCCTAACCTCGCAGCATTATCTTCTTATTTAAAACAACCTACACTCTCCAACACTAAATTGTCTTAATTGTTCCTCCTGTGAGCCCGGACCTCCCAGGCTCACTGTCTCACCAGCTGCTTGAAGACTGAGGTAACTGGCAGGTGGAAGTGGATACCGGGAGGATATACTGCTGACATCACAAAAGAAGGAGGTTCCTCAGTCTTCAAGCTGCTGATTGAGATTGACAACCCAGAGGTCCGGGACTAGCCTGTAGATACGATCAGGAAATACCATTTCTGACATTGTAGCATGTGCTCTCTGCAAAATTTAGTGAACGGGCGTGTTAAAAGCCAATAAGTGGACAAAAGCATGCAAGTTGTAAAAACACAAATGTGAAAATAGAGCATATTAAAATATAAAGATATAAAAATAAAACACATTGAAAAAAATACAGTATGAGTTGTACATTTAGAGCAGCATTCCATCTGGGACATCCATGCTCCTGTGCGCCTGATCGGAATTGGATGCACAGGGGCAGACGCGATTCTGAACCCGCGTGGCACGTCTGGCCCTGAGGGATCAGAATCATGACTAGGCCTCTACGTGCAGGCCTGGGACCCGATCCCGGTTGGCCTGCATGTACAGGCCTCCAGCTGGCTAACTCAATCAGAGCTCCTGAATGGAGTTGTGGCGCCATAATGTCCGGATGCCATGGGAATGGAGCCGCGATCCCCGGCCACTGACTACTTGGTGCTTTCCCCGCAGCACGACCCCTGATCCGGTCTCCCATGGCCAGGGTCAGGCTACAGGGAATCTCCTGCACCCCCTCCACCCTTTGATGTGCCCCGGGCCTGCTGTCTCCCCTGTCTAGGGGAACTGATTCCACCTCAGAGGTAGAATAAGTTTCCCGTTCCATCTGCCGGCCCCAGACATACAAAGCCGACAGCTGAATCAGTCCTATACGTCCAGGCCCACACTGCCCCTGTCTAGCCTCTCCATACAAACTCCCTGTTTGCACGGAGAGGTTAGTCAGGAACAGCAGGGGGGCTGAATAGCAGGGATGGACGTCCCAACAGGACGTCCATCCCCGCTATTTGCAGGACAGAATGACCCCGTTATTGTACATAAAGGGCCCCTTTTGCTAACACTAAGCATGCACTGTCTGCCACAAAGCCCATAGGAATAAAGAGGCAATGCAGAAGACAACTCGCTCTAAGCATTAGCAAAGGGGGCCCAAAGTATACAAATGATATAACATGGGAACATGAAATGATATAAATGCCAAAAATTCAAAACGAGCAAACATAAGCTCATCAAATGTTTTTCTCCATGCCCAGGGGATTTGTAGCTGTAACTTTTTTTCTTTTTCTGGAGCATACCAATAATCTAAAAATGCAACAGCTTTTCTGCAGGAAAATCTCTTTTTCTGTTGCCCCTGGCAGAGAACATCTACCTGCTCTCTCCGACCCTCTTCCCCTTGCTTCTCTCTCTTCTTTGCTCCATTTCCCTGGTCTCCTTTTCCTTAGGTTCCTCCTAGGATCGTCCCTGCCTCCTCTCCTTCCTCAAGCTCTGCATTTTGTTATTGCTTTGCTTTCTCTTTCTTCTAGTTCAGCTCCTCTATTTTATAAATAAAGAAAAAGAGGAACGGGATTTTTTGACATTTAGGAAGAAATGGAAAATGTCAGTTCCCTTTTCGTTAATGGTGGGATTGCCTGTTGCGAGTGGGGGTGATGATGCTTCCTTTGAATGTTTCAGGTTTCTATACTTCTTATACTATGTATTTTATTATGGATAAAGGCACATTTTAGATAGTACGTGGAAATCGGAATTGAGATGCTGAGGTCAGGAGGTACATAATTGTCTGCCAAACATGGAGCCTTTTCTAAAATACACATAAGGACATGCAAGAATGCAGGTGGACTGACCAATACATAGAGTCGGAGAAGCTATTTCACAAATCTAAATGTGGGAAAACTTGATGGAGGCAGTTCTGCAACTTCACATAGTAACATAACCTAGGAAGTGACAGTAGATAAATACCAGCCTGGTCCATTTAATCTGCCCAGTAAGGTGGCTCTGCTCAGCTTACCATCCTCTATGCCTTTGTTTACTCATAGAGTTGTACCCGCCTCTCCATACAGGTGACCCCACTCTATTTTTTGAAGTGCGAAAGTTTTCAAAGTTTTCTTTGACTCTATCCTCTTGCCTTATAGAGATCCTCTGTGTCTGTCACACAGCTTTTTGAATTCTGTCACTCACTCCCTCCATTAGAAGGGGAATCCATTTTTCTCCTGTAAAGGGATGACCCAAATAAGAACCTTTTAAAAACCTGTATGTGCCAGGGAGCAACTGAAAATGACATGGAAACTTTTGGTCATACATGTGCGTTCCCTATATTAAATGGGGAATACATGTGCAATTTTTGATCTATCCAGCCTATGCCCTATTCCCCTTGCAATTTCTACATACTATGGATTGGACATCCACACGTACATTTCACCCTTTATAAAATCACCATTTTTACATGGATGCTATTTCCATGTGTGAAAGCTGGATTGTCCAAGTGGAAACTGCAAATAAGGCTTCGAAAATAACCCCCATAGAGCGTCTATTGTATTGTTGGTTGTTGGTTCTGTTATTGCATTAATTTTTATATTTTAATGTATGATTGTGCTTTAAGTTGCGAACAACTTTGAATGGTTGCTGCCAAAGCAGCAGTGCATCATTTTTTGTATATGTAAAAAATCCCTGTGTGCAGGTCGCTCCTTTTCTCCTCTTTGGTCTCATACATAAATATAGCTTGCTGCCTCAAGTCTATGTGTGTGTGTACGTCTGTCTCTTCAGTTAATTTCCTACTATCACCTTTGGAAACTCAAACACTGTGGTCTGTCCAGATATGATTAATTCTGCCTTGAAAATCCTTTTTCTCTTTATCAGCCAGCTGAGCTGGCAATCTTATCAGAAAGGTATAAACACCCTTCACACATCCTAAGCTAAAGACCAGCCTGGAGGATTTGAATAGAAAGGAGCTGTGCATTTGTAGTAATCTGCCATCTCTTCTATGGCTTCTTTATTATTTTATTCTGTAGGGAGGGAGACGTGGAGTACATCTGCAGTTCATTTATCAATGGCCCTGCCTTTCCTTTTTGCTCCATACAAAAAAGAAAAAAAAAAACAAAAAAACGCTCCAACCACTCAGAATATCACAAAAAATAATAAAGTCGAGAGAATCTATAAAAGATCTAAAGTTTTTTTGTCAGACTGTTTATCAGGAGAGGACATATCACTCTCTAGAAACAAATGCTCCTTTTAATCAAATATTTCAAATTTCTAACAGGCAAAATAATTAAAAGCTGTTATTTCTCAAATTAAAGCAACAGCACTTAGCTTCAAAAATTACCAGGTGAGAAGTCTACCGAGGTATCTGTGAATGATGCAGCACCAGATTTCGAGCGATCAGTCCTTTTAAAGAGCTGTGCTTCAAGTACAGAAAGGAGCCAGTCATCCCGAGGACATGACCAAAATCATTGGGGCAACTGGCTCCATTCTGTACCCGAAGAAACGGCTCTTTAAAAGGACTGATGAGCTCGAAATCTGGTGCTGCATCATTCACAAATACCTCGGTAGACTTGGTCATTTTTGAAGCTAAGTGCCGCTGCTTTAATTTGAGAGATACAGGCAATTATTTTGCCTATGAGAAATTTGAAATATTTAATTAAAAGGAACGTTTGTTTCTAGAGAGTGATATGTCTTCCCCTGACAAAGAGTCTGACAAAAAAATCTTTAAAGATTCTCGCTCTTCTTTGTTCGACCTTATTATGTTAACCTTTCTGCTCAGCACTTCAACTATGTTCTTATGTTCAGAAAGATATTCTGGGGTTTTTTTTTCTATTTTAAAACTGTGTTTATCTCCACATACTTATAACAGCCTAATCCTGAGCACTTTAAAGAAATTACACACGAGTCCAAGTGCATGCCCCAATGAGGCAACTGCAGATAAAGGCCCCAATTTACTAAAGTATGGCAAAGTTTTTCAATTATCACATGGAAATTGCCAAACTAAAATGTTGGAACTGCAAAACCTCCATTTTAAGTGTTGGGGACATTCTCAGCAGTTTGGGGAGGACTGTCATGCACCTAATGAAATGCAGTTAGATACACCTCTTGAGGTATCATTAACTCGGGAGTTATTTGACATTCTAACCGTACATGTGCACTAACAACCTGCACATCGACTGTAAGGCATAATAATCCTTGCCCATTGCCTGCCCCAAAATGGCATTTTCCATATTAGCTATTTAACAGAGTTTACTAAATAGGATCCAAAGTAGGGGTGGATGGCCAAAAAAAGTTTCAAATGAGCTGTTCCCTGTTTTAGGGCGTCTTTTCATGAACATTTGGGCTACTCCTATTTATATGTGTGCCTTGTTTGCTTGCACGAAGTGAAAAAGGCATGCAATCAATTGTACATGTATTAATTCATAAGTATATGTGCACATGAATGACTTGCACACACTTTCACTTTTAAGATATCCAAATGAACTGAATGAATGCTCACAAATGCGCACCCCCTAATCCAAAGTGACTTCCCCAAGGCAATTCAATGGAAGGAGTCAGATTTGAATTCTGGTCTCCTGGCTCTTAGCCCATTACCCACAACATAAGAACATAAGATAAGCCATACTGGATCAGACCAAGGTCCATCAAGCCCAGTATCCTGTTTCCAACAGTGGCCAATCTAGGTCATACGTACCTAGCAGTATCCCCAAGAGACACAGGTCCCACAATGCTTGTATTGGGTCAAGCATTGATATCCTGGGTCCCTTCTTAATAATGGCTTATGGACCTTTCTTCCAGGAACTTCTCCAAACCTTTTTTAAACCCAGCTACACTAACAGCCTTTACCACATCCTCCGGCAACAAATTCCAGAGTTTGATTACACGTTGAGTGAAAAAATATTTTCTCTTATTTGTCTTAAATAGATCACCTTGTAGTTTCATTACATGTCCTCTAGTCTTTCTATATTCTGATAACATAAATAATCGATCTACGTTTACCCATTCCGCTCCATTCATTAATTTATAGACTTCTATCATATCTCCCCTCAGCCGTCTCTTTTCCAGGCAGAAGAGCCCCAACCTTTGTAGCCTTTCTTCATTGGAGTAGCCTTCCATCCCTTTTACCATTTTGGTGGCTCTTTTCTGTACCTTTTCTAATAACACTGTATCCTTTTTAAGATACGGTGACCAGAATTGCACACAATATTCAAGGTGCGGTCGTACCATGGAACGATACCGAGGCATTATAATATCCTTTGTTTTATTTTCCATTCCTTTCCTTATGATACCTAGCATTTTATTTGCTTTCTTAGCCGCCGCTGCACACTGGGCGGAGGGTTTTAACATGTTATCCACAATGACTCCTAAATCTTTTTCCTGGGTGGTGGTTCCCAATGTGGAACCTTGCATAGTGTAACCATAGTTTGGGTTGTTCTTCCCTAGGTGCATAACTTTGCACTTGTCCACATTGAATTTCACCTGCCATTTTGATGCCCAGTCTTCCAATTTATCCAGATCCTCCTGCAGTTTTGCACAGTCCTCTTGGGTTTTAACAACTTTAAACAGTTTTGTGTCGTCCGAAAAATTTGATAACCTCACTAGTTATTCCCTTTTCCAGGTCATTTATGAATATGTCAAAAAGTAGTGGACCCAGTACAGATCCCTGGGGTACTCCACTATTCACCCTTTTCCATTGGGAAAATTGGCCATTTAGCCCTACCCTCTGCTTTCTATCTTTTAACCAGTTCCCGATCCACAACAGTACACTGCCTCCTATCCCATGACTTTTTAGTTTTGCCAAAAGTCTCTGATGAGGGACCTTGTCAAAAGCTTTCTGAAAGTCCAGATACACTATATCGACTGACTCACCTTTGTCTACCTGTTTATTCACACCTTCAAAAAAACATATCAGATTAGTAAGACAAGATCTTCCTTGTCTAAAGCCATGTTGGCTGTCTCCCATTAGGCCATGACTATCTACATGCTGTGTAATTTTGTTCTTTATGATGGTTTCTACCATTTTCCCCGGTACCGACGTCAGGCTCACTGGTCTGTAATTTCCCGGATCACCCCTGGAACCCTTTTTAAAAATTGGCGTCACATTGGCAATCCTCCAATCTTCAGATATTACAGATGATTTTAATGAAAGTTCACAGATTACTAATAGCAGGTCTGCAATCTCATATTTCAGTTCTTTCAACACTCGTGGATGTATACCATCTGGTCCAGGTGATTTGCTACTATTCAGTTTATCAAATAGTTGTAATACATCTGCCCAGTGTAGCGATATTTCTCTCAATTCCTCTGCCGTATCACCTTTAAAAACCACTTCAGTCTTCGGTAACATCCCTACATCTTCCTCAGTAAAGACTGAAGCAAAGAATTCATTCAGTCTCTCTGCTATAGCCTTATCTCCTCTTACTGCCCCTTTTACCCCTCCATCATCTAATGGTCCAATTGACTCTCTCACATGCCTTTTGCTACGAATGTACTTGAAAAAGTCTTTATTTCGTGTTTTTGCTTCCGTAGCAAGTTCCTTCTCAAATTCTCGCTTTGCCTGCCTTATCAATGCTTTGCATTTAAGTTGCCAGTGCTTGTGCTGTTTCCAGTTTTCATCGTTTGGCTCTTTTTTCCATTTCCTGAAAGACGCTTTTTTGGCAGCAACAACCTCTCTGACCTCACCTTTAAACCATGCTGGCAGTTTTTTGGACTTTCTTCCACTTTTCTTAATGAGTGGAATACAGCTGGTCTGGGCTTCCAGGATAGTATTTTTAAACAACACACAAGCTTGATGTAAGTCTTTAACCTTTCCAACCGCTCCTTTTAGTTTTTTCTTAACTATATTCCTCATTTTATCATAGTCTCCCTTCCGAAAGTTAAAAGGTAGTACTGTGGATTTCTTTACTATCCCTCCTCCACTAACTAAATCAAACATGATCATGCTATGATCACTATTGCCAAGTGGTCCCAACACCCTTATTTCTTGCACCAGATCTGGTGTTCCACTTAGGACTAAGTCCAGTATGGCTTCCCCTCTGGTCGGTTCATGAACTAGCTGCTTCAAGAAGCAGTCATTTATTTCATCTAGGAACTTTATCTCCCTAGCATATCCTGCCGTGACACTGACCCAGTCGATACTGGGGTAATTGAAATCACCCATTATTATTACTGCGCTGTAACTTTTGTTAGCTTCCTTGATTTCTTTGAGCATTTCATCATCCATTTGTTCATTCTGGCCAGGCGGTCGATAGTACACCCCCACTGCCACCGCCTTCCCCTTTTTACATGGAATTTCAATCCATAGAGATTCTACAGCAAATTTTGTTTCCTGCAAAACTTTAATCCTTTCGGACTCAATGCCCTCTCTAACATAGAGCGCAACCCCTCCACCAATTTGATCAGTTCTATCATTACGATATACTTTGTATCCAGGTATCACAGTGTCCCACTGGTTATCCTCCTTCCACCATGTCTCTGCGATTGCAATCATATCTAACCTCTCATTTAGAGCTATATATTCTAACTCTCCCACCTTATTGTTTAGACTTCTAGCGTTCGCATACAAGCATTTTAGAGACTGTATTTTATTAATATTAATCTGGGCTATTGGTAGAAATGGGTAATTTGGGATCTTTAAGCTCTGTCTGCTCCATACTCGAGGGCATTTGGGCTACTATACTCTTTTTCGGAACCTCACTGCTTTTGGTAGTATCCTTCAAGGATACCTTCTTCCGAACCATATGCTCTTGGGCGACTGTCCGCTTTCCCCTATTATCTAGTTTAAAAGCTGCTCTATCTCCTTTTTAAAGGTTAATGCCAGCAGTCTGGTTCCATCCCGGTTAAGGTGAAGCACATCCCTTCGGAAGAGCCCCTCCTTTCCCCAGAATGTTCCCCAGTTCCTAACAAATCCAAAACCCTCATCCTTGCACCACTGTCTCATCCATGCGTTGCGACTCCGGAGCTCTGCCTGCCTTTTGGGTCCTGCACGTGGAACGGGAAGCATTTCGGAGAACGCTATCCTGGAAGTTCTGGATTTCAACTTCCTACCTAAAAGCTTAAATTTAGCCTCCAGAACCTCCCTACCACATTTTCCTATGTCATTGGTACCGACATGTACCAAGACAGCAGACTCCTCCCCAGCACTATCTAAGATCTTATCTAGGTGGTGCGTGAGGTCTGCTACCTTCGCACCAGGCAGGCATGTTACCAGGCGATCCTCACGTCCACCAGCCACCCAGCTATCTACATGCCTAATGATCGAATCACCAACTATAACAGCTGTCCTAACCCTCCCCTCATGGGCACATGGCCCTGGAGAAACATCCTCAGTGCGAGAGGGTTTTACATCATCTGGATGACAGGTCCTAGTTACAGAATCATGTCCTGCCACACTAGGGTGATGCTCTCCTGTCACGTGACCTCTCTCCTCCATGGCAACAGGGCTGCTGCCAGACTGGAGGTGGGACTTCAGGACTATATCCCTGTAGGTGTCGTCCATGCACTTCTCTGTCTTTCTAAAGTCTTCCAGGTCTGCTACTCTAGCCTCTAGAGAATAGACTTGTTCCCTGAGAGCAAAGAGCTCCTTGCACTAATAGACTTGTTCCCTGAGAGCAAAGAGCTCCTTGCACTTAGTGCATACGTAAGACCTCTCACCAACTGGGAGAAAATCATACATGTGACACTCAATGCAAAAGACTGGAAAGCCCCCATCTCGCTGCTGGACTGCATCTTAGTTTAAAACTTGTGTTTAGGTCCTTAAATTCTGTACTTATTAAGGTTGGTGTAGATGCTTATACTAATAGAAGTGTATCTAATACCTCTAATATACCTTGTTCAGCTGACGCTTAATTAATTAATCTCAGGTCTTCAATGTGTGACTGATTTGGATAAAGAGCTGCACCTCAGAGCAGCTCCCTTCCTCTAAGATGTGTAAGTACCTATAAAGCTACAATTACCCCAGGAGGTGGGTGGGAGTTGGGGAGGGAGGGAAGGAGGAAATATAAGACCTATGAATGGAGGGCTGTTACAAGGGTCCTTTAATGTTATTGTTACTGTGGTTAAAGCTGAAAATGAAATAAAACAAACAAAAAAAAAAAGATGAGGCAAGACTGCATCTCAACAGGGTGGAGAGTGCTATAAGGATACGCTGGTCAGCACCGAGTTTCTGCAACATATTGTGGCACCGCGGTCCCTCCTAGGCGGCTGCCTAGTGGGGGCGACCGGTCATCACACTTAATTCTATGCTTCAACGTAGTAGCTGAGGCCCTTATAGTGTAGTTGTGGGCTTATTATTAAAGCAGTCCGAGTGGATGAGGCTGACACAGGAAAATTTGTTATAACTTTTTTTTATTTTTCTTTGCAACGTCAAACTGGCAACAGGCCTTGATAAAGGTTCCCAAAACAGCAAACAGAAAGAAGGATAATTTCTCCAACAAAAACTTTTCAAAAGAGGCATTCAACTGCTCTAGCAAAGCAGTTTCTTCACTCTGTTTTTTTTAACTTAAATTCTTCTTCACTTAAGCAAAACACTTTAAACTCGGTTACATGCACAGTCCAGCAATCTTCTCAGCTTCTCCCAGCTGCTACAAACCAGCGTGTGATTATGTGCTGCCTCTTAGCTTAGAAACAAACAGCATTTTAACACAGCTCCAGCATTAGTAAAAATGGCTGCTTTTAAAGCATGAGGTTTTCCACCTTTTTGTCTGCCTTTCACAATGGCATTATTTGGCACCAGCACTTCTTATACTTTTCACACAGCCTTCAATAAAACTTCTAAGCATTGCTTGTACAAAAACCACATTCCATAGATTCATCAGAGGCCACTGGATTATCTTGATAAGACCCAATTCCCATCTCCTCCTCTGTGCTGTAAGGCTCAGGGCTTGGGACACGTTCTGGAACATTTAGCTGCACTTTCTTTAAAAGTTTAAAAAGCTTTCCCCACTTTAGAATCCTTCTCCCCTTTGGAACTGGGTCATAACCTCTTGCCCTTCTTCCCCTTACTGAATCAATTTCAGGAAATGTTTGGTTTACCTGGCTTGCAGAAACCCTTCCTTTACAAGGCTTTCTGTATTGTTTGGTTAGGGGCTCAGAGCTCGAGCTGCTGTCTTCAGAGTCGGAAATGTAGTTCTGAATCTTTCCCCAGCTCCTTTCTTCCCTCTGGCCCTGACACTTGCCTTGGCAGTTATGGCTGGTCCCTTTAGAATCACCAGGTCTCACAGCCCTGCAGTGCTGTCTCCTCTCCTGGCTTCTCTGGACTCTCTGCTTTCCTCTGCCTCTGTCCGTCTCTCTCTGCCTCTCCTCGTGGCTTTCTTCCTGCTCTCCCCCACTTGCTGAGTGACGCAGTTTAAATGCTCTGTAGCCTGCTTCCTTCTCTGGCCCCACCCTCTCTCTCCCTGCAGCTGTTCTGGAGACTGGTTGTGGCTTCAGGCTAGCTCTGCAAGTGTGTGTTTTAGTTTCACTTTCTCTTTGGGACCTAAGCTTAGGTGAGCCCATCCCCCTCTTGTGGAAAAAAACCTCTTTTTTCTCACTTTCACAGGGCTGTGCTGCACCCGCATCACCACAATATGTCCCTGAAAACTGCTAAGCTACAAAGCTCCTATGGTACACTGCATCAAGATAACTTTCAAGAACTACAGAAGTGAATTATACTTGCTTTCAAATCTTTGAAATCAGAGGTGGAGTGGGATACAAGCAAGTGAAGCAGAGCACAGTCTCCCACTGCCTTCCACCCCTTTTCATTCAGTCACAAGGACAGTTTGCTTGAGGTTCCCTGTACTTTGAAGGGTTTTTCTATCAGAAGAGTATTTCAAACTAGTAAGAACATTATTTTACATACAAATGAATACTCCAGACCTTCCTCGTCTCAGGAATTAATGATCGATGTCTGAACACCTCAGTACTGTATTATTCTAACATATCCTAAATCAAGATGCAATAGATTACACAGATGTCCAATTAATGTGTGCCATACCCCACAGAGAGCTTCAAATCTATATTCAAACTTCTCTTACTTACCTAAAATTGCTTTCATTCTTTGGCTGCTCATTACCTCTCCTCTCTTCTCTCTCCCTGCACCCCTCCTCAGGAACTCTCCTCAGCAAGCAAATCACTTTTATCTATGTTCTTCTCTTCTCCTGCCAGCTCCAGACTCCATTCTTTCCACCTTGCTGCACTGTATGCCTGGAATAGACTTGCTCCATCTCCTATTCAAATCCAGGCTACAAACACATCTCTTTATGGCTACTTTTGGACCCTGACACCCCTTATTCCCCTGTCTATACTCATGTGTATTTGTGATAAGGAAGCTTATCATAGCTCAGGAAGGAGCTATAGTAAAGGTGAAGTAACTCTGAACAAGCAACCTGTCAGTTCTGGTAGAAATAAGAAAACAGAATTTTTCCATAAAAGACTACCAGTCCCAGAATGCACCAGGTTTCCAACAGCCATTAGAGGAGCTGAAGTGGGGAAACGTGTGTTCAATCAGGAGGGCTATGAGGTAATCCCCAAGCACTCATCTCAAAGGGCAGGGCATGATTCAGCACAGCTGCGCTGTGCTAGGGTGGAGCACTCATCTAAGCAGAATAAAGGTAGAGTTTATTCTACAGAGAATCATCCTCAGATTCATCTTGGACATCATCTTCATGATCTTGGACAGCTTCATCATCTGGAGGATCATCAGAAGCAGAAGTCAGAGCGGACGGACAGAGAGGGCAAGAAACCCTTTGGAAGAAAGAAGAGAAAAGCATTTGGGAGGTCTAAAGGAGTCCAGAGCAGTACGTATACTGGGAGACATTCAAAAGGCCAGCATACACCATTGGACTGGGGAAAACCAGAGGAGTGGTGCTGCAGAGCTAGGAATCTCCAGACGGTACCTGTGAGGGAGACGGCTGCACTTGGAAGGGACCCTAGGACCCGTGCCAGAAGGTATGTGAAGAGAGATCCAGTGTCCAGGGATCTGGATTGGAAGGCTGGACATAAGAACTGGACTACATACTGGCCAGGTTATTTAGAGAGGAACTCTAACAGCAATGGAAGCTCAGGTATGAACACTGATCTATGCCCTAGCTATACCCTTGAAAGACAGCAGGGAAACAAGTATTCTCCTGAGAGTGCTCCATTGAGAAATTCCTCTGTGCCAATCCATGATATTGAACCCATGATTGTTGAAGAAGGGGGAGAGGTTATAGACACAGACTGTGAATACATGGATTGCTCTCTGTCTAAACTCCTTTGGTAATTTACTGTTACAAAGTACAACAACCATCACAAAGAAATACAAACTTGTTCTTTAATCTACTCAGAAAAGCTCCTGAGTAGGGTTTGAGCCACGCAGTAGAAAACAAGCCAGCTAAGGGGTTTCAGCTGGGTAACTGCTAGCAATTGAGCCTTAGCTTGTGAGCTCTGAGGAAATCACTTCTGAGTCTATGTGTGAAGATATAAGAAGTTAACCTGAAAAGAACAGTTTTTCCCTACTTTGTGGGTTTTGTTTGTTGATTAAAGCACTGCTAAGAAAATATTAGCTAGAGCCTACAGAAAAGACCAGTTTGTTACCAACCAGGCTTTTATTCTTTTGCTTTGATTGCCTGACAAGTTCAGCTGTTGTTTTCCTGATTTTGTTTTTTTACGTTTAACACTGAAAGCAAGTATCCTGTTTTATGTGCTACCAAGCATGTCTGTGTTGGGAGAAATAACCCCATAAATAAATATCTTATTGGCTTTACACTCAAGCACAACTAATTATTGTGAACGGCTGTGTCTGGTGTGAATGGACTACATTTCCCACAATCCCTTGCAAATCATATTAATATATGCCTTTGCCAAGACTGTGAACATTCTCACCCAGGCACCCGTCTGACAGTATTGTAATAATTTTCCTTAGAATTTCCCAATCCCCTGTTTGTCTGTCTTAGCAGATCGTAAACTCTATGGAGCAGGGACGGTATTTTATGTGTATGTATACAGTGCTACATATGCCTAACAATGCTATATTTATTTATTTATTTTATTTTTATTTATTTATTTAACAATCTTTTATATACCGCTGCCTTCCAGTGATCAGGTGCGGTTTACATATAACAGTCAAGGAAACAGGATAACATTTCTGTTTTTACATAGAACATTACATGAATTATGTACATCTTAACTTTAACAATTAAACTTTCAAACATTAGGGAACTATGTACAATCAACTACGTACAATCAACTATGTTCAGGCAATATTAATGGGATTCAACGAGAAAGGTAGTTATTTTAAAACATTATGGTCGTATATAAACAATAATGGTAGCAGTAAGAGTTATAAGGGATCCTTTTACTAAAGTGCATTAGGTTTTTGCACGTAAGGTGCATTAAGTACAAGGCTTCTGTGATAACTGCCAAAGACATGGTCAGCATGTTTCCAGCAGTTAACATGTGGATGCAAACCCTAATGCAGAGTTCCCAGATTGCCCAATTTCAGGAGTGAGATTTTAAGCCAGTCCTAGATTTCTGACAATCTCATCCTGATGCGTTATAGGACTTGCAGCATTCCAATGGGTAAAATCAGGGATTATAAGTACATACTGCACTGCACTGCAGATTAAAAACCAGAACTGGCAAAAAAATCTCACTCCTGGAACGGGGTAACTTGGCAACTCTGCTAACGCATAGAACAATTACTGTGGTTGCACCTAACTTCACCTACTGGAGTTGTGTTAAGTGCATATACGCTAACTGCAAAATTGACAACGCGCGGATATGTCTCTCCATGCTTAATAACTGCAATGCGCTCACCACAGTCACTGTTCACCCTAACCTGACAATGCAGCTCCCCAAGGCCAGTTACCACGGGCCCTTATGCACAGCACACTATAACAGCACATGAAAACTGATGTGAACGGTTTAGGGCACTTTTGTAAAGACTCCTACGTCACCGTCTGAACAGCTTTCTCAACAATAACCTCAACGGCAAAGGCAGTGCTTGAACTTTGGCCTCCCGCGTCCTAACCATCTATTTCGACAGGATACGGAAAGGACATAAATGGGGGCAATTCGCAGGTCCTTGTGCACATAGCTCCTGCTGGTGAGAAATCACATTTCTGATATGGGACAGGATACTGCAAGCTTGCTACTCTAACCTAGTGACCTCCATCCTTCTCCAGCAGCTCAGGAGGAAGACAGAGAATAGACCACGTGTCCCCAGGGCCCGTCCATCCTGCCGTGACCGCCCCCATCACGTGACTGTGAGAAGGCGGAACCACGTCTCACGTATTCCTCAGCGGCTGCGCCCGCGTCACGTGACAGAAGCGGGCTGCTCCTGCCGGAAGTGGCTGCGATGGCGGCGCCAGCTCAGAGCTTGCGGACGGCTGATATCCGGGAGCCGGGGGCGCTCTTCGAGGCGTATGGCGCCGAGGAGATCCGTGGCATTGAGCGGCGGCTGCGTGCCGGCATCGAGCAGAAGAAGGAGGAGCTGCGGCAGATGGTGGGCGAGCGGTACCGGGACCTCATCGAGGCGGCTGACACCATCGGCGACATGCGGCGCTGCTGCGACCAGGTGCTGGGGGCCGTTCAGGACATGCAGCGGACGTGCGGCGCACTGCGGCAGGGGCCCCGCGGAGAGCAGGTAGAGCGGCTGCTGAGGGGCAGGGGAGGGCAAGTACAGGACATAGACAACTGCCTACAACCCGAAATAGGTCATAGCTGCCGCTCACTGTGGGGCTAGGCATGTGCTGCTTCAGAGGGATGTCATTGTGGCACTGTGGCCTTGCTCTTACTCTTTTGTGGATTTCTGATACCTCCCCACTGGGATCTGCTGTCTGACCATGCTTAAATCTGTCCCTGTGATGGAGGGGAAGGATTCAAAGTGCTGCACTTCTTTACATTGTGCACCCCTTCTTCCATAAATCTTCACGTATATTTACGCACCTCCTGAGCTACACTTCATTCATCTGATAAAATGAACTTGCCCCTGTAAGCTCATGCCCTAGGACATTGGTTAGCTTATAAGGTGCAAGTAGTATATTTAATAGTCACTCAGGGCCTAGTATCAGCAAAGTACTTTTAGCTTGCATTTAAAACACAGAAGAGAGCTTTCCGGTTACCTTTGGAACCCAGCAGAGAGCTTGTAGTCTAAATTTAATAGTCACTCAGGGCCTAGTATCAGCAAAGTACTTTTAGCTTACATTTAAAACACAGAAGAGAGCTTTCTGGTTAAATTTAGAACCCAGCAGAGAGCTTGTAGTTTAAATTTCATAAGAAGTTAGAGCCTAGCAGCAGCTAAGAGCTATAATTTAAATCAAATCAGAATATAGCTTACCTCAGCAGCACAAGACAGGGTACTGTGTAGCAGCCCTCTTTTAATAAGATTGCAGACCTGCTATTAGTAATCTGTGAACTATCATTAAAATCATCTCTAATACCTGAAGATTGGAGGATTGCCAGTGTAACACCAATTTTTAAAAAGGATTCCAGGGGTGATCCGGGAAACTACAGACCGGTGAGCCTGACATCAGTACCAGGAAAAATGGTAGAAACCATTATAAAGAATAAAATTACTCAGCATGTAGATAGTCATGACCTAATGGGAGACAGCCAACATGGCTTTAGACAAAGAAGATCTTGTCTTACTAATCTGTTATGTTTTTTTGAAGGAGTGAATAAACAGGTGGACAAAGGTGAGTCGGTTGATATTGTGTATCTGGACTTTCAGAAAGCCTTTGACAAGGTCCCTCATCAGAGACTTTCGGCAAAACTAAAGAGTCATGGGATAGGAGGCAGTGTACTATTGTGGATCAGGAACTGGTTAAAAGATAGAAAGCAGAGGGTAGGGCTAAATGGCCAATTTTCCCAATGGAGAAAGGTGAATAGTGGTGTACCCCAGGGATCTGTGCTGGGTCCGCTGCTTTTTGACATATTCATAAATGACCTGGAAAGTGGAATAACGAGTGAGGTTATCAAATTTGCAGATGACACAAAACTATTTAAAGTTGTTAAAACCCAAGAGGATTGTGGAAAATTGCAAGAGGATCTTGATAAATTAGAAGACTGGGCATCAAAATGGCAGATGAAATTTAATGTGGACAAGTGCAAGGTTATGCACCTAGGAAAGAACAACCTAAACTATGGTTACACGATGCAAGGTTCCACATTAGGAACCACCACCCAGGAAAAAGATTTAGGCGTCATTGTGGATACCATGTTAAAACCCTCGGCCCAGTGTGCAGCGGCGGCCAAGAGAGCAAATAGAATGCTAGGTATGATAAGGAAAGGAATGGAAAATAAAACAAAAGATATTAAAATGCCTCTATATCGTTCCATGGTGAGACCGCACCTTGAATATTGTGTGCAATTCTGGTCGCCGTATCTTAAAAAGGATATAGCGATTTTAGAAAAGGTTCAGAGAAGAGCCACCAAAATGGTAAAGGGGATGGAAGGATACTCCTATGAAGAAAGGCTAAAAATGTTAGGGCTCTTTAACCTGGAAAAGAGACGGCTGAGGGGAGATATGATAGAAGTCTATAAATTAATGAACGGAGTGGAAAGGGTAAACGTAGATTGTTTACCTTATCAGAATATAGAAAGACTAGGGGACATGCAATAAAGCTACAGGGTAAACTATTTAAGACTAATAAAAGAAAATATTTTTTCTCTCAACGTGTAATCAAACTCTGGAATTTGTTACCGGAGGATGTAGTAAAGGCTGTTAGTGTAGCTGGGTTTAAAAAAGGTTTGGACAAGTTCCTGGAGGAAAGGTCCATAAACCATTATTAAGAAGGGACCCAGTACAAGCATTGTGGAACCTGTGTCTTTTGGGGAAACTGCTAGGTACTTGTGACCTAGATTGGTCACTGTTGGAAACAGGATACTGGGCTTGATGGACCTTGGTCTGACCCAGTATGGCATATCTTATGTCATTTTTGCTACTGCAAAACAGCAGGACTACTACTCTGAAACTTGGCATTTCTCAATAAGGATTAGACTAGATGGGCTATTCCAGTCTTTATCTGCCATCATTTGTTATATTTCTGTGACATACGCAGCTCAGTGCAGAAACATGAGCTGCCATTGAGGCAGACATCTATTTATGCAGAGTGGAAGAGTGGCCTAGTTGTTGGAGCAGCAGCAGCCTAGAGCCAGAAAGACCAGGGTTCAAATCCCACTGGCACTCCTTGTCGCCTTGGGCAAGACACTTCATCCTCCATTGCCTCAGGTCAGACTTAGATTGTGAGCCTTTGGGGACAAGGAAATACATATTGTACCTGAATGTAATTTGCCTTGATCTTTTACTAATAATACAGTATAATACATAAAAACAAACTAGTGTGGGTGCAGAAAGCAGGAAGGAATCTAATGTGAGCTTAAAGAACCTGCAAGTGACTGCACTAACAGTAGCACACTGCATTTTGTTCCATTTAAATGGATGGTAATAAAGGAGTTAGCTATGCAGAGAAAAGCGCAGATCAGAAGACTGAGCTCTACATGAGATGTTAGCATGATGTCTGAGGAGGCATTAAGGGTTAGCTCATAGGTCTACAGTACTCATAAAGAATTTATGCCTGTTTGTGAGTGCAGAGTCCCTACAACTTGAAAAAAATGACAGGGGAGGTGTGATAGAATAATGTTATGCACATGCACTGGAATGCTGTCTGGCATATAAACAGTCCTGCTCAGAATAATATTACTGTTTATGTACCAGATGGCAATCCAGTACATGCGCACAGGGGTCTGCGTTAGCAGCACTTATAACCTGTGCATAAAAGCAAAATGTGCCCATATGCCTAGCTTGCTGTCTTTGGTGCAGATGTTTTGCACACATCTCATTTGCATGTTTGTTTACAGCATTGTTGAGAAAAACATCTGTGATAAACCTGTGCTAGATTTTTTAATGGGGGGTGGGGCTATGGTGCAGGGTGCAGGATTTCTGCATCGATCTGTCAGCTACCTTATTCTAGAATTGTGTGTTGGGGGTGAGGAGGTAGGGGCATGCTGATGTATGACAGAGCCTATCGGATAGGGGGTAAGGGGGAGAGTGAATATAGTTACTAGGAAAGGAGGAAACATTGCATGTTCTCATGTTTGCATTCCATAAAGAAATCTTTTTTTTCTTTCCCTTCTTATTTGATCCAGGTTCCAACTCAGTTGCAGGAGAAGTTCTACAGCATGGCAGCCCAAATCAAGCTGCTGTTGGAAATCCCAGAGCAGATCTGGAGCTGCATGGAGGCCTCCCAGGCCCTGCGGGCAACACAGCTTTACCTACTGTGCTGTCACCTGCATAGCCTGCTGCAGCTGGACTCTTCTGGATCCCGCTACAGCCCCATCCTTGCCAGGTTCCCTATCCTGGTGCGACAGGTCACTGCTGCTGGCCACTTTCGGTAAAAGCTGCCCATTTTAAGCCTTCGCTTGATTTGTAGAGTAAGCTCTCCCTGCATTGTGATGGATTTTATTTATTTATTTATTTATTTTATTTTATTTTATTTATTTGTGTGCTTTTCTATACCGCCCCTTCCAGAGATCAAGGGCGGTTTACAAGGAACTTAAAACAACAATACAGCAGAACAGTGCAATATTGCATTACATTGAACATTAGGTATTACATAAGAACTATGATACATGGAAAACAGTGTGTAAGCTATTAATAAAAGGAACATAACTATGTTACAAGGAACCAAAAATGGCAAGTTATTTACATGGTTAGCAAGAGTTATTTGCAGTCATAAGTACAATATTGGGAGGATGCTGACTTGAGGGGATATTCAAATGAAGTCTGGATTTAGGTGGGGTAAACTTGTGTTTGGTTAGTTGTATGTTCTTGTGTAGTAAATTTGATTTCAGGTTGTAGGTTGCTATAGTGTTGAGTAAGAGGTAGGTTTTTAGTTCCTTCCTGAAAGATGTGAGATCCTTAATCTCTCTTAGGTTTAGGGGCAGTTTATTCCATTGGCTGGGAGCATAAAATGAAAAGGCAGTGTTGGAGGTTATTTGTTTTGATTTTGTGACGGCAATGGGAATTAGTAGCATGTTGTAGCATGTTGAATTAGTAGCATGTTGGATCCCCCCCCCCCCAAATGTTCTGCTAGTTGAAAAAGGACATGCTAATCCAGTCTTGTATCACAGAACAAAGCTTGTGAGGTACATGGTTTGGCAAGAGAATGCTTAGTCTTATTCAGAGGTACCACAGAATACTATCTGGAACAGGAAGGCAGTATATGGCAATTTTTATAAATAAAATCATTTCATGTAAATTTTATATCCTGTTTTTCCAAATAGTTATTTGCTTTTGACATATGTTTTTGTGGGGATTTTGGCAGATTAAGGGATTGCTCCTATTCTAGTTAAATAAAGTCAATTGTGTACATCCAGTTTAAGAAGAAACAAGCTCTTGCAAGATTTTTTTCCCCCCTCTCCCAGATCTGCATTTTAAAAAATGTATCACTTTGTTTACATCCCCTTTTCTTCTTCCTAGAGCAACAGTCTTGCAGGAAAGCAAATCCCTGCTGAAATGCTCCACTGTTTCAGACCAGGCTGTTGCTGAAGCCTTGTGTGCCATCATGTTCCTTGAAGATAGTTCTCCACGCCAGGCTCTGGCAGACTTTTTGCTGGCTAGAAAAGCAG
Organism: Ichthyophis bannanicus; assembly: GCA_033557465.1. Classification (NCBI taxonomy): domain Eukaryota; kingdom Metazoa; phylum Chordata; class Amphibia; order Gymnophiona; family Ichthyophiidae; genus Ichthyophis; species Ichthyophis bannanicus. The sequence goes on along the minus strand of CM066041.1, from coordinate 179,259,568 downwards.
CCATTCAGCAGCTGTTGAATCAGTCACACCATGGTTAGTAAGAAAAAGAAAATTGGTTCTGTCCTGAAACAGGCTCCAACAAAAGATGATGTTTTTCTGTTTTGTAGGAGCTGGTATAAAGGCACAGGTGTGCTCAGTGGTGGAGCTATTAGCTACAACTCTGTACCAGGCTCATGCCCTCTTTTATACCCTACCAGAGGGGGTGTCTGCAGACTCGGCCCTCCCCTGTGGTGTGCTTTTTTCTACACTGGAGACAGTCACTGGCCAGTATCCAGAAGGTGAGCCACTGAAGTCGTGGATGCTAGCTTATCTTTTGTCAGCTAGCCATGTTGACTAAGGTACAGCATCATGAGCTCCCACATCTCTAGATTAGCCAGAATTGAGAAGATTTCATCTGGCCTTTCCCTAAGTAAAGGTTAGAGTTTGTGGTGTGTTTCTTTTTTAACTGCCTCTGTCCTTTCAGTGTGAATGAATTTTTCTGTGTACTTCTGATCTTGGTAGATGCAGAGTTTGTACAAACTTAGTATATTAATGTATAAGCATGGCATAAACAACTTGGGGAATCTTTAAACTACTGACAGGGCTTTAACTGTGCGTGTGCATTTTCCTAGATGCCTCCCCCCCCCCCCACACACACACACACGCTGCCTTATCAAGCTGAGAATAAGGCCAAGCTTTGGATAGTCCAATATTGGCAAAACTATTAAAATGTTAAATGTTAAAACTAGTTGGGCAGTGAAAGCTACATGTTATAAGCATGGGGCATTTGTGCATGTCTTTGAATTTCCTTAATTTGGTTTACTTCTCTTGGCTTTTATTTGGTTGAGTTTAAGCCTAACTTGGATTTTGTTTCTTGGCTCATGACTGCTTCCAGGTCAAAGTGTCAGAGTCCTGCAAGAGGAGATGAAGTTGGGAAGCTGGTTCAAGTATTTGCCTTCATCTGTCTTGAACTTCCAGCCAACACTGAGAACCTTGGCCCATCCCATCAGCCAGGATTATCTGCGAGACACACTTCAGAAATGGATCAACATGTAAGAAGCAGTAGACAATGCTGCCTTCTCAACTCACCTAAAAAATAACAAATTGAATTGTACTGCCAGAGGGACAGTCGAGGATAGTTAGAGATTTGGCTAATTCTCCATGACCTGCAAACATTTATAGTGCTGTTGGCTTCATTCAGTCGTGCTGATACCATCTGGTCTTGTTTTTTTATTGTTTGTTTTTTTTAATTTATTTAATCTCAGAGTTAAGTGTTGGTGTTAACAAGTCTTCACTGTGCTTCCTTAGGACTATAAAAGGTTCTTCACAGTGAGGCCTGTAATCCTTGTGCCTCTAACCATGTTGATGAGTCTGGGTAATTTGTATTGATAAGCAAACAAAAATGAATAATATGTAAATACATCAATCCCCCTTTTTAACACTTGGGTACCAGAAATTCCTGTGAAGCCAAGTGGCAGTAAGGACATCTATAGATGAAACTTGATGGGCAGATTTATTTACAGAATATGAAGGAGGCCACTGGTTCTTAGTTACCACAGAAATTCTTCTCTAGCTGTTTGTTCATATGAGAAAAAATGGTGGTGACCTTACTTTATATTGTCAGTACAAGCTAACAACTATTGGACATCCGCTTCTTTGGTACACAAGGTAACGCTAGTGGAAGAGAGATCACTTCCTGATTTGTGGTGTTATGGTGAAGGTGTATATAACCCTTGACCTCTTGAATTTGTGTGCAGGTGCAATGAAGATATAAAAGCCAGTGTTACAACCCTTTTGGTGTATATAAAGAGTCTGAAGGGGCTTGCCGGAATCCGCGATGCTGTGTGGGAACTGCTGAGCAGCGAATCCATGAGGCACAATTGGGAAACTGTGTGCCAGCACCTCCTGGACAGACCCCTTCGCTTCTGGGAGGACCTTCTGCAGCAGCTCTTCTTGAGTAGATTGCAGGTAACTAGACCCTGTTATTGGGAAGCCAGTCTTTAGGACTTGGTTTTGATGCTCTGCCTTTTCCTCTGGCTACATCTCTCCTCAGCAAGTAATCATAGATGTGTTTTCTACTTCTCTCTGTCCAGCTGTAGGCAGAAGCCTCCCATGGGCCAGGGGTACTCATTTGCAATACTGCTTTGCGACTAACCACCTGTTTTCCAAGGGCATTGTTTTAAGGCCGTGCTTTTCAACCTTCTCTTGGAGGCACATCTAGCCATTTGGATTTTCAGGAGTCCCACAATGAATACGCATGAGAGATTTGCATACAGTGGGGTTTCAGCCTAGGCAAATTTGTTTATACATCTTCATTATGTTCCCCATCATATCTACAGTCCAGTCCCGACAAGCGGGTTCTCTTCCCCTACTAGCAGCTGGAGGCTGAGCATGTTCAAAGCCTTGGTGATGTTACCCCACTTAGGCTAACCACCACCCTCACCAAGACCAGTATCTCAGCTTCCAGCAGCTAGGGGAGGATGCATCTGGTGTAGGCTGGCACAGGGTGGTAGTAGGAGAGATAATTTGGCCCCTAGCTCTTACCAGACAACCAATCTAATACTATAGACTAGAGCAAACAGGTCTCAGCTGATCCCTTTAGTGGGAGGTTGTGTTGTTGGACTGAGCCAGTGTTGAGAGCATACCGGGGAGACCAGGGTCGTTTGATCGGCCCAGTCCTGCTTATTGGGGGCCTCTCTGGCTAGGCAGCAGTGTCTCTTGACATGTGGGAACGCCAAGGCTGCAAGATTTTTCAGTCTGCATCGGGGGCATATTTTGGAAGGACTGGGTGCTCTGGCACAACCGTGGCCGACATGTGCCCTATTGTAAGTCTTCCCGTCATGGGCCCTAATCGGCTAAATATTGCAATGGATAGAAGGTCACACGGGCAGGCCGATACTCATTGCTCTGGATTGGCCACGGCGACTGTGGTATGCAGACCTCATGTGACTCCTGGTAGCAGATCCATGGAGGCGGCTGGTGAGGGCCAATTTGCTGATGCAGGGTCCGGTCCGGATGCCTCAGGTGGATTGGTTCTCGCTTACAGTTTGTCTGTTGAAAGGGCAAGGTTAATAAAACAAGGCTGTTCACCACAAGTGATTGCGACTCTATTGTGATCTCTGAAGCGATCAACGTCATTGGCCTATGTACGAATGTGGTGCACTTTTGAAAATTTGTGTAGTGACCAGGGCATTCGCCCGCCCAAGGCCTCTCTGGCAGAGATCCTGTCCTTTTTTCAGGCAGTGCTGGATAAGGGTCTGGCTCATTGTGAGTGCACATGACCGCTTTGGCGTGTTAACAGGGGAATGGTCCAAGGGCTGTCCCTGGCTTCACACCCCGATGTAGTTCATTTCCTCCAAGCGGTGAAATAGGTGAGATCTCCAAGGCAGGACCTGGTTCCTGTGTGGGATCTCAACTTGATTCCCTCCACCTGGTGAAGCTGCCCTTTGAGCCTCTTAAGGGAGCAACCTTTAAAGATCGTATGTTAAAAATGGTGGTTCTGGTGGCAATTTGCTCCACTAGATGGATTTTGGAGCTTCAGGCCTTGTCTTGTCGGAAGCCGTTCCTCCCAAACTCTCGGGAGAAGGTAGCCCTTCACCCGGTGCCCTCCTTCTTGCTAAAGGTTGTATCGGCCTTTCATATTAATCAGGTTGTCACGCTCCCTGTCTTTGCAAAGTCAGAAGAGGACTGGCACCTACAGGTTGGATGTGCGTCATGCTCTGAGGATGTATCTGTGGTGAACAGCATCGGCTGTTTGTGGTTTTTTTGGAGGAGCAAGATGAGAAGCAGCTTCCAAGGCATTGGTGGCACCTTGGATTAAGGAAGCCATTGTATCAGCATACCTGCTTCGTGGGAGACAGCCTCAGCATAGCCTTAGGGCATATTCCACTAGGGTGCGAGCAACGATGTGGGCGGATTACAGGCTGGTCCTGCCGGAAGATATTTGCCAATAGGCGACATGGTTATTTTTGCATACCTTTGCCCATCATTACCGTCTGGATGTTCAGGCGGTGGGACAAGCATGGTTTGGTGCCTCATTGGTGCAAGCCAGGTTCGCGGGTCCCTTCTACAAGTAGGTCAGTTTGGGTACATCCAGCTTTTTGGGATTGGACTGTAGGTATGATGGGGAAGGTGAAATTAGACTTATCTGCTAATTTGCTTTCCTCAAATACCTACAGTCCAGTCCCGGACCAGCCCAAGAATTTACAGGTCTGAGTGGGCATATGCTTGGTTCCCTCGGGTTTTGGGGGACGGGGCTCTTTGGGGCTCCCTCGGGAAAGGTAGTGGAGTGCTGGTGCTCTTCAGGTGTGAAATCAGTCCTGGGGTCGGTACGGTGGTGTTGGCATGATGGCAGTTGGCCAGTGGTTAAAAAAAAAAAAGGTGGAGGCTTGGAAGAAAGTTCAATTATTTATTTGGTTTTTAAGGTTCATGAATATTGGTCTGCTCAAGGGGTTCTTACTCTTAGATTTCTTGTATTGGCTGTTTGGTAGGTTACTGGATGGTTAGCGGCTTGGACATTAGGCTACTGGTCTTGGTGAGGGTTGCGGTTAGCCTAAGTGGGGTGACATCACCAAGGCTTTGAGCATGCTCAGCCTCCAGCGGCTGGTAGGGAGAGATAAACGTGCTTGTCAGGACTGGACTTGTGTAGGTATTTGGGGAAAGCAAATTAGCAGGTAAGTCTAATTTCATCTTAATCTGAAAAAAAAACAACTGGCTTGGTGTGCCTCCAGGAGAAGGTTGAAAAGCACTGCCTTAAGGTTCTGATGGTTGCCTAGCTGGTTTAATTCAAAGAACAGGAGTCTAGTAGTTGATTCATCTTGCTGTAACTAAAACCCTCGAAAGTACTGGGCCGCAGCTCCTGAGCTACATTGATTCTCAGGGAAGGCGCGGCATATTAGAGGTGTTCTCCTTCCCTTTCTGACACATTACCTGCAGTTGCACCAGCATTTAAGAACTATAAGAAATGTCATTCTGGGTCAGACCAAGGGTCCATCAAGTCCAGTATCCTTTTTTCAAATAACTGCCAATCCAGGTCACAACTACCTGTCGGGGTTCCAAAAAGGTTCACGGGTTCCATATTGTTTATCTCAGGGTAAACAGTGGATTTCCCTGGTCCTCTTTAATAATGATTTATGGACTCTTCCTCCAGAAAACTGTTCCAAACTTTTTTTTAAACCCAGCTACACTAACAGCTTTTACTAAATCCTCTGGTAACTATTTCCAGAGTTTGATTATGCATGGAGTGAAAAAATATATTTTCTCCGGTTAGTCTCAAATGGGTTACTTTTGTAGCTTCATTGTGTGTCCCCTAGTCTTTCTACATTTTACCCGATCCACTCCATTAATTTATAGACCTCCTATCATATCTCCCCTCAGCCGTCTTTTTTTCAGGTTGAAGAGCCCTAACCTTTTAAACCTTTCCTCATAGGGGTATTCTTCCAGCCCCTTTACCGTTTTTGTCACTCTTCTCTGTACCTTTTTTAATTCTTCTCTATCCTTTTTAAGATACAGTGACCAGAATTGGTCTATGAAGAACCAATTTGTGTATGTGTTTGTGTTTTTTCCCCAGACCCTAACCAAAGAAGGATTTGACTCCATCTCCAGCAGCTCCAAACAGCTTCTAATTTCTTCGCTTCAAGAACTGGCTGAAAAATCCAGCAAACATGGACACTTTGAATGTGATATGGCTTCATTTCTGTGGTCTGAGAGCTTGAACGACCTGCCTTCAGATGCAGCCTGGGTCAATGTGGCAAACAGAAGTCAGTTTGCAAAGAGCGGCTTATCCATGAAGGCCCAGGGCCTCACTCCTTGTATTCAAAGCTTCTGCTCAGCCTTAGATTCCAAACTCCAGGTCCAGCTTGATGACCTGTTATCCTATGTTCCATCTGAACCTTCCACAACCAAGGAGCCTTCTGTCACCCCTTTACCTGCACAGGCGCAGCACTCTGCATTTGACAGATATACAGATGCCAGCACTGTGCAAGAGATGCTTCGAAGTCACTGTCTGTCTTCTGTGGCCTATATCCTGAGCTGCTTGGAAGAAGAACTGCAGAATGGCCAGAGGAGCTTGGAGAGCACCCTCAACGAGGCCCAGCTTGGTCCCGTTCTATTTATGGCAAGGCTCTGTCAGTCCCTGGGAGAACTCTGTCCTCACTTGAAGCAGTGCATCCTGGGCAAATCAGACACCTCGGACCAAGCGGTGAGGGAGGTGCGGCCATTAAAAAAGCTGGGAAAGGGAAAGGCACAGGAAGTGGACCCAGTGCTTGCCAAGTGGCAGGAAGTGAGGGAAAAGCTTTTACAGCAAAGCTTGGCTGCCTATCGCATCTGGAGCTCAGCTGTTGTTAATGTAAGTTGCTGTGACCTTATTTTTGGTGGTGGATGTGCCTTCAGTTATGGGTCCCTTCTGCTGCTTTCCTTGATTCAAAATTAGAAAATGCTGTTCTTAAGCAATGTAGTAAAACGTCTTGGCAGAGGGCATCATGTTGGAGGGCTGCTGCTCTAAACTCTTGTACGTGATTACTTTCTGCTTTCAGACTCTGGTTCACGGCTTCAGAAAGACCCTGCTTTTGGAGTCAGCTGGCTCCATCCTGACCACCGCTACCAGTTGGGAGGAAATAGAGATCCAGGAGGAAACGGAGTCTGGAAGCACCGTTACCTCCAAAATCCGGCTTCCCGTACAGGTACGAGAAACCTGCCTTTAAGGAAAGAAAATGGGAAGCTCATGCGCTGAGAGGGTCGGTGAACACATCAGCACAAGTATTTTTGGGGAATTGATCATTTATTAAAAGCAAAACTTGTATCTGAAGTTTAGATATCTATTAAAATACATGGGGCAATTTTCAAAATTATGTAGAGAGGTAATCTGCTGAGAGCCCCTTTCAAAATTCTCTCCCGCGCCTCTATCCCAGGAAAGTACATGCAGGGAATTTATTTTTACACGCTATGTACTTCCCAGTGGGGACTTGACACTGGCTAACTCTGAAATAAGCTTGCACACTCACAGAGGAATTGAAAACTAGTTTTATATGTGGTTCTGTATCTGGTATAACTGCGCTCGCTCTTCGTGCACTTGATGGAAAAGACAACTCTCAAAAGCTAGTTAGTTGTATTAAGTTGGTCCAGTGATGAGGTCCTTGCCTACAACTAGTCTGATCCTGAATTCTCTACTTGCATTACTAACATATTATTACAGCAGTGCGGCCTCTAAGGTCAGACCCAGAAAAGGTGTGGAAATTAGCATCCTGCGTCTTCTTCCTCTGAATGTTTTAATAATTAATTCTCTCCCTGGTCGGTCCTTTCTGAGTTTAGAAACACCACATGTGCTTACGGTGAGCTGTAGCATTTCTGTCCACTTCCTTCCTTTTTAACCAATGATAACTCAGGCTTCAGGAGTTGGGGAGGGGTGTGGCTGCAGATGAGAGAAGAAGGGGGAAGCTTAAACAGTTTGCAGTTTTAAAATGAATCCTTTTCAGAGCTTTCTCCCACCGCCTCCCAGACCGGGTCAGATGCATGGGTTTATGCTCTTCTACCAGCAGATAGAAACCGAGAACCAGTGGTTTCATGATGTCACTGATGGTTACAATCGATATCTACTAGTGCCTAGATATATCTGCCCCTGATGCAAGCATTCTTCACTGAAACACGCCTGTGTGGGCATAAGAGAGGATTTTCTCTCAATTACAATACCCAGGATGGACTGGAGCCAGTCCGTAAGGCCCCAGGGGTGCATAACCTGATGGTTCTCAGTCCCTCCCTCCCTCCACCCTTTCCCTGCTCTAGTGGGGTAATTCTGGGCAGGGATGCAGCCACCAGCCATCAACCCCAGCCTTTGGAAGAAGTCCAGATAGAATCTTTACTGTTCAACTAGTCAATCTTTCTTCAAGACAAAAGAATGATGAATCCAAACACCACTTACTGTTCTGAGTTTGGGCTCTGGAGGCTGCTTAGCTTGGGGGTAAGTCCCTGCACTGCGAGTTTGTAGGCGCATTTTGTTCAGGGCTGTTAGAGGTTGCTAATGGTGATGCAGATTGAACACAGCCAGCATCATGCAGCCTGAAACCTTCTAGCAGCACCGTGGGCTGTTGCTGTGGTGTGAGCAAGCATGCCAAGACAGGCTGGGCTACCGCAGAGAATGAGGGTGCCAAGGTCAGGATGGGACTTGGAGTGTCAGTAGGCGACTCTGCAGCTGGGGCCATGCTGGTTACGGCAGACAGTTGGGTGTTCTGTGCATGGAATTGCTGCCATTTTGCATGCTGTAGCAGTGGCCCCTGCCCAGAGCCTAGGGGGCCTTCCATATTTTGTCTGCAGTTGCTGCAGGGATGGTTCTTCAGTGCAGTCTCCTCTGGCACTGGATTTGACCCCAGGAATTGGATTTTCTCATGAATTCATACCACTGCTGCATATAGAACCTTCTGCCTCAAGCAGGTACTGGCACAGGGTCTTCCTAAGGAGGGGCCCATGGAGGAACTAGGAGGATCCTTTAGAGGATTCAGAATCCTTGGGAGTATGTGGACTCCCCTCTTGCAGGGGCATAACCAGAAGGTAAGGTTCCTGCAGGAGATGACACAGCTGTGTCACAGTAGTGAGCCGGCCTCCCCTATTACACAGGTGTCTGAGGACTCGAGGGGATCCACAAGCCTTCTGAGGCCACTGCTTTCCATAGAGAAGTGATGTGGCTTGAAGGTAGGGAGGTCTGTGGCCAGCTTTTATCCCATGGTTATTCCTGCTGGAAGTTTGCGCACACAGTTCAAAATTCTATGTCAGAAGGTCTGACCTATGCAAAATTGTGCATGTGTTTTGTCAAAATCATTAAAGCATATTGTTTTGAGTGATATTTTATTTTGGTATTGTATTTTAAATATTACAAAAAAGTGTGCAATTTTGACTTAGGTGCAGAATTCCAGCAGGCGTATGTGGTGCTGGAGAAGGAACAGTTACACCTGCCTAAGGTGGATGCCTTGCTGGTGACAGTGACCATGAAGATGATTATCCGTGTGGAGAGAGCATAGCGCTGCAGGATCACAAAGTAGAGGCAGTGGTCTGTGGTGGTTGTGTTGCTCAGGCTTGCCTGCATTAGAGCAGGCAACTTCAAGAGGATTCGATGGCTGGCTTTCTCAAGGAGTGTTTTGGAGGCAGCTCACCTTGATGCTGGTTCGGTCTTCACTGTGACTTTTTTAGGCCATCAGCAAAAGATATGGTGACCGTTCCCGGTCAGGAGTGCCCTGCTGCTTACTGGTAATTGTTGGCTCCTTTTTGTGGAAGAGTTTAATTCCTGTGGGGGTCAGTTACTATTCTTAGGAGTTCCTCTTAGGAGAGGGGGGGTCTCTGTACATTCAGGAAGTTGGGATGCCTGGTTGTGGGTGAAGAGAGTGAGTGGCCATTGCTTTGCTATGGAAGTACTGGCTGGCTGTGTGCTGCTCAGGACCTTATATAGCGTAACCCCATCAAACCAATGACTTTTGGTCTCCATCTGCTGGTTGGAGAGCATGAACCCACACCTCTGGACTGGCCTGGTTTGGGACACAAGAAAAAAAAAAATTAGCAGGTAAGGTCTAATTTCTCCTTTTCCGATCAGTCTGCGATGATTAGGATGGAGCCAAGCACTGGCGAGTGTTTCAATGTTCATGTTGCCTTTCTGGAATGAATATTTACTGTTCCTATTTTCTGCTACAGGTTTCCTGGTATGTTCAGTCGCTTTTATTCAGTTTGTGCCAGGAAGTTAATCGGGTTGGGGGGCATGCCCTGCCCAAGGTCACGCTTCAGGCACTGCTCAGGAGCTGCCTGACTGAGATAACTGCCAGCTATGAGAAACTTACCATAGAGAAGCAGCAGAAGGTGCGTTACTTGAGTGGGTTTGCTGGAGAATTTGGGGGATTCTGGGGTTGTGTTCGGTTTTTTGGCTTCCCAAACATGGAGATATAATCCAAGGGTTTCAAGAGAATTTCACCTCTGTCAGACAAGAGTGAGCATAATAAGGAGCCATTAGAAACAAAGAAAATGTAAATGGAACAGAAATCCCAGGACTTAATGTTCAGTGCAGCAATTTAATTTCATTAATTTGGTCATTTAAATCAAACTAGACTAATGTTTTTGTAGTAAGATGCATTGTATTAAAAAAAAAAAATCAGAGTATATTGAAATGGCACAATAGTGACATCTAGTGGCTATGCTCGGGATGGAGGTTTATTCTGTTCTGGAGAGATGGTGTTTGCCATTGATGCATTTTGGCTGGGTTAGATATGAAGTATGTATATGGGGGAGGAGACAGGCCCTTTCTGATAGAGCTGGAAGCCCAGAAGGAGCAGGAGGAAGCAGATGGTGCAGAAATGTGGTGAAATTGTTACCCCATCCTTAAATACAGTGCTTAATATGACAATAATGGGACATGGTTTCATGTGTTTGTTTAATATCTACCCATCCATCTTCTTTGTGTTACAGACCCAAGGTGTCTTTCCCATGACTCAGAACAGGGCTCTACAGTTGCTTTATGACCTGCGCTACCTGAGTATACTTCTAACACCTCGGAGTGAAGATCTGAAAGGAAGCAAGAGCAAGCAGGATACACGGTGTGGAATATACTGTACTTCCTCTCTATCGCCAGCGCGCATGCCTTCTCCTAAAAGTACACCCAGGAGAATGGTGAGGGGGAAGGGCACAGCAGCACAAAAAGAACACAGGAATAGCCATATTGAGTCAGACCAAAGGTCCATCAAGCCTGGTCAATATTCTGTTTCAGTCCGTGTCACAGGTTTTGGCAGGGCACAAAGAAAGCAAGATACTCTCTCTGCATCCTACAGTGTGGTGTAACTCACTCCCGCTGCTAAGGAGGAGTGATCAAATTCCCCTGAAGAAGGCTTTGGCTAAAACACATGTAGGGTGACCTCATGTCCATGGCGTGATGTGTCCTGCTTTCTCTGTACCCCATAACCTCTACGGGTATTTGGCAGGACACCAGAAAGTGGCTAGATTCCATTGCTGCTTACTCAAAGTCTACCATAATGGTTTATGGTTGCTGCTTTTACTGCATCTTCTGGCAATGAATTCTAGAGCTTAATTATGCATTGACTGAAAGAATGTTTTCTTCTCCTTATTTTAAATGTACCACTTCCTTATCCCTCCAGTCCAGTCCCGACCTGTGGGTAGTCATGCCTCACCAGCAGCTTGGAGACTGAGCATGTCAAATGTTCTGACCTCAGCATACATGGGTAGCCGGCACCACCTCCCAGCCCCCAGTATCTCAGTCTTCAAGAAGCTGGAGATACGTGACTCCATAGGTTGACTCACTGAAGGGACAGTTGGGAGTAGATTGCAACCCCCCCGGGAAACTAGATAAATAAAACAGAGGTATAGTCTCCTGGGGAAGGGAAAGCCTCTTTGGTCATCAGAGGGACTGCTTAGTTGCTGCATTTAAAGTTACCAAAACAAAAAAAACAAACAGAGCAGCTTCGGTCAGACAGGGTTACTGGCAGCAGACCCTTCTTGAGAGGAATGAGAGACCTTACCCTTTTTTCACCCCTGTGGCTCCCAAACCCATCAGCGGGTGATAAGTGCTTTAGTGAGGGCAGCTGGCTATTTCTGCACTCTCCAGGGCTTTCCCACCGACACTGGTAAGTTCAGGCTGAGTGGGAGGTCGGGGCTTCATTGGCGATACTCCTGCCAAGCGTAGGATCTTGAATTTTCTTGGACTTTTTGTTTCTTTTTTGCTTTGGGTTTCTTTAGTGCCATAGTGGAATTTCTTCAGCAGGGGCCGGTGCTTGGATCTAAAATGTGGAGGGGGAGGCAGGCCTCAGGGCTGCATGGAAAACGCCACACAGCAAGTCTGCTGTCCCTGCGGGTGTTAGTTTGTGCTTGCAGATTGGGGGCGGGTGCATTTACATCATGCTTTGTTATTTTCTCTGGGGAAAAGGAAGTTTTAAAAACAACAAAAAAAGGAACATTTTAATATAATAGCTCAAGACAAAACGGAGAGTTGGGTTTGTTCAGCTACCACTTTTCAGGGTAAGCCAGCAAGCATTTTGCATCACACCTGGTGAATGCCTACAAAGACCCCTTGCCTGGCTTTTGGGTCACGGAGGGCTTCTGCCGTGGGTGCGAGACGGAAGCGAGCTCCACGTAGGACGGTCTTATCGATGTAAGGATAGACAGGACACAGAAGGCAAGAACCTCTGGAAGATCCATGAGACCTTTTCTGTTGTTGGAGGAGAGGCACTCCTCAGCGAGAACGGTGTCCCAGGCTGAGGAGGAAGATTTATTTATTTAAATCGCTTATATACCGCGCTCTTCAACATCAGTGCGGTTTACATAGAACATGAGGTATTTACGGTGGGGGTTAACACCGTGTTACATATAACAGGTAGCTCAACTTGGGTAACAGTATTAACTATTTACATTTGTAATAACAGAATGATATTCACATTTATATACAAGATGGCCTGGCCAGCACCTTACCTGATTTAAACCTCCGGGTTGCACCGTAGCCAACAGGTAAATCCACCTCTGTTCTCTATAGATCAACCACTGGTCACTAGTTTTTCCTAAAACCGGTCCCGATACTGTTTCAATACAACGAAGCTGAGAAAATGTGTGATTGTGAGATATGCAATGTTGAACCATAGGAGCTTCCCTACGAGCGCACCGAAGCCGACTGGCGTGTTCCTGCATACGGACCCGAAACTGACGGATCATCTTGCCTTGTGTAAACAGTATCATGTTTCACTATGATACTGTTTACACAACGTAAAGCCATTGATGTTAAACCGGCACATGTCTGGGAATAGAACAGAATGCACCCAGAGTTTATTAGTGCCTATGGTTGTTTCTGAGGCTAATGTTGTGACATTTAAGTATCACTGAATCTGATAGCTTTTTGGTGAAAAATTGAATGAGGTATTTTTTTGCTTTATGACCTAATGGGAGACAGCCAACATGGCTTTAGACAAGGAAGATCTTGTCTTACTAATCTGTTATGTTTTTTTGAAGGAGTGAATAAACAGGTGGACAAAGGTGAGTCGGTTGATATAGTGTATCTGGACTTTCAGAAAGCCTTTGAGAAGGTCCCTTATGAGAGACTTTTGGCAAAACTAAAGAGTCATGGGATAGGAGGCAGTGTACTATTGTGGATCAGGAACTGGTTAAAAGATAGAAAGCAGAGGGTAGGGCTAAATGGCCAATTTTCCCAATGGAGAAAGGTGAATAGTGGTGTACCCCAGGGATCTGTGCTGGGTCCGCTGCTTTTTGACATATTCATAAATGACCTGGAAAGTGGAATAACGAGTGAGGTTATCAAATTTGCAGATGACACAAAACTATTTAAAGTTGTTAAAACCCAAGAGGATTGTGGAAAATTGCAAGAGGATCTTGATAAATTAGAAGACTGGGCATCAAAATGGCAGATGAAAGTTAATGTGGACAAGTGCAAGGTTATGCACCTAGGGAAGAACAACCCAAACTATGGTTACACGATGCAAGGTTCCACATTAGGAACCACCACCCAGGAAAAAGATTTAGGCGTCATTGTGGATACCATGTAAAAACCCTCGGCCCAGTGTGCAGCAGCGGCCAAGAGAGCAAATAGAATGTTAGGTATGATAAGAAAAGGAATGGAAAATAAAACAAAAGATATTATAATGCCTCTATATCGTTCCATGGTGAGACCGTACCTTGAATATTGTGTGCAGTTCTTTTTAGCCTTTCTTCATAGGAGTATCCTTCCATCCCCTTTACCATTTTGGTGGCTCTTCTCTGAACCTTTTCTAATATCGCTATATCCTTTTTAAGATACGGCGACCAGAATTGCACACACTATTCAAGGAACGATATAGAGGCATTATAATATCTTTTGTTTTTATTTTCCATTCCGTTCCTTATGATACCTAGCATTCTATTTGCTCTCTTGGCCGCCGCTGCACACTGGGCCGGGGGTTTTAACATGGTATCTACAGTGACGCCTAAATCTTTTTCCTGGGTGGTGGTTCCTAGTGTGGAACCTTGCATCATGTAACCATAGTTTGGGTTGTTCTTCCCTAGGTGCATAACTTTGCACTTGTCCACATTAAATTTCATCTGCCATTTTGATGCCCAGTCTTCCAATTTATCAAGATCCTCTTGCAATTTTCCACAATCCTCTTGGGTTTTAACAACTTTAAATAGTTTTGTGTCATCTGCAAATTTGATAACTTCACTTGTTGTTCCACTTTCCAGGTCGTTTATGAATATGTCAAAAAGCGGCGGACCCAGCACCGATCCCTGGGGTACACCACTATCCACCTTTCTCCATTGGGAAAATTGGCCATTTAGCCCTACCCTCTGCTTTCTATCTTTTAACCAGTTCCTGATCCACAGTAGTATACTGCCTCCTATCCCATGACTCTTTAGTTTTGCCAAATGTCTGTGATGAGGGACCTTGTCAAATGCTTTTTGAAAGTCCAGATACATTATATCAACTGACTCACCTTTGTCCACCTGTTTATTCACACCTTCAAGAAAAACATAACAGATTAGTAAGACAAGGTCTTCCTTGTCTAAAGCCATGTTGGCTGTCTCCCATTAGGTCATGATTATCTACATGCTGAGTAATTTTATTCTTTATGATGGTTTCTACCATTTTCCCCGGTACTGACATCAGGCTCACGGGTCTGTATTTTCCTGGATCACCCCTGGAACCCTTTTTAAAAATTGGTGTTACATTGGCAATCCTCCAATCTTCAGGTATGAGAGATGATTTTAATGATAGTTCACAGATTACTAATAGCAGGTCTGCAATATCGTATTTCAGTTCCTTCAACACCCTTGGATGTATACCATCCGGCCCAGGTGATTTGCTACTCTTCAGTTTATCTAATAGTTATAATACATCTTTCCGATGTATCGATATTTCCTTCAATTCTTCCGCACCTTTAAATACCACTTCCGTCATGGGTTACATCCCTACATCTTCCTCAGTAATGACCGAAGCAAAGAATTCATTCAGTCTCTCCGCTATCGCCTTGTCGCCTCTTAGTGCCCCTTTGACCCCTCTATCATGTAATGGACCAACTGACTCTCTCACAGGTTTTTTGCTACGAATGTACTTGAAAAAGTCTTTATTTCGCATTTTTGCTTCCGCAGCAAGCTTCTTCTCAAATTCTCCCTTTGCCTGCCTTATCAATGCCTTGCATTTGACTTGCCAGTACTTGTGCTGTTTCCAGGTTTCGTCGTTTGGCTCTTTTTTTTCCATTTCCTGAAAGATGCTTTTTTGGCAACAACAGCCTCTCTGACCTCACCTTTAAAAACCATGCTGGCAGTTTTTTGGACTTCCTTCCATTTTTCTTAAAGCGTGGAATACAGCTGGCCTGGGCTTTCAAGATAGTATTTTTCAACAACACCCAAGCTTGATGTAAGTCTTTAACCTTACATCATATTGTGTTCCCTCTGCATTGGATGATTAAACGGATCATTTAGGATGAATGGCATGTGCTGGAGGCCAGCCTACGGGTATAGCTCACTTATACCCGGTTCCGAACCATGAGAAGAAGTAGTTCCAATCCCCTAAAGTGGATGCAGCCATCTTGGCAGTGGCTAAGAAGAACACTATCCCAGTGGAAGACAATACGGCACTCAAGGATGTTCAGGATTGAAAGTTGGAGACTCTCCTGAAGCAGGCGTTTGATATCCATGCCATGTCCTTGCAGGCTTCCATCTACTACTACTACTGAGCATTTATAAAGTGCTACCAGATGCACGCAGCGCTGTACAGAAAAAGACAAAAATAGACAGTCCCTGCCCAATAGAGCTTACAATCTAAAAAAGATAAAACAAGGCGAAGGACGAGGAAAGAACAAAGACAACGTAAGGATAAGAGGAGAAACAAGACAAAGGAAAAAGGTAAGAACAAGGGAAAAGAAAAGGACCAGGTGAAAAGACAAGGGAAGAGGAGGAGAACAGGTAAGTCATGAACCAAAGGCAGAAGCAAAGAGGTGAGCTTTCAACCTGGATTTGAAGAGGGTCAGAGAAGATGCCTGAAGATGCCTTCTCTGTCAGCGTTGATGTTTAATATATACATGCAACCCATTTGTGACCTCATTCGTTCCTTTAATGTCACCTGTTTAGCATATGCAGATGACATTCTACTATTCATGCCATTCTCCATCAATCACCCCGATTATACATCATTGATAACATGCCTCGAAGCAGTAGAAGATTGGCTCATCTCCCAAAATCTAAGAATCAACCACAGCAAGACTGATGTGATGTTTATAACAAGAAACCAAAACTTCACACCTCCTACCTCCGTGAAGATAAAGGACAAGGAATTAACAGTAAAACCTACACTACGCTACCTAGGTATAACCCTTGACCAGCGCCTCAATATGAAAGCCCACATAAAAAACATAACAAAACTAATATATCACAAGATACGTACATTACGCCACCTGCGACCTCTACTGGAACCTTCAGATTTCAGAACCGTCTACCAAGCCCTGATAATGCCTCACATTGACTTTGCAAATGCAATTCTATACGGACTCCCTCAAGCAACATTAAATCCTCTCCAACTAACGATGAACACTGCTGCCAGAGTACTTGAAGGAATATCAAAGACAGATCACATAACCCCAGTTCTAAAAAGACTCCACTGGCTACCAACCAACGCAAGAATCCACTACAAGATACTGATCACTACATTCAAAGCCATAAACAACCAAGCACCATCAACCATTACCAACCTTGTACACTCACAGACCCCTAATAGATCCAGAAGGTCAATTGCAATGAATACATTAATAATCCCGAAACAAACAGTCAGATACACTAAGGAAACAACCAAAAGAGCCTTCAGTATCCACGCCCCAATAACCTGGAATGCCCTCCCACTAGAACTGAGAGCTATAACCAGCCTGACACAATTCAGAAAGAGTCTCAAACACCACCTCTTCCTAAGCTATTTCCCAATCTAACCTTTGCACATGACAATATTACAGACACTTTTCTGACCAGGACATTTTCCCAACTGATATCCAAATGTGACTAATGTATTTCAATCTTCTGTAAATAGTTAGCTAGCCTATGTAGTTGGACCTTGTTATTCCCAAGTTTTCAAAAACCATGTTACTTGTAAAATACATTACAGTTCCTTGTATGTATATGTTTGTTCCATGTAAACCGCGCTGGTGATAATAGTGCGGTATATAAGAGATGTTAAATAAATAAATATAGACAGAGGAAGTCTATTCCAGGCGTAGAGTGCTGCAAGGTGAAAAGAGCAAAGCCTGGAGTTGGCAACAGAGGAGAAAGGCATAGCAAGAAGCAGTTGGCTAGAAGAGCGGAGTTCACGAGGGGAGATATAAGGAGAAATGAGAGAAGAAAGGTAAAGAGGAGCTGCAGAATGAATGCATTTATAGGTCAGTAGGAGAAGCTTGAACTGGATGTGGAAACGGATAGGGAGCCAGTGAAGAGACCTGAGGAGAGGAAGTGATATGGGCAAAACGAGGTTGGCTGCCTTTGTGCCCTGGGTATGTTTGAGTTGGGCCCAAGGTCTCTTTGAGAGACCGAATGGCTTGTTTCCACCACCAGAGGCAGCTCTGTTGGAGTCCGGCACGGCATATTTGGCAGATGCCTTTTATGATCTGATAAGGGGCCTGTCAAAGAGCATGGCATCGGTGGTCTCTGCTCACAGGTATTTATGCTTCCGTAATTGGTGGTCTGATATGTCTTCCAAGACTCACTTGGGCAGGTGCCCATTCAAGGGCAAGCTTCTGTTCAGTGAAGCCTTGGAGAAGCTTGTAAAGGATTTGGGGGGGGGGGGCAGGGTTGAAAGGGGGTAGACTCCCTGAGGATAAACAAATGCCGGTACATTTAGCGATGCCGGGGTGAGGTCAGTCTAAGGACTTCCACTGGGTCTGGGCAGTGCGCTTTGTGCCTTTTCAGAGGGGTCATTTCCCCTTGAGGGGGCAGTCATTTTGTGGCTTTCGAAGGACAGACAGAGGTTATTATCCCTCTACCTTTCCAGCCAGTAAGAAACCACAATGAGATGATGTGAGCCCAGGTAGGGGTGGTTCCCGTAGATAGGAGGGATGCCTGTGGGATTTCTACTCCAGCTGGGTCTGCATCATCTCTGACCAGTGGATGTTGGAGATCCTTGGAGAAGACTATGCGCTCGAGTTTGCCTGGGCACTCTCATAGGCTTTTATGTGGGCGCCTTGCAAAGCGCCCCATGAGATTGGGGCAGTGCGGGCAGCCTTAAGGCATTTTTTAGAGCTATGGGCCATGGCAGAGGTGCTGCGCAGCCAATTTAGGTCGGGTCAATACTCCATATATTTCATGGTCCCCAAAAAGGACAGATCCTTACGACCCATCTTTGATCTCAAATGTGAATCATTGCCTCAAGGTTGCCTCAAGGTACCTCGCTTCCTTATGGAGACTCTTCGTTTGGTTATCATGGCGGTTAGAGAGGGCGAGTTCCTGACCTTGCTAGGCCTCATGGAAGTCTACTTACACGTTCCCATTTGGCCAGACCACCAGTGGTTCTTGTGATACGCGGTGCCCATGGGGCATTTTCAGTTCACTGCATGGCCATTTGGGCTAGTGACAGCTCCTCAAACCTTTACCAAGATTATGGTGGTGGTCACGGCCGCCCTTCGGCAGGAGGGCATCCTAATGCATCCCTACCTTGACAATTTCTTAAGCCAGGCAAAGTCCAAGCATGAAAATGAAAAGGCTGTTGCTCAGTCCTTTGAGAAGTTTGGAAAGTCTGGGCTCAGTCATCAATGTGGCCAAGAGCCATCTTCAACTGACACAGGAGCTGATGTATCTAGGTGTCCAATTCCAGACATTCCAGGGCAAGGTGTCCTTTGCAATAGATTGGATGTGCAGGTTGCAACAGCAGATCTGGGGGTTTCTCAGGATTGTGGCCCTGAAGGCTTGGCATTACCTTCAGGTGTTGGGGTCGTTGGCGGTGACCATAGAGTTGGTGCCATGGGTGTGAGCCCACATGAAACCATTAGAGAGCCCTGTTGCAGAGGTGGTTGATTCAACGTCACCCGTTGGAGCAGGTCTTGCTCTGCCCGAAGTCAGTCAAGGGGGGGGCTGTCCAGTGGTGGTGGCAGACATGCTCCTGGAGTAGCTCATTTGGGTTCCCCTCATGATGAATGCCAGCCTGTCAGGGTGGGGAGCACGTTGTGAGGCCCAGATGGCGCAGGGCTTCTGGTCCCCAGAGGAGTCTACTTGGCCCATCAACAAATTGGAGATGTGAGCCGTGTTTTTCTCGGATTGCAGAATTTTGACCGCCTCCTGCAGGGGAAGGCAGTGAGAAGAGTATTCTTGGAAAATGCACCTATGGTGGCCTACATTAAACTGGCAGGGAGGCATAGGCAGTGTTCAGCTGGAACACGAGAGAGCTTCATTGTTGGCATGAGCCAAGGACAATCTGTAAGCCCTGTCAGTGTCTTATGTAGCTAGCAAAGAAAACGTGGTAGCAGAGCAGGTTTTGCGTGGATCCAGGAGAGTGGACACTGAACATGGAAGTGTTTGTGCAGCTGGTATGCCGTTGGGGCCTTCTGGTCATGGATCTCATGGCAATCTTCGAGTCCACAAAGGCAAGATGGTTCTACAGCAGGTGTTGGGAATGGATGTCAGAAGGCCTCGATGCTTTGATGCAGTGATTGCCCCAGACTGGTCTTCTCTGTTTCCCCCATGAGCGCTGATCAGCGAAGTGGTGCAGCAAATAGAGGTGGGTCGGGGTCAAGTCATTTTGATCACTTCCGATTGGCCACACAGGCCGTGGTATGCCGATCTTGATCACCTGGCGGTGGACTGGCCATTGCTTCTGCCATAGCGGGATGACCTGCTGGTACAAGGGTCGCTGCGAATGCCCTAGATCGATCGATTCTCGCTTATGGCCTGGCAATTAAAATGACTCGGTAGAGGGACAGAGGCTACTTGGCCCAGGTGATCTCAACCCTCTTGAAGGCACATGAACAGTTTACTACGCTGGCATATGTTAGGGTCTAAAGACTTTTTGAAGGCTGGTGTGAGCAGCATGGAGGAAGGGCTTTGGCTGCCTTAGTACCGCACGTTCTTACCTTCCTTCGAGTGGGCTTGGAAAAGGGCCTAGCATATAATTCCTTGCGGGTTCAGGTGGCAGTGTTGACCTGTTACCGTGGTTGGATGGTTGGATACAAGAGGTGTCCCTGGCAGCCCACCCAGATGATGTGTGTTTTTTGCAAGCTGTGAAGCAGCTGCGACTTCCAATTCGGTCAGTGGTGCTGCCTTGGGCTCTCAATCTGATATTGTCTGTGTTAGCAGAGGCACACTGTTCCAGCCCCTGTCATCTTCTACTCTGAAGGATGTGACGTTGACATCTGTTTGGCTAGGAGAATTTCGGAGCTGCAGGCGCTCTCATTCAGGGAGCCCTTCCTCTCCATTTTTAAGGAAAGGGGTGCTGCGGCCCGTTCCCTCTTTTTTGCCCAAAGTGCTTTTGGTATTTTACCTTAACCAGGCGGTTACTCTTCCATTTTTTTTTGCTGGGGCGGGGAGGAGGGTACCCAGGAAGGCACCCACTTACAGCTTCTGGATGTTTTCGAGGGCCTCCAGAGTTATTTGCAGCATACGGAGAAGTTTTGGAAGACCGTCTGTTTTCTTTGGGGGTCTGCGCGCGGTGGTGATGCAGCCTCTAAAGCATCCGTTTCCAGGTGGGTGAGGGAAGCGGTTGCCTTGGCCTACTTGTTGCGGTGGAAAATGGTGCCTGCAGGCTTGCGGGTGCATTTGACGAGAGCTCAAGACACCTCATGGGCAGAGTCTGGTTTGATCCCCGCAGCAGATATCTGCAGGGTGGCCACTTGGTCGTCTTTACATATGTTTGTGAAGTACTATCTGTTAGATGTGCAGGCAGTGGGGGATGTGAGTTTCGGTTTGGTGGTGATTTAGGCCGGGCTCGCAAGTCCCTCCCGAGGTTAGTACTGCTATGGTACATCCCACAGGTCAGGACTGGACTGGAGAGATGATAAAGAAAATGAAATTAGGCCTTACCTGCTAATTGGCTTTTCTTGAGTACCTTCAGTCCTGTCCTGATCCCTCCCTGGTTTAGTGGTTAGTTCTGATGATGATCCAGGGCCTGGAAGAAATCCATCTTTTTACAGGGGGTCCAGGAGTAATGATTCAGTTTCTCAAAAAAAAAAACCCGCAAAGGTGAGTGTGGGTGTTCTGGAAGATGAGAACATTTGTATGTAAGTGGGAAGTCCAGGAAGCACCTGGAGAGGGTGGGGACCAGATTCCCTACGTTTGGAGATGCTGGTGGTAAACGTCCTTGTTTGTTTCCAAAAGGGTGTTTTCTTTCTGTTTTTGGGGGGACGTTTTTTCTGTCTTAAGCACTATTCTTATTTGTTGCTCTCGTGAGTCTGCTTTGTCAATAGAATACTGGGGGCTGGGAAACTGTGTTGGCTACCCATGTATGCTGAAAGTCATAACATTTGACATGCTCGGTCTCCAAGCTGCTGGTAAGGGGTAACTACCCACAGGTTGGGACTGGACTGGAGGTACTCGAGGAAAGTCAATTAGTAGGTAAGATCTATTTTCACCTTGGTAACTTAATGACACCTCCCCCAGTCTTTGTTTACTCTTTCAACGAGTACAGTCTATTCACCTTTATACATTCCACTCCACTCAGTATTTTATAGACCTTTGTCATATCTTCCCTCAGCTGTCTCTTCTCTAAGCTGAAGTGATGTACTCTCTTTAGCCTTTATCCTTTCCTCACAGGGGAGTTGTTCCATCTCTTTTTATTCTTTTGGTCATCCTTCTCTGTACCGTTTTCTAATTTCACTATATCTTTCCAGAATTGTACACAGTATTGAAGGTGCAGTTGCACCAGGGAGTGATTCTGTTCTGTAATCTTTTCCTAATAATCTTAAGAGGCCATGTAAGTAGTTTATTTGGGGCCCTTTACTAAAATGTATTTATTTAAACTTACTTTTATACTGCCTTTCTACCATTCAAGGCGGTTTACAATGAACTGAAGGTGAAACAGGGTCATAGTGGACACACTGTTGTACAAGGAACTAGAACAGGGGTAGGCAAGTCCGCTCCTGGAGAGCCGCAGACCAGTCAGGTTTTCATGATGTCCCTAATGAATATTCATGAGATCTGTTTGCATCCACTGCCTTCCATTTATGGAAATAGGACCATGAATATTCATTAGGGACATCATGAAAACCTGACTGGTCTGCGGCTCTCCAGGATCAGACTTGCCCACCCCTGAACTAGAACAATGTAACAAAGTAACACTGGAACAGTATAAAGCAAGCAGTGTGTTCTTAACTATTTACAGAGATGGTCTTCTAGGCTGCAGCTGTTTAAGTTACCATTTGTACAATTATACAAGTCTCGCGTGTACTGAGACTAGGGTGGTTGATACTGTGAGTACAGGTGCATGTTGTATTCCTCTTGGAAAAGGAATGTTTTTCATTTTTTTCCTGAATTCCGCTGTCTGAGCACCCTCTTAGGGTTGGGGTAAAATGTGCTAAGCAGTTAGCCTATGTTTTCACACACGGTAACTGCACAAGGGCCCATAGTTACTTACTGCGGGGGCATAGTAGTTATACATGCTAACTGCCACTTGCGTGTTGGGGGTGGAGAGTGGGTGTGGTCAGCACATTGCAGTTAGCGCAGGAAGGCAAAGCGCACATTGTCAGTGTTGCCATTAGTGTGGGTTCACCTAACGCCACCTCTTGAGGGGGTGCAAAGTACAGCTGTAGTGATAGCACCATGCAGTAGGCTACTCCTGCAAGATCTTTGCCCCCAGGCCAATCATTTATATTCCACCTTTCATCCACCTCCCCATCAATCTTACTCCCATCCTCCTTACCATCTACCCTAGATACCCAACATATCTCCACCCCCTCCCTCCCATCAAGCTCAGCAGATAATCAACATATCATTACCTCCTTCTCTCCCCCAACTGCGAAGGATATCCTAAACACCATCACGAATATAAACACCACCACGGCACCAGACGACCCATGTCCCGCGCACTGGGTAAAATCTCTTCGGACCGAACTTAGTCCTTTTTTGGCCAAACTAATAGGTACATCATTCCTCTCCGGCACATTCCCACAGAAGCTAAAGCAAACATCAATAAGACCGCTGCTAAAAAACAATAAGCTTGACCCCGCAAAGATGGAATCCTACAGGCCTATCTCGAGCATCCCCCTCCTTGCCAAAATCATGAAAAAAATAGTCCAATAGCAGTTGACTCATCACATAGAGACAAACGCTCCCCTTGACTCTTGCCAGCACGGATTCAGAGAGTCACATGGAGTGGAAACATTGCTGACAACTCTATTTAACACACTAACCACAGGGCTCGACAACATCAGACAAGGCTTTGCGCTCATCTTTCTTGACATAGCGGCTGCCTTTTGACTCGGTCAGCCACAAGCTACTACTATCCCGCCTTGCAGATAAGGGCGTCCACGGAAATGCACTCGCCTGGTGCGCCTCGTATCTCAACAATAGACTGCAATATGTACGCTCTGGACCATCTATATCCACTCCTTTCCCACAAGAGAAAGGGGTTCCGCAAGGATCATCCCTTTCAGCCCTATTGTTCAATATCTATATGCAACCAATCTGCAACCTTATCCGGTCTTTCAATATCAATTGTCTAGTATATGCCGATGTCCTAATGTTCACCCCAATCTCCAGGAACAAGCAGGAATGAGTCTTCACATATGGGTATCGCCGGTACCGATGGAGCCTGCGCGGGAACGCTTCCCAGCGTCCAGTAAGAAAGCTTTTGGGAGCATCCCACAGCGCCTGCGTGCTGCCTTCCCGCCTTTCCCAACTGCCTCTCTCCAGTTCTTCTTTTCCGCGGAGTCAGCAGGTCGTGTTCCTGTCACCGCAGAAGAATTCTTTTTTTCTTTATTTTTCTGTGTCGCGTCTGCTGCCTTCGACGTCAGACCGGTACCACCGGTCTTTTCTTTTCTTTCTTATACAAAAAAAAACAAACAAAACTTTTCTTTCTTCAACTGTGCATTTGCGGTTTGGGCCTTAGGCCTGAACATTTTTCTCCTCATGGAGAAGCCTGCTTCCGGATTTAAAAAGTGCACGAAGTGTGGCGGTACTATTTCTGTCACTGACACCCATGATTGGTGTCTAAAATGTTTGGGTCCTGACCATTCCATCACAGATTGTGTGTCCTGTACCATGATGTCTAAAAGAGGTTGGCAGAACCGAGCAGCCAAGCTCAGTACCCTGTTTCCCTCTGATGCAGCCTCTGTGGCATCGACGTCTTCCAGGGCTGCTTCTTCCTCCCATGGATCTCAGGTAACCAAACATAAATCTAGCCGGTCCTCGAAGGGCAAATCTCCCTCTAAGCATCGAGTTGCCTCCAGGCTTGTCCTCGAGGAATCCGCACCGGCAAAATTACCCCGGCGGGAAGTTCTGGCTTCCAAAGCATTATCTATGGGGTCACAGGTTGACATCGATGGCTCGGCCTCGACCGATCACCTGTTGCTGTGTTCTGGGGTACCGGTGGCCTCCACCGGTACCGACATCCAGACTCTGGTGTCGATGGATCAGAAAATTCTGTCCATGCAGCGCACCCTAACGGCGTTTATGCAGGCTTCGATGCCTTCGGTACCGCAACAATCTCTGTTGCCGGTACCGACTCGGCACCGGCATAGTTTCCGGTGCCGGTACCGATTGCATCGACATCGGCTTCGCTGTTGACTGCAACAGTACCCTGTCCTATGATACCCATCGGTACCAAACCGGTACCGCTTACTCCCGATGTCGATCCACTCGGTACGCGTATCGGGCTTTACAGGAGCATCCAGACAGGCGATACTTCGATTCCTCCGAAGACTCTGAGTCGGAGGCTTCTGTCGAGGCACCGGTACTTCTTCCTCAGAAGTCTGATTCTCCAAAACGAAGAATGTCTCCTCCAGAAGACTTGTCTTTTCAAGACTTCATTAGGGAAGTGGCTAGGGGGCCTCTCCATTAGTGGCCCCTGAGTCAGAGCCTAGAGCCAAGCAATTAGATATTTTGCAATACCCTAAGGCTTCTAAAGAAGCAGCCACCTTACCTATTCATGAGATTCTCTATGATCTCATGTTGAGCATGTGGGAGACTCCTCTTACTACCTCTCCTCATTCTCGTAGGTTAGACACCATGTACTGTGTCCCTCCTTGTCCTGGCTTTCATAAGTCTCAGATTCCTCACCACTCTATTGTGGTAGAGTCTGCCATGAGGAAAATAAAGAGTGCAAAGAGACACTCATCTAATCCTCCAGGACGTGAATGCAGAACCCTTGATGCTTTTGGCAGAAGGGTTTTCCAAGCTAATATGCTTGCTGCCAGAATCAACTCCTATAGTCTCTATATGGGGATGTTTCTAAAAGAAGTCACAGATCATCTGCAGACTTTAGCCCCTTTTATTTCAGAAGATAAAAGACAGGAATTTCTCACTTGGCTTAAACATGCCCAAGATGTTTCCAAATTTTCCAACCGTGCAGCCTTTGACTCTTTTGAGTGTGTAAGTAGAGCCTCGGATATTGCCATAGGTGCACGCAGAATTGCTTGGTTACAAGCATCTGATTTGGAACTCTGGGTCCAAGATGAATTGGGAAATCTTCCTTGTACAGGTGAAAACCTTTTTGGCAGGGATTGGAAAGCAAAGGCCACTCAGATGGATGCTTTGGATTGACTTTCAAAGTCTACCTCTGCTCCTGCTAAGAAAAGATTGTTCAAAAAGATACCTTTTTCTAAAAAGGGAAGATACTATCCTGCTTATGGTCAGCAGGCATCTTCTGCAGGTCGTTTTGCTGCAAAGCGTGAGCAACCACCTAAACAGGCCAAGTCAAAGGCTGCCAGGCCTCCCATGGCCCAGCAGCCTCAGCCTCCTCAAGGCCTTTGACTTGCAATTAGAGAACTTAGCCTTTCTGGCTCTGGAAGAACCAAAGCCCCTCACCATTCCAGGAAGGTTAGCTTACTTTGCTTCCAGATGGGAGCAAATCACAGCAGAGCAAAGTACCCTCTCCATTATAAAGGAAGGGTACAAGCTTCATTTCTTAAACCTTCCTCCCCACACCATGGTGAAGCAGTTCAGTTCTCCAACATCTCTCCTCAACCTTCTGGGTCAGGAGATTGCTACCCTTCTTGCCCAAGGGGCAATAGAAGAAGTACCCCTTCTTCAACAGGACTCAGGGTTCTACTCCCCTTATTTTCTTATTCCAAAGAAAACGGGGGGCTACAGACCCATTTTAGATCTCAGAGAATTGAACAAGTTTCTATTCAAAGAGAAATTCAAGATGATTTCTCTCGGTACTCTGCTGCCATACCTTCAGAGTCAGGATCGGCTTTGTTCTCTAGATCTCAAGGATGCGTACACCCATGTCCTCATCCATCCAACACACAGAAGGTTCCTTCGGTTCCTTTTTCAAGAAAAGGACTACCAATACAGGGTGCTTCCTTTCGGTCTGGCCTCTGCACCAAGGGTGTTCACAAAATGCATGGCAGTAGTAGCTGCATTTCTGCGCACTCTAGGAATATTCGTTTTCCCATATCTGGACAACTGGCTCATTCGAGCTCCATCCCAGTCAGAGGCCCAGATTTGTCTAACCTGCACAATGCGTATCCTTCAGTATTTGGGACTGGTAATAAACATCCCAAAATCCCATCTCACCCCTACTCAGTCCCTGGAGTTTATAGGGGCCTTGCTGGATACCACAACTGCAAGGGCCTATCTTCCTCAGGCCCGTTGCCTACGCTTGGTGCAGTTAGCCTCCCAGATACAGTTAAAGTCCCATTTAACTGCTCGAGAGATGTTACAACTATTAGGCCACATGGCATCCACTGTGCATGTGGTTCCATATGCTCGCCTTCACATGAGGGCAGCTCAATGGACTTTGTCCACCCAATGGACTCAGGCATCAGGTTGCCTGTCAGACAACATAGCAAACTCCAGTCACCTATCTTGGTCTCTCCAGTGGTGGAAGTCCCCTCCAAATCTGTTGCTGGGGTCCCCTTTTCAGCAGTCGCTACCCCAAGCAACTCTGACAACAGATGCTTCTCCAATGGGTTGGGGAGCTCATCTGCAGGATCTCTCCACACAGGCCATCTGGTCTCCACAGTAGACTTCTCTGCATATCAATCTCTTGGAACTCAGAGCAATATTCTTAGCTCTCAGAGTATTCCATTCCCTGCTCAGCTACAGGACAGTCCTCATCCATACGGACAACCAAGTAGCCATGTTCTATGTAAACAAGCAGGGCGGGACTGGCTCTCTGTCGCTTTGCAATGAAGCTTTGCGACTGTGGGCCTTTGCCAGAGAGCATCACATCCATCTTCTGGCAGTATGTCTTCCAGGCATTCAAAACTCTTGGGCGGACAGACTCAGTCGAGTTCTGCTCCCACACGAATGGTCCCTCCACAAAGTCCACATGGACCAGGTAGTCAGGATTTTTCGAATTTGGGGAACTCCGGACATAGACCTCTTTGCAAGTCCGTGGAATGCCAAACTTCCCCGGTTCTGTTCCAGAATTCCCTGTCAGGGAGTTCAGGCCAAGGATGCCTTCCTCCTTCACTGGGGTCAAGACTTCCTTTATGCCTTCCCACCAATTCCCCTAATTCCCAAAACACTATTCAAGCTTCAGAGAGATGGAGGGACCATGATCCTCATAGCTCCACATTGGCATGCCAAGTATGGTACCCTCTACTTCTGCATCTCTCTCAAGCTCCTTCCCTGGACTTGGGCTCTGCACCAGAGCTTCTGTCCCAGGAAGGGGGAACATTGTGGCACCCAAACCCCCAGTCGCTCCATCTCAGGGCATGGTTGCTGAGGGCCTAGACCTTCAAGATTTTCATCTCTCTCAGCAAGTCAGAGATGTTGTTCATGCCTCTAGAAAGCCGCCTTCTAGGCGTTCCTATGCTTTCAAATGGAAAAGATTTACCATTTGGTGTTCAGAGTAGGGTCTAAACACTCTTGCAATACCTCTGAATTCTCTACTAGAGTATCTCCTGCATCTATCCCATGCAGGCCTGAAAACGAATTCAGTAAGAGTCCATTTGAGTGTTATTGCAGCATCCCTCAAGCCTCTCAATGGACAACCTATTTCCTCTCACCCTCTTATAGCAAGATTCATGAGAGGCCTTCTTTTAACTAAACCTCCCATTAGACCACCTCCAGTGGCATGGGACTTAAACCTGGTTCTTGGCCAGCTTATGAAGCCACCCTTTGAACCTTTAGCCACCACCTCCTTGAAATTTCTTTCTTGGAAAGTTTTTTTTCTCATTGCAGTCACCTCAGCACGCCGCATCAGTGAGTTGCAAGCTTTGGTGGTTAATCCACTTTATACAAGGTTCCATCATGATAAGATAATCCTCAGGACCAATCCACACTTTATGCCTAAAGTGGTCTCACCTTTTCATCTGAACCAGGAGGTATATTTACCTGTCTTTTTTCCAGGACCTCATGCATCAAATGCAGAGAGGAATCTTCATACCTTGGATTGTAAGAGAGCTCTCGCTTTCTACTTACAAAGAACACAGCAACATAGAAAGTCTTCTCAACTCTTTGTTGCTTTTGATCCTTCTCATTTAGGACTTCCAGTCTCTAAGAGAACACTGTCCAACTGGATTGCTCAGTGTATTTCTTTCGCCTACCAGAGTAGGAACATTTCTCTGGAGGGCCATGTCACAGCTCACAATGTGAGAGCCATGGCAGCCTCAATGGCTCATCTAAACTCTGTGTCCATCGACCAAATCTGTCGAGCGGCCACCCGGGCCTCTGTTCATACCTTCACAGCCCATTACTGTTTGGACAAGGACTCCCGCCGGGATGCCTCGTTTGGTCAGGCTGTCCTCAAACACCTGTTCCATTCCTAATCAACTCCTACCCACCTACCCTGGTCGGATGCCAGAGATCCATGGGGGGAAGTGGAGCCCTCTGCAAGGGCACACAACCATGGGGTCTCTTCCTGGCATCTGCAGCTAGGGAGTCCCCATATGTGAAGACTCATTCCTGCTTGTTCCTGGAGATAGCACAGTTACTTACGTGTAACAGGTGATCTCTGGGAACAGCAGGAATAAGTCTTCACAACCCACCCACCTCCCCTAGGAGTTGTATCTCGCTATCTATCTTTCCTTTCCCCTCTCTCTCTCTTTGTCTCAGCTTTAAAACTCGAACTGGAGAGAGGCGGTTGGGAAAGGCGGGAAGGCAGCGCGCAGGCGCTGTGGGATGCTCCCAAAAGCTTTTTTACTGGACGCTGGGGAGCGTTCCCGCGCAGGCTCCGTCGGTACCGACGATACCTATATGTGAAGACTTATTCCTGCTGTTCCCAGAGATCACCTGTTACAGGTAAGTAACTGTGCTATATCCACAGATCAACCAGACCTCTCCCAACTCTCTGTATGTTTCAACGCTGTCACAGACTGGTTACAATCTCAAGAACTCAAAATAAATTTTAAGAAGACGGAGGTTCTCTTTATCAGCAGAGACCAGAAGTTCTCCCCACCCTCATCACTTAAGGTCCGCAATGCCGAACTCATCTCCAAGACGATGATGCAATACCTGGGTATAATACTCGACCAGCGCCTTGACATGCACGCCCAGATAAGCAATACCATTAAAGCCATCTACCACAAAGTTCGGATCCTACAACAGATGAAACGGATTCTTGAACCAAATGACTTCAGAACTGTCTTTCAAGCCCTAATAATGCCCCATTTTGATTATGCCAACTCCACTCTTACCGGCCTCTCAAAGAGCTCGCTCAAACCCCTACAGCTTGCGATGAATACCGCAGCTAGAACCCTCTACGGAGCGTCAAGAGGAGACCATATTACCCCCATCTTGAAGGATCTGCACCGGCTCCCTGTCCACTGCAGGATCACCTTCAAGGCACTAACAATGACATTTAAAGCAGTTAACAGATGCATTTCAACCTCCCTCTCAGACCTTGTACACCCTACCCCCCCAACAGAGCGAGAAGATCAATAGCCTGCAACACCTTACTGCTACCAAAAGCCATCACTAAATGCTCAAAGACAATAAGTAAGCGTGCTTTTGCTCTTTATGCACCGTCCTACTGGAACTCCCTCCCTGCAGATATCCGTGCCATAACCAACCTCCCTCAGTTCAGGAAGGCAATCAAACACTATCTCTTCTTACAATACTTCTCCATTACTGATAACATCACCTAACCCTCCTATCCTGAGCCATTGCGACTCCCTCAGAGTAACGTACCACTTGCCATAATTACTGCGTTTAACTATCCCCATGTCAACCTGTCCTAAAGACAAACATGCCGACTATTATTCTAATTTGTACATAGTGTATATAGTTCACCCCATTCTCCATGTTTAAGTTCCCTGTTCTCTGTAAATGTCAATGTTAGACTGTTATACATTGTACAACTTTGGTTACATGTAAACCGCGCTGATGATAAATAGTGAGGTATAGAAGAAATCACAAATAAGTATTTTATTTGTTTATTTTATTTATTTATTTGCCTGTCAACTGTTGGCCATGCTGGCCACACTCCCGACTTACCACAGAGACTTTGAACTTGAGATGTGTTAGTTTTTGCACCAGGTACGTGTTGAATTAAAAAAACCTACCGCACTTTAGTAAACGGGCCCCTAACAGTCTAAATGTTGACTTCTGACTGCTCAAGTTTTCTTTAGCATGGGAAGGAAGGGTCCTGTGAAAGTAATACATGTTGTAAAAGAAGATGGTAAAGGCAGAACTTTGAAATGTCTCCATGTAGGGTTCAGATGGTAGTGGATCTTCTGGAGAGCCATATTGACCCATTTGACCTGGATGTATTTACTCCACATCTAAACAGCAACCTTAATCGTCTGGTGCAGCGAACCTCGGTAAGTCTGGGGAGCTCTTTGAGAACCATGTTCATGCATGTGTGAGTGTGTGCGTGTTTATATAACATAAGCAGTTTTTCATACATAAGTTGGGAGCATACAAGGAATCTGTGCTGACTACCATTGAAAAACGGAAAAAAGGACATTGTGAAAGGAGGAAAAGGCAGTGATGTTAAAGTCCCTCTGTTATAGGGAGATCCAATATGACAATCTAAAGGGAAGATGTATATGCAAAGCTCCCAGCTTAAACCCCCCCCCCTCCTTAATTGCTCAACCAATTTGTGCCTTGTTTGGGAATGGGGAATCTGGGGGGGGCAGGGGACATTCTGCAGCACCCCTAGATATTTTCCAGTGCCAGCTCACCACAACAAGAGTAGCAGCCTAGTGGTTAGAGCAGAGGACTGAAACCAGGGTTCAAATCTCATTGATGCTGCTTGTGGTCTTGGGCAAGTCATTTAATTCTTCCATTGCTTCAGGTGCATACTCCGATTATAAGCCCTCTGGGGACAGGGAAATACCTACTGCACCTGAATGTAACTTGCTTTTAATTCCTCTTGGAAAAGCCTGAGTTACATGTAAATAAAATAAAAGAAATAACGCCACTGATTTCATCATTCTAGGACACTGGTTTCTCCGAGTCTGGACAAAAGAGCATTAAAACTCTTGTTGCACCATCTCAGACACTGTGGAGGTGCTGGGCTTGCCATTGCTGTAATTAAGAAGTTGGGTTTTGGAGGGGACTAAGGGCTGAGGATCCCACGGAGAGAAGCATGAGATTGAACGGTATGCAGGAGTTGGAGCATATTGGCCAAAGGGCCTGATGTTGGCAGAATAATATACCATAGAGCCTGTGGATCTGGGTTTGACTGATCCAGTCTCCTAGTGATGGTTGCAGTGAATACTTTCATTGCTGGGGCAGCTGTTAACTAAACCTGCTATTGTGATTTTGGATTCGATTTGGTTCGGTTTGGCTTCTCTGGAGAAGGTTGCTTCTTCTTTGGAAACTGTCTACAGCTATGTTTACACCAAAATGAGCAGATAGTGTTGGATCAAACTAGAAAATTTAGAGAGAGGAAACTTTGGTGTGTAGAGGACCTGATTTCAGGATACGTCCATAGTGCAATGAGGGCTGGAGAATTTAGGGAACCAGTCTAGGATTTGAATCTGCATCTCCTCACTTTCCTAGTAATTAGATAATGGAGGACTTGCTCTCTGGATTTATTTAAACAGTATTTATTTATTTAACAAGTTTTGTATCCCACTTTTTCCTTCAATCAAAGCGGTCACATAACAGTACAAGGTTATATAAAGGTAAGGGAAACATGCACCACTTTATCATTACAGCAAAGCGATGGAAACTGGGAGTACATAACACAGGAAACACAGTACCGACCTTACATTACATTTAACTACAAAAGGCATACCAGAAAAACAAAACCAACATAGAGCAGCCGTTTCCTCGGTTTTGCACGGTCCTACGCCAAAGGGCCCTCTGACGAGGACCTCAGGCATGGGCCCGCCTCTGGAGCGGCGGTTTAAATTTGCCTTAGATGGTAGATTAACTTCTACCAATCTGCCCTCAGGGGAAAGAGCTGAGCAGAATTAATCCCTCACAACAGCCTGGATGTTACTGGCTACGAAGACACCCAAGGTGATGCAGAGGTCGACCTGGTTTATCTTTTGTGGCTCTTCAGCACAGAAACTGTATTTTGCATCCTTTTTAAAGCATGAAGTTGTAGGTTTTGGTTAAATTGGGGTGCTCCCAGATTTAGGTAAGACCACTCAAGAGTGGAGGAGGACATTATGTATGCAACAAGAGACTTTGTCGTTTGGAATGGAAGTTAGATTTCCCTGTAAATGTTTGCTCAGAGCAGTTTGTATTATGTTTTGAGCCTATTCCAATGCCTGCGTGTTTGCATCCCAGTAAGCAGGGTGGGGTTGGGTCTAGTGAGAATGTAAGATGTTCTGTCTGCCTGCCTTTAATGACTGACAAGCAGTTTCTTATCCTTTTTGTAATGTAACTTTTCCTTTCTATCTTTTCTTAATCGAGGTGTATTACGTTTATGATGTTATATGGGAAACCTGTTTGAGATCTGTATCCTCCTCCTTTTAACATTGTATAATTATGGAAATGAAAAAAAACAAGGTGCTGCTTACGGCAGTTTTCATCCCCAGCCTAGCAGGGAAGAGGGATAATTAGGTGGACTCCCCTTTCCCTGCCCCGACCACCCCCCTCCCCCATTCCTGTGAGTGCTATCATTAACATGGTACTAAAGAGGCAAAAGGATGAAAGGCTGCTTTCTATGCGGGAAATGGGTAGCAGCCTGTCCATTGCTTCCCACAGTGACGGCCCTCTTGACCTTGTGTTCTAGGTTCTGTTCGGTTTGCTGACGGGAGCAGAAAACCAGGGTACTGCCAGGACTGCCACGTTCAGCTCCCAGGAGGCACATAACATCCTGCCCTTAGCATCAAACCAAATTCGGTAAGATTTTACGTCTATAGCTGAAGTTGTCTCCCTTCAAAGAGCGCACGATCCAGATAGTGAGGTGCTGTGTCGTATTCATTGGGCTTTATTTAGCATCATGACACAAGGCACTGAGCTACCACGAAACGAGGCCATGATCGCTGAGCATGCTTCTGTAATGTGTTGATTTTATGAGTTTAAAGACCCAGTGTTCTTTTAAACATTTTTTTTATTTATGAAAATTTTCCATTGTACAATTCTAGTAAATCACTTATACAGAAATTGGGATTACGTAACCAACAAAAGAGAGAAAATTAAAATCGCAGTAACACAGGACATGACGGCAGGTAGAGACCAACATGGAGCATCTGTTCCGCCCAGTACAGTGGCCAGAGTGATGCCCTGCTCTATTGCCCTCCTCCAAGTGTAAAATGTCCTGCGTGTCTGTCCTGTGCCTTTTTGAATTCCATCACAATTTTTGCCCCTACCACCTCCATTGGGAGGGCATTCCAGGCATCCGTCGCCTTTCTTATGAAAAAGTATTTCCTGATGTTGCTTTTAAGTTTCTCCTTACAGCTTCCCCATCTTTGAAAAAGGTTTTAGTTCATAAATGCCCCTTGAAGGTCTGTATCATATTCCCCCTTTCCCTCCTTTCTTCTAGGGTATTCATATTTAGATCTTAAAGTCTCTTCACATACACCTTCTGGTGCAAGCCTGTATTGTTTTGGTTGTCTTCCTCTGAACCGTTTCAAGCCTCTTTATATTCTTAGGGAGTATGGTCTCTAAAACTGAATTCTTCTGCTGGTTATACCCGTCCATGTGCAGCTTAGAATCCTTCTGGCTTTGGACACCTGCCTTGTCACATTGTTTCCCCACCTTGAAATCCTCTGACACTTTCACCCCGAGGTCCTTCTCCTGGTCTGTGCACATTGGCCTCTTTAGCCTCTACTCCCCCTTCTCATACAACTCCTTTGGAGTTTTGTATCCCAAGTGCATCACTCTGCACTTCTTTGCATTGAATCTTAACTGTCAAGCATTAGACCATTCTTATAATTTTTGTAGATCTTTTTTTTTCATATTGTCTACTCCCTCCGAGGTGTCCACTCTGTTGAAAATCGTCATGTCACTCACAAAAAACATTGAACAGGACTGATCTCTGAGGCACTCCACTGCTCGTCTTTCTTCTGAGTGAATTCCATTTATCGCCACTCTGTCAGTCAACCAATTTCTGATCCAGTTCACCACTTTGGGACCCTTCCCCAGACTGCTTAGTTTATTCATAAGCCTCCTATAAGAACCGTATCAAAGGCTTGCATACTCTCAATCTAATTCTCTGGTCACCCAGTCAAAGAAATCAGATTCGTTCAGCACAATTTTCCTTTGGTAAAACATGTTGCCTCTGATCTTGTAACCCACTGGATTGTAGAAAGTTCACTATCTTTTCTTTCAGTGGCATCTTCGTTACTTTTCCCATTACTGGCCTATGGTTTGCCACCTCTTCTCTACTACGACTTTTGTGAAGAGGGATCACATTAGCTCTACCTATCTCCCAGGATCTATTAAACACATCTTTTAAAGGACCCACTGTAACTCCTCTGAACTTGCTCTCTATCCTGAGATATGTCTCAACTGGATGCTTGGTTTAGTCCACTTTCAGTTTTGTTCATAAACACATTTCTTCCATTTTAATGATGTGGTTTCTACTCCATTCCTATTAGTAGCTTTTGTCAATCATGCACAGTCCTTCGGGATTGTTTTGTGAACAAGGACCAGAAGTATTTGTTTAGCATTTCTGCTTTATCCTGGCCGCATTCCACAAATTGGTCCTCATCACCTTTTGAGTTTTGCAATTCCACCTCTAATCTTCCTCCTCTCTCCAATATACCTGAAAAGTCTTGTCACTTCACTTCACATCTTTAGCCATTTTTCTTTCTGCAGGTGCTTTTTGCTATCCTGATTTCTGTTTGTTTCTTTCAGCTTTATCCAATATTTTTTTCTCTGTTCCTCTTTTATAATCTTCTGGATTCTGTGAACTCTATATTTGCATATATCTGTTTCCTTTTCATCTTGCTTTTATATACTTTCCTTACATAAAGATTTTTTTATAGTCTCGCTTTGTTTAGCCTTCTGCCTTTCCACATTTCTTCTTCCGCCCTGACAGTTGCTTCTTCAGATTCCCATTTTAATGAAGTCGGCATTTGTGAAATCTAGGACTTCCTTATTGTCCCTGCAGTCCAGTCCAAACCATTGAGTTGTCAGCCCCCACCCGCAGCTTAGAGACCGAGCATGGTAAATCTTGATGTCACCATAGAAATCCACAGTAATACCTTTTAACTTAACTTTCGAAAGGGAGACTATGATAAAATGAGGAATATAGTTAAGAAAAAACTAAAAGGAGCGGTTGCAAAGGTTAAAGACTTTTACATCAAGCTTGGGGGGTGTTTAAAAATACTATCCTGGAAGCCCAGACCAGCTGTATACCACGCATTAGGAAAAGTGGAAGAAAGTTCAAAAAACTGCCAGCATGGTTTAAAGGTGAGGTCAGAGAGGCTGTTGCTGCCAAAAAAGCATCTTTCAGGAAATGGAAAAAAGAGCGAAACGACAAAAACTGGAAACAGCACAAGCACTGGCAAGGTAAATGCAAAGCATTGATAAGGCAGGCAAAGCGAGAATTTGAGAAGGAACTTGCTACGGAAGCAAAAACACAAAATAAAGACTTTTTCAAGTACATTCGTAGCAAAAGGCCTGTGAGTCAGTTGGACCGTTAGATGATAGAGGGGTAAAAGGGGCAGTAAGAGGAGACACGGCTATAGCGGAGAGACTGAATGAATTCTTTGCTTCGGTCTTTACTGAGGAGGATGTAGGGATGTTACCCAAGACTGAGGTGGTATTTAAAGGTGATACTGCAGAGGAATTGAGAGAAATATCGCTACACCGGGAAGATGTATTACAACTATTTGATAAACTGAATAGTAGCAAATCACCTGGACCGGATGGTATACATCCAAGAGTGTTGAAAGAACTGAAATATGAGATTGCAGACCTGCTATTAGTAATCTATGAACTTTCATTAAAATCATCTGTAATACCTGTAGATTGGAGGATCGCCAGTGTAACACCAATTTTTAAAAAGGGTTCCAGGGGTGATCCGGGAAACTACAGACCGGTGAGCCTGACGTCAGTACCGGGGGAAAATGGTAGAAACCATCATAAAGAACAAAATTACACAGCATGTAGATAGTCATGGCCTAATGGGAGACAGCCAACATGGCTTTAGACAAGGAAGATCTTGTCTTACTAATCTATGTTATTTTGAAGGTGTGAATAAACAGGTAGACGAAGGTGAGTCTGATATTGTGTATCTGGACTTTCAGAAAGCCTTTGACAAGGTCCCTCATCAGAGACTTTTGGCAAAACTAAAAAGTCATGGGATAGGAGGCAGAGTACTATTGTGGATCGGGAACTGGTTAAAAGATAGAAAGCAGAGGGTAGGGCTAAATGGCCAATTTTCCCAATGGAAAAAGGTGAATAGTGGAGTACCCCAGGGATCTGTACTGGGTCTGCTACTTTTTGACATATTCATAAATGACCTGGAAAAGTGAATAACTAGTGAGGTTATCAAATTTGCAGACGACACAAAACTGTTTAAAGTTGTTAAAACCCAAGAGGATTGTGGAAAACTGCACGAGGATCTGGATAAATTGGAAGACTGGGCATCCAAATGGCAGATGAAATTTAATGTGGACAAGTGCAAAGTTATGCACCTAGGAAAGAACAACCCACACTATGGTTACACAATGCAAGGTTCCACATTGGAAACCACCACCCAGGAAAAAGATTTAGGAGTCATCGTGGATAACATGTTAAAACCCTCCGCCCAGTGTGCAGCGGCAGCCAAGAAAGCAAATAGAATGCTAGGTATCATAAGGAAAGGAATGGAAAATAAAACAAAGGGTATTATGCCTCTGTATTGTTCCATGGTACGACCGCACCTTGAATACTGTGTGCAATTCTGGTCGCCGTATCTTAAAAAGGATATAGCGTTATTAGAAGAGGTACAGAGAAGAGCCACCAAAATGGTAAAGGGGATGGAAGGCTACTCCTATGAAGAGAGGCTACAAAGGTGGTTAGGGCTCTTCAACCTGGAAAAGAGACGGCTGAGGGGAGATATGATAGAGGTCTATAAATTAATGAATGGAGTGGAACGGGTAAACGTAGATCGATTTGTTTACGCTATCAGAATATAGAAAGACTAGGGGACATTTAATGAAGCTACAGGGTAAACTATTTAAGACAAATAAGAGAAAATATTTTTTCACTCAACGTGTAATCAAACTCTGGAATTTGTTACCGGAGGATGTAGTAAGGGCTGTTAGTGTAGCTGGGCTTAAAAAAGGTTTGGACAAGTTCCTGGAGGAAAGGTCCATAAACCATTATTAAAAAGGGACCCAGGATATCGATGCTTGACCCAATACAAGCATTGTGGAACCTGTGTCTCTTGGGGATACTGCTAGGTACATATGACCTAAATTGGCCACTGTTGGAAACAGGATACTGGGCTTGATGGACCGTGGTCTGACCCAGTATGGCATATCTTATGTTCTTATGCTTTTATGTTCATACTTAGGGGGTTGGCATCTCCTTCAAGACTCTCTATTCTCAGTCTTCAAGCAGCTTGGGGTGACTCTTATTGTAGTGTGGACTCCTCTTGAGCGAGAATTTGGAGTTTATCCTGGGCATTCCCCAGTGATAGAGGTTTGTCCCCTTTAAGACTGTGAACCTCTCATTAACAAAAAAAATAAAAATTGTTGGAGCTCCAGTGAACAGAATCAGCCGGGGAACAGTGCAGTCAATGCGGGCCTGGACCTGAGCAGCTGCAGACCATTTCTGAGCACCTCCCCATCCCTGCAGTGGGAGAGGGGTTGCTCGGAGGGCACGGCCTGCAGGAGATCTGTGCAGAGAGTGGGATCTGCCATCGGTTGGGCGGTCCCGTTGGTAGCAGCGCAAGGGCAGTAAAGTCAGGTAACCCATTTATTGTTTTTGAGTGGTCGACCTCTTGACGGTGTGAACAATTGGTATTGTGTCCTTCTACCGGTGCTGTGGTTTTGGCGAGCTGACAAGAACGGTTCGGTGTCATTTTGTAGCCAGCCGAATGGTTGAAGGCCATGGCTGGAAGCCTCTGGGAGTGATCCCTCGAGTGAAAGAAGAACTGGGTGGGACTCCGGATGCTGGGGTGTGCTTCAATTGCATTTTCTTATTTGGGGGGGGGGGGGCCCGGTTGGTGATAGCTCTATACTCAAGCCCACAAGTGCAGCATGCGAAGTGCAACGGGGGCTTCCCCTCAGCTGCGGGATTTTGCTGCGGCTGTGAGGTGGAGTGCCATTCAGTGGAGGAGCAGTTGGAAGAGAGCAGGCAGGGGGGTATAGGGGTTCAGGCATGCCGGCCCTGGAGCACTCGGGGCCCTCGTCCCCTGGGAAGTTACCGGGGGGAAGGGGAGTTGCCCGTAACAAGGGTGTTAGAGCAGTCCTGCCCCTTAGAAAAAAATGGAGCACAATGAGCAAGAGAAATCCCTCCAAGGCCCTCCATGTCCAGGGAGGGGCAGCCAAAACTCTCCTTGGGGGCTTTTTCCCCAGAGTTTCTGCTATTGATGCATAAGGTTTTCTGCATGGGGCAGGAGGTGGCCTTGGCCAAGAAGAGAAGTGTGCCGGAAGTCCGAGGGCAGAGGGCAAACCCCTAGCTAAGCAAAAGGTGGCAGCTCAAGACCCCCCTGGGAGGAGCAGGAGGAGAGCGCAGCAGACATCAGGGGAGAGTTAGCCACAACAGAATTGGAGGACAGTAAGATTCCACAGGGGGGCGAGCCCAGGATGGTGTGAGTCTTTAGGCGTGAGGAGCTAGCTACGCTGATTGCTCAGTCTCTAGCAGTAATTAATGTCCCACATGGGGGATAGCAGAGGAGGATCAGTTGGAGGATCCCCTTTTTCAGGTGGTGCAGAAAACCCGGATGGTCTTCCCGGTTCATAGAGTGATCATGCAGATGATACAGGATGAATGGGAAGTGCCAGAGGTGGGATTGAAAGGGATGAGAGCCATGTCCAGATTTGTACCTCTTGTCTGATCAGGACAGGGGAAGCCACTGTGGGCACCTCGAGTGAATGCCTTGGTGTCAGCAATAGCTAAAAAGACTAAGATATGATCTTGAGAGCTGCACTGTCCTCGAAGAGTAAGTTGGAGACCCTGCTGAAGCAGGCTTTTGATATTGGCGTGATGTCGCTGCAGATGTTCATCTGTGGGGCCTATGTGGCGAGAGCCTGTTTGAGATGGGCGCAAGGGATGCTGGACGGTGATGAGGGATTGCTGCAGGTGTCCTCGGAAATGGGCAAGATGGAATTGGGTGCGGTGTACTTAGCTGATGCCTGTTATGACTTGATTTGTCCTTCGGTCAAAGGCATAGCCTTGGTGGTAACCACGTGATGCTTGCTCTGGTTGAGAAATTGGTTTGCGGATGACTCCTCCAAGACTAGGTTGAGTAAGCTTCTCTTCTGAGACAAACTGTTGTTTGGCGAAGTGTTGGAAAAGTTAGTGAAGGAGTTGACTGATATGAAGGGTGAACGCCTCCCAGAGGATAAGTCAAATCCATTGCAGGTGGAGCAGTCGGCATGGGGACAGCCTCCGGATTTTAGTCGTTTTTGGGCTTTGCATTTTGCCCCTTCCTCTAGGGGTCAATTATCTGTCAAGGGGGCAGCCCTTTCGAGGTTCCAGAGGCGTGGGTTGGGTTTTTTCCCCTTCCTCTTCCTCTGGCATTAAGCTACAATGAGATGAAGGGGGCCCAGAACAGAGTAATCCTGGTGGGAGGATGGCTCTGGGACTTCTATTCTGCCTGTGTCTAGTTCACTTCTGATTGGTGGATCCTGGAAGTCATCCGCGGAGGTTAAATGCTTGAGTTTGCATGACCCCTGCGGGACGTGTTCGTCAGCTTGTCCTGCAGGGCGGAAACACAGGTTTTAATGGGATGCAACACGCTGCAGAGGCTGAAGCAGCTGGAGGCGGTGGTGGAGGTGCTGCCAGACCAGTGTGGCTGTGGTCGATACTAGATTTACTTTGTGGTTCCCAAAAAAGATGAAACTTTTCAACCCATCCTGGATCTCAAGTGGGTGAATCTAAGTGTTAAGGGTGCCGTGCTGTCACATGGAAACCCTGCAGTCGGTCATCACTGCCATAAGGCAGGGTGAGTTCCTCAAGGCATTGGATCTCACAGAGGTCTCCCTGCATATTCCAATTTGGCCCGATCATCAGCGGTTTCTGTGGTTCACAGTACCAATGGGCCATTTTCAGTTCCGGGAGTTCTTGCTTTAGTCTGGCTACAGTTTTGCGGATCTTCATGGAGATCATGGTGATGGTCGCGGCAACGCTCCGCAAAGAAGATGTGCTGGTGCACTCATACCTAGACGATTGGCTCATGCAAGCATAGTTGCTGGAGGAGAGCAGGGTCGTGACAGATTGAGTGATCGCCTGTCTGCAGCAACTCAGCTGGTTGGTAAATTTTGCCAAGAGTCATTCTTCTGCAGCACAGCCAACATCTGGCATACATCGGGGCACAGTTTCAAACCGAGAGCTGGTGTCTTTGTCTGAAGAGAGGGTGCAAAAGATACAGTCCTAGGTCAAAGAGTTCCTTCAGTCTTCGGCCTGGCATCATCTGCAATTAATAGGATCCATGATGGGGGCAGTAGACCTCGTACCGTGGGCCTGAGCGCATATGCGACCCTGCAGCAGTGACCACCTCGGAGGCAGTCCTTGTACCAGTGGTGTCTTGCCTGAGGTCTGCTCGTGTGACATTGCACTGGTGGCTCTCCCGGAATAAGCTTCTGGTAGACATGCCCTTGTAACCACTGGGGAGCATTGGACGCAGGAGGAGCATCAGTGGTCCATCAGTCGGTTGGAGATGCGAGTAGCGTTTTTCGCGTTGCTCAAATTCTGAATGTTCTTGCAAAGGAAGGTGGTTCGGATATTCTCCAACAATACCACCATGGTGGCTTACATCAATCACCAAGGCAGAACAGGGAGTATTCTGCTGGCGGATGAGATTGACTTCCACCTGGCTCAAGAGAGGGCAAGGAAATAGTGCCAATCAGCAGTGCATGTGGCAGGCAGAAAAAATGTAGCAGCTGATTATCTCAGTCAGTGGCATTTGGACCCGGCGGAGTGGTGCCTCAGCAACGACATGTTTGCTCAGATTGTCAGATGGTGGGTCAGCCGATCATGGACCACATGGCGGACTTCAAAAACACCAAGGTGACCCGCTTTTTCAGCAGACGGCGAGAAAGAATGGCGGAAGGTTTGAACGTGCTTGTTCAGAGGTGGCCAGTGGAAGGACTTCTGTATGTTTTTCTGCTTTGGGCACTGATCAGGCGAATACTGCAAAGGATAGACTCATCCGTGGCTGGTGGTGTTAATGACACCAGACTGGCCATGGCACTCGTGGTATGCCGATTTGCTGCAGTTGGCCATGGAGCATCCATTGCACCTTCCAGAGGTGTGAGACCTTCTGAGGCAAGGGCCCATCCTCATGCCGCAGGTGAGTCAATTCTTCCTTATGGCTTGACTATTGAGAGGGCTTGGTTGCGAAAGAGAGGTGGTTTTGCCTCTGATTATGATGATGCTGAAGACTCGTAAGCTGTCCACTTGTTTATCGTACGTCCGGGTGTGGTGAGTGTTTGAGGACTGATGTGAGCAGTGGAGGTGCCAACCTTTTTCAGCATTTTTGCCAGAGGTGCTCACATTACTGCCGACAGGTTTGGAAAAATAATTGGCTGGTAGCACTTTGCGGGTACAGGTAGTGACAATTACATGCTACAGGGGTAAAGTCCAGGGGTAGTGCCTGGGGTCTCATCCTGATGTGGTCCGTTTTCTGAGAGCAATGAAGTATGTCTGGCCACCGCTCAGGTCTTTGTTTCCTTCATGGAATCTGATTCTAGTCTTGAGAAGGCTGATGGAGGCGCCCTTCGAGCCAGTAAAATTGTCTACATTGAAGATGGCCTTTTTGGTGGCCATTTGTTCAGCTCAGAGAATCTCCAAGCTCCAGGCGTTGTCGCACCGGGAACCATTTTTGGTGATGACGAAGGAGAAAGTGGTGCTGTGACCAGTACCTTCCTTTCTGCCCAAGGTGATTTCAGCTTTTCATCTTAATCAGCTGATGTCCTTGCCAGTGTTCTTGGGGATGGTCCTAGTGCAGAGAACAGCCAGTTGCATTTGCTCGATGTGCGATAGATTCTGGGCAGGTATCTGAAGCGGACAGAATTGTTCTGCAAGTTGGATCGCTTGTTTGTTTTCTTTGTTAGACCGCATAAAGGGGAGGCCGCATCAAAAACATCTATTGCACGATGGATAAAGGAGGCCATCGTGACTGTGTACTTGATGTGTCGTAAGAAGTTGCCCTCGGGGTTGAGAGCGCACTCCACTCCACCAAGGCACAAGCAGCTTCCTGGGCAGAGACCTCCTTGGTTCCAATGGTGGACATCTGTCGAGCAGCAACTTGGTCATCCTTGCATACCTTTGTCCGACATTATCATCTCGATGTGCAAGTGGTGGGAGATGCCTGTTTTGGTTCGGTGGTGCTTCAGCCTGAGCTTACAGGTCCCTCCCAAGAGTAACTGCTTTGGTACATCTCAATGGTCTGGACTGAACTGTAGGGATGATAAGGAAGGGGAAATTAGGTATTACCTGATCATTTGCTTTCCTTGAGTTCCTCCAGTCTAGTCCAGAACCCTCCCATAATTGCCGGTCTGAGGCAGGGTGATTCTGGACCCGAAGAAGACATTGTGTGAGTGGTTCGGGGGGGAGGGTGGCAAACAAGGAACAAGCAGGAAGTCAGTCCTCACTTATGGGTGACGTCGGCACCGACGGAGCCCACATGGAGCAATTCCCCAGCTTTCAAAGAAAGCCTCTGGGATTGCTGCCACACATGCGTGGTCGTCTTCCTGCCAAAGGGTGCCATCTTGCTCAGTCTCCCTTTTTCCACAGAGCCCTTTGGATGCATGTCCTCGTCCCTCTGAAAAAGTCTTCATTTTTTTTGGCCTACTGGCCTTCTGTTTTCTGGTTGCACCAGTCCTCTACCCATCCTTCCCCTGCTCTACCTTCTTAGAGCTGTTGGGGATAGTTTTTTCTTCATTTTTTGTAAATGGGCTTCATGCCCTTTTTCTTTCCCTAACCGCTGGCCACTTGGGTCGTCGATCTCGTGGGGACCATTTTTGCACCCATGGCCACTGGCTTCAAAAAATGCGATAGATGCTCTAGGAACATATCGCTTACGGACACTGTTGTCTGCAGTGCCTCGGAGCTGACCATGATCCGGAGCTCTGTTTGCTCTGCAAGAAAATGTTCTCTGACCCTGCTCAGACGTAAGCATTAGTCTGAAGACATTTTTCGAAAGGCCGCCTCGGAATCCCCGGTGGCGCCCTCGGTCGTCTCTCCCCCAGTGGGGTCCCCCTCTTCAGCCCCACGCCCTCAGTGGCACTCCAACTAGGGATCCCCTGAGGTGGAGCGGCACAAAAAGAAGGCGGCCTCAAAGTCGCTGTCGGGTGCTCCTGATTAAGCGTGAGCACTTGCGCGCTCGGTTGCTCAGCCCCCTTTGGCGTTCCCGAAAGTCGGATAAGGAGCGGCCCGGCAAGGTACCCCGTACAGATACGGAGGCCTCCAGCGAACGTGCCCAGTCTCCTGAGGGCCGTCCCGGTGAGGACCCTATCTCCTCCTCGACACCTGACCCAGTTCTGTGTTCATTGCTTCCCAGCAGGCGCTCACAACCAGCTTCACTGACTCACGCCCAGAGACTGTGGGTCCCTCACATGGGCACCGAAATCTATCCAGGAAACCCCCGAGAGCCGCGTGCTTCGTGAGGGTCCTTGACATCGGTCTCGCTCGCCCTCCCGTTCCTCAGAGGCGAGATCTTCCTGGGCCTCCAGCTCCAAACGGGCACCGGCTGCTAGACAGGGCAATCTGCCTGGCTTGGACTCCTCGACCGAGTTCTCGGCGTGGGAGTCTGATGGGGACCCCTCCCCGCCCGCATTCTAGTGGCGCTCACAACCTGAGGACACCTCCTTCCTGGTGTTCATTCGGGATATGGCACAGGCCCTTAACCTGGCCACTCAGGCTGAGGAGGACCCTCGTGCTGAAGATATTCTTCAGTACGAGTCCCCCGCCTAGGGAATCTCTCACTGTGCCGGTCCCTCCTATTCTGTTTCGGCTGCTGCTCTGTATGTGGGAGGCACACGCCTCGGTCCCCATCGTAAGCAAGCGCCTTGATACTATGTACAAGGTACAACGTGGGTCGGGGTTCAGGAAGACCCATCTTCCCCACACCTCTATGGTGGTGGAGTCGGGCATTAGGAAACAGCAGAGCCCAAAATCACACTCGTCGGTACCACCTGGCCATGAGTCGAG
The DNA here is from genome assembly GCA_033557465.1 of Ichthyophis bannanicus. Lineage (NCBI taxonomy): Eukaryota > Metazoa > Chordata > Amphibia > Gymnophiona > Ichthyophiidae > Ichthyophis > Ichthyophis bannanicus. Next base: position 179,214,844 of record CM066041.1, on the reverse strand, counting down.
AGCCCTTGATGCCCTGGGCTGCAAGGCCTACCAAGGCTTCATGCTCTCTTGTCACATTCAAGCATACCAACTATACATGGGTATTTTCTTGCGCAATTTAGCCAAAGAGCTCGGAGGGTTCTCCGTGGGCCTCGAGGGCGAGCCCCTCAATAGGTTCGCTACTCTGTTGAAGTCCATCGCAGACAGCTCAAAATACATCTCCCAAGCTGCCTACGATGGATTTGAGTCATCGGCTCGGGTGGCAGCTGCGGGCATCAGGGCCCGCCACCAGCCATGGCTCCAATCATCAAATTTGTAGCAATGGGTGCAGGAAAAGCTCCTGGACGTCCCCTGCCTTGGCGAGCAGCTCTTCGGCAAGCCGATGGAGGACAAAGCCGCAGGGACAAGCAGAGGTCGGGAAGGACCCTGACAGGGTCCCTGAGGTGACAGATGGAGATGGAGTTCATCACCAGAACCCGTCTCTCACGCAAGACCTCCACTCTGCCCCAGAAAAAGCAACAAGCCAAAAAACCTTTCCTTCGAAGGAAGGGTCTCCAGTACCGTGGCTACCTGGCTACCCTTACGCCGACCATCCCCGGCGCAGGGTAAGTCCGGCCAAGGGCATCGCAAGCCGAAAGGGCCAAAAGCCCAAACTCTGGCTCCTCCACAAACCGCACAGGGGTTTTGACATCATTGGCATAGCCTCTCGCCCTCCGGCGATGCAGCAGGCAGTGGGGGGACACCTGTCTTATTTCGCCCCTTTGTGGGCTTCCAGCATCTCAGACACCTGGGTTCTCCAGGTCGTCTGAGATGGCTATCGCCTTCTCCCTGGCGGAGCCTCCCTTCCGGAGCCTCCTCGACTCCCCGCACATCGGGTTTTACTGCAGCAGGAACTACTCTCTCTCCTTGCCCAGCGGGCAGTCGAGACGGTCCCTCAGTACCTTTGAGGTCGGGGCTTCTATTTCCATTACTTTCTTATCCCGAAAAAGATTTGGGGTCTGTGGCACATCCTCGACCTCCGAAAATTGAACAAGTTCTTGGTGCAGGAGACGTTCAAGCTGTTATCCCTTGGCATTCTGCTGTCCTTCCTTCGGCAGGGTGACTGGCTATGCTCCTTGGATCTAAAGGACACTTATGCCATATCTTAATCCACCCCCAGCACAGGCAGTACCTGCGCTTCAGGGTGCAGGGAGAGCACTTCCAGTACAGAGTGCTCCCCTTTGGCCTCGCGTCCACCCCACGAGTCTTCATGAAATGCCTCGTCGTGGTTGCCACCTATCTCAGGCGTCAGGGCGTGCCAGTCTTTCCCTAACTCGACGACTGGCTCATCACGGGATCCTCAGTCGAGGAAACCGGGCGAGCAACATCGCGCACAATCCTTCTGTTGGAGGGCTTGGGGTTCTTGGTTAACTACCCAAAATCTCGCCTCAAGCCGGTGCATGCACTTGAGTTCATCGGGGCGTGCCTCAATACTCAGCGGGCGACCGCATTCTTACGAGCGGATCGCGCCGACTGCCCCCGAGCCCTGGCGGCTCGGGTCCAAATCACTTCCCGGGTCACAGCTAGGACCATGCTACGCCTCCTAGGCCACATGGCCTCTACCTTGCATGTTGTCCCCCATGCCCGCCTGCACATGCGGACAGCTCAGTGGTGCCTCAGTGCCCGATGGAGCCCCTCCATCTGTCACCTCGGGAACCCTGTCAGGGTCCTTCCTGACCTCCGCTTGTCCCTGAGCTGGTGGCAAAACCCCCGCAACCTCCTCTGGGGGTTGCTCTTCCAGGCCCCTCAGCATGACACGGTGCTGACGACAGATCTTCCCTGTTAGGGTGGGGAGCCCACTGTGGGCCGCTGTGCACGCAGGGGCACTGGTCGCCCGAGGAGTCTCAGTAGCAGATAAACTTGCTCGAACTCTGGGCGATTTGGTGGGCCCTGAGGGCCTTCAAGGACCACCTCAAGGGGAGGTTGGTTCTCATGCAGACCGACAACCGCATGGCGATGTTCTTTGTCAACAAGGAGGGAGGCACGGGATCATGCTCCCTCTGCCGGGAAGCGGTTCTCATCTACTCCTTCGCTGTCCGACGGACGATGTCCCTCAAGGCGACCTACCTTCCGGGTCAGGAGAATGTCTTGGTGGACAGGCACAGCAGAATCCTTCGCTCCCATGAATGGCGGCTGGATCTAGAGGGCTGGCTGTTTCTTCCCTAGGGGATGCCGGCGATAGACCTCTTTGCCAATCCCCAGAACGCGCAGCTTCCCCACTTTTGCGGCTCGGTACCGCACCCAAGAAGGGAGAGTCTGGATGCATTCCTTCTGGACTGGTCATCCAACCTGCCCTATGCATTCCCTCCCTTCCCTCTCATTGCGAGAACCCTTTTCAAGGCTCAGCGGGATCAGGCATCGTTGATCCTCGGAGCCCCCTCGTGGCCTCGGCAGCCTTAGTTCCCGCTTCTGCTTCGGCTGTTGACGGAGCCTCCTATCACCCTAGGCTCTACCCCTGGTCTGCTAACACAGGAGGAGGGGCGGGTGCAGCACCTGAACCTAGCCTCCTTATCCCTCACGGCCTGGCGGCTGAATGGGTTTCCCTATCCTCACTGGCTCTTCCGGAGGAGGTCGAGGAAGTCCTCCTCGCCTCGAGAAAGGACTCCACTAAATGAGCCTAAGCCCTCAAGTGGAGGCGCTTCTCGGTCTGGTGCTCGGGGCTCCAGATCAACTCGTTCTTGTGCCCCGTTCGATGGATCCTCCAGTACCTCCTACATCTCTCAAAGGAAGGGATGAAGTCTAACTCTGTAAGGATACACTTGAGCGCCATCTCGGCGAACCACCTCCCCATCGAGGGAAAACCCCTCTCGGAGCAGCCATTAGTCTCCTGCTTTCCAAGCCCACCCATCCGTCATCCTCCGGCATAATGGGACCTGAATGTGGTGCTCATGCAGCTCACCCATCCACCCTTGGTGACGTGCTCGCTCTGGCACCTGTCCTGGAAGGTGGCCTTCCTGGTGGTGCTGACCTCAGCCCACCGAGCCTCCAGACTCTCATGGCTGATGCCCCTTATACCAGGTTCTATTGGAATAGGGTGGTCCTCCATAACCATCCTAAATTCCTGCCTAAAGTTGTCTCGGATTTCCATCTTAATCAGGAGATAGTCCTGCCGACTTTCTTCCCGAGGCCCCACGCTGACCAGGCATTGGCGGCTCTCCACACCCTTGACTGCAGAAGGGCTCTCGCCTTCTACTTGCAGTGCACCCAGACTCATTGCAAGTCTGGCCAACACTTTGTGACCTACGATCCCAATAGACTGGGACAGATAGTTACGAAACGCACTCTCTCTGTTTGGGTAGCGGATTGCATTGCTTTTGCTCATACGAAGACGGATGCCCCACTAGATCGTCAAGTCATCGCACACTGAGTTCAGGCCAAGGTGGCCTCAATGGCCTCGCTGCGCTCCGTGCCCCTGATGGACATCTGCTGGGTGGCGACTTGGTCTTCCACGAATACCTTCGCTGCTCACTACTGCCTGGAGAGGGAGTCCTGCCGGGACAGCACCTTCGGCCAGGCTGTACTCTGTAACCTGTTCAGGGTATAAGCAACTCCTACCCTCTGCCCCTTCTTCACGGCTAACGAGGGCTTCACTCCGAGGACTCGGGCTCCTTCAGGCATCGACTTCTGCTCACGACCTCGCAGAGTCATTTTTGGTTACAGGTCGGTAGCCTGTAGCTGAGGAGTCCCATGTGAGGACTGACTTCCTGCTTGTTCCTGGAGAAAGTGTAGTTACTCACCTGTAACAGGTGTTCTCCAAGGACAGCAGGAATCAGTCCTCACTACCCTCCTGTCTCCCCTGATGAGTTGCCATCCTTCCCTTGCCATCTCCTTGGTAGGGCTCGAGCTAAGGGACCCGACTGAGCAAGATGGCACCCTTGGACAGGAAGAAGCATGCATGGCAGTAATTCCAAAGGCTTTCTTTGAAAGCTGGGGAATTGCTCTGCACGGGCTCCGTCAGTGCCAACGTCACCCATAAGTGAGGACAGATTCCTGCTGTCCCTGGAGAACACCTGTTACAGGTGAGTAACTACGCTTTTCCTACAGAGCTCACAGGTATCCTGCTGAAAAAAAAAGAAGAAAAACAAAGTAATGGCAGGGATATAGATGGATAGAGATAGGAGTGACTCATTAGCTCTGCTTCTGTTCAGCCGGTGTTGCTGGCGGATTTCCTTGGTTTCTGTTTTTAGTGTTTTGGTTCTGGTACTTTATGCATTGTTCGATTCGTGGAGTCTGCTTTCTCAATAGAATACTGAGCCTTGAAGGAGGTGCCAGCTACCTAAGTTTGGTGACATCATCAAGACTTGACATGCTCACTCTCCAAGTTGCGGGTGGGGGCTGACAACTCAATGGTCTGGACTGGACTGGAGGAACTCAAGGAAAGCAAATTATCAGGTAAGACTTAATTTCCCCTTTGAGTTTGTTGTGATTGGACTATGCTTTGGTTTTTACCTCAAACCACACTGTGTGGTGGGCACCCAGTTGGACATTAGGCACACCATTTCCACTGGCGAGTGCTAAATCCGGCATCAACACAACCCTGGTGGGTTCCATCACCATTTGTCTGAGCAAAGCCTGTTGTAAGGCATCCGTGATTTTCTAATCCACATCCGGTAAATGAAAGTCACCTAGTATCATCACTGTTCCCTTTATTATCATCTTTGCAGTATAGAAGCATAGTCTACGTGGTCTTTTTCTGCCATCATGTTTCTATCTAGTCTGCCCTTCCATATAAACTACAATAGTCCCCTTTTTACCTTTTAGAGAGCCTCTGTGTTTGTCCACACAGTATCTGTGTTTGTTCAGATACTGTCCTCATCTCTACCACCTCTACTGGGATACTATTCCACGTATCTGCCACTTTTTCCTTGAAGAAATATTTCCGCATAATACTTCTGAGTCTATCCTATGTCCCCTTGTAGCAGAGCTTGCTTTTAATCGAAAGAGGTTCTCGTGCATTTATGCCACGGAGGTATTTAAATGTCTCTATCATATCTCTTCTCGTCTGCCTTTTCTCTAATGTATACATATTAAGATCTTGTCCTCATATGCTTTATAACAGACTACTAACCATTTTAGTAGTATTGATCAAGTCTCTGTTTTTTCTGTTTGAGTTGGAAGTCTATAGACTACATCATTGTGAATGATAGTGCCATCTCCTTTTCCAGGAGGATCCACAGTGCTGCCTCTTTTCCCCATGTGCCCTGCTCTTTCTAGTCCTCCTAAATAGATTATAGCCAGGTATGACGATATCTCATGCATGAGATTCATTGAGCTGTTTCTGTAATGACCACAATGTTCAAGTCCATTTCCACCATCAGGGCTTCCAGGTTAGGAACTTTGTTGCCTAGACTGTGAGCATTTGTGCTGATTGCCTTCAAACAATTTTTGGTTGGCTTGCTTGGTTTTTATACTATTGCTGTGTAAGTTAAGATGAAGTCTCATAATGTGGAATGCCTGTCCACACTGTGTGAATGTTTCACTGGCCAGAACTTTGTGCTCCAGTTATTGCAGTTAGGCGAGCAGAGCGGGAAGCTTGGAGCTTTCAGGAGGATGGCAGCAGCAAAGGGAGTGAGTGTTGTCAGACAGCACAGCTGAAGTGGTAGATAAACAATTTTTATTTTCCTTTGGCTCTACTGGAGCTGTAGATGAGAATGAAAAATAGAATTAGAACTGAAAAGAATGTAAAGAATGAGGGAGAGTGACCATCTCTGTGGCACAGTGGATGAAGAAGACTGAAGGGGAGGAGCAGCAATCACACTGGGAGCAGCCCTTGTACATGCCCAAAGAGTTTTCTGGACTTTTCTCAGCTTTGGGAGAGCAAGTCTGAATTGGTGCCATCAGGAATGATGTCACCCATCTCTGTGACGATTATATGGTTATAGTTATATTTTATTTCATATACTACAGATCTGTGAACGAACTCTGCGATTTACAATACAATACAATAAAACAAACTAAACATACTCGATAAAATAAAAAAACTGAAATGATAAAACACAACAATCAAAAAAACTAAAAGGGAGGCATGCCAGTTATCTTCATAGAAAAGAGATGAATAAAAAATAACTTCCTAATGATGCACAGGAAACATATAGGAAAGTAAGATGGATAGGGATGGGGCCAAAGTTTGGGAGGGGGAGTTACATATCAGAACTCTAATTCTCAAAAACTGCCCACCCTCTCTAACCAGGGGGATATAGCCACTCCAAATGCTGATTCATACAAATATGTCTTCAGTGCCTTCTTAAATTGTCGGAAGTTTAATTCCATGCATATGTCTGCTGGGAGCGAATTCCATATCGCTGGGGTTGCCGCAGTAATGGAGATGGACTATGTAACTGAAAAACATGGAGCGATCACAGTGTCCCTAGCAGGGGCGTAAAGGGTAAACAAAGACACTAAATATTCTGGCGCTAAGTCATGAATTGCTTTGTACATGAGCACTGCGACCCTAAAAAGAACTCCTAAATGCTACGGGGAGCCAATGATGCTGCATTAAAAGGGGTATAATATGATCATATCTTTTTGCGTGGACCAACGTACATATGGCTGATTATATCCTGCTTGTCTATGGAGTAAGATGTATTCCATCATTACAGTATAGCGTCTTGTTCCATCTATTGCCCCAGCTGCCTGTATATCTAAAATGTTCTTGTTTACACCAGGCTAAGGGCCACATATAAAAGCTAGTTTTGCAATGTAGCTTCTCTTCTCCCTTTCCATGAACAGGTAAAACTTCAAAGAATGCTAGTGTTGATAATAGATGTTTGTTTCTTTCCCAAATTTTGGAAATCTCTTTGCACTGAAGAGGTACCATTTCCATCCAGATCATTTATTCCTAGATGAATAACAAGATCCGTTTTAGAATGCTTACTTTCCTTGCTGACTTCACTACAATTTGGTTTGTATGCCTGCTAGCTTATCTTCTGCCAGTGTCACTATGTGTGCACGCCGCCATTCTCCAGCCCTGCGGCAGCTCTCCCTGTCCGGGATTGAGCAGCCATGGCCGCATCGGACCAGCCATTCCTGCCTCCTCACCGCCCAGTCGGGGCACACGCCGCCACACATAAAAGGAGCGCCATCGGGCGCCGACGAGCAGCACACACCACCATTCTCCAGCCCTGCGGCAGCCCTCCCTGTCCGGGATCGAGCAGCCAGGGCCGCATCGGACCAGCTGTTCCCACCTCCTCGCTGCCCAATCGGGGCACATGCTGCCACACATAAAAGGAGCGCCATCGGGCCCACGCCTGAGGGCCTCGCCAGAGGGCCCTTTGGCGGGGACCTCAACAAAGCCACCACCACCCCGGAGGACAGAGGCAGACTCAAGGTCAGCACCCCACGGTCTTTGAAAGATTACCTCACCCTGCTGAACTCTGGTGAGAACGCCTTCTACTGTCTCATTCCTCACTATTATCTGTCGGTTGTCTAAGTAGTCTTGGGTACCTTAAAACGTTGACCTGATAACGTTGACTATCCCATTGAGAGTTGCAGCTTAAGCTGAACCTGCACCATCTGATTGAACTCCCCTAGGGCAGTACTTTAACCATAACATGTATTTTACCTGTTCCCAGCTAGAGTTGGTCATTAAACCAAGCCTGTACTAATCATTTGCTTGTGACCAGTCAGAGCTATACACTAACCGAAGCTGCACTAATTATTTGCTTGAACCAGCTAGCCGGAGTTTTACACTAGCCAAAGCTGTACTAATTATTTGCTTGAACCCAGCTAAAATTTGTACATTAAGCCGAGCCTGTACTAATCAATTGAAGCCCCTCCCGACTCACCTAGCCACCATGTTACTACCCACTACGACCCCATACCCCTATGCCCTTGCCAGCTGCTACATTATACTAACTCTGGCACACGGCACCCAGGCCCTCACTTCCTCTCACAACCCCATTCCAATCCTACACAGTGCATGGAGAAGGTGCTATGGGCACCCCAACCACCAAACAGGTGGGCCAGGGCGCATGCCATACCCTCACCTCATCTATGTTGCCCTCCAGCAGCCTAAACCCCCTCCAGCAGGAACAACGCACCCACCCCTGCGACCTGAAGTGCGCCCTCATAAATGCGTGATCGATCCGAAAGAAATGGCCAGCCGTGACTGACATGCTTTTCTGCCCACGACCTCGACATCCTATGTGTCACTGAGACGTGGCTGTCCGCCTCAGACACTGTTCTCCTTCACCAGCTTGTCCCTCCCAATTTCTCTATCCACTCATGCCACAGAGCCGACCGACAAGGTGGAGGAGCACTCATCCCTAACCAAGACGGATCTACAATTCCAGATGATCGCCTCCAGCAGTACCTCAAACTCCGACTTCATCACCATAGCGAATAAACACAGAACCATCAATTTGCTCTATAGAGCGCCCTACCCATCCTCGGAAGACTTATCTACAATAATCGACCTCGCCTGCAATCCCATAAACCCATGCACATAAAACTGGGTGATGGGCGACTTCAACCTCCCTGCCCTCCAAGACACCCATACCAAGGCCTTCATCGAGGCCCTCAAAGAGCTAGGATTTGCCCAGATGGTTGACACCCCTACTCACATAAAGGGTAACACGCTTGATCTGATCTTCGTGCCTCAGGCAGCCCTCAACTCCACGCACAAGCTCAATCTGTAAACCCAGTACCATGGTCCGACCACTGCCTGATAAGATTCCAGATGCCAATGCGCTCTGACTTCACTAGACCCCAATCTTCAGACAAACCTGCCACTGCATCATCAAAACGCTTCCGTCCATTTAACAAAGAAGAAATCCTGGATAGAGCACGGCCTCTCCATGATCCACCTGAACAGAGTCTCGATGGCATGATCTCCATATGGAACTCGAGTCTGGATGCTGTAATCTACCCACCTCCCATTAACAAAGCACCAGGCAGGAGAATGAAGGCACCTTGGTACTCCCCTGAGCTACGGAAATCTCCACCTTAGACAGCTCGAAAGACATTGGCATCGCTCAAGATTAACTGAGATCCACGAAGCATACACTGCTCAATTAGGAAGACACCGATCAGCAGTTGCAAGGAGAATGAAGCAATACCACGCAGAAATATTACAATGCTCCTTAAATAAACCACATTTGCTGTTCAACCTCGTTAAAACCCTAGCAAAAGAGCCCTCCCTTGGGCCCACAGGAATATGCAGACTACCTGCGAGCCAAGACAAGTCAGTCCAGCATATCCACAAACCTCCATACTCCAGATGAGGCACCCCAGCTGACCCCCTCACCCACTCCGACGCAAGCCTTAAAGGATGCCCAACACATCACTGCCTTCTCAGCCCCAACCGAAAAAGGCATCCAGGACATCATCACAAGCATAAACACCACCACAGCACCTAACGACCCTTGTCCAGAATTCTGGATAAAAGCCCTGCATGCTGACCTCGGCCCATTCCTGACCAAACTTATAGGTCTATCATTCTCGACTGGGACCTTCCCCCAAAGCCTGAAACAGCCATCAGACCACTACTAAAAAACAACAGGTTGGACCCTGCAAAGATGGACTGTTATAGGCCAATCTCAAGCATCCCGCTCCTAGCAAAAATTATGGAAAAGATCGTTCAACACCAACTGAACCAACACATCGCGACCAACGCACCCCTCGACCCCTGCCAGCATGGATTCTGGGAGGCACATGGCGTAGAGACTCTGCTGACCACCTTATTCAGTAGATTAACCATAGGATTGGACAATATTAGACAAGAAGAGCGGGACCTAGGCGTGGTTGTGTCTGATGATCTTAAAGTAGCTAAACAGGTAGAAAAGGCGACGGCAAAAGCTAGAAGGATGCTTGGGTGCATACGGAGAGGAATGGCTAGCAGAAAAAAGGAGGTGATAATGCCTCTGTATAAGTCTTTGGTGCGACCTCATTTGGAGTATGGTGTGCAATTCTGGAGACAGCACCTTCAAAAGGATGTGAACAGGATGGAGTCGGTGCAGAGGGTTGCTACTAAAATGATTAATGGGCTTCATTATAAAGCATATGAGGACAGACTTAAGGATCTTAATATGTACACCTTAGAGGAAAGGCGGGATAGAGGTGATATGATTGAGATGTTTAAATACCTCCGTGGCATAAATGTTCAGGGAGAGAGCCTCTTTCAATTGAAAGCAAGTTCTGCTACGAGGGGACATGGGATGAGGGTGAAGGGAGAGAGATTCAGGAGTGATATGCGGAAATATTTCTTTACGGAAAGAGTAGTGGATCCGTGGAATAGTCTCCCAGTGGAGGTGGTAGAGATGAGGACAGTAACTGAATTCAAAAAAGCATGGGACCAACACAGAGGATCTCTAAAGGTAAAAAGTGGACTGTTGTAGTTGTTGTTATGGAAGGACAGACTAGATGGGCCTTGTGGTCTTTTTCTGTTATCATGTTTCTATGTTTCTCTATGTAAGGTTTTGCCCTTATCTTCATGGACATCGCTGCTGCCTTCGACTCCGTCAGCCATGAACTACTCCTATCACGCCTCAGGGAGAAGGGAGTCCATGGCACAGCACTGGCCTGGTGTGCATCATACCTGAATGACAGATGGCAGCATGTCCGTTCTGGCCCCTCCACCTCCACACCTTTCACGCAAGAGAAGGGCATGCCACAAGGATCTTCACACTCAGCCCTACTGTTCAACGTTTACATGCAACCCATCTGCGCCCTCATCCGATCCTTCAACATCAGTTGTCTAATCTATGCTAATGACGTTTTGCTGTACATGCCAATCTTGACAGAGCATCCAGACCTCTCTCCGCTGTCCACCTGCTTCGATGCGGTCACAAATTGGCTGCTTCGATGCGGTCACAAATTGGCAGAAGCTTAAAATAAATTTCAAGAAGACGGAGGTCCTCTTCATCAGCAGGAACCCTGCATTCACTCCGCCCTCCTCACTGAAGGTACGTGATGCAGAGCTCCTCAGCAAGCCCACGATATGGTACCTAGGGGTCACGCTGGACCAACAACTCAACATGAAGGCCCAGATAGGCAATATGGTATAGGCGATCTACCACAAAATTCGAATGCTGCACCACCTGAGACAGCTGCTAGAGCCGAAAGTCTTCCAAACAGTCTATCAAGCACTAGTAATGCCACACTTTGACTATGCTAATGCAATACTGCACAGCCTTCCAAAAAGCTCGCTGAATCCCCTGCAGCTCGCGATGAATGCAGCGGCCGGAATCCTGCATGGTGCTTCCAGGAGGGACCATATCACCCCCGTTCTGAAACATCTGCACTGGCTCCTGGTACACTGCAGGATCTCCTTCAAGATCTTAACAATGACATACAAAGCCATTAACAAGTGCTCTTCCACCTCCCTCACGGAGCTCGTCCAGACCACCCCCCTCAACAGGATAAGGAGATCAGCAGTCACCAATACTTTGATACTCCCGAAGGCGATCACCAAATGCTCTCAGGCCACGAGAAACAGAGAGCCTTCGCACTCTATGTACCTTCCTCTTGGAACGCCCTGCCACCGGCCATCCGGGCCATCAATAACCTCCCCAGTTTAGAAAGGCACTGAAGCACCACCTGTTTCTCCAGTATTATACTTAACCAGATGACATCTCACAGCCACCCACGCTCCGGACCCAAACCAGCACCCCCAACGTAGCCACCTCACACACCTTCAGCCTGCCTACTAGAGCCCCACCCCCTCGAAATCACCGCCCTGTGTATAGCTGACCCTAACCATAGATAAGGATGAACTGTCCGCACACCCAGTGACATCCAGCTAGAATGTACATAGTTACGTTGCTAGACCTGTAAATAATGCTGAGCTGCCCATATAGCCTGTGACAGCCAAATTGTGCATAGTTTCCCTGTTAGCCCTGTATAAAGAACCCCGTTTTGTTGTAAGTCCAGTGCAGACCTGCCTGCACTGCACAGATGTGTTATCTGTAAACCGCACTGATGTTAAATAGCATGGTATATAAGAAACATTAAATAAATAAAAATAAATAAATAACCTCCTTTCTCAAGTCAGTTCACTGACTCCCTATCTGTTTTCATATCCAGTTCAAACTTTTCTTACTGACCTACAGGTGCATTCATTCGGCTGCTCCTCACTACTTTTCTTCTCTTATCTCTCCATACACCCTCCCTTGAAAATTCTGCTCCTCTGGCAGATCCCTTCTATCTGTGCCCTTCTCTGCCACTGCCAACTCCAGACTTCGTTCATTCCACTTTTCTGCTCCATATGCCTAGGGATGAGCACCCTAGGGATGGACCCTAAAGTTACTGCTTGGGTTAGAAATTGGTTGGGTGGGAGGCAACAAAGAGTACAAGTAAATGGAGCTCACTCTGAGGAGAAGGATGTTACCAGTGGTGTGCCCCAGGGATCTGTCCTTGGTCCGATTCTTTTTAACATCTTTGTTAGTGATATAGCGGAAGGGCTGTTGGGTAAGGTTTGCCTCTTTGCAGATGATGCCAAAATCTGCAATAGAGTAGACATCCAGGAAGGTGTAGATAACATGAGGAGAGATCTAGCTAAGCTTGAAGAATGGTCTAGAATTTGGCAGCTGGGATTTAATGTTAAAAAATGTAAGGTCATGCATTTGGGCTGCAGCAATCCAAGGGAGCAATACAGTATAGGAGGTAAAGTACTTTTGTCCACTAAAGAAGAGCGGGACCTAGACGTGGTTGTGTCTGATGATCTTAAAGTAGCTAAACAGGTAGAAAAGGCGACGGCAAAAACTAGAAGGATGCTTGGGTGCATTCGGAGAGGAATGGCTAGCAGAAAAAAGGAGGTGATAATGCCTCTGTATAAGTCTTTGGTGCGACCTCATTTGGAGTATAGTGTGCAATTCTGGAGACCGCACCTTCAAAAGGATGTGAACAGGATGGAGTCGGTGCAGAGGGTGACTACTAAAATGATTAGTGGGCTTCATTATAAAGCAGATGAGGACAGACTTAAGGATCTTAATATGTACACCTTAGAGGAAAGGCGGGATAGAGGTGATATGATTGAAATGTTTAAATACCTCCGTGGCATAAATGTTCAGGGAGAGAGCCTCTTTCAATTGAAAGCAAGTTCTGCTACGAGGGGACATGGGATGAGGGTGAAGGGAGAGAGATTCAGGAGTGATGTGCGGAAATATTTCTTTACGGAAAGAGTAGTGGATCCATGGAATAGTCTCCCAGTGGAGGTGGTAGAGATGACAGTAACTGAATTTAAAAAAGCATGGGACCAACATAGAGGATCTCTAAATGTAAAAAGTGGACTGTTGTAGTTGTTGATATGGAAGGACAGACTAGATAGGCCATGTGGTCTTTTTCTGTCATCATGTTTCTATGTTTCTATGCCTGGAACAAACTACCTGAGTCAGTACGTCGGGCTCCTTCTCTAGCCCTATTTAAATCCAAACTAAAAACTCACCTCTTTGAGTCTGCTTTTGAATCTTGATGCCCCTCACTCTCTTGTTCACCATCTTGTGAGGCTCACATTGGTGATCACCAGCACCTGGTTGGGAGGCTCCAACGGCATCCCTGCCAAAAGGTTGCTGACACTAACCACCAGTGTAGTTGGATCCTCGTGTCCAGAGGGCAGACCATGCATCTCACGAGAGGATGTCTTTGCAGAGACCACCAAGACAGAAGGGCCTGTTGTAACAGCCACATATGGGCCCTGACCCACAGCAACAACTCTAGAGTGGCAGCCATGGCACCTAAGAGTTGCAGATAATGCCATGCTGAAGGCGCTGTCATTTGTAAAACTTGACGTACTTGTTCCTGAACCTTCCTGACTCAATCAGCAAGCAGGGATATAGCTCCTTCCCCCATATCGAAGCATGCCCAGAAGTAAATGAGGTGCTGAGATGGCACTAACTAGCTTCTGGCAACATTGACCACCCAGCCAAGCCTCTGAAGAAAGGCTACTACCCACTTAGTGACTTCAGAGCAAAGTTGGAGACCAAAAGCTCTGATCAACCAATCGTCGAGATAGGGGTGAGCCAAAATCCCTTTGTGCCGAAGAGCAGCCACCATTACCATCTTCACCTTCGTAAAGGTTTGAAGCCCATGGCTAGGCCAAATGGCAATGCCCAAAACGGGAAGTGACCCATTGGGACTGCAAAGCACAGGAACCTTTGGTGGTCTGGGTGAATCGGGATGTGAAGATACGCCTCTGTAAGATCTAGAACGGTTAAGAACGCACCCTTGCGATCAGCCACTATTACAGTGCGCAGTGTTTCCATGTGAAAATGCTGCACCCATAAGGTTCTGACATGCTTCAGATCTAGAATGGGCCAAAAAGTACCCTCCTTTCTGGGAACCACAAAATAAATGGAGTATTGACCTTGACCTGAAGTAGTCTCTGAAGAGTGTCCCATACTGCCTGGAGCTTGGATGGAATCTGTGATAAGGAAGCTTATCATAGTTCAGGAAGGAGCTATAATAGAGGTGAAGTGACTGACTGTGAACAAGCAACCTGTCTTTGCTGGTAGAAATAATAAAACAGAATGTTTCCATAAAAGACTACCAGTCCCAGAATGCACCAGGTTTCCAACAGCCACTAGAAGAGCTGAAGTGGGAAAACGTGTGTTCAATCAGGAGAACTATGAGGTAATCCCCAAGCACTCATCTCCAAGGGCAGGGCTTGATTCAGCACAGCTGCGCTGTGCTAGGGTGGAGCAGCCCTCTAAACAGGTTAAAAGTAAAGCTTATTCTACACAGCAGAATCATCAGAATCTTCATGATCATCATCATCAGCAGAAGGAGCAGAGGCAGCAGAAGCCAGAGCTCACGGACAGAGAGAGCAAGAAACACTTTGGAAGAAAGAAGAGAGAAGCATCTTGGAGGTCTAAAGGAGTCCATAGCAGTACGTGTGCTGGGAGGCATTCCAGAGGCAAGCATACTCCATTGGACTGGAGGAAACCAGAGGAGTGGGGTTGCAGAGCCAGGAATCCCCGGACAGGACCTGTGAGGGAGACGGCTGCATTTGGAAGGGGCCCTAAGACCAGTGCAAGAAGGTATGTGAAGAGAGACCCAGTGTCCAGGGATCTTGATTGGAAGGCTGGACATAAAAAACTGGACTACATACTGGCCAGGATATTTAGAGAGGAACCCTAACAGCAATGGAAGCTCAGGTATGAACACTGATCTATACCCTAGCTATTCACTTGGAAGACAGCAGGGAAACAAGTATTGTTCTGAGAATGCTCCATTAAGAAATTCCTCTGTGCCAATCCATGATATTCTATGATAGTTGAAGAAGAAGGGAATATTGTAAATGAGCAGTGTGAATACATGGATTGCTCTCTGTCTAAACTTCTGTGGTAATATACTTTTACAAAATACAACAACCATCACAAAGAAATATAAACTTGTTCTTTGATCTACTCAGAAAAGCTTTTGAGCAGGATTTGAGCCACGTATAGAAACTAAACCAGCCAAGAGGTTTGCAGCTGGTTAATTGTTAGCAATTGAGCCTTGCCTAATTGCCTGTGAGCTCTGAAGAGACACTTCTGGGTGGGTGTGGAAATACCAGAAGTTAGCCTTGAAAAAGAACAGTTTTTTTTATTACTTTGTGGGTTTTGTTTGTTTTTGAAGCACTGCTAAAAAGATATTAGCAGGAGCCTACAGAAAAAACCTTTCTGTTCCCATCAAGGTCTTTATGATTTGATTTGATTGCTTAAGAAGTTCAGTTGTTGTTTTTCCTGATTTTGTTCTTCTAAGTATAATACTGAAAGCAAGTATCCTTTTCTGTGCTACCAAGCAAATCTGTTGGGAGAAATAACCCCATAAATAAAATATCTTTTCTTTGCTTAAACACTTGAGCAAGCACAACTAATTTATTTGTGAACGGCTGATTCTGGAATGAATGGACTACATTTCCCACAATCCTTTGCAAGTCATTAATATTTGCCTTTGCCAAGACTGTGGACATTCTCACCCAGCGCCTCCGTTTACAAATCTTACAGAGAGACAGTATGAAGGTGTTGGACAGGGGTTACGGCAATTCAAGGGCATAGCCCTCACGGATGACCTCTAACACCCACTGGTCAGAGGTTATCTGGGCCCAATCTGAGTAATACCCTTGTAGCCCACCCCCTGCCGGAATCAATTCCACCTTGGGTCTCCCTTGCCTCTTTATGGCTATTACAGCCTGCTAGGGTTCGCCAATAATAGCTTCTGCCTGCCCTAGTGGGGTAGCGAGCCCACTGAAAGGGAGGGAAACAGCGTGAAACCTCTGGCAGTTGCAAATTGTCCCCTTGCCAGAGCTACTGCCTCTCCCCTCTTAGGCTTGTCATCCCAGGAGTCTAGCTTCTTTACTTACCGAAATCCATGACCATTTTGTCTAATGCCTCCCCGAAAAGTAGCTTACCCCTAAAGGGGAGCTTGCTGAGCCATGTCTTGAGAGACATCTGCCAACCAATTGCGTAGCCAAAGAAAGTGCCTTGCAGTTTCCTATCTTATGCATTCTTCAGAGCTGCCCCGCCCTCTATTGGAATGGTCATCTTCTTGGTCAATGTGACACCAAGGTGTCCACTTCCGACAATTTAAGCAGATTCTTCTCTCCCGGTAGAATGTGATACAAATGAGCCATGGCTCATTCTCTGAGTAAACTGGCATCTGGCACCTCCCATTCTGCCTCTGTCATCTGTTTTATGACCCTATGCACTGGAAAGGAGGTCTGGGAAGATTTTATACCCTGCAAAAGAGGATCCTCCAAGGGCTCCTCAGAAGATTGTGGAAACTGCATGATATTTACTGGCATCAAGGATTGCGCAATCAGTTACCAACTCTTCCCATCTGAACACCCTGACAATTTTGGGTCCTGCCCTGGGGGGATTTCCCCCTCTTTGAGCTCTGCTGCCAGGCTCTCACCCCAAAGACCCAAGGGGCCCTCTAGCAGATCTTCAGAATCACTCAAATGAACCGATATTTGATCCTCCCAAGTCTATGCATCTAAACATCATCGCTTAGGCATAGGTTCCCCCAGTTCCGGCCCAACACTCTGCTGAGCCCCAGACAGTATGTCCCCTGTCCTTCTCATAATCCTTTTTGGCCAATACTGTCCCCCAGGCCCTGTTTCAAACAGTAAGTCTGCTGGATCAAAAGAACAAAATCCGCAGAAAAGGGGATTGCTGGAGGACCTATTGAAGCTAAATCTGAAAGTGTTGAATCGCTGGAGGGAGCAGGAACCAAATCCTGCCTTACCTCCATAGCTGACTGTGTAGCGTTGGATGGAGAAAAAATGGCTGCGGTTTCTTCCAAAACAGTGGGAACCCGATGCTGAAGAAGAGACTGCACTGGCAACTATTCTGAGCCTTCTCACCTCACAGACATTCCCCCCCCCCCCCCCCCCGGGGGATAGCAGCCTCGGGCTGGAGGGACTGGGGTTTCAGTCCCACTGGCGCTCCTTGTGGCCTTGGGCAAGCCACTTAAACCCTCTATTGACTCAGGTATGACCTTAGATTGTGAGCCCTTTGGGGACATGGAAATACATTCATGTACTGTATGTAACTTCCTTAACCGCGTAGCTGCTACCCGCAATAGGCGGTATATCAAGTACATTAACTATAACTATTTTGTGCCTGCAATCACTTTTTCGGCTGCCTGGACCCCTCTCCACATGGCCTTCTCTGAGGGCATAACAACATGTAACCAAATTAAATCACTGGCAGTAAAAAAAAAAAAAAAAATCAATGCAGGAAAAGGGAAGAAAGAAAAACAAAAGCAACTCACTGCAGCAGAGGCCAGGCAGAGCTGGCCCTTGCAAATGCACACAAAAAGTGACTTGTGTCTTTAGGCAGTATCTGTGATTTTCTTTCTATTTGTTTTTAAGTCACAGCCGCAGCTTTCCCCAATAGAACTAACAATCCGGCTTGCTAAGGATACTGTGCTAAGAAGCCAGCTCCCACAATTGGCGATGGGGGTGGGGGGCCTGGACCACCAAGTATTGCACCCCCCACAAGGAATCTGGCTGACTCAATGACCCCAGTTCAGCAAGAGACATGTGTCTATCTCTATAAATGCAATAGTTCTCTTAAGCCTACCATGACATCATCAAAACCTGATTTGCCCAGTCTCCAGCTGCTGGTGAGAGAAGATAACCCATGCATCTGGACTGGACCAGAGGGATGATAAGGAAAGAGCAGGGTGTTTTTTATCAAAAGTAACAGGTGTACTTTCCAGCTACTAAGGACAATTGACAATGTGTTTTAGGTAGGTTATAGGAAAATCCAGCCCTTGGTTGGATGGGTGAAGGGTAGGAAAGGAATGATTTTAAGTGCCCCTGGCCTCAGAATATATAAAAAAAAATGTTAGTAAGACATATGTTTGACCACCTCAAGCAGAGACCCCTTCTGGGCAAGTGTTAGCTACCACAGCCCAGCCTAGCCCTGCTGCTACAAGTTCAGGCCAAACCTTTTCCTTTAAGCAACTGTTTCAAAAAGGCTGAAAATTTGAACAGCTTTTCTATAACAAAAGCTTTATGAAATGCAACAGAGCTAGGTAATTTCTATATAGCGCCAGTAATGTGTTTGTTTTTGTTTTTGGAGTGTGGAATTTAGTCCGTTTGATGAAGAAGATATCATATGTCTGTTTAGCTGCATTGAAGCAGTTTGGGCTTTATTGTAAATGAAGAGGAAGTAGCACAGACACTTCTTTTCCATAGCAGTTATTGTGTTGTATGTGGTGTATTGTTTTTATGTGTTTCTATGTGGTATGAATCTCAAAGTAATTTTTGGATTGAGCTAATTGAATCTTAAATATTTATGATAATATGAAGAGGTATATATAAGCTATGGGACCCATGATGTGAGTGTCTGCCATTTCCCTATGGTGATGAATTTCGCCAAATGTAGGGGTGAGCAAAACCTGAGGTCCGTTTGAGCTTTATTGAGTGATTGTGAGTAGGCTTTGTGTAAAGTGTTTTGATGTTTATAAGTTAAAGTGATATGGGTGATTACTAAGGGGTTTTAGGTAGGTTGTATTAGTTTTTCCCTTAGGCGGTTTTTGTTTTTTGAGTTTACTAGTTATACCGCAATGGCGACTAGTTGGAAGGACTCTTTCAGTATAGAAAGAAAAAATGAGATTTTGAAACTTCCATCCTTGTTGGGAGATAATAAGGGGAGTCCTGATTGGGATTCATATATTAATAAATTGAAGAAGAGTGTAAGGTTGGAGCTGCACAGTCTTACTCTGGCTGAATATTGCCGGAAGGAAGTAATTCCCAAAGGGTTGCGTATTTGGAAGGCACCTGGTAAGTTTTTAGAAGATGAGACTTTTGTATTGCATTGGAATCAAATATTAAATAAATGTAAGATCTGATGCTTTTGATTATTAATTCAGCACATTCTAAAAATTCTGTTCTTGTTAAAGAAATAGAGGAAGATTTAGTTAATTTAAAGACCTTGAATGATTTTACTGATCATCATGCGGAAATTCTCAAGCAAATAGAGAAGTAGCAGGCTGAATTGAAAGCTTTGAAAATTTAAAAAAAAATTTTAAGATGAGAAACGTATGAAGGAGGGAACAATATATAATTGGTCATTGCGGAGGAAGAAGTATTTTGACCCTTGTAGGAGGAATGAGGCTGAAGGTAAAGGAAGTTCCTTGTATTCTTCGGATTCCAGTGTGGAGGGAGGACATTCTGATGGGTCCTTTAGGACTGGAGATAAAAAAAAAAAAAGCAGAACAATCAAATAATCATGGAAATTTTTCCGCGCCACCGACGCGATCACGTCGAAAAAAGGAATCTGTTCATTTTCAGTAACCAATACGGTTCTTAATCTGTCTAGTGTAAGGCTGACATCAGTACATATGGATGTTTTGTCTAGGGGTTTATCATTTATATATGGCCCCCATTATGATGGCTTTCAAAGTCGTATAGCCATAGAAAAACTTGTACGTTCTCTCCAATTAAAACTCTTTTTTTTTTTTTTTTCTGATAAACCACCAGTGTCTGATTCTTCAGTGGTTAGCTTGAAATCTAATTGGACCCCTCCGGGCCCCTTGGATCCCCTGGTGTACACTTTCAAGCATCTGGTTATGTCAGATTTATTGAAGATGGAAGCTAAATATACTAATTCTCCTAAGAATTTGTCATTGGCTGAGTTTCAAGCATTACAAGAACTTTCTAATTTGGAGACGATTACCATCAAACGCGCCGATAAAGGAGGTGCAGTGGTGGTGATGGACACTATTGACTATGATAATGAAGTACTTAGACAACTGAATATTGATCGTCATTATATACGGTTATCTGAAGACCCTACTGAGGCATTGCAGAAAGAAATTTTAATGATAACCCATTTGCAAGGCATCAGTAGTTATTTAACGGAGCAAGAGAAAATTTATCTGAATCCTTTACATCCGAAAATACCAGCCTTTTATGTCCTTCCAAAAGTGCACAAAAGTTTGTCTAAACCCCCTGGGCGGCCTATCCTTTCCAGCAATGATTCTGTGTTGGAAAGGATAGGGATATATTTGGATAAACATTTAAAGCCTGAAGTATTGAAGATTCCTGCCTACATTAAGGACACGACCCATTTCTTACAGATTTTGGAGGATTTTGACGAGGTGGAACGAGTAACTTGGCTGGCGTCTTTAGACGTTGCAGCTCTTTATACATCAATTCCGCAGGATGAAGCACTTCAAGTTTTAACAGAGGTTTGGAATAATTGGCCAAGTCCTCAATCAGTCCCGACAGACTTTCTGGTACAACTGGCTGAGTTAGCGTTAAAGAAAAAACTATTTTGTCTATAAGCAAGAATATTTTCAGCAATCTCTGGCACAGCCATGGGAGCCACTTTTGCACCATCTTTGGCTAATCTTTACATGCATTCCTTCAAAAAGAGTTGGGTGTATTCTTCGCAATTTGCACCATATATCTTAAAGTGGTATCGTTACATTGACAATATTTTTCTACTTTGGGGCGGTTCGAAAGCTCTTTTGAATGAGTTTTTTGCTTATTTGAATGGGTGTAATTTGAATATTCAGTTTGAGATCAATATTCAGGAGTTTACACTTCATTTTTTGGATGTAAAAGTTACAAAAGGAATGAAAAACGTTTTGACTACTATCTACACTAAACTGACTGACCAGAATGTTGCATTTTTCAAGCTTCCATCCTATTCATTTGAAGAATAGTTTACCTTACTCTCAGCTGTTACGATGCCGTCGCATCTGCTCTGCAAATCTGGAGTTTGAATCGCAGGCTAGGGTTATGATTAATAAGTTTCAAGAGCGGGGCTATCCGGGCCCGGCATTTAAAAAAAAAAAAAAAAGCATATAAAAGGGCTAAATTTAACCATCATGAGTGGCTTTTACATGCTAGATCTACAGTTGCAGATCTTAATCCGATGAGCTCTTCGCCCTCTATTACCTGCGTTATTCCATTTTCAAGCTTATCCAGTCGTCTTGTTGCAGCTATACGTAAGAGATGGGGCTTATTGATGGCACATCCGAAACTTGCTGGGAGTTCACTCCGTGTGGCATATCGGAGGGGGGAAAATCTGAGTGACTGCCTGTGTTCGGTTCCTCGTTGGCACATTTCAGAAAGAAACTTTTTACCATGCACAATGTGGACATTGCTCCTTTTGTAAGCTTATGTCAAGTACAATTTCTGTAGTGTCTTCACCCAGAACTAGTAGATTATATCAGAATACTGACTGTAACACTACTTTTGTAGTGTTTGCCCTTTGGTGCCCGTGTTCGAAGGGCACCAAAGGGAAAACTACACATCCTTTATGGACGCGACTAGCGGAGCATAAGTATATAGTATTTCTAAAGCGAAGCTTGAAACTCTGTTAGTACAACACTGTTTAAGATTCAGTCACAGATTTGAAGTTCTTCAATGAACAGTTTTGGAAGTGATACCCCCGAATATTCGTAGAGGTGATAGGGAGCTCCTGTTACTGCAGAAGGAACAGAAATGGATCTATACATTGAATACTTTGGACCCTTACGGGGTAAATGACAAAATTGACTGGTCTCTGTTTAGAATGGATTTTAACTGATTGCAGCTCCTCCTTGCCTTTTCTTCTTTTATTAATTATTTTTGAGTGTGGGCGTGACTATTATGTTGTGTAATAAAGTTGTTGAGAATGTGAGATCAGAATGGCAGCTGGTGTGCCGATTGGTGGTAAGGTGGTTTAAAATTTGTGACATCAGATGCTGTGGTAATGCATTTCTTTAGAGACACTGGATGTCTGGATAAAATTTTCAGCGTGCGGTGTATTGGTGTATCAAATATAGTTGTGTTCCTGATGAAGCCTGAAGGCGAAACAAAAGCTTTTGTCGGACGATGACTACTGTGTTGGATGATGACTACTATGCTGGTACAATAGTAGGCTGCTGGTAGCTGCTTGGATGCGTTGATGCCAGATTATTTACAGATAAGTGCCGGATTGCTCTCTTTGAATGTTATGCGATGTTACTCGCCATTGAGAGTGTAACCTTGTTTTTTTACAGGGAATTGGAATTGAAATTGAAGGATGTCCGAATTGTGACTGGATGTCTAGCAGCTGTAACTGCATATGTTTTTGGAGTGTGGAATTTAGTCCGTTTGATGAAGAAGATATCATATGTCTGTTTAGCTGCATTGAAGCAGTTTGGGCTTTATTGTAAATGAAGAGGAAGTAGCGCAGACACTTCTTTTCCATAGCAGTTATTGTGTTGTATGTGGTGTATTGTTTTTATGTGTTTCTATGTAGTATGAATCTCAAAGTAATTTTTGGATTGAGCTAATTGAATCTTAAATATTTATGATAATATGAAGAGGAATATATAAGCTGTGGGACCCATGATGTGAGTGTCTGCCATTTCCCTATGGTGATGAATTTCGCCAAATGCAGGGGTGAGCAAAACCTGAGGTCTGTTTGAGCTTTATTGAGTGATTGTGAGTAGGCTTTGTGTAAAGTTTTTCTCTTTTTTTTTTTTTTTGATGTTTATAAGTTGAAGTGATATGGGTGATTACTAAGGGGTTTTAGGTAGGTTGTATTAGTTTTTCCCTTAGGCGCTTTTTGTTTTTTGAGGATACGCAAAACTAACCTATTTGGGGCATTACCCCGAGAGAGTGCCTGCCAGTGTACAAGAGCGATATCTAGGGATCAGTTTGGAGCCACAATCTGTGTTCTGCAGCAGAAACCACATCAGAATGGCTAGGTGGAGGGAAAGGGAAGGGTGTTTTGTGGGGTGGAGGGAGAAATTTAAAGAGAGGCTTAGGTAGTTGAAAGAAGACTTCTGGCACTGTATTGTTTTAGTTGATTTAGAAGCTCAGGCAAGAAGGATAAAAATAAAAGGCTAAGAAAACCCTCTTCTCATCACTCCCTCCTACAATTTTGTTTTATAGCAATGGCATATACCTAGATACATACGATATAAATGTAACTACAGTTGAGGCTGGATTTATAGAATCCCGTATACATCACAAACAACTCCTGCAGCTCCCCAGAATAACATGGCCCCTAATATTTTATTACATATATACATATATATTTATTTCTGCATGTGACATATTCTATAAATCTTAGATGATGTATGCAGCCCTTACTACATTGCCATTGCCTTTGATGTAATTGCCAGTTTCCGTACTATGTCTGGCATTTTCCGCTAACTTCCTGATACTCCTATTTTTGAAGTGATATTAATAAAGTTTTTTTTTCTCCTGTTAGATTTGGATTGCTCCCACTTAGCATGTCACGTTCTCGCAAGGCCAAACTTGGTTCTCTGATCACAGAGCCCAGCAGAAGTCAGGTGAGTGAGGCTGTAGGAATGGGGAAAGGAACAAAGTTGGAAGACTGTTCACTAGCTGCATTGACCAATTGAAAGCTGAGACAGCCAGTCATATTGGCACGTTAAAGGTGCAGAAGGGCAACGGTCTAATAATGCACTGAGGATTTACTGCCTAAGCTTAAAAGTGCAGCCCGCATATGTAGTCCCACTTCACATTTGCTGCAGTTAACAATATTTGCACAACACTGGCAGTTTAGTAAATTCAGTTTGAATAAAAGTTCTAATAGGATCCAGTTCCCCCAGGACCATTTAAACCTTGGTAGGATCCTAAGGTGTTGCTGCTTAAGTGCAGTTTTAGCATTTAATCTAGTCTGCAGCCCTGGCTTGTAAAGTAATTCTCCAGAAACAAGCAGGAAGTCAGCCCTCACATATGGGTGACGACTGTACCGACAGACCCCATGCAGTATCCACTCCCCAGCTTTCATAGAAAGCCTTTGGGAGTTCTACCATACATGCTTGGTCACCTTCCCACCCAAAGGTGCCATCTTACCTTTTGTCTGCAGAGCCCATAGGACGTGTGGAAAAAGTTAAATTTTTTACGTGATTTTTTTTTTTGTGATCCTCTTCTCTGGTCGCATACTGCCGCCACCTCAGTTCCTGGATCAGTCGCCTCAGCGTCAGGATTTTTTGGGTTCTATTTTCTTTTTTGGTGCATGAGTTTTTCTCGCACCCTCCTGACCAAGACATTGGAATCTGATCTGCTATGTCTTTGGTCAGTGGCTTTAAGCAGTGCGATCTTTGTAACCGTACCATGTCTCGCACGGACGGACATGACTGCTGCCTGCTGTGCCTTGGCACTGACCATGATGACTTCCTGCCATCTCTATCTCCAGATAAGTAAAGGCAGGAAGAATCGTGGAAGGCAGCGGGAGTCACTGTTTGGCCCTAAGACCTCCTGCTTGCCTCCAGCATCGTCCAGGGACTCTGTACCCTTGGGGGCAGCGGATGAGGCCTCAGCCTCATATGTGGTCTGTGCTCAGTCTGAGCCCCGAGGACACGGGGCCATTGGACCCAGAATCAACTGCGGACCATCCCCGGAAGGATTGAGCCCCATCGAAGCAGGCCTTTTTAAGACCGATTCAGGCGCCAAGGGTAAATCTCATGATCTACTGACATCGGAGCCCCAAAGCTGATGGCAAGAGCCGGGAGTGGCCTTCCAAGCTGCCCCAGCAGGAGGAGACTCCCAAAGCCTCTGGGGATCGGCATCGGTCCTTGTTGGTATACTCTCTCGACGAAGCTGGTGTCAGGCCAGATTCCCTTTGTGCCTGCGCCAGTGCCTGCAGAGCCTATTGGCCTGGAGCTCAGGATGGCCGTCTTGGAGCGCAGCGTCCCTGCTCTCCTGGCACTGCAGCAGGCCCCAATGACCAGCGACCAGACCCTCGCCTTCCACTGTGGGGGTGTTTCCCACAGAGGTTCAGTCTGTGCTGGAGTGGTTTCAACCCGGCTCTGATTCCAGGCATCAGTCCACTTCTTCTGCGAGGGCTCGGACCTCTCCACCAAGTGCTTCAGGGTCAGATCGCTGGGAGCCTCGGTCTCCGATGGGTCCCCCTGCCGGTCACCGAGACAATGCCGGCCAGATCCTGGAGATATCTTCCGATACCAATTTCAAGATCGATGATTGAGTCCCCAGATACAGTGCCTTGGTGTTTGTGGAGTTTGGGGGATAGCACCATATGATGTACATAACATGCCTATGACTTTGAAGGTGCAAAATTATCCTTTATTGTGACACAAACAATAATTTAAAAAAATGAAATCATGGATATGTATATGTATTCACCCCCCAAAGTCAACTGGTTGTAGAGCCACCTTTTGCTGCAATTACAGCTGCAAGTCTCTTGGGGTATGTCTCTATTAGCTTAGCACATCTAGCCACTAGGATTTTCACCCATTCCTAAAGGCAAAACTGTTCCAATTCCTTCAAATTAGATGGGTTGCATTGGTGTACAGCAATCTTAGTCATGGCACTGATTCTCAATTAAATTGAGGTCTGGGCTTTGACTAGGCAATTCCAAGACATTTAAATGTTTCCCTTTAAACCAGCTTTAGCTGAATGTTTAGGGTCATTGTTCTGCTGGAAGGTGAACCTTCGTCCCAGTCTCAGATCTCTGGCAGACTGAAACAGGTTTTCCTTAAGAACTGCCCTGTATTTAGTACCATCCATCATTCCTTCAACTCTGACCAGTTTGCCTGTCCCTGCCAATGGAAAATCATCCCCACAGCAAGATGCTGCCACCACCATGTTTCACTGTCGGAATGGTGTTCTCGGGGTGATGGGATGTATTGGGTTTGCGCCACACATGGGTGTTTCCCACCATGGTCCAAATTTTGTCACATCTGACCAGAGAACCTTCTTCCCTGTGTTGGGGGGGGTCCGCCACATGCTGTTGTGCAAACTCCAAGCGTATTTTCTTATTTCTTTCTTTAAGCAATGGCTTTTTTTCTGGCCACCTTCCATAAAGCCCCACTCTGTGAAATGTATGGCTTAAAGTGGTCCTAAGGACAGATTCTCTCATCTCCACTGTGGATCTTTGCAGCTCCTTCAGTATTATTCTTAGTGTCTTTGTAGCAACTCTGATTAATGCCCTCCTTGCCTGGTCTGTGAGTTTTGGTGGGCGGCCTTCTCTTGTCAGGTTTGTAGTGGTGCCATATTCTTTCTATTTTGTTATAATGGATTTAATGGTGCTCCGTAGGATATTTAGAATTTGGGATATGTTTTTTATAACCCAACCCTGATCTATACTTCTCCACAACTTTGTCTCTGACCTGTTTGGAGTGCTCATTGGTCTTCATGTTGCTTGATTAGTGGTGTTGCAGAGTCCGGAGCCTTTCGGAACAGGTATATTTTATACAGTCATCATGTGACGGATCATATGACACTGATTGCACGCAGGTGGAGCCTAATCAATGAATTATGTGAGCTTTGTGGTTAATTGGTTGGACCAGATCTTATTTAGGGGTTTCATAGCAAAAGGGATGAATACATATGCACTCACAACCTTTCAGTTTTGACTCTTTTTATATGATATATAAAGGTATTTTATTGTCATTCCTCTTCACCAATTTGGTCTATATTGGTAGGTCCATTACCTATCATCCAAATGAACCTCCACTTTCATTCCAAGTTGTACGTAATGCGACAAAACAGGACATTCAAAGGGGAACGAAGTTCTACTCCCGCTGCTACTTGGTTCCAAAAAGAAAAAGAGTGTTTCTGCCCATTTTTGGATCTACAGTTCTTGATGAACGAGAAGTTCAACATGGTTTCTCTTAGAACGCTTCTGCCCTACCTCCAGTGGAGAGATTGACTATGCTTCTTGGATCTCAAAGCTTGGATCTCAAAGATCCAAGAAGCATAGTCAATCTCTCCACTGGAGGTAGGGCAGTACCGTGTCCTGCTATTCTGGCTGGCATCTGCCTCTTATGTGTTCACAAAGTGCCTGACAGTAGTCGTTGCTCACCTATACCTCCAGGGGGTATTCGTGTTCCCTTACCTGGACGACTGGCTCATAAGAGGTGGCTCCGCTGATGAGGTCCTTGAGGCGGGGCACCTCACCATACTCGTCCTGGAACACTTGGGGTTTGTTATCAGCTACCCCATGTCACACCTGCAGCCTGCTCAGTAGCTGGAGTTCATAGGGGCCCTATTAACACAGTCCAGACCAAGGCCTTTCTTCCCATAGATCGAGCTCTGTGCCTGGCAGCCCTACACAGGACCTTCAGGGTCATTCGATGGCTCTGCCCTGCTTGATGCTACACCTTCTGGGACACATGACCTCAACTGTGCACGGTCATGCCTGATGT
This sequence comes from Ichthyophis bannanicus, assembly GCA_033557465.1. Taxonomy (NCBI): domain Eukaryota; kingdom Metazoa; phylum Chordata; class Amphibia; order Gymnophiona; family Ichthyophiidae; genus Ichthyophis; species Ichthyophis bannanicus. The sequence goes on along the minus strand of CM066041.1, from coordinate 179,187,277 downwards.
CCACCTCTGTATGTGTCTGGTCCAGTGGACCCTCAGCTCCCAATGGGTCCAGATGATGGGCCGCTTCCACAACAGGGTCCGCATGACCCCAGATCTGGTGACATCCCTCAGTTAGTGGCAGAAGTCCCAGCACCTCAGGTGACCCTCACGACTGATGCCTCAAAACTGGGCTGGGGACCCACTGTGGTGGTCTATGGACCCAGGGCGTCTGGTCGGTGGAGGAGTGTCTTCATCGGATCAGTTTCCACAAACTTGGGGCCATTACGAATGCTCTGCAGGCCTTCCAGCACCACTTAGTGAACCAGGTAGTTCTGCTTCAGACAGATAATCAAGTGGCGATGTTTGTTTCAACAAACAGGGAGGCACTGGATCGTACCACTTGTGCGAGGAGGTGTTTCATCTCTGCAACTTTGCCCAGGAGAGGGGTATGTTCCTTCAGGCAGTGTGTCTTCCAGGGCAGTAGAATATCCTCATGGATCTTCTCATTTGGCTTTTCTAGTCCCATGAGTAGAGGCTGAACCCTCAGGTGGCACGCTGTCTGTTTCAAAACACGGGGCTCCCCTACACTTATCCTCCTTCGTTAGTTCCAGCAATGCCCAGTTGCCTCATTTCTGCTCCAGGATACCAGCCCTGCACTGAGTAGTGGCCGACATATTCCTCCTGTCTTGGAGTGAGGGAGCTACTGTATGCATACCCTCCGACCACTCTGGTCTCCAATACTCTTCTCAAGATTCAATGGGATTGGGCCTCTGTGATCCTCATAGCTCCCAGGTGGGCCTGGCAGCCATGGTTCTCCCTGCTGCTTCATCTCGGTGCTGCCGATTTCCCTGGGCTGAACCCCGGACCGCACCCTGGACCTGATATCGCAGGAGGACAGCTCCCTCCTGCATCCCAACCTCAGGTCCTTTGCCCTGACAGCCAGCTGCTGAAAGGTTAGCCCTTGGCCAATTTCATCTGTCCTGGGAGGTTGAAGATGTCCTCCTGCAAGGATTTTCATGAGGGAGCATATACCTTCAAATGGCATAGATTTTCCTCATCAGTGCCGATGGTGTTGCAGTTCTTGCTGCACCTTTCCTAAGCTGGCTTGAAATCCAACTCCAGTGAGGGGTACACCTCGGTGCGCTGTCAGTGCACCATCATTTGGTGGATGGGCAGCCCCTGTCCTTCCATCCGCTTGTAGCCCACTTCATGCAGGATCTCTTGCTCATGTGGCCTCCCATTCATCCCCCAGCGACTGCCTGGGACTTGAATATGATTCTGGGTAAGCTTATGGTTCTGCCCTTCGAGTCACTGGCCTCGTGTCACCTCAAGTACCTTTCTTGGAAAGTGGTCTTCCTGATTGTGCTAACCTCTGCTCGCAGGCATGCTCCTTACACCAGGTTTCACAGGAATAGGGTGGTCTTGCGCATGCATCCCTGGTTCCTACCTAAGGCGGTTTCCCCCTTTCATCTGAACCAAGAGATAGTCTTTCCTGCCTTTTACCCCTGACTTCACATGAGTCGGGTGGAGGCCGCGCTCCACACTCTCGATTGTAAGAGGGCCTTGGCCTTCTATCTTGAGCGGATGAAAGCCCATCACAGCTCATCTCCTTTGACCTCAACAGGCTTGGGATCGCGGCCCACCTGGGTGGCAGACTGCATCTCCTTTGCTTATGCGCAGCTGGTCTCTCCCTGGAGCAGCAGTGTGTGAGCGGCGGCAGCCTTTGTGGCGAACTTGCGCTCCTTCTCCTTGTTGGAGATCTGCCACCTGGTCCTCTGTCCGTACATTCGCAATGCTTTACTGCAAGACGTCTGGCGTGACAGCGCCTTTGACCAGGCGGCACTCTGTCCTATTTGGAGAATAATGCAACTCCTTCCATCCAACCCTTCTGTGAGTTCAGGCTACCAGAGAACTGCCTCCCTGGTCGATGCTTGGATCGTGTCGCAGATCTTAGGGCCAATCTGCACTCTCCATTGGCATTCACAGTTCGATTTTGCGGTTGTCCGCGGCCTTTCCACAGGTTTTTTGGGAGTCCCATATGCGAGGACTGACTTCTTGCTTGTTCACAGAGAAAGCATAGTTACTCACCTGTAGCAGATGTTCTCCGGGAACAGCAGGAATCGGTCCTCGCAACCCTCCCTCCTCCCTGTGGAGTTTTTTCTTTTTTATGCTTTTTTGAGTTGTCATCATATGGAGGTAAGATGTCACCTTTGAGCAGGAAGGTGACCACGCATGCGTTGAACTCCCGAAAGCTGGGGAATGGATACTGTGTGGGTGCCGTCAGTGCCGACATCACCCATGTGTGAGGACCGATTCCTGCTGTTCTCAGAGAACACTTGCTACAGGTGAGTAAATACGCTTTCTTATGTAACCTGCACTTGGATTTTGATTTGATTAGTTTAATGGGTCCCCTGGTTCCTTATGAATTTTCAGCCTTCTGGCAGGATGACTTTTATTATGCCCAGGAACACAAGTTAAGAGCTCAAGATGTAACTTGCTTAGTGTCCCTTGTAAAAGAGAGCAGCCCAGGATGCTGTGTTCTTTTTGTGTTGACACAAGAGACTGGAGCCCCAATAGAAAAAGATTGAACCAGGCTTACTGGAAGCTTTCTCTAGAGTCCCTCTGTGAATAAACACTTCTTTGTTAGAAGCAATTAAAGCTCTAAGACAGGTAATAAGAGCCCTATAGGAACACTGATTTAGCAATCCTTTAACTTGCACAATAGTTTCCCTAAAAATGTTAGGTGTGCCCAGTTTGAAAAATAAAGGGGGGAGGGGTATGGATGAAAATTGGTGTTGACATAAGGTGTAGTTCTCATGCACTTCACATAAAGAACTTGTGTGCAGTAAAAGAGAGAGTCTGTGCCCTTTGAAGGTGTAGTACAGGGCTTACCAATCTGTCCTGGTGAGACCGAATTGCTTGGGCTTCCACCCACCATGAAATGTGCATGAACACTCTCCATAGTGTGTGTGCAGTGATATATCTCTTGCACAGTTAGTGCATTTTCAGGATATCAGAGTGGCTGTGGGCCCAGCAGAACAGGTTTGTGAATCCATAGAGTTGAAGATATACATTGTGTCCTTGTATCTAATGCAGATTTTATAAATTGTTTCAGTTTTCACATGATGCTGTTCCATAAATGTTGAGGAAGTCACGTTGGGGTATTTTTTTTTTTCACTTTGTAAATGTTTGGTGTGAAGTGGGCATGTGCTTCTGCTTTTATGGTTACAGGCACTTCTGCCTTGGCTTGTGTGCTGGGGATATGTTTTCTCATTATCCCAAATTTTCAACTACTTGAAGCTGTTTGCTTCCCATCAAATCAGGCAGGCCAGGGTGACCTTTCCTTCAAGTGAGTGTCTACCTAAACTGTACCGACTCCTCTAAGTGAGGGGGGCGGTGGACCCATAGCTTCTCCAGGACCAAGCAGGAAGTCAGTCCTCACTTATGGGTGACGTCGGCGCCGACGGAGCCCTCGCGGAGCAATTTTCCCCAGCTTTCAAAGAAAGCCTTTGGGAATTGCAGCGCGCATGCGCGGTCCTCTTCCCGCCCAAGGGTGCCATCTTAGCCAGTCTTCTTTTTTCCGCGGAGCCCTACAGACGTCCCCGTCGTGTCCCCGCGAAAAAGTCGATATTTCTTCATAATTTTATTTTTTCCATTCGGTTCGACGCCGGTCTTTTTCCCGCCCGGACTCGCGACGCCGGTCACGAGTCCTCTTCCTTTTTTTCGGTTTTTCTGACTTAGTCAGTTTTCGTTTTCGGTTTTTCCCTGGCAGCCCGGTCTTTTGACCTCGCCGGGGCCCTTTTTCCCCCGATGGCTGCCAGTGGTTTTAAGCGGTGTGGTCAGTGTGACCGAAATATGTCACTAACTGACACACACGACTTTTGCCTCCGCTGCCTGGGCCCGGATCATGAAGAACTGATCTGTGGGCCCTGCGGCAAAATGTCCTCCAAAGCGTTGAGAAGTCGGCGGCATCAGCGTGATAGGATCTTCGCTGACCCCAGCCGTACCCGGACCTCGTCGGAGGCCTCCGCGTCCAAAGGCTCCAGCTCGGACCGTCGCCGGAGTTCCTCCAACAGGGGTTCTCCCTCCGGGGACCATCGTCGGAAGGTGAAACCCGCGAGGGCGGCGTCGGTGGACGCTCCTGGTTCCGCGAGGGCCAGGTCGCATAGCCCCGACAGCCGCCCCGGGTCCTTGGAGAAGGAGCACCTCACGAAGCGACCTCGCCTGGAGTCGGAGATGCCTGCTCGGGTAAGTCCTGTGGTCCTTCTGGACTCGCCTCCGCGACAGCCGACGTCGGGCCCGACGCCGTCGGGGCCCGAGTCGGGGGCTGCTGGGTCACCTGAGCTCGGACTCAGGTTGAAGGCCTTGGAGAGCAGACTGTCTGCCTTCATGGACCAGCAGCGGGCACTGCTCGCTGGCCTCGCTGGCGCCGCTGCCCCGACCGCCGGGACGTCGACGTCCAAGTCGACCCCGGAGACCGAGCCGATCCTCGAGTCGATGCGAACTCGAGTCGATCCTCGGTCGAGGTCACCCTCGGCCTCCCGTTCGGGACCGAGGTCGCCGACGCCGACTCCCTCGGCGTCGGGGCGGCAGGTGCCGCGCCCTGCCCGGGCCGACCCCACCGAGTCCTCGTCGGAGTCTGTCTGGGAGTCTGAAGAGGAAGAGTCGCCTGATTCTTTCCGGACTCGGTGTGTCCCCTCGGACTCACCGGAGTCCGAGCCTCGGAAGCAGTCCCCCCCGGAGGATGCCCGGTTCTCGGACTTCGTCAGGGATATGGCCAAGGCTTTGGCCTTCCCTGCGGACCCCGAGGAGGAGCCTCGAGCCGAAGAGCTCGACGCCCTCCAGTATGACTCTCCCGCAAGGGAACACTTTACTGTACCGGTTCCTCCTATGCTGGAACGACTACTCTTCCGCATATGGGAGAGTCCGGCCTCCTCGCCGGTCCTGAGCAAGCGGGTCGATTCTATCTATCGAGTCCGCAAGAGCCCTGGCTTTCAAAAGGCACAGCTACCACACCATTCCATGGTAGTGGAATCGGCCATGCATCGTCTTAAGAGCCAGAAGATGCACTCCTCAGTGCCTCCTGGCAGGGAGGCCCGTAACCTGGATGGCCTTGGTAAGAAGTGTTTCCAGGGCTCTATGCTCGCATGTCGTGTCCAGACCTACCAGCTATACATGGGCATGTATCTCCGAGATCTGGCTAAAGAGCTAGCCGGATTCTCCGCTGGTTTGTCCGAGGAACCCTTGCGGAGGTTCCTGGCCTTGTCCACTGGCATTCGGGAATGCTCAAAGTTCATGTCCCGAGCAGCCTATGATGGCTTTGAAGCATCGGCTCGAGTGGCCGCAGCCGGCATCGGTGCCCGCCGACAGGCTTGGCTTCAGTCGTCAGACCTTGAGCCCTGGGTGCAGGACAAGTTGGTCGATGTCCCCTGCCGAGGCGAAAACCTCTTTGGCAAGCCCATGGCTGAAAAGGCTGCACAAATTGAGACTGAGACTCTCACCAGGACCAGGCTTTCTAGGAAGACCTCTGCCCCTTCCCAGAAAAAGAAGGGCTCGGGGAAAAAGTCCTTTTACCCGAGGAAGGCGGCTGCCTACAAACAATACCCCCATTATCAGGCCCCTGCAGCTCCCCAACAGGGCCAGCAGGCCAAGGGACGGGGTAACGGGTCCCGTAGGCAGCAAGCCCCCAAGCCTGCACCACCAGCCCCTGCTCAGCAGGGTGGGGGTTTTTGACTCACTAAGCATAGCCTCTCCCCACCCGCTGGTTCCTCCCAGCACCGGAGGCCGACTGGTTCACTTCGCCCACAGGTGGTCCAGCATCACCGCAGATGCCTGGGTGCTTCAAGTCGTGCGAGAAGGCTATCTTCTCCACTTCCACCAGGTCCCTCCCTCCTATTTTCCGGGAGAACCTCCACGACCCCCTCTGCACAGGGAATTACTCCTTCAGGAGTTAGCAGGTCTTCTGCAGGAACAGGCGGTGGAACCGGTGCCACACCACCTGGGAGGTCAAGGCTTTTATTCCAGGTATTTTCTAATACCAAAGAGAACAGGAGGCCTCAGACCCATCCTGGACTTGCGCAACCTCAACAAGTTCCTTGTGTGGGAGAAGTTCAAAATGCTTACCCTTGGAATCCTTCTGCCCTACCTCCAGCAGGGAGATTGGCTATGCTCCTTGGATCTAAAGGATGCCTACACGCACATCCTCATCCACCCAAGCCACCGCCAATACCTAAGGTTTGTGGTGGCAGGAAATCATTACCAGTACAGAGTACTGCCCTTTGGCCTGTCCTCAGCACCGCGAGTCTTCACAAAATGTCTCGCGGTGGTGGCGGCCCATCTCCGGCTTCACGGCCTCTATGTCTTTCCGTACCTCGACGACTGGCTCATCAGAGCGGGGTCCGCTCCGGAGGTCACCAGCGTCACACGCCGCACGGTGACTCTTCTGCAGTACTTGGGCTTTGTTATAAATTTCGCAAAGTCCACTTTGCTCCCCTCACAGGATCTCGAATTCATCGGCGCAAGGCTACACACTCCTCAGGCACGAGCGTACCTACCGCTCGACAGGGCTCAACGGCTCATGGACCTAGCCGACCGTTTTCGCAGCCAGCCCCTGGTCTCCGCCAGGCGCTTCCTGAGACTACTCGGCCATATGGCTTCCACCGTCCATGTGACCCCCAATGCTCGCCTGAATATGCGGCCTGCTCAATGGTGTCTCCGCCAGCAGTGGCGACAAGCCACAGGCGGCCTAGCAGACCTAGTGCGCGTCTCCGAGCCGCTGATCTCGTCTCTCCGGTGGTGGCTTCGGCAGCCGAACCTGATATTCGGAATGCCTTTCCAGTCACCTCAGCCGACCCGGGTGCTGACCACGGATGCATCCCTCCTGGGCTGGGGAGCACATTGCCAAGGGGCACGTACTCAGGGCCTCTGGACCACGTGGGAGTCTGCTCAGCAGATCAACTTCCTGGAGCTCAGGGCGATCCGCCTGGCTCTCAAGGCCTTCTCCCACCTGACTTCCCACCAGTCCGTCCTTGTCCAGACGGACAATCAAGTTGCCATGTTCTACGTGAACAAGCAGGGGGGCACGGGCTCCTTCCTCCTCTGCCGGGAGGCACAGAAGCTCTGCTCTTGGGCCGTCAGTCACGGCATTCTCCTCAAGGCAGTTTATCTCCCGGGCCAAGAGAATTGCCTGGCGGACAAACTCAGCAGGATCCTCCAGCCGCACGAGTGGCGTCTGGATCCCTTGGTAGTTCAGAAGCTCTTCCTAAAGTGGGGCCTCCCCACGGTGGATCTCTTTGCCAGTCCTCACAACCGGCAGCTTCCTTGCTTCTGCTCTCGTCAGCCACACCCCCTTCGGGTTGCGGCGGACGCTTTTCTAATTTCATGGTCGGGGAGCCTTCTGTACGCTTTCCCTCCCATCCCGCTAGTCTCTCGGACTCTTTTCAAGGTTCTCCGAGACAAAGCCTTCATGATCCTGGTGGCCCCTCGCTGGCCCAGACAGCCGTGGTTTCCGCTCCTACTGCAATTAGCGGTGGAGGATCCATTCCCTCTGGGGGTACAACCGGATCTCCTCACTCAGGATCAGGGGTCTCTACTACACCCCAACCTCAGGTCTCTCAACCTCATGGCCTGGCTGCTGAGAGGGTAGTCCTTGCTCCCCTTCTCCTGCCGGCAGAGGTGGAGGAGGTCGTCTTGGCTTCGCGACGGCCTTCTACCCGCAAATGCTACGCCCTTAAATGGCGTCGCTTTGCCGTCTGGTGTACCCAACAGTCTCAGGATCCCTTCTCCTGCCCGGTGTCGGTGATCTTGCAGTACTTGCTACACCTCTCTAATCTGGGACTTAAGTCCAACTCCGTCAAAGTTCACCTCAGTGCTCTTTCGGCACATCATGTGCCGGTGGACGGTAGACCTCTCTCCAGCGACCCTCTCGTAGCGAGGTTTCTCCGAGGTCTCCTTCTACTTAAACCACCTCTGCGCCCGCCAGCGCCTGACTGGGACCTGAATGTGGTTTTGCAGCGGATCACCTGTCCGCCTTTTGAACCTATGGCTACCTGTTCTCTCCGTTTTCTGTCTTGGAAAACACTGTTCTTGATAGCCCTCACTTCCGCTAGACGCGTAAGTGAATTGCAGGCCCTCGTGTCTGATCCCCCTTACACTCGGTTCTACAAAAATAGGGTAGTCCTGCGGACTCACCCAAAATTTCTTCCAAAAGTGGTCTCCCCTTTTCACATCAATCAGGAGGTGGTACTTCCAACCTTCTTTCACAGACCACACTCCAGCCGAGCTGAAACGCTCCTCCATACCCTGGACTGTAGAAGGGCTTTGAACTTCTACCTTGACCGTACGCGGGAGCACCGTAAAGCTGTTCAGCTTTTTGTGTCTTTTGACCCCAATAAATTGGGGCTCCCGGTCTCCAAGCGTACTCTGTCCATCTGGGTTGCGGACTGTATCTCTTGGGCTTATGGGGCAGCCGGACTCTCCTTAGAAAGTCGAGTCACGGCTCATTGTGTTCGGGCAAAGGCTACGTCAGTGGCTTACCTTCGCTCTGTTCCGCTGGCAGACATCTGCCGGGCCGCTACTTGGTCTTCGAGCCAGACTTTTGCGGTCCATTACTGTCTCGAGAGGGAGTCCCGCAGGGACAGTGCTTTCGGACAGGCAGTCCTCCGTAATCTCTTTGAGGTCTGAGCAACTCCTACCCTCCATCCCGGATGTGGGCTACCGGTGGGTGATAATTCAGCGAAGATTCTTTCCTTCTGTGCTGCTGAGCTAGAGGGAGCTCATTTTTGTGCTTAGGGTCTCCGGTAGCCTTGAGCTTGGGAGTCCCATAAGTGAGGACTGACTTCCTGCTTGGTCCTGGAGAAAGCGTAGTTACTCACCTGTAACAGGTGTTCTCCAGGAGCAGCAGGAATCAGTCCTCACTACCCTCCCTCCTCCCCTTGGAGTTGCAATCGTCTGCTTATGTTCTTTTTGCAAATTTTTTATGCTGTCTTTTTTAGCTATGTCATCTGACTGGCTAAGATGGCACCCTTGGGCGGGAAGAGGACCGCGCATGCGCGCTGCAATTCCCAAAGGCTTTCTTTGAAAGCTGGGGAAAATTGCTCCGCGAGGGCTCCGTCGGCGCCGACGTCACCCATAAGTGAGGACTGATTCCTGCTGCTCCTGGAGAACACCTGTTACAGGTGAGTAACTACGCTTTATATTAAGTTACTTACACTACTGTTCTGTTTAAAGCTGGCGGGGTCAGTGGAGGCCCTACACATGCCACTGTCCTCTGTGTAGCTTTGCAACTATCGCTGCCTCTAGTACAACTCTTTTTAAATTTTTATCACTTATCTACCCCATGCCTGAACTCCTCTGCTGCTTGTGTAAGAATGGTGCAGCTGTTTGGGCACTGTATGTCTTCAATCTTGAGAACAATTTGGTGCTTCAAACCAAATTAAAAAAATAAATACTCACTAAAGTTTAAGGTGAGTTACATTCAGGTAAGTGGGTATTTTCCTGTTGCTGCAGTTTTTACAATCTAACAGGCTGCTGCAGAAAGCAGGTACTGAAGTCGTCACGTGCTGTTAGCTATGTAGGTGTTTAGGTATTATGCCCATAGTGCGTGACTTCAGCACCAGCATTCAGAAAGGGGCATTTGCAAATGAGCTATGCGCAAAATAGCAGCATAAAGTTGAAAGGAGGGGAGCCAATGCATGCACGCACAAACAGATCTGCTGCAAGTAGGCATAAACATATGTGTACATGTCAAACGCTCCCATTATAAGCAGAGGACTTGGAAACAGCGAGTGCTAGACCCCCTTCCTTTATGCAGGACCTGGGATTTGTTACAAGCATTTTTCAGCTTTAGAAGTGCTGTTTAGCAGATTTTGCTAATCTCCAGGAACAAGCAGGAATGAGTCTTCACATATGGGTACGTCGGTACCGACGGAGCCCGCGCGGGAACGCTCCCCAGCATCCAATCAGAAAGCTTTTGGGAGCATCCCTCAGCGCGCCTGCGTGCTGCCTTCCCGCCTTTCCAACTGTCTCTCCTCAGTTTTCGTTTTTCCGCGGAGCCGGCAGGACGTCGTCCTGTCACCGCAGAAAATTTTTTCTTTAAATTCTTTAATTCTTGTTTTCCTGTGGTCGTGGCTGTCTCCCCGACTCCACCGGTATCGCCGGTGTTTTTTTCTTTTCTTTTTATTTAATTCTGGGAATTTTTTTCCCTCAGTTTAAGTTTTAAACTTTGGGCCTTCAGGCCTCTCCATTATGGAGCCGCCTCCTTCTTTTCCTAAGAAGTTCCTTAACTGTGGCAGTGCAGTATTGTTTTTAGACTCCAAGTCATGGTGTCTAAACTGTTTGGGTCCTGACCATCCGGAGCCATTAGGCTACCATATTATGAGAAGAGATTTCCCTTTTCGAGTTTTCCTCGATACCGAGTTCCCTTCCAATGGCAGGGCACTGACCATTTCTCCTTCTCTACAGGATCAGGTAACCCACAAACAGTCTGTTCAGACTAGCCAATCCTTGAGTGGTAGGTCTCATGCACAGCATGATGACGGCTCCGGCCTTGCCCTCAAGGATCCTTTGGCTTTAAAACCCCGGCGGGAGTCTTTGGTCTCCAAAGCCTTTCAGGGGTTTCAGGTTGTTCCTGAGGCTCACTCCTCACAGAACATACCTGAGCCATGCTCGGTGGTGGCATCCGCTTCGAGCGGTACCGATACCCCGGCATCGGCACTGGTGTTGAGTGATCCACTCTTCACCAGGGATCGTCATCTGGTTTTCTCGGTACCTTCGGGACCGCTCGATACATCCCAGATTGACTTTCCAGTATCGGTATCACCAATACTACCACCGATGTCGGTACCCTCCAGACATGCATCGATAGACTCGCTTCCTTCGATGCCGAGTCTGGAATAGATTTCCAGTCTGGAAGACTGGGTACCGACACGTCTCGGATCCGATGCTCACCGATTCCGGATGCTTGGTACCGAGAGTAGTTACCAGAGGCCTTCGGTTTCCTCGGTACCACTTGAGCAGCCTCCGATGACTGCTTCGATGTCAGTATCGTCTTCAATTCCGGCACAGCTGCCGGTATCGGTATCAGTGCCGACACCTGCAGTAGCATCGGGGTCAGCTCCTTCCATGCTTCTTTCACCAGGATCGCTCCTTTCTATTCCTAGTTTGGAGTCAATACCTGGCATGGACGATGCAGTACTGACTGTCTCACGTCATGACCTACAGTACCAGCATCCATCCCTTAGGGATCCTTTTCTGCACCGGGCAAGACCGGTGCCCAGGCCAGTTCTTCAGATCTAGCCTGTCCAGGGATGGCTTCTTTTGGAGATCCTTCTTTTCAGAATTTTCTCCTGGACATAGCAACATCCCTTGCTATTCCTACCCCTGGCTATGATCCTGCTCAAAGCTCTTTGTTCTGGAGGAAAGGAAAATATAATGCTTCCTTTACATCATTCCTTGCAGGATCTTCTTCTACGAATGTGGGAAGCACCTTTAAGGGTTTCCTCACCTTCTAGAGCAACTGATCTTCTCTATCAGGTGCCCCCCTCTCCAGGGTTTCAAAAAACTCAACTTCCCCATCATTCCATTGTAGTGGAATCAGCAATGAGGAAGGTAAAAAGCAAGAAGAAGCATTCTTCTTACCCGCCAGGTCGTGAATCCAGAACACTGGATGCCTTTGGACGTCACACCTTCCAAACCTCTATGCTGGCATCAAGGATTCTCTCATATATTTTTTATGAGTCTATCCCTTCAGGAGGTCACAAAGAAATTCTCTTTTGACTCCTTTTCTATCAGAGCCCAAGGCTGCAGACTATTCCTTACTTAGTCATAGCCAAAATATCTCTTGGTTTCTTTCTCGTGCTTCTCTAGACTCTTTTGAGTCTGTTAGCAGAACCTCTGCTATAGCCATAGGGGCACGACGTAGAGCCTGGCTCCAAGCTTCAGACTTGAACAAATGGGCACAACAAAGACTGGGTAATACTCCTTGCACTGGAGAAAATCTCTTCAATAAGGAGTCTTTACATCAGGTTGCTCAGTGCTCCACTGACGTCCCTGTTTCTGAAGGCTATCCTAAGCCTTCTCCTTCCCCAGTAGGTCGGAAATTTATTTATTTATTTAGCTGTATTTATATCCCGCTTTTCACCGGGTCAAAGCGGCGTTACATAAAAAAAGGGGGGGGATTTACGTGTAGGGGTGGGGCCGTCACCGGGGAGGCTACATTGATGATTTCAACATAAGACATAGGACAGACCTTGGACTTGGACAGATTTTGGACATGGTTGGGTTAGTATAGTTTGAGTTGGGTGGTCATGGTGGGTGAGATCAGACCAAACCTTCTTTCCCTAGGAGAAAGAGGTTTTACTCTTCTCCTGCCCATCATTCAGATGTTCTCAAGCACGGGAAGCCTCGTCCTGGTCTGAAGAATCCAAACTCTAGCCAGGCTGAATAAACACAGCAACCATGCGGTTCTGATTAATCTCTTTATAACCTACAGTTATCATCTTTTCAATAGAAGTTTTTCACAGTTTTTTCATTCAAAACTCTACACAGGGATCCCTATTCTCAGGACATCCCTTTACTCTTCGGTATGTTGAGCTGTCAGGCTATTCATGTCTATGGGTCACAGGTTTTTCCTCCTTTTCCTGACAAGAAGAGAGGTTTAACAACTATCATATGATAGTTTTTCTGTACCAACATGAATTTTTCCCTTCCAGGGACTTACCATATGGTAAGCCGTTTTTTCAGCTCTTGTATCTCTACCCTCTCCTCCAGGTTTTTCCCCTGTAAGAGGGGTACCTTACCACTGAAAGACTTCTTGTCTTTCTTTCTACTGTGGAGTTTTTTCTCTGGGGTGAACTCCCTTCTTTTCTCTGGGCAGCTCATCAGACAGGAATAAGATCCTCCCCTTCTTCAGTCCTATTCAGTAGCTGCCCATGCAGGAGTTCCAGTGATTTGACTACTGGTACTTTTCCACAAGTTCCAGTCTTGTCTTCCACCACTTTTCAGTCTGGCCTTAGTAGTGATTCCGAGACAGTATTTACATCTTTCTTGGGAAATCCTTATCACTACAGGCTTCTAACACTACCTTCTATCCTTGCCATCTCCAATCCTTTGGGTTTGGCAGCATAGTTTACTTGGCTGCTGGTTTTTTCCATCAGCCAGTTCTATCTCCCAATTCTCCTGCATAATGCTCTCTGCAATCCTACAGAGAAGCTTTCCACTATGGGCCCTTGCGAGAGAGCATGAAGTTTTTTCTCTAATGACTATCTATCATGGTCAAAAAAGGCTTCCTCAGTCATCCCCCATGACTGTGAGGGTTCTTCACTACTTACTATCTCTTTTTCGTACAAAGGATATAAGCCTTCTCCACGTGTTGGTCTAAAGAGTTATCCATCTCCTACAAGGATTATGCTCTTTTTTCCTTACAGCTCATCCTCATGGTATCCTAATCCTCCATGGACAGCACATATTTAACTAATAACGCATGATACCCCTTTGTGTCCCTCCAGTGGGTCAACCTGATATCTCATCCTATGCGTTTTCTGTCCATTTACCATGTGAGAGTTCTACAGGACTCAGGACTTGCTATTTACAGACTGATATTATCCTCTGTAATTCACGCAACCATCCTGGTTATTTCACTGGATAACATTCCTGTGCTATCTTAGCCAGGGGGAATAGATTCTCTATATCTCTTATCAAGTAGGTTCCACCTTCTTGTTATTAGATGAATCTTTCTCCTTCACATCTCCAATGTAAATGTTCTTATGAGCATATCTTTGTCTGCTTAGTTGCAGACATTTATCTTAGACATATATATTCATGTATGTATATATCTCTATATACTTCTCTATAGATATATATGTCTGTAAGCTGCGTGTGCATATGTTATGCCCCTCCAGATCTCACTATATATATATAATGTGTGTGTATCTGTCGAAATGCTTCCTTACTAGGTAGGTATGTATTCATATACTTATCTCTCTAACTGTCTATGCTTATAAATGTTTTTACCTTCCTATAGGTTCCAGACAGTGGGCTTGCATATGTTCCAGACAGTGGGCTTGCATATGTTCATACTGTCCCTCAGTATGTCTGGGGTATTATGCACACAACCACTACTGTGGTACTGACAGCTACTACTTTAACCCTAGGTTTAGGTATCCCTGAAGCTCCATACTTCAATATCTTTCCTATCTCTCGCCAGTTAGGAAAGACAGGGTGGATCTTCAGTAGATCTGAGGTTTCAACCCTTCAGACATCTGTCCTCCTTGGGAATACGGGTTTTTTTCCCATACCCCTTCTTCCCTCCAGGACTGGGCTAGTTTGTCCAAATCGGTCAGTCTTCCTCTTTTGCTCCTAAATGTTAGTAACTCTGTAGCCAAAAGAGTTCCCAGCTTTTTCCATAAAGCTTCCACTAAAGACCTGCCGTTTTTTCTACTACCCCAGTTGACACCTGGGTCACCTGTCAATTCCAGATTGGGACCTTCACCTTCCCTTCCGTGAGGTCACCTTGAAGATTCCTCTACTGGATCTCCAGTAGACTCCATCAGCCTCTCTACTTCCTGCAACCCAGTAGGTGAGGTCCATATTGTGATTGTTCATTTCAATATTTTTCATGGTAATTATCATACATACAAGGACTCCTTACTTGTATTCCTTAGGTTAGCTGTTTTTCCACAGCTCCTCTCAACTCCTACCCTCCATCCTCAGGATGCCTGGCCATATGAGGTGTAGCATGTTCCAATCCTCACCATGCTAGGGCTCCAGGCATCTTAGCTTGGGAGTCCCCATATGTGAAGACTCATTCCTGCTTATTCCTGGAGATAGCACAGTTACTTACCTGTAACAGGTGATCTCTGGGAACAGCAGGAATAAGTCTTCACAACCCACCCACCTCCCCTAGGAGTTGTATCTCTCTTCCTTTCTTCTTTCTCTCAGCTATAAAACTCAACTGAGGACAGTTGGAAAGGCGGGAAGGCAGCATGCAGGTGCTGAGGGATGCTCCCAAAAGCTTTCTGATTGGATGCTGGGGAGCGTTCCCACGCGGGCTCTGTCGGTACCGACGTACCCATATGTGAAGACTTATTCCTGCTGTTCCCAGAGATCACCTGTTACAGGTAAGTAACTGTGCTTTCTCCAGGGCTAAACTTCTGCCTAGCACTCTTGTGAACACGTGTATGCTTTTGGAAGCCCCAGTAGACAGCTGACTCTGCTCTGCAAGGAGGAGACTGAAAAACTGGAGGTGCTCTACAGTACAGTAGTGGCCAAAAAATTAAGGCAGAGTCCAAAATATCAGGATTTTATTAGAAAAGTACATGTTATTGTCACTTTCATGGTCAAAAGCTTTAAGAACCAAAGATATATATGTCATTTTCAAAGTTTTATTCAGGAAACAATATATGTGTTAATATTTGATAGGGTGTCCATGATTTTTCAGCACAGCCTGGATTCTTGTAGGCATACTGTTAACTAGCGTTTTACAGTATGCCGGAGTGATTTCGTTGACCCATACATGTCCTTTAAATCTGCTTCTGAAGGTGGACGGTGTGCTGCCACCTTTTTCTTCATAAGATTCCAACAGTTTTCAATTACTTTGAGATCTGGAGAGTTTGATGGCCAACTTGGTAGCAGTTCAATCTTGTTGTCCACGAACCATTTTTGACTGTGTTTGACATGTGGCAGTGTGCCGAGTCCTGCTGAAATATAGTTGTGCCAGAAACATTCATGTGTATTTTAACTTTACTATTCAGCACAGATATTTTGTAGCATTTAGTCTTTCACCTTTCTCAAAAATGTACAGGCCATGTTGTCTATTTGCTGAGATACCACCCCATACCATAACCGATGGTGGGTGTTTAACAGTCTTGATCGTGTACTTTGGATTTAGTCTCTCACCTGCTGTTTGACAGACGTAGTTGTAACCACTCCCACGTACTTATTTAAATATACTTTCATCTGTGAACATTACCCTCTCCCACCATTCAGCAGATTTGTCTTTCATCTTGCTACAAAACTGTATGCGGGCAGTAATTTGTTTCCTAGTCATCATAGGCTTCTTGGCAGGTCTTCTGGCCATGAGTTTGAATTCACCCACAAGCTGTTGTCAGACAGATCTGGCACTTAGCTAATGATCGAGGAATAAAGATAACTGAGCCACATGTTGAGATGAAGTATGTGGACTAGATGTAATAATGCTTTTGAAGAATCGGTCATCTCGTCCAGTAGTTATCCGTCTGCGCCCACATTTCAAATGACATATACAGCCACCAGATTTCAGAACATTCTGAACTGCAGCCCTTGATATATGCAAATGTTTTGCAATAGCACATTGCGAATATCCTTCAGCATGGAGTGTGACAACCTGTCCCTTTACAAAGTATTAATATCGCACTTTCTACCCATCTTGATTGTATATCTTACATGTAACTGTCAATCTTTTCCTAGTTGTAAAAATTCAAAACTTCATCCAAGAAACCTACTACAGAGTGTAAGTAAACTAAAATGGATGCCAAATGCATGGTGTGACTAACCGCCATGCTGATTAAATAAGTAAGCACGCGTGACATCTCCACAGTACATTTAACAATAAATTGTAGAAAAAGATACCTGCCTTAATTTTTTGGCCACTGCTGTAGATACCCCACTTCTACTAAAGGAAAATGTTCACACTGAACCCTGAAGCAGTCTTTCCCTGCATGCACAAGATGTTTAAGCCACCTCAGACAAAGTATAGAAATATTGGCATGCCTGCTGGTTATGTAATATTGAACTGCCTGGATCTTTGAAGGGCACATAGCCCTCCCCACTGACCTCCAAACCGCACGTTCAATGCCGAGGCGCCAGCACTGACTATCTGATGATTACCACCAATGCTAACCGCGCAGCAGCTTGATAGAGGCAAGGAAAACACTTGCCTAGCTTTAAGGTGCCAGGCGCTAACCCAGCAGCAGCCAGTATCTCTGCTGCACAGTTAGCACCAGTCTCTGCTTCTGCTCTGCCCCAGACCCCACCCCATTCTAACCAGATAGCAGCAGGGCGCGTAGGGGATTTAGCTGGGGATACCAATGGCACTAACTGTGGGTACTGTTGAATATCCTTAGCTCAGACCATTTACATGTTTTACTGGGATTTAAACCATGCAAATGCCTTTTGAATATTGGGCCCTATGTGTTTATCTGCATTGGGCACAGACCTTATTTAGCATGCCATTTTAATAGATGTAGCTCATGTGCATAGTATTTAAATATACTTGCTGTTACTGTGTATGGATATTTTGACGTGCATGGAAACAGCAAAGGAAATTCTCTTTTCTGCATTTGATGTATCAAAACTTGTGTGTATAAGTTGCGTTATCTGTGCACAAAGTGTGTGTCTGTATTTTGTACATAGGTAAGTTACTTAATCCTCTGTCTCAAGATCACAAAGAGCGGTGGTGAGATTTGAACCCTCATCTCCCCAGTTCTAGCCTGCTGTTTTCTTGGGCTACTTGCAGACTTCTAAGTTAGGAGTCACTACCCCAGAAAAAGATCTTGGAGGTACTGTGCATGATCTGTTTGGGTGAAAATTTCAATCTGTTTCAGTTGCCAAAAAAATAGAATGTTAGGAATTATTCTAAAAGATGAGAGAACAAAACTGGGATTTGTGCTTCTGTGGAGTGCTGTAATGTGTACAGATATAGTGGTACTAGAGAAGGATGATAGAGAAAATAGGATACTTCCATTCTGAAAAAAAGCTTGAGCAGGTTTGGTCTCAGTGTAGAAAAGAAACCAGAGTGGATATGAAAAAGTTTACAAATCATGAATAGTCTCAATTTTGTAGTCTTGAAGGATGACAAAAGGGAATTGCTACTTCTGGAGAGAGATCTGCAATTGTAAGTATTTACTTATGGGAATTTTTCTCAATCTTGGGGAAAAAGGAATTGTTTAGATTAAAGCTGATTGATCTGTGAACCCAGTGTATTTATTAAATCGGTCAGGGCCTAGTAGCAGCAAAGAGCTTTCAGTTTAAATTTAAAACACAGCAAGAGAGCTTTCTGGTTAAATTTAGAACCCAAGACTCCCTCTGGCCAAGCAACGGCTGCGGGACTCCCCCTGGAAATTTAGTCACAGATTACCTTAGAAGCACAGGATAAGGGTACTGGGTAGCAGCCAGCTTTTAATAAGTCTCTTTCCCTCCCTCCCACCCACCCACCCACCCCTGGGATAATTATAGCTTTATAGGTGCATAAACCTCTCAAAGAAAAGGTGTCATATTCACTCTTAGGTGCAGCTGTTTGTCCTCATCAGGCATACATTAAGGACCTAAGATTAATTAAGCTTCAGGTAAACAAAGTACATTAAACATATTAAGTATAGTTTTATTAGTGTAAGTATCCCTACCAACCCTTAGTAGGTGAAGAACTTAAATACCTAAACACAACCTTAAAACTAAGATACTGACAGTGTAGCAGCAAGATAAGGGTTTTCCACTCTTTTGCATTGAGTGTCACATGTATGTTTTTCTCCCAGTTGGTGGGGGGGGGGGGGGGTGTCTTATGTGTGCACTAGGTGCAAGGAGGTTTTTGCTCTCAGGGAACAAGTCTGAACGCTGGAGGCTACAATAGCAGACTTGGAGAACATAAGGAAGACAGAGAGGTACATAAGCAAGACCTACAGGGATATAGTACTGAGGTCCCACCTCCAGTCTGGCAGAATACCTGTTGCCATGGAGGAGAGAGGTCACATGACAGGAGAGTATTACCCTGGTGTGGCAGGAAGTGATCCTGTAGCGAGGACCTATCCTCCAGCTGATGTAAAACCCTTTCACATCAAGGAGGTTTCTTCAGGACCTTGTGCCCATGAGAGAGTTAGGACAGCCATTATAGTTAGTGATTTGATCATTAGACATATAGATAGCTGGGTGGCTGGTAACATGCATGCCTGCTACAAAGGTACCAGACCACATGTGGCACCTGGACAAGGTCTTAGTGCTGGGGAGAAATCTGCTGTCTTGGTATATTGGTACCAATGACATAGGAAAATGTGGGAGGGAGGTTCTAGAGGCTAAATTTAGGCTTTTAGGTAGGAAGTTGAAATCTAGAACTTCCAGGGTAGCATTCTCTGAAATGCTTCCTGTTCTATATACAGGACCTAAAAGGCAGGCAGAGTTCTGAAGTCCCAATGCGTGGTTAAGATGATGGTGCAAGGATGAGGGTTTTGGATTTGTAAGGAACTGGACCAAGGAGGGGCTCTTCCAAAGGGATGGAACCAGGCAGCTGGCATTAACTTTTAAAAAGGTGATTGAGCAGCTTTTAAACAAAATAATAGGGGAGAGCCGACAGTAGCCCAAGAGCACATGGTTCGGAACAAAGTATCCTTGAAGGATACTACCAAAAAAATGAAGTTAGGGCATATCATCAGAGAGGTTCCAATAAAGACAAAAGTAGCCCAAATGCCTTGAGTATGAAGCAGACAGAGCTTAAAGATTCCAAATTACCCCTGCCTACTAATAGCTAGATTAATATGAATAAAATACAGTCTCTAAGATGCTTATTCACAAATGCTAGAAGTCTAAAAAATAAGATGGGAGAGTTAGAATATATAGCACTAAATGAGAGGTTAGATAGGATTGGTATCTCAGAGACATGGTGGAAGAAGGATAACCAGCGATACCTGGGTACAAGCTATATGGTCTAATAGAGCTGATCATAAGAACATAAGAAATGCCATACTGGGTCAGACCGAGGTCCATCAAGCCCAGTATCCTGTTTCCAACAGTGGCCAATCTAGGTCATACGTACCTAGCAGTTTCCCCAAAAGACACAGGTTCTGCAGTGCTTGTACTAGGCCAAGCATTGATATCCTGGGTCCCTTTTTAATAGTGGTTTATGGACCTTTCCTCCAGGAACTTGTCCAAACCTTTTTTAAACCCAGCTATACTAACAGCCCTTACTACATCCTCCGGTAACAGATTCCAGAGTTTGATTACACGTTGAGAGAAGAAATATTTTCTCCTATTTGTCTTAAATAGTTTACCCTGTAGCTTCATTACATGCCCCCTAGTCCTTCTATATTCTGATAGCGTAAACAATTTATCCACGTTTATCCGTTCCACTCCATTCATTAATTTATACACCTCTATCATATCTCCCCTCAGCCGCCTCTTTTCTAGGTTAAAGAGCCCTAACCTTTTTAGCCTCTCTTCATAGGAGTTAGCCTTCCATCCCCTTCACCAATTTGGTGGCTCTTCTCTGTACTTTTTCTAATAACTCTATGTCCTTTTTAAGATACGGTGACCAGAATTGCACACAATATTCAAGGTGCGGTCGTACCATGGAGCGATACAGAGGCATTATAATATCCTTTGTTTTATTCTCCATCCCTTTCCTTATGATACCTAGCATTCTATTTGCTTTCTTGGCCGCCGCTGCACACTGGGCGGAGGGTTTTAACATGTTATCCACGATGACTCCTAAATCTTTTTCCTGGGTGGTGGTTTCTAATGTGGAGCCTTGCATCTTGTAACTATAGTGTGGGTTGTTCTTTCCTAGGTGCATAACTTTGCACTTGTCCACATTAAATTTCATCTGCCATTTGGATGCCCAGTCTTCCAATTTATCCAGATCCTCCTGCAGTTTTCCACAATCCTCTTGGGTTTTAACAACTTTAAACAGTTTTGTGTCATCTGCAAATTTGATTACCTCACTAGTTATTCCCTTTTCCAGGTCATTTATGAATATGTCAAAAAGTAGCGGACCCGGTACAGATCCCTGGGGTACTCCACTATTCACCTTTTTCCATTGGGAATATTGGCCATTTAGCCCTACCCTCTGCTTTCTATCTTTTAACCAGTTCCCGATCCACAATAGTACACTGCCTCCTATCCCATGACTTTTTAGCTTCGCCAAAAGTCTCTGATGGGGGACCTTGTCAAAAGCTTTCTGAAAGTCCAGATACACTATATCAACCGACTCACCTTTGTCTACCTGTTTATGCACACCTTCAAAAAAACAGATCAGATTAGTAAGACAAGATCTTCCTTGTCTAAAGCCATGTTGGCTGTCTCCCATTAGGCCATGACTATCTACATGCTGTGTAATTTTGTTCTTTATGATGGCTTCTACCATTTTCCCTGGTACTGACGTCAGGCTCACCGGTCTGTAATTTCCCGGGTCACCCCTGGAACCCTTTTTAAAAATTGGTGTTACGTTGGCGACCCTCCAATCTTCAGGTATTACAGATGATTTTAATGAAAGTTCACAGATTACCAATAACAGGTCTGCAATCTCATATTTCAGTTCTTTCAACACTCTGGGATGTATACCATCCGGTCCAGGTGATTTGCTACTATTCAGTTTATCAAATAGTTGTAATATATCTTCCCGGTGTAGCGATATTTCTCTCAATTCCTCTGCAGTATCACCTTTAAATACCACTTCAGTCTTGGGTAACACCCCTACATCTTCCTCAGTAAAGACCGAAGCAAAGAATTCATTCAGTCTCTCTGCTATAGCCTTGTCTCCTCTTACTGCCCCTTTTACCCCTCTATCATCTAATGGTCCAATTGACTCTCTCACAGGCCTTTTGCTACGAATGTACTTGAAAAAGTCTTTATTTCGTGTTTTTGCTTCCGTAGCAAGTTTCTTCTCAAATTCCCGCTTTGCCTGCCTTATCAATGCTTTGCATTTAACTTGCCAGTGCTTGTGCTGTTTCCAGTTTTCATCATTTGGCTCTTTTTTCCATTTTCTGAAGGTTGCTCTTTTGGCAGCAACAGCCTCTCTGACCTCACCTTTAAACCATGCTGGCAGTTTTTTGGACTTTCTTCCACTTTTCTTAATGCGTGGAATACAGCTGGTCTGGGCTTCGAGGATAGTATTTTTAAATAACACCCAAGCTTGCTGTAAGTCTTTAACCTTTGGAACCGCTCCTTTTAGTTTTTTCCGAACTATATTCCTCATTCTATCATAGTCACCCTTTTGAAAGTTAAAAGGTAGTACTGTGGATTCCTTTTACTATCTGTCCTCCAGATTAAATCAAACATGATCATACTATGATCACTATTGCCAAGTGGTCCCAACACCCTTATTTCTTGCACCAGATCTGGCGTTCCACTAAGGACTAGGTCCAGTATGGCTTCCCCTCTGGTCGGTTCATGAACCAGCTGCTCCAAGAAGCAGTCATTTATTTCATCTAGAAACTTTATCTCTTTAGCTTGTCCTGCTGTGACACTGTCCCAGTCGATACCGGGGTAATTGAAATCACCCATTATTACTACTCTGTTGTGGCTTTTGTTAGCTTCCTTGATTTCTTTGAGCATTTCATCATCCATTTGTTCATTCTGGCCAGGTGGTCGATAGTATACTCCCACTGCCATCACCTTCCCCTTCATAAATGGAATTTCAATCCATAGAGATTCTACAGCATATTTTGTTCCCTGCAAAACTTTAATCCTTTCTGACTCAATGCCCTCTCTAACATAGAGCGCAACCCCTCCACCAATTTGTTCAGCTCTATCATTACGATATAGTTTGTATCCAGGTATCACAGTGTCCCACTGGTTATCCTCCTTCCACCATGTCTCTGAGAGTGCAATCATATCTAACCTCTCATTTAATGCTATATATTCTAATTCTCCCATCTTATTGTTTAGACTTCTAGCATTGGCATACAAGCATTTTAGAGACTGTATTTTATTAATATTAATCTGGCTATTGGTAGGCATGGGTAATTGGGAATCTTTATGCTCTGTCTGCTCCTTACTCAAGGGCATTTGGGCTACTATACTCCCTTTTGGAACCTCACTGCTTTTGGTAGTATCCTTCAAGGATACCTTTGTCCGAACCGTGCGCTCCTGGGTGACTGTCGGCTTTCCCCTATTTTCTAGTTTAAAAGCTTCTCTATCTCTTTTTTAAAGGTTAATGCCAGCAGTCTGGTCCCATCCTGATTAAGGTGAAGCCCATCCCTTCGGAAGAGCCCCCCCTTTCCCCAGAATGTTCCCCAGTTCCTAACAAATCCAAAACACTCATCCCTGCACCATTGTCTCATCCACGCATTGAGACTCCGGAGCTCTGCCTGTCTTTTGGGTCCTGCACGTGGAACAGGAAGCATTTCGGAGAACGCTATCCTGGAAGTTCTGGATTTCAACTTCCTACCTAAAAGCTTAAATTTAGCCTCCAGAACTTCCCTACCACATTTTCCTATGTCATTGGTACCAACATGTACCAAGACAGCAGACTCCCCCCCAGCACTATATCTATGATCCTATCTAGGCGGTGCGTGAGATCTGCTACCTTCGCACCAGGCAGGCATGTTACCAGGCGATCCTCACGTCCACCAGCCACCCAGCTATCTACATTCCTAATGATTGAATCACCAACTATAACAGCTGTCCTGACCCTCCCCTCATGGGGACATGGCCCTGGAGAAATGTCCTCGGTGCGAGAGGGTTTTACATCACCTGGAGGACAGGTCCTAGTTACAGGATCACTTCCTGCCACACCAGGGTGATGCTCTCCTGTCACGTGACCTCTCTCCTCCATGGCAACAGGGATGCTGCCAGACTGGAGGTGGGACTTCAGGACTATATCCCTGTAGGTCTCGTCCATGTACTTCTCTGTCTTTCTTATGTCTTCCAGGTCTGCTACTCTAGCCTCTAGAGAACGGACTCGTTCCCTGAGAGCAAAGAGCTCCCTGCACTTAGTGCATATGTAGGACCTCTCACCAACTGGGAGATAATCATACATGTGACACTCGATGCAAAAGACTGGAGAACCCCCATCTCGTTGCTGGACCTCTGACTGCATCTTAGTTTAAAGCTTGTGTTTAGGTCTTTTAAATCGGTATATAATAAGGATTGGTGTAGATGCTTATACTAATAAAAGTGTATCTAATACCCCTAATACACCCTGTGTACCTGAAGCTAATTAAGCACAGGTCCTCTGTGTATGACTTATTTGGATTAAGAGCTGCACCTGAGAGTAGCCCCTTTCCTCTAAGATGTCCAAGTACCTATAAAACTACAATTTCCCCAGGGGTGGGTGGGTGCTGGGGAGGGAGGGGGGAGATAAGTCCTATTAAAGAGGGCAGTTACAAGGTACCCTGTCCTGAACCCTCAGCAGGGGGATGGGGGTACCACACAAAGCCCAGTTAGTTGAGAGAGGCAAGGTAAGTACAGCTGAGAAGGCTGAACTTGCACACCACTAAGACAAACACTAAATATTTAAACAAACAACAGTTAGACAAACAGTAAATAATTAAATAAACAGCTAGAACTCACAGTAAGATGTCCCAGGAGGCAAAAATCCACTCACTAGCAGAGCTCTGTAAAAGTTCAGCCTTTCTCTGATCAGAGAAAAGCAAATTGGTGGAGAGGTTGTGCTCTATGTTAGAGAGGGTATTGAGTCCCAAACTATTAAAGTGTTGCAGGAAACAAAATTTGCTGTAGAATCTTTATGGACTTAAATTCCATGTAAAAAGGGGACGGCGATGGCAGTGGAGTTGTACTATCAACCGCCTGGCCAGAATGAACAAATGGATAATGAAATGCTCAAAGAAATCAGGAAAGCTAACAAAAGTTACAGCAAAGTAATAATAATGGGTGATTACAATTACCCTGGTATCGACACGGTCTGTGTCACAGCAGGACATACTAGGGAGATAGTTTCTAGATGAAATAAATGACTGCTTCTTAGACCAGCTGGTTCATAAACCAACCAGAGGGGAAGCCATTTTGGACCTTGTCCATGGTGGAACACAAGATATGGTGCAAGAGAGAAGGGTGTTTGGGCCACTTGGCAATAGTGATCATAGCATAATTGTGTTTGATTTAATTAATGGAGGAGGGATGGTAAGGAAATCCACAGTACTACCTTTTAACTTTTGAAAGGGAGATTGAAAGCAAGTTCTGCTACGAGGGGACATGGGTGAAAGGGGATAGATTTAGGTGTGATATGTGGAAATATTTCTTTACAGAAAGAGTGGTGGATCTGTGGAATAGTCTTCCAATGGAGGTGGTAGAGATGAGGACGGTATCTGATTTCAAAAAAGCATGGGACAAACACAGAGGATCTCTAAAGAAAAAAAGGGGACTTTTGTAGTTGTTGATATGGAAGGACAGACTAGATAGGCCATGTGGTCTTTTTCTGTCATCATTTTTCTATGTTTCAATGAGACTATGATAAAATGAGGAACATAGTTAAGAAAAAACTAAAAGGAGCAATTGCAAAGGTTAAAGGCTTAGAGCAAGCTTGGGGGATGTTTTAAAATACTATCGTGGAAGCCTAGACCAGCTGTATTCCATGCTTTAAGAAAAGTGGAAGGAAGTCCAAAAAACAGCCAGCATGGTTTAAAAGTGAGTTTCAGAGAGGCTGTTGTCAAAAAAGCATCTTTCAGGAACTGGAAAAAAGAGCCAAATGACAAAAACAGGACACAACACAAGCACTGGCAAGTTAAATGCAAGGCATTGATAAGGCAAAGAGAATTTGAGAAGAAGGTTGCAGTGGAAGCACAAACACATAATAAAAACTTTTTCAAGTACATTCGTAGCAAAAATCTGTGAGAGTCAGTTAGACCATTAGATGATAGAGGGGTAAAAGGAGGCACTAAGAGGGGACAAGGCCCTAGCAGAGAGACTGAATGAATTCTTTGCTTCGGTCTTTATTGAGGAAGATTTAGGGATGTTACCCATGACTGAAGTGGTATTTAAAGGTGATACTGTGGAAGAATTGAAAGAAATATCAGTACACCAGAAAGATGTATTACAACTATTTGATAAACTGAAGAGTAACAAATCACCTGGACCAGATGGTATTATACATACAAATGTGTTGAAAGAACTGAAATATGAGATTGCAGACCTGTTATTAGTAATCTGTGAACTATCATTAAAATCATCTGTAATACCTGAAGATTGGAGGATAGCCAATATAACACCAAGTTTTAAAAAGGGTTCCAGGGGTGATCTGGGAAACTACAGACTGGTGAGCCTGACCTCAGTACCAGGAAAAATGGTAGAAACCATCATAAAGAACAAAATTACTAAACATGTAGATATTCATGGCTTAATGGGAGACACCCAACACGGCTTTAGACAAGATCGTCTTCTCTTACTAATCAGTTATGTTTTTTGAAGGTGTGAATAAGCAGGTAGACAAAGGTGAGTCAGTTGATATAGTGCATCTAGACTGTCAGAAAACCTTTGACAAGGTCCCTCATCAGAGACTTTTGGCAAAACTAAAAAGTCATGGGATAGGAAGCAGTGTACTGTTGTGGATCAGGAACTGTTTAAAAGATAGAAAGCAGAGGGTAGGGCTAAATGGCCAATTTTTCCAATAGAGAAAGGTGAATAGTGGAGTACCCCAGGGATCTGTGCTGGATCTGCTGCTTTTTAACATATTCATAAATGAACTGGGAATAACAAGTGAGGTTATCAAATTTGCAGATGATACAAAACTTTAAAGTTAAAAACCCATGAGGATTGTGGAAGATGAAATTTAATGTGGACAAGTGCAAATTTAAGCACCTAGGAAAGAACAACCCAAACTATGGTTACACGATGCAAGGTTCCACATTAGGAACCACCACCCAGGAAAAAGATTTGTGTGTCATCGTAGATAACATGTTAAACCTTCCACCCAGTGTGCAGCAGCGGCCAGGAGAGCAAATAGAATGATAGGTTTCATAAGGAAAGGAATGGAAAATAAAACAAAGGATATTATAATGCCTCTATATCATTCTATGGTGTGACCGCACCTTGAATATTGTGTGCAATTCTGGTCACCGTATCTTTAAAAAGATATAGCGTTATTAGAAAAGATACAGATAAGAGCCACCAAAATGGTAAAGGGGATGGAAAGATACCCCCATGAAGAGAGGCTAAAAAGGTTAGGGTGCTTCAGCCTGGAAAAGAGACAACTGATGGGAGATATTTTAGAGGTCTATAAATTAATGAATGGAGTGGAATGGGAAAACATAGATCGATTGTTTACGTCGTCAGAATATAGAAAGACTAGGGGACATGCAATGAAGCTACAGGGTAATGTATTTAAGACTAATAAGAGAAAATATTTTTTCACTTGATGTGTAATAAAACTCTGGAATTTGTTACCAGAGGATGTAGTGCAGCTGGGTTTAAAAAAAGGTTTTGGACAAGTACCTGGAAAAAAGGTCCATAAATCATTATTAAAAGGGACCTTGGATATCACTGGTTGATCCAATACAAACACTGTGGAACCCTGTGTCTTTTGGGGAAACTGCTAGGTACTTATGACCTAGATTGGCCACTGTTGGAAACAGGATACTGGGCTTGATGGACCTTGGTCTGACCCAGTATGGCATATCTTATGTTCTTAGATGGTAATTTTAATCTCTCAAATCCTGAACCAGAAGGTCAGTCTGTCTACTGACCAGCCACCTGAAACTAAATCTCAGTAAGTTTTTCCATGCAGTGCATAATTAAGCTGCAGAAACTGTTCCTGGAGAAGATGGCTGTGATGACTAACGGTGAGGCCCATTGCTTCTTCTTAGAAATGAGCTATGATAAACTTGATTTGCCAAGTTCTTGTGTCCTGTACTAGCCAGTGTCTCAGCAAAGATGCTGGGCTTAATGGACCTTGGGCTGACTCAGCATGGCTTTTCTTATATTCTTAGAACAGTTAGGCTATGTGAAACAGAATATATGTCTTTCATGTATCTAGTACATAGGGTGCAGGGGAAAGCCTCATTTGTTTATAGTAAACTGGCATGGATAATACTAACTGTCCATTCTGGGCCCAAAGACTAGGTGCCTGGGTTAGTAAAATGCTCTGTAAACCAGCAGACCAGTTAGCTTTTAACATGGATATGGCACTTTTTTTCCTTGCTTTCTTAGTGGCTATACATGCATTTAGCTTGGGGTCTTGTCTCTGAGCTTTGTATTTAAAACTATCTTAAGCATGGTGCTTAAAATGCTATATACTGCAGTAGGAGGTGCTTTCTTGCTCTCTGTCCTAATCCTTGCAAAATCTGTTAGACAAACTATGCTCAAAAACATTGGTAGCTCCATTTTTTCCTGCAGAGAGCTGAAGTTTCTTCTTTCCAATCTGGAGTGGAGGAGTAGCCTCAGAGTAATAGGCTGGATGCATAGTAGGGTTCAAATCACATTGGGGCTTCATGGGCAAGTCACTTAACGTTTCATTGCCTCAGGTGCAAATGTACAATTTGTAAATCTTCCAGAGACAGGGTAAATAACAAAATAAAAGCACAACATCCTTTTGGCATGCAGAGCTACAGTATAAGAGCAGCACATGAGAAGCTGCAATGGCTACGGTATCCTTCAGGAACCAGGGAGGCTTTTTCTATACTGTAAACATAATTTTTGTTTTATTTAATCAGGTTCCTCCTGTCACAAACCTAAGAGCAGAAGAGTCTTTCCAACCAGGTTCCTTGTTTAAACAACTGGCCAACCATGAGGATGACACTTCAACACCATCACTCTTCAAACTTGGCTGGCTCACCAGTATGACAAAGTGAAATATGTGAAGAAAAGAACTGATGCTGATTTTCTTAAGATTATAAACTATAGTAAATATGTATTTTCTGTTAATAAAATAGAAAAAGACATGAGTTGGGGTATTTACTTTTTAAATGGCTGGTGCCTATGCCAAAACCTCTTAGCACTCCTGCAATGAACAGCAGTTAATGTTAACCAGACTATATTGGAATATTTTCTGCTGCAAGTCCCACCCTGAAGTTGAGTAAATACAGAACTGGCTGTTCCAGGAAGCAGCTGCCTTAGCCCTCCTAGTACAGTATATCTCGCTCTGGCATACAGTAGTGTCTAATTTAGATCACCTATCAGCATTTTACAGCTAATCTTCTGAAGGGAGGGGAGAGGGATTATTCTTACTGGTGTAAAGTTATCCTCTTACTGTACAACCTACAAAGTCTTGCAGTCAGCTCTTTTGGATTTTGGTCTCCGACCCCATGAATATGTACAAGAAGGTGGCACAAGGATCAGAGCTCTATTATGGGAAAGTAAAAATTAGACTAACTGCTAATTTTATTTCCTTTAGTCTAGTCCAGACTACCGGCTCTTATCCCCTTCCAGCAGATGGAGACAGAGAAGTCCAGGCTTTTGGTGATGTCATACTATATTATGATCTTATTTTGATGCAAGTATTTTAGATGATGAAGATACCCCGTCTGTTGTTTTGATAGGACAAACAAATCCAGTTACCTTTTAAATCCTCATCAATACCACCTTGCCTCCTCATATAGTGATTACTAGGTTTAAACAGCTTTACATGATCTCTCTTATTTGGAGCAATCCCAGTATAAAAAGTCTTTCTCCAGGACCAAGCAGGAAGTCAGTCCTCACTTATGGGTGACGTTGGCGCCGACGGAGCCCTCGCGGAGCAATTTCCCCAGCTTTTGAAGAAAGCCTTTGGGATTGCAGCGCGCATGCACAGTCCTCTTCCCACCCAAGGATGCCATCTTGCTCAGTCTTCTTTTTTCCACGGAGCCCTACAGACGTAGTTTATTACCACCACTGAAAAAGTTGATTAATTCTTTGTTGTTTTCTTGGTTCGCATGTCCTTTTCCTGCCCGGCCTCGATTTTTCCTTATCGAGTCTGTTCACATTTTTTTTTCTTTTTTTTTTTTTTTTTGTTGTTTTCAATTTTTAACTGGCGTTCCTGCCACTTATTTTCCACCCCTAGCGGCTCAGTCTTTCGACCTCACGGGGGCCCTTTTCCCCCCAATGGCTGCCAGCGGGTTCAAAAAATGTGATCATTGTTCTAAATTAATGTCTCTTACAGACACGCATAATTTCTGCCTCCGTTGCCTTGGACCCAACCATGACTCTGGGAGCTGTGGTCCGTGTGGCAAGATGTCCTCCAAGTCACTGAGGAGTCAGCAATCGCAAAAGGACAGAATCTTCTCTGACCCCGAGTCCGGTCCGGACCTTGTCAGAGGCTTCGACGTCTCGTGACTCCGGCCACGAGCTCCGTCGGAGTTCCTCTGAGCAGGGGTCCCCTGGCCGGGAGCATCGTCGGCAGAGGAAACTCACGCTGGCGTTTGCAGAGGACACCTGGTCCCTCGCAGGCCAGGTCGCGTCGCATCGCATAGCCCCAAGTCCTTGGAGGCGGCGAGACCTTCTAAACTTCCTCAACTCGAGGTGGAGCCGCACGTGAGTACTATTGTCCTCCTGGCCTCGTCGTCGGGGCCCCGAGTCGGTGGCTGCCAGGTCTTCTGGGCTTGACCTCAGATTGACATCCTTGGAGCGCAGTATCTCTGCCTTCTTGGACGAGCAGCAGGTTTGGATGACCGGCATCGCCAGTGCATCTGCCCAGACCACCGGGACATCGACGCCAAAGTAGACCCCGGCGGCAGAGTCGATCCTCGGTTGAGGTCTCCCTCACCTCCCGTTCGGGACCGAGGTCATCAGCGTCGGGACAAACCCTCGCCCACACGGAGCCCCTCAATTCCTCCACGGAGGCATCGGACTGGGACACGGAAGGGGACAAGTCGCCCGGCTCTTTTCAGACCCGGTGCGTCCCCTCCGACTCGCCCGAGTCAGAGCCTCAAAGGCGATCCCCTCCGGAGGATACGCACTTCTCTGATTTTGTGCGGGATATGGCCAAGGCTTTGGCTTTCCCCCGCGGATCCCGAGGAGGAGCCTCGCGCAGAAGAGCTCAAGGCACTCCAGTACGACTCGCCCCCGAAGGAGGCCTTTACTGCACCGGTCCCTCCGATGCTGAAGCGGCTGCTCTTCCGCATGTGGGAAAGCCCGGCCTCAACACCGGTGTTAGGCAAGCGGATCAATTCGATTTATCGAGTCCGCAAGAGCCCCGGGTTCCAGAAGGCACAACTGCCACACCACTCCATGATTGTGGAATCGGCGATGCATCGGCTTAAGAGTCAAAAGATGCACTCCTCGGTGCCCCTGGGTAAGGAGGCCCGTAACCTGGATGCCCTCAGTAGGAAGTGCTTCCAGGGTTCCATGCTTGCCTGCAGAGTCCAGACATACCAGCTGTATATGGGCATGTTCCTCCAAGACCTGGCAAAAGAGCTCACCGGGTTCTCGGCTTGTCTCTCCGACAGCTTGGTGATGAGAAAGATATATGTCAAGCTTACAAGTGATTTGACTTCTAGTTTACAGAAACAGGTTAAAGATTTGACAGTTAAATCATTGGAATCTAAATTTATTAACAAAAAGGAATTGAAATTCTTGAACAGTGTGGACCCTAAGATTTCTATATCTTACCAAAGGTTCATAAAAATCTGCCATCTACTTGTATCATCTAATGGCTCTTTGTTAGAACCACTATCAATCTATGTTGATTCCTTTCTTCGCCCTTTGTTAGTAACTATTCTATCATATATTAGACACACTGCAAGTTTTCTGTTAGAGGGTGTCAATACTGCCACGTTGGTTGGAGAGTTTGCTGATAACACTGGATGTTGCATCATTGTACACAAATATTCCTCAATTGGGAGCTCTTCAAATTATTAAACATAAGCTACTCTAGAGAGGTTATTTGTCAAATGAGCATATGGTATTTATATTAAAGTTGGCCCAACTAGTATGAGAATATATAGTTCTTAATTATGCTTGTGTGATTGGAGCAGGTGTCTCTGATTGCTTGAGGTATGACAGCAGGTGTGAGTTTTGCCTTCACGTAAGATTTCTGTGAATGGGGCCAGCTTTTGAATTGGTTGTACTGCACCAGCATGGCACTTTTTTTTAACTCTTTAAAAGTTATAGGACAGCTGGCTGGTGATCCCATTGTGAAAATGGAAATATCTGTTTTGAACATAGAAGTATTTTGAATTATGTGATAGGAAGGTTGTTGCTTGTGGCATACAGAAGATGACTGTTTGGGGATATCATTTTTTTTTCTTGTGCTATTTTCTGGTTTAATTTTCTGTGTGGTAGTTTTATAGAAGGAAATATTTTTATCCTGTTAGGTAATGTTAGTGTTTTGTTTTTATCTGGTAGGTGAATGGTAGCATAAAAAGTATGTCTGGATGAAGTATTTATTTATTTATTTATTTTATTTAAAGTCTCTTTTATACCACGCTATTCAGCATCAGCGCGGTTTACAATAAACAGTATGTGGCTTTCCTGACCAATTTGGATACAAGGCCAGGTTATTTCTTGAAACTCCAGTGAGAGTTAATGCTTACATAGCGCTCAGTCATTCCTTGAAGAAATGCTTGTTGGAGTGAGAGGTTTTTGTGGCTCTTTTGATTTGCATACAAGCTTTAGCTACTCCATGAAGAAACTCTTGTTGGAATGAAACGCTTATGGCACTAGTATATATATCAGCTTGATCTTGTTTTGCTATAATACAGCTTTTCTTTTTACCACACTGATGGGATGATATTTTTATAATCTACCTCAATGTTTTGTAATAAAGATTATTTAAATGCTGATGCAGATCTGTTTAAATACTTTGGAATGAATATTTGTTTAAATTTGAGTGGAATTAAAGAGCAAATATGTTATGTTTTTTTTTTAATTTTTCCTCAAATTTTGAGAGTATATGCTTTGGTTGTTTTGACTACATTTTTTTTTGCAACACTCTTGGGAATTGGGTTTTTGTATTTCTGGTATACTAAATAGGAACCTGAACTCCCCCAGCAAGTCAGTATTGGCATAACACAGGAGATGTAATGAGCACCAGCCAAACAAATTAGAAACTATCTAAACCAGAGGAGGAACTGCAGCCCACCAAAATCTAGGGGTGCACCAACTAAGCAGAATCCTCCTATAATCACCTGACAACACAAACCCATAGTTGTGCAGCAAGCCTGGTCAGCCTAACAAATATCCAGCAGGTTCTGGACTGGAGGGACTAAAGGAAAGACCTTACCTGCTAATTTTCTAAATTCACCTTCCATGGCATCCCTCCAATCCAGACCAGTCTATTGTAATGCACCAGAGAAGTACTCATGTGGGGGCAGGACCTGCAAGCCAGCCTACAAGACACAAGCAGGCATCTGATCTCCCCTACACATCCAACCAGTACTACTTCACAAAGGCTTGCAGACACCCAGGTCACTGCTCTGCCAATGTCAGCCAGGTACCAGGCTGGACTCAACACAAGCAGCATCTTGGGCAGAGTACACCCAGAGTCTCAGCAGCAGAGCTCTTTGCCATAAGAGATACATAGAGGTAATCACTTCCTGAAGCCAGAGCACACAACACATATCCAAACAGCAGAGCTGCTTATCCACCCACTCTGGGAATCTAGGTAACATCACTGACTGATTCAGATAGAAGACTGAGATAACATTTGGTAAAAAGGACAGGACAAACCTTAAAATCACAAGCTCCTTAGAGAGAATGAGAAACAGCTCCCTACAGGACAAAGCCCGCAGGTCAGAAATCCTCCTGGCTGAACAGGTTGCAACTAAGAACACCACCTTCAGAGTAAAATTAAATGTAGCTGAACTCAACAGCTCAAACAGAGCTTCTGTCAACATTGACAGAACCAAATTAGGATCCTAACTCAGAACCGGTAGACAAATCTGTCACACCGGTTAGAGAAACATGAGCACACCGGGATGCAAGACTAGCCCTAAGACCTTGCACTCTATCCCAGTAACATGCCAAGGCTGTGACCACTCTAAGCAAAGTCCACAAGACCCTTGTCTACACTGCCCCACAAGAAGGCCAAAACATCTGGAATGGAGGCATGCAGGGGCTCTAAACTGCTCTCAGTACCCTAGTGTTCAAATAGACACCACACTCAGACATAGGCCAAAGACAGACATGGACCACTCTCAATAATGTAGCAATCACTGCTGAGGAATAGCCATGTCACCTCAAGCACACCCTTTAAAAAGCCAAACCCTAAGAGACCCACCTGAGGCATGCACAGTTGTCCCAGCGACAGCAGATCGCTCCTTACCAGCAACTTCCACAGGTCAGCTGTGGATAAGATCTGCCTCCCAAGGTCTATGAGGCCAATTGGGCACAGCATAGTTACTCACCTGTAACAGGTGATGTCTGTACTAACGGAGCCTGTGTGGTAATGCTCCCCAGTGTCCAACTGGAAAGCTTTTGGGAGCACTCTACTACACCTGCGCCACTGCCTTCCCAACTCCCTCTCTTCAGTTGAGTTTGTAGTTGAGAAAAGAGTAAATGAAACCCTATACCTCCTAGAGGAGAAGGGCAGGTTGTGAGACTAAATTCCTGCTGTTCCTAGAGATCACCTGTTACTGGTGAGTAACTACGCTATCTGCAGGAATGTAGTCTTCACATATAGGACTCCCAGATGAAGTGACCTTGCCTCAAAAATGAGGTCATGGATCCTACATGGATTTCTGGTATCTTCAAAGTCCAGGATGCAGGGTAGGAGTTGCATTTAAGTCTGAAAGAGGTGCTGGAGTACAGCCTACCCAAACATGACATCCCAAAGCGCAGTAAAGGTATGGACGGAAGACCAAGTTGCTGCTTTGCAAAATTTCATCGATGGCTACTGAACGTAGTTTTGCCATTGATGTGGCCATGGCAAACATTATAACAGTGACATGCCCTTCCAGGGAGAGTCCTGCTTACAAATGAAATGCAGTCTGCTAGCCATCTGGAGAGCGTACACTTAGAAAGAGTAGCTACTCACCTGTAACAGATGTTCTCCAGGAGCAGCAGGAATCAGTCCTCACATATGGGTGACGTCAACGCCGACAGAGCCCTCGCAGAGCAATTTCCCCAGCTTTCAAAGAAAGCCTTTGGGAATTGCAGCACGCATGCATGGTCCCCTTCCCGCCCAAGAGTGCCATCTTGCTCAGTCTGATGACATAGCTAAAAGACAGCAAAAATTAGCAAAAACAAAATGATATGACTGCAACTCCAAGGGGAGGAGGGAGGGTTGTGAGGACTGATTCCTGCTGCTCCTGGAGAACATCTGTTACAGGTGAGTAACTACTCTTTCTCCAGGACCAAGCAGGAAGTCAGTCCTCACATATGGGACTCTCAAGCTTAAGGCTACCGGAGACCTCAAGCACAAAAATGAGCTCCCTCTAGCTCAGTAGCAAGGAAGGAAGGAAGGAATCTTCTCTGAAAACGCCCCCGACCGGTAGCCCAACACCAGGGCCGGAGGGTAGGAGTTGCCTAAACCTCAAAGAGATTATGGAGGACTGCCTGACCGAAAGCACTGTCCCTGCGGGACTCCCTCTCCAGGCAGTAATGGGCTGCAAAAGTCTGGCTTGAAGACCAAGTAGCGGCCCAGCAGATTTCTGCTAACAGAACAGAGCAGAGCAGAGCAGAGCAGAGCAGAGCAGAGCAGAGCAGAGATGAGCCACTGACGCAGCCTTCGCCCTAACACGATGAGCCGTGACTCGACCCTCCAACGAGAGGCCGGCTGCCCCATAAGCCCAGGCGATACAGTCAGCTACCCAAATGGACAAAGTACGCTTGGGGTCAAAAGAAACGAAGAGCTGAACAGCCCTCCAATGCTCTCGCGTACAGTCAAGGTAGAAGGACAAGGTCCTCCTACAATCCAGGATATGCAGGACCATCTCAGCCCAACCAGCGTGCGGCCTGGGAAAGAAGGTCGGAAGAACCACCTCCTGGTTGAGATGAAAAGGAGAAACCACCTTTGGAAGAAACTTAGGGTGAGTCCGTAAGACTACCCTATTCCTGTAGAACCTAGTGTAAGGAGGATCAGACACTAGGGCCTGTAGTTCACTAACACGCCTAGCAGAGGTAAGGGCTACCAAGAATAAGGTTTTCCAGGAAAGAAAACGAAGAGGGCAGGTAGCCATATGTTCAAAGGGCGGACAGGTAATCCGCTGCAAGACCACATTCAGATCCCATTCAGGGGCTGGTGGGTGCAAAGGAGGCTTAAGGAGGAGGAGGCGGCCTCGGAGAAAACGAGCCAAAGGGTGGTTGGAAAGAGGCCTGCCATCTACCAGTGCGTGATGTGCAGAGAGCACTGAGGTGGACTCTGACAGAGTTGGACTTAAGGCCCAGATTAGAGAGGTAAAGCAAGTATTGCAAGACCACTGCTACCAAGCAGGAGAAGGGATTCTCGGACTGCTGAGCACACCAAATGGAGAACCGACGCCACTTAAGAGCGTAGGACTTCCGGGTGGAAGGCCTCCTTGAGGCCAAGACAACCTCTTCCACCTCCGGAGGCAGCTGGAGGGGAGCAAGGACTACCCTTTCAGCAGCCAGGCCATCAGATGAAGGGACCGGAGGTTGGGGTGTAGGAGAGACCTGTGATCCTGTGTTAGGAGATCGGGCTGAAACCCCAGAGGAAGAGGAGTGTCCACCGCCAGCTGCATTAGAAGCAGGAACCAAGGTTGTCTCAGCCACCAGGGAGCCACTAGGATCAGCGAGGCTTTGTCCCTGAGAACCTTGAAGAGTGTCCGAGACACCAGCGGCATGGGAGGAAAGGCATACAAGAGGCCTATGGACCATGGAATCAGAAAAGCATCCGCCGCTACTCGGAGAGGGTGCAGCTGTCGAGAGCAGAATCTGGGAAGTTGCCGGTTCAGAGGACTGGCAAACAGATCCATGGTGGGGAGTCCCCACCTGAGAAAGATCCGCTGAACCACTAATGGATCCAATCTCCACTCGTGTGGTTGGAGGATCCTGCTGAGCCTGTCTGCCAGGTAATTTTGCTGACCTGGGAGATAGACCGCTTTGAGGAGAATGCCGTGGTGGACGGCCCAAGAGCACAGTCTTCGTGCCTCCTGGCAGAGAAGGAAGGAGCCTGTGCCTCCTTGTTTGTTCACGTAGAACATTGCAACTTGATTGTCCGTCTGGACCAGCACAGACTGGTGAGAAGTGAGGTGGGAGAAGGCTTTCAGAGCTAGGCGGATGGCTCTGAGCTCCAGGAAGTTTATCTGCTGTGCAGACTCCCAAGGGGTCCAGAGGCCTTGAGTACATGTCCCTTGGCAATGTGCTCCCCAACAGAGGAGAGAAGCATCGGTTGTTAGTACCTGAGAAGGCGGAGGAGATTGAAAATCCACTCCCACTAGCAGGTTTGGCAGATGAAGCCACCACCGCAGAGAAGAGACCAGCAGGTCGGAGACCTGTACTGAGTCTGTCAGGCTCCCTGTGGCCTGATGCCATTGAGTTCGAAGGCA
Source organism: Ichthyophis bannanicus (assembly GCA_033557465.1). NCBI lineage: Eukaryota > Metazoa > Chordata > Amphibia > Gymnophiona > Ichthyophiidae > Ichthyophis > Ichthyophis bannanicus. The sequence goes on along the minus strand of CM066041.1, from coordinate 179,150,243 downwards.
CCACTGAGCAGATCGCATGTTCAGGCGGGCATTGGGGGTCACATGGACCGTGGAAGCCATATGGCCGAGCAGTCTCAGAAATTGCCTGGCAGAGACCAGGGAATTGCTGTGAAAGTGGCCGGCGAGATCCATGAGCCTGTGCGCTCTGTCTAGAGGCAGGAAGGCCCGTGCCTGAAGTGTGCTTAACCGTGCGCCGATGAATTCGAGATCTTGAGAGGGGAGCAAAGTGGACTTTGCGAAGTTTATGACAAAGCCCAAGTGCTGGAGCAGAGACACAGTGCGATGAGTGGCCTGAGTGGCCTCTGGGGAAGACTGGGCCCTGATGAGCCAGTCGTCCAGGTATGGAAACACAAAAAGGCCTTGAAGTCTGAGATAGGCCGCCACCACTGCTAGGCATTTGGTGAAGACCCTGGGGGCGGAGGATAGGCCAAAGGGCAGGACTCTGTACTGGTAATGATTTCCTCCCACAACAAATCGGAGATATTGTCTGTGGTCTGGATGAATAAGGATGTGAGTATAGGCATCCTTGAGATCTAAGGAGCATAGCCAGTCTCCCTGCTGGAGGTATGGCAGCAGGATTCCAAGGGTAAGCATCTTGAACTTTTCCCTCGCCAGGAACTTGTTGAGGTTTCGCAAGTCCAGGATGGGTCTGAGGCCTCCTGTTCTTTTTGGTATCAGAAAGTACCTGGAATAAAAGCAGTGACCTCTCAGGTGGTAGGGCACCGGTTCCACAGCCTGTTCCTGAAGAAGACCTGCTAACTCCTGAAGGAGTAAGTCCCTGTGCAGAGGGAGTCTTGGAGGCTCCCCTGGAAAGTAGGAGGGAGGTACCTGGTGAAAGTGTAGAAGATAGCCTTTCTGAACTATATGAAGCACCCAGGTATCCGAGGTGATGGCTGACCACCTGTGGGCAAAGTGGACCAGCTGGCCTCCTGTGCTGAGAGAAACCAGCTGAGGGGAAGAGGCTATGCTGATGGAGTCAAAAACCCCCACCCTGCTGAGCAGGGGCCGGTGTTGTGGGCTTGGGGGCCTGCTGCCTACGGGACCCATTACCCCGTCCCTTGGCCTGCTGACCCTTTCGGGGATCTGCTGAGGCCTGATACTGAGGGTAGTATTTATAGGCAGCCGCCTTCCTCGGGTAAAAGGGCTTTTTCCCCAAGCCCTTCTTCTTCTGAGAAGGGGCAGAGGTTTTCCTGGACAGCCTAGTTCTGGTCAGAGTCTCGGTCTCGATTTGTGCAGCCTTTTCAGCCATGGGTTTGCCAAAGAGGTTTTCACCTCTGCAGGGGACATCGACCAACTTGTCCTGGACCCATGGCTCGAGGTCAGATGACTGAAGCCAAGCCTGTCGGCGGGCACCGATGCCGGCCCCGGCTACTCGAGCCGATGCTTCGAAGCCATCGTAGGCTGCTCGAGAGATAAACTTCGAGCACTCTCGAATACCAGTGGACAAGGCTTGGAACCTCTGTAAAGGTTCCTCGGAGAGACCAGCAGAGAACCCGGCAATTTCTTTTGCCAGATCTCGGAGATACATGCCCATATGGAGCTGGTAGGTCTGGACTCGACAAGCAAGCATAGAGCCCTGGAAGCACTTTCTACCGAGGGCATCCAGGCTCCGGGCCTCCCGGCCGGGAGGCACCGAGGAGTGCATCTTCTGACTCTTGAGTCGATGCATGGCCGATTCCACCACCATGGAATGGTGCGGTAGTTGTGCCTTTTGGAACCCTGGGCTCTTGCGGACTCGATAAATGGAATCGACCCGCTTGCTTAACACCGGCGCCGACGCCAGGCTCTCCCACATGCGGAAGAGAAGTCGTTCCAGCATTGGAGGAACCGGTACAGTAAAGGCCTCCTTCGGGGGAGAGTCATACTGGAGGGCATCGAGCTCTTCGGCTCGAGGCTCCACCTCGGGATCTGCGGGGAATGCCAAGGCCTTGGCCATATCCCGCACGAAGTCCGAGAACCGGGTGTCCTCCGGGGGGGACCGTCTCCGAGGTTTGGACTCGGGCGAGTCCGATGGGACACACCGAGTCCGAAAAGTACCAGGTGACTCTTCATCCTCCGTTTCCCAGTCGGACTCCTCGGAGGAGGAATCGAGCGGCTCTGGTCAGGCGGGCACCGATGCCCTGCGCCCCGACGCCGAGGGAGTCGGCGGCGACGACCTCGGTCCCGAACGGGAGGCCGAGGGAGACCGCAACCGAGGATCGACTCGAGCTCGCATAGACTCGAGGATCGGCTCGGTCTCCGGGGTCGACGTCCCGGTGGCCGGGGCAGACGCATTGGCGAGGCCAGCGATCAATGCCCGCTGCTAGTCCATGAAGGCAGCCAAACTGCTCTCCAAGGCCGTCAACCTGAGTCCAAGCTCAGGAGACCCAGCAGCCCCCGACTCGGGCCCCGATGGCGTCGGGCCCGGCGTCGGCTCCTTCGGAGGCGAGTCCACGAGGACTACAGTACTCACGTGTCCAGGCGACTCCATTTCGAGACGAGGATGTTTCGAAGGCCTCTCCGACTCCGAGGACCCGGGACGGCTATTGGGGCTATGCGACCTGGCCCTCGAGGAGCCAGGAGCGTCCACCGACGCCGCCCTCGTGGGTTTTTTCTTCCGATGATGTTCCCGGGTAGGAGACCCCCGTTCAGAGGAACTCCGACGATGCTCAGGACTGGAGTCCCGGGACGTCGAAGCCTCTGACGAGGTCCGGGCCCGGCCGGACGCGGAGTCAGAGAAGATTCGTTCCCTTTGATGCTGCCGACTCAACGCTTTTGAGGACATCTTGCCACACGGACCACAGATCATCGGGTCATGATCGGGTCCGAGGCAGCGGAGGCAGCAGTCTTGTGTGTCGGTAAGAGATATAAGTTTCTTACAGCGATCACACTTCTTAAACCCGCTGGCAGCCATCGAGGGAAAAAGGGCCCCTGCGAGGTCAAAAGACAGGGCTGCCAGTGAAAAGTGAAAAACGAAAAATGGCACGAACGCTTGTCATGAAGGACAAAAAAAAACAAAAAAAATAAAGAAACGGACCCGATACCGGCGTAGCGGGTCCGGGCGGGAAAAGTATCCGGCGTCGAACCAAGAAAGAAGAAAAATAAGAAAGAAAATCAACTTTTTCAGCGGCGATCACAAACAGCGTCTGTAGGGCTCCGCGGAAAAAAGACGACTGAGCAAGATGGCACCCTTGGGCGGGAAGGGGACCACGCATGTGCGCTGCAATTCCCAAAGGCTTTCTTTGAAAGCTGGGGAAATTGCTCCGCGAGGCTCCGTCGGCGCCGACGTCACCCATATGTGAGGACTGACTTCCTGCTTGGTCCTGGAGAAACAGGTAATCCCAAGTGATTAGGGTCAAATGAGAAACAACGGCAAGGCTTTATGATGATCTCAAGTCTTTTAGAGATAGAAAGCCAAGGCACGTTTGCAATCAAAAGGGTGCAGAGTTGCTTCCGCTCAATGCATGCGGTGTAGGAAAGAAACCTGGAAGGTAAATTGACTGGTTTAAATGGAAAGGAGGCACCACCTTTGGCATAAAGTGTGAGCAAGTCTGAAAGACTACTTTGGCATGGTGGAAACGGGTATAGGGAGGATCCACCACCAAAGCTTGAAGCTCACTAATGCACCTACAGCTGATGTGAGGGCAGTTAGGAAGATTACCTTCCAAGAGAGGAACTTAAGTGAGGTCGTGGCTAATGGTTCAAAGGATGGCTTGAGAAGCTACGCTAGAATGACTGGAGGTCCCAAGCTACATGAGGTGGGCTTAATGGGCAGTTTGGACAGCAGGAGACCTCTCATGAAATGGTTCAGGTCCTATCTAACCAACCGACAGCAACTGATCTGCACCAAAACCTCCACCTCATCCCCCTTCCAGCAACATCAAGGAGTACCACAAGGATCCACACTATCAGCCATGCTTTTCAACATCTACCTCCGTCCACTCTGCTCAGTCATACGCACTCACAATGTCAACTTCCACATATACGCCGACGACATAATGCTCTACGCCCCAATTACAACAACGGACCCAACAAACGACCAGCTATCAACCTGCTTCACCGACGTATCCAACTGGCTACAAGAGAACAACTTATCCATTAACATAAAGAAGACCGAAGCCCTTATAGTGACAAAAGACCCAGACTTCAAACCACCCACTCACCTCACCATGGGAACCACACAAATTCAAGTACAACCACACATAAGATATCTCGGCATCATCATTGACCAAGCCCTAACTCTTAAGCAGCAAATCAACAAGACCACGAGAACTGTATTCCACAAGGCGAAAACGGTACAACACCTCCGACCCCTCCTCGAACCACAAGATTTCAGGACAGTAATGCAAGCTCTAACACTCCCTCATCTGGACTACTGCAACATAATCTACCATGGCCTACCTGCCACACAGACCAATCCCCTCCGAACTGCCCTAAACACCACGGCGAGAATAATTCACAATGCAAGGAAACGAGACCACATCACCCCAAAACTGAGGGACCTTCATATTCTCCCCATCGAAGCAAGAATCAAGTACAAAACTCTTCTACTCACCCACAAAACCATCCACCAAACACAGGGCACCCCACTCCGCACCCTACTGCCTCGCCCAACCCACAGCAGAACAACCAGACAATCCTCCAACAGCTCCGTTGCCATCCCCCACAAAAGAACCAAAGCAACTCAACGGACCTGCAACAGAGCTTTTGAACTCTATGCCCCATCCCTCTGGAACTCTCTACCAAACCACATCAGGAACAACGGTGATCTCCCATCATTCAAAAAGCAGCTACACACCATCCTCTTCCAAGAACCTCTCTGAATAGGAACCCCCCCCCCCCCCTATTTCTCTCCAAGATCTCCAAACCAGTAACTATGCTATCTTGTCAGTCTCTATTTTCACCCCAAAAATCATCAATGTTGAACCCCGGTGATGGCCCCCCCTGGTTATATGTCCCACTGCTTTGACCCGGTGAAAAGCGGGATATAAATACAGTTAAATAAATAAATGAAATGCACTACTAGCAGTTGCATAGAGATGGGCTGTCCATTGAGTAGATGGTGAGAGGCTGCAATGGCACAGAGGTGGATCCTCATGGAGTTTGTCTTTAGACCTGTCGAGGACAGATGAAGGCAATACTGGAGGAGTTACTCCACTGGAGTAGAAAAGGGATTGAGATCCTTCTGGGAACACCAGATAGAAAGTCTATGCTAATTAAAAGCATCTGAATGTCTGGCGGAGGACTTCCTAGAAGCCAAAAGGATCTCCTTAACTTCTTGAGAAGGCCAAAGCCTTGTAAAGCTATGCTCTCAGCAGCCAAGCTGTGAGGCAGAGAGACTGTGGTTTGGGATGGAGTAATGAGCTGTCATCTTGAGAGAGATCAGGTGCAAATCCCAATCACAGAGGATGAGTCTGAGTCAGACGTAGTAGCAGTAGAAACCATGGTTGCCATGGCCAGGAAGGGGCTATAAGTATCATGGAGCCCTTGTCAGACTGAAGTAAGAAAAGCGTCTTGGCAATAAGGGGTATAGGAGGGAAATCATACCCAGACCCCAGTGTAAGTGGAAGACATCCATCAACCAACAAGTGGATTCCAGAGTTCTTGTACAGAAGCAAGGAAGCTGGGCATTTTGGGGAGTTGCAGAAGTGAAATACCTAGAAATAACATAAGATACGCCATACTGGGTCAGACCAAGGTCCATCAAGCCCAGTATCCTGTTTCCAGCAGTGGCCAACCTAGGTCATAAGTACCTAGCAGTCTCCCCAAAAGAGACAGGTTCCTCAATGCTTGCAATGGGTCAAGCAGCAATATCCTGGGTCCCTTTTAATAATGGTTTATGGACCTTTCCTCCAGGAACTTGTCCAAACCTTTTTAAAACCCAGCTACACTAACAGCTTTTACTACATCCTCTGGTAACAAATTCCAGAGTTTGATTACACGTTGAGTGAAAAAATATTTTCTCTTATTAGTCTTAAATAGGTTACCCTGTAGCTTCATTCATGTCCCCTAGTCTTTTTATATTCTGATGACATAAACAATCCTTCTCCAGGAACAAGCAGGAAGTCAGTCCTCACATATGGGTGACATTGGCACCGACAGAGCCAACACGGAGCATGTCCCCAGCTTTCAAAGAAAATCTTTGGGACATGCATGGTCCACTTACAGCCCAAGGGTGCCATCTTGTTCAGTATCTTTTTTTTTCCCTACAGAGCCCAACAGACAGACATCTATCCTGTTTCCCTGGAAAAATCCTTGCTAATTATCCTCAAAATAATTAGTTTCCCAGTTTGCATATTGGCTCCTCTTCCCATCTTGAGCTGGCGCTGTCCCCGGTGCTATTATCAGCTCCTTTTGTCTTTTTTTGACGGAGACTCGCCTTGACCGGTTTTCGCACCTTTTTCGCCTGGGGGTCGTTGACCTCATCCAGGTGTTCTCCACCATGTCCCCTGGTGGATTCAAAAAATACAGCTGCTGCAGTGAAACAATGTCACCGACACCCACAACTGGTGCCTGGGCCCAGACTATGACAGCAGCTCCTGCGACCTGTGCCAGGCCATGATTTCTAAAACCAATAAAATGGAGGTCAGAACTGCAAGAAAAAAAAAACTGCTCCCCTGGTCCGATGACACCGATCTCCCCGATGCTGCGCTCCAAGCCCAGCACTTCCTGCGAGGCCGAGTGTCCTCAAGAGTCCTGTGGCGGCAGCTTCTCAGAGAAGACTTCGGACCCCAAGAGAAAGAAGAAAAAAATCCTCAAAATCTGCCGAGGTTGCACTGGAAAAACCTGGTAAAACTGCTCAGAGGGACTCTGGCGGCTCTGAGAAGTGCCCTACCAAGGTCCTCAAAAAGGATTCCTTGGCCGGCATAGACCGCGCGAGGTTCCTCTAGACCGTAGTCCTCGTCGAGGATGCCCTCATGAGTGCCGATGCCAGGCTGCAGTGCCTTCTGGCTTGGAAACCAGAATGGTGGCCTTGGAACAGAACATCACTGCTATCCTGGCCCTGCAGTAGGCAAGGATGGCCGATTCGTCTGCATCATCTGCCCTGACAACCAGCCCCCTGACTGCAGGGGAAATACCTGGTTGTCGAGCCGAGCTCTGAGTGCCATTGGCCTTGGCGCCAGTTGAGGTCTCTATCCTGTTCCTCGGGCATCCGGTCCTCCCCAGCCAGTTTCTGCCATGCAGACCCCTGGCCACAATGTTATGAGTTGCAGGGCCTCGACTCATCATCACCGCTCGGCTCAGAGTGGGAGACAGATGACGAGGCGTCCCCAGAAACCAAGCGACATCGGGATATTCCCTCTGACCTATCACCCCCGCTGCCATTCTCCTCCAGAAGATGTGACCTTTCATGACTGTCAACGATATGGCCAAAGTCCCCTTGGTGCAAAAAAAAGAGGCAAAGAAAGAGACGCGCACCAAGGAACTGGAGATTCTCCAATATGTGTCTCCACCCAAGAAGTCTCTCTCAGTGCCTGTGCAGCCAATCCTTCAGCAGCTGAAACTAAGAATGTGGGAGACACCGGCCTCTGTGCCGGTGGTGAACCAACGCCTTTGACACCATCTATCGCATTCCACAAGCCCCAACTCCATAACTCCATGGTCGTCGCATCGACCATGCAGAAGCTTAAGATCGAGAAGACCCATTCTTTGGTCCCTCCTGGGAGGGATGCTAGAGTCCTCGATGCTCCATGCTGTGTTGCCAGATTCAAGCCTATGAATTGTACATAGGCATGTACCTAAACGCTTTAACCCAAGAGTGGTCTGGGTTGTCAGCGGGGCTTACCAGGGATCCCCTACAGCGATTCCAATCCCTGACCTCCAGGATTAAGGACTGTTCTAAGTTCCTTTCCTGGGCGGCCTATGATGACTTTGAGTCAGCGGCTCAGGTAGCAGCGGCACCCAATGCCAAGCCTGGCTGCAGTCCTTGGACCTCAAGCAATGGGTCCAAAACAAGCTGCTCGATGTCCCCTGCACTGGGGAGAACCAATTCGGCAAGCCTATGGCTGACAAGGCGGCAGAGAAAGAGGCCAATGTGGTGACTCGACAGAGGCTCATCCTTTCTCTGCAAGAAACCTTCGGGGAAAAGAGACCTGTTCCCACAGAAAAAGGGGCCTTTTCAGCAGAGTCGCCACTACCAGCCTTTCTCAGGCCAGCAACAGGGTTTTCCCCCTAAAAGGCAAAGCCATGGGGCTCAGAAGCCAAAGGCACAGAAGCCCCAGCTCCCGCCCAGCCAGGAGGAAGCTTTTGACTCATGAGGCAAGGTCTCCCCTTCCTCGGGAGACCTTCACCAGCCCACAGGGTGCCACCTGGCACTCTTCGCCCACAAGTGGACCAGTGGGTACTGTAGGTTGTAAGGGGAGGATACCTCCTCCACTTACAGCAGGTACCACCCTGGTTCTTTCCAGGAGAGCCAGTGCAACCTCTCCTTCACCACACCCTTCTGCTCTCAGAACTCGCAGGTCTGCCCAGGGTCAACACAGTAGACCTGTACCCAAATACCTATGGGGAAAAGACTTACTCCAGATACTTCCTTGTCCCAAAGAGAACTGGGGGCCTCTGGCCCATTCTAGACCTGCGAAACTTAGACAAGTTTCTGGTGAGGGAGAAGTTCAAGATGCTCTCCCTTGGAACACTAGCTGTACTCCTTGGACCTAAAGGATGTGTATACTAACATCCTGATCCACCCCTCCCACAGGCAGTACCTACGGTTCATGGTAGGAGGAAGGCACTACCAGTACAGGGTGCTACCCTTTGACCTGGCCTCCTCGCCAAGGGTCTTTACCAAATGCCTGGCAGTGGTAGCCACCTACCTGCACCTACAAGGGGTTTTCATCTTCCCCTACCTGGGCGACTGGCTCATCAGGGGCAGTACGGCCTCGGAGGTCAGTCAGACCACAGAGCATGCAACTTTTCTCCTGCAGCACCTGGGGTTCATCATCAACTACCCCAAATCCCATCTCTGTCCAGCCCAAAGCCTGGAGTTCATAGGTGCTCAGTTGGACACATTACAGGTCAAGAACGTCCTCCCAAGAGAAAGGGCAGAATGCCTCAGGTAACTGGCAGGAGAGGTACAGCGCTGACAATCAGTGCCGGCTCGTCTCCTCCTCCGCTTACTGGGCCATATGGCCTCAATAGTCCATGTCACTACTGTCCTCAGCCCGCTTACACATGTGGACAGGCCAGTAGTGCCTACTCTGGCCTGCGTCCACTGCAATAGGCAGGGTCAGGGTTACCTGCCAGCTGGCAGCGTCCCTCAACTGGTGGTGAAGCTTGCGCCACTTCCCAGTGGGAATGCCCTTCCAGGTGCCTGCACCACAGAGAATCCTAACCACAGACGCCTCCCTCCTGGGTTGGGGGGGCACATGGCAGAGACTGCCACACACAGGGTAGCTGGTCACAGGAGTCATTCCTACAGATCAATCTCCTGGAGCTTAGAGCAATCTTCTTAGCTCTACGAACATTCCGCCACCGCCTGCAACACCGACCTGTGCTGATCCAGGTGGACAACCAGGTCGCCATGTTTTATATCAACAAGCAGGGGGGCATGTGCTCATACACCCTCTGCCAGGAGACAGTGACCCTCCTCTCCATCGCAGCATGCTTCTACGAGCAATGCATCTCCCGGCCCAGGACAACTGCCTAGCAGATAGGCTGAGCAGTCTTTCGCCAGCACAAGTGACACTTAAACCCCAGAGTAACAAAGCAGCTCTTCCACCTCTGGGGCAGGCCTATGATGGACCTATTTGCCTCTCCAGACAACACGCAGCTACCCTACTTCTGCTCCTGCCAGCCACAACCAGAGAGAGTGGCGAAGGGGTGTCAGTCATACTGATTACCCCCAGGTGGCCCATGCAACCTTGGTTCCCTCTGCTGCTCTCTCTATAGGTGACACTTCAAGTCCCTCCTGGCCAAGCCCCGGACCTCCTGTCTCAGGAGGAGGGTTCCCTCCTGCACCCCAATTTGGAGTCACTAACGCTAACAGCGTGGCTGCTGAAAGGGTAGCATTAGCCACTTTCAAATCTCTCAGGAGAGGTCGAGGAGATCTTACTGGCCTCCCAAAAACCCTCCACCAGACGGGCTTATGCCTTTAAGTGGAGAAGATTCTCTGCCTGGTATGTGGAAAGGGAGGAAAAACCCTTCTCCTGCCAAGTGCAACTAGTCCTTCAGTACCTACTGCACCTGTCACAAACTGGGCTAAAATCCAACTTTGTGAGGGCGCATCGTAGCACCATAGCCACTCACCACCACCCTATCGAGGGAAAACCCCTCTCAAGCAGGCCCCTGGTCTCCAAGCCCCCTCTGCCCTCCAGCAGCAGAGTGAGACCTCAACATGGTGCTCTCCCAGCTCACCAAACCTCCATTCGAGCCCCTGCCCACTTGCCACCTGCGGTACCTGTCTTGGAAAGTGGCCTTTCTGGTGGCCCTTACCTCCACTCGAAGAGTGAGCAAACTGCAGGCCCTGGTGGCAGATCCACCATATACAAGGTTCTACAAGAACAGGGTAGTGCTCCGCACACATCTCAAATTCCTCCCGAAGGAGGTTCTCACTACCTTCTTCCCGCAGCCTCATGCCAGCAGGGAGGAACTAGTACTTCATACACTGGATTGCTAAGGTCCCTGTCCTATTTACAGTGGACCCAGGCCCATCTCAAAGCTCCTCAGCTTTTTGAGTCTTTTGACCCCAGCAGTCTGGGGCTCCTGACTAAGTGAACTCTGTCCACTTGGGTGGCGGATGGTATTGCCCTTACTTATAAGCGAGCTGACCTCTCCCTTGAGCACCGGATCACAACGCATCGCGTGAGAGCAATGGACATGTCTGTGGCCAACTTCTGCTCAGTGCCAGTGACTTAGATCTGCAAGGCCGCCAACATGGTCTTCGATTCATACATTCACAGCTCACTACTGCCTGGAGAGCGAGTCCTGCAGGGACAGTGCCTTTGGCCAGGCAATACGCCATAATATTCTCAGGGTATAGGCAATTCCTGCCCTCCGACCCTTCTGTGTTCAGGCTACTGGAGTGATAGTGTCACTGGATGCTAGGGTCTTGCAGTCTCTTCATGGGGCCTCACGGCTACCTTGTTGGTGCTGTCATGGTTCGGCCTTTGGCAGCCTGGACCTAGGGAGTCCCATATTTGAGGGCTGACTTCCTGCTTGTTCCTGGAGAAAGCATAGTTACTCACCTGTAGCTGATGTTCTTTAGGGACAGCAGAATTAATCCTCACAACCCTCCCTCCTTCCCTGGGAATTGCCTCCTGACATTGTTTTAGTTTTTACTGCCATCTTAGCTATGTCATCTGACTGAACAAGATGGCACCCTTGGGCGGAAAGGGGATCACACATGCGTGGTAGCATGTCCCAAAGGCTTTCTTTGAAAGCTGGGGAAATGCTCTGCACGGGCTCAGTCAGTGCCGATGTCACCCATATGTGACGACCGATTCCTGCTGTCCTTGGAGAATACCTGTTACAGGTGAGTAACTATGCTTTTTGGGTAAAGGCCTGCTATTGCTCGACCACCTCTTAATCCGGACTCCGGTACCTCCCACTCTGCCTCAATCATGTTTGATGGCCCTATGAATCAGGAAGGCCATCTCAGAAGACAGTACCCCTGGAGCAGAGAGTCCTCCAATGGTGGATCCGTGTTCTGGGGTTCAAAAGGCAATATTGAGGGCTCCTGGCAAATGAGCTATGAGCCCCACTAGCTCTTCCTTGCAGAAGACTAATAATCCCTGGGTCCTCCCCCAGGCGGAAAATCACCCTCAAAGTCCTGCTGGGACCCCTCGGTCTCCAGTCCTGAAGGACCCTCTAAGAGGTCATCACACTCCGCCCCCCCCCCCACCCCCCCATAATGTGTGGACCCCGTGCCATGAACCTTTGTTCAACTGTAAATATTCTGTAGTTTCTGTAAAATGGTTTCCCTGGTTCTCACCCAAGTTCATACCCTGTTCATTGTAAACTCAATGTGGCTTGATGCATTGTAGTATTGTTTCTGTTCATTGTGCACCACACTGATCTTAATAGCGTGGTATATAAGAAATGTAAATAAATAAATGTTCATATCCAGGCCCAGATTGTCACTCTGCGGAAACAGCAGCGCCAGTGGACAGCAACCTTGGGCCGGAAGGACTGGGGTTTCTAGTCCCACAGGTGCTCCTTGTGGTTTTGGGCAAGCCGCTTAACCCTCCATTGCCCATGTTCCCTGTAAAATAGTTATCTACAAGTTATAATGCCCTGTTCAATGTAATTTCAGTTTGTTCAATGTAAACTGCCTCGATATCATGAAAGGCGGTATATAAGAAATGTTAAATACATACATACATATTCCTATCCCCCGGGGCTCCCCGCTGTGCACCCTGACCTTTTTCATTAAGTAGACCTGGTGCATCAGCAGGATAAAGTCTGGGGAAAAAGAAGTCCTATATAACTCCAACTCCTCAGGCTTGTCTCTGTCTCCCTTGGGTCTAAAACCTGCCCTGTCTTCGTAATGGCTGCAGTTCTTGCCAAAACCGCTGTCAACGGAGGCTCCGAGGCTGCCGTCATTGATGGCTGAAGGAGGCCTCTGCTCCTGCGCGCTAACTGAGGAAGAGCCACGAAACTGCTCTCCTGCCTTCTGATCCACCTTCTTACACAGTTGGCAAACAGATCTGCAAGACGGCCCTGGCACAGGCTGCAGCCTACGTACACTACCTTTATAGAAGGCATGGGCCTGTACCCACTGACAGGAAAAAAAAAAAAAAAAAAAGACAGTGCTGCACTGACAGGGTGATGTTAACACAAGAAGCAACGTGAGCTGACTGCCCCTCCCATGATCTCTCGCAACCTGCAAGACTTATCAGCTCTAGTAGCACTGAAAGCAAGAGAGAGGACCCCCACATGCAAACGAGCAAGCCAGAAGACTGAGCCTATCCCCCCAGCTGCTTCCTCTCACTGATGGCAAGGCTGATATTAAAGGGTCAGCCACCGGATCACAGACTGCAGCCACTAAAGACAGGAACACGCAGGGACCCACCCCCACTGGGTATACGATCAGGCCTGCACTCTCCTCAGACTAAACAGACTTGGGCAACAGTAGCATGCATCCTCCTCTGCTGCTCTAGGGCAGTCCGGTCACAGACAGAAACCTTTTACCTAGACTAACCTCTTTTTTTCGTGAAAGGAATTCCCATCAGTGTAGTCCAGGCTACACAGAGCTGCTCCTCATCTGCTGGAGACTGAGGATACAGACTTGGTGGGAGGATTTTGGACTCCTATATAATATGACATCACCAAAAGCATGGCATTCTCAGTCCCTGGAAGGGGAAGAAGGACCGGTAGATTGGACTGGACTGAAGGAACACTATGGAAGTTATATAATCTTTCAGTCTCAGCATTTTAGCACCCCTCTAACTTGCCTCTAGTATGAGTACTCTTCCCACTTTTTGCTTTTGAATTAGTTGAAATTGTTTTGGTGTGCTCGTGTGGCTTGGAAGAACTTTTTCTTAAGGGGAAAAGCCAAGCTCACTCCCCTACTGTTGACACATTCACCACCCCCCCCCCCCCCCCCCAGGTGCTCTCACCACTAGCCAAGAGAGGAAGGTACAACAGCCATATGCCAAAGCTCTCCTGCCTCCTAAGAGACAGACATACTGGGTAAGGATACTTCTGCCACTGCTAGTTAAGTTTTGTTGTTGTTGTTGTTGTTTTTATTTACATTTAAAAAAAAATCCAATACTTAAAAAAAAAAAAAAAAAGCTGACTTTTATAAAGGAGCATACACAAATTTAGTAAATTCACAGCTCAGGATGTCAGTCTAACTTGGAGCTTCCATTATATAGCAAACTTTTACCTCCCAATTGCCATCTGCATGTACCCTTCCCATCCCATAGCAGGAAAAAAACCCCTACAAAACTGCTTACTAGCCCCTCTGAAAATTTAATAGTGCAGCGAAACATGAGTAAACAATTTGCCTGGTAAGCTGGTATTTCAAATGTAGACTGAACAGCTAAACAGGCAGAGGATTTGTGCAATTTAAGTTGAAATATCAAAATGTACACAGTGCTGTCCCTTCACAGAAGGCAAGGAACTGCTGGCTTCTCAAGGTGAGGGGCGGCCCCGGTGCTGTAAGCTGGAGAAGTGCGCCTCCTTCAGGATCTGATTGATGTGAAAGTAAGGACCTTGGCTTAGTGCAGACTGTTCCTGTAAGGAGATGGACTGGGGGATTTCAGGACTGGACCCTGCTAGTATCTGATTCAAGCTGTTTTCAGGACCACTTGCCCTGTCAGGGCTGTTGATATTGCTGCTGTTGCTGCTGTCACTGCCAGAGGACTTTAGAGTGAAAAAGAAAATAAAGAAATCTTTAATTACAATTTGTACAATAGACGTCAGAATAACACTAAGCTAATCTGACAGCTTTAGTAAGTGAAACATAGACCTGCAGCAGACCTCAAGGGAATCTACTTTCTAAGATGCAAATTCACACAACTCTAGCCCACATGAACACACAGACTTGGAAACCCCCATACTGAAAAGGTGTAGATGAGTGTCCCTTCAGGAAGCAGACATAATACACAGTAAATTGGTCCAAGAATGTGTTGGTTTTCATATAAAACCATCTAACATGCTTTTGTGGTGTGCGGGGTGGTAGGTTGTTTGGTAATATACCACTGTATTTGAAAATATAAAAAAATTACACACTTTAACCAACAATTTTCTTAAAGCACAAAAGTTATTTTAATTAGAAACTTATGACTGCATATAAAAATGTAATTTAAAAACTGCTCACAATATCTTAAGGTGGAGAACCAGGCAACTGATGGTTGATGTCATAGTAGCATAGTCAATGAAGGCAAAGAGACCAGTATGGCCCATAGCTATTGTTGTAGCCCTAAGGTATGGAGGAGGGGATAAGTGCCACTACATACATGACCCATTATCCGCTTTTGAGAGACCAAACAAGCAGGTACAAAAAGAGACTGGCGATAGTCCAATTCAGGTAAACCCCTTTTATTAGCCCCTACGCGTTTCGGCTGGAAGCCTTCTTCAGGGGGTCTTTGGAGGGAACACACCTCAAAAAAACAATACCCACCATTGAAAGAAACACTGTTTAAAAATCAACTATAAAAGTATAAAAACATTTAAACAATAAATTTAATAAAAATCATGAAAAAAACAAAAAAACAAAAAAAACCAACCCTTAAAGAAAGTGCTCTTATACAGATAAATTAAAGTATAAAATATACGAGACAGATCAAATTCATAACATAAATATCATAACAATAGAAATGTCAAAAGCACAAATAGAATACATAGTTGAATAAATCCTAAAGAACGGAATATTACTTTAATAATTTGATAGATCAAAGAACATGCTTAAAAACATAATGAATAAAAAGGAGGAGGAGGAGGAAGACACAAAAGAAAATACTACTAAAATAATATCTTTAGTGTCTCGTAGTACACAAAAATGACCACTAAAATAATAAATATGCTGTCAGAAAAAACAAAGGCATAAAACAAAATAAACCCTTATTTTAAAACTATCATAGATTGTGGAGAACAGGGCCATCGAAGATTCTTAAAAATAGACACTCAACATTGCCATTAGAAGTCTATATTGTAGGAAACCGCATACCTAAAAAAATTGACATTTTTATGAACTGTATAACAGTTATGAACATGTAATATTTAGATTTATGGGATAAAACGTCTGGACACTGGTAAATAAAAAACTCATAATTTTAAAATGGGAATGCTCATCAAAATAACAGTTAGGGGTATGTTTACTAAAGGGCACTAACGTCGCAGCGGTGGAATTAGCGCACGATAAGGTACGTTATCGGGCGATGAAGGCGCGATAACGCGCCTGCGGCGTTAAGGCACCCTAACACCGTGAAATCCGGCAATGAAGGGCGGAGGAAAGCTTCCCAGAGGGCGGAGAGAAGGGGTCAATGGGTGGAGAGTGGGAGGGGAGAGGCTCCAGGCACACTAACGCTGTGAAATCTGGGTCTGATCACTAACACCAGTGAAACCCTCACATTAAGGCACATTTGCAGGAAAGAGAAACCATTTCCGTCAGCAATGTACAGCAAAGCCAGGGAAACCTAAAAAAAAAAGTGATAGTTTATGTTTATTTCAAATTTGATATACCGCTCAGGCCAGAGGCATTAGAGCGGTTTACAATACTATATCATTTGAGGAAAAACAGAAAAGAACGCCATTTATATGATAGGACAGAGAAGAGGACAGAGACAGTCAAACAGATAGGAGAAGAAGAGGAACAAGGAACAGCAAGTTACCACGAAATAGCAGCACATCACTCTAGTCCACAATATGTCATCAATGCCACCCATAGCAACGGACGCCACGGACCAACGCCTAAGGGCCACGCCAAAGTTGTGATACATGTGCACGGAACAAAAGGGCAAATAAACATGGAAAATGACCTGACTAAAATTTTAAATCACCATAACCAAGCTGGCCAATAGTGATATTAATGGGAAAAATAAACAAACACTACTGTGAAAGCTCCAAAAAAAGGGATATCATTTTTGGAAGGGTCTATGCTCTGTCCCCCTACAAGATGAATGATCCCACATTGAAATAGTGCTGATCAGGGTTTTCACTTTTTATTGGACAGGTTTCTTATGGCGTGCACATGTGCGGCAACAGCAGGGTGGGCATGTCGGAAAGGGCAACTGTACAGATGCTGGAAAATGGGATACAGAGGGCTGCAGGCGGCACATGCTGTGGTGCAGCTAAGGCACAGGGCGGACTAAGGAGATGCCTAGGTGGCACATAGGAATGCTGAAACTGTACAGCAGCCAGACAGCAACTGATGAGGGCCCAACATGGGCACGAGTGTGTTTCTCAGTGTCACAGGGGATAGTACCCAGCAGGCACCCCCCCAAGGGCACAGAACATTGGCAGGCGGTGGTGGGGGGGGAAGCATGGACATCTATGCAGGCACATCTACCCCAGATCCCGCACCATAGGCAGCCGCCTACCGGCACACTGAATGGCCTGAGACTGCACACCACCAGCATAAGGGCATGTCAGCATGGTGGGGGCGGGGTACTGGTGGTGAAGGGGGCAGTGGCATCTTCCCACAGCAGACCATGGCCTAGCCCTGTTTAGGTGGGTGCCGTGCACTGCAACAGACAGGCTCTTTCTTATGAACAGTCATGGTATCCCCAGGAAATGAACTGTTCCTGTGGCAACAGTGTGGTCCAGTACACACAGCCAGTGTGTTCAGGGGCAGAAGGCCACAGGTTCAAGTCCCAGCTGTGGCTCCTGCCAACCCAGTCCCCATATTTTACCCAGTACTAAACCGTGGTAATAAAGACGGAACCTTTATTGCAGATAACAAACATGCCTGAAACGCCTATATTTAACCCTACAGAGCACAGACACCATAAACATATGCAATACCTAGAGCAGAGTATCCCAAATGCAGTCCTGGAGGGCCAAAAACCATTCAGGTTTTATGCTCTCTCTAATAAAGATGCATTTCTATGTGCCACCCCCATGGTATGCAAATGTATCTCATGCATATTCATTAGGGACAGCATGAAAACCCGAACAGTGTTTGGCCCACCAGGACTGGGGTTGGGAACCTCTGCCCTAGAGCAGCGGCCAACAGTGGCAGAAACACCCGCACCCACAGGCTCCATTATCCAAAGCCTCATGGAGAGGCAGGATGTTTGGCCCTGCGTGCAGCAACATCTCCCAATATTAGCACTTGCATACCTTAGCAATGCCGCCCTAAACATGGGAATACGTTACACATATATCAAAAGGTTGCTATGATTAATGGCAGATGACAATTCCTCAGTTCAGCACAATTTGCTGATTGTGCTACATCACAGCAACCTTTTTGATGTCTGTGGCGTGTGTTTCAGTTCTGGTTTCTGACAGTGTTTACCACCCCGGGGAGTGACCCCAACAGTATTGCGTACCATAGCCATGCCTGCACTGTGCCCAGGACTGGTGCGGTGGCCAGGGCTGCCAAAAGACTCTATATTTGCACAATGCTGGCATAGGTGAGGTAGTGTGTGTCTATCTATCCAGTGTGTGGTGGCTGCCAACACCTTACTCAGCCCACATTGCTTGCACTGTTTCCAGTGTTAGTCTGCCAATTTGCATAATAAGGAGCAAGGTACTGTGGGTATAGCCCGGACAGGGTGGCCTGGGCAGGATGCATCTGCACAGGGCATAGGGCAATGGCTGGGACATTGTAGTGCCCGGCCACCAACTGCACGGACAGGGTGGCCACAGCATGTCCTGCTGGGAGGTCACTCTCACCCTGACTGAGCAGTGACCACGGCATGGCTAGGTTCCCCCATAGTGCTATATAGTATTTCTCTCAAATGAAATTTATGAGTTCTCTTTTCTGGGGCCTAATCACTGACTTATCTGCTTGGTGGGTGTGCACACATCTCCTCCAGGAACATGCACTATGGACTAGCTAGCAGACTGTCTGCAGTTAAATGTGTATGGCTGGAACACCTTGCAGGGTGCAGCAGCTGGAGACTCCCTGTGCTCGCTGCTGGAGAATGTCAGATAGTGGTGGGGGCAGCTGAGCATTTCCAGGCCTACTGTCTGTCTGCCATTGCCTTATGGATGCATACAGATCTGCATTGACTGCCTTGTAGGGTGTCTGTTCCCCAGCAGGACTGGGGTTGATGGTCCCCTCTACTGCCACCATTGCAGGGTGGTAGAATATGGATCTGTTGGTGGGAGATCCTGTTTCTCACCCTGAGCCACAGAGGGCGAGTTGGGTGGTGGTACATAATCCGCCTATGGGTCCAAACACCCCCCTTCACCTATATCATGTGACCATGGCACCAACACAGGATAATGCACTATTCTGGGTGCATCATAGCCCATAAGGGCTAGACGTGACTGAGAAATACAGATGGACACAGATGTATCCTAGGTGTGTCTGCAGAAACTACCTATCACACACATTGGCACTGATGGGGACCTACAGCATGGCCTATTTTAGCCATGAAAGGTGCTGTGGACCTGGTGCTGGGCGCCCCACCTCACCCTCAGGGTGAGCACAGTACCCGCACAATGTAACGGTCTGTAGCTACTCTGTGCCAGTAACACACAGTCAGTACCCCCTACCAGGCCGAGGTGCTGTGGGGGTGCATACCCCATCTTGTGATCATCTGTAGACTGCTGATTTGCATATGCAGTGCATCATGGGTACAGGTGGGTTAACCCTATCCTGGTAACCACAGCAGACAGTTTGTGTGGTGACCTGCAGTCCTTCTGTAGCCAGCCAGGGGTTTGTTAGTAGCTATAGAGCTGTAGCCCACTGGTTACTTCACTGCCTGTGGAGCCAGAGGTCATGGGTTTGATCCCACAGTGGGGTTATTTGATAAATCCCACTAGGAGGACAGCAACCTTGGGCCGGAAGGACTGGGGTTTCTAGTCCCACAGGTGCTCCTTGTGGTCTTGGGCAAGCCACTTAACCCTCCATAGCCCATGTTCCCTGTAAAATAGTTATCGCCAAGTTATAATGCCCTGTTCGATGTAATTTCAGTTTGTTCAATGTAAACCGCACTGATGCAGAATAGCGTGGTATATAAGAGAATGTAAATAAATAAATAAATAGGGCTGTCTGAGGTATTTTCTTTTTTTAATTTAAATTAGTGCTGCCAGCAAACACACACTCACAGTGCTGCAACCTTAAGGTGCCTCATAAGGCGCCCTATAAAGGTGCCCTATAGGGAACATTATAGAGTGCCTTGGTGGACAGTGCACTTTATAATGTGCCCTTTGGAGTGCCTTATAGGGCGCCTTATGTGGCACCTTAGGTTACGGCACTGTGAGGGTGTGTTTGCTGGCAGCACTAATTTAAATTAAAAGAGAAAATGCCTCAGACAGCACTGGTTTAAAGTAAAGGGTAATGCCTCGGCCACCCTTATTCATTAAGCCCACTGGGGGATCGAACTCATGACCCCTGTCTCATCAGTCAATGCATTAACCATTGTGCTACAGCTCTGTTGCTGTATTTGCAGGTCAGCGCGCCTACTTAAGATTAACGCACGTTAACGTGCACGGCTCCCTCTATCGCGCGATAATGTGCGCGATTGCTACGCTTAGACCGGAACGCCCACTCATTTTATGGCATCCTGCACATTATCGCCAGGCGCACGTTAAGACGCTTTAGTAAACATGCCCCTTCGATTTTACTAAGTGAAGTCAGATAATGTAAAACTTGTGTGATATTCTAGGCATTGGGAAGGAACTAGTTGAGACTTTGGGAAGTTGATTTCCAATCTCAAGTACTGGAGGATTCGCATTGTACGAGACAGTGCAGTGCTGGCCTCTGCAACTGTGGAGGCTCGAATGAGCCAGTCATCTAAGTAGGGGAAGACAAAAATCCCCAGGGTTTGTAGAAATGCTACTACTACTGCCATGCATTTCGTGAACACCCTTGGTGCTAAGGCCAGACCAAAAGGAAGAACCCTGTACTGGAAATGTCTTCCCCTGAAAAGGAAACGTAAGAATTTCCTGTGATCTGGATGGATGAGAATGTGTGTGTATGCATCCTAAGTCTAGAGAGCAAAGCCAGTCCTGGCCTTGAAGGTATGGCAGAAGAGTTCCTAGAGAAATCGTTTTGAATTTCTCTCGAAACAGATATTTGTTCAGTTCTCTGAGGTCTAGAATGGGTCTGTGTCCCCCTGTTTTCTTTGGGATAAGAAAATAGGGGGAGTAGAATCCTGTTCCCTGTTGAAAAATGGGTACTTCTTCTATTGCCCCTTGGGCAAGAAGTGTGGAGACCTCGTAATCTAGCAGATTGTCTGCAGAGGTTTGTAAATTGAACTGTTTTAGAATTGTAGGAGAGGGCATGCTGTGAAAATAAAGTTTGTACCCCTCTCCTACAATGGACAAAGTCCAATCTTCTTCTGTTATTTGGTGCCATCTGTTGATAAAGTGGCATAACCTGCCCGGAATATTGGGGGGTTGGGGACCCCTCAGAGGCAGGAAGGCAAAGCTCTCTGGGAAGGAGTCAAAGCCCTTGAGGGGGCTGAACCTGGAGAGCTGGTTGGGCTCTCGGTCCTTTTGGTTTCTTCTGCTGTCTAGGTTGTCCCTTTTGGGCAACCTGACCTGAAGTCTGCTGGGTATAGGAAGGATAAAACTTCCTCTTTTTGCTAAAAGAGGGGTTTTTATAAGGCTTCCTTTCGACTGGAGCGGCTGTAGACTTTGAGAATCTATCTAAGGTAGAATTGTCAGCATCTAACTCATTAGCCTTTTCCTGCCAGTTCTTGCCAAAGAGATTCTCCCCTCTGCAAGGAATGTTGCCTAATTTGTCCTGTACCCAAGTCTCCAAGTCTGATGCCTGTAGCCAGGCAATCTGTTGTGCACCAATGGCAATAGCAGAAGTTCTGCTGATGCATTCAAAGCCGTCAAAAGCTGCACGATTGACAAACTTGGAGACATTTTGAGCATGCTTAACTAGAGCAAAAAAATCTTGTCTCTAATTATCTGGGAGAAAAGGGCTCATAAGTTCCAAGTCTCCTGTGACTTCCTTAAGGAACATTCCCATATATAGGATGTATGAACTGATTCTAGCTGAAAACATGGAAGCTTGAAAAGTTCTGCGTCCAAAAGCATCCAGAGTCCTGCATTCACGACCTGGAGGATTGGATGCATGTCTCTTTGCACTTTTCATCCTACGCATGGCTGATTCCACTACCACTGAATGGTGTGGCAGCTGGGTTTTCTGAAAACCAGGACATGGTGGAACTCGATACATAGTATCAAACCTCCTAAAGTGAGGAGAAGTGGTCAGAGGTGTCTCCCACATTCTGAGCATCAAGCTATGCAGAATTTCATGGATAGGCAGAGTAGCTGCCTCCTTGGGAGCTTTAGGATATTGGAGGATTTCCAATTCCTTTGCTCTGGGTTCTTCAGGAACTACTGTGATTGAAAGACCTTTGGCCATATCACAGATGAAATCCTGAAAAGACATGTCCTCTGGAGATGACATTCTGCGTTGGGGAGAAGAGGGATCTTCTAGAAGAAACCCTCTAGTGCCAGCAGAATTGTCAGAGTCTTCAGAATCGGAGGAATCAAAGTATTCCTGACTCCGATGCTCTTGCAAAGCACGAAGTTGGTACCGAGGTGAGCCGGTACCGCTTTGTCCCCTCCAGCCAGAGATGGCATAGGAAGGAGTTCCCACCAGGGCCGGCACCGTTGGTACCGGCATCACCGGTGTTGGTACTGGCGTTGGTACCGGCATCGGTGCTCTTGGGACCACCGGTACCTCAGCCGAGAGAAGAGCTGCAATACTGCGCTCGATAGCGAGGAACCTCTGGTCTATCGACACTGCCGATGCCTGGGTGTCGGTACCGGTAAGGATGGCGGGAACCCTGAGCATGGCACAGGAAGTTCATGCGAGGTTGAGGCCTCGAGAACATCCTGAAACCCCATCGATGCTTTGGAAGCCGAAGCCTCCCGCCGGAGCTGTTTAGCCGGTGTGGTTCCATCAAGGGCAATGCCAACAGCCTCTCGATGCTTAACAGGAGAGCTACCCTTTGAGGACTGGCTCTTATGTTTAGTTACCTGAGATCCATGGGAGGAAGAAGAGGCCCTCCACGATGTTGATGCAATGGATCTGGCATCCGAAGAAAAAAGGGTACAGAGCTTTGCAGCCCGGTTCTGTCTTCCTCTTTTGGTCATCCCCATGCAGGAGAGACATTCAGTTGGAGAATGATCAGGTCCTAAACATTTTAGACACCAATCATGGGTGTCAGTGACGGAAATGGTACCGCCACACTTAGTACATTTTTAATGCCACTAGTTGGCTTTTCCATGATTTAGGAAAATGGGGCCTAGTGCCCAAAATGTGCCATTGATTAGATCCAGCCCTAGCACCAAAAAGGCAAGTTTCTGAAAGAAACAAAGTTTTTTGTTTTTTTTTTTAAAGAAAAGAAAAGAACCGGTGGTACCATTAGGCGTCGTGCGGTAGGCAAATGCGACCACAGAAAGATGTAATTTTCTGCGGTGACAGGGAATAGGTCCTGTCGGCTCCGCGGAAAACGAAGAACTGAAGAGGGACAGTTGGAAAGGCGGGAAGGCAGCGCGCATGTGCTGAGGGATGCTCCCAAAAGCATTCTTATTGGATGCTGGGGAGCGTTCCCGCACAGGCTCCATCGGTACCGACGATACCCATAAGTGAGGACTACATTCCTGCTTGTTCCTGGAGATGGATCTAATCATATCTGAAGTATAAATTGTACATATCTCATCACTGTGTTATATAATAGAGCACATGCATTCAGGAATACAAAATTGGAAAATGCAGAATAGTTAGAATCTTGTCTCACCTCTGTATCCCAAGTGTCCAGAAACACATGGTTTCTGCTGCAGCGCTTAGACTGCGGCACGTGACTGTCTTCATTACAGCTCCTCCTCCTTTTTCTAAAAAGGAAAGAAAACCACCATGAAATTTGGTTACAATGTTTATTTTGTGCCTGATAAACTAGATCTCCAGATTTTGCAACTCTGTGTATCTTGGTTCATTTCTTCCCTCCTCCATGCTGATACTCAAGTCACCAAACTTTCCTGTACTCAAATCTGGGCAACTAATTCTTTGGTGAAAGGCCTGATGTGATTTGTCTTATACAGATCATTATGTACCTTTAATAAATGTTTGATTTACGTAAAGAACCATAACAAACTGGATGGAACAACACAACCTTAACACTATTACAAATCAGAAGCCCTCACAATTACACGAGGCACCACTTAACCTACTAATAGGCTCTCGTTCAATCCCTGTGAAAAAGGAAGTAAAAAAAAACTAGGAGTAACCCTAGACCACAGGCTCAAAGCTCATATTAAGAAGACAACATTTACTGTGTACTACAAGATGAAGACCCTACAAAACCTACAACCTCTACTAGATCATAACCACTTCCACACCATATGTCAGGCAATAATCACTCCAATCCTAGATTATTGCAATTTAATACTCCAAGGATTACCCAACAGCACAACCCAACCCAACCCATACAACTAGCACAAAACATTGCAGCATGACTAGTCACCGGATCAAAAAGGCAAGACCACATCACTCCAGCCCTAAAATCCCTTCACTGACTACCCATATAATCCTGAATAAAGTACAAATCAATAATGATGACCTTCAATACCATGAACAACCAGTCCACTGACTGCTTAAAATAACTAATCCAGAAGATGCCAGACACTCGGTCAAGGAGGACGCGGCATCAAAACATCTTGTCAACTACATCCATAAAGAGAAATTAGACTTAACTGCTAATTGTTGTTCCTTGAGGAACTCCAGTCCAGTCCCGCACCTCTGGGTAGTGTACCTCTTCCAGCAGCTTGGAGACTGAGCATGTCATCTATTTGATGACATTAGTGTACTTAAGCAGCTGGCAAAACATACCAGCCCTAGTACCTTATTGACAAAGCAGATTCAGAGGAGCAACAAATTAGTTTAACATGCAAACACTTCTATGCCTAAATAAACTAGTATCCCCTCCATCCCCTGGGAAGGATACTCCGTCCCCCCCTCCAGGATGAGGAGGCCAACCTGCTGAGTGCCTGAGCAACTCCAACCAGCAGGGAGCAAGTGACTGACAGCTCTTCCGATCCGCCCCCCCTCCCCCTCCAAATGCTGATTACATCCCACTCCCTGGCTCCTCCTGGCCACTTCCTCCACCAACAGAACCCACTTCAGGACCAGGGTATGCACAGATTATCACAAAAAGCACTCGGGGGTGGGGGTTCCGGGACTGGCAGGTAAGTCTAATTTCTCTTTCCTTATCATCCCTCCAGTCCAGTCCCATACCTCTGGGATGTATCAGAGCAGTTAAACTAATAGGAAGGACCCACACAACCAGCCTGAAGCACCACCAATCTGAAACTAGCGTCCCCCGCTGCCTGGACATCCAGGGGATAATGCTTAGAGAAAGTATGCAGCGACAATCACGCTACCACCCCACAGATTTCCACCGGCAGAACTAAACTATACTCTGCCCACGAGGCTGCCTGTGCCCTCGTGGAATGCACCCACAACCCTGTCAGCACTGCTTTACCCTTCAAGATGTATGCCGACGCGACTGCCTCCCTGATCCATCTGAAAATGGAGGCCTTAGCAGCCGCTTCACCTTTGCACAGTCCGCCAAAAAGACAATGCCCTTTTCACATTCCTTCACAGGGTTCTTAACATCTGGGCGGCACAGCTGTGGAGTGGCAGGGCCCACATCCGCGATCACCAGAGCTGGCAAGGAAACAGCCTGATTTACATGAAATGCTGACATGCACCTTAACAGGGGAAATAAAAAGCAAACTCTAACTAAGCCTATCTCCCCTTAGTTGTCCCTTCAGTGAGTCCAGCACCCTGGCTCACCACCTCCTCAGTCGCTTGGAGACTGAGCATACTGGGGCTGGTAGGCGGTGCCAGCTGCTTAAGTACACTAGTGTCATCAAAAAGATGACATGCTCAGTCTCCAAGCTGCTGGAAGAGGTATACTCCCCAGAGGTGTGGGACTGGACTGGACAGACGATAAGGAAAAAGCAATACCTCACAACAGCACTCCAAAGTGTGTTTGAACATGTCAGACCATTCCTCTGAACTCATTCCCTCACCAATTAAGATCAATTAAGGACACCTCTGACTTTCAGAAAAAAAACTAAACACAACTGTTCACAGAATATTTCAATACAACAATGGACTCACAGACGTTAATTAACCCTCAAATACCCCTCTCAATCACCCCTTCCACAACACAGACTGCTATCTAAACTGAATACCCCATATTAGACTTATATAACAACATTTCAACTGCAACTGTTTACAACTCTGCTTTGTGATGTAGAAAGTTCAATGACAACTATTATGTTCAATGTAAACCATCTTAACATGGAAAGGCAGTATAGAAGAAATGCTAAATAAATAAAATAAGAACAAGCAGATACAAAGCTAAAAAATTCAATGTACGAAAACTGGGCAATGTAGTAAAGAACAGCACTCTGTACTAAAGACCTGACTCTTTGAAGTAGCGTTTGGTCCAGAAAGAACGGACCCATAACCACCCACTGAGAAGCACCCTCAGCCTAGGTCATCCTGTTTTGAAAGAGCTGCTTTGAATCAATTTAATAAATATTATATACTGCAATCCTAACCACCTTAAATTAGTGAATCCCCATGTTCCTTTTCCCAGTTACCTACCATCCCCTATTTCTTTCTTCCTTTGCTACTACCTACTGTATCATATTTCAGAGATTATATACATCTTCACGCACGTTATATGTCTTATTTATTTAAAAGCATTTATATATTATAAAAACCTGAAAAAAAATCAGTGTGGTTTACAATAAAAAACAAGCACATCAATACAATATATTTCAGACCATGCTTTTACCTCTCCCACATCAACCAACTCCATCCTCTAGCCTGGAAACTGATGCAAATGATGGAGTTTAAGAGAAAGCGCAGTTACTCACCTGTAACAGGTGTTCTCCAGGGACAGCAGGAATCATTCCTCACTTATGGTCGGCGTCGGCATCGACGGAGCCCACGCAGAGCAACTTCCCAGCTTTCAAAGAAAGCCTTTGGGATTGCTACCACGCATGTGTGGTACTCTTCCTGCCCAAGGGTACCATCTTGCTCAGTCAGGTCCCTTAGCTCGAGCCCTACCAAGCAGATGGCAAGGGAAGGACAAAAATTCAGCAACTCATCAGGGGAGGAGGGAGGGCAGTGAGGACTGATTCCTGCTGTCCCTGGAGAACACCTGTTACAGGTGAGTAACTATACTTTCTCCAGGAACAAGCAGGAAGTCAGTCCTCACATGGGACTCCCTAGCTACAGGCTACCGAACCTGTAACCAAAAAAACGTCTCCGTGAGGCCATAAGCAGAAACAGAAGCTGAAGCCCGAAGGAGCCCGAAGGAGCCCGAGTCCTTGGGGCAAAACCCTCGGTAGCCATGAAGAAGGGTCGGAGGGCAGGAGTTGCTTATACCCCAAACAGATTACGGACTACAGCCTGGCCAAAGGCACTGTCCCGGCAGGACTCCCTCTCCAGGCAGTAGTGGACAGTGAAGGTATTCGTAGAAGACCAGGCTGCCGCCTGGCAGATGTCCACCATGGGCACGGAACGTAGCGAGGCCACCGGGGCTGCTTTGGCTCGGACCCCATGTGCAGTGACTCAACAATCCAGAGGGACGCCCGCCTTCGCATGAGCGAATGCGATGCAGTCTGCCACCCAAACAGAGGGTGAGCTTGGTGACTGCTTGTCCCTGCCTATTGGGATCGTAGGTTACAAAGATCTGGTCAGACTTGCGATGAGTCTGGGTACGCTACAAATAGAAGGCGAGGGCCCGCTTGCAGACGAGGGTGTGGAGGGTCGCCAACACCTGATCAGCGTGGAGCCTCGAGAAGAAGGTTGGGAGCACTATCTCTTGGTTGAGATGAAAAGCCGACATGACCTTGGGTAAGAACTTAGGATGCGTCCGGAGGACCACCTGTTCCAATAAAACCTGATATAAGGGACACCAGCCATGAGCGCCTGAAGCTCACTGACTTGGCGAACCAAGGTCAGTGCCACCAGGAAGGCCACCTTCCAGGACAAATGCCGGAGCGATCACATTGCCATCAGCTCGAAGGGAGGACAAGTGATCTGCGTGAGAACCACGTTCAAGTCCCATTCAACCGGAGGGGGATGGATGAGCGGTTTGGATAACAGAAGGCCCCGCATGAAGGAGGAGACTAGTGGTTGCCCCGAGAGAGGCTTTCCCTCATTAGGGTGATGATTAGCCAATATGGCGCTCATATAAACTCTAACATAGTTAGACTTCAGCCCTTCCCTCGAGAGGTGGAGAACCCACCGAACCTGGCATGAGAAGGGGTCGATCTGGTGCTCCGAGCACCAGAAGGAGAAGCGTTCCAACTTAAAAGGCATAAGCTCACCTAGACACCTAGTGGAGTCCTTCCTCGAGGCAAGGAGGATTTCTCAACCTCCTCCGGAAGGGCCAGAGAGACCTGTTCAGCCGCCAGGCCATGAAGGATAGGGAGGGTAGATTCAGGTGCAGTACCCAATCCTCCTCTGCATGAGCAAGTCCCTGGCAGAGTCCAGGGGGACCGGAGGCTCCGACGACAGCCAGAATGGGAACAAAGGCGGCCAAGGCCACGAGAATCAGCGATGCCCCATCCCGTTGAGCCTTGAACAGAGTCCTCGCAATGAGGGGGAAAGGAGGGAATGCATATAGGAAACTGGAGGACCAGTCCAGGAGAAATGCATCAGGGCCCTCCCTGCCTGGGTGCGGTACCAGGCCGCAGAAGCGAGGGAGTTGTGTGTTCTGGGGGCAGGTGAAGAGGTCTAATCGCTGGAGTGCCCCAGCATAGGAACAGCCAGCCTGCCACTCTGGGATCCAGGCACCACTCGTGGGGGTGAAGGATTCCGCTGAGCCTGTCCGCAGGCCGTTCTCCTGACCTGGGAGGTACGTCGCCTTGAGGGACATCCTCCGCCGGGTGGCAAAACAGAAGATGAGGATTGCTTCCTTGCAAAGGGAGCACGACCCCGTGCACCCCTCCTTGTTGATGTAGAACACTGCTACCCGGATTTTGGTCTGCACCAGAACAGACTTCCCGCTTAGGACATTCTCGAAGGCCCTCAGAGCCCACCGGATGGCCTGGAGCTCGAGCAAGTTTACCTGCTGTTGAGCCTCCACTGGCGACCACTGCCCCTGTGTGCAGAAAGACCCGCAATGGGCTCCCCACCCTAACAGGGAAGCATCTGTGGTCAGTACCATAAGAACATAAGATATGCCATACTGGGTCAGACCAAGATCCATCAAGCCCAGTATCCTGTTTCCAACAGTGGCCAATCTAGGTCATACATACCTAGCAATTTCCCCAAAAGACACGGTTCCACAATGCTTGTACTGGGTCAAGCATTGATATCCTGGGTCCCTTCTAAATAATGGTTTATGGACCTTTCCTCCAGGAACTTGTTCAAACCTTTTTTTAAACCCAGCTACGCTAACAGCCTTCACTACATCCTCGGGTAATAAATTCCATAGTTTGATTACACGTTGAGTGAAAAAATATTTTCTTTTTTTATTAGTCTTAAAATAGGTTACCCTGTAGCTTCATTGCATGTCCCCTAGTCTTTCTATATTCTGATAACGTAAACAATCGATCTATGTTTACCCGTTACACTCCGTTCATTAATTTATAGACTTCTATCATATCTCCCCTCAGCTGTCTCTTTTCCAGGTTAAAGAGCCCAAACCTTTTTAGCCTTTCTTCAGCATCCCCTTTATCATTTTGGTGGCTCTTCTATGAACCTTTTCTAAACGCTATATCCTTTTTAAGATACAGCGACCAGAATTGCACACAATATTCAAGGTGCTGTGGGGCCTGGAAGGGCGATCCCCGCAGGAGGTTGCGGGGGTTTTGCCACCAGTTCAGGGACATAGTAACATAGTAAATGACGGCAGATAAAGACCAGTACGGTCCATCTAGTCTGCCCAGTAAGATGGCAAGAGTAGGTGCACCTCCCGCCCTTTGCAGGCCACCCCTCCCCATGTCTTTGTTTAGGGGTGAACCCACCGCTCCGTGTAGGACACCCCTATTTGTTGAGAAATTAGAGTTACATTTATTTTGATTTTATCCTGTTGCTGTAAAGGGATTCACTGTGTCTGTCCCATGCCATTTTGAATTCTTTCACTGTATTTTCCCCCACCACTTCCATCGGGAGGGCATTCCAAGCATCCACCACAAACAAAGGTCGGGAAGAACCCCGACAGGATCCTCAAGGTGTCCGAGGGATTGACGCCATTGGGAGCTGAGACACCACTGGGTCGTCTGCATGTGCAGGCGGGAGTGAGGAACTACATGCACGGTTGAGGCCATGTGGGCCAAGAGACGTAGCATGGACCGAGTGGTGACCTGGTGGGTGCTCTGGACGCACACCGCCAGAGGTAGGTGAAGCGATCCACCGGCAAGGCAGCCATGGCTTGCAGAGTATTGCGGTGCGCCCTGATGAACTCGAGAGCCTGTGCCAGCTCGAGGTGAGATTTTGTGTAGTTGACCAAGAACCCCAAACTCTCCAAGAGGGACAGTGCACGACATCGCTTGATGGGCCTCCTCGACGGAGAAGCCCGTAACGAGCCAGTCAGAGGTAGGGAAATACCTATGCCCTGGCGCCAAAGGTGAGCGGCGGCCACGATGAGGCACTTCATGAAGACCCATGGGGCGGATGCAAGGCCAAAGGGGAGCACTCTGTACCCCTGAAACGCAGGTATTGCCTGTGTTGGGGATGGATAGATTCAAGGAGCATAGCCAGTCACCCTGCCGGAGGTAGGGCAGCAGCACACCAAGAGATAACATCTTGAATTTTGCCCGCACCAGAAACTTGTTCAGCCTGCGGATATTGAGAAAGGGCCACAAACCCCCCGTCTTTTTCGGGACGAGGAAGTACCGGGAATAAAAGCCCCGACCTCGAAGGTGGGAAGGGACTTTGACTGCCCATTGGGTGAGGGAGTGTAATTCCCGCTGCAGCAAGAGCTGGTGTGTGGGGAGGTGAGGAGGCTCCACCGGGGAGAAAGGGGGTGGCAGCCTGTCAAAGTGAAGGTGATATCACCTCGGACACCTGGGTCCTCCAGGTCATCCAGGAGAGCTAAGCACCCACACCAGGGCGAAGCGGGACAGGCGTCCCCCCCACTGGCTGCTGTGCCATTGGAGGGCAAGGGGCCATGCCACTGGCATCAAAACCCCTGAGGGGGTTGTGGGGGAGCCGGCGTCTGGACCTTTGGACCCTTGGTTTGTAGTGACCCTGGCCAGACTTCCCCTGCGCTGGAGTGGTCGGTGTGGGGGTAGCTGGGTAAGGCGGGTAGCCGCAGTACCGGAGACCTTTCCTGGGAAAGAAGGGCTTCTTGGCAGGCTGCTTCTTCTGGAGGTAGTGTCGAGGTCTTGCAAGAGAGACGGGTCCTAGTGACGTATTCTATCTCAATCTCCGCAGTCTTCTCCTCCATCGGCTTACCAAAAAGTTGTTCGCAGAGGAAGGGTACGTCCAGAAACTTCTCCTGCACCCACTGCTCCAGATCCGAAGACTGAAGCCAAGCCTGGCAGCAGCCACCCAAGCCAATCTCGAAGCCATCATAGGAGGCTTGAGAAATATACTTGGAGCAATCTGCCACTGATTTCAATAGGGTGTGGAACCTGCCGAGGGGCTCGCCCTCGAGACCCGTGGAGAAGCCTCCAAGTTCTTTTGCCAAGTCACTGGTATGCAACAGAAGTGTATGGAACCTTGATAGGCCTTGCGGCCCAGGGCATCAAGGGCTCTGAATTCCCAACCCAGCAGAACTGAGGAGTGGAACTTCAGGCTTTTCTGCTTCCTCATGGCTGATTCCACTATCATCGAGGTGTGTGGAAGTTGAGTCTTATGGAAGCCTGGCCCTCGCTACACCTTGTACATTGTGTCAAGGTGCTGTCTCACAATGGAGACCGAGGCTGGGGCTTCTCACATGCGGAGCAACAGCCGGGAGAGGATCAGCGGCAACGGCACAGTGAGGGATTCCCTGGGCAGGGCCTCGTACTGAAGAATATCTTCAGCACAGGGGTCTTCCTTAGTCTGGGTGACCAGGTTGAGGGCCCGAGGCATGTCCCGAACAAACACCAAAAAGAGGTGTCCTCGGCGGTGAGTGCCGCTGGAGATCAGGCGGCGAGGGGTCCAACGGCAGATCCCAGTGGGTACAGGTCTCCGGGGATGTCCCCCCCATTGGATTCCCAGTCCGAGAAATCAGTGGAGGGATCCGAGCCAGGCAGTTCACCCTGTCCGAAGGCCAGCAGCCGGAAGCCCTGGACGATCTCGCCCCCGAAGAACAGGAGAGTGAGCAAGACCGACGTCGAGGACCCTCACAAGGTCCGTGGCTCTCGGGTTTCCTAGACGGATTTGGGTGCCCCACGCGAGGGACCTGTGGTCTCCGGGCACAAGTCAGCGAAGCTGGCCATGAGCGCATAAATGCTGCATTCTAGCACCAGCATACGGGACTCCCATGCGGGCATGTGGCCCTGGGATGCCGATACCGGGGTCACCAGATCGGGCGTCGAGGAGAGGGGGTCCTCACTGGGACAGCCCTCAGGAGACTGGGTGCCTTCACTGGAGGCCTCTGTTTCTCTGCGAGGTACCTGGCAGAGCCACTCCTTGTCCGACTCTCAGGAACGCTGAATGGAGCTAAGCGACCGGACGCGGGAGCGCTCACCTTGTCGGGAGCCCCAGACAGTGACTTCAAGCCCTCCTTTTTGCGTCGTTCCACCTCAGGGGACCCCTGGTCCAAATGTCGCCTGGAACATGGTGCCGCAGGGGGAGAACCCACTGGAGGGGAGACGACCGAGGGTGCCACCGGGGACTCCGAGGCAGCCTTTCGAAAAATGTCTTCGGACTTCTGCTTACAGCTGAGCATGGCCTTAGAGGACATTTTCTTGCAGAGCGAACAGAACTCTGGGTCATGGTCGGCTCCCAGACACTTTAGACAGCAGTCATGAGTGTCCGTAAGCGACATGTTCGTAGAACATCTATCGCATTTTTTAAATTCGGTGGCCATGGGGGTCAAAAACGGCCCCTGCGAGGTCAAAGACCCACATGGCCAGCGGTTGGAGAGAAAAAAAGGGGGCAAAAGGGGGAAGAAAAAATTTAGAAAGGGTATCCCCGCAAGCTCCAAAAGAGAGCAAGGGGAGGATGGGTAGACAACCGGTGCAACCAGAAAAAAGAAATATTGCCTGTTAAGGCTGGGAAAACAAAACATTTTTCCGAGGGACGAGGACGTGCGCCCAAAGGGCTCTGCATAAAAAGGGAGACTGAACAAGTTGGCACCCTTGGGCAGGAAGAGGACCATGCATGCGTGGTAGCAATCCCAAAGGCTTTCTTTGAAAGCTGGGGAGTTGCTCCATCGGTGCCAACGTCACCCATAAGTGAGGACTGATTTCCTGCAGAACTATATAACCTCAACAAGCTTTGCCCTTTTATTGCTCGTCCAGGAGCTTATTTCATAAATTAGGTTCAGCCACTGAGACTATTCTAGACTGCAGTCTTATCTGTGAAAGCAAGTTATTTTCAGGAGACCAGCCTGGTTAGTATCATTAAAAGCTCCCTACTAAATACCGTCCGTCCTCCATCTTTAAAGTCTTAAATGCCAGTATTAACAATTTAAAAATGTATATGCTGCCAAATTAGACGCCAATATAGCTATTTCAAAGTTTCAGACACTCTCCTTCTCTCTTAATTAGCAGTCTGGCCGGCCATAGCATGTAACCTGCAGCTGCCTCATCATACAAGACTGCAGTAACCCAGACTGCTTATGACCATCATCTGCAGAACGGAACGCAGGGCTACTCTAATTATGGGCACAGTTGCACAACTAATCTTAGACTATAAACATAGCAAATTGTTTTGCTCAATTGCTACTGAAATGTCAAGTCAGATCAGAGGTTGTTATTGGATTTGATCGCAGTGTTACAGCATAATCTGTCACACCACCAAAGGCCAATATACCTAAAGAATGGAGAAAACCACCAACTAAATAAGTATTAAAATATCACAAGAGGTCATCATATATTTATAATTTATCAGGGATAGGTGCCATAATTGTTATAATTAGTTATACTTCAAGAGAAGGAAAAAAAAGACCTCAGTATTGTGTGCCAATAAATAATGGCCTCAAGTGGAGGAGTAGCCTAGTGATTAGAGCACTGGATTGGAAACCAAGAGAACAGGGTTTGATTCCCACTAGCACTCCTTGTGACCTTGGGCAAGTCACTTAACCCTCCTCTGATAACTTGGATTCTTCTGATGCAATGTCCTTGTTGAATGTATATTATCAAGTTTAACTTATAATGTAAACCACTGACTAAAATGATAAAAGCGGTATTAAAAAACCTGTTAAATACAGTAAATACTACTCCAAAATACTACTTAAAAAAAAAAAGAAAACCTCCTCGACATTAGACCTTACACCTAAGAGCAACATGAAAAACCCAAACTTGGATTTCTTTCCACCTAATCTCATTAGACTACTGCAGTCAACTCTTGAATAATTTGAACACTATTACCTCCCCACCTTTTGGCTTAAAGATGGCTAGACAAGACCTCACACCCATAATCTATAGAATAAATATATGACTATCACATGGTAACACGCCTCCCATCTTAAAAACCACCTCTATCAGAGCCCAGCTAAAAAAAACAACACACCCCACCCCAACTTACCCATCTCCTACCAGCCTATATCCAGCATCCCCCTTCTATTCAAGCTAATAGAAAAAAAAAAAGAAAAAAAAAAAAAACAGTACAGCTACAACGCTACAAGACCACATTGATTCTGTCACACCTTTAGACCTACAACATGGTTTCAGACAAAATCATGGGGTAGAAACCTTATTGTCCTCCTTAACACACACACACTACTCAAAGGAATTGAGAACACTGTTTTATATTCATCTTCTTAGATATAGCAGCCATGTTTGTCTCGCTAAACCATACTATGCTTATAACCCGACTTACGGAGTTTGTCATCAGCAACACGCCCCTCTCATGGTTCCATTCCTAACAGATCGCCAGTGTCAAGTCGGAATAAAGAATATAACCGCAAGACTAATTAAAACAGCAAGGTATACCTCAGGGATCCTCACTCTCAGCCCTTCTATTTAACTTATACATACAACCAGTCTGCAAAATTATACAAGGACATAACTTACACTATCACCTCTATACAGGTTGACTTGATGATCTAGGCTCCCTTTGAACTTGGAAGACCAGACTATTCACCCATAATAGCTTGCATGAGTGCAGTCACAAACTGGTTACGATCTCATAATCTGACAATTAACTACAAAAAAAAAAAAAAAAAATCAGAGGTCCTTACTGTCACAAGAGATGGCACTTATACTATACCTGATGTACTTAAAAATTGACATCTTGCCATTCCGGTAAAAAAGGAAGACAAATATCTGGGAGTAATACTAGACAAGAGGCTCAACTTTCAATCACATATGAAGAAGATGCTATCCACAGCCTACTACAAAATGAAGATGCTACAAAACCTTCCCCCCTACTAGACCATGACCACAACCACTTTCACACGGTATGTTAGGCCATAATTACTCCACACCTGGACTATTGCAACCGAATACTCTGCAAGGCCTCCCTAGACACACCATCCAAGTTTTACAACTAGCTCAAAAAACACTGCACCCCAATTAATCACTAGAACCAAACAACAAGAACCCATCACACCAGTTCTTAAATCCCTACACTGGTTACCTATACAGTCCCACATAAAATACAAAGCAATAATGATGATATATAAAATTATATACAAATAGCCTACTGCCTGCAAACCCTGATGCCAGACAGCCCCAGAATCTCAAACAAGAAAAAGACAGCATCAAAATCTCCTCCCCCACCCCAGCGCTCAAGACTAGAAGTTCTCAACCTGCCAGAGCGCTTTCGAAATCTACAGATCGACACTCTAAGATCAATTGATGAAACATCTGATTTTAGGAAAAAGTTAAACACTTTTTTATAGAACATGATGGCCCAACAACAGCATTCACTACCACCCCAAGTATCTT
Source organism: Ichthyophis bannanicus (assembly GCA_033557465.1). Taxonomy (NCBI): domain Eukaryota; kingdom Metazoa; phylum Chordata; class Amphibia; order Gymnophiona; family Ichthyophiidae; genus Ichthyophis; species Ichthyophis bannanicus. The sequence goes on along the minus strand of CM066041.1, from coordinate 179,114,666 downwards.
TGTCCCTTATTAACAGCCTCACTATCACCTACATACTACCCTTAGTTAACTGTAAATACATTTCATTTTGTTATTCTCTACATGAATGTCAACCCTCAAACCGTAAATAGTTGCCACTGTTTCATGCATCATAGTTGTCTACCTACTGGTTCCATGTATAACTGTTGAGTTAAATGTAAACTGCTTTGAAAATCTTGAAATGTTAAATAAAAAAATACATACTCCATCATCAGTCTTAGACTGTTTACATCAAGGTTTTCTTTTTCTATTTTGCAAGCATTTATAATGTTCACATGAAATTATATATATATACATACATACACACATATACATACAGGGTGGCCCAAAAAAAGTGAGAACATCCCATAGCATATAAGTTATTTAAAAATTCAAAGACAGATGTAAATGATTGACAAATATATAGCTAAAAAAGGTAAATAAGTAAACTAAGCTTTTAATTTACGAGATGGTCTCACTTTTTTTGGGCCACCCTGTATATGTATGTGGGTTTATTGTTATGAGGAGAGCTCGGCTGAGCCCATGGAAATAGAGGAAAATTGTAAATATACCTTTAAGGAGAGAGACAGGCAGGGAATTCACAGCTTTCAGAGTGCAGGTAAAGGAAGAAAACACACAGTCACTGAAGTCAGGCCACACCCAAGCTCTGCTAACCTAAGTGCAGGCTTGGGGAGTAATGAAAAACACCTGAGTAGGAAGCAGTGGACGCTAGTTAAGAAACAGCCTTATAAACCCAGGGGAGGAAAAGGAAAGGAGCCAGCACCAGGGAGCAGAAAGGAGATCACCGGGGAGGAGAACGGTGAAGATTTCGGTGAGGAGCTCAGCAGTGAAAATAGCAGCCATAAAGAAAGCCAAGCTTACAAGAGGAGGGCTGTTAGTCCTGAAGCCAGCTGAGGTGTGGCTAGGAGAATTGCTGACGAGGGTCAGGCTGCAGTTCAAACGGTACGTGGACCAGCTCAAAGAGTTCAGGCTGCCAAAAGGTGGGTGGACAAACTCACAGCTAGAAGTGACCAGAACCCAGCTTGTTGGAAAGAACCAGGGCTGAACAAGTTAGAAGAACTGAGGCAGTTAATCCAGAGAAGGAATCCTCACATTCCAGGTACAAACGTTCCTTATTGTGGAGAGCACCTGTGGAGAGAAGTCCAGGAGCTCTTACAGAGCATTAAGCCAGAAATAGTTCCTGAAAGCTCAGAGTCAGACATACATGCTGTAGAGCAGGAAGAGATGCAGGTAGACTGTCCTGAGTCAGGATTCTATAACTGAGGAATTAGCAATGGACTGTTCATTGTGCCAGAAGGCAGATTGAAAGCTTTCTGATAAAAAGTCTTTAACCAAGAAAGCTCTGAAGAAACAGGGTGAGTTAACCTATCTGAGTTAATGCTAGGAACCGCTTCTAATAAGAAAGGATACTTGCATAATTTGTATTTGAATTACTAAAGAAGCAGAAGACAAAAAAATGGACAGTTTACTTTGCTTGAAGGAAGAAGCTATGTTTTGTTTGCTGAACGTGTGATGAAAACAGCTACACATGTTAAAAGGCTTATGAAGCAGTTTCAGTTCTAGTTTGTGTATAATTTCCTGATGTTATTGCTTGGAGAAGAATCCTAACGTTTGTGTTGAGCCTTAGTGCTTTTGGGGAAGATAAATAAATTTATTGTTTGCCTTTAAAAAAAAACATTGGTTTCACACTACTGTCTTTAAATAAGGAGAAACAACTACAAGTCCCAGAAGTCCAAGCTGTGGACAAGAATAGTATAATTCTTTATTTAAGGACTAACATTGGCAGCCCTGCGCCTTTAGCCCAGGCTAGGGTGACGACAATATATACACACATATATACATGTGCTCATAATGTGACTTACTTACAATAGAAAGTGGACATCTAGCCATTTGCCTCACCTACAGAGCCCCTAACACAGCCACAGATGAGACATCCAACATAATTGAAGACATCTGTTCTGCCAACTCTCCCATACGTCTCTGACACTATTAGGCAACCTAAACCTAAACTCTGCTTCTAGCAGAGAAGAGGCATTTCTCAAAGCAATAGAATTACTTCACTTCTGACAAATACTTAAGGGCCCCTCTCATCGCTCAGGGTCTACCCTAGACCTCATCTTTATCCCAAAGAACCATCTTACACAGGAAAGCATAACGACCCCTCTTGCCATTCCAATACCCTGGTCTGACCACCACGCCATACACTTCAAGATTCTACTACCCCAACAAGGAAAACCACAAAAATTACCCCACTCTGAAAGACGATTTAACAAGGAACAATTCCTCAATGAGACTCTTCCAAGCCTCCCACAGGTCTTCACAGACCTAGATGAGGCAATCAAATCCTGGACACAGCAGCGAAACCTACACACCTCCCAATTTCTGGAAACATAAAGGCAAGATCAAATTCAGTCCCCTGGTACTTGCGCAAGCAATAAGAGAAAAGAAACAAAGATTTCACCGACTAGAATGTAAATGGCGACATGACCAGTCTCAAGCCACTCATCTTCAATACCTGACAATGCAGAGTGAACACAACAACCTAATTAACAAACAAGAATACCACATTAACCTCATCTTAAAATCCTGCAACAAGCTTCGTGAGCTATTCAAAATCGTCCGCACCCTGACAAAAGATCCATCCCACAAAGAGGACCATATTCATCCCCAAATCTTCACAGATTTCCTCATCAACAAATGCAAGCCTCCCCTGAGGACCTCACGACTAGACACCCCTTACACTCCAGATGCAGAATTCAACATCCTTCACAAATGGGGTGAATTTCACATTCCTACAAAGGACCAAATACTCCACACCATTGCTGTCTTAAACACTAGTACAACACTCTCTGACCCCTGCCCGGTAATGTGGATCAAATCAGTCAAGGAAGAGGTCATCAACTGCATCCACATCATCATAAGCTCATCCCTAACCAAAGGCTACATGCCCTCTGCTCTCAAACAAGCCACCATCCGACCCATTCTAAAGAACACCTCAACAAAACTGCTCAGACCCTGCAAGTTACTGCCCTCTCTCCAGGCTCCCCTTTCTAACCAAATTAATTATTATATTTTTCTGAATATAAGGCACCTAGCCAACCTGGCTTCTGGCTGTATACTCTACATTCCAAACATTCTCAGGGTTGGTCCAACCACTTGGCAAACTAAGTGGTCACCCAGCACAGCAAAGAGCAGAGCATTCAATACTAAACAATAGATTCTGACAGCTGAGGGGGGGGGGGGGGGGGGAGGCTTGCCTTGAACCAATTCTGAGGGCAGCCCTGCATATTCTGAAATGGAGTTCAGGGGGAATCATGTCCTAATAGTAAAGGCTGCATGGGCTTCTGGGATGACATATCTTCGCTCTTTGGCACACCAAAATGCCCAACTGGCATCTCTCTTCAGTGTAGACTGCACAGTCCCTTCCTTTTTTAATCCAACTTCCTGACCATCACTGAATGACAAACGGAATGGAACTGAATGCAGGACTCAGCCTGGATTCCTGCCATTCCAGTCACCGGTTATGTTCACATCATGTGCCCAGTCAGCCCTCCTATTATACATGTTTGAAACAGACTTCCTGAGTCAGTGTGTCATGCTCCAGGGATTCTTTGAGCTTATTCCAATTCAGTTTACAAATCCACAGCTTTTAACTCTTATTGCTGGGTTTTAAACATTCTGTACTAAAATTTCTCAAAATATCTTATCTGCTATATTTGTCTCCACCCGATTGTCTGCTGCTTTCTGTACTGCACTGTCTAGCAGTGGTGTAAAAAACAATTTTAGTAAATGAAAGACCTCCTTTTTCCTTATGTCACCCCCTTTATCAGTCTGAACTTCATGCTGTCTCAAACTACTTTAACCATGATGAAGCCCTTGCAAGAAAAAGCACACTATGTTCCTCTGTAGGTTTATACACATAGGCTATACTGTCGGAGCAGAAACATGCATAAAACTGATGTAATTTGACAAAATTCAAACCATTACCTCCAGTGAAGGAAGAATTGCAGTAGGTCATCAACTCTAGTGTAACTACAGGCACTTTCATTCTTTAATTCACCAGTAACACTTGGAAAATTACCATTTATCTTTGGAGGATAAATTTGGACAACCATAAAAATCTAATAATAGAAACTATGTGACATTTGCTTCTGTTCTCCCAGTCACTCAGCTTCGCATCAGCATTACAGCACAGACCAGCAGAAGAAGTTTTACCATAACCCAAACCCTCTCTCCTTCAGCAGTCAGTTATCTTAAGATCATCAAGCACAATATCCCGTTTCCAACAGTGGCCAATCCAGATTACAAGAACCTGGCAGGATCGCCAAAGGCAAACAAATGTCCTGTGCTGCTTACCAAATAGAAAAATAGTGAATTCCCTCTCCACTTAAATAGTAGTTAATGGACTTCTCCCTCCGAGAAAGTGTCCAAACCATTTTTAAAGCCAAACACACTAATAGCTTTTACTACAGCCTCCAGCAAGGAATAGCATAGATTTATTTACACAATGAGTGAAAAAGTATTTTCTCTGATTATTCTTGAACGGACTATTTTGTAGCTTCATTGCATATCCCCTGTCCTTTCTGAAAGCGTTACCATAGAAATAGAAAACCAGCGGAGAGAAATCTAGACTGGTTAGACCACCCCATGTTATATAATAACGGGGATGGCCTGGGACTGTCACTCTGTTGCTTCTGCACCAGACCCTAGACACGAATACCAGCCGTCAGGATGACGTCACAATCCCCACCACCCCAAGGGAAGAGACAAAAATGTCCCCTCCCCCATACCTTATCCTACTTCATAAAAACGAATCTATCCAACCAAATAAAAAAAAAACACTCAATCCTGCCCCAACTACTCCCAAAATCTCTCCCACCTGTAACCATCACCGCTCTCCCCCAATAACCAACCCTCCTAAACAAAGAGCCCCCATGAAATGTACCATTGGTAACCCACCAACCCCCTTCCCCCATAGCCGATCTTGTCCGCTGCCACTCCTATCCCGTCTGTAACCAACATCACCCCAAAACACTACCCTGACGCATAACAAAGCACCGAATTGCCTCCACCTCACCTGCTATCCGGTAACATCTATCCGCCGAGTGCCCCGCAAGACGGGCAGGGGAGGGCGCAAATGTGGGCTGCTTCTCACAGGGCTGAGGCACTGCGCCGTCTCCTCCCGCCCCCTCACCGCTGGGCGTCTCTCTGGCTGCCCGGCCCTGGCGCCGCACCGCTCATGCTCCTCCTCCGCGCGCTGCTCCGACAGGGCCTCAGACCAAGCCGGGAACCATCCCTCCGCTCCACCCGGCGGCCGCGGCCTCTTCTCCCGACAAACGGCGCCTGTTTACCTCACTCCGCGCCTGCGCTACCTCTTACGTCACCTCACCGTCCCGCCCTCACCCAGATGGCCGCCGGACGGCGGCGTTAAGGCCGCTTCCGGTTTCCCTTCCTCTCCTGAAGGAGAGCGTATAGGAAGAGCGCACGCGCTAACCTCACGCCGGCGGCCGCAAACGCACAAATGAAGTAAAGAGCGGACGCAAGAGGTGGAGCATAGAAACATATCCCGTCAGTACTGGCGCCTGCCGTAACCATGGAGACCATGAGCTGCCGATGACGCCATACGTCTTTTGAAACGTCATTATCATCATCATGGCTGACACGTTGTCTTCTCTCTGGGTTGCACTTGCGGCATTTCCTGCTGTTACTGAATAGCAGCTGTTGAGTAAGGAGTCAGATTACCGCTGATTTCGGAGCCCTTGGATTTCAGAGAGGCCCTTTCTATTTATTCAGCACTTAAGGCGGGGGAGAAGAGAATAAAGCTTTTGAAGTTATTCCAGGTATACAAATAACGGTTTTGTCTGTTTCCAGGCTCTACTCACTTTGTACTATCCCTGAACAGAGAGAGTTTTTTTCAAGCACCAGCACTTGCAATTAGGCTCCAAGAAAATGTGCCAAAAGATACGGAAAGTATCCCAGTTGTAACTGGCACTTCCGGCCAAATTAAAATAGATTTTCAAGCATATCTCTGTATATTTCCTATGCATATTACACTGTATGAATTCCAGAACGAGCCTACCTTTGGTAAAAAAACAAAGTTACTTGTCTGTAATGGGGATTTGCCATGGCCAAGCAAGATGAATCAACCACATTATAGGTGATGCCATTGATAGATAGCCACCGTGCCCCCCTCTTCTTCCCCGGTCTGTATTATCCACCCAGCCACACCAATGGGTCCCTCCTGCTCGCCTATATTTCTATTTCTTACTGTCTTTACTTCAGTTCCCATTTTGTTTTTATATTGTTGTTTCCTTATAATTCCTAGCATTCTCTTAGTTACTTGCCAGCTGCTGCATACAGATCAGAGGATTTCAATGTATTATCCACAATGGTGACCAGATTCCTTTCCTAGATGGTTCCTAATGTGGAAGCTTGCATCATGTAACAGTAGTTTGGGTTGTTTTTCCCGAAATGTGTTTAGTGTGGATGTTCAGTCTCCCAATTTTTCAAGGTCCTCTTGCAGTTTTTCATAGACCTATTGTGATTAACAACTTCAATAATTGTCGGTCATCCACAAATTTGATCACCTCATGCGTTGTTCCCATTTCCAGATCATTTTTAAATATGTTAAATTAGTGGGTCCAGCCCAGATCGCTAGGGTACTCCATTGAGAAACTTTACCATTTAGCCCTGTTTTCTATCTTTTAACCAGTTTCCAAACCACAATAAGATGCTGTTTCATATCCCTTAACTTTAAATTTCCTCAAGAGTCTTTCATGAGGGACCTTGTCAAATGCTTTCTGAAACTCCAGCTGCTCAATCCACTGGCTTATCCGTATCTACCTGTTTAGTCACACCTGCATATATGTATTTTCAAAGTGACAGCTACACATAACTGAATGGCTAGTCTATACATTTTGAATGTGAACATGACCATGCCACTTAATACATATTCCTTGGATTTTGTAAACATTAACTGTTTGGTAACTTATGTTAACATGATAAAACTAAATAAGTTAATCTTGATATCCTTCAGACTCTGCATGCATCCCAAAAATGAAATTGCTGCAGCTTTGCTGCTTCTTGTACCAGGTCTCATTGCAACATCCCAAAGCTCATGGGACAGAACCCAGTTTGCTTGCAAGCTATTCCTCTTCCATCCTATTACCTGGATGGTGTCCTTTGAAAGACAGAACTTGGTCCCTTTTAGTAATGCTGTATGTTCCGGCCAAACTGATATTTAAATGAATATGTGCTTTTAGGGAGTAAATTGCATCCTAATTACTCGCACATTCATTCCTAATTTACTGTTTCTGTTTCAGACTGAAAGATGGCAGGAATGGAAAATTGTCCATACTGTGGTAAGCCCTTTAAGAGGCTCAAGTCCCATTTGCCCCACTGTAAAATGGCTGGTGATGTGAAAATTTCCCCTGTAGCTGAAGTACAGACTCAAGCATTGATAATGGAATCTAGGACAGTAACAGTCCATTCCTCTGAAAAGAAGAAAACCAAAGATTTAACGCTAAGAACAAAAACTACTTCAAACGGAGAAAAAAAGAAAAGAAAATCGGATAAACTACAGCCTTTACAGGAAGTACATAGAGCTGGGTCTGAAATAGCTGAAGGAATAGGAACGCCTAAGCAAGCAAAATATAAAAAAGGACAAACTGATGAAATGATGCAGGTGATGACACAAAAAATGACCAAGTCTCTCACAGACACCACCAAGGGTGTCCTAGAGGTGAAACATGTAAAGAATACAACCAAATTGTATAAAAGTAAGGATGAAGTAATTTCCAGCCAAGCAGACCTTTTGCCTAGCAGCAGCACCTTAGTGGTCAATGAAGGAAAATCCCCTATGAAAAATTGGTTGATCCAGGGTCCGGCTCAAGATGCTGTAAAACCAAGAGAAGTTAGACTGAAATCTCCAAATCAGGAAAGCGGGACAGAACAATTGGCTGTTTCCATTAATGATCTACAGAACTTTCCTTGGAACCAAAATCATAAAGACAAAATGGCTAGTGGGCAGCAAAGTCAAATGGCACCAAGCAGCTTGGATGAATACACAAAACTAGAGTATGGAAGAGATTCTAGTGCCAGTGCAAGTTGTCGTGAAAGAAAGGAATCAAACTTAGAACCATGGATAGAAGACAGATGCCAGAATCTCCCAGGTAAAGTAAAACAGTGGGAAGACGGTAAGAAGGAAAACAATGGAGCAAAAGGTTTTTTCAGGAATGAAAAACAAGCAGAAGACTTGGGGGATGCTGGGTTTAAAAATAACGGCACAGAGAAAAAGCAATTGGAAAAGGTGATGGCTGCTCTGATAGAAGATGAGCATCTACCCTCCCACGCAAACTGCATTGCAGTGTCTGCCAAAGCAGTGCCTGACTTTGCCACTACCCAGCCTTCGCTTTTGACTAGCAAAATGGAAGACAGAGTTGGCATTTACGCAACACATGTAAAGAATGCACAGGATTGTTCAGAGTCTGTTTTAAAGAAATGTGAAAAGCTGAAAGGGTATGAGGAGCGCTCCGTGAAACAGTGTTTGGGTTTCACTTGGAATGATAAAAACACTTATGCATTACTGTCATCAGGCAGTAAAACAACCTGTTCTGGCTCCCTGGGGCTACAGTACTTTCCAGAATTTTACACCAGTTATCTCAGGCTGCACATCGTCTCAGAAAGACCCTTCTGCCAGAACAAGATCACCAGTGAGCGTTGGCAAGGTATAAAGTAACTGCACTTTCCAAGGACAGCCACAACTAGTTTACAGAGAGCAGATTTGTCCCTAATTAAATCTTGTTTTCAGTGATAGCTTATTTTTAATTGCTTCAGCACCTTGAGAGTCTTCTGATGCATTAAAGTTACTCTGCCTGGGAAAACCAGTAGAAATGCTTGTTTAATAGAGACAAGTTAGGAAGAAAACGTATGATTACTCCCAATAAATGTGTTCTACAGGGCATATTTCACAAGAACCTTGAAGGAATTTTCCAGCATATGAGAGACCAACCTTTATAAATAGAAATTTGGACCTCAGGGTGTTTGTCGCAATAAGAAATAAGCTAAAAAGAGATATGATCTATGCTATGGATTTTTTAGCTGTATAAAGGCTGTGCAGCATACCTTTTGCCCTTGTAATCTATAGATATGGCTAGATGTTAGTATCAGTATGATGTATGTAATCACAGTTTAACAAGAAATAGCATCTACTGGTATTTATTATTCTGTGTAATTTCAAAGCAGGTAACAAGGCCAGCAGTGGTCAGAGGAGCTTAGTGGAAGGATGGTATTAGAAAGGGAAATTAACATCTATTTTCACTCAAGCCATGAAATATGAAGAACAGAGACTCTGAAATAATGGGCTTGATCCTTCCTGCAATTTGCATAGTGTTGCTGCTGCCCCATGTAGAAACAGGTAAAGAGAAATATTTGTCTCTCCTTCAGACTTGCAAATAAAATATGTTTGCACCAAAATTGAATTAGATAGGAATTCAGATCTCAAAGTATCTGTATAATTTCTGCAGATGATCTGTTTCCATACTATAGTAGGCAAATATATGCAGATCGGCCAATCATGTTGCTTCAAACTCGAGAGGCAGCAACATTAAAATTACAAATAGATTCACAAAAAATGAAAAATCCTTCAAGTCTGTTAAACCCCAGGAAAAATATAGCAAAATGTTAATGACAAAAATAATCTCAGGATCTTTCCTTGTGGTACCTTTTGAGTGAGGTTTCCCTATCGGAAAGGTGAGTGATGGATTTGAAACTTGGAGAGTGCCTGTCCTGGCCAGCAACTAGAAGTGTTTCTACAAAACAGTTTCTAGCAGCAGTACACAAAGATAAAGGCAAGATATGGCTGGGATAATTATCGTATTAAGTGTCGCAGGTAGCCCATTTATGGGAAAATTGGATAATCAATACCATCTAGGGAACAAGCAAGTTTTAAATCTTAATTTACACAGCAACAATCATAGGGTTCCCTTTTAGCTAGACTGAGAAACCACAGTCAGTGGACTGGCCCTGAAACCTAAAAACCAGAGATTATCAAAAGTGGCAAAGGAAAATGTAACTATAATAAATCCCTCTGCAAGTGTGAGAGAATCAGTTAAATGCCCTGCCTTTCTCAGCATTCTGGCTGACACAGGATACCTTGTGTTTCTTCCCATCAGCCTGGGACAGACTCTGCAACCGGTTCCTCGGCATGAAGAAGGTTGGACTGAGAGGGTGGACCATGCTGGTGGCAGGCTGCTGCTTTCTCAGCTGTGCATGGCAATATGAGCTCATTAGTAAGTGATTCTTTGTTTCCATTCAGATGAGGGGGGTGTACATATGTATTTATTTCTCTTTCATATTGCATATCTCATGCATCCTCTGCAGTTTACAGGGGAACACTCGTACCCAAGCTTAAGCGTCTTTTAGGGAAACACAGATCAACTAAGGCTTATGGCTATGCAGCAGGAATTAAATTGGGCAGACCACTGGGCTGTTTGCACTCTTATCTTCTGTGTTAGATCACCATTTCCAATGCCCCCAAAACTCTCATAACCAAAAAAATATGCCAAAAACAAATGGTGCTATTTGACAGGCTTTGGGAGGCCAGAGGGTAGGGGTCATTACACCCATTATTTATTGGGCTATGATAGCCGTTTCCACCAATATAATTGAGCACAGATATATTCTTTATTTGGGGTCCATTCTGAAACCTATTGATTGCTTTTGAGCTATGGCAAATTTCTGTGTGTAATCCTGAAATCTCAGCCCATTTCCTTGGACACAGAGTTACCCTAACAAAGGACCTCATTTCCTAATATTAACACTCCAACATGATCCCTCCACTTTCACTTCATATGTTGTTGCATAATTATAGAACATGCATGCTTTCATTGGGAAAGTAGAGACAGGCAATCAAGAGTGTAGCTTCTTATTTTTTTATTTTGTTTTTCTTCTTTTAAATAAAGGACTAGATCACTGGAGGAAGGATCCCTGAGGACGAGTATTGATTAGAAGCATGAAAGATTCTATTTCTTGCTCCTGGAATTCAGTGAAATGCAGTAGAGCACAAAGGCTAACATGGGCAATGTGATATGAAGACCAGCAAAAGAAATGGGAACTTCCTGAGAATGAAAAACATTGGTAAAAGTACAGGGGGTAGAACAGGGCATTGACCCATTTTTCTGGTGTGTCCTATCCTTTGACCGATTTGAACAAGTTTTGATAGTAGAAGCAGAATTTGTGTGTATGTATATGTATATATTCAAATTTCAGTCATATGCATCCATGGGGCAGAGACAAAAGGATGGCAGTAGAAGCTTCCCATTGTTACATATTCCGAGAAAGCAGTTTGTTTAATATTGTAATCAAAGTTATGAGAGTAGCTTAACAGATACAGGCTGAGCGGTATAAAGATAATGCACAGTCCTGGCTATTTTGAGGCGATTCTGATCATGTTTGAGTTTGTGGTACTGGACGTATTTACTGGAATGAGGGAGGGGGAAAGAGGAAGGAAAATTGTTTCAGTAAAACTGGAATTGTGCTGCACGCTGCAGAGAAGCACATTTGGGAAGAAATCAACCTCTAGGTAACTGGTAGATCAGAAAATTTACTGCTGGAGGCTTCTACTTCTCTAAAGGTCTTTAATATTAAATTTCTGAAATCCAGTTAAATAAAATGCTTTTACAGTATATTAATTAGTGATTTGTACTGTGTGCTAATTTAAGAGTACAAAGATTATTTCAGAAAATAAATCGTGCTTTTTTCTGATTTTGAAGTTATTTTTTAGTTTGAAAATATAAAACTATACCATCAGCACTACCGCACACACACACACACCCCTTTCAGGTCACCCCCCCAGTGCTCCTCTAGCTCTTCACCATTGGTCACAGGTTGATGACGTCACAGTTTCAGGCAAATCTATAACACAACCATAGATGTCATTATTTACACAGAATATAAACAACTTAAAACCCATCAAGTCTGTCCAATTTCATTCCTACCAAGTTCTAACTTTCCCTTCACAGTCACTATTACAGCAACCAACAATTAGCAGAGGAACGCCGTATGGTGAAAAACATTTCTGATGACATCAACATCACAGCACATTTGTCAAAACCAAAAGTCATTAAGGAAACTTAAAAAAAAAAGAGAGAAAATTGAGCAGAACACAAACCCATCTCCCTGGCTGAGGATTGTGACATCAAAGATCTTGAACAGGAAGGTGTATATAAGTATCTTGTAGTAGACGAAGGAACGATACTCAAGCAATAAATTACTGAGAGATAAGATCATTAAAGAATACTACAGGAGATTAAAATAGTTATTAAAAAGTGCTGTAACATCATGGAAGATACAGGCCAGTAATCAGCTAGCAATTCCTGTATGCACATACAGCTTTGGGATTGTGGATTGACCGCTAAGATCTTGAAAAACTGGATGTGTGAACAAGAAAACTCCTCAATTCTCATGAATTAATTCACAAGAATCAGTGTATGCCAAGACCATACATCCTTAGAACTGAAGGAGGGCTAGGCCTCAGAGATTGATTACACATACAGAGCTACTATTGTAGGCCTCCAGGCCTACCTTACTGCATCATTGGATCCAAATGTGCAAAAAGTGCTGAAATATGAAAGTAAATATCCAGAATCTGTTTCCATCATCAAAATTGGACAAGTATTCCGATGACTAGAAGGAATGAGTGAGAATCAACAGGCATGGAAGTAACGGAATTGCAAAACAAGAGAAAAACGTTTTCAAAGAATTAGATCAACAGACAAGGAAAAACAAGTGGCAAATGTACAAATATAGTGGGGAATACAGAGTGTTACTCCAGGAACCTTTTGTTGATCATGAACAGATACATGAATGGTTGAGGAGAAGTGAATTGAAACCGAAGGATGAGAGGTTGATAGTGGCAGCCCAGGTCAGTGGATTACACAGGTACACTACCAAAAAACTGCCTCCAGTTTTGCAACTGATTCCTATAGATTTTGGGGTGCTGAATCCAGGAAAAATAGCCAAAATGTTCCATCACGTCACGTTTTCTTGCAAAATTAGATTTCTTACCCATATAAGGAATGTTCACATAATTTCTTTTTAGCCGACTGCAGTTTATTTTCTTGGCCCAAAATAGAGGTTGTAATGGTTAACTAACTAGAAACACTCCCTCATGATATTTTAGAGTGTTTTGTATTCATTTTATACATTAACAGGACAATTGGGAGGCGGGGGGCTAAATCCAGTACTCGCGCTGGCGCATGTTCTTTCCTGTTCGCCTCGCCTCGTTCGCTTGCTCGCTCAAACACGGTGGTTGCAACATGAACGTTCCTGTCAAATTTCAGTTTCTTGCAAGTTCATTATTACCTTTTGTTTGCTCAGTCGTAATCCAGCTTTATTCCGAAGTGGTTCACTACAGTTGTAGTTTGCAGTGCTGTGTATTTGTGATGGCTCACAGAGCCAGAGGTTGCGTCAACTCTCCGGACAGTTTTTGTTTTATTTGTGGGGAATATACCGTGAAAAAGCGGCAGAGGAACATTTCTGCATTTATTAAAAAAGTATATTTCGCCTATTTCGGTTTGAAGTTAGGCGATCAAGACAAACCGTGGGCTCCTCACAAAGTGTGCAAGACATGTGAGGAAGATCTACGCTTATGGATGAAAGGTAAAAAACAAGCATTTCGTTTCGGAATACCTATGATGTGGCGTGAACAAAGAGACCACAGCAGTGACTGCTATTTTTGCTCTTGCATTGTGAAGGGATACAACTTAAAAAATAAGAACGTAATAAGTTACCCCAACCTTCCCTCAGCAATTAGGCCTATGCCTCATAGCAACGAAGTACCTGTGCCTGAACCACCAAAATCTTTGGATCATATTTGTGTGGACGGTTCTGATCATGATGAGACTCATCAGATGGCTTTTCCCGATGAGTCCAGTACTTCCGAGTTTGAAACTGAACCAGATCCGAAACCTGAACTTTTCTCTCAAGCTGAATTGAATGATTTAGTCCGGGATTTAGGACTCCCAAAAGATGCTGCCCAACTGCTAGGTTCTCGGCTTAAACAGAAAAATCTATTGTCACCAGGAACAACTTTTTATTGGTACCGCAACCGCGAGACACAATTTTTGAAGTATTTCAGCAAAGAGGAAGATTTGGTATTTTGCAACGATATATACGGAGTGATGGAAAAGTTTAAACTCAAGTATGATCCTGCTGAATGGCGGCTGTTCATTGATTCGTCAAAAGATAGCATAAAAGGTGTTCTTCTTCATAATGGCAACACATTCGCTTCAGTTCCTATTGCTCACTCTGTTATTCTCCAAGAAAAATACGAGAATTTGGCCCTGATTCTTCAGAAGATTCGTTATGATGAGCATAAGTGGATGATTTGTGGAGACTTTAAAATTCTATCCATGCTATTAGGGCAGCAATCCGGTTTCACCAAATATCCCTGCTTCCTTTGCTTGTGGGATAGCCGGGCCCGCGACCTACACTGGGGGAAAAAAGACTGGCCAATTCGGGAGTATTTGAGACCCGGTGAGAAAAATGTTCTTCATGAGAGCTTGGTACCTCGTGATAAAATTCTATTACAACCTCTCCACATTAAGTTGGGTCTCATTAAGCAATTCATCAAGTCCCTTCCAAAAGATGGCGAGTGCTTTCGGTACCTTTGCTCAAAGTTCCCCCGACTTTCTGAAGCAAAGCAAAAGGAAGGTGTGTTTGTTGGCCCTGATATAAGGAAACTCATTTCAGATGGAGCATTCGCTGAAACGATGTCTGAGAAGGAAAAAGAAGCCTGGGATTCCTTCAAGGATGTTGTTCTCAAATTCTTGGGGAACAGGTGGGATGAGAACTATAAGGATATTGTTGCCAGGATGCTCAATGCCTTCAAAGAACAAGGCTGTAACATGAGCCTGAAAGTCCATTTCTTGCACTCCCATGTGAACTACTTTCCCGAAAACTTGGGGGCGTACAGTGAAGAACAAGGTGAAAGGTTTCACCAGGACATCAAGGACGCAGAGAGAAGGTACCAAGGAAGATGGAACACCACTATGATGGCTGATTTCTGCTGGTTGCTGCTGCGGGAAACCCCAGATGAAAAATACGCCAAGCAGCGCACCAAGAGAAGCATTCAGGGGAAGAAGAAACGGGCCCACCAGGAGATTGATTGACCCAAGAATGACTTTAAAATCTAAACTGTGTTGACAAATATCGTGTTTTTACTAAACTTTGAAATAAAAATTTGCTAGTTATTACCACAGTGTCGGATCTCATTTATTAGAATTTTATTTTCACACCATCGGGTGTTTGTCTTCATGTATTGCAATGGTGCGGTTTGCGTTTTCTATTCTTACATACATACCTGTACAACATTTTTTGCACATTTCTTTGCTTTGCTTTGTGTCTAACCTCGCTCTTATATGCTCAATGTTTGTGCACATGTATGTGGCTGTTTTAAGTGCAGACAATTTTGCTACCATCACAGTGTGTTTTGTTGACATGTGCTGCCTTGTTACAATTTTCTTTATTCTTATTTGAATAACTACTAAACAATTAGTATAAAGAATTCATCCAAGAAACTTTTATCTCGATCGCACTCAATCTGAAACGTTCACCTCAAACTGCTAACCCAATGTAGCAAAAAATCTGTACGTGATGGAGCAAATTGGTTACCAGATTTGGATTCAGCGCACCAAAAAACGTAAAAATCAATCGAAACATTAGAGGCAGTTTAAAAAAAAATTTTTTTAGTGTACCTGTGTTACGGATGAGATGGTTTACAGCGAGCATTGAAAAAACTGGCAACACAGTCATGTTGATTCTGTAAGAAAGTCCAACAAAGGAGTGGAGAATGACCACAACCACATAGGTGAAGTCTTTGTGAAACCAAATTTATTTAAAAGGTCCCAAGTTGGCCAGGTTTGGTTTGAGAGCCTGCCTCAGGGGTTGATGATCAAAAGTCACTTCCAACTTGACACACATGCATCATAAACAATAAGACATATATAGACCAGAGCAAAGACTGGTCATTAAGCAATATTGCGTGAAACTGCAGCCAGGCACAAGAAAAACAGAGGGGAAAAGCACATGTATGAGGCGTGACAAAAAAATAAATGAGACTGTCCCATAAATGTTTTATTACAAAATCTACAGAGAAATTATGAATTGTCCCCTTCAAAGTAATCCCCCACAGAGTTAATGCACTTCTGCATTGGCTTCTGCCACATACGGAAGCACTCAGTAATGTCTTCCTCCTTGAGGTCTCTCAGCTTCCTCATCACAGTGGCCTTGATCTCTTCTACAGAGGTAAAATTAGCTCCTTTGAGCACAGTCTTCAGCCTGGGGAAGAGCCAGAAGTTGCACAGTGCGAGATCTGGGGAATAAGGAGGGTGTTCGAGAGCTGTGATCTGTTTGTTGGCCAAGAACTGCCTCACACTGAGCGCGGTGTGTGCATGGGTGCATTGTCGTGGTGGAGCAGCCATGTCTCTCCACAGAGCCCGCCTGCTGTGCCAAACCCAGTCATGGAGGCGATTGAGGACCTGCTGGTTGACTGTCTGACCCTCAGGCACAAACTCATGATGGACCACTCCCTTCTGGTCAAAGAATGCGATCAGCATGATCTTGATCTGGACATGCACGCCATCTTGAGTCCACTGCAGGCTTTGTCTCTTGCTTTCAGGGTCATACTGGAAGACCCAAGTCCCATCTCCTGTGATGACTCAGCCAACGAACTCTGGATCTCTTATAATCTTCTCTAGCAAATCTCGACAAACATCTGGTCATCCGATAAAAGCTTGGGCACCATCTTGGCACACACCTTCCGCATTCCCCAGCTCCTGCACCAAGATGGTCTGCACCGATTCCCTATTCAGGCTGAGCTCCTTAGCTATCATCTGCACTGTCAGTCTGGGATCACTCCGCAACAGCTGGTTCACTCTGTCAATGTTCTCAGCTGTCTTTGTCGTGGAAGGCCGCCCTGACTTGGGGTCATCCTCCACCTCCTCACGTCCAGTTTTGAAGTGTTTGTGCCACTCAGACTCACGGCCTTGACATTGCATCTTCTCCATAAGCCTTTTGGAGAAGTTGGAGACACTCAGTTGGGCCCTTCTCCAACTTAACCAGAAATTTCAAGTTGATTCTTTGCTCCATATTTCTGCCACCTCCAGTTGCGTGACAAAGCGATGGAACAGTGTGCTATAAAAAAGGAAAACAGAGTGAGAGAGATGAAAAATATTATAGCAGAATAGTGGCGAGATGTTGCACAACACAGTGACAAAAGCAGTTAGCCAACTGGCATTGAATCATGGGCATGGCTGCCACAGTCTCATTTCTTTTTTGTCACATCTCGTATGAGGAAGCCGGATGTAGTGGTCAAGGGACAAAAACACCAGAACAGCATTGATAATAGAGGTGTCAGTTCCAAGTGACTACTTTGTGAATTGTGTGGAGAGGCAGAAGATCCTCAAATATCAAGAAATGAGGTCAGAGACCATGAAAATGTGGCAGAAAGATAAAGAAATGTTTCTCGTATTTCCAAGCACATCTTGAGAAACTACCAATGCATGTCAGATCTTACGAACTCCAGCAGAAGGCTCTCTTTAGTATGATGCAAATACTATGCCGAACTTTATCAGTAAATTTGAGAGACTGAGATCATACTCCACATACCCTGACTTAGAAGCAAGGTTATCATGACTCATGGTATGTGCAAAACTAACCCATTTGGAGAAACTGCCCCATCACAATTTATATGTTCCAACAATAAATTGAAAGTAGCAGCAGAAGCGCAAAAACTGTGACGATAACAAAGAAAAGAAAAGAAAGATATAAAAAAATATAAAAATAAACTAATTTAGAGAGAACCCAAAACAATTCTACAGGGAATTGGGAAAGAGCATTAATATGGTAAAAGCACTACCAACCAAACCCAAAACAGAAACCTTCTACAGAAAACTAGATGAGGACCCTATAAGAGCACAATCAAGAAGCAGAATGATTACCTTGCATACAGGAGTATTTAGAAAAAGCAAACCAAACCTATGGAGTGGCCTGCAGTAACAATGAAAGAGCTGGAAAGCAGGTTAAAACGAGCCACAAAGTGGAAGAACCCTGACCCAGATGGAGTAACCAACTTTTGACTCAAACAGTTAACATCACGCCACCCAAGACCTGGCGAACTGCAAAAATCAATTGTTCAAGCAGCTAGACTTAACACCACAATGGCTTACTACAGGAAGAACATTTCTTCCAATGGGGGACCCAAGTAATATTCCCAGTAATATAGACCAATAACTTGTTTACCTACAATCTATAAGCTGTTCACTGCAATAGATGCAGACAGAATATATGATCGTATCAAATTCAATAACATCATGGCAATAGAGCAAAAGGGCAATGGGGGGGGGGGGGCCACATGGAACCAAGGACCAGTTAATGTTGAATAAGGCCATCATGGCCAGTGCTAAGAAAAACAGACATCTCAGTATAGCATGGATTGATTTTAAGGAAGCTTTTGAGAGTGTCCCATACGCTTGTATCATAAATTGCCTTGAAATGTATACAATAAATCCTGGTTTGATAGAGTACATCACGTTCACCATGACAATGTGGCAAACCATACTCTTTTTGAGATATGAAGATGGGCAGTACATCATTCCTACCATTATTTTTATTTATTTATTTTACTTTCTTATATACCGCACTCTTTAGTATCAGCGCGGTTTACATGGAACAAGGAACCATAAGTAACAAATATCAGTTTTTACAGAGAACAGGGAAGTACAACTTGGATAACTTAGGGAAACATGCAAAACAACTATTTACATATATAACAGTAAGCTTTGAGGAATAGCTTATGAACACTCTACGGATAGGCACTAGGATACGAAGGTTTCTAGAGGAGGGGTGTGGCTATGGTGGATTATGATTGATCTGGTAGTATTGTATAAGTAAGTAGTGCTTGAGTGCCTTCCTGAATTGCATGAGATTGGTGATGGCTCGGATTTCTGGAGGCAGTGTATTCCAACACTTGGGAGCATAAAGACTGAAAGCTCTGTTGGATGTTGTTAGTGTGCATTTTGTTGATGCACTTGGTATAATTAGGGTGTTTGCTGATGTGGATCTTCTGGATCTGTTGAGCGGAGTGGGCTGAAGTAGATTGACTAGTGTTGAAGCAGTTATGCCATGGATGGCTTTAAAGGTAAGTACTAGGGTCTTGAATAGTATTCTTCCGTGTGTTGGGAGCCAGTGGAGCTGCAATAAGATAGGTGTGATGTGGTCATACCTCGCTGCTCCAAATAGAACTCTAGCAGCGGCGTTCATGGCAAGTTGTAAGGGAGTCAATGTAGACTGTGGGAGCCCTTGGAGAATGGCATTGGCGAAATCAAAATGGGGTAGGATAAGGGCTTGATATACAGTTCGGAAATCACTTGGGTCCAATAAGATCCATTAAGATCCAGTGAGGAATATTTCAGGGAGATTCCCTGTTGCCACTTCAGTTTTGTGTGTTGCTTAATCCAATGAGTACTCTCATCAAAGTTTTGGCATATGGATTTAGCCTGAATCCTAAAGAAGATAACAACCCAGAAGCAACATCCCATCTACTGCTTGTAGATGATCTGAAGCTCTACAGTTCCAGTGACCAACAATTAGCAGAGCAACTCCGTGTGATGAAAAGCTTTTCTGATGACATCAGGATGACTTTTGGCCTTGACAAGTGTGCGAAGGCAACTTTTTTCTTTTAGTGGAAAATTGAGCAAAATGGAAAACATCTCCCTGGCTGAGGGTTGTGACATCAAGGACCTTGAACAGGAAGGCATATATAAGTATCTCAGAATAGAGGAAGGAACAACACTCAAGCAGAACTTACTGAGAGAGAAGATCAGTAAAGAATACTACAGGAGATTAAAATTGTTATTGAAAAAAGTTCTTTAACAGCATGAAATAAGATACAAGCCATCAATCAGCCATACTGTCATACAGTTTTGTGATTGTGGACTGGCCTCTTAAAGATCTTGAAAATCTGGATGTGCAAACAAGAATACTCCTGCATGCCCATAAAGTAATTTACAATAATTAGTGTATGCCAAGACTGTACATTCCTATAACTGAAGGAGGGCTAGGCCTCAAAGACCGATTACACCTACAGAGTTACTATCATAGGCCTACCAGACAACATTGGATCCAAATACGCAAAAAGTGCTGAAATATGAAAGTAAACATCCAGTATCTGTCTCCATCATCAAACTTGGACAAGACGACTAGAAGAAATGAATGAGAATCCACAGGCACACACAGGAAACGACACAACAGAATTTGCAAAACAAGATAAATGCTTCAAAGAATTAGATCAGCAAACAAGGTAAAACAAGTGGCAAATGCACAAATACAGTGGGAAATACAAAGGTGTATGTTTACTAAACTGCGGTAATGTCATTCGCGTTAGTTTCCGCGGTAAAGGTACAGATGCCCATATAAAGGCATGGGTGGGGCATCAGTATGGCAAGCAGTCAGGTAATGCACCTTATAAGGCACCTTTATTAGGCACTGTTATAAGGCACGTTACAAGGCACATCATAAGGCACCTTATTAGGCACAGTACAAGGCACGTGCCTTAACGCATCTTGTACTGTGCTGAATAAAGGTGCCTTGTAACGTGCCTTGAATGTGCCTAATTAGGAGCCTTTTAACGCCTTATAAGGATTGCTGGCAACTGTGGTGAGGGTACTATGGGCTGGCAGCACGGATCTGCAAAGATATGACTGTCACAGGCAAGCAAAATATCTGCCTTGGACAGGAGGGAACAATGAGGAATCGAACCCATGACCTCCACCTAGAACGTCAGTGTACTAACCAGTAGGCTATACCTCTATGGTCTGTTGCACAGCAATGGCTGGGTACAGAAGGACTGCAGGTCACTGCACAAACCATCTGCTCTGTGTGCTAGGATAGGGTAACCTCACCAGCAACCATGATGCATTGCACATGCAGAACAGCAGCCTACAGCTGACCACCAAATGGGGTCTGCACCTCTCCGGTACTGCAGCATGGTAAGACGGACTGACAGTGCATGATACTGGCACAGAGTAGCTACAGACCATTCCATTGTGCATGTTCTGTGTTCACCCTGAGGGATAGGATGGGCACCCAGCACTAGGTCCACAGTACATGTGGTGCTAGAGATAGGTCTTGCTGTACATCCCCAGCACTGCCAGTGTGTGACAGGTATTCCCAGCAGTGCACCCAAAGGTACATCTGTTCCAGCTGTGGTCTGCAGTCACATGTGGGTCTGGACACCACCTAGATTAGTGCGTACCTGGTGTTAAGGTCTGGCTGGGTACCTGTTATCAGGGCAGTGGGGTGTCTAGAGTCGCATGAGGGCGATGTAGCACTGCCACTATGGGTCTAAGTGGTATGTGCTATATACGGGGCCTCAATCACCCCTTTTGTAGATGAGGGTGTGGTAGGACAGGTGCCTGCACCCTGCAGAATGGCTGCAGTACCAGCAACCACAGTCCTGCTGGCAGATGACAGCCCTCCAGGGCTGCTGGGCCAGTGCCATACCTGTGACCATTGCAGACCAGCAGTGATGCTTGGGGTAGGCAGGGGAAGGCTCAACTGCCCCATGCCATGGTCTGCCATTCATCAACAGACAGCACAGTCAGACTGCACCTGCAGCATCCTACAAGGTGTTCCCACCATGCATAGGTGAACTGCAGGCAGCCCACTAACCAGTCCATAGTGCATGCTCACAGGGGAACCCTGTGCACCCAGAGATGGGATGCACAGCACAGACACCAAGCAGGTATCTCTGTGATTGGGCCCCAGAACTGGGAACACACAGGTATCACTGGAAACAAATAATGTGTGGCACTATGTGGGAACATAGACATGCCATGGTCACTGCTCGTTCAGAGTGAGAGTGACACCCCCCCCCCCATGTGACATGCTGTGGCCACCCTGTCCATGCAGGTGGTGGTCGAGCACTACAGTGTCCCAGCCATTGCCCTCCACCCTGTTCAGATGCATCCTGGCCAATCCGCCCTGTCTGGGCCATATCCACAATACCTTGCTCTGCATTATGCACATTTGCAGGCTAACGCTGGAAGCAGTATGAGCAATGTGGGCTCAGTGAGGTGTTGGCAGACACAAAACAATGGAGAGACATACGCACACTCCCACACCTATCTCAGCATTGTGCAGAGATGGAGGTGGTTGACAACCCTACCCGCTGCACTGGTCCTGATCACAGTGCCGACATTGCTAATCCGTGCAGGGGGTAGTAGTAGTGCTCTGGTGATAACTGCAGCTCTGTGCTGGGGCCAACAGCCTGACACTCCATGAAGCTGTGGATAGTGGAGCCCTTGTGAGTGGGTGTCCGTACCCCTGTGCAACACTGCTTTGGGGTTTGCCCATGTTGTTGTGGCTGCATTGTGGGCTAAAACTATGGGGAGATGCTCTGCAGGATCCACAGATAGGACTTGAACCTCTGATCCTCTGCTCTTGGACATGCTGGCTGAGTGTACTGCACCACACTGTTGCCACAGCAACATGGTGGTCACTGGGGCGATCTTTATGTTCCTCGGCCAGACCTCTTCTGTTGCACTGCACACCACATTCTGGTACAGGGCATGGCCTAGGTCCATTGCAGGCAGGTGCCACTGCTCCCTCCAGCACAATCACCCACCCCCTCTGCCATGCCGCCATGACCATATGCTGTCAGTGCCGGTGGTGCGCCATCCAGGGGGCAGGTAGGTGACTGCCTAAGGTGTGGGTTCTGGGGTAGGGGTGCCTACATAGATGTCCATGCTTCCCCAGGCACCGCCTGTCAATGTTATGCGCCTCTTGGGGTGCCTGCTGGGTAATGTCTCCTGGATGGGACACTGTGGGCCACAGATTCATGGGCATGTCTGACCCTGGTCAGTTGCTGTCTTGCTGGTTTCCATTTTCTGCATTCCTATGTGCCACCTCGGCAACCGCCTAGTCCACCCTGTGCCCTAGTAGCCCCCACTGCATGTCCCGCCTGCAGCCCCCATGCCCCATTTGCGCCATCACCATAGTGGCCTTTCATACCAGGGCACTATGCTGTTGGTGCAAATGTATCACTACTATCACATTTCTGGGGCTCCTTGGCTATGCTGTTCATTGCTGACACAGAACTGGTTTCTCTCTTGCAAATGTGTGCTAACGCCAGGTTTTCAGTTGCGTTAGGATTCAGCCCTTAATTTCTCCGCGTTAGTGTGAAAGGGGCCTCTCCCCGCCCATTGACCCCTTCTCTCTGCCCTCTCTCCACCCTTTTCTGGACTTACCGCGGCTTGTAACGTTAAGGCGCCTTAACGTTACAGAATGTAACATTAAGGCTCCTTAACGTTACATAACATGCCTTAACGTAGCCGCTGCTACGTTACCGCAGTTTAATAAACATACCCCAAAGTGTTACTCCAGGAACTCTTTGTTGATCAAGAATTGACATATGAATGGTTAATGAGAGGTAAACTGAAACCGGAGGATGAGAGATTGATAGTTGCCACCCAGGACAGCAAACTACAGGTGAGATGGTTTACAGCGAGCATTGAAAAAACTGGCAAAGCAGATATATGTCAATTCTGCAAGAAAGACCTGGAAACAGTGACTCACTTCATATCTGACTGTGAAGTTCTGAGGGTGGAATATTTCTATGCAGAAAGGCACGACAAAGTAGCAAGCATCATCCACTGGAAACTCTATAAATACTACAGCATTACTGACTCTGAAAAGCACTATGATCATGATCCTAAGAAAATTACAGATAAAAAACTGGATGCAAAGAAACCAGACATGGTGGTAAAGGAGAAAAACACCAGAATGGCATCAAAGTGTCCGTTCCAAGTGATTATTCTGTGAATCACATGGAGAGGTAGAAGATCCTGAAGTACCAAGAAATGCAGTCAGAGACCAAGAAAATCTGGCATAGAGATACAGAAATATTTCTCATCATGATGAGTGCCACAGGCTTGATAAAGAAGAATTTTCCACCACATCTTCACAAATTACCCCTATCTGTTACATCTTACAAACTCTAGAAAGAAGCTCTCTTTGGCACAATGCACATACTATGCCAAGCATTAACAGTAAATTTGAAAGACCGAGATCATACTCCTCATACCCTGACTTAGAAGTGAGGTTCATGACTGTCATGGTATGCACAAAACTAAAAATATTACCACACAACCAGGCTATCCAAGAGCCTACTATAACAAACAAATAAATCTCTTAGTTAGAAAATGTAATACCCACAATAGTCTCACTAAATATTCATTCCACACTATTACTTACTGCAATCAGGTTAAATGAGATCTCAGAACAGCAATATGCCCTCCATTTAGCGATAGTTTCACCATAGGGACAAACGTTCACATCACAGATCTCCAACCTTGAACTTGTCAGCATCAATTCAAATTTAATTAATAACCCCACGCTTATAGCAATGAGAGTCAGTGTTTCGAGTTGAAATCTAAAAATAGCTGTTCATACAGATGGAAGGGCAAGCGACAACATCTGCAAGCAAAAGAGAGCAAAAAGGATCAAAACCACAGAAGCTAAATTTTAACAGTAGTATTCCATAACTTATCTGCTCAAATGCGGCTGTCCAACTTTCCACAGCTCTCTTCGATTCACAACTCAAAAGTACATAAGTATTTGTCAGGATTACATTTGTATAATTTTAAATAAATTTCATAGCTTTAAATAAGGGAAGGGTGGAGATCTGTGATGTGAACGTTTGTTTGTCCCTATGGTGAATCTATCGCTAAATGAAGGGCATATCGCTGTTCTGAGATCTCATTTAACCCGATTGCAGTAAGTAATAGCGTGGAATGAATATTTAGTGAGACTTGTGGGTATTATATTTTCTAACTAAGAGATTTATTTGTTGGTTGGATGCACAAAACTAACCCATTTGGAGAAACTGCCCTGTCACAGATCTTATACTTATTTCAGGCTTTCTTTAACTGTGTCACTGTTTCTATTTCTACCATCTTTCCTTGAAGGCAATTCCAGACTCTCTCCTTCCAAAGAAATATTTTCTGATGTTGATCTATGTTTAAATGTGTGTTTATTGATTCACAAGCAAACAGAACCTCTCTTGTTGATAACATAGTACAACTTTCTTAACGGCTACATAGCAAATCTCTTACACAGTTTCCAGCTGTACATCTTATACAGTCTGCCTTATTTACATCACTTCCTTATTATTATACTATCGTCCCTTATAACGATACTGCTTACTTCATAGTCCAATCTGCGCAGCCGTTACCGAGACAGTGTAGCCAGGATGTATAGTCTGTTTAATACATAGTAAAATCTTCTATTGAGATTTTTCCCCCCATATCTCATCCCCCATCCCCTTTATCACCCCTTCCAAACTTGTGTGAAAATGCCCTTTAGACTTAGTTACATAATAAGTGCTTTACAAGTTGGTGTATTAGAGAAGAAAGAGGGTAGACCACTCTTATAAGAATGGACCGAGGGGTTTAGCTATTTATTTCTCAATATAGTAACTTTACACTCCTCCCTCCTATCAAAACCCCCTAAAACACTCTGCTTCCCCCTTCTCCTCCCATCCATAACCTCTTCTTCGATTCCCCTATCCCTCCCCTAGGGTCCTGTCCCGTTATGGCATAAATATAGCATCAGAAACTCTGATATCTTTTCTCTATTTAAGGTTAGATCACAAACTCAGTATCACTGCTTGTGAGCATTCCCTACCAATCCAGCGGGCAATGCTTCAGCACTTGACTTCTTGATCGTGTGGGTAATGTCAGAATATATGGCTCCCATACTTTTAAAAAGCCATCCCATGGCCTGGGGCATCCTCTTGACTGCTCTCGTTCGTATATCATATGCTGGTGCAAGGTTGATTTCCAAGGCCCTATTGCTGGCCCTTTCGGGAGCAACCAGGTACGCAAGATGGTTTTCTGTGCCAGCAGCAGTGATAACCATATCCACCTCTTTTCCATTCCCCACCATCCTGTGTTTCCATCTACTTCTTGGTCAAGATCCAAAATTGTCCTCTGGGTTTTAAAGGCACTGAGGTCCTCATAACTCGGCTCATGTACGTACTTATCAGCTCCCAAAATTGCTCTATTATTGTACACGTCCAGATAATATGCCCCAGCGTTGCTTTAGGTGCATTATAACGAGGACAGTGCGGAGACTTCATAATTCCGGCTCTGTACGCCCTTACAGGGGCAAAGTGGAGTCTCCGAAGTATTCAAAATTGCATCTCTCTAAGATTAACATTTGTCATTAGTTCAGGGATCCTGGCTAATGTATATACGATTTCAGCTCCTTCAAGAGAGATACCTAAATCCACCACCCACTGACCCGCCAATCGGTCAAGTCAGGCTTCGGTTCCAGTTCGAATAAAGGTTTCCTTAGATCTGAGATATAGGTGCGGCCCTCTCCTCCTGCCATTAATACTTCTTCTACCCGAGATATAATTTGATGCTTCAGTGCCTCCCGAGGTAAGGATTGGACG
Organism: Ichthyophis bannanicus; assembly: GCA_033557465.1. NCBI lineage: Eukaryota > Metazoa > Chordata > Amphibia > Gymnophiona > Ichthyophiidae > Ichthyophis > Ichthyophis bannanicus. The sequence continues at coordinate 179,088,133 of CM066041.1, read as the reverse complement.
TAACTCCATACTTGCAAATATGGAAACATATCCTTCATAGGCAGGCCAAAGCGTTCTTGCAATACAGAGAAGGGGACCATCTCTCCTGCTTCCATTATCACATGTTCCACTCCTTCCAAACCACGTTGTTTCCAGTGATGATATGTTTGTCCCATCAACCCTGGTTGGAAGGTCAGGTTTCCCTGTAATGGGAGATGGGGCATGATCTTTGGCAGCATCCCAATTTATCACAAAGCATTCTCCAACCCTTACATATTGAAATGATCGTAGCACTCTTTGGATGTAATGGATGAGCTGGTGAGACATGCAGTACATATTTAAGAGACAGTGGGGCCACCAGTGCCTGTTCAACCTCCAAGGGAGTATAATCCTCTGATGCATAAATCCAATCTTTTAAATGCCTACATGCCAGGTTGTAGCTCATGATGTCTGGTAGGTCCAATCCGCCCTGCTTCCAAGGTGTTTTTAATGTTCCTATTCGTATTCTGGTTCTTCTCCCTCTCCATAGAAACAGGGTCAGTGCCCAGTCCAGTTTTTCCCTCTCCTGATGTCGCAGTAATATTGGTAAGACCTGCATCACATACAGTCATCGGGGAAATATTATCATTTTATATAGGGAAATCCGACTGCTTAAGGACAGTGGCAAGTCTTTCCAACAGCTCAGCAGCAATTCAAGATCTCTAAGTAAAGTCTTGCAATTAAGTGGATATAGCTGATCTGGGTCTGCCGTAATCCATACTCCCAAATATTTAAGCTGCCCATCTGCCCACTTCAATGGAAACTGCCCTGGCCACCTCTGTCGCATTCCAGGTAATAGTGCTAAAGCCCCAGATTTGTCCAAGTTTAATTTTAATCCTGCAAAGGATCCATAGACATAGAATTGCCCTAATAGTGTGTCCAGCTTATTACTTGGGTCCGCTAGACACACCAACATGTCATCCACAAAAGCTGACACATGAAAATCTTCTTTCCCTAATTGTATGCCTCTTAAGGAGGGATGTGTGTGGATTCGTTCCAAAAGAGGCTCCAGTTGCAGGACAAATAAAAGTGGCGAGAGAGGACAACCCTGTCAGGTGCCTCTTTCTAGCGGAAAGGTCCGTGTGATATGCCCATTAACTAATAATGCTCCACAGGATTTGGTATATAAAAGGCGAACCATGTTAACAAATTCCCCAGTTATTCCAAATTTTTCTAAAGCCATTTACATGTACTCCCATTGAACCCTGTCAAAAGCTTTCTCAACATCGAAGCTAATAAAGAGAGCCGAATGCTGCTTCCTAATGACTTCATGTTGAGCAGCTAGCATCTTCCTCACATTACGTACTATTGCTCGGCCCTGAACAAATCCCACCCGTGATTCTCCCACTAGCTGAGAGAGCAGTGGGGCCAAACATTCAGCCATTATTTTGGCTAAGATTTTAATGTCCACATTGAACAATGATATAGGTCTATATGAGCCTGGTAACAGGGGGTCTTTCCCAGGTTTGGGGACTATTGTTATAAGAGCTTGATTGGGTTCATATGGGAAATCTCTTCTTTTGACTATACCCGCGAAGTATTCCACCAGTGATATTGCCACCATGTCAGACATTATTTGGTAGAACTCTGCCTGATTATCCATCTGGACCCGGAGCCCATCCTTTCCATAATTTCAGAAGGCATTGCTGAACCTCTTGAGCTGTTATCGAGTCATTCAATTTCGCCATGTCCTCTGTCACCAAAGATGGCAAATGTAAATCTTTCAAAAATTCTGCTGCCCCTGTCGTATTGCAGGGATCAGCCTTATAAAGTTCTATATAGTACTCTCGCAGAATGTTCTCCAGGTCCTGCTGGGCCATTTGTAGACAGCCTTTTTTATTTCAAAGAGTCTTGATTGTTCGTGGCCCTCCATCTGACTTTACCAAGGCTGCCATAAGCTTCCCAGTTTTATTTCCATAATGATATAGATGATAGCGATGATAAAACATTGACTGGCATTCCACCTGGATAGCTAACATATCTGCTTTATGCTCACCCGTTGGCTGGAGACCATACTTCCTTCGGCCCTTCCTTAAGTCTTTTTCCAGTTGGATCAAACGTGAGTTCTGTGATTTCCTCATGGCCTGACTATAACTTATAATATGTCCTCGCAGTACCACCTTGGCCGCTTCCCAGAAGACAGCTGGGTTGTCTCTGTGCACCACATTGTTTTCCTCGTATTCTGCCCACTGTGTTCACAGGAATTTCTGGAAATCTTTGTCTCCTGCGAGGTGGAGGGGGAACCTCCACTGGCCAGAGGTGCCACTTCTTCCCCACTCCAATTCTAGACTTATTAACACATGATCCGATATGACTATTGGGCCAATATCCACCTTAGAGACTCTCCCCATCAATGTTGTTGCCACTAGGAAGTAGTCTAGTTGAGATCCTGTGCCATGAGTTCTATAGATGTGAGTATATTCTCACTCCATGGGGTGCATTATTCTCCATATGTCTGCAAGATCATATCCATCACAAAGTCCTCTTAGTCTACGAGAGCTCCTTTGGTCGCCTCCGCTTCTTACATTTGTCCTGTCCATGGTGTCATCCAACACGCAATTGAAGTCACCTCTCAGCACAGCACATGAGGGGTCCTCTCCCGCCAATATCTGTGTCAGTTGTTGATAGAATTGAGGACTATATTTGTTGGGCCGTAGACACTTCCTAAGAAAACTGGCTGTCCTTTCAGGGTGCCTCTGACAAATATGTATTGTCCTAGAGGGTCCGCATATATTGTCTGCACCTTCATCTAGTTTGTTTTATGTATGAGGATGACCACCCCTGCTTTCTTTGCCCCAGAGGAGGCACCATGTACTTTTCCCACCAACCATCTTTTTAGTTTTTTGTGCTCTATACCAGACCCTTGCCTAGTCAATGCTATTCTGTCCCCTTGCCTATTCCCTCCCCCCAGCCCCTCTGATTAACCTTTGACCTCCCCGCCTCATCTCTTATCACTCCTCCTCCTTGAAACACCCAGTTTAATAGCCTAGGGTTCCCCCACTGTTCCCTCTAAGCTGTGCGCATGTGTGCGCGCACACACCTCGCCAAGAGAGCGCACATACTTTACAACAGAGCGCACAAAAATTACGGCTCTGATTCTGATAGAAAACAACACAGACGTCTTAAAATTTAAAAGTTATGATTGTAATTACTAGAAATTTCCCACTTCATTTAGTAATCATCTATTTTCATTTAATTTGATTAAAATCAATGTGGTGTACATACTGTATTCTGACATGTAGTCAAATTTTAAAGTATATAACTCCGAGTGTCGTTATGTGGCGCACAAAAATTTAACCTTCCTTCAAAAGCTGCACACAGCTGATATTTTATGCGCACACAGCCTACAGAAAATTTGAGGGAACACTGGTTCCCCCCACCTTTATTGTGAAGTACCCAAATGAGACTGTTCTGATGAGGCAAGCACTATCCCAGAGGCCTAAGTTGTTGCCAGCTTCTGGGTAAGTAAGTCTTTGGTTGTACGATTGCTTGATTCCATTTTATGCTCACCTCTGCTACATTTATTTATAATGGTTTCCGTAGATCTCTGAGTTACCAGTCGGGTAATCCCCCCCCCCCCCCCAACATGTTGCTCTCTCTCCCATTTACTTCTCAAGCACATGTGTCTCTCCCATCCTCTCTCCCAGACCACTCTTTAGGGGGAGGGGGGGGGACAAGGCATCTCAAGCGTTTGTTCAATGCTTTATCTCCTAGCGCATTCTCCTTCCCAGTCGGCACCCCTCCCACTTCTTCCTAGCATGTTGGTGCCAGACTGGTGCCTCCTGTTCCTCCCCTTCTAAAATGTATCTATTACTTTGTTGGACAGAATAAGGGTGAGGTCACAGAGCGATGGAAATGATGGATTATACTACCTAGGCCATGTTTCCCCCAACAGTAAATGTATAGCACGGATGTTAACTATATAGAATATACCTTCCTTATATGCTACCTTCTTATCTAGATACAGTTCATTATTAATTATATCAATCAGTCTCATTGATAATTAACTTATACAGCAGTGATCATGTCCCCATACATGATATATTAACAGACATATGATCATACGTACAATTATATTTGAACAGTAGATGTTGCCTCTTGGTTACATCACCCTTTACCACCATCCTGTTATACTTCGTTCCCACAGTTGTTGCTTCCCTTCTAAGAATGTTTAACCCTATATAGATTCTACTGCCCTTAGTAGCGAAGCATGGTCTTCAGTCTATTCATTGTGGTGTGGTGTGGTATGGTGTGCGCCTCTAGGCATTTTAGGTCTCTCCCAAAGCTTTCCCTGCTTTGTCACACCATTCTGAGATCACACTCCCTCAGTTCATTGTTTTTCTGATCCTCCATTTAATATCTTAACATTACGCTTCATGGAATGTCCTGTCCGGTTATTTCTTATTCTGCAGAGTTTCCCTTTAGGAGACTATCTTATATATTTTATTTATTTATTTTTTTATTTATTTATTTAGTGTACACTTATATCCCGCTACTTCCAGCGATCAGCAGCGGTATTCCAACAGAGAAATAGAGTGGCTGTACTGGCCAGAATTTACAATACACAGGATGATTAGTGGAAGAGGTACAGTTCACAGTACACAGTATGATTAGTGGATAAGGTACAGTTCACAGCACACAGGGTTAAGGTTTAGACAAATTGAGAAGGGAGTATTTACAATTAGTATTTACAAAAGCAGTTACATATTTACACAAGCAGTTACATATTCACACATCAGTGAGGCTAGTGGTGGCGAGCTCATTGCTGACATGATTCATACATTTTGCTTTGTGGGTTCAATGAACCGAGAGCGTTGTGCTTATGTAGTGCTAAAGTGTGACTGGAATAGGTACGTCTTGAGTTGTTTTCTGAAGACCAGTAAGTCACTGCACGCTCTTAGATCGACTGGTAGCTTGTTCCAGAGTTGAGGTGCTATGAATGAGAATGCTCGGTTGCTGGTATGAACATTGACGTGCCTCATGCGGCCGGGGACCAGTAGGGTGTTGAGGCTCGGGGAACGTCTGCTCCTGTTATTTGTTTGGGCTGACACAAGTGAGCCGAGGTAAGAGGGCGCGATGTTATGGAGGAGCTTGAATGTGGTAACTATGATTTTATACTGTATTCGGGCACTGATTGGGAGCCAATGCAGGTCAATTAAAGTAGGTGTGATGTGATCCTTTAGTCTTGTTCCCGTTATGATTCTAGCTGCCACATTCTGCGCCAACTGGAGGATACTGATGGTCTTTTTAGGGAGCCCCTGAAGTATGGCGTTGCAATAGTCTATGTGAGGAATGATGAGGGCTTGCGCTACGGTCCGGAAGTCCGCATGATCTAAGATAGAACGGAGTGGTTGTAGAATTCTTAACTTATGGAAAATGACCCGATTTGTAATTCTAAGATGCTTCTCCATCTTTAAGTTGCAGTCCAGCGTCACTCCGAGGTATTTAATTTCATTTTTTGTTGTGTATACATTGCCGTTCATGGTTATTGTTGGTGGTGGGTTGAAGTCCGTTTTCCTGGATATGCACATCACTTCAGTTTTCTTGTGATTTATGGACATATTGTTGCGTCGCAACCAGGTTTGTAGCTCGTCAAGGCATTTCTCGAGCTGGCTGATGTTTGGGTGATCTACATCCAATTGGGTATAGAGCATAATGTCATCAGCATATATATGGTAACTGATGTCGTTGTTCTTGAAGATTTCACAGGCTGGTCTCAGATAAAGGTTGAACAGGAGCGAAGATAATGCTGAGCCCTGAGGGATGCCTTGAGTTTGTGGGAATGGCGTCGCTGTTTTATCGCCAAAGTGAACTTGCTGCATTCGGTTGGTAATGTATGAGGCGAACCATTTCAGGGGGATACCTCTAATGCCTAATGCATCGAGTCTTCTCAAGAGAGTGGGATGGTGCACTGTATCGAAAGCGGCAGATATATCGATGAATATGAGCATGAACATTTTGGTTCTGTTCTCAAGACCTATGAGAAGTTTGTCCATCAGGGCTAATAGGAGGGTTTCGACACCATGATGTTGTCGGAAGCCGTACTGGTGGATGTCCAATGCGTTGGTGTCATCTATGTGGTCTTGAAGTTGTTGCTGCACTGCCTTTTCAGTGATCTTGGCAAGGAATGATATGCTTGATACCGGGCGGTATGATGTTGGATCATTCTTGTTGAGAGATTTGTTTTTCAGTATGGGTCTGATGACTGATTTTTTGAGGTGTGTTGGCATTATTCCTTGTTGTAAAGATTGGTTCACTATGATGGTGATGATTTGTGCAAGTTCCTGCTTTGCACCCTTGACCCAGGCCGCTGGGCAGGGGTCCAGTGGGGAGGTAGTGGTCCTTAATGCAGCGATTACGCTTAGAATTTGCTTCTCATCTAGTTTAGTGAATGCAGCCCACTCGTGGTAGAGTGTAGGGCTCCCAGTGGGGTTAGTTGTTTGTAACATGGTGCCTGTATTTAGATCTTGTGAGGGATCTTCAGGATTCAGTGTTATTATGCTTCTGGTTTGAGGGTTGAGCTTACTTGCATAATGGTCTGCCAGGATTTGTGCAGACATCTCCCCAAAAGTATTAGATTCTTGTGTATTCCTCGTGAGTGATTTGACCAGCGCAAAGAGTTACCTGGGTCGATTGAGAGCTTTATTAAGCGTGTTGGTGTGGTGAGTTCTTTTCGCAAGATTGATTGCATTCTTATAGTCAGCCAGAGTTTTGTACGCAATCTTATGGTCCTTAGTTGTATGGCGTCTCCACTTCCTTTCTTGTTTCCGTAGTGATTTCTTGAGCTCGCAGAGCGCTGGGGAGAACCATGGTTCGCTCTTGTTTCTGGGTGGGTTTCTTGGGTGTGCCTGTGTTGCGACAGATACTGCTTCAATGGCTTCGTTCCATTGGCTTACTAGTGTGTCCAGGTCTCTGATATCCGTATTTATGTGCGTTGCTATGGATGACACCAGTGTTGGTTTGTCGTACTTCTGGAATCTCCTTTTTTGGCTTGCAGTTGGATTGTGTGATGTATGTTCATGGATGGTGGAAAGGAGTAATGTGAACTCAATTTGGTGATGGTCAGACCATGGTACTGGGGTTATGTGTACATTGGGTTTTCGCAACCCATGGTGCTTGGTGGGTAAAAACACCATGTCCAATATGTTGCCTTTGGTGTGGGTGGCCCCGCAGATTATTTGTTCATAGCCGAGTTGGGTCATGGTTTCATGAAAGATTTCTGTTTGAGCTGTTGGGACTGATGCCATGTTTAGGTCGCCGAGGATGATTTGCTGTTTCCTAACCGCAGTGGTGGTGATAACTTCCAGCGCATCTGCCAGGGTCTCATAGGGAGCTGATGGCGGTCTGTAAATAAGACATATCGCCATGGATTTATTTTCTACTCTGAGTATGTCAATACTGGTGTCTGTGCTTTGGGACGTGGTTGCTAGGGCAAAGGAGTCCTTAGCAAGGATGATTACTCCTCCTCCCCTTTTCCTGTCACGGGGACAATTGAAGATCCGGTATCCTGGCTTTACAATTTGATTGATGATGGCTGAGTCTGCATCGGTGATCCATGTTTCTGTGATACATAGAATATCGGGTTGCATATCTGTGAGGATGTTGTATATGATGTGTGTCTTGTTTCGGATGGATCTTGCGTTTATAAGCATAAAAGAGATTGTGGTTGGTATGGGCTCGCTGGCATTAGAGCTGATTTTTAACTTAGGTCCTGGTTTAACGGTTCCCCTACGCCTCCCCTTGTGTGATATTTGTGTCCACCAGAGGAACAAATATAAGCCTGATGATGTATTTGCTCTCTTTCCATACTGTTAGGTCTAGGCCTCACAGCTTATGTATTGCTCTTACCAAAAAAACCCTTTTCTTCCCTTTTCTTACTACAGCTTTGTATTTCCCCTTTAACTCTGACTTACCATCTTCTTCTTTATTTGGGTATTGTAAAAGTTCTGCGCTTCTGGTTCTGCAAAAATGTGTTGGCGACCATTTAAGGTCGAAGGTACTGCATACTGTTAAGAATGCTCTCCTTTTCTGGGTTACAGTGGCTGAGAAAGCCTGGAAAAAGAACACTCTGGCTCCTTCGTATTCTATGCGACTTTGGTTCTTGGCTGCTCAGAGAAGTTTCTTTTTGAGGGAAGCTGAGAAATCTTGCCAGAATTGCTTTTGGTCGGGTTTGCCCTTACCTTCTTTATCCCACTCTATGTGCTCTTTCCAGTTGTAAGGCTCCGGCCATAGCGGTAAGCTGCAGGTCCCGCGGTATCCAGCTTTCTAAGAAAGTACAAAGTTCCTTATCAGTAATAGACTCAGGAAGACTCACTATGCGTAAGTTTTTCCTGCGCCCTCTCCGTTTTCTAGGTCCTTGATTTTATTTTCATTCTTGAGGACCTTCTCCTCTAGTTGTTGGATTCGCTGCTCCAATTGTAAAGCACCATCCTCCACCACCGAGATTCTATTTCCTGCATGCTGTATCCACCCAGTGAACTCCGCCACTGATCTGGTTAAATGATCCAATTGAGAGATTATACCTGCAAAACTTTCATCTAGGGCTCAGACAACAGCCACAGTTACCTCCTCCACCAGTCTGGATGTCACCATTTTTGGGCTCGGCGGCAGAGTGCCGATCGCCATCTTAGTGTCTCCTCCACAAGTTTTTCTTTGCACGGTGCCTTTGCCGCCATCTACCTAGATGCGCCGTTCAAGGCTCCTGTGTAGCCTGATACCATGTACAGCTAATTTTGACTCAATTCTTACTGCTGCACGGTCTGTTTACAAGGTTTGTAGTGGGGAGCCCCAGAGCCAAGACACACACGTCTGGGGGGTGGAGCCAGCCGCGGAGCAAGATGGCCACTTGATCTCTCTCCTCCGCTGAATCCTGAAGGAAATCTTGTCATCCCCGCCTGTAGTAAGAAGATCCGATCTCCCGTCAGTGGATAAAGATAGCTGACATGTCCACTGGGAAATCCACCCGGTTAGAGTACAGTGCTGCACTGAACTCAGGGGCAAAGAGAGCAAAACCGGACCCTCCATCCCCACATAAGATGGCGAACCCTCGAGAGACCCCAGAGGGCATGCAAGAGCTCTTGACAGAGATCTGTGCGGTGAGGGAAATGGTTGCTGCTAATGGTGAGGCCTTGAGTGGAGTCCAAGCGGATATTTTGGAACTGAAAGAGCTAAAGGAGCAACTGAATGGATTCAATGCTAGAATGGACAGTATGGAGGCCAAGGTTTCAGCCCAGGAGAAATGTATGAAGCAGATTGCGGTAAATGGCAGGTGAATTGAAAATCTGGAGCGCAATTTGGAGGAGCTCAACAACAGAATGAGGAGAAACAATATTCGCTTGGTGGGTGTCCCGGAGGGAGCAGAAGGAGCAAATGTTGCGGTGTTCCTGGAGAAAACTTTACCTAAGCTCCTGCGACTGGAGTTTGGGCAACCGTTCGAAATTGAGAGGGCTCATCGAGTGCCTGCGCAGGCAGGCCCCCCACACACGGCAACCTCAACCTATAATTATGTGTGTGTTACGACATCCGCATGTCGTGCAGATAATGTCTGCGGCCAAAGCTTTGGCCCCGATCAAGTTTGAGGGCCATAACATTGCCTTTTTCCTGGACTTTAATAAGACAATGGTAGAGAGACGAAAGCAACTTCTTGCTTTTCGATTGCGCCTCCAACGTCTTCAGGCCCAGTATGGCCTATTCTTTCTGGCTAGACTGCGGGTCACCTTGAACAATCAGACAAGAACTTTTGAAGATCCGGTGGCTCTCCAGATCTTTGTGGAAGAACAAGAAGCTTTGATGATGCGATAGGGCCCTCATTCGCAGAAGGAGATGTGAGTGCAGATTTCAGCGTGTCGGAGAGGAGTGTTCCAAGGGCCTTACAGAAGTATGGACAGATTGGGAGGGGCAGTGGATGGGGATTGTTGTTGAAAATGTTTAAACTTATTATACCTTCAGTGTGGTTAGTGGTGGGTTCCTGATGGAAATAGATGATTGTGGGGTGGCTAGAAATTCATAAGAATGGGTGTGGTAGAATTGTTAAAGTGGAAACTATTCATATTGATTGTGTATAGGGGTGAGTAAACGTCGGGGTGAGGGACTGATGGGAAGTGGTGGCTGGGGTAGGGAAGGGTCGGAAGGTGAGGGTAATAAATAAAAAAAAGGCAAAAAAAAAGAAGAATTTTGCTCAGGTGGGGGGGGGGGGTGAGCAGTAGGCTGTAAAAAGGGCGGGATTGGGTGGTAATCTTCAAGTGCTGGTTCACCCAGGTTGATCCCTTTGGTGGGAGATGGGTTGTCTCCTTGGGGGTTCTTATTGATGTAGTACTGTTGGTTGATCGATGTATTGTGGAATTTGTTTACTGGATAAATGCCTATTTGTTTTTTTGCTTGTTGAACGTGTCCCATGGAGTCACTTAAACTTCTTTCTCTGAACGTTAAGGGCATTAATAACCAGATTAAATGGAAAAACTTTTTGCTGTACTGTAAAAAAGAGCAGACGGATGTGGTTCTACTTCAGGAAACTCATTTATCTACTGCAGAAACAAAAAAGCTTGGTCTGGGGCAGTATGTTCTAGTAGGTCATTCAGTGGCACATCAAAAAAAAATTGGGGTTGCTATTCTAGTTTGGAGGGCCTTGTTGCCACAGATAGAACAAACTCGAGCGGATGTACAAGGTAGATGGGCCAAAGTTCTAATGCAAACTGGGGATCTTAAATTAGTTATTCTAAATATTTATGCCCCAAATTATGATGATGTCTCCTTTTTCCAGAACCTAGCAAGGGAGGTACAGGAGGTGTCGACTTATGAAATTGTCCTAGGAGGGGGCTTTAACCTAGTGTTGGATCCTTTGGTAGATCGCTATCCGTATAGACCTCAAAGGCAGCATCGGGCTACCTCGGTGGTACTGTCCTTTATGCGGGACTTGGGTTTGTTGGACATTTGGCATTTGAAGCACCCAACAGAGAGGGGATACACATTTTTCTCCTTACCTCATGGGTCACACTCACGTATAGATTTTTTTCTTGTCTCCATATCCTTAATTCTATCTGTTAAAAACTCCGAGATCTGTGGCATGCATATTTCTGATCATGCCACTATAACTTTCTCCCTCTTGGCGAAGGATAGGGAAGTTTCCGGCTCAGCATGGTTTTTTCAAAGAGCACTGTTGACTTAATGAAACATTTTGTGATGATATCAGTCAGACAATAAAAGATTATTTTGATATGAATTTGCCGGAGGACACTGCAGGCTGGGCTTGGTGGGAAGAGTTCAAATCCTTTATTCAGGCCAGGATTACCAGTTATGCAATTAAACTAGCTCACCAAAAAAAAAGCTAATTCCTTATCGTCCCTCTAATCTAGTCCCGGACATCTGGGTTTAAGCACCTCCTCCCGCAGCCTTGGAGACTGAGCACGTCACCCTTTTTTGGTGACACCAGCATAAATAGATGAGGAACCGCCTCCTTGATCCAGTTAGCTCAGTCTCCAAGGCAGCTGAAGGAGGTGTGAGCCTCAGAGGTTAGAGGGCTCATTGGAGGAATGATTGAGGAGTTTTTTGGTAGTTTTAGGATATTAAATTTACAAAAAAACAAACAAAAAAAAACAATTAAATTCGAATAATACTCAAGATTATACATTTTAAAGCTGCACTGCCGCTTTAAATCTGGCGGCTAGATTTCTTTGCCGGCTTCGGCAAGAGCAAGGCTGCGCTTCCCCCCTCTTCCCCCCTACCTGGAGGTTCTCTGGTGCCAAGGTAGAGTGCGGGAGCTGTGACTGGGGCCTCCATCTCCCGAACCTGCAAATCGGGTGAGGAGTCATAGAGGGAAGGACGTTTAGGTCAGCGAAGCAGAGCCGCGGAGGTCAGGGTTTGCTCAGCCACGGCGGCGAGCTCTAAAGCCGGCGAGAGGCAGCAGGCAGTCCACACTTCAGAAAGAGGTGAGAGGCGCATAGCGCCGGCGTTGGGGTCCATGACAAGGAATTTGGAGCAGGCTAAAGGAGCGGATTTAGGCCACGCGGCTGCTCTGTTTAAAAAAAAAAAAGCGGCAAAGTGAAGCGGTCACAGCTGTGCGGCTTGTGAGGGAGCGGGCGGGCCTTAACCACGTGGTGTTCCCGCAGAAGGCCTTGTGGGAACTATAGGATTTTCAATTATAGTTGGGGGCATGGTTTCGAGACCGGGGGGCTCTTCTTGAGGGAGCATCCTAGGGTAAGGGACTTCAGAGTCTCAGTGTAAAAAAAAAAAAAAAAAAAAGGTCGCGAGTGAAATAAACAGAGGAGAGATTTGTTTGGTGCAGGAGTTTTGTGGTGTCTTGCCAAGATGCCCTCAAAGCCTGTGATAAGGAAGCTTATCAGGACCCAAGAGACAGGGATAAAGAGAAGGAATTTACCCTTATAAAAGGACCTATTTTACCAGGTCGGAGACACAAAACTCCCTTTACACCTAGAAAGCAGGAAATTCCTAGCTACAATAGGTTGCAGAATGCCCCTAGTGGAGAAAAAGAGAGGGAATACAGGCTCAGGGTATGGAACCCTTACGTCACTGAATTCCCCAATTACTCAGCTGCCACGAGGCAGTTTGATCTCCAACACCTGAGAGGAGAGGGGGTGGAGCAGGCACCTGAGAGGTTTAAGACTAGGTCAGTTTATTCAGAAGGGAGAGGCAGGAGAGGAAGAAGAAGAGGAAAGGAGAGAGAACGTGAGAGCAGTAGGAGTGCCTACTGGAAGAGGAATGGATCTGGATCAGTGAGAACAGCAGGAACCAGGAACACAAGTTTGAGAACAGGACATGGAAGTACCGGTGAATGGTGGCCAGAGCATGAGAGAGGAGAAGCTGCTACAAGCTTTGACCCAGGTATGAGCATTAGAAGCTTGCCTAATTCTGAGCACTACAGAATTGCCAGAGACAGCCTTAGCCCTAACGGAAGGCAGTCAGCTAAGACCTCTGAGCCAGAAACAGAGGAAGTGCCAATGCAACTGGGTGAACCAGACATAGCTTTAGAAGAAGAAGTCTCATACATGGATTGCTCTTTATGCCAGTCTTCCAATACAGAGGTGTTGAAAGGGAGTCAACCGTAATGAAAACCTCCAGTATCCGGTAGCCCTAAGAGCCTGTGGTTAACTTGTGAAGGTCCTGAGTTAAAGGCAAAATACCTTGTTTTTTTTTTACTGTGCAAGCTGAAGCTGCCTAATTAAGTTGGTGAATCAGCTGTGAGCCAGAGCAGTGCTCAGCCTGAAGCTGTATTAACGGTGAAACTAAGGAAAGCTTTTGTTTGGCTGTTTATAAGAAAACCTTGCATAGAGAATTGCTTGCCTGTGAAGAGTTTAACTGCCTTGTCTGGACTGAGAGAAAAAGAAACCTGCTTTAGGAAAAGCTGTTATCTCCAGGAACAAGCAGGAATGAGTCTTCACATATGGGTATGTCGGTACCGACGGAGCCTGCGCGGGAACGCTCCCCAGCATCCCAAAAAAGGAAAGCTTTTGGGAGCATCCCACAGCACCTGCGCACTGCCTTCCCGCCTTTCCTAACCGCCTCTCTCCAGTTCTTCTTTTCCGCGGAGCCAGCAGGTCGTGTTCCTGTCACCGCTGAAGAAGTTCTTTATTTTATTTTATTTCTTTGGTCGCGCGTCTGCCTTCTTCGATGTCGGACCGGTACTGCCGGTCTTTTCTTTCTTTTTCTTCAAAAAAAAAAAAAAAGATACTTTCCGTTCCACTTCAGTGTATTTTTTCTTCGTTGGGCCTTAGGCTTAACAGAAAATTCCTCATGGAAAAACCCGCCTCCGGGTTTAAAAAATGCACTAAGTGCAACGGTACCATCTCTGTTACCGACACCCATGACTGGTGTCTTAAATGTTTGGGTCCTGACCATTCCATCACAAATTGTCCGTCCTGCACCATGATGTCTAAAAGAAGTTTACAGAACCGAGCAGCCAAGCTCAGTACACTGTTTCCCTCTGATGCAGCTTCGGTGGCATCAACGTCTTCCAGGGCTTCTTCTTCCTCCTATGGATCTCAGGTAACCAAACATAAGTCCAGCCGGTGCTCGAAGGGTAGATCTCCCTCTAAGCATAGAGATGCCTCCGGGCTTGCCCTCGAGGATTCTGCACCGGCAAAAGTACCCCGGCGGGAAGCTCCGGCTTCCAAAGCTCCTCCTATGGGGTCACAGGTTGACATCGATGGCACGGTCTCGACCGATCACCTGTTGCAATGTTCTAGGGTACTGGTGGAATCCGCCGGTACCGACCTCCAGACATTCATGGCGTCGATTGGATCAGAATGTCCTGACCATGCAGCGTGCCGTTACGGCATTCATACAAGCTGCGACGCCGCTGGTACCGCAACAAGCTTCATTGTCGGTACCGGCTCCGACGCCAGTTCCGATATCGGTTCCGGTGCCAGTACCTGTTACATCGACATCGGCTTCAGTGTCGACTGCAGCGGTACCCTGTCCGATGATGCCTATCGGTACCGATGACTCCCGATGTCGATACCACCTGGTATGCGTATCGGTCTTTACAAGAGCATCCAGACAGGCGATACTTCGATTCCTCCGAAGACTCTGATGCTTCGGAGGCCTCTGTCGAAGCATCGGTACTTCTTCCTCAGGAGCCTTCTTTTCCAAAAAGAAGAATGTCCCCTCCAGAAGACTTGTCTTTTCAAGACTTCATAAGGGAAGTGGCCAAGGGGCTTTCTATCTCAGTGGCCCCTGAGACAGAGCCTAGAGCCAAAAAATTGGATAGTTTGCAATATCCCAAGGCTCCTAAAGAAGCAGCCACTTTTCCAGTTCATGAGATCCTTTATGACCACATGATAGGCATTTGGGAGACTCCTCTCACCATCTCTTCTCATTCTCGTAGGTTGGATACCATGTATCGTGTCCCTCCTTGTCCTGGATTTCATAAAACTCAGCTTCCTCACCATTCTATTGTGGTGGAGTCTGCTATGAAGAAGTTAAAGAGTGCAAAGAGGCACTCATCTGCTCCTCCAGGAAGAGAATGTAGAACCTTAGATGCTTTTGGCAGAAAAATTTTCCAGGCCAGTATGCTTGTTGCCAGAATTAACTCCTATAGTCTCTATATGGGGATGTTTCTGAAGGAAGTTACAGATCATCTGCAAACTTTCCTCCCTTTTCTTCCAGAAGATAAAAGGGAAGACTTTCTTACCTGGCTTAAGCATGCCCAGGATGTCTCCAAATGTTCTAACCGTTCAGCCTTTGACTCTTTTGAGGTGGCCAGCAGAGCCTCGGCCATTGCCATAGGTGCACGCAGAATTGCTTGGCTACAAGCTTCTGATTTGGAACCCTGGGTCCAAGATGGATTAGGAAATCTTCCTTGTACAGGTGAAAACCTGTTTGGCAAAGATTGGCAAGCAAAGGCCACTCAAATGGATGCAGAAAATTCTGCTTTGGATAGGCTTTCAAAGTCTACCTCTAATCCTGTCCAGAAGAGGTTGTTCAAAAAGGCATATTTTCCCCAGAAGGGAAGATATTATCCTGTTTATGGTCAACAGACATCATCTGCAGGTCGTTTTGCTGCAAAGCGTCAACAACCTAAACAGGCCAAGCCTAAGGCTGCAAGGACTACTGTAGCCCAACAGCCTCAGCCTCCTCAGGGCCTTTGACTTGCAGCTAGAGAACTTAGTCTTTCTGGCTCTAAAAGAACCAGAGCCTCTCACCATTCCAGGAAGGTTAGCTCACTTTGCTCCCAGATGGGAGCAAATCACAGCAGAGCATTGGACCCTTTCCATCATAAGGGAAGGGTACAAACTTCATTTTTCAAACCTTCCTCCTTACACCATGGTGAGAGAGTTCAATTCTCCAACATCTCTTCTCGACCTTCTGGGTCAGGAGATTTCTACTCTTCTTGCCCAAGGGGCAATAGAAGAAGTACCTCTTCTTCAACAGGGCTCAGGGTTCTACTCCCCCTACTTTCTAATTCCAAAGAAAACAGGGGACTACAGACCCATATTAGATCTCAAGAGAATTGAACAAATTCCTATGCAAGGAGAAATTCAAGATGATTTCTCTAGGTACTCTCCTTCCATTCCTTCAGAGTCAGGATTGGCTTTGTTCTCTAGATCTCAAGGATGCGTATACCCATATACTCATCCATCCAGCACACAGAAGGTTCCTTCGGTTCCTTTATCTGGGAAAGCACTACCAATACAGGGTGCTTCCTTTTGGTCTGGCCTCTGCTCCAAGAGTGTTCACAAAATGCATGGCAGAAATAGCTGCATTTCTACGCACTCTGGGAATATTCGTATTCCCATACCTGGATGACTGGCTCATCCGAGCATCATCCAAATCAGAGGCCCAGACTTCCCTAGCCTGCACAATGCGTGTTCTGCAGTATCTGGGACTGGTGATAAACATTCCAAAGTCCCAACTCACCCCTACTCAGTCTCTAGAGTTCATAGGGGCCTTGCTGGATACCACAACTGCAAGGGCCTATCTTCCCCAGGCCCATTGCCTACGTTTAGTGCAGATAGCCTCTCAGATTCAATTAAAAACCCATCTAACTGCTCGAGAGATGTTACAACTGCTAGGCCACATGGCATCCACTGTGCATGTGGTCCCTTATGCTCGCCTTCACATGAGGGCAGCTCAATGGACTTTGTCCACCCAGTGGACCCAGGCATCAGGGGGTCTGTCAGACAAAATAGCAACCTCCAGGCGCCTCTTTTGGTCTCTCCAGTGGTGGAAGTCCTCTCAAAATCTGTTGCTGGGGTCCCCCTTCCAACAATTGTTACCCCAAGCAATCCTTACAACAGATGCCTCTCCAAAGGGTTGGGGAGTTCATCTTCAAAACCTCTCCACCCAGGGCATTTGGTCTCCACAGGAGACCTCCCTACACATCAGCATCTTAGAGCTCAGAGCAATCTTCTTAGCTCTCAGAGTCTTCCATACCCTGCTCAGCTACAAGACAGTCCTCATCCACACGGACAACCAAGTAGCCATGTTCTATGTGAACAAGCAGGGAGGAACTGGCTCTCTGTCGCTTTGCAACGAAGGTCTGAGATTGTGGGCCTTCGCCAGAGAGCATCAAATTCATCTTCTGGCAGTATACCTTCCAGGAGTTCAAAACTCTTGGGCAGACAGACTCAGTCGCATTCTGCTTCCACACGAATGGTCCCTTCATATGGACCAGATAGTCAGAATCTTTCGAATTTGGGGAACCCCGGACATAGACCTCTTTGCAAGTCCGTGGAATGCCAAACTTCCCCGATTCTGTTCCAGAATTCCATGTCAGGGAGTTCAGGCCAAGGATGCCTTCCTCCTTCACTGGGGTCAAGACTTCCTGTACGCCTTTCCACCCATTCCCCTAATTCCCAAGACCCTGTTCAAGCTTTAGAGAGATCGAGGGACTATGATCCTCATAGCTCCACGTTGGCCACGCCAAGTGTGGTACCCTCTACTTCTGCATCTCTCTCAAGCTCCCTCCCTGGACTTGGGGTCTGCTCCAGATCTCCTGTCTCAGGAGGGGGGAACGTTGTGGCACCCAAACCCCCAATCTCTCCATCTCAGGGCTTGGTTGCTGAAGGCTTAGACCTTCAAGATTGGCATCTTTCTCAGCAAGTAAAGGATATTCTTCATGCTTCCAGAAAGCCTTCTACTAGACGTTCCTATGCTTTTAAATGGAAAAGGTTTACCATTTGGTGTGCTGAGAAGGGTATTAACCCTCTAGCAATACCTTTGAATTCTTTACTAGAATATCTCCTGCATCTTTCCCATGCAGGCCTCAAAACAAATTCAATAAGGGTCCATTTGAGTGCTATTGCAGCATCCCTCAAGCCTCTCAATGGACAACCTGTCTCCTCTCATCCTCTTATTGCAAGATTCATGAGAGGCCTTCTTTTAACTAAACCTCCCATTAGACCACCTCCAGTGGCATGGGACTTGAATCTGGTTCTTGGTTAGCTCATGAAGCCACCCTTTGAACCCTTAGCCACTACCTCCTTAAAATTTCTTTCCTGTAAGGTTATCTTTCTTATTGCAGTCACCTCAGCTCGCCACATCAGTGAACTGCAGTCCTTAGTGGCTAATCCACCTTATACAAGGTTCCATCATGATAAGGTAGTCCTTAGGACCAATCCACACTTTATGCCTAAAGTGGTCTCACCTTTTCATCTTAATCAAGAGGTGTATTTACCTGTCTTTTTTCCAGGTCCTCATGCATCAAGTGAAGAGAGGAATCTTCATACCCTGGATTGTAAAAGAGCTCTTGCTTTTTACTTACAAAGACAAAAATTATAGGTCTAATTCACAGAGGATTAAACTATTGCAAAAATACTGACTACTCCTCCAAGCTACTCAAGGCTATTAACTCAACCGATAGTGTAATTTTCACAACACTTCATTTTTTTAGTTTTTTGAACCGAGTCTCAGACTTATATCGGTACAATTTACGGGATTGACTCCCCGTGGTACCTCTCTTGCATCAATGACCACAGTTCATATGTATTTTCTCACAGTTCTTATACAAGATCTTGTTGTTAACTCTTGTTTCTTAATATATCCCTCTTGCAATTGCATTCTATGACCCAATAACTATCTGTTTCTGGTATCAATCAAAATAGGCCATAAACGAATGCAGTAAGCAGGAAAAACTTATCTTGTGAAAGATCTTGTCGTTGTTGTTGTCTTGATATGCCCCGACGCCAACTTTCGGCACCGCATTTGCGTTTCACATAAGCTTCATCAGGGGTTTAAGAGAGTGCTGCAAAGAAACACAATTTCCATGTAATGCCTAAATACTCAAATTTAACTTGAAACGTTATCAGTGCACTCACAAATCACTTATTTTGTAGAGACAACTCCTACTAGCGCTTATCTGGCGCGTAGATCACAGAGCTCACTGGCTTCCTCAAAAAACCACCGCGCATGCGGGGTGATTCAACCTTAGCCTTTTAAACGATCCTTGCTGTCAATCACCGAACCCGACTCTGGATGAAATTCAAAAACATGCCCCCCATTCTATGGCAGTATTGAGTCCTCCAGGGACCACCGTTCCCAAATGATATATCCACCGTTGCTCTCGAATGATCAATGATTGTTCCCGGGTTTTGCCACCCTGTCCTGTCAAAACTCGATCTATACAAAAACATCTATCTTCAAATGCATGGTGATACTGCAAGCAATGTGCCACTATTGGAGCTTCCTGCACTCTACAGCGGAGACGGCTTCGATGTTCATTCTTACATGTCTTCAATGTTCTAGTTGTCTTGCCGATATATAACAACTGACAAGGGCACTTAATGCCGTAGACAATGAAACTAGAATTACAAGACGTGTGATGACGCAACCGGTATGTGGTACGATTATATTCAAACTCCCAAATATCTAGCGAGATAGTACAGATATTGCATTCTCTGCAGGGAGAATGTCCTGTAGCCCCACTCAATGAACTAGAAGGTGAAGATCGAAGCACGGTGGGGCTGAGTTTCTCCTTAAAATTCTGATGTCTGGTCCAAACGCATCTAATTTTCTTATTTTCCAGCCCAGGTACCGTACTGAGAACACCGCCGCGTCAAATTGCTTTACCACTTCGTTCCACCTGGAGTCCTCCGGGATCAATCCCTCCTGCGTTGTCGTTATTTAAGGAATTAGTGTTACGAGATATAAAGTGTGTTGAACAGACCAAACCATCAAAAATTAGTTTTCTCACTAATGCGGAAAAAACAATTTTGAGTCAATTACAAGCAAGGGAAGATATAGTAATCAGGCGTGCCGATAAGGGGGGGCGCCATTGTGGTGCTCGATAGGCATCAATATCTTGCTGAAGCAATGCGACAATTATCTGACACTAGTACTTATTGCAAACTTACCGAAGATCCCACGCCAGGTTTAAGGCAAAATATTAAACAACTTACGACACAAGCTCTGCATGACAAAATAATCAATAAAAAAGAATGGCAATTTTTGAATAAGCCGAACCCTGTGGTATCTCAACTATATCTGGTGCCCAAAATCCATAAAAGTTTGCAATCTCCACCAGGAAGGCCAATAGTTTCCACCAAGGGCTCAATATTGGAACTGCTTTCGATTTACGTCGATTCTTTTTTACGCCCGTTAATGGGGGAAATGGCCTCTTACGTTAAAGACACGTCCCATTTTTTACAACTTTTGGATGATTATTCAGAATGGGCGTCTGATGAACAAACTTTGTTAGTCACACTAGATGTATCTGCTTTATATACAAGTATCCCACAGGCGGCAGCTTATGACACGATTGTTACCACTTTGAATAATAGGGCGGATCTTTCGGAAGAAACTATTTCATTTGTTTCCCGATTAGCTCAAATTGTGATTTTCCAGAATTAATTCATGTTTGAACAGCAGCTCTATTTACAAGTATCGGGGGTAGCAATGGGCGTTACCAGTGCACCTTCCATTGCAAATCTGTTTATGGCGTTATATGAGCAAAGATGGTTAACCCATTTTCCTTATAAAGTCAATGTGGTAGTTTGGAAGCGGTACATTGACGATATTTTTATGATTTGGAATAGTTCAACCGATATGCTACTACAGTTTCTCACTTGGTTAAAGGGGTTGGATCCAGCAATGCAATTCACCTGCATACATGAGTATGAGTACTGATATACTTCCTGAACTGATATACTACTGATATACTACTGCTGCTCGAGGTGCCTATATCTCTCTTACTAAACCGGTGTACCCTGTAGTCCTCTGCACATTCATGCATCGCGACGGCAAACCCGAACGGAAAGAGCCCATTCGTGCATCGCGATGGCAAACCCAAACGGAAAGAGCCCTTCAAATGCTCCCCCTCTCAGCACTGCTACCGAAAATGCGTGCAGCGCCACTGCGGACTGACAGGTCCTGTCGCAACACAAAGGCAAATACTGCCTGAGGGAGTGTCTCGGCATTCCCCCATCCACCACAGCGCGTGGCAGCTTGGGAGGCACCAAGTGTGGCTGACTCATCCTGCTTGTCCTAAGAGAAAACGGAGTTACTTACCTGTAACTGAGTTCTCCGGGGACAGCAGGATAAGTCAGCCACACATACCCGCCCACCTCCCCTGGGATGGGGTCTGCCTCCGTCCGGGTGCCCGCCTCCTAGCGGCAAAAGGCTCAGCTAGTGACGAACTGGCTAGCTAGGGGCGGGCAGGGGGGTGGGGCCAAGTGGCCCATGCTCAGAAGGGCAAAGCCCTTCTGAGCTATGGAGAGTACTTCCGTCTTCTCGGCGCCGTCGGATGACGTCACATGCATTATCTGACTTTTATCTATCCTTCCAATGTAAATAGATTATGTATATAGTTAACCCTGTTTTCCAAGTTTATACTCCTGTTCGATGTAAACCTGACAGCTTGTTGTTATGGTCGTTAAGTTATAATGTAAACCGCACTGATGCTAAATAGCGCGGTATATAAGAAATTGTAATAATAATAATAATAATAATGATCGATACAGTATCAGTTTTTTAGACGTTACTGTGGGAAAAGGATGTAACGGATGGTCAACTTCACTATTTAGGAAGGCAACAGATAGGAACACGTTTCTCCACTATCGTAGTGGACATCCGAAACAACTACGAGATAGTTTACCAATCTCACAGTTTTTCCGTTATAGACGGAACTGTTCCCATCCTATTGAATATAAGATACAAGCCCGTAGGTTGATTAAAGATTTCCAGTGTCGTGGATATCCTACTGAGGTAGTTACCAGTGCATACAAAAGAGCGTTGTACAATAATCGGGCTCTGTTGTTAAATACCAGTAGAGT
Organism: Ichthyophis bannanicus; assembly: GCA_033557465.1. Lineage (NCBI taxonomy): Eukaryota > Metazoa > Chordata > Amphibia > Gymnophiona > Ichthyophiidae > Ichthyophis > Ichthyophis bannanicus. The sequence goes on along the minus strand of CM066041.1, from coordinate 179,066,393 downwards.
GAAGCAATTTGATGACAGCGTTGTTAATTTTATCACCAAATATTCACCTTATAGTAAACAGATTTAAAAAATCTTTAACAGTCATCTTAATGTTCTCAGTACGGTACCTGGGCTGGAAAATAAGAAAATTAGATGTGTTTGGACCAGACATCAGTATTTTAAGGAGAAACTCAGCCCCACCGTGCTTCGATCTTCACCTTCTAGTTCATTGAGTGGGGCTACAGGACATTCTCCCTGCGGAGAATGCAATATATGTACTATCTCGCTAGATATTTGGGAGTTTGAATATAATCGTACCACATACCGGTTGCGTCATCACACGTCTTGTAATTCTAGTTTCATTGTCTACGGCATTAAGTGCCCTTGTCAGTTGTTATATATCGGCAAGACAACTAGAACATTGAAGACATGTATGAATGAACATCGAAGCCGTCTCCGCTGTAGAGTGCAGGAAGCTCCAATAGTGGCACATTGTTTGCAGTATCACCACGCATTTGAAGATCTTAGATGTTTTTGTATAGATCGAGTTTGAGAGGACAGGGTGGCAAAACCCGGGAACAATCATTGATCATTCGAGAGCAACGGTGGATATATCGTTTGGGAACGGTGGTCCCTGGAGGACTCAATACTGCCATAGAATGGGGGGCATGTTTTTGAATTTCATCCAGAGTCGGGTTCGGTGATTGACAGCAAGGATCGTTTAAAAGGCTAAGGTTGAATCACCCCGCATGCGCGGTGTTTTTTTGAGGAAGCCAGTGAGCTCTGTGATCTACGCGCCAGATAAGCGCTAGTAGGAGTTGTCTCTACAAAATAAGTGATTTGTGAGTACACTGATAATGTTTCAAGTTAAATTTGAGTATTTAGGCATTACATGGAAATTGTGTTTCTTTGCAGCACTCTCTTAAACCCCTGATGAAGCTTATGTGAAACGCAAATGTGGTGCCGAAAGTTGGCGTCGGGGCATATCAAGACAACAACAACGACAAGATCTTTCACAAGATAAGTTTTTCCTGCTTACTGCATTCGTTTATGGCCTATTTTGATTGATACCAGAAACAGATAGTTATTGGGTCATAGAATGCAATTGCAAGAGGGATATATTAAGAAACAAGGGTTAACAACAAGATCTTGTATAAGAACTGTGAGAAAATACATATGAATCGTGGTCGTTGATGCAAGAGAGGTACCACGGGGAGTCAATCCCGAAAATTGTACCGATATAAGTCTGAGACCCGGTTCAAAAAACTAAAAAAACGAAGTGTGATGAAGTGTTGTGAAAATTACACTGTCGGTTGAGTTAATAGCCTTGAGTAGCTTGGAGGAGTAGTCAGTATTTTTACTTACAAAGGACACAGCAACATAGAAAGTCTTCTCAACTCTTTGTTGCTTTTGATCCCTCTCATTTGGGACTTCCAGTCTCTAAGAGGACACTGTCCAATTGGATTGCTCAGTGTATTTCTTTCGCCTACCAGAGTAAGAACCTTTCTCTGGAGGGCCATGTCACAGCTCATAATGTGAGGGCCATGGCCAATGTTCCCTCTAATTTTCTGTAGGCTGTGTGCGCATAAAATATCAGCTGTGCAGCTTTTGAAGGAAGGTTAAATATTTGTGCGCCACATAACGGCACTCGGAGTTATATACTTTAAAATTTGACTACACGTCAGAATACAGTATGTACACCACATTGATTTTAATCAAATTAAATGAAAATAGACGATTACTAAATGAAGCGGAAAATTTCTAGTAATTACAATCACAACTTTTAAATTTTAAAATGTCTGTGGTGTTTTCTATCAAAATCAGAACCATAATTTTTGTGCGCTCTGTTGTAAAGTATGTGCGCTCGCTCGGCGAGGTGTGTGCGCGCACACACGTGCACAGCTTAGAGGGAACAGTGGCCATGGCCACCTCTATGGCTCATCTAAATTCTGTGTCCATCGACCAGATCTGTCTAGCGGCCACCTGGGCCTCGGTTCATACCTTCACAGCCCATTACTGTTTGGACAAGGACTCCCGCCGGGATGCCTTGTTTGGTCAGGCTGTTCTCAAACACCTGTTCCATGCTTAATCAACTCCTACCCTCCATCCCTGGTTGAATGCCTGAGATCCATGGGAGGAGGTAGAGCCCTTCTCAGGGTCTCACAACCTTGGGGATCTCCCAGGCATCTCTAGCTGGGGAGTCCCCATATGTGAAGACTCATTCCTGCTTGTTCCTGGAGATAGCACAGTTACTTACCTGTAACAGGTGATCTCTGGGAACAGCAGGAATAAGTCTTCACAACCCACCCACCTCCCCTAGGAGTTGTATCTCTCTATCTATCTTTCCTTTCCTCTCTCTCTCTTTGTCTCAGCTTTAAAACTCGAACTGGAGAGAGGCGGTTAGGAAAGGCGGGAAGGCAGCGCGCAGGCGCTGTGGGATGCTCCCAAAAGCTTTCCTTTTTTGGGACGCTGGGGAACGTTTCCACGCAGGCTCCGTCGGTACCGACTTACCCATATGTGAAGACTTATTCCTGCTGTTCCCAGAGATCACCTGTTACAGGTAAGTAACTGTGCTTTCTGTTTGTTTGATCAGCACTGCAAGCCATGCCTGATAGCAGGGGCTGTTAAAGTGTTTATGTTTATACTGGAGAACATTGCAAGCTGTTTTGTTTGGAATTAATTTATATCCTGATGTTCATTTACAAGAATCCTGGAGAAATAATCCAAAGGTGGAATTTGTGAACCTTAGCGTGGTTTTTTTTCAATTAATAAACTGTCATTACCTTACCACTCAAGGCAACTACAAAGGTGTTTTGTTTTTTTACCTGAGGTTGAATATTTTCTGACTGAACTACCTTTCCCATAAGGCATTACAAGGCAATCAGTCAGTTAAAGACCAAAAGGTGAATCTCTCTAATGACAACCACGCCCCTCCATACTGCATGTAAGGGGTTATGTGCGTGACAGGCCTCAATGTGTTATGTGTGGGGCCAGGAAGGGGTCAGTGTCGGATGGGGGTGTGTCTGTAAAGGCTGCACACAGGAAGCTGAAGCTAGGGAAATGCTTACAGAGGGAGAAGCGCAGGGGGGGGAAGCGTCAGGTTCTCTGGAGCGCCCCTCTCCAGCTCTGCCTCCTCTGGGGCCAGTGCCAGGTCCGTCCACGGTTACGGAACCCTCCTCGTCCCAATCCGTGTTACAGGGGGGCCTAGTGGCAATCTTCTCCCAAGATTTCGTGACTCTGCTCCAGCAGGCCCTGGGAGGGCAACAGGGAGTTGCAGGGACGGACGCAGGTCTGAGTCGAAAGCAGGCTAGTGCCTCCCTGGTGGGGGAGGCGGGAGGCGCCCCGTGTAAAAAACCCAGATTAGGTAAGGAAAAGGTAGAAGCGTTTGTTTCAGAGATTATGTCAGAAGCAGAGGAATCGGACGTGGAGCTAGATCTGGAGGAAGGCGAGATCGCGGAGCAGGAGGAGCACGCAAGTGTGGTCAGGGTCTTCAGGCGAGATGAGTTGCCGGCCCTTATTTCAGAGACACTGAAAGTGCTTAACATGCCAGCGGCGGAACAAGAGGCGGATTCTGCGCTGGAGGATCCGTTGCTGCAGGCAATTCAAAAGTCCCAGAGAGCTTTCCCGATGCATAGGGTCTTCAAGGAAATGATCCAGGAGGAGTGGGACACGCCGGAGGCCGGGATGAGAGGTTCCAGGGTGATGGCACGTCTCTACCCATTGCAAGAGCAGGACAAGGAGCTTTTCAAGCCTTCTAAAGTGGATGCCGCAGTAGCTGCGGTCACCAAAAAGATGACGATTCGGCTAGAGGGAAGTGCTGCCCTTAAGGATGCGCAAGATAGGAGGTTAGATAGTCTGCTAAAACAAGTTTTTGATATCAATGCTCTTTCTATGCAGGCTTCTATCTGTGGGGCGTGGGTAGCAAGAGGTTGTCTACGTTGGGCCCAAAGGATGAAGCTGAATCGTACAGATGAGGTGGAAGAAGAAGCGGCCCAGATGGAGTCAGGAGCTGCTTATTTGGCAGATGTGCAATATGATCTCATTCGGGGTCTGGCAAAAAGCATGGCGTCGGTTGTAGCGGCGCGCAGGTATCTGTGGCTTCATAATTGGGTGGCAGACAGAGCCTCTAAGGCAAGACTAGCGAAGCTCCCCTTTAGGGGTAAGCTCCTATTTGGAGAAGATTTGGATAAGTTGGTAAAAGACCTCGGGGAGTCTAAAGGGGGAAGACTGCTGGAGGATAAGCAAAAAACGAATCGTTCTCTGGCACCCTCCAGGAGTCAGCAAAGGGAGTTTCGGAGATTTCGTACACCCAGGTTTGGGCAGTTTCAGAAAGGCCATTTTCAGTATAGATCCCAGGGGTTTCGAGGGTTTAAAGGAGCGGGGAGAGGTTTCGGAGCCTCATCGTCCTCAACCCTTTGGAAGTCGAAATGAAGCGAGGGGGACCCAGGCAGGATTGGTACCCGTAGGAGGTCGGCTACGGGAGTTTTATCCTGCCTAGGTCCAAATTACGTCGGATCGTTGGGTGCTGGAGGTCATTCAACACGGGTATGCTTTGGAATTCCAATGGCCGGTTTCGGATGTCTTCGTCCAATCTCCTTGCAGAACACAGTCAAAACGTCAGGCGGTGCTAGAGACCTTGCAAAGGTTGCTAGACCTCAAGGCGGTGGTACCGGTTCTAGCAGACCAGTGCAGATGCGGTCGATACTCGATATATTTTGTGGTACCCAAGAAAGAGGGGTCTTGGCGGCCCATCCTGGACCTCAAGGGCGTAAACAGGTGTCTCACTTCTGTATGGAAACTTTGAGGTCCGTCGTAGTGGCGGTACGGCAAGGAGAGTATCTCTCGTCATTAGATCTCTGCGAAGCGTACCTGCACATTCCCATCAGGGGGAGCATCAGCAATTTCTGTGCTTTGCAGTTCTGATGGGACATTTGCAGTTCCAGGCGTTACCGTTTGGATTGGCGACGGCACCACGAGCCTTTACCAAGGTGATGGTGGTAGTGGCAGCGGCCTTACGCAGGGAAGGTGTGTTGGTACACCCGTACCTGGACAACTGGTTGATTCGGGCGAAGTCCAGAAAGGAAAGCGAGGAGGCTACCCGCCGGGTGGTACAATTCTTGCAAGCCTTAGGATGGGTAGTAAATACTGCAAAGAGCAAGTTGGAGCCGTCTCAGAAATTGGAGTACCTGGGAGCCCACTTCGACACAGAGAGAGGCAGAGTGTTTCTGCCGCTCATCAGGGCCCAGGGACTAAGGCGGCTCGTTCAGGAGTTCTTGGCGAAACGAGCTCCCTCAGCGTGGCATTATCTGCAGTTGTTGGTTATGATGGCGGCCACGCTCGAGGTAGTGCAGTGGGCCAGGGCTCACATGAGGCCATTGCAGAGGGCTCTGCTCAGGAGGTGGTCTCATCAGTCAGATCAGTTATCCAAAACGTTGGTCTGTCCGATGCAGACAAGGCTGTCTCTGCAGTGGTGGCTGGATCCCAGGAATTTAGAGCGGGGCATGCCGCTGGAATCGCCGCAGTGGAAACCCTTGACGACGGATGCCAGTCTGTTCGATTGGGGAGCACACTTCGAGGGTCAGTTTGCCCAGGGACAGTGGACAGAACAGGAAAGGCAGTGGGTGATCAACAGGTTAGAGCTCAGAGCAGTCACGCTGGCTCTAAGAGCTTTCCAGCATCAGTTGCAAGGGAATACGATTCTGGTGCTGTCGGACAACGCAACTGCGGTGCCCTACATCAATCGGCAAGGGGGCACCAGCAGTGTAGCTCTGGAGGCAGAGGCAGAAGAACTGCTGGCTTGGGCCGAGTTGCATCTGGAAACCCTATCAGCAGGGCATGTGGCAGGAGTGGAAAATGTGACTGCCGAGTTTTTTGAGTCGAGTCAGGGTGAACCCAGGCGAGTGGGTTCTCCATCCAGAGGTGTTCGAAATGCTGGTGGATCGCTGGGGAATTCCGGTGATGGATCTCATGGCGACATTCGCTTCAGCAAAGGTAGAAAGGTTTTTCAGCAGAAGGAGAGAAAGAATGTCCGAAGGTTTGGACGCGCTGATGCAGAGATGGCTGGAGGACCAGCTTCTGTACGTATTTCCGCCCTGGGTCTTAATAGGTCGGGTACTGCAGAGGATAGAGAGACACAAGGGCCAAGTGATTCTAGAAGCGCCGGATTGGGCAAGAAGACCATGGTATGCTGACCTGTTACGGCTTCTAGTGGAGCTGCCGTGGAAATTGCCAGTCAGGCAAGATCTGCTGGTGCAAGGGCCCTTCAAGATGCCTCACGTGGATCGTTTTTCGCTTACGGCCTGGCTATTGAAAAGGCAAGGTTGATGTCTAAAGGGTATTCATCAGCGGTAATCTCCACTTTGTTGAGATCCAGGTGTAGATCTACCTCGGTGGCGTATATCCGCGTGTGGAGACAGGGGGATGGTGGCTCTGAGAGCCTCCATTCTGCAGGTTTTGGCCTTTTTGCAGGACAGATTTGATAAGGGGCTGGTGGCAGCTTCTTTGCGGGTCCAGTTGGCGGCAATGTCTTGCTGTCAAGGGAAGGTGCAAGGGATAGGGCTTGCGTCTCACCCGGATGTGCGACGGTTTATAAGAGCGACATCTCTGTTGAGGCCGCCATGCCGGAACCCGGTACCGACATGGGACCTCAACTTGGTGCTGGAGGCGTTGATAGGTGAATCGTTCGAGCCACTGGCTAAAGCAGCTTTGAAGGATCTGACGCTAAAGGTAGTATTTTTAGTAGCGATTTCTTCAGCAAGGCGGATTTCGGAGTTACAGCCTTTGTTGTGTAGGAAGCTGTTTCTGTCCTTCTATGACAAGAAGGTTGTCTTGAGAACCATGCTGTCATTCTTGCCAAAGGTGGTGTCGGTGTTTCATGTAAATCAGGCAGTTTCTTTGCCGGTGTTTGAGAAGGGTAGCTCCGAGAAGACCAAAAGTCAGTTGCATCGGCTGGATGTGGGTCGAGTATTAAAGACTTATTTGCAAAGGACGGCTGTCTTTCGCAAGACAGATCGGTTATTTGTCTTGTTTGGGGGACCGAAGCAAGGGGAACCGGCGTCAGTCTTCCATTGCAAGGTGACTTAAGGAGGCTATTGCCTCGACATATATTTTGAAAGAAAAGGTTGTGCCAAGTGGTTTGAGAGCTCATTCGACCAGGGCGCAGGCGGCTTCCCGGGCAGAGTTGTTTGGTGCCGGCAGCAGAGACCTGCAAGGCAGCGACATGGTCGTCGTTACATTCCTTTGTCAAGCATTATCGGATTGATCTGCAAGCGGAAGGGGATGCTAGGTTTGGATCAGCGGTTCTTCAGGCTGGTCTAGAGGGTCCCTCCCGTTAAAGTATTTACTGCTCTGTTACATACCCAGATGTCTGGGACTAGACTAGAGGGACAATAAGGAAGATGAAATTAGACTTACCTGCTAATTGTTGTTCCTGGAGGAACTCTAGTCTAGTCCCGTATCCCTCCCCGTTATGGTGTTTTGGGCCATAGCCTGAAGAGAAGTATACAGTCCTTAGGCATGGGACTGGTTGGGATATGGTCCTTTTGGGGGGGGAGGAAATGGTAAGTTATTTACAGGGCAGTTTTATCAGTTCCTGCTGAAAGGTCCTGGGGAGAGGGCAGAGCAGGTCTATGCAGAAGTGTACATAAGTCTTTCCTGGTAAGTGACCGGGTATTGTCACTGTTAGGCAAATTTATATAGTTTTTATAGTTCGTTAGTTATAAAACATTTAAGATGATTTCTACTTGCTTATTGCTCTGGTGAGTCTGCTTTGTCAATAGGTTCCTGGATCAAGGAGGCAGTTCCTCATCTATTTATGCTGGTTTCACCAAAAAAGGGTGACGTGCTCAGTCTAAGGCTGCGGGAGGAGGTGCTTAAACCCAGATGCCTGGGACTAGACTAGAGTTCCTCCAGGAACAACAATTATCAGGTAAGTCTAATTTCATCTTTGGTGGCGTTAGAAGTACAAATTCGGGCTGGCGAGAGTGTTGTGGTCTAGGTCAGATCCTTGTGTTCTGCTCCGTTTGCAGCGGTTGAGATATCAGTATAATAGTATCTTGAGTGCTGAGGCTGAGCAAATTGCGAACTCTCAGCAAACGAGATATTATGCGGAACAAAATAAGGCGGGGGGGGGGTCTACTGACTCGGACTCTCAAGCCCCTTGTCGCTAAAACTAGAATAGAAGCTATACAAGATGTGCATAATGGTCTCCTCACAAGGTCTAAAACATAGCGGAAGCTTGTCAATCATTTTATTCTAGTTTATATTCTTCTGAAGCTGATGTGAACCCTGCTGCCTTTCAGGATCTGGTAGGGAACTTGCCGCACCCTTCTCTATTGCCCCAGCAAGTGGAAGAACTAGATAGGCAGATTTCGATAGGAGAAATTGGTGATGTGCTAAAAGATTTGAGTATGGGTAAGGTGGCTGGCCCGGATGGAATCCCTATTGAGTTTTATCAAACATTTGAGGCAGATTTGTCCTCCTATTTGTTGAACTATTTTCAGCTCCTATTTCTCCCAACTACCCTTGATCGGTTCTTTTAGCGAGGCAACAATTGTTGTGCTAGAAAAGGAAGGCAGGGACCCGCAAAGAGTAGAGAACTATCGGCCAATTTCATTATTAAATGCCGATTATAAATTTATTTTCTTCAATCCTTGCTCGCAGGCTGGCAAATGTAACCCCATATTTGATCCACCCTGACCAGTGTGGATTTGTGGCAGGGAGGTCCACGTCTGATAATGCTCAACTACTTATGAATCTCCTGTCTCTAACTGAACATCTGCATATCCCCATGGTGGGACTCTCGTTAGATGCAGAGAAAGCCTTTGATTGTTTAGAGTGGGCTTTTTTGGTACAAGTTCTTCGATGGTTTGGATTTGGTGACAATTTTATTCGTCCAACCCAAGTTTTGTATACTTGCCCTTCGGCTCGTATCCTTGCCAATGGGGTGAAGTCGGACCCCTTTTTGCTTTAGAGAGGAACTAGGCAAGGATGCTCACTTTCCCCTTTACTTTTTAATATAGCATTGGAACCTTTGGCTTTATTAATACGACATTTGGAGAAGATCCAGGTCATCGTACTAGAGGATATACAAATTAAGCTGTCTGCATATGCAGACGATCTACTTTTGTTTATTCAAACTTCATCAGTGGCAGAAGTGTTGTCACTAATCAGAGAATATTCTATATTGTCGGGTTATAAGATAAATTGGTCAAAGTCAGTGGCGTTTCCTATGAATAAGTTAACATACTCATCGATGGTTGGTCAGTTTCCATTTGTATGAGAAGCAAAAGCTATCAGATATCTGGGGGAAAAATACTGTCCTACTTTGAAGGAAACTATTCAGTTAAATTGCAAAAATTTAGGTAAGTTGATCCAGTCTTTCACTGTGACATGGTCTCCGCTCCACTTGTCATAGTGGGGTAGGATTGATTCAATAAAAATGGTCCTAGTACCAAAGGTAAATTATATCTTAGAGATGCTTCCAGTGTCGCTGCCCGCTAGTGTTTACAAAACTTCAGAGCGGAAGCTTATCGATTTTCTATGGCAAGGGAAATCTCCCAGGATAGCGACTGGTAAATTAAAGGCAAGTAAACTTAATGGAGGTGTCCAATTTCCTGATTATAGATGGTATCACCAGGCATTTGTTCTTAAGCAAGGCGCAGGGTGCATTGCATCTGAGGCTAGTGGGTGGAGGCCGGTTTGGTTAGAAGTGGAAGAGCAGCTGGTTGCTCCGATACCACTGTCACCTTTGATAGGTATGAGGCTCCCTGACTCCTTTTTTACTGCTAGAATAATAGAATCAACTCAAGATGCTTACCAGGTCTTCCACAACTCCATTAGGGCCATGGGTGGGGGGGGGGGGGGCGCTCCAGGTCAGGTGAAGATATAAGAACATAAGATATGCCATACTGGGTCAGACCAAGGTCCATCAAGCCCAGTATTCTGTTTCCAACAGTGGCCAATCTAGGTCATATGTACCTAGCAGTTTCCCCAAGGGACACAGGTTCCACAATGCTTGTATTGGTTCAAGCATTGATATCCTGGGTCCCTTCTTAATAATGGTTTATGGACCTTTCCTCCAGGAACTTGTCCAAACCTTTTTTAAACCCAGCTACACTAACAGCCTTTACTTCATCCTCCGGTAACAAATTCCAGAGTTTGATTACACGTTGAGTGAAAAAATATTTTCTTTTATTAGTCTTAAATAGTTTACCCTGTAGCTTCATTGCATGTCCCCTAGTCTTTCTATATTCTGATAAGGTAACCAATCGATCTACGTTTACCCGTTCCACTCCGTTCATTAATTTATAGACTTCTATCATATCTCCCCTCAGCCGTCTCTTTTCCAGGTTAAAGAGCCCTAACCTTTTTAGCCTTTCTTCATAGGAGTATCCTTCCATCCCCTTTACCATTTTGGTGGCTCTTCTCTGAACCTTTTCTAAAATCGCTATATCCTTTTTAAGATACGGCGACCAGAATTGCACACAATATTCAAGGTGCGGTCTCACCATGGAATGATATAGAGGCATTATTATATCTTTTGTTTTATTTTCCATTCCTTTCCTTATCATACCTAGCATTCTATTTGCTCTCTTGGCCGCTGCTGCACACTGGGCCGAGGGTTTTAACATGGTATCCACAATGACGCCTAAATCTTTTTCCTGGGTGGTGGTTCCTAACATGGAACCTTGCATCGTGTAACCATAGTTTGGGTTGTTCTTCCCTAGGTGCATAACCTTGCACTTGTCCACATTAAATTTCATCTGCCATTTTGATGCCCAGTCTTCCAATTTATCAAGATCCTCTTGCAATTTTCCACAATCCTCTTGGGTTTTAACAACTTTAAATAGTTTTGTGTCATCTGCAAATTTGATAACCTCACTCGTTATTCCACTTTCCAGGTCATTTATGAATATGTCAAAAAGCAGCGGACCCAGCACAGATCCCTGGGGTACACCACTATTCACCTTTCTCCATTGGGAAATTGGCCATTTAGCCCTACCCTCTGCTTTCTATCTTTTAACCAGTTCCTGATCCACAATAGTACACTGCCTCCTATCCCATGACTCTTTAGTTTTGCCAAAAGTCTCTGATGAGGGACCTTGTCAAAGGCTTTCTGAAAGTCCAGATACACAATATCAACCGACTCACCTTTGTCCACCTGATTATTCACTCCTTCAAAAAAACATAACAGATTAGTAAGATAAGATCTTCCTTGTCTAAAGCCATGTTGGCTGTCTCCCATTAGGTCATGACTGAGTAATTTTATTCTTTATGATGGTTTCTACCATTTTTCCCGGTACTGATGTCAGGCTAAGATAATCCTCCTTCGGCCTTGCCTCCCTTATGGTATAATGCCAGGTTTAAAAATCAGTCATAAGATAGTTTCATGGAAGTTATGGCAAGCCAAAGGTATTTGGACCTTAGGTCAATTAGTTAATTCTCTGGTTTGCAAGTCATTTGAAGAACTGCAGCGCGAGTTTGGTCTGCCCGCGGTATTCCAGTTTCAGTGGTTGCAGTTAAAGCATTGTATATCTGAGTCAAAGATTGATGTCAAAGAACTGGGGGAGGAATGGGGGCTACAAAAGGAGGTGGAGGGATGTCGAAGTAGGAAAGGTATAGCATCCAATTTCTATGCTTTCTTAAGAGATGGATCCTCGCCTCCTCTGCTTGGTTTAGGCAAAATATGGGGAAAAGATCTGGCTCTTCCCATTCCCTCGCAGACCTGGGGTCAGGTAAATAAAGTGTCTAGGGCTACTGCTATTACCCAGACTTTATTTTTTTTTAACCCATCGGGCGTATATCACTCTTGTTCGCCTTACCAAATGGGACCCAAAGGTTGGCAGTAAATGTTGGGCATGTTATAAGAGCCCGGGAACCTTAAGGCATATGGTATATGATTGCCCTTATGTTCAAAGGTCTTGGCTACAGATTTGGGACACTATTCAAAAGGTTTTGCGTTCCAGTCACCCTTGTCATGGCAGACAGTTATCATGCGCTCTACTGCTGGAATTTCAGTACTTGCTAAAAAAAATTTTTTTGTTGAATTTCATGATGGTCATTGCTTTAAAACTAATAGTGTCTTGCTGGAAGGACTCTAGTAAATTAGATGGTCATCATTGGTGGAATCTGGCCTGTCTTTACTCTAGATATGAAAGAGCGCAAGATAGGGTGAATGCTCAGAGGGACTTGAGAAGCAATCAAAGGATTTTTCAGGGTAATAGGCGGAGTTCAAGTCCGGGTGAGAGTAAATGGAGGTGTCTTGATTATGCTGTGAAGGCAAGGTTAAATGGGTTTTTTTAAACAGTGAGAGAAACAATTTTTTACATTTTCTTTTATATAAGTGCAAATACTAGGGAAATCCGATAATGGGGATTAGAATCCACAAGGAGACGGGGAAAGTGGGGGGAGGGAAAAGAGTTTTGTTGCTTTGCTGTAATTGTTGGTGTTGTGTATTGTAGTGTTTGGTGTTGAAAATAAAAACAATAAAAAAAAGAGACACACACATCTGCCTCAGTTCATCGCCAACCAGAAGTCCCTGATGTTGCTCTATATTCTTCCCTCATAGAGCTCCATATCTCAAAGTCTTAGGGCATATGGTCTTTTTCAGCTGTCATGTTTCTATCTAGTCTGCCCTTCCATATCAACGACTATAGTTCCCTTTTTTCCTTTAGATATCTTGTGTGTGTGTCCTATGCTTTCTTGAATTAGATAGTGTCCTTGTCTCTACTACCTCCACTGGGAGATTATTCCACACATCTACCACATTCCATAAAGAAATATTTCTGCATATTACTCCTGAGTTTATCCCCTTTCACTCTCATCCTATGTCCCATTGTTGCAGAACTTGCTTTCATAAGCAGAGAGATGTTTAAAAACCTCTGTGGCATAAATGCATATCTCCTCTATCCTGCCTTTCCTCTAACGTATACATATTAAGATTTTTAAGTCTGTCCCCACATGCTTTATAATGAAGACCACTAATCATTTTAGTAGCCACCCTCTGCACCAACTCCATCCTGTTTATATCCTTTTGAAGGTGTGATCTCCAGAATTGCACACAATACTCCAAATAAGGTTGCACCAGAGACTTATACAGAGGCACTATCATGTTTATGTTTATTAGTTTTGATATACCGCCATTCAAATTATAACATAGCGGTTTACAAAGGAAAATACAAAAAGGAGGCCAATAGGCCGGAAAAGGAAAGGAGATTACAATGCGACAGGAAAACACTCGAGACATGTAACACATGTGACTGAGAGGAAAGGGAGTGAGAAAGAGAAGGAAAAAGGTAATTTCACACAGGAGGAGAGGGGAGGTCAAAAGCAATGGAGAAAAGGTGTGTTTCAGGTCTTTTTTAAATGTGGTAAATTGCTCTTCGAGTCAGAGAGGTGGGGAGGGAGTTCCATAGTGCAGGACCGAGAAAGAAGAAAGCAGATGAGCGGCTAGTTTGCAGGCAGGCACGAGAGGGGGAAGAGAGGTGAAGACGATTGACATGCAGTGACTGGAGCGAACGGCTAGGAGTATGGGATTGAATAAGGTCTGCCAGGTATTATGGTGTGTGAGTGTGGACCAATGTAAGAATCTTATAACGTATATGAAATTCCTTTTTACTGCTGGCCATTCCGCATCCTATACCCCCAAGAATCCTTTTGGCTTTCGACATTATTTCTGATGATCTTAAAGTGGCTAAACAGGTAGAAAAGGCAACCACGTCCAAGTTCTGCTCTTCTTTCATGGACAGAGGTATTTTGTCCCCTATACTGTACCTCTCCCTTGGATTTTTGCAGCCCAAATGCATGACCCTGCATTTCTAAGCATTAAATCTCAGCTGTCAAATTCTTGACCATTCTTCAAACTTTGCTAGATCCCTCCTCATGTTCTCTCAAAAACTAAGAAGCAAGCAAGCTACCTGCAATCGTATTTTCACCCTCTACGCCCCCACAAAATGGAACGCCCTCCCATCTGACCTTCGAAGTTGTCCTGATTATGCAGAGTTCCGTAAAAAGCTTAAAACATTCCTTTTCTAAGAATACTTTAGCTTCACCCCTCAAAGCTCCATCCTACCCAGTGCCCCATAAACCTAACCTCTTACCCTCCAAGCAATTTACCCTATTCCCTCTATACATCCTTGCCCCCCTTCCTTCCCCTACTCCCATTCACTGTACATAGTTGCCTCATTTGGCATTATACCCTAACCGTTAGTTTTATTAGTTGACCTTAGATAAGTTCTCTCTAATTCATTGTTCTATGTACAACAGCTGTAACTACACCATTATTGTTGGGTTCCATGTAAACCATCCTGAATTGTAGAAGGATGGTATATAAAAACGTTAAATAAATAAATCTACTCCTTCCTGGGTATCTTTATCTTTATTAAAACACTTGATAGACCGCCCAGGCCAAAGCATCAGGGCGGTGTACAATCGTAAAAAGTGACAGCCGCTGGAAAAGAAGGGAAGAAAGGAATGCCAAAAAATGACAGGACAGGAAGAGAGATAGTAAAGAACAGAGAGAGGACAGTAAGAACGCAAGAGGAACAGAGGGGAATGAGGGGAGGAGGAGGGGGGACATGGGCAAATTTAAAAGGGATGGGGGACGCAACTAGGGGGATAAAACACCATCGGTGGGGGAAAGAGCATGGGAAAATTAAGGGGGCTGGGGGGCGCAACTAGGGGGAAGAGCACCATCAGTGGGAAAGGGGAGATCGAAAGCCTGACAAAAAAGGTGTGTCTTGAGAAGGGCCTTGAAACGAGTGTAAGACAGTTCAGTACGGAGTGAGAGGGGAAGAGAGTTCCAAAGGGCGGGACCTAAGAAGAAAGCGGAGTGTCGAGTGGATTCGAGGCGGGCCTGTGTAGGTGAGGGAAGGAAGAGACGATTGCCGTGGGATGAGCGAAGAAGGCGAGGAGAGGGCTGAAGATAAATGATATTGGCTAAGTATTGAGGGGTATCAGAGTGAAGGGCCTTGTAAGCAAGGATAAGAAGTTTGAACATAAACCGGAACTTGATAGGGAGCCAGTGTAAGGAAAACAGACATGGTGATACATGGGAACGAAGAGGGGATGAAGTAACAAGACGGGCAGCAGCGTTCTGAACGAGTTGGAGGCGACGAAGTTGGTAGGAGGGAAGACCAGCATAGATGACGTTACAATAGTCAAGACAAGAGATAACCAAAGACAAAACAAGAGTGACAACAGAGGATAAGGGGAGAAAGGAACGAACAGCCTTGATGCGGCGTAAGTGAAAAAAAGAAGAGCGGACAACAGAGGAGATATGTTCGTGAAAAGAGAGGGATGGGTCTAGGGTAACACCCAGGTAACGAAGGGTAGGGGCAGAAGGGATAGAGTGGGAGCCCATAACAGGTAGTACCGCGGGGGGGGAGGGAGACCAAAGGTAATCCAGAGAGCAGCAGATTTAGCGGGATTAGCATGCATGAAATTTGACTCAAACCAGGAGGCGATAGAAGACAGACAGAGGTTAAGTGGAGCAAGATCTGGGGAGGAGGGAGAAGTGTGATGAACCAGGAGGATATCGTCAGCGTAAATGTAAAAAGAGAGAGCAGATTGTTGGATTAACAGAGCTAGGGGAGCAAGAAAAGCGAAGAGCAGAGGAGCGAGAATGGAACCCTGGGGAACGCTGCAGGAGGCTGGGGTAGGGGGGGATACTGAGGTACCGGAGTGGACTGAGAAGGTACGGCAGGACAAGAAAGAGTGAAACCACCGGAGAACAGTACCGTGAATGCCAAAATCAGACAGACGAGAAAGGAGGGTGCGGTGATCAACTACATCGAACGCAGAGGACAGATCCAGAGAGACCACAAGAGAAATATCACCACGATCGTGAGAGCAGTGAAGTTCAGAGAGCAAGGCTGTGTCTACTCTATTGCAGATTTTGATATCATCCACAAAGAGGTAAACCTTACCAATATTACTAACAAAGATGTTGAAAAGAGTCAGACCAATGACAGATCCCTGCGGCACACCACTGGTAACATTCTTCTCCTTAGTGCGAGCTTCATTTACCTGGAGGAGTGGCCTAGTGGTTGGGGCAAGGTACTTCAGGCCGGAAGGTTGGGGGTTCAAATCCCACTAAAGGACAGCAACCTTGGGCTGGAAGGACTGGGGTTTCTAGTCCCACAGGTGCTCCTTGTGGTCTTGGGCAAGCCACTTAACCCTCCATAGCCCATGTTCCCTGTAAAATAGTTATCTCCAAGTTATAATGCCCTGTTCAATGTAATTTCAGTTTGTTCAATGTAAACCGCACTGATGCAGAATAGCGCGGTATATAAGAGAATGTAAATAAATAAATAAATAAATTTACCTGTACCCTTTGTCACCTCCCACGCAACCAATTTCTCACACAGTCTGTCACTTTAGGGAAGTTTCATTTCTTTAGTTATATTTTGTTCATGCCTCATCCATGTTTTTGCTTCTTATGTCCAATCCATACCTCTGAGGTTTTGAATATCTCTTATATTCCCTCCTTCCTCCACGTATACAGTATAAGTTTACTTCTTAAGTCTCATTTCTAGGACTCTCTCTTTATATGGAGGCACAACTTCCACTACTGCACATGGTCTCCGCAATGATCCACACAGGGTGACTATACCTCTCCATGTGCTCCTCAGTATCCTTTCTGCCAGGGCTTTATCAGTGCTTCACTACTTCAGCTCATGCTGGGGTTGCTGGGTAATGTCTTTACACTACGCTGGTTCGAAACCAACTTGTTTGTAGTCCACCATCCTGTGCTGTAATTATCAAATTTCCTATCTTTAGGTTTGCGCAAATAAAGGTCAAATGAAGGTGATAATCTTTATATTGGACTAATTTAATATGTTTTTTGAAAAAAGTATAGATCTCAAAAGCTTGTCATCAGGTCTATGAAGGGATAATATATCTTTAGGTTTAAATTCACCTCTCCTTAAGCATTCCTGGATCAACTTTTTACTTATTTGTGATGTTTGAGGTAATTCTCCAAAATTGTGCTTTAACTGCCTGCTTTGCCCCAGCTATTTAAAGAGGGTTTTTCTTGTTCTGAAAATTGTTTCCTCTTGTCCCATGTATTGGTAGATTCTCACTCATTCCCATCTATGCATCAGAATGTATGACCAAGCTTAAGGGTGGAAAGCAGTTTTGGCTATTCACTTTTATAGTTCAGTACTTTTGGAGTATTAGAATCTTTTGATGCCTAGAGATACATACTCTATTTCTGTTAAAGGGCCATGCCACCCATGGGATGTACAGTCTCAGCCAAGCCAGATTCTTAACAGATTATCTGGTATATAAGGGAATTTTCTTGTTCCATTGATTGAGATTGTTGAAGGCAGTCTAATTTCAAAACTGTAGGAGCAGGAGGGGATTGTAAATTGATTAGTAGCTTGAATCTTATTCTCCTAGTACAAGCAGGATTGAGTCAGCCACACCTGGTGATGTCATCCAATGGCACTCTGGATGCAGAAGTGCTCTCCTAGAGCTCAGAAAGGTGAGCCTTTCTGAGCATGTGCTGTATGCCGCACCCTTGGGCCAGCCCCTACCTGGCTCAGTTCTTGTTCTTCCACCCTGCCACACGGAAGGAATTCTTCCTCTCCTCTACACTATTCAACCATGGATAAAGAAAAATCCAAGAACCACAAGAATGTCATCAAACCAGGGTTTAAGAAATGCCCCAGATGCACCAAGATGATGAATGCCACAGACAACCATGATCGCTGTTTATGCTGCCTAGGAAAAGACCACAAGGTAGAAGACTGCCTGTTCTGTGCCCACATGTCTCCCAGGACCCGCAGCCATGCTTTGTCAGATTTCCTCAAAGACTCACCTTCTGATCACCTCTCTGCCTGCACCAGTGAGAAAAGAGACCAAAAGCAACCCGCAGAGAATAAGGCAAAAGGACCTCATGGCTTCCTCCAAAATGGCCGCCTCCCCCCTTGCCTGCCTTCAGTCGCCTCCTGGGACGTGCCCTCTGAGGCCTCCATCCTCTGAGTGATCTTGCTGCCTGCTTCCCCGGCCGAGTCTGGCTCCTCCACTGCTGCCGATCGCAAAGGGGAACTCCAGGGGTTGCCTCCGGCTGAGCTCCGCTCCTCGAAGAAAGCTCCGCCCACTGACCGCACCATTGGCCGAAGCCGCGCTGATGTCATTGATGATGCTGGCAATCGCAAATCATGCCCAGAGACCTCCCAACGCAGCCCGCACCGTTCTCCACGCCATCATGGCCCTCAGTGCTGCAGCCTCTCCACACCCCACACCACCACCAGCGCCGTCAGGATTCTTCTGCCAGCTGCCATGGATCACCGGCCACTCGGGGAAGAACACTAAAAGTGCCAACGCTGATTAGAGCTGCAAAAAGCATACTAGGAGACCCCGCAGCAGCTCCCTCTCCTCTGCTTCCTGTTCTCCACTTCGGAAGATCCAGCAGCAAGAATAGAGCAAGCAAACTCCAGTACACTCCTCCCTGGAACCGGCGCGCCCCCCCCCCCCCCCCCGATTGCCCTAATGGAGCTGTGGAAGAAATTTCTTGAAGAAAGCTACCATCTTCAACAGCCACCACCGGAGTTGTCCCCTCGGATGCCACAGAGCCCCTGAACACCACCGCCACAGAGATCTCCATCACCAGCATCATTTTATCCGGCATCTTTCTCCTCAGAAAGTGGTACAGAGGAGGCAGCAGAATGGATATCCTCACGCAGCCCTTCCCCTGCCAGCCAGAATTGCCAGACACCTGCAGAACCCTCTCCACCTCTGCCACCGTCTCCGCCTGAGGATCTCACCTATCCTAAGTTCCTACAGAAGCTATCCACACACCTGGCACTCAAACCTGCTAACACGCCGTACCCCAGAAGCGAGGTACTCTGTCTCCTGAAGTACCTGGATGCTCCCAGATCATTGGTATCTATCCCGATTCACCACCTCCTCATGGACATGCTCAATTGAAACTGGCAGACCTCTGCATCAATCCCAGCCACGTCACACAGGTTGCCTTGTGAATCTCTTGCCTCCTGTTCTAGAAGCTTACTCCAAAGATGTTTCTTTTGTCAAGTTCATGTGCCAGAAATTCTGTGAAACCATGTCTAAGTATACTATCAGAGACATTTAGCAAGTCATGTTGTATTCAGATTAAAAACAATATGAAACGGCAAGTAAACTATTATTGGTAATTCGCATATCATTTCAAAGGAATGCTCATCCCTACTGTAATATTCAGTCAGAAATGTTTTCCATTTTGCTCAGTTCTCTTAAGGAAGGTTGCCTTAGCACATTTAGCGAGACCAACAAGAAGCTTTTCACTATTTCACATTGTGCAGTTAAAGGAGCTGTAAAAATTTAAGTCATCTAGAAATAGCAGATGTGAGGTTATCAATGGCTCATTATTGTCTTTAGGGTTACGGCTAAATCCAGACCCCAGGGATAGAGTGGAGGAGTGGCCTAGTGGTTGGGACAAGGTACTTCAGGCCGGAAGGTTGGGGGTTCAAATCCCACTAGAGGACAGCAACCTTGGGCCGGAAGGACTGGGGTTTCTAGTCCCACAGGTGCTCCTTGTGGTCTTGGGCAAGCCACTTAACCCTCCATTGCCCATGTTCCCTGTTCAGTGTAATTTCAGTTTGTTCAATGTAAACCGCACTGATGCAGAATAGCGCGGTATATAAGAGAATTAAAATAATATTTATTTAGCTATTTTGATATACTGCTTTATCTCAGAGTCAAAGCGGTTTACAATTGATTGATCAACAAACTGTTACATAGAACATGGGGTCTGAACTTCAAAGAATACAAGATTATACTATACATCGAATTTTAAATTTCTTACAATGAAGGGGCAAAGGAATGTGTATGTTCTGTGAGCAAGGAAGGAAGGATAGGTCTTTCCTAATGTCAAGACTGAGTAAAGAATAACAGTCCATCTTCCTACTCCAGATGGAGTTTGACACATTTTCATGGGGAACTTGATGTACATGATCAAATCAGGTTTAACATTTTAGGGCAATTTATTCTTCAATGATGTGAGATACTATCAAAAGCTATACTGAAGCTCTGGTTAATGTAGATCAGTCAGTATAGCACTGCCCCTGATTTCTCATCCCAAATTCATGATTATACAAGGTCTTTGCATTTAATCTTAACTGCCAAGCATTCCCCTAACTCCTCAAACTTTCTTAAATCATACTCCATTCTGTCCACTCTGTTGCAGATCCTCATACTATGGATATGTAGGCAAACCTTCCCTTCTAACTGCACTACAATATCATTGAGAATGACTTTAAATGACTTGGCCCCAGGACAGTCCCTATAGCACTTCAATCTATGCTCTGAGTGGATTCCAGTTGCTCTGTCAGAGAACCAGAAAACCAGAGTGTTCAGGTGGTAAACCATACTCATGGGGCTGCAGAACCGTACACATGGAACTCTGATACTGCTAAAAACGTTTATCCATTGGCATTCTCATGTAGATAAGTTAGGTTTAGAGGAATCCCTGGAGCCCTCTGCCGCACAAGACACATAAAAAAGGTTAGGATTGGCCTCTTAATAATATGTGCAATAAAAGTTTATTGTCAAGTAAGTTCCATGTAGCACTATCAACAGCAGTCGCTATGCATTAGATGAATGAAAACAGGGGCTGGAAATTGTTCACCACCATGGCATAAGATATGTGGTACTTTTATCTCTGCTCAACTGGATATAGAGAACATTAGAAACCTTACTAGTAGTTCTTTTTTTAAGCACCATAGGAGGTTTTTGTCTTCTGCTTCATAAAACCAAGTTACATAGCAAATGAGAAGAGATTTTTTTAGATAACTGGTTTTCTGAGAATTCCAGGGACAGCATACAGCTTAGGTCTGTCTGTATATTAATGGTGTGATATGATTTGCTTCTGGGCTGGGAAGAGAGAACAAATGGGAACATATCAGTTCAGACCCTGCCAAGAAGAGTTTCTCAGTTTTCCCCCGATAATCAAATGGGTGACATCAGTAAAATGCATTCAGAACACCGTGAGAGGGGCTTCATGTGCCAGGTGAGGGAGAATTTTGACTTGCAGTCTGCACAAAGGCATTTCATGTCAAACAACTAAAGGCAGGGCAGGGCAGTGCTGCGCTGCGCTGCCCTGCTGGCTTACAAAAGTCAGCTTTATTAATGAAATGAACAGCCAGTGGTTCCCAGACACTGCTTAACAAACACCTGATATTATCCAAAGTCTGACTATTTAAAGCCTTTTCCTCCTTCTGAGATTAAGACAGGACCAGTGTTCATTTAAAGCAACACGGTGTAGAGCAGCCTGGCACCAGGCCAGATTTCCAGTCCTACAAAGAATAATCTGTGTTTACTTGTAGTTTGAGTGCAGGCTCTTCACATGCGATCTACACACTTAAATCTCTGCCATTGCACCCGTTTTCCTTTCCATCAACCCAAGAACATAACTGGCATCATGTCGAAGTATGAAAGGATTCTTGCTGGGCTGAATCTTCTTTCACAGTTTAGATATTACTTTTTCATGATGCACATGGTGCGACCTTTGCTGCATTTATTAGCATAATGGCCTTTGTCCCCACACTGGAACAGAAAAGAATGAGGATTAGAAAATGCATTGGCGCAGCCCCGCTGGTTTAATAGCATGTGCTCTGTACCGCCATGGCAAGAGCCTACATTTGATTGCAAGCTCAGGTCTTCTACATCTTGAGCTGGCCAGGATTGGGAATTCTGTAGAGGGAGTGCCCAGAGCCTATAAGACCTGGGAGCCAAATGCAGCCTTGTGACTTCAGAGTTCCAGGTGGCCCCTGGCCAGAAGCTGTTGCTGCAGTGACCAGACTGGGCAAGTTGGAAGGAGATATAAAATGGGAGTGGAAAGGGGGATAGGCCTAGATTTGGGCATAGGTAACTGCTTTCACTACCAAATTTTGATAGGCTCCAGAACTCTGCTTCTACATCTCCATCCAGTCCTGCTCTTTGTCTGTCTTCCCTTGCTGACTGTAGCATCCTTGAAGCAAAATAAGCAGAGGATCTGCCTCTCTTCACCCTCTGACAGGACCTGCAACCCTAGGCTCTTGCATAGGTGTACAAGCCCTGTACTTGTTTCACATCAAGGATTCTAGAGTCAAAACAGGAAGAGGAGGAAGAGATCGAGGGGGGGGGGGGGGATCCAGGCAGCAGTGATTGAGGGTGGAAATGCCCCCTCCAATGCTTATGGGTGCCTAAAATCTAGCTGGGGGTGGGGAGGGGGAGGAGATATCACTGTTCTCACTGAGATAGAAGCCCCCAATTAAAACAACAAGGAAACTGCTGAATCAAGAAAAAAATGTGACAGTGAAAGGAAGAGGAGTCAAAAGGGCATAAAAGTCTATCAGAAGGAAGAGAAGAGATGCAGTACCCCTCCCCCACCGCCCACAAACAAATAAAACAGACCATCATAATACAATGCAGCAGCTAAGCAAAGCCAACCACCCTGGCTGGATGGGGTAGGATTGCTATGCATATTTTCAGTCCCTTCATAGGAGGCGCTGCTTTCTAATTTCAAAAGGGCCAATAAGAACCTAACCTTAAAACATGTGACCTGCTCGAGTGGGCGGAGCATTCCACAGGGATAAACCGCTGCTCCCTGCAGCTTCTGCACCAGACTGGTGGTGGAGACTGCAGAGAAGTATGTAGAGTTTTGCAACTTCCGGGAATGAACTGCCATCTAAAGTACAAAGCAATAAATAGACAAATGATGGGTAAACATCCATCACAAGTGGAGGAGTAGCCTAGTGATTAAATTCACTTCCAGGTTCAGCTGGTTATCCTCATCAGGAAGAGATTAATTAAGGACCTGAAATGAATAATCTTGAGGTGAGCAAAGTCCATTAAACATGCTAGATATAGTTGTATTAGTACAAGTATCCCCAGCAAACTTAAGTAAGCAACTTAAAAAGCTAAAACAAAACCTTAAAACTAAGATGCAGACAACAGTCCAGCAGCGAGATGGGGGGCTATCCAGTCTTTTGTATTAAGTGTCACATTTGGTTATTTATTTGCTTTTATATACCACACTCTTTAAAATCAGTGCGGTTTACATATAATGTGAAACAGTAAAAATTTACATAGAACAGGTAGTTTACATAGAACTGAGGTCCATAGAACAGGTATTAAACATTAAATGTTAGATAGGGACATGAACTTGGAAGGTGCGAGAGGGAGAACTAATTACAAGCTGCACAGTAGAATCATAGCATCCAAACCCTGTCTAAGGTATATGGTTGTAAGCCAGTTGAAACAAGTACGTCTTTAAGGCCTTCCTAAAGGATGACTGGTCGGAGATGGCTCGGATTGCTGGAGGTAGGGTGTTCCATAGGGTTGGTGCATATAAGGAAAAGGCACGATTCTTAGTAGCCTGGGTGCATGTCCTTATTGATGAAGGGGTGACAAGTGTGTTCTCCATGCATGATCTCCTCATTCTGCTGTCAGGAGTATGTTGTACGAGTGCTGCGAGGGAGGTCACAGACATGCCGTGAAGAGACTTGAACGTAAGTAAAAGGGCTTTATAAATCAGGCAGCTTGTTATAGGGAGCCAGTGTAGCTGAATCAAGAAGGGTGTGATGTGTTTGAATCTGGACACACCTAGGAGTATTCGGGCAGCTGTGTTCATGGCCCATTGTAATGGCTAGAGTGTGTTTTGGCAGGCCATGGAAAATTATATTGGCATAGTCGAAGTGAGGAAAAATGAGAACTTGGAATACTGTGCGAAAATCTGAGGGCTCTAGGAATGGGTGTAGATGATGGAGGGTCCTTATTTTATGGTAGACTGCCTTGATTACATTTTGTACATGGGCTTCCCAATTCAGTTGTTGGTCCAAGATGACTCCCAGATAACATACCTCCTCAGCTTAGTCATGAACTCGAAATCTTTCACCTTCAAGGAAGTTGGTGGGATAAAAGTTTGGTCTCTGATTTTTGCAGTTAGGGTAAGGTAAGGAGTCTTTATGTGTTCCCCAGGGAGCAAGGAACTCTTTGCTCTCAGGGAATGAGTCCAATCTGTGGAGGCTAGAGTAGCAGACTTGGAGGACATAAGGAAGACAGAAGAATATAGACGAGACCTACAGGGACATAGTACTGAAGTCCCACCTCCAGTCTGGCAACCTCCCTATTGCCATGTAGGAGAGAGGTCACATGACAGGAAAGTATCACCCTGGTGTGGCAGGAAGTGATCCTGTAGCTAGGACACATCCTCCAGGTGATATAAAACCCTCTCACACCGAGGAGGTTTCTCCAGGGCCATGTGCCCATGAGGGACAGCCGTTATAGTTGGTGATTCAGTCATTAGGCATGTAGATAGCTGGGTGGCTCGTGGACTCGAGGATTGCCTAGTAACATGCCCACTTGGTGTGAAGGTAATGGACCACACGTGCCACCAAGGTTTTAGATAGCGCTGAGTCTGTTGCCTTGATACTAATGACATAGGAAAGTATGTGGGAGGGAGGTTCTGGAGGCCAAATTTAGGCTTTTAGGTAGGAAGTTGAAATTCAGAACGTCCAGGGTAGCATTCTCTGAAATGCTTCCCGTTCCACACGCAGGACGAGCTCTGGAGTCTCAATGGTGCAAGGAAGAGGGTTTTGGATTTGTTAGGAACTGGGGAACATTCTGGGGAAGGGAGGGGATTTTCTGAAGGGAGGGGCTCCACCTCAATGTTCCCTCTAATTTTCTGTAGGCTGTGTGCGCATAAAATATCAGCTGTGTGCAGCTTTTGAAGGAAGGTTAAATTTTTGTGCGCCACATAATGACACTCGGAGTTATATTTATTTATTTATTTATTTATTTACAGTTTCTTTTATACCGCACTATTCGACATCAGCGCGGTTTACAATGAACAGAAACTACACTTACCAAATATTGATCGGTGCTTACAATGAACAGCTGGGTATACATTAAACAGGTTTACATTCAACAGGTTTCATAAACAGAGGAACATAATAACTATGTACAAAAAGCAACTATGTACAGAACAACTAGGCGCAGCTATATGTTTCTTGATGAGGGAAGAAGCAAGGTGAGATTGCAGCTCTTCGCGTTAAGACTATGGAGAGCATGGGTTTAACGTGTTGACATGGGGTGTAGAGGTAGGTTGGTGTGAGGCAGTGTCTGAAATATTGTAGTGCTGCAAGAACAGGTGATGCTTCAGTGCCTTCCTGAACTGGGAGAGGTCACTGATGGTTCTGATTTCTGTTGGTAGGGCATTCCAACATGATGGTGCGAAGTAAGAGAAGGCTCTGGATCTGGTGGCTTGAGAGCACTTCATGATTGCCTTGGGTAATACAAGAGAATTGGAGGCAGTCGATCTCCTTGCGCGATTAGGGGGTGTAGTTGATATCAGGTCGGTGATAGAAGATGCGGAGTTATTATTGATCGCTTTGTGAGTCATGGTAAGGATCTTGAAAGAGATCCTGGAGTGCATAGGAAGCCAATGTAGCTGTTTCAGTATTGGAGTGATGTGGGTTCGCTTGGAGGCTCCATAGAGAATTCTTGCAGCCGAGTTCATGGCCAATTGTAAGGGGTTAATCGTACTCTTTGGTAGGCCATGTAGAATGGCATTGGCGTAGTCCAGATGGGGCATTATTAAGGCCTGAAAGACTGATCGAAAGTCATCTGGTTCAAGCAGCTGACGCAAATGACGAAGGGTCCGGATTTTATGATAGACGGATTTCGCTACGTTGTTGATGTGGGCCTTCATATTGAGCTGTTGATCGAGGGTAACCCCTAGGTATCTGACTGTAGACTTGCAGATGAGCTCGGCGTCACGCACTTTGATGGACCTTGGTGAGGTGAATGCAGGGTTTCTCGTCACGAAGAGGACTTCTGTCTTTTTAAAGTTTATCTTAAGCATCTGTGATTTTAACCAGTCTGTAACCGCGTCGAAGCACTCGATTAGTGGGGAGAGGTCAAGGAGCTCTGTTGAGAATGGCATATACATAAGGACATCATCAGCATAGACCAGGCAGTTGATGTTGAATGATTGGATGAGGTCACAGATAGGCTGCATATAAACATTGAAAAGTAGGGCGGAAAGGGAGGAGCCTTGTGGCACACCTTTGGTTTGCTGGAAGGGGTCGGAGGTTGAAGATCCAGAACGAACATGTTGCCAACGGTCTCTGAGGTATGAGGAACACCAAGAGAGGGCGGATCCGTGAACTCCCTTCTTTCTAAGACGCGATAGGAGAACTTCATGATCCACAGTGTCAAACGCCGCTGCAATGTCCATGAAGATCAAGGCAAAACCTTGTCTGACATTGTTTAGGCCTATGGTAAGAGTGTTGAACAAGGAAGTCAGTAGGGTTTCCACACCGTGTGATTCACGAAATCCGTGCTGACATGGGTGTAAGGGTGCATTGCAGTCAAGATGGTCTTGTAGTTGACGTTGAGTGATCTTTTCGATGACTTTCGAAAGGAGGGGAATGCTGGAGATGGGTCTATAAGATTCCATCAAAGAGGGGTCCAACCTGCTGTTTTTTAGGAGGGGTCTGATGGAGGTCTGCTTCAGGGTGTGGGGGAATGTTCCTGCAGAGAACGATGCATCTATTATTTTTGCTAGAAATGGGCTGAGATCAGCTTGTAGTGACTTTATCCAGGAAGCTGGACAGGGGTCGGAGGGTGCTGTTGTAGGATTTATTTTTAAGATGGTATCTTGAATGATTCTGTCATTTGGAGTGGAGAAGGAAGAGAGAGTGTGTTGAGTCTCACCCGAGAATTGGCTAGGTGAGGGTGGAGGGACAGTGTAGGGAGTGTTGGCTGAAGTGGGGGGAGTAGAGGTTGGATCAAGCTGATTACTTTTGCTTCGTAAGTAGTTGGGATATTTCTGAGGATCTAGGAGGGGTGGGGCGCTCTGAGAGGGTTCCTTTGTTAGGGTTTTCACGATGTGGAAGAGCTCGTGAGGTTTGTTGAGGGAACGCTGTAATCTGCCTGCGTAATATTTTTTCATGTTAGAAGATACGGATGAGCGATGTCTTGCTAATTGTGTTTTGAAAGCATCATGATTCTCGGTTGTTCTTGATTGTCGCCATCGTCTTTCTAGTTGTCTGAGGAGGAGAAGTGATTTTCTTAGCTCTGGGGAGTACCATGGTGCATTCTTTCTCTTATGGGGTGCTTTGGTTGAGGTAGGAGAGTGGATCACAGCATCAAGGCAGGAGTTCCACGAATCGACCATGTCATCAAGGCTTTTTTCCGGAGAGTATATTAGGTTCTGGGTCTTCTTTAGGATGTCTTCTCTGTTAAAAGGCTGAAAACGTCTAAAGTGTTCTGAGGAGAGTGTATCTGTTGGTAATGGCTTGGAAGATCTAGGAGATATAGGCATCTGAAATAGGATTAGGAGATGATCAGACCATGGAACTGTGATTGAATTTAAGTATGAATTGTGCCAATGGGGAAGAGCTGATTCTGGTGCAAAGATAAGGTCCAGTGTGTTACCTTTTATATGAGTAGGTGTGTTGACCAACTGAACATAACCTAGTTCACTGAGAGCATCAATAAAGGCATTGGTGTGGCTATCTTGAATGGTTGGGAGGTTGAGGTCGCCTAGAACCCAATTTGGGGTGTGTGGGTTCGTAGAGTTACAGGCCATATCAATGATTGTGGCTAAATCGTCTGGTGAGGAGGATGGTGCTCTATACAGTAAATTGATAGAGACCTGCTTATTTGTGATGGTCACAAAGTCAAGGGTTGATGTGCTGTTTGAGGCTGCAAGCTGGAACCTAAGATCTGATTTGGATAGGATGAGTACCCCTCCGCCACGGCGGTCAGTTCTGTGACATGAGTGAACTATGAAGTTGGAGGGAACAATCTGGTGGAGGAGTACGGAGTCAGAGGAAGATAGCCAGGTCTCAGAGATACATAAGATGTCAAGGTTATGAGCTGAGAGAATATCTATTAATTCTGGCCATTTTTTCCTCATTGATCGAGCATTTATTAGTGCGCATTTGAGGTTAGAGGGATGGGTAGGTTGTGTGCTCTGAGGGGAGTTGTGTTGCTGTAAGGCAACATAGATCACATGTGGACCAGGTGGGCGTCGTGGTGGTTCAGTTTGATGGTTGGGGAGGCCAAAAGGTCTATTATTCCCTGGTCTGTGAAGGATTGGAATAGTGTTGAAGGGTGCAGTGAAGGCTAGGGTATCATACGTTAAAGCTATTAACATATAACAGAGGGAGAGGGTGAAGGGGTGTGAGGTTGAAAAGTATGATAACATGGTGGAGGTAAAGCTTGAGCTAGTGTACTGATAATAGATAATCTGTGTGCACTAGGAAATGTTTGACATATATATCTAGACAGAAGGCAGAATAATTGCACATTTAATTGCATAAAACTAGAGCAATGTTGGAATGGTATCTATTTAGAGTATACTAGTAAGCAGGATGCATCACATTAGGAGACAGAGTAACTAGAAATAGTATACAATGTTGCAAGGTGACTGCCTCTAGCGGTATATTCTAGTGAGAGGCCTGCATAGGCATAAGGTATGCAATACAATACAAACCGGGGCAGGCTTATATGTGGGCTCTGTTTCGGGTTGCATGTAGTGCCCCGCCTAAGGGCCACGCCAAAGGGCCCTCTGGCGAGGCCCTCAGGCGCGGGCCCGCCTGTCGGCGGCACAATTTAAATGGAGCTGCCGCTCCCCTCCCACAGCCCGGATTGGGCTGGAGTAAGGCCCCGAAGGAGTCCTTCCCGCCGTCGGCGGCACAATTTAAATGGAGCTGCCGCTCCCCTCCCACAGCCCGGATTGGGCTGGAGTAAGGCCCCGAAGGAGTCCTTCCCGCCGTCGGCGGCACAATTTAAATGGAGCTGCCGCTCCCCTCCCACAGCCCGGATTGGGCTGGAGTAAGGCCCCGAAGGAGTCCTTCCCGCCGTCGGCGGCACAATTTAAATGGAGCTGCCGCTCCCCTCCCACAGCCCGGATTGGGCTGGAGTAAGGCCTCACGTCAGAATACAGTATGTACACCACATTGACTGCACTAGAAAATATTGTAGAACTTGTGAAAACCGTAAATACACAACAACTTTTAAATTTTAAGACGTCTGTGTTGTTTTCTATCAGAATCAGAACCAAACTTTTTGTGCGCTCTGTTGTAAAGTATGTGCGCTCGCTTGGCGAGGTGTGTGCGCGCGCACACGCGCACAGCTTAGAGGGAACAGTGCTCCACCTTAACTGGGATGGAACCAAGCTGCTGGCATTAACCTTTAAAAAGGAGAAAGAGCAGCTTTTAAACAAGATAATAGGGGAAAGCCGACAGTTGCCCAAGAGCACATGGTTCAGAATAATTTATTTGTGAAGGATACTAGCAAAAGACTGAAGGTAGGGCATCCCGACAGAGAGGTTCTAAATAAGGATAAAAGTAACCCAAATATGTATTTATGGATTCCTTACAATTGTAGGCTTTTCTGGCCGATAGAAAGAAACAGGAGGTTGTTGGGTGAGGTTTGGTGGGTATAGGTTAGTGGCTGTGTATTTAGGGCTTAGCCCAATTTTTTTTATTTTTTATTTTTTTTAAGATTGGTTTTCTTTTCTATTTCTCCACAATATGTGGGCTTGGAGAATGTGGTTATATTTTGTCTGGTAATTATCAATGAGCTTTACTTCCTTGTATTATACTAAGTTTCTTGTATACTTGGTTTGTAAGTATTTTGTTTGAAAATGAAAAGAAAAAAAAAGTAACCCAAATGTCCTTAAGTACAGAGCAGACAGAGCTGAAAGATTCCAAATTACCCCTGTCTACTGCTAACTACATTAATATGAATAAAAAACATCCTCTAAAATGCCTGTATGTAAATACTAGAAGTCTGAAAAATAAGATGAGAAAGTTAGAATATATTGCACTAATGAGAAGTTGGATATGATTGGTATCTCAGAGACCTGATGGAAGGAGGACAACCAATGGGACACTGTAATACTTGGTACAAACTATATCGAAATGACAGAGCGCAACCCTTTCACCAATTTGATCTAACCTATGTTAGAGAGGGCATTGAGTCACACAGTTTTGCAGAAAACAAAATACATCATAGAATCTTTGTAGATAGAAATTCTATGTAAAAGGAAAGGCAATGGCAATGGGGGTGTACTACCACCCGCATGGCTAGAATGAACAAATGGATGATGAAATGCTAAAAGAAATCAGGGAAGCTAACAAAAGTTACAACACAGTACTAATAATGGGTGATTTCAATACCACAGTATTGAATGGGTCATTGTCACAACAGGACGTACTAGGGAGATCGTTTCTATATGAAATAAATGACTGCTTCTTGGAGCAGCTGGTTCATAAACCAATGAGGGGAAGCTATTTTGGACCTAGTCCTTAGTGAAACACAGGATCTGGTGCAAAAGATAAGGGTGCTGAGGCCACTTGGTAACAGTGATCATAGCATGATCTCATTTGATTTAATAAATGGAGGAAGGATGGCAAGGAAATCCACAGTACAACCTTTTAACTTTCAGAAGGGAGACTATGATAAAATGAGGAAAATAGTTAAGAAAAAACTAAAAGGAGCAGCTGCAAACGTTAGAGATTTACATCAAGCATGGGCATGGTTTAAAAATTCTATCTTGGAAGTCCAGACCAAATGTATTCCATGTTTTACAAAAAGTGGAAAGAAGGCCAAAAAACTGCCAGCATGGTTTAAAGATGATGTCAGAGAGGCTGTAGTAGCCCAAAAAGCATCATTAAGGAAATGGAAAAAGGAGCCAAATGAGGAAAACTGGAAACAACATAAGCACTGGTAAGTTAGATGCAAGGCATTGATAAGGCAGGCAAAGAGAGAATTTGAAAAAAAACTAGCTAAGCAAACAAAAATTGTTTCAAGTACATTCGTAGCTAAAAACCCGTGAGAGTCAATTGGACCATTAGATGATAGAGGGGTAAAAGGGGCACCAAGAAGAGACAAGGCTGAAGCGGAGAGATCAAATGAATTCATTGCTTTGGTCTTTACCGAGGAAGATGCAGGGAAGTTACCCTTGACTGAAATGGTATTTAAAGGTGATGCATGGGAAGAATTGAAAGAAATATTGATAAACTGGGAAAATGTATTACAACCATTTGATAAACTGAAGAGTAACAGATCACCTGGATTGGATGGTATACATACGAGGTTGTTGAAAGAACTGAAAAATTAGATTGCAGACCTACTATTAATAATCTGTGAACTATAATTAAAATCATCTGTAGTACCTAAAGACTGGAGAATGGCCAATGCAACACCAATTTTTAAAAAGGGTTTAAGGAGTGATCTGGGAAACTAATGACCTATGAGCCCGACATCCGTACCAGGCAAAGTGGTAGAAACTATTATAAAGAACAAAATTACTGAACATGTAGATAGTCATGGTTTAATGGGAAGATAGCCAACATGGATTTAGTTAAAGAAGGTCTTGTCTTGCTAATCACTTATATTCTTTGAAGGTGTGAATAAACAGGTAGACAAAGGTAAGCCAGTTGATATAGTATATCTGGATTTTCAGAAAGAATTTGACAAGGTCCCTCATGAGAGACTCTTGGCTAAATTAAAAAGTTGTGGGACAGGAGGCAGTGTACTATTGTGGATCTGGAACTGGTTAAAATATAGAAAGCAGAGATTAGTGCTAAATGGCCAATTTTCTCAAGGGAGAAAGGTGAATAGTGGAGTATCTCAGGGACCTGTGCCAGGTCTGTTGCTTTTTAACATATTTATAAATGACTTGGAAATGGGAATAATGAGTGAGGTGATCAAATTTGCAGATGACACAAAATTATTAAAACACAAGAGGAGTGTGAAAAATTGCAAGAGGATCTTCACAAACCAGAAGACTGGATGTTCAAATGGCAGATGAAATTTAGTGTGGACAAGTGCAAAAGTTATGTACCTAGGAAAAAACAACCCAAACTATGGTTAAATGATGCAAGGTTCCATATTAGGAACCACCGCCTAGGAAAAATATTTAGGCATCATCGTGGATAACACATTGAAACCCTCCACCCAGTGGGCAGCGGCGGCCAAGAGAGCAAATAGAATGCTAGGAATCATAAGGAAAGGAATGGAGAATAAAACAAAGGATATTATAATGCCTCTGTATCGTTCCATGGTGCGACCGCACCTTGAATATTGTGTGCAATTCTGGTCGCCGTATTTTAAAAAGGATATAGCAGAATTAGAAAAGGTATAGAGAAAAGCCACCAAAATGGTAAAGAGGATGGAAGGTTAGGGCTCTTCAACCTGGAAAAGAGATGGCTGAGGGGCGATATGATAGAGGTCTATAAATTAATGTATAGAGTGGAACGGGTAAACGTAGATCGATTGTTTACACTATCAAAGTATAGAAAATCTAGGGGACATCCAATGAAGCTACAATGTAACCCATTTAAGACTAATTATTTTTTCACTCAACATGTAATCAAACTCTGAAATTCGTTATCGGAAGATGTAGTAAAAAGCTGTTAGTGTAGCTGGGTTTAAATAAGATTTGGACAAATTCCTGGAGGAAAGGTCCATAAACCATTATTAAAGAGGACCCAGGAAATCTACTGCTTACCCCCTGTGTACCTTTTGGGAACCTGCCAGGTACTTGTGATCTAGATTGGCCACTGTTGGAAACAGGCTTCTGGGGTTGATGGACCTTGGTCTGTCCCAGTATGGCATATCTTATGTTCTTATGGTTAGAGCAGCAGGCTGAGATCCAGGGAAACCAGAGTACAAAGCCTACTTCTCCTCTACTCACATTCCTTGTGACCTTGAGCAAGTCTCTTCACGCTCCATTGCTTCAGCTACAAGCTTAGGATGCAAGTCTTTTGGATTAATAGCTACTGTACTTGAGCTCAGAATTGAAAAGTTGAATAATACAATTCCAGCCAGCAAGTCAATAGTACATTGACAGGGAAATTCTTTTTTGGAGAGGTTATATATTACTAGAACCTTCCTTAACTCTTCTAGATGTTTTCAAGCAGTCTAGATGCCAGACCATGCATCCCCAGAGGAGGTTATGATTTGCAAGAAGATATTATAGAAACCAATGGCAGATAAAGACCTTATGGCCTATCGAATCTGCCCATCCATAGCAACTACTGTGATCCACAATACCTTCCTATTCTTCAGAGATCCTCTGTGTTTGTCCCATGCTTTTTTGAATTCAGATGCAATTCTCATCTCTAGCACGTCCACTGGGAGGCTATTCAATGCATACAGCACTCTTTCCATAAAGAAATATTTCTGCATATTACTCTTGAGTCTATTCCCTTTCATCTTCATCCTATGCCCCCTCATTGCAAAGCTTTTTTTCAATTGAAAGGGACTCTCCTCCTGTGCATTTATGCCATGGAGGTACTCAAAAATGTCTGTCATATTTCCCCTCTCCTGTCTTTCTTCCAAAGTACACATATTGAGATCTTTAAGTCTGTTCTCATACGCTTTATGACCGATTATTTTGGTTGTCACCCTGTATACTGATTCTATCCTGTTTATATCCTTTTAAAGGGGTGGATTCCAGAATTGCACACAATACTCCAAATAAGGTCTCACTAGAGATGTATACAGATGCACTATCACCCTCTTCTTTCCGTTGGTCATTCCTCGCCCTAAAAATCTAGACATTGTTATTAAACTTATATGCTGTTTTCCAGAGGTGTCCTTTCCCATCACACTGTCAACAATATGTAGCACTGGAGTTCATATAATCACATCAACACTGTTGCAATTGTTTATAATGCATCACCTCTGACCTCTTCCTCCCCCCTAAACAGTGGTGTTTGGTCATTGTACTAGTAGATGGAGCTCTCATACATTTCCAACACATTTCTGCACAAGAATTTAAAACAGAGAATTGGAAAGCAAAAAGAAACTTTAAATATCCTTGCAGTATAAAAGGGCATGCTTACTAAACTGCATTAGGCCTTTACAGCTAACACAGCATGTTAATAGTGCAAATAGCACCATGCTAGCTGCAAAAGCCATGCGTTATCTGTCAGGGGTATCACACCAAAAATACAGGGAGCATGGTTGGACAGAAGCTGGGATGCGGCTACCACTACCCATTTAAGGGATGTTGGTTGCGCCAACACGGTTTGTAAATCTAACGGTTACTGCATGCCGAGTATGTCTATGGTAGCCATGCGCTGCAAACACACCCGCTCTCCGCACTCATCCCACCCAGGCACATAGCTAATGCATGTTCTTCAGAGAGCAGCTAATGTGATTTTCTGCGCTAATACGGCATGCTTGGTGGGCCCGATCTGCCGTTTTAACGGCTAATACAGTTTAGTAAACATGCCCCTGGATAATTAAGAAAAATAACACCGTTTTTCAGTCCTTACCTTCACGGGGTCTGAAATGCACAACAAATCAAATTTGGGGCTATAAGGCAAGATAAGAAAGTTATAAAGGAAATATGGTAACTCCCCTTGAAAATGAACATTTTCAGGACTAGAAAAATGGGTATTGGAAAACAAAGTCAGCCTAACCTACTGATATGTTTATACCTGTGGTACAACAGCAACAATGATGTGCAAATTTAAGACAGAGGCTTAGCCTTTACTACTGGAGCAGTTTTTAGCTCAGCTGCTTCTGTGTATGAACTGCTTCATTTAAGCGCATGTTGCTGTGCACAGGTTCGTTCTCCTAGAGCTGTGTGCAGTGCTCATTGTGCGGTTCTTGCAGTCAAACCTGCTGGCAGTGACATTCTTAAACATAAGACAGAGCAAGAGGAACACAGCCAGGCCTACTCCTTAACAAAGATTATTTTTCAATACAGCTCAAGGCAGAGAGAGCCTTTGCAAAGCCAAGATGTTTTCTACACCATCTTGAAAGATGCTTACTGTACAAACTTGCATTTGGGTCCTTCTGGACAAAATCCAACTAAATAGTTCACACACATCACTCTCCTGGTGTGTCTGTGTTTGCAAGAAGCTCCTGTGATAAGGAGAGAGAGAATCAAATTTCATTAAACTCTAGAATATTTCTAATAGTTAGCCCCCGAGAAGATCCTGCAGGGATCAGAACAAACAGGAGAAACTCCCTTTTCCTTCATGTGGACAGAACTCACCATGCTTGCAGAAACCTCGGTCATACCACGGACAGTCTTTAATTTTTGATGCTGGGTCGATATGCAGGAATGGACACTCTTTATTACTACACTCACCTGAAGTAAAGGTGGTAATGCAATTCTATATTATACAAACAGTAAATAAAAATGCAATTGTATTTTATGATATCTCTGTATATTTCGAACCGCTGAGTCCTGATTAGTGATACAAAAATGTTTTAATAAATAAATAAACAAATTGCTGATGAAATGAGGGCTTTAATCCTTCAGGTTATAATTATGAACAGCAGAGGGCACTAACTCAACATTTTCAAATGTAGTTCACATTCTCCATGCCTCAATGCACTTGGTTAACAGAAAAACCGAGGCCACACCAAGCCCTAACAGGTCCATCCCATCTGCACACTCTGCTTGGTCTCTGTTACTTTGTTTCTCTAGTCCTAAGCACCCTGGGTATCCATTTCTTATTGTCATCTACTCGTATGCCATGCACCTACCACCCTAGCTATGACAAAACATTTCCATAATGACGCCCGATTCTACCATTCTCCTAGCTCCTTTGCTCCAAAATGTATTTTCTTCAGCACACTATTTTCTGTTTAGTCCAGCAGTTTTTTCCCTGCACCTCTGGGCTTCCAGCTGATTCAGAACTAGTCTCTACTGAGCTACAGCACAATAAGCCTTCATTCACGGCCACCCAAGGAGTTTTCCCCTATTTTATATCCCTCCCAACTCATTCTGCAGCCATGGCCCTAGATGCTGCTATTGTAGAATGAACAATAGTTGTGAGAGCAACCTCCAGAGCACCTCCTGCCCTGGATGACCCTAGGAATGGAAAACCTGATCATGGCACCAAGCTAACTCCTTTTAAGCATTATTGAGGAAAACTGAGGTACTCGTGTCCCCCTCCTCCCCCTTTTCCTCTTCTACGAGATAATCTCAGAGTTTGCCTTTAGGAAGAGGTGGCTTCATTATGTTTTCCATTTCTATTCCAAACAAACGATCTGCGGTGTGCTTTATAACCCTGTCATCCCAGTAGATCAGGAGGAGTAAACCAATTTCAAGAGTGATTGGCATAGTTGGGATGAATACTAAATAAGATTATTTTATATTTTTAGGGGGGGGGGTTCAGTCTCCATAGAAACTGTCAAAAATTGCCAGTAGTTATTTACATAATTAGCAGATTGGCATAAGGGGGCATATTTGTAGAGCCCCATTGATCTGTAGGCCATGTTGTCCAGTTTTGGATCCCAGTGATACTATGTTGTAAGGCAAAGAGTTAGGCTATAGTCTAAAGAAAGAACTAAGACTTCAAATCCTGGGTCTGTCACTGACCTTCGATGTGACCTTGGGAAAGTTCTTTGAATGCTCTCTGCTTCAAGTTCCTCAGTTATAACTAGTAGCAGCTCCACCCTCTCTCCCCTTCAGAAATTCTTGCACCCAATAACCACCAAAAGCGATAACCAGAATTTCCACCCTAGGGATGCTTGAAAGCACAGTTACTTACCTGTAACAGGTGATCTCTGGGAACAGCAGGAATAAGTCTTCACATATGGGTATCGTCGCTACCGACGGAGCCTGCACGGGAACGTTCCCCAGCGTCCAAAAGGAAAGCTTTTGGGAGCATCCCACAGTGCCTGTGCGCTGCCTTCCCGCCTTTCCCAACTGCCTCTCTCCAGTTCGAGTTTTAAAGCTGAGACAAAGAGAGAGTGAGGAAGGGAAAGATAGAAAGAGAGAGATACAACTCCTAGGGGAGATGGGTGGGTTGTGAAGACTTATTCCTGCTGTTCCCAGAGATCACCTGTTACAGGTAAGTAACTGTGCTATCTCCAGGAACAAGCAGGAATGAGTCTTCACATATGGGGACTCCCCAGCTAGAGATGCCTGGGAGATCCCCCAGGTTGTGAGTCCCTGAGAAGGGCTCTACCTCCCCCTATGGATCTCAAGCATCCAGTCAGGGATGGAGGGTAGGAGTTGATTAGGTATGGAACGGGTGTTTGAGAACAGCCTGACTAAACAAGGCATCCCGGCGGGAGTCCTTGTCCAAGCAGTAATGGGCTGTGAAGGTATGAACCGAGGCCCAGGTGGCCGCTCGACAGATTTGGTCGATGGACACAGAGTTTAGATGAGCCATAGAGGCTGCCATGGCCCTCACATTGTGAGCTGTGACATGGCCCTCCAGAGAAAGGTTCTTACTCTGGTAGGCGAAAGAAATACACTGAGCAATCCAATTAGACAGAGTTCTCTTAGAGACTGAAAGTCCTAAATGAGAGGGATCAAAAGCAACAAAGAGTTGAGAAGACTTTCTATGTTGCTGTGTCCTTTGTAAGTAAAAAGCAAGAGCTCTCTTACAATCCAGGGTATGAAGATTCCTCTCTGCACTTGATGCATGAGGTCCTGGAAAAAAGACAGGTAAATAAACCTCCTGGTTCAGATGAAAAGGTGAAACCACTTTAGGCATAAAGTGTGGATTAGTCCTGAGGACTACCTTGTCATGATGGAACCTTGTATAAGGAGGATTAGCCACCAAGGCTTGCAGTTCACTGATGCGGCGAGCTGAGGTGACCGCAATTAGAAAAATAACCTTCCAGGAAAGGAATTTCAAGGAGATAGTGGCTAAGGGTTCAAAGGGTGGCTTCATAAGCTGGCCAAGGACCAAGTTCAAGTCCCATGCCACTGGAGGTGGTCTAATGGGAGGTTTAGTTAAGAGAAGGCCTCTCATAAATTTTGCAATAAGAGGATGAGAGGAGATAGGCTGTCCATTGAGAGGCTTAAGGGATGCTGCAATAGCACTCAAATGGACTCTTACTGAATTCGTTTTAAGGCCTGCATGTGATAAATGCAGCAGATACTCTAGTAAAGAATTCAGAGGTATTGCGACCCTTCTCTGCACACCAAATGGTAAACCTTTTCCATTTAAAAGCATAGGAACGTCTAGTGGAAGGCTTTCTGGAAGCATGAAGGATATCCTTCACCTGCTGAGAAAGATGCAAATCCTGAAGGTCTAGGCCTTCAGCAACCAGGCCCTGAGATGAAGGGACTGGGGATTTGGGTGCCACAACGTTCCTCCCTCCTGGGATAGGAGGTCTGGAGCAGATCCCAAGTCCAGGGAGGGAGCTTGAGAGAGATGCAGAAGTAGAGGGTACCACACTTGGCGTGGCCAATGTGGTGCTATGAGGATCATAGACCCCTTGTCTCTCTGAAGTTTGAACAGTGTCTTGGGAATTAGGGGAATGGGTGGGAAGGCATAGAGGAAGTCTTGCCCCCAGTGAAGGAGGAAGTCATCCCTGGCACAGAATTCTGGAACAGAACCGGGGAAGTTTGGCATTCCACGGACTTGCAAACAGGT
Source organism: Ichthyophis bannanicus (assembly GCA_033557465.1). Classification (NCBI taxonomy): domain Eukaryota; kingdom Metazoa; phylum Chordata; class Amphibia; order Gymnophiona; family Ichthyophiidae; genus Ichthyophis; species Ichthyophis bannanicus. The sequence goes on along the minus strand of CM066041.1, from coordinate 179,028,051 downwards.
CTATGTCCGGGGTTCCCCAAATTTGAAAGATCCTGGCTATCTGGTCCCCATGGAGGGACCATTCGTGTGGAAGCAGAACTCGACTGAGTCTGTCTGCCCAAGAGTTTTGAACCCCTGGAAGATACACGGCCATGAGATGAATTTGATGCTCTCTGGCGAAGGCCCACAATCTCAGAGCTTCGTTGCAAAGCGACAGAGAGCCAGTCCCCCCCTGCTTGTTCACGTAGAACATGGCTACTTGGTTGTCCGTGTGGATGAGGACTGTCTTGTAGCTGAGCAGGGTGTGGAAGACTCTGAGAGCCAGAAAGATTGCTCTAAGAGGTTGATATGCAGAGATGTCTCCTGTGGAGACCAGATGCCCTGGGTGGAGAGATCTTGTAGATGAGCTCCCCAACCCCTTGGGGAGGCATCTGTTGTAAGGGTTGCCTGGGGTAACACCTGTTGGAAGGGGGACCCCAGCAACAGATTTTGAGTGGATTTCCACCACTGGAGAGACCAAAAAAGGCGACTGGAGGTTGCTATTTTGTCTGACAGGCATCCTGATGCCTGGGTCCATTGGGTGGACAGAGTCCATTGAGCTGCCCTCATGTGAAGGCGAGCATAGGGGACCACATGCACTGTGGATGCTATGTGGCCTAACAGTTGTAACATCTCTCGAGCAGTTAAATGGAACTTTAACTGAATCTGGGAGGCTAACTGCACCAGGCGTAGGCAACGGGCCTGAGGAAGATAGGCCCTTGCAGTGGTGGTATCCAGCAAGGCCCCTATGAACTCTAGAGATTGAGTAGGGGTGAGATGGGATTTTGGGATGTTTATTACAAGTCCCAGATACTGAAGGATACGCCTTGTGCAGGGTAGGGAAGCCTGGGCCTCTGACTGGGATGGATCTCGGATGAGCCAGTCGTCCAGATATGGGAATACAAATATTCCTAGAGTGCGTAGAAATGCAGCTACTACTGCCATGCATTTTGTGAACACCCTTGGTACAGAGGCCAGACCGAAGGGAAGCACTCTGTATAGATAGTGCTTTCCTTGGAAAATGAACCGAAGGAACCTTCTGTGTGTTGAATGGATGAGGACATGTGTGTACGCATCCTTGAGATCTAGAGAACAAAGCCAGTCCTGACTCTGGAGGTATGGAAGGAGAGTACCGAGAGAAATCATCTTGAATTTCTCCTTGCATAGAAACTTGTTCAATTCTCTGAGATCTAATATGGGTCTGTAGCCCCCTGTTTTCTTTGGGATGAGAAAGTAGGGGGAGTAGAACCCTGAACCCTGTTGAAGAAGGGGTACTTCTTCTATTGCCCCTTGGGCAAGAAGGGTAGCAATCTCTTGACCCAGAAGGTCGAGGAGAGATGTTGGAGAATTGAACTGTCTCACCATGGTGTGAGGAGGAAGGTTTAAGAAATGAAGCTTGTACCCCTCCCTTATGATGGAGAGGGTCCATTGCTCTGCTGTGATTTGTTCCCATCTGGGAGCAATGTGAGCTAACCTTCCTGGAATGGTGAGAGGCTCTGGATGTGCTAGAGCCAGAAAGGCTAAGTTCTCTAGCTGCAAGTCAAAGGCCCTGAGGAGGCTGAGGCTGTTGGGCCGTAGCAGTCCTAGCAGCCTTAGGCTTGGCCTGTTTTGGTGGTTGTTGTCTCTTAGTAGCAAAACGACCTGCAGAAGATGTCTGCTGACCATAAGCAGAATAATATCTCCCCTTTTTGGGAAAAAACCCTTTTTGAACAACCTTTTCTTAAAAGGAGCAGAAGTAGACAGAGTCTATCTAAAGCAGAATTTTCAGCATCCATCTGGGTGACCTTTGCTTGCCAATCTTTGCCAAAAAGGTTTTCACCTGTACAAGGAAGATTTCCTAGTCCATCCTGAAACCAGGGCTCCAAATCAGAAGCTTGTAACCAAGCAACTCTGCGTGCACCTATGGCAATAGCCGAGGCTCTGCTGGCACACTCAAAAGAGTCAAAGGCTGCACGGTTGGAGAATTTGGAAACATCCTGGGCATGTTTGAGCCAGGTGAGAAACTCTTCCCTTTTATCTTCTGAAATAAAAGGAGATAAAGTTTGCAGATGATCTGTAACTTCTTTTAGAAACATCCCCATATAGAGACTATAGGAGTTGATTCTGGCAACAAGCATATTGGCCTGGAAGATCCTCCTGCCAAAGGCATCTAAGGTTCTGCATTCTCTTCCTGGAGGATTAGAAGAGTGCCTTTTGGTACTCTTTATCTTCTTCATAGCAGACTCCACCACAATGGAGTGGTGAGGAAGCTGAGTCTTATGAAAGCCAGGACAAGGAGGAACACAATACATGGTGTCCAACCTACGAGAATGAGGGGAGGTAGTTAGAGGAGTCTCCCATATGCCCAACATGTGATCATAAAGAATCTCATGAATTGGTAAAGTGGCTGCCTCTTTAGGAGCCTTAGGATATGGTAAAATATCTAATTTTTTGGCTCTAGGCTCTGCCTCAAGGGCCACTGAAATGGAAAGGCCCCTGGCCACTTCCCTAATGAAGTGTTGAAAAGACAAGTCTTCTGGAGGAGACATTTTTCTTTTTGGAGAAGAGGGCTCCTGAGGAAGGATCACCAATGCTTCGACAGAGGCCTCTGATCCATCAGAGTCTTCAGAGGAATCGAAGTATTGCCTGTCTGGATGCTCCTGTAGAGCCCGATATGCGTATCGGGAGTGATCGGTACTGATTCGGTACCGATAAGCATCACAGAACAGTGTACCGCTGCAGTCGACACCGAAGCCGATGTCAATGCAATCGGTACCGGCACCGGAACCGATATCGGTACCGGAGTCGGTACCGACAACGGAGTTTGTTGCGGTACCTACGGCATCACAGCTTGTATGACGGCCGTAATGGCACGCTGCATGGTCAGGATATTCTGATCCATCGACGCCACCAATGTCTGGATGTCGGTACCGGTGGGAACCACCGGTACCCCAGAACATGGCAACAGGTGATCAGTCGAGGCCGAGCCATCGATGTCAACCTGTGACCCCATAGGTAGAGCTTTGGAAGCCAGAGCCTCCCGCCGGGGTAATTTTGCCGGTGCGGATTCCTCGAGGGCAAGCCCGAAGGCATCTCGATACTTGGAGGGAGATCTACCCTTCGAGGACCGGCTGGACTTAAGTTTGGTTACCTGAGATCCATGAGAGGAAGAAGAAGCCCTGGAAGACGTTGATGCCACCGAAGCTGCAGAGGGAAACAGGGTACTGAGCTTGGCTGCTCGATTCTGTAGACCTCTTTTAGACATCATTGAACAGGACTCACAATCCGTGATGGAGTGGTCAGGACCTAAACATTTAAGACACCATTCATGGGTGTTGGTGACAAATAGTGCTGCTGCACTTCGTGCAGTTTTTAAACCCGGAGGCGGGCTTTTCCATGAGGAAAATTTTCCTAGGCCTAAGGCCGAAGAAAAAGAAAAAATGCACTGAAGTGAGAAAAAACAATAGGGGTTTTTTTTGAAGAATAAAGAAAGAAAAGACCGGCGGTACCGGTCCGGCGTCGAAGAAGGCAGACACGCGACCAAAGAAATAAAAGAAAATAAGAAATCCTTCAGCGGTGACAGGAACACGACCTGCTGGCTCCATGGAAAAGAAGAACTGGAGAGAGGCGGTTGGGAAAGGCGGGAAGGCAGCGTGCAGGCGCTGTGGGATGCTCCCAAAAGCTTTCCTTTTGGACGCTGGGGAGCGTTCCCGCGCAGGCTCCGTCGGTACCGACGATACCCATATGTGAAGACTCATTCCTGCTTGTTCCTGGAGATCCTACATTCCCAAAGCATTACATGGAAAAGCACATTTGGATCCAGTTTGTATGAAAGGTACTAGCAGTTCAAATGATTCTGCATTAATAATCTTGATACAAGTCTATACTTACTGATGAAAACTAGGACTTACCAAATTTGGAGTAGAAAAAGCATTCTGGCATCTTGGTCATGTCATATTCATGTAGAAACTCACACTGATCCCCCTTCTTACACAGCCCACGTAGCCAATGCTTGCACACCACCGTCTTCTCCCCGCTCAGGTGCCGGAAAGGACACATAAGCCCTGAAAAAGGAGAACAGATTTCAATAACAGTACAAGATAATCACATTTTCAGTGGCATGTGACATGTGAGGACAAGAAACCATAATATGAAGATAACAGGGGGTGGGGACAGAGCCGGCCCCGGAGCTGGTTCAAGGTGTTGGCATCCTAGGCAAACCTTAAGTCTTATGTCTCCCCTGGCTGTCAGAATCTATTGTTTAGCTTTGAATATCCTGTTCTTTGCTTCCCACCCTAGAAGCTGCTGCCCTAGGCGGCCACCTAGTTTGCCTAGTGGTTGTACCAGGGAAGTTAGATAGAAAAAAAAAAAAGAGTTGAATTCAGGATGGCGGGATGAATATCAGGAGGCCCTACAGTGAGAGAGGCAGAGCTGGGTCTCTATTGGGAATCTGGATGGGTTTTAGGAGTTTGTACCCTAACCATTGAATGCCTATATCCCAGCAATACCTATACAGATTTTCCACAAAGCTACAGTAAGACATCTGCTGTACTATTGTTGAAGTTACTTACCATGTCTGCACTGACCCTTGATGAAAAATTCACATACAGCTGCTCCAGACTCTGTGGAACAAAAAACAGTTACCTCACCCCAAAGGAGACAAAACATCCATCAGAAGGGGAACTACAAAACAGCCACTGGCCAACAAGTCTCCCTCCTGGAACAGAATAGCTTAGCAGCTCCGAGCAGAGGCCACTGTGAAAAAGGCAAGTAGCCATAGGACAATCCTCACCAAGAGGCCCTTTTAGGGGTTAACCTTTTACAGGTGAGGACACCTAGGCTAGCTGACTTGTCCTACTGTCCGTTACTGCAAGTAACCTCACTTTCCCTATGGTTGCATATAAAGGCCCAGTCCTCAGGACAGCGACCATCTTTGGTAAGGAGTGTTTCATTGCTATGCACCATAGTCAGGCCTACATTTAGGCACAGTCAACACGGGCAGCTGCTAAGATGCCAGATTTTAAAAGGGCCAAATACTTGGCCAAGGAGGGGAAACGGTGTGGCTGGTATTTATTTCTTTAAACTATTTATGACCCCCCCTTGCTATCTTTGCAAGAGTGGTATGTGTGTGGCATGCACTCGTATAGAGAATGCAAGACCCGCTTGTTACAGGACTGGTCTCATTTCACAAATTCCTGCAAGCTTACTTCGCTTCTGGAAGCAGCGGGGCAAAGATGACCTCAGACTCAACGCTTCCTGTTGATCCACGGCAGTGTGATGTCACACCCACACCCAAGGGGATTATGTTATCATACTGTTTCTTACCTACCTCCAAAGGTTCAGGGGCGATATTCAAAGCCTGACTTGGCACATAACTGTGAACTTCCCTGAAGCACTGCAGGCTATGTAGAGGGCGTCGCTTCAAGGCTGATCTTCAGACTCTTGAAACATTATGGCGTGACCCTGCTTAATTGAATTAATTCCTAGCTGAGCCCCCCCCAGGCGAGTGTGCCTAAGCTTTGCCTAGTACTTACTGTCCATGCCTTGGAAGGGCAGCAGCGCGGCTCCCCTCTGCTCCAGCAAATCGGTCTCCAGCTGGAAGGTGATCTTCTCCACTCTGGCTATCAGATCCTGCATGCTTGCAATGGGGCAAACAGCTTAATCAGGGAGGCAGCAATGCACCGCTATCATCTGCTTTACTTTCTGAATCGCACACGTTTGTAAACGGGCACAGAAAGATGGTATCAGTTAATTTGGCTCGGATCAGGTCCCTAGGAAGCGAAAAATAGTTTGGCTCTGCTTGTGTGGAACCGCCCGGGAAGCTCCGATTGACACCCGAGCTCTGAAACGGGTCCTCTGGCCTCTTAAAGAGACAGCATCCAGGTAGTTCACTTAAAACCAGGTCTGTTCTTCTTTTCCCAATAGAAGGAAGAGAGTGTGTGGGCAAGAAATACAAGTAAACAAACTCACAGGAGATCCCATCCCCACTCCCTTTTTTAGTCGCATTGCACTTTCTTCGGCTGACAATAATAAAGCGCCTCTATCTATGGGCTTCTCTAACCTTGCAAGGCCCAACAATCAGGATATTTGTAATGAATATGCATGAGATAAATTTGCATATGCTGAGTCCACAATGTATGTAGATTCATGGTATGTGTGTTCATGATGGATATCCTAAAAGAAACTTCATCTAGCGGGGAGCGTAAGAACCCCCCTCAAGTGGACATTCATAATATGGATAACTATGCACAGGGTCACCAGGAGTCCACATCAACTGAACGGCACAGGATGACAACAAACTCAACACAAATGAGCCCTTCCTACACACAAGTAGGGTCCCTAGGAGAGGGTGGGGAAGCAGAACCCTCACGTATGCTGCACCTCTTTCACTCTACATCAGGGGTTCCCAAACCTGCTTCCCAGACAGTTGGGTTTTCAGGATATCCACAATGAATATGCATGAGAAAGATTTGCATGCTCTGTCTCCATTGTATACAAATCTTTCTCATGCATATTCATTGTGGATATCCGAAAAACCCAACTAGCTGGGGAGGCCTCTGCTCTACATGTTCAGTCTACTGGTTATTGTGCTTTTGTTGTTGTTAAGTGCCGTCGAGTCGGAGTCGACTCATGGCGACCCTCTGGATAGCTATCCTAAATTGTGTTCGGTCTTCAGTCAGGCGGCTCATTGACGACAGACTGGTACCCGTAGCTGCTGTTATTGTAGTGATCCATCTCATTGCTGGCCTTCCTCTTTTGCGTTGACCTTCTATCTTGCCAAGCATGATGTCTTTCTCTAATGATCTCTCTCTTCGCATGATGTGTCCGAAGTATGAAAGTCGAAGTCTTGTCATCTGAGCTTCTAAAGAAAGCTTAGGTTTGATCTCCTCTAGTACCGACTGGTTTGTTCTTCGGGCAGTCCATGGTATACACAGTATTCGCCGCCAGCACCATAATTCAAAGGCATCAATTGTGCTTTTAATAAAAATAAATATAGGTGGAATGCAATGAAACAAAGACACCCCACATCTGCTAAATAACTTTCCAGAAGGCTCAAATGCCCATAACACACTACAGGTGGTGAGATCACAGGGCGAACTCCTGGGAGGAGGCACAGATCGACTAGTGTTATATTTGTTTATAATATGTACATAGTTCCTTCCTCGTTTTTACTCCATGTTTTACATTCCCTGTTCAATGTAAAAAACTTGATGTAACTTGCTTACATTCTTGTATGTTCTGTTTCAAATGTAAACCGCACTGATTATAATAGCGCGGTATATAAGAAATATAAATAAATAAATAAATAAATAAAATAAATAGTGTCGTAAGAGACAGGCTGATCCGGTCCTGGTTTTACTGCACAGCAAACATAGGCTTTCAACCCAGTCCTTGGGGAACTCTAGGCCAGTCAGGTTTTCAGGATTCACACAATGAATATGCATAAGATAGATTTGCATACAATGAAGGCAAAACATTCAAATCTTTCTCATGCATATTCATTCTGGGAATCCTGAAAAACTGACTGGCCAGTGTTCCCCGAGGACTGGGTTGAAAACCCCTGATGCATGAATTACAGTGCTGAGTAAGGAGTATGTGCCTGCATGCAGCCAGGTAACACCAGGCCTAGCTCATGGTTTGCAGCCTTTGGAGAGGGTGGGGAGGACAAATTATTGTGCACAGTGTCATAAAGAATCCAGAGCTGTGAAATTACCCAGTTCTGGGAGTGAGATCTTTTGCTAGTTCAAGTTTTAAATTTGCATTGTAGTGCAGTTTGGTACTTGTAGTCCCTAATTGTACCCATTGGAATCAATACTGCAGGTAGGGCCAGCCCATCCACTAGGCAAGCTAGGGACATGGGCAGCCGCACCACTCCCCCTCCCTCCCCCATCTGCCACCGATTTTGTTTGGGCGGGGGGCTGGGGTAGGCGGGCTGCTGCTTTTGAAGTACTGCCGCTGCCTGCCTCCCCCTCCCGAGATGGAATTGGCGGCAGTTGAGGGAGAGGCGGTGTTTGCTGGTGGTGGGGGGGGGGAGGGGGAAGCAAGGCTGGGGTTTCTGCCTAGGACAGCTCTGACTACAGGTTCCATAATGCATCAGAATGAGATTGTCAGAATTCCAGGACTGGCTTAAAATCTCACTCCTGGAACTGGGTAATTTGGCAACTCAGAAATGGAAATGGATAAACTGCAGCTACTTACTGTGAAGCTGGGGTGGGGAGAAGCTGGTATAGAGCCATCCTGGGATGTAAATCCAATCATTCCATACCAGCTCCCATATTTCTCCATCCTGGGGCACTTTGTCCTGCAGAATGTGTTGAGAAAAATCAGAATGATGAGTGAGATTTTAAAGCAGTCCTGGATTTCTAACCATCTCAACCAAGGACTGCAGAGCAGAGATGGCATCCATCAGGCCAAGAAGGGACAAAGTGTCTTCCACAGAAGACTGTCTAACCTACTGAAGAGGGCTTTGAACTAGATTTGTTAGGATTGAGGAAGAAAGCCCCCAGGTAAGTGAAGCATTAAATACCACTGTAGGAATGGATAAAAGGGGCAACAGCTGGAAACCAGTGTGCATAAATGCCCATAGCATGGGAAATAAGATCCCAGATGTTGAGGCTTTAATGGAAGAGACTGACTTGGATTTAGTGGCGGAGATGGAGACATAGTTCACGGACAACCATAACTGGGATGTAATTATACCGGGCTATACTTTATTCAGGAAGGACAGCGTAGGAAAAAGGGGAGGAAGAGGACTGGCATTATATATAAAAATATTATTTATTTATTTAGGCTAAGCTTATATACCACTTTTCTACCAGTCAAAGTCGTCTACATTCAGGTACTGTATATATTTTTCCCTTGTCCCCGAAGGGTTCACAATCTACGTTTTTGTACCTGAGGCAATGGAGGGTTACATGGCTTGCCCAAGGCCACAAGGAGCACCAGTGGGACTAGAAACCCCAGTCCTTCCAGCCCAAGGTTGCTGTCCTCAAGCGGGATAATATTAAAGCTATGGAATTACAGGGCTTAAAAAGGAGCGAGGAGGCACTGTGAGTTAAACTAGAACAAAGGAAAGGGAAATCCATTTGCATTGGTGTGATATACAGGTTCCTCTCACAGGGAGAAGTGGACGGGGATTTAATAGAAGACATATGCAGTATTGCCATGAGAGGAGAAGTGTTTCTGTTAGGTGATTTCAATATGCTGGATGTTGATTGGCATATCTGTGCTGCAATGTCATCTGGAAGTAAGGAGATCCCAGAATCTCTACAAGGAGAACTATTCCAGCAACTGGTAACAGAACCCATATGTGAAGGGGCCATAATCAACTTGGTGCTTACCAATGGGGAAAGTGTTTCTGATGTTACAATGGAGATAATCTCACATCCAGTGATCACCAGATGGTGTCTTTCAGTATTAGGATTAGGGTTGATAAAATCCATTCAAAACAAAGGGTCTTAGACTTTAGGAAAACTAACTTTGCCATGATGGGACAATACCTCAAGGAGTCATTAGCAGGATGGGAGCAGCTGGAGGATGTAGAAAAACTGTGGGCAAAACTGAAAGGGGATATTTTAAGGGCAACAAACCTTTCTGTTAGAAAGATAAAGACATGTAAAAGGAAAAGGAGGCCACTATGTTTCTCAAAAGAAGTAGCTGAAAAGGTGAAGAAAAAGAGGATTGGCTTCATAAAATACAAGAGATCAGAAAGAGAGAGGAAGACAAGCATTTATATTTGGGAAAACTTAGAGAAGCTAGCAAAGTAGTCAGGAAAGCAAAGATACAAAAAGAAGAAGAAATAGCCAATGCAATAAAATGTCAGGATAAGACATTTTCAGATATTTTAGTGAGAGGAGGAAGGGCAAAAGTGATGTTGTCAAACTGCAGGGTGAAGGGGAAGAATATGTAGAAGCTGATGAGGATAAAGCAGAATTGCTTAACAAATATTCCTGTTCTGTGTTCACAGATGAAGGACCTCAGAAAGCACACACAAATAGGAACAGAAGTGACAGAGATCTACTGTGTTCAAGAAGAACTAGCTAAACTAAAAGTAAACAAAAGCGATGGGACCGGATGGGATACATCTGAGAATATTGAAGGAACTTGGGGACATTCTAGCGGCAACACAGACTGACCTTTTCAATGATTCTTTGGATTCGGGAGTGGTCCCAGAGGACTGGAGAAAGACACATGTGGCCCCTTTATACAAAAGCGGAAGTTAGGATGAGATTGAAAACTATAGACCGGTTAGTCTAACCTCTGTAGTGAGTAAATTATTGGAACCACTGCTAAAAGAGAGAATAGTGAGGTTTCTGGAGTCCAATGGATTGCAGGATCCAAGGCAGCATGGATTCACCAGAGGCAGGTCTTGTCAGACAAATCTGATTGATTTCCTTGACTGGGTAAGCAGGGAGTTGGACTGAGGGAGAGCCATGGATCTGGTGTACTTAGATTTCAATAAAGCCTGTTCTGCACAGGCAACTTATAAACAAACTGAGCGCCCTAGGGATGGACCCTAAAGTTAGCGATTGAGTTAGAAATTGGTTGAGTGGGAGGCACCAAAGGGTACAGGTAAATGGAGCTCACTCTGAGGAGAAGGAGGTTACCAGTGGTGTGCCACAAGGATCTGTCCTTGGTCCGATTCTTTTTAACATCTTTGTTAATGACATTGTGGAAGGGCTGTCGGGTAAGGTTTGCCTCTTTGCAGATGATACCAAAATCTGCAAGAGTAGGCATGAAGGAGGGAGTAGATAACATGAGATGGGATCTAGCTAAGCTTGAAGAATAGTCTAGAATTTGCCAGCTGAGATTTAATGCTAAAAAAATTCAGGGTCATGCATTTGGGCTGCAAAAATCCAATGGAGCAGTGCAATGTAGGGGGCAAATTACTTCTGTTCATGAAAGATGAGCAAGACTTGGGCTTGATTGTGTCTGATGATCTTAAAGTGGCTAAATAGGTAGAAAAGGCAATGGTGAAAGCCAAGATGATTGGGTACAAAGGGAGAGGAATGGCCAGCAGAAGAAAGGAGGTGATAGTGACTTTGTAAAAGTCTATGGTGCGACCTACTTTGGAGTATTGTGTGCAATTCTGGAGACCATACCTTCAAAAGAATATAAACAGGATGGAGTCAGGGCAGAGTGTGGCTACTAAAATGGTTAGTAGCCTTCATTATAAAGCATATGAGGACAGACTTAAAGATCTTAATATGTATATGTTAGAGGAAAGGCAGGATAGAGGAGATATGATAGACATTTAAATACAAATGCAATGTGTGCCTTAGAGTCAATGTTGACTTCTGGTGACCCAGAAGCTCCTGGGTTTTCGTGGCAGTGTGACTGAAAGTAGATTGCCAGGCCTTTCTTCTGAGGCAATAGAGGGTTAAGTGACTTGCCCAAGGGCACAAGGAGTGCTAGTGGGAATTAAACCTTGGTTGCTTGGTTACCAAGCCAGTGTTTTAACCATTAGGCTACTCCTCCACTCATTTAAATACTTCTGTGGCATAAATGCACAAGAGCAGAGCCTCTTTCGATTGAAAGCAAGCTTTGCCACAAGGGAACATAGGATGATGGTGAAATGGGATAGGAGTAATATGCAGAAATATTTCTTTACGGAATGAGTAGTAGATGCGTGGAATAGTCTTCCAGTGGAGGTAGTAGAGACAAGCACAGCATCTGAATTCAAAAACATGAGACAAACACAGATCTCTAAAAGAAAAAAGGGAACTATTGTAGTTGATATGGAAGGGCAGACTAGATAGGCCATGTGGTCCTTTTTCTGTCATCGTGTTTCTATCCTGATGCATTGTGGAACCTTTGCACTGATTCCAATGGGTAAAATTGGGGACTACAAATACCATACAGCATTGCAAAGCACATTTAAAACCAGAACTAGGAAAAGATCTCACTCCTGGAAATGGGTAACTGGGCAACTCTATCATGCTGACCTGGAATCTGGCAACACTGCTAAATTCCTTTAGGGCAGGGCGCACAGAACCAAGACACAAACTGTATTTCAGCATATCCACCATGAACATTCATCAGATGTATTGGCGTAGACATGATCCAGTAATCAGGTTAATTTGTGTAGCTTGCTTGTATGAAAAGCAACCACTCTGCCTCTGCATTCAGCATAATGACCTTGTTCATGCCTCCCTCTTCCCAATGCATATCAATGGCCCGGAGGCCACCAATCATGAATCAGAGATGAACTCCAGCATGGTGTTGAGCAGATCAAAATAGAGAATTACAGAAAGATCTCCTGCAGAGATGGGAAAAGAGGAAGCCCATAAAAAAAAGTGGGGGGGGGGGGGGCGGAGGAGCCAAATGCATGGACAACTTACTATAATGGGCTTTCCCAGAGTCATTTCTGGAAAATCTGTGTATTGTTATTTCAAATATTGCACAATCTGCAGCTAAATCTTATGCTTTAAGGAAGGCTGGGGGAGAGAGAGCAGTTAGGATACAGAGCTGCCAAGTTAGCCAGTGCCAGGACTAAGCTTTTAAGCCAGTCCTGGATTTTTGACAATCTCATCCTGATGCAGCCCTGATACCAAAGGGTAAAATCAGAGACCTCAAGTACCAAACTGCATTACAATGCAAATCTAAAACTAGAAATGGCAAAAAGATCTCGCTCTTGGAACTGGGTATCTTGGCAGCTCCAAGTATAGCTAGGTTTATAAAGGGTTTAGACCAGGGATTCTCAACCCAGTGCTCGGGACACACATAGCCAGTCAGGTTTTCAGGAAAACAACAATGACAGAGCTGCCAAGTTACCAGTTCCAGGAGTGAGATATTTTTGCCAATTCAGGTTTTTAATTTGCATTGCAGTGCAGTATGGTAGTTGTAGACCCTGACTTTACCCATTGGAATCAGTACTGCGGGTTCCTTAATGGAATGAGATTGTCAGAAATCCAGGAATGGCTTAAAAGCTCACTCCTGGAACTGGATAACTTGGCAACTCTGCACATACAACTATGAAATTGGAGGACTTTGGTTCCTAGTCTGCCTTTACCGGTTTGTGTCTGGCTCTTGAACAAGTCAATTAGCCATCCTTGTCCCTCTCCCCCACCCCCACTGTGTAGATTCCCTTTCATATAACCTGGGACTTCATCTTGCTCCTTAATCGATGAAATGGTGTGCTACCCCTTTAAGAAAGAGTAGGTGACCTAAACATGCCACTTTTAGAGAAAGTCTCCCTCTTGTTTTCTCTTTTAGAACACAAAGGGCCTATGTCCAGTCCTCTCTCACCATTGTCTTTCTGCCCTGGACTTTGGGCAGCTGCTGTATTTCATTAGCAGACATCTGTGCTGACAATGGCACTTACATCCTGGATTACCAAACCTCTAGCTTCATGGCACAGTGACACAGCCACACTCTGTCCTTTCGTAAGCCACCTATCTCTGGAAAGGATTTCTGCAGGCCCCGGGAACCAATACACACCTGCCCTCGTTCTCCCATCTTGCAAAAGGCTGATGTGTTACACACCACTGAACGAAAAGACCTCCTACCATGTATGTTCCAGGTATAAAGCAAGACACTGAAGCCCCAAATCCCTTCCCACAGAGGATTAGTGTAACAGATGCAGTCATGGCATGTCTTAGACACCACTGAGCTCTCCTCTTACAGGAATTATAGCTTTGAGAATGGTATTCAACAACTCCAGGCCTAGAGCAGAGCTGCCAAGCTATTCAGTTCAAAGAGGGAGATTTTAGGCCAGAACTATAAAGATCACATTGCTTTGAAATGCAAATTCAAAACCAGGACTGGTCAAAAAGTCTCCCTCCTGGAACCAGGTCATTTGGCAAGCCTGCTAGAGAATGGAAAATGCTAGCTCTTTCAGGCTGGTAATAACAAAGGGAACCTCGCTCTGTCACTTCCAACTCATAGATTCTCATTACATAACAAAATGAAAGGTCAACCAGTAATTCTTAGGTGACAACTTGTTAGTCTAATCAAATAGTATTGTGCACAGTTTAATATATCACCTGCAGTTTATTGGCTGACTTTCATTTGTGTATATCCGAGTGGACCGACACAACCACCACACATCACTTTATTCAAAGGTAGTACAAAGTCAAAATGGAATGCAAAGTCCAGGCTGTGTTTTCTGTGGAGGTGCTGCCAGAGGGCACTAAGTCAGTTGCTGTAGAAAGATGAAAGATTGCTCACAAAATGTGGTGCGAGCATTTTGTTGAAGCTTTGTTGAACCACAAACTGAAAGAGTCTACAAAGAAGCAAAAATGTACACCCAAGACAGATGTTTGTCATCATACATTTCCAGCTGTTGATGACATCAGCAAGTTTCATGAGGCCTGCTTACAACATAAGAAAGTCTCCCATGCCAAGCCATGAGAGCACCTGACAGGCCGACACAAGAGGCCTGTGCTGCAAGTGGAATTAGTGAAATAATTCATACCTCACAAAGTCACTATTCTCCCTTTTTATTTAGTGTTTACATTTGACATGTACATTGTACAAAAAGATAATCAATAGTTTGTGTCTCATGTCAGTGTCTGCAAAGGGCAGGTCCCAAGGAATCTCTGGCATTTCTGTTGCCATTTGCACCTTGGCAAAGTTACAAAAAAATGTACTTTACTACATTGCATTAGACAAAATAGTGTTATAAAAATGTCTGGCACTAAATTAAGGAGAGTCAGGCTCAGCTATAACAGAGGCACTTAAAGACGCTTAACCTCTACCTGCTTGTGCCATCTTCTAAATATCATTCTACATGTTCTCAGTTACTCTCCCTGCTGCCGCTGGCTGTCCCATAGCTGCCATCTTGGGGCACCGAGTTCAATGCGAGACCTTCATTTCTGACAGAGTCACTAGCATCCTTTTGAAATATGGGACAATTTGGCTTGCAGTGAAAGATAATGGTGACGATGTTCTGCTAAAGGTCATTTTGTCGCAAAGCTTGAGGGGAGGGGGGCAGGTGTGCTAAGTAAGGAACAGTTGGCAAATTGAGAAACCAAGGATCTGAAAGGCAAGTGCATCAAATTAGGAAGGAATGAAGGGGAATAAGTGGCATGTTCCACATAACCTACTTGTTGGGAGGGTTGAGTTCACTTTAAAGAACACAACACCAATGTATTGGATTTAGAATATGATGGCACCATACTGGCAATGCACTGGTTGGTTTGTATCTTTGGTGGATAGGAGAAGGATTGAAAAGGCTCCTGTTGGGTAAAGTCTCCACCCCCCCCCCCCCCAAACCTCCTTCCTGCCGAGTCTGCAACTTCTTGGGATTAAGTACAGGAACACAGACATTATTTCCCAAAAGCAGGTGCAAATATACATGGTCATGTTTCCAAGAGAAAAACACACATCCATTCCATTTGAAAATTAGTGTAAAGTCCACAGGTGGAATATGTCCCAACTGGGCGGTTTGAAAATTGCCCAGAGTCTGTGCAAGACGCCTGTCTTAGGTGAGATCTAACCCTACTGGTCACAACGAGGGTAATTTAATATCAGGGAGCTGTGGGTAGGCACTTGCTTGTGCTATTTTATAAAGACGAGTAGGTGACTACTTGCCTTTATAAAATCCTGGTGGAAGTGGCAGAGAGTGTACCTGAAATTAAGGCACGGACATCTATAACCAGATTTAGAGCTGCTGTAAATTTTCTAGTGCTCACGTAAATGATAGTGTTTTATAATCTGCAGGCATACCTGTGTGCTGCATCCATGTTCCACCCACACGTCCACTCGCAAAGTCACGCCAGCGTGCAAACGTGCATGCTTTATGCTAGTTGGTATTTTATAAGAGGCCATTAACATGCATATTTGGACATATATGCGCATAAATGTCTAAAATACCAGCAAAGTACTTGCCCCCTTATAAACGTTCCCCCAACAAGGGTAATCTCTACAGAGAAACGTTTCAGTGGCTATGGCAAACAGGTTTTTGGGGAGAATTAGGAAGCAAACATCTCTCTCTCCCCTCAGAGTTCCCTTGGTAGGGTACCTTACTTAGAAATACACATCTGCTCCCAAATACTGGCACAGCAAATATTTCTTTGCACTCATTCATCAAGAGGTAAAGCACAGCCAAAGGAAATCCCACAAGACACAATCAATCAATCATACTAACCCCACTGCAAATATAAAATTGTTCTCAGTCTTTTCAAAAAGAAAAAAAAAAAAGAATTCCATCTGTGTATACAGAATTCAGACTTTTATGCCAGGTCCCTTTCAGCTGCAGGTCCCTTCAAATATTAAAAATATAAGCAGATAGCCTTCGAAATGCTTGGAAAAATAGGTTGCTCTGAGGCCCAGAGTTTATACCTGTCTTTCATTTTAGCAAATATATTGCTATACTGGGGCAGCAAATGAAGCCAACATTTCCACGCCAATCTAGAGGAAAAAGAAATGCCCTTCAGAAGTGAGCGTTCAAAAGATCCATCAGCTCATGTCTTTCAGACTAGTACTGGGTGAAAAGGGCTGTAGTAGGCTCTAAAGGAAAAAAAAACAAAGAGCCCTCTTGCAATTTAGCTGGTGGGCTGAGAACCAGGAAAGTCGAGATTCAAATCTCGCTTTTTCCACTGATGCTCCTTTTAACCTTCGGCAAATTGTGTCACACACAAACACACACACAGCTCTCGTCTCAGCTATGAAGGTAGATTGGAGGGAAATAACTTGTGTACCTGTAAGTAACTCATTTGGTAAGGTGAGTTATTAGATGTAAAATCTAAATGCAAATTCCCAGAAGTCTATAGAGCTCAACAAATGACACAAGATCCCTGGTAGTCTAGAGATGAGGACTGTTCATATATTATACACACTTTGGGACTAATTCAGAATCACATTATTGTAAGCAAGCAGGTCAGTCTTCTTTCACTATTAAGGATAGAAAACAAAGCCTGGAAATGTTCACTTCTCTCTGATTTTTTGATCTGCCCTAAACTCTGATTTCATCCTCATCCTCGTCCATGAAGGAGAAGTCTTTGTCTTGCAGTTTGTTGCATCCAGATGTGCTGTTGACTGTGTGCCTCACATTTTGTACATCATGCCTTTCTTCCAGAGATCCAGATGTGTAGCTGAACACGGAGCTACTGTACTTGGTCACATGGCTCCCGGTGCTGCGCCCTGAGTCTGGGCTGTAGGCAGCTCCTTGGGTCTCTTTCCCAAATGCAATCATTGGTTCTACAGTGTGCTTGCGATCAATGTATAGTTGGTGAGATGGTGCAGTGGCCGTACTCGCTAACTCTCTGTCATTATCACTTTCATACCCAGGGCAGCCAAGGTCCACGTCATCTTGATCCCACTGGGTTTTGTCCATGACGCTCAAGATGTCTCCAAGCATGGAGGGTCCCAGATCAACGTGAAATGACATGATAGATTCTGCATGCTTCATACCACAGCTGCTCTTAGGCACCGTGTATGGTAACTCTGTCAGCTCTCCAAAATCACGTTCAGCCATGACTAGCTCCAAATTGGGTGTTGCCCCATGGGTTGATGCACCATTCATGTGCTTCTCCTCCAACTTCTCATCACCAGCTTTCTTGACGGGACTTGAGGAGAGGCTTTTGGGCAATTTACGGGTACCTTTCTCTGCCTCTTTCTCTGTCAGCTGAGGAAGGGAAACTGCATTCTTAACAAAAAGAGCAGAATCTCGCAGGGACCCTAGCATGTCTCTTTTATCACTCCGGGTGACTGACTGCGATCGCTTGCTGCTGCGAAATGTCCGGGATAGCAAGCTGGGTTTGGACCCCTGTTCTTCAGGCTCTGCCTCCTCGGTCTTGCTGCTGAGAAAGGATGTGTCCCCAAAGGCATCTCCGGACCTCCCTATGTGCATTGTGTGGCGGAAGTCCCCCAGGGGGGCACTGATCATCTCCGCCGTCAGGTCAGCCCGTGAGCGGCGTTTAGTGCTTGCCGAATTGGTCACCAGCTGCTTTAGAATTGGCATGGTTTTATCCCGTTCAAAATTCACTTTTCAAGGCTTGTAAATGTGAAATGGCTCAAGTTTTTGTAAGTCCGCAAGTGACCCAGCCCACAATTTGGAAGATTTGGGTGTCTATAAGTCTTCAGGATGTAAATTCAGCTGCATTTGGAGTCTTCTGTTCCTAGTGACCTTTTCACCTCCTTCATCCGAAATATCAACCCTATAGAGGGAAAAGGAATAGGACAGGAGTGTTAGCACTTCTATAAACATCCAAAATTCTGATAGAAGGGAACCAAAAAAAAATTTAACCTAAAGGGAGTAGAGACAGATTAAAATATGTATTAAACATTACACATTTATTTTCAGCCAGATTTTCCTGGTCTTTATGAAGGTTTTTTGCCAGTGACGATAGTAAGAATAAGCCTGTAGTTTTTAAAATAATTTGTCATGGTGTCTGTGTGATACTAAACTCTTCAAACCTAAACAAATTATTTTGAAAAAGTACAGCTTTATTCTTACTACCATTGCCGATCATGCCCTTACCAGCAGCGGACAGCAACCCGCTTCACCTCCATAAACACAAAGCTTCCAGGATTAAAGAGCTGGGGAGGACGGGCGACATGCATGTGATTTGCTTAATCAACTAATATCCCAGGACATTTGGGCTAAAAATGCATCAGGGCTGACATAGTTGTCTGTGTATATGGGCAAGTTCAAGATTGCTGTGCCAGGAGGGGTTCTGGTAGCATTGCAACTCAATCAGCCATTGCCAAGTCTTACCCATCACTTTTCTATGTCCAGTAAGTGTGCATCAGGACTCTTCAAAGATTTCTTTTTAAAGTCATGAGATATGTTAAAGCTCAGTCAACACACCAACAAAACATGAGCAGAGACTCTCTAGCGTATTCTTCCCTCCAGGTATGGGACCGGTTCTGAATTCTTACCCATTTAGGTATCGCTCAGAACCTCCTAGGAAGACTGCAGGGCTAGAATTTATATATAAAGTGGCCATCTGTACCATGTATGATTAATGGATTCCAGCATGTAGTAACTTAATGGGAGTGGTCAGAAAAAGACCAAGCAACCCAATGTGCCCATTATTCTTGTCCACACTGCCAGAGCTATCTCTCAACAGCCAGCTGTATAGTGTGACTGCCTGTACAATCTCTCTCCTTATCCAGAGCTGTTAATGATTTTATCTGGGGGAGTCAGAATCCAGCAGTGCATTGTGTCTTAAGAAGAGTGGGATGTACTCTGAGGGCTGTGCCCTCTACTCACATGCTTGATAGCTGCTGGTCTTTATCTAGACACTACACTATGAAATGTTTTTACAGAGGGCCTGGGACAGATTGCCTGTCTCATGATGCCTAGTAGAAATTGTCACTAGAGCTAAAGCATGGGTCATTGTCCTAGTGAGTCAAGACAGATCTGAACCAAGGAGAGTGTTAGCCCACAGCCACTTGGCATATTTGCCCTTTGTCAGGTTACAGGCAGAGATGTAGAGCCCAATATTCAACTGTGCTGATTTTGGAAGGGCTAAGCGCCTCGTTGGTGCATAGCTCTCCCCACCGACCCCGAAACAGATATTCAATGCCATGGCGACGGCATTGAATATCCGGTGATCACCACAAAAGCCGGAGACCGCCGATGCTAACCAGGCAGCAGCGATATTGGATGCTGTCCAGTTCCTCGCCTATCTTTAAGGTGCAAATCGCTAACCACCAACACGCCCCGATGCTAACCGGATAGCATCAGGCATGAAGGGGACTTAGGAGGGGATGTTCAATGGTACTAACCATGTAAGTGCTACTCAATATCCCCAACCAAGGCATCTACATGGTTTACTAGGCTGTAAACCGTATAGATGCCTTTCGAAAATTGGACCCACATTATCTGCCCAATGAACTCTAGTCATCTGCCCTCCCCCAGACACAAGGCAAATTCTGGGCCTGTGCTCTCATATTAGAAAGCAGCGTCAAAGCACTTTCTATTGTTCAGAGGCTGCCACTACAGCTGCTGTGTGCACTACACTGTCATTTTGATATATTCTTTCCTCCTGTAGTCTCTAAGAACGATGGCCTTGTACTCTGAGAAAGCAGCACCTTGGGTGGTAACGCATTTCCTGTATTTACACCGCTACGTGCTCTGCGCCACGTTATGCCCTATGGTGTAGAAAATCCATTGCTTTTGGTTGCACATAAGGTGCATTTACTCGCGTAGCATGAATATTATAATAGCAGCTTCTGAACACCTGAAGGGTAGTATTGAATCCTACTATTAACAAAAATCTCTCTTAAAGGAAGCAATTCAGCAGGAGCTGAAACCACCAGTTTTGAGCAGCTCAGCTGCAAGTGACAGTAAATTTCCAATTACCTTGCACCCCCAATGGAGGAGAAGCCTATTGGTTAGAACAGGGAAACGTGTTTCAAATCCCATTGTGCATACTTGATTGTAAGCCCCTTGGAGACAGAAAAATACCTGCTGTCCCAGAAAGCGAGGTTACTTACCTGTAATGGGGGTTCTCCGTGGACAGCAGGATAAGTCAGCCACACTTGGTGACGTCCTCCGGGTGGCGCTAGGTTCGGAAGTGCTCTCAAGTTTCTCAGGTAGCCCACCTCCCGGTTCCGCTCCCTAGCCCGGCTAGTTCTTTATCAAGCTTGACAACAAGGCTATGGAGCGGATCTTCAGGCAGACCTCCTCCAGGGGAGGTGGGAGGGAGCGTGTGGCTGACTTATCCTGCTGTCCACGGAGAACCCCCGTTACAGGTAAGTAACCTCGCTTTCTCCATGGACCGCAGGATTGCGTCAGCCACACTTGGTGATTCCCTAGCTGCGCGCAGCGCGCTGAGGTGGAGGAGGGAGGCATGAACAGAGGACTACGGATAGTGGAGGTAGTCTTTTACTGGAACATAGTGCTCAAGAACAGGTGCATGACACCACATGTTGTAACAGTGCATAAATGTGCAATAGCAACACAAACCAACAGTGCAGACAATGTGCAATAACAGTGCAATCAGTGAAATATATTGGAACAGTGCAAAATAGCAACATGCAAACAATGCAAGTTTAAATGGAACAGCGCAACATGATTAACACGAGCAGTAAGGTGCATCTGAGTTCAGGTATATGCCGTAAGCCCAGTCTTCACGGTGTAGCCCGTGGAGTCCGCAGGGCGGTGGCAAGGACCGCGCTGCCAAACGCCGAGTCCTCCTGGGAGCGGAGGTCAAGGCAGTAGTGCTTCTGGAATGTGTGAGGGGATGACCACGTAGCTGCTTTACAGATGTCGGGCAGGGGAACTGACCGCAGGTTGGCTAGAGATGTGGCCATTGCTCGTAGTCGATGAGGACCAACTCTGTTGTGCGGCTGACTCCCGTCAGGGTTGAGGCAGGATATGCAGGAGGCGACCCAATGGGAAAGGGTCCGCTTTGTGACAGGAAAGCCGGGCCTGAGGGGGTCGTAGGAAACGAACAGTTGCTCACCTTTATGGGCGGATAGTGTCCTGGCCAGGTAGATCCGAAGTGCATGGAGACAGTCCAGAGTGTGCAGGCGTCGCTCCTCCTCCGAGTGGTGTGGTTCCGGAATGAAGGAGGGGAGCTCAATGGATTGGTTGATGTGGAAGGCCGACGGCACTTTGGGTACAAATCTGGGGTTTGTATGCAGAGAGGCTCGGTCTTGGTGGAGTTGCGTGTAAGGCGGATGTGCCACTAGCGCCTGGAGTTCGCTGATCTTCCTGGCTGAGGTGATGGCCACCAGGAATATGGTCTTCCAGGAGACGTATTTCATATCCGCGGTTAGCAGAGGTTCGAAGGGGGCCAGAGTGAGGCTGTGGAGGACCACGCCGAGGTCCCAAGGAGGAACCAGGGCCCTCACCGGGGGCCGTAGATTCGTCAGACCTTTCATGAAGCGTGCCGTCAGGGGCAGCGCCGCTATGGAGTCGGCGCCCTCAATTGGGGCATGCAGAGCCACAATAGCTGACAGGTGTACTCGGATGGATTGTGTCTTGAGGCCGAGGTCGGAGAGGGAACTGAGGTACTGCAAGATCTGGGTGACTGGGCAGGAGATCGGGTCGAGCCCTCGAGTATCACACCAGAGGCTGAATCTCTTCCACTTGAGGCTGTAGGATTTCCTGGTTGAAGGCCTCCTGGCCGCCAGGACCACGTCCTGCACCTCCGTGGGGAGCTCAAGGGAGGCAAGGTTTACCCGCTCAATATCCAGGCAGTGAGCAACAGGGCTTTGAGATTGGGGTGTCTCATGGGCCCCGAGTTCTGCGTCAGAAGATCCGGACACAGGGGCAGGTGCATTGGGGCTTCCTGTGCCAGGCGCCTCAGGAGTGCAAACCACATTTGTCGCGGCCAGTGTGGAACCACAAGGATAACTTGTGCTTTGTCCTGGACAATGCGTTGCAGAGTTGCTGGGATGAGGGGAGTTGGAGGGAAGGCATATACCAGAGACCACCCCCCCCAGCACACGTCGAATGCATCCCCCGACAGCCTCTTGTTCGATGAGTGCCTCGAGCAGAACGGGGGGCATTTGGCATTCTCCTCGGTGGCGAAGAGGTCTACCTCCGGGACTCCCCACCGCTGGAAGAGGGATGTGGCCACCTTTGGGAGGAGAGTCCATTCATGGGGTTGCAGTTGTCTGCTCAGCTTGTCTGCCAGGCCGTTCGTGTCCCCAGGAAGGTACGAGGCGCGCACCCAGCACTCGTTCTTCAGGGCTAGCGCCCAGATTGCCAGTGCCTCCTTGCAGAGGAAGCGGGAACCTGTGCCCCCTTGCTTGTTCAGGTAAAACATGGCAACTTGGTTGTCCGTCTGGATGAGGATGGATGTGCCCCGTAGATGCGGCAGGAACGCTTTGAGGGCGTACTTGACCGCTCTCAGCTCCAGAAGGTTGATGTGCAGCTGTCATTTGCTCTGAGACCACACTGCCTGCATGCTGAACTGTTGGAAGTGGGCACCCCAGCCGGAGCAGGAGGCGTCCGTGGTGAGGGTAGTCTGGTGTTGAGGCAGGTGTAAGGGTTTGCCCGCGGAGAGGTTCGCTGGTATAGTCCACCAGCGGAGCTGAGACCTGGTAGGGGGGTTCATCGGGATTCTGGAGGCCAGCGACTGCGAGTGTTGGTTCCAGTGGGTTCGGAGATGCCACTGCAGTGGGCGCATTTATATTCGTGCCACTGAGATGACCGCAGTCGTGGCTGCCATGTGCCCCAGGAGGCGCAATACTGATCGTGCCGAGGGGCTCGCTGTCACTGCTGTCCTGGAGGCAAGCGAGTTGATGGCTAGCAGCCTGCGATGCGGTAGGTAGGCTCTCAAGGACTGAGTGTCGATGATGGCTCCAATAAACTCCATCCGTTGAGAAGGGTGGAGTTGCGATTTCTTGTAATTGATTACGAACCCCAGGGCGGAGATCAAGGTGGTGGTGGTGGTGCGCAGGGATGCTAGCAGCTCGTGGACTGAGGGTGCCGAGATTAGCCAGTCGTCGAGGTATGGAAAAACTGCGATGTTCTGCTTGCGGAGGTGAGCCGCTGCGACCGCCACACATTTCGTGAAGACCTGTGGGGCCGGAGATAGTCCGAAGGGAAGTACTCGGTACTGATAGTGTCGTCCCAGCACATGGAACCTGAGGAATTTCCTGTAGGCTTTGTGAATGCTGACATGTGTGTATGCCTCCTGCAGGTCCAGGGATGCGAGCCAGTCACCGGCCTGGATCAGGGGTAGGATGGAATTGAGGGAGTACATCCTGAACTTCTCCTTCACTACAAATCTGTTCAACTTGCGAAGGTCCAAGATGGGGCGTACTCCCCCCGACTTTTTTGGGATGAGGAAGTATTTGGAGTAAAACCCCGTATCGATCTCTGTCTGAGGGACCGGTTCGATCGCCTTGGAGGACAGCAGGTGTATCAGCTCCAGTGTCATGGCACGCTGCAGGTGTGGTGGTGTGTTGCTGGTGGGCCTGCTGCGTTGGTAGGGTGGTGTAGAGAATCTGATGCGGTACCCCTTGCGGATGATTCGTAGCACCCAGGAGTCAGAAGTAATCCTCTCCCATTCCGGGAGGAAGAAGGAAAGGCGCCCCCCGATCTGGGAGGGGGGTGGCCCATGGTTGTCAAAAAGAAGGGCCACCTTTGGCGGGCTGCGTGTTGGTGCCCTTCTGTTTGCGGTCTCTCTGGAAGTGGCGCTGTTGCGAGGGCCCTTGGTAGGAGTTGGACTTATACCTGGAGCCCTGCCACTTCCTGTTGGATGAGTACCTCTTGTCATAGTTGTAAAGGGGTTTCCGTTGGTAATTTGATTTTTGGGTGTTACCGTAGCGGTCGAAGCCATCCTCCGCTAGGGTCTGCAGGGTGTTACAGTCTTCCTTCATGCTGTTTACCGTATCGGCCACTTTGTCTCCAAAGAGCGATTCGCCCGAGCAGGGAGCGTCGGCGATCTTGTCGTGGGAGTCATTCCTTAGTCCGGACGCCCGCAGCCATGCCCATCTCCTGGCAGAAATCACTGTGCCCGCTGTACGTATGGACGTATCGAAGGCGTCAAAGGCCGTGCTAGCCAGGTGTTTGTTATACTCGATCAGGTCAGTCAGCGCGGCTGAGAAGGAGGCGAGAGACTCCTTAGGGAGGGAAGAGGCTGCGTTTCTGATGTTGGAGACACAGGTGTTCTGGAACAAGATCTGTTGAAACTGGTGGGCGGCAATCCTTGCTCCGAGCATGGCCCCTTGAAAGACCTTCTTTCCGATGTCGTCGAGCAGTATGTTGTCTCGTCCGGGTGGGTGGTTGGTGTGTACACGCGAGGACTTAGCCTTCTTAAGGGCAGAACAGACCACTATAGAATGGTGAGGCAGTTGTGCTTTCTCAAACCCCGAGGTAGGCTGGAGAAGATATTTGGAGTCCAGCCTCTTGGAAGTTGCGCGCCCTGATGCCGGCATCTGCCAAAGTCTGGAGTGGTTCTCCTTCAGCTTGCGGTGCAGGGGCAAGGCAAGGGGGGTTTTAGGGGCAGACAGGTATTTGAGTACCTCAGGCTCTGCCTCCTCTGCCGTGCTGGACGGGGTTAGGCCCAAGGTAGAGGACATCTTGCTGAGGAACGTGGGGTAAGTCAGGTCCTCTGGAGGTGGTGACGGTCCTTCCTTTTCCGGGGAAAGCCGGGTCCCGGAGGCTGACCGGTCCGTGGCAGCGGATCCCACGACCACCGCTTCCGCCTCCTGCTCCTCTGCGGAACTGTCCGGGGAAAGGATAGCTGAGGGTGGAGGAGGTTCAGGCTGAAGCTGACTGCAAACTGCAGTTGTTACCTGAAGCGGAGGGTTCCCGAGGTGTGGAAGGGGGGGGGCGCTGTTTGCTGAACCAGCTGGGTGTGCAGTTGGAGGATAGCCGAGGAATTGGCAGAGCTGGAAGAAGTAGAGGAGCTTCTGTGGGAGCTTCTGTGGGAGCTCTGCGTCTGGAGGAGTGTCGTTTTGATCTGTATCTCCTACGGTGATGGGAGTCGTCGCTGGAGTCAGAGGAGCTGTCCGAGTACTCCTTTGGGCGCTTGCTCCTTTTGTTGTGGCCCCCGGAACCGGCGTCGGGGGCTGTAGGGGCGCCGCTTCTTTTCCTCTTCCGAGTCTCGGGGCGGGAGACCAGAGGCATCCGAAGCTCCTCCGCGGTGTTTCCAGCGCTGGTCATACTCCCCTGCGTCAAGGAATGATGACGTAGATGGCCCTGAGTCGGCGGTGGATGACGTCCGTGGGCGGGGCTGGCAGACACAGGCAGCAGGGAGCCCAACGGCAGAGGAGGGACTGAGCCGGCGGCGGGAGATTCGGAGTCCGGAAGGGAAGAGAAGGACTCACCTACGGCACCATCTTTAGGATGTGGAGGTGCCACATGGCCGGGGGCCGCCGCGTGGTCAGGAGCGGGGCCGAGAAAGCGGATGTCCCAGCTGGGGCCCGGAACAGGCAGCGCTGGAGATCCAAACGTCGGGCCGGGGATGGAGGCCCGAAGGTGCACATCCTGGGCCTTGGAGGCTGCGGCAGAACTTGTTGCAGGGTGTCGATCCAGGCAGGAGAGTCCTCCGGTTTGGCAGAGGGTGCACAGATCGAGATCTGTGGGGCGCAGCTTCTTCCCGCAGGGGCATTTCCTCGACCCCGGTTTAGGCATGCTGTGAGTATTTCTTGAATTTTCCTTTTAATATGGTCGAAGTAAGGAGAGAGAGCAGATCCGTCTTGATGGCAAGGCGGAAGAAGAAGAACTGGCCGGGCTAGGGGGCGGAACCGGGAGGTGGGCTACCTGAGAAACTTGAGAGCACTTCCGAACCTGGCGCCGCCCGGAGGACGTCACCAAGTGTGGCTGACGCAATCCTGCGGTCCATGGAAAATGTAACTTGCCTTGAACTTCTGAGAAAAGGTGTGAACTGAACCCAATTCCTCCATCTACTACAGCCTCCAGTAGCATTACAAAAGGCATTAGAGAGCGAGACACCTGCTGGTCTATTGCTGCATAACCATTGCCTGGAAGATTGCTTTGTCTTGCAGGATTTGGGGGAGTGGGGAGATAGACACTGTTACATCCCATGTGACTTGAACCTTTGCTTTGCACTCCCATAGGTGGGAAAATATTGGTGAGGGTCTCGTGTAAAACAGATTCTGAGCTTTGCCTCTGCCCCAGGGCAGCAAGCATACAGAGGACATGGATCACTCCAGTCTGTCTCAAGTCTAGTAACTTTCAGCAATTATGACCTGCCCTACTTAACCTTCTCACTTCACTTTCCTTCTTTAGCTCAAGAAGACTGTCATCAACTTGCAAATAAATTTGCCCAATTAGTGGACATTGTTTTGAGTTTCACAGTCACGGAGGCAGGCTATTTACTGTGTTACACATTGCACTCATTATGGAAAAATGATATTAAAGAAAGTGAGAAAGTTCATGTGAAATGGAAGCTGTGAGCAGTGGTCCCAGCTCTTGAAGGCAGCCAACGGATCAGGTTTGCAGAATATCCTTAACGAATATGCAGGAAAGATGTGCATACCTGCTACCTTCATAGTATGCAAATTTATCTCATGCTTATTCATTAGGGATATCCTGAAAACCAGAACTGTTGTGACCCTTGAGGACTAGGAGTGAATACTACTGCTCTACAAAGGAAAAAAGGTGGCTAACAGAGCAGGCACCAAAAGACCAAGAAGAACAAGGGGGCACATTTCTGAGATCTACTGAACCACCTCTGGATGCATCTGAAGGAGAAACCTGTCTCATGTCATGCTTAGAACTGGTTGTGAATGACAGCACTGTAGTTTTGGAATATCCATAATCAAGATGCATGCATGTAATGGAGGCTGTGCATGCAATCTCTCTCATGCATATTCACTGCGCATATCCTGAAAATCAGACTAGCTGAGGGGTACACCAGAGCCAGCTTGAGGAACACTGCTGCAAAATCTGTGTTTCCGACTGCCACCACCATTCTCCAAAGAACCTCAATGCTCCCTCGGAGTTGCCCAAATTCAGTAGCTCTACATTTCTCAAGCCTTGTCTCACGCTGAGCAGCTGTTGATTTTCATTAACACGGTTTCTGATAACAAACAGCACAGGATCCCCTCAGTCCACAGGTCTTTTCTGCTTAGACTACTTGCTTGTTCTATTTGGTTTTGTTGTATTTTAAGCAGTGCCCTGGGTCAGAAATGTCTCGATACCCACACACCACGGGAGGGACAGCTGGATGAAGGATATTACAGAGATGCAGAGCTAGACCTCGGGGTTGCCAACATCCCTCCTTCTACATCTAAAAGTATTCTGTGTATGCAGTTGTCTCATAAGCAAATATATTTGTATCTGTGACTCAACTCTCACCCTCTGTGCTGAAATAGAAGGGGAACTGTGGGGTGGGACTGAAGGGCACAGGCAGAGGTCAGCAGGTAAAGTTTGCCCATTTGACTCCAACCACTACTGTGCCACGTTT
The DNA here is from genome assembly GCA_033557465.1 of Ichthyophis bannanicus. Classification (NCBI taxonomy): domain Eukaryota; kingdom Metazoa; phylum Chordata; class Amphibia; order Gymnophiona; family Ichthyophiidae; genus Ichthyophis; species Ichthyophis bannanicus. The sequence goes on along the minus strand of CM066041.1, from coordinate 179,000,266 downwards.
TTCCCACCTCTGTGCCACTAACTCATTTCTCTACAAAAGGAACGACTGCCAGGGATACGACTGTCTTTACCAGCACAAGCTTTTAGGCTCAGACTTCTCAATGCTGCGCTAGACTCTTTTCTGCTTGTGAAAGATTGTGTAGCCCCTACAAAGGTACATTTTAAA